>CM057458.1:896687500-899087500 GCA_016271365.2 Neoceratodus forsteri
ACAGAGTCCCTGGTGCACCAGTCTTTGAGGTGAGCTGCCTTGTGTGGTAGCTTGCATCAATTTAAGTTGAGAATCAAGCCCAGAATGTGGTCCATGAGCTGCTGAAAGGTGGCTGGTTCTTTATTCCAAATGGTATGACTTGAAACTTAAATGAGTCAAACGAAGAGATGAAGGCCAACCTCTCTCTGACTTCAGGGGTTAGGGGTACCTGCCATTAACCCTTTGCCAGGTCTGTGGTGGTCAGGGACAAGTCTCCCCCATTCTTTATAAGATCTCTTATGTCCTGCTTATGGATTATGCATCCAACTCCATGCAGCTGTTAAGCTTGTGGTAGTCAAGTTAGAACCTTGTGGCCTCATACTTTTTAAGATCAGTACCTCTGGGTAGACTCAATGACTACTGGACTCTTGCATTACCCAAAGAGCTGACATTTAGTTCAGCTGCCCCTCAATGGCATGTTTGACTCCATTAGGCACTCTGTTAGGGCAGCTGTCTCAGCTGGGCCTGTGACCATATATTCACATGGTGCTCTCTCAGCATGGCATACACTTGTTTCCCTGTGAACATTTCCCTAAATGTGTGCAGCACCCCCACATTTTGGCAGCTTGGGCCAGTGTCAGCTGCTCCACTGAGGTGTCTACTTTAGCTCTTCCTAACAGATCCACCAACAGGTCAGCTTCTTCCTTCTCCTCTGGATAGCTAAACACATCCAGAACATCTCACCCTGGTCATAGTAGGGCTTCATCATGTTTCTGTGATAGATTTGCTGCTTCTGACTTCTGTTTGGTAGCTGTGTTGTAATTAATGTCATTCACCCTCCTGACTGCAGAGCAAGGACCCTCTCAAGCCACCTGCTGTTTATTCTGTCAGATGAAAATATATACCATCACCCATTGCTCAGATTTGTTTTCCATGGCCCCATAGCCATACCTTTATTCTGTCTCTGTTGTGCAGTCCATTGCCCACCTTCATACTTCAGGTCTCTGGCCACATGGTCATACCATACCTTCTGTCTCTATTGTGCAGTGGCTAAGTGCTCCTAGTCAAACCACATGAGCTCCTTGAGCTGTGATCTGAAATTCAGGATGTACTCCGTAACAGATTCCCCTTGGGGAGTGTGCTCACCCTCCTATTCATCCCTTAACAAATCAAGGAGACACCTTACCCAATAGCTAAACAGGAGTTCAAAGGCTGATAACCATATGGACTCCTGCAGAGCTTCTGTATATATGAATAAGAGATGAGGTATGTACTTGTCCTACTCTCTCACATGCTGGTTGGTGAATGCTCTTAACATACTGTAGTTTTAAGGGATGCATTAAGTAACTCGAACAGACCGTAAGTTTGTAGATGGTATGGAGCAGTTCTGAGCTGCCCCTCACACACACATCTGCCAAGATAAGTTATTATGGAGACATGAAATTGGTGCACTGGTCTGACCGAATGTTATGGGGAAAACTCACCCAGCTAAACAGTTCCAGTAGTACATCGACCACTTTTTCTGCATCAGTGTAGAACAAGGGAACTGACCCTGGGTAACTCATAGCTTAATCCATGACCACCAAAATGTACCTCTTGCCTGCATGACTTGTGGTGCTGAGTGGCCCAACAATGTCTACAGCAACTCCGTGAAATGGCTCTTCAATTGTAGGTAGGTGAATCAAAGATGCATTAACCTTGTTCCCAAGTGTTCCCACCCTCTGGCACTACAGACAAGTCTGGCAGTAGATTGCCACATCTTAAAAAATACTGGGCCAGTAAAAATTGTTAGTCAATTACCTTTTCATACAGCTAATTCCTAAGTGGCTGGAAAAGGGTATGCTGCATGCTAAGGCCAGAAGCTGCTTTCTATGTTTTCTAGGAACTACTATGTACCAGTGTACAGGGAACACCAGGGCCATCACCTCTGCCTCAGAGGTTGCCAAGAAGGAGCAGCGGTTGGACCACAGTGGGCTCAGGGAGGGTGAGGGTGGTGGACCAGAGGTACACCCCTTCAGACGTACCACTCCACAATCCATATGCCATTCTGGTGGAGCATAGTTCCCCCTATGGAGGCACACATGGTAGAGACTGAGGTTGCTGGCAACTGTCACAAGGGATGCCCACAGAAAGGTGGCACAGGATGCAGCAGGAGAAATGAAGCAGTTCCTGGTGGGGGACTCAATTATCAGGGGGATAGAACTGGGGGGCAAGGGAAAGTGAAGTAAGGTGCTTGCCTGGTGCCATGGCTTCGAGGGACAGGAAGCGGATTCTAAGGATCATGACAGCAGCTGCACAGGAGGCAGTGCTGGATGTCATTGTCCACCTAGGGATAAATTACTTTGCCACACCTGGTATTAAAGCAGTGCAGGAGGAGTTTGTGGAGTTGGAGAGGGGCCTTAGGCAAGTAGCTCATACAGTATCCTTTTCCGAGGTGCTGTCTGTCTATGGCATGGGTAAGGTGAGAGTACTCCACACCATGCAGTTCAATGAATGGTTGAAAAACTGGTGTAGAGCACAGGGTTTTGGCTTCAGTGGGGACTGGGGTTCCACCTGGAGGGATACCCACCTTTACTGGCATGATGGTCTGCATCTCTCTGGGAAAGGAACCAGTCTCCTCAGTGGTCAGTTTAAATGCTTCATTGGCAAGCTTTTAAGCTAGCCAAGGGGGGAGGCACTGATAGGCAGCAGGGAATTCCCATACTCCTCCTCCAAAACAAACAGGGTATTAAATGAGATAAAGGCCAAGGTAGGAATGTCAGCAGGGAGCAGGACTAGGGTAAATGGAGAAATCAAAGTCAGTAAGGGCAGGGATGGGGCTACAAGAGGAAAAGCCATCATAAAATGAAGAGTAATGAGTACCAATACCCGTAGTCTGGGTAACAAGCTTCCTGAACTAGTGGCCTTGATGGAAGAGGAACATCTGGATATTGTGGCTGTCACAGAAACATGGTACACACAGAACCATGACTGGGATGTAAACATACCAGAGTACACTATCTACAGCAGGGACAGGGAGGATAAAAGAGGAGGTGGAGTAGCTCTCTACATAAGGGAAGAAATCAAAGCAACAGAACAAAAGGGTAAACATGGAGAAGAGGAAGCACTGTGGATCAATTTGGAGACAGGCAATCGCACCACAGTCCTCACAGGGGTTGTATACAGACCCCCATCTGAGGGGGAGGAATTGGACAAGGAAATGATAGAAGGTATCCTTAGAATGGCAGAAAAAGATGAGATATTGTTGATGGGGATCTGAATATACCAGATGGTAACTGGAGTGCATTTGCTGCAGCCACATCAAACAGTGGGGTCATTCTAGATGCCCTTCAGGGGCCATGCTTAGACAACTAGTATTGGAACCCACTTAGAAGGAAGAAATCTTAGACCTGGTACTCTCAAATGGAGATGGAGAGAGGATCACAGATGTAAAAGTGGGTAGCCATCTGGTAACTAGTGACCATCGAACAGCATAGTTCATGATAAACACAGCAGTAGAGTCAAGCCACACAAAGGAAAAGGTCCTGGACTTTAGGAGGGCTGACTTTGCCACAATGGGTAAGTGCCTAAGCAATGCACTAACTAGCAAATGGGCAAAAAGGAGGGGTGGAAGAACAATGGGAAATAATCAAAACTGCCATCACTAAGGCAACAAGCCTTTGTGTGAAGCAAATAAAACAAAATGATGTAAAAAAAAACACTATGGTTCTCAAAGGAGGTGGCAGGGAAGGTTAGGGAGAAAAAGATAGCATTCAGGAAGTACAAGGAATCACACAAGGAACAGGACAGAGAACTGTATCAGTTAAAGCAGAAGGAAGCAAGGATGCCAATCAGAACAGCAAAGGCCCAAACCAAAGAAAAGATAGCCAACTCAGTTAAGAAGGGGATAAAACCTTTTATAGGTACATCAGAGAGCGGAGGAAGACCAAGGGAGGGATAGTGAGGCTTAATAAAGGGGAAGTGGGGTGGGTAGAGGGTGACTGTGAAAAGGCAGAGATACTAAACAAAAATGTTTGCTCAGTATTCACAAGTGAAGAAGGTGAGGTACCTAAGCAAAACAGAAACACTCTGGATAGGGAGGTCGATACCAGCCCATTCACAGAAGAAAGAGTTCTGAAAGAACTCTTAAAACTGAAGGTGGACAAAGCAATGGGGCCTGATGGGATTCAGCCCAGAATTCTAAAAGAACTAAGGGTAGAACTAGTGACACCACTGACTACCCTCTTTAACAAATCATGGGAGGATGGGGTGGTACCTGAGGACTGGAGGACAGCAAATGTGATTCCACTTCACAAAAGTGGAAGCAAAGCAGAGGCAGGAAACTACAGACCTGTCAGTTTGACCTCAGTGGTAGGGAAAATGAAGGAATCACTTCTGAAGGAAAGAATTGTTGAGTACTTAGAGGCCAGAGGGGCACAGGACCCAAGACAACATGGATCCACAGCGTGAAGGTCATGTCAGATGAATCTAATAGATTTATTTGACTGGGTGACCAAAGTAGTAGATCAGGGAGGGGCTGTGGACATGGCCTACCTAGACTTTAGCAGGGCAGTTGACACAGTCCCTTACAAAGGATTAATATACAAGTTAGCCAGCTTGGGAGTGGGTCCCAAGATGGTAGCCTGGGTTAAAAATTGGCTGGAGAACAGGACTCAGAGGATAATAGTAAATGGAGTCCACTCTGAAGAAAGGGGGTTACTAGCGGGGTACCGCAGGGTTCAGTTCTAGGACAGGTCCTCTTCAATGTCTTTATAGGTGACATTGCAGAGGTACTGGAAGGAAAAGTATATCTCTTTGCAGATGACACAAAGATCTGCAACACGGTTGGTACACAAGGTGGGGTGGAAAGGATGAGAAGGGACTTGGCAAGGTTGGAGGAATGGTCAAATGTATGGCAGCTTAGATTCAATGCAAAGAAGTGCAAAGTAATGCACCTGGGAAACAAAAACCCAGGGGAAGAGTACACTATGGGGGGGTGAGATACTAACAACAACAAAAATGGAAACGGACCTGAGGGTAGTCATATCAGATGACCTAAAGGTGGGCAAGCAATTTGAGAGGGCAGTAAGGAGGGCTGGAGGATACTGGGATGTATAGGAGGAGGCATCATCAGTAGAAAACAAGAAGTTGTTATCCCTCTGTACAGACAGCTGGTGAGACCCAATCTGGAGTATGGCATACAGTTCTGGAGACCCAGTCTCTGCAAGGACATAGACAGGATGGAGGAAGTCCAGAGGAGGGCAACTAAAATGGTGCAGGGTCTGCACCAGAAGACACATTAAGAGAGACTTAAGGAGCTTAATATGTATACCCTCGAGGAAAGGAGGGACGGGGGGACAGGATAGAAACTTTCAAGTACCTCAAGGGAATCTATAAAGTCCAAGATGGTAGCATCTTTCAGAAAAGAGATGTGTAAGAACAAGGGGGCACAATTTGAAGATAGAAGGGGGACGGCTCAGAGGTAATGCAAGGAAGTATTTTTTCATGGAGAGGGTTATGGATGCATGGAATGGCCTTTCTGTGGAGGTTGTGGAGTCAGAAACAGTGGAGGAATTCAGAAATGCATAGGATAGACATAAGGCAATTCTAGGGGTTGGGGTAGGAGGAAGTAGGCTGTTGGTTAACTAGGGATCTTCAGCTAATCCATTAGGTAGGGAAATTGGCAGACTGGGTGGGCCAAGCTGTCCTTATCTGCCATCAAATTCTATGTTTCAGTGTTTCTAAGTACCCCTTCCTCCAGTACTCCCTTTTGGAACCCTCTCATGATATAGGAGCCCATTCTCCAAGTACATATCCATTTTCTCTGAACCCTGAAAATCACCTTCAACCCTGGTTGCTAACTCCCTTAATTTCTGAAAAGATGGTTCGGCTTGCTGAGTTCACACAGGATCCTCACACCTGACCTTCCCTAAAACACACTTTCCTATGAGAGACCACTCATGGCTGAGTTCTCTTCAGTCTGTACCTGTTGCTCAGGACTGCTGCTCCTGGCTCATTCTTCAGCTAAAACTTCTCCTGCTGTTGAGGGAAGGGTTGTTTCAAACTGCAGTCTCCCCTCTGTGTCCTCTTTAGCTGGTTCCTTAGCCTCATTATGGGTAGTGACACACACAGAATTGGCTTGGCCTTCAAAATCATTACTCATAATTACATTAATTGGCAGTTCTGGTATAACACCCACCTGCAGTATGTGCTACTACATTCTCAGCTTAGGCAGATATGTGTCATTGACACTGAGACCATAGGAACTGTCACTCCTCTAAGTTTGAAAAACTGGCTTTGCAGGATCTGTTCTTCATGAATCATCTTTTTTACCATTGAAATGGAGGCCCCAGTGCCCTTCAATCTCTGAGTTACCATCCCATTTAATAACACAGGATGCATGTGTGCAGTAGAGTTAGTGGGAACTGCACCCTGCTTACAGGCTACTAGCTGCTGTGAGCTTCCAGAGCTAACCCCCCCCCACAGATGTACTTGCATTTTTTGCAGAATGATATGGCAGGTGTCCCAGTTTTGACAGATATAGCACCTGCATTCACCTGACTCCTTACTTTTAAAATCATTTGTCTTCTCTTACGTTTACCTTGTACACTCCCTTAAAACCATCTGATGCCCCTCTTCCATTCTTTTTGCACCAAAAGTATGGTTGGTAGAATACAATCTGATCAATTTTCTTAGCTGCCTCCTTTGTGGAGCTTGGAGTCCAAGCCAGCAATCATATCCTCACCTTCACTGGTGCAATCTCTAAGAATTATTCCATGAGGAACAAATCTTTTATCCGTTCAACAGACCTAGCCTATTCACCCTCTAACCATTGCTGTAACAGACTGCCTAGTTGTACACACATTTCAGATTAACTGTCTCTCTGTACTTTCCTTAAACCTGTACATTTTTGTTTTTAGGAATCGGAAGTTAATTCAAAACATTTTTAAAGGCATTCTTCACTTTGTTATGGTCCATACAGTCCTCATTGTACACCTGGTAAAGGCCTCTAATGCCCTGCCAGTAATGATTGACAAAAGGTAAATTGCCCATGAAGCCCTGTACAATTCAAATTGCCCACGCATTGTCACAAAAGATTTTAAAAAGAAATTAAGATCATCCATCTCCTGATATTTGGGAAACATTTTGGTCTGGTTCACTCCCAAATAGATATGTGCAAAGTTGGGAAACTTCACTCCACTAAATAATCCCCGAATTTCACAAAATTCACAGATTATTTTAAGGATGCGGATCACTGAGTTTCACCCTCAAAGTGTGGAATTTTGCCAAGAAGGGAGGAATGTTCACCATTCGTGAGTGAAATTCCACCATTCATAGGCAAAATTCCACAATATGCAGGCAAAATTCTGCACTTTGTGGCAAAATCTCTACCAAAAAACCTGCAAAATCTGACAGTTGAATTATCAGTCTATCTGCAAAATTTTGCAGATTGCTGTGCTTAAGCAAAATTCATGACCTCGCAAGGGCTTTGCCAGTGAATTTAAGCTTTGCTGCCTCTCTACTCCCAAAACTCAGCCTACAACAGTAGTCACAAGTTTCACACCCTCTCAGATGCCTGAAATGATTAATTTGGTATGCTGTCACCAATCACTACAACCTTCATCAGTATCTCTAGGCCCCAATCACAACAGACTCATTGCTCCCACACAGTACCATGCTCCCTCTGAAAGGACAAATGGTCCACCCTGTCTATTACAGCCGAGAACACTTTAGCTCAGTTATGGTGACTGTAGCCTGCCTCTATAAACAAGGATCACATATTTGTCAATTTATCCCAGTTATGTATACCTGTAATGATTCAGTCACAGAAAGCATGAAATATATAAACTTAATATTTAATACTCCATGATATTTACATATGTCACAGGATAATACATGCTTACACTATGGGTAATATATTATTTCTATAGAGATGACAGATCCAGAAGCAAATGGTTTGATAAATTTTATTGGACGAACATAGATGTTACAAAAAGAAAACAGTGCCTAAGCTTTTGGACCAGCCAGGTCCTTCCTTAGAGACTTATAGAGATAACAGGAAAGACTTTTGAAAATGATATGCTTTAGATATATGTGAATTAGATCTTTTCATGTGAGATTACTAAGTAAAGTAGAACTTTATTTGTGCTGGGAACTCATTGAGTTATGGCAGACTCATTCCCTTGATGCTGCTTGTTCAGAATCCCAGCACAACTGATTTTTCTCAGAGTTAAACAACACAGAAGTACATATTGCAGCCCAACCCACTCTAACTACATTACTTGCCTCTCTGGCATCACAGGTTCTACTATTTATTTGTTTTATGTGGACCTTCCTTCTTTAGAACTGGTCAAACTGGATTTGTTATTGCTTGTTTGTTTATGTGTATTGTAGTCTCAGTCATTTTTTTTTCCTTTTCTTGTTCACCCAACATGAAACTGTTTAAAATTCTGCCTTGGACTGGATACCTTCTTTTTTTCTTTCTCTTGTCTTGTTCACCCAATATGAAACTGTTTAATTCTGCCTTGGGCTGCTTACCTTCAAAACAAGACTTTTTGGTTAAAAAAGAGAGGCAGCCATTTTGAAGTTTAATCCCACAAAAAAAACATTTTATAAGGCAGGACGTGGATTTTTTAACAAAGGATACATTTAGCTGACTGCTCCTCTGCAAGGGTTACAGTGGAATGCAATTGTCACCTTCTTCACTTGCTATAATACCTACAGAAGCCTAGCTAATGATAAACAAAAATTAAAAAGTCACACACACACACACAGTAAAATATATTGCAAATTGTTACACGAAGGCAAAAGAAAAGAAAAAAAAAGTTTGCTAACCAGCAAGAAGACAGAAGAAAAATAAAGAAAGAAGAAAGAACAGAAGTTTATCTGAGCTCTAGAGTCACACCTCTGATAGAATGAGGCAATTTTTTGTTTAATAAATCCTCTGCCTATTGGGAGGGACCTCAATGTGATGGAACCAGTTTCCACCAATATTTCTTACATGTGCCTACAATTTAGGTGTTCTAGAAGGAGAAAATCAGGACAGCTACATATGTCTTATTGTAATAATCCTTTCCATTACAAGATAATAGGGAAACAGATATTTAAAGATTGCCTGTTAGACCTCTTGAACTTTCTTTAACAAATGGCATTACAGCCAATTCACTTTCAGCAAACCCACAACTGAAACCCTCTGCACATTTCCAAAGCATGTATTGACATCATTTACAATCTTCTATTTATAATTGTTTTAAATGAGATTTCCATGTGTATTTTAATCTGTAATTAATTGTTTTTTTAATTTATTTATTTATTTAAATCTCTGATTACAAATACCTTTGTGCTAGGGGAATCTCATTTACAAAGGTTCCATGTCAAAGGAAAGGGTTACAATATGGTTGGGAGGAATAGATAACATTCATGGTATCAACGGTGGTATAGACAACATTCACGGTATCATTGGAGCACAGCAAGTTAACTGGTATCTAAGTGGGAACAGTGCTACACACTCAAGATTACAAACAAGCATAGAAAACCATAAGGTACATTTGAAGCAACATTGCAAATCAGAGGTTGGGGATAAGGTGAAGAGTAAGGAAGAGGTAAGGGAGATGAGAGGACAGAGTCCAGATAGAGAAGGAAAAGAAAATATGGCAGCCAGAGGCCTTGTCGTAAGGTGAGAGGGAGGGGAGGCTAAGGTGAGAGAAGGGGGAAAAGAGGGAAAGGAGGGCAGATGAAGGGAAAGAAGATAAGGGAGAGTGGGGACCAGAGGGTCCGGACAGGTCCAGGAAGGGGGTCAGTGGGATAAGTGCAAGGAGGGGGTGAGGTAAGAAAGGAGGTGGCAGGGGGAAGGGGAAATTGTTCTGTCAGGAGAGATGAAACAAAACAGGAAGCCAAGTAAGAGCCTCAGAGAGTGAAAAAAGTGGTATAAGGGTGTCTGCAGAAGTGAGAAACTAGGTATAACAATCAAAAGTGCTTTTGGTTAGGAGATGCTGACAAAGCATGAGTTTAAATTGGGACAGACTAGAAAGACTGCTCAGTCAGTTGCTTAGATTATTAAACCACAGGGGGGCTCTGTATTGAAAGGATTGCTGGTATTGAGCAGTCTGATAGTGGGGTACTAGAAGGAGGTCAGAAACTGAGGTACATGTGTGTTGGGTCTTGGGGGATTTGTTTACTAGGCAACCAGTGCTCGGGGGTAGTAATCCAAGTAGAGCTTTTTTAGACAGGAGGCAGGTTTGACATTTGATCCTGTTATTTAGTTGGAGCCAGCCAGATTGAGCATATAACTCACAGATATAAGTGAGACACGCAGCACTCGTAACTAACTTACAGGCTTTGTTCAGGGCCACCGTGAGTCATTTAAGAGATGTGGAGGTTGCAGCACAATATATGATTAGACCATAATCAGTGATTGAAAGGACCGAGCTGTGAACTGCAACCTTCAGGGCTTCTTGGGTAAGACTTCGTCTGTGTCTGAAGAGGAGCCCAATTCTGATATTAACATCTCTGGCAACATTTTCAATATGAGCCACAAAGGTAAGGTGACTATCCAAGGTTAGACCTAGGTATTTGAAAAGCTGAATTTGTTCAAGGGGCATCTCCACGGTTGTTGGTGATAGTGAGTTGATGGGCCTTAAACTTATTCCGAGAGGATGAAAACAACTGGACTTTAGTTTTTTTGTAGTTTAGCATTAGTTTGTGATTATTAAACCATCTCTCTGCTTCTGTGAAGCCTTGTTGAAGACTGTTTTCAAGAGCATTGGGATCCAGGTGGCTAGTAAAGATGACCGCATCATCTGCGTAGAGGAGAGTACGCTGGTTGCAGACAGCTGGAAGGTAGTTCAGAAAAATACTGAACAATAAGGAACCCAGGATTGAGCCTTGAGGTACTCCTGATCAGACAGCCCTCTGCTCTGAAACTACAATTGATATCCTTATCCTCTGCAGTCTATCACTGAGGTAGCTTCCAAACCATTTTTAGGGTGTTTGGGGCAACACCAGTTTTAGAGAGTTGGCCAAGCAACAGTGTGTGATTCACTGTGTCAAAGGCTTTTGTTAGGTCAACAAAGGTTGCACCTACAATCTTGCCTTGATCGATTGCCTGTTGTATGAAGCTTGTGAATTCTAATAATGCTGTGGTAGTACTGTACCCCTTTTCTAAAGCCATGTTGTTGTGGGCACTGGATGGAGTATGTGTCCAGATAAGCACCAAGTTAGTTGGTAACAATTCGCTCGAGCACCTTGGAGAGTGGAGGGAGAATGGATATAGGCCTATAGTTACCCTGTAAGGAATGAGCACCGGTTTTATGCACTAGAGTTACGATGGCCATTTTTCAGGCATCAGAAAATTGTCCCAGTATAAGAAAAAGGTTTAGAATCTTAGTTATAGGTAGGAGAACTTCATCTAGGGTTAGGGTCATAAGCTTAATGTCTAGTGCATCACTACTGTCTTCATGGTCCCTTTGGAAACAGACAGTGACTCTTTTTAGGTTCTTACACAATTAGCATATTTAAATAAATAAATAACTCCTAACTGTGTGCTTCTGCATTGAGGTTCTTCTCCTTTTTATTTCTTTCCTCATTTGGTCTTACTATGACACAAACCTGTATGATTATTTGGTTGGTTGGTTGGCACCATGTTCCAGGCTGAAACTATATATATATATATTGCACATTGAGTCCTAACAAGGATGAAACTCTTATCTAAGGTTTGCTGTTTTCAGCCTTTGCAGACTGTTTGTGAGTCACTTGGCACCTTTTATCCTTGCTTAAAGCCAACCAAGCTTTAATTCATCTAAGGTGCTTTGCATATATTATCTATGATTCACTACAAAGCTATCTGTGTGAGTCTGTGATTCTTTGTGTGAAGTTCTTGTGAGGTATTCCTAAATGGAGCCCAAAAGGATCATCTATTTAATTTTTTCATAAGTAATATTCTCACATGTACAGTCACAGAATAATTTCTCATTTTATGTTGTTGACATACCCTTTTAAGTAAAGTTATTTGTTCACACACTAGTTTCTGCATGTTTTTTATCTGCAGGCTGCTGTGTTTAAATATAATGTTTTCATTTTCATTTCATTTATTTTGAAATTGCAGATAAGTACTCTGGAATTTACATTTCATTTTCAGGTAGCAACCTGAAGGCAAGTAAAAACTATAACATACATAGTTAAAGAGCTCCTGACACAGTTGAGACAACTTTGAAAAAATTGAATATTCAGACATAACTTTCACTTTTATTTTGTATTTTATTCTGCAATTCTTGCCCTTATTTCCTTATTCTAGGGGTATTTGCATCAATATGGTATCTCTGCTCTTTGAGCTCTGGCTCCCTGCCTACACCTGACAATATAATTTTGTTTATGTCATCAAAATAAGTTGCTGTGTAGATAATTATGATGTCATAAACAGGAGAGTGTGATGGCATGTGTAGAGAAGCAGCCAGAGTAGATAGTGTCTAGGGAACAGGAATCTTGTTTTCATGCAGCTGTTTTCAGTAATAAATAAAATGGGGAAATAATTACTGAAAATGTAAGAAGTACAAAAGAAAATGGGATGGAGCTGATTATAAATCATACTTTATTCAAAGTTTTGCTAATGCTGTCAGTGGCTCTTTAAAACGTGTACTGTATGTATCATATATACATGTTTTAACAATACAACATACAGAAATGACAGTAATACAGTACATTCATTTACATACACATTAGTTCAGACTTTTAAAATGATTAAACGTTGCGGTGTTGAAAGTATTAACAGATGTAGATTTCTTAACATTAAGAGCTAAGGTGTTCCAGACAGAAGCAGCACAGTAGGCAAAGGTTCTCTTGCCTGCGTTTTACTGAATGAGGGGCAAGACCAATTGAGAATTTACGGATGATCATGATTTGTAAGTAGAAGACTATTTGAAGAGTGAGTTTCATAAAGTAACTGGAATTTCTGTATTTGTTATTTTGAAAGTAAAATGGGACACTGTAAACCTGTAATTATTCTGTACAGGAAACCGAGTTAAGTATTTGACAATGGTGTATACAAGGAGAGGACGAGTGAACACATCCCCATTTTTTTATTGCAGTGTTTCTTTTCTAGATACAGTACAAGCTGGAGCAGTTATCAATGATCAATGATGCATAGTTCAATACTGCGAGGAGATTTTGTTGAGCAATTGAAGATATGTTTCTTTTGTTAAGAAATTTCATAATTATATAATGTTACTGTCTTTGCATGTATCTTAGAAGTAACTTTGTCCATGTGAACACTGAATTTTAAGGATGGGTCCAATGTAATGCCTAATATCTAAATGAATCTACAGCCTCAATTGGACTTCCCCCTGTGAACAAACTGTAAAGTCATTTGAGTATTTTTTTTCATTTTACATCAGATCCAAACAACATGACTTTAATTTATATTTTATTTAAAACCAGATTGTTCTCACAAAACCAATTCTGAATTTTAGTAAACTCATGGCTTAATGTAGAGCTGACTTCTAGAATAGATGTATTTTTTTTCCTACTAGTACAGGTATAAGCCTAGTGGATCTACTATATGTATCACAAACCTTGTTTCATTGTGGAAATCTGCCCTCAAGCTATCCTGTATTCTTGTGTACCATTGTTACCTGTTTATTGTAAACTGTATATTATTTTTAATCATGTTTTATTTGTCAAACTGTCTACAGTCTTATGCATTGATGTTATAAATCTGTGCCATTCTATGGGTGCCCGGGTCATGCCTGAAAATGGTCCCTTGGGTTGTCTCACTTACCCGGTTACAAAAGTCATAAATAAAATAAATAAATGTACTATGAGACACCATGTTGTGTCATCTGCATAGAGTATTAAGTCACAGTTGTGTGGTACTAGTGTGACAGGTTCAATGAAAGGAGTAAAAAGCAAAGGGCCCAGTATGGAGCCCATGGGACTCCACACTGGACCATACAGAATGTGGATAAAACATTGAATTTGACACACTGGAACCTATTGTCAAGGCAATCCCTGAACCAATTAATAGCAAATGTTCTGCATCCCACATGCTCAAGAAGTTTCAATAAGATAATATGATCTACTGAATCAAATGCCTTAGTCAGGTCCACAAACACTGCCCCTGTTAGGCCATGGGATGGGTCTTGGCAGCTCTATGGACAGTGTCTGTGAACACAACCAAGGCAACCTCAGTGCTATACCCCCCTCCCCAAAGCTATGTTGGTTAGAAAAGATTAGGTCATAGGTCCTGATATAGTCATTTAGCTGTGAGTGAGTACACTGTTTTTTTCTGTATGTTTGAAAGTGCTGACAGAACTGATATAGGTCAAATGTTACTGAATTCTGATTGGGACCCTGTTTTGTGAATGGGTATTATATAAGACTTTTTCCACTAATTGGGTATTTGTCCTGTTTGATACGACAAACTGAATATTAAGCTAAGGGGATAAGCAATTTTAGATGATGCAAGTATCAAACATTAGGGCAGAAGTTCACCACAGCTGGTGCCTTATCAGTTTTTAACTTTTTATGTAGTTTTAGCATTTCAACACTATTAACAATTTTTAAATGAAAACTCAGCCTACTTAGTTTATCATTCTGATCAATATAGTTTTTTCCCTGCTGACCTATCTGATATTTGTCCAGATTTGTGAATTGTAAGCAAGGCCCCTAGAATTCTGCGGCCTCAGAATTTTGCACAGAACTTGCAATCTACTGCAGAACTTCTGCAGTGCCGCAGAATTCACTGTACTTGGTGATTTTTATTAACATTTCTGTTTACCCATAGAATCTGGTTCCCTTCCCCTCTTTTTATATCTAAAATCCCTTTAAGCTCAGAATGTGATGTTATCAATGCTCTAACATCATAAATTAGCTAATGAAATGGCTGCATTCTGCAACAGAAATGAACAGTTACTTATCTACCACAGCTCTCACTGCCAGAGGCAGTGGCGCAGCACATCAGACATGGTGACATTTGCTCAACCTGCACTACAGCCTAACATAATTTTCAGTCTTACATTATTGCACTAGGGCCAACTTAAACAAAGCCTTGCCAATAGCATAGACCTGCTAAGTCCATACCTCACTTTGTACAAACCTATTTGTGCCTTTAAGGTATAGAGATGCCATCTGAAATGAATAACTGGTAAAATGAATTTACCTGTCATTTTTAAGAAAAATAAAGTAATTATGCCCTGAAAAGTGGAATATAATAATGTGTAGACCTGCTGAAAGAACAGACCTCTTAAATAATTGCACTGTACACATTTTTGCCAGGGTTATTGGTTACATATTATTACTGGTTGATAGAGTCAGCCAAACATTATGGAGAAATGTTTTCAGGGCCAGGGGGTAGCATGTTATGTTTCCTTGCTTCCAACTCAGGTTCAGAGATTAGCTCTGGGAGCTGGCTGGACAACACAAGAACTGGGGGAACGCATCACTGTTCTGAGCCTGGGAAGGTATGGTGCAGTGTTCTGTCACACAGTGGACACATTGTGATGGGCTGGAGAGCTCTATCTCACAATTGATTCACATGCATGTCATGGCCTGATGGTGTTACGTAATGTGTCAGGGGAAGCAGGTTGGCATGAAAAATAAGTTTTGCAGTAACTCCTCTATTCTGTTTATTCCATTTCCAATGGGACTGGTATGAATGAGGATGCAGTTTCATGGAAATTAAATCAAACAAAAATACACACACACACACACACACACACACACACACACACACAGACACACACATATATAGTATCTCTTTTCTTTCTCTCTCTCTCTCTCACTATATACACACACATATTTGTATGTATGTTACAGATTGCATATAAATATATAAGTGATACACAGTGGGAACCTCAAGAGTGGTGTAGAAAGTACATATAAATATATAAGTGATACACAGTGGAGACCTCATTAGTGGTATAGATACCATTCATATAGAAATACCTTATTTACCACATAAAGTTCCCTCTGCATATTTCATTTATGCAATAGGCTAGAACCTTAAGGAAGAGATATTTGTTCTGCTTTTTAGGCATAAAATTATTTCTATAAGTCTGTTATTTTTTGAGCTAGTGTTACTGTGCTTTTCCCCATCCTGATTGCTATAACCACTGTCATGAAAGTGAAGTGAGGATGACAAGCTGACACTGTGATATGATAACTTGTTAGTGCTGCAGAATTTCCACAGAAATTGCAAACCACTCCAACAGAAGTTCTGTGGCAAATGGTAGTCTTGCCGCAGAACTTGACCCCACTGTGCCACAGAAAAGTAGGGGCTTTGACTGTAAGTTAAATTCATTGGCATTTAAGGTAGGGTCAGCCAGCACATCCCTGTCTTTTAGCATACTAGCGCTGGCATCATTAGATGGGGTTAATAGTGATCTACTAGAACCCCAGAATTTTTTTAGTTGGACACATTTTCCCCTTGTTGCTTAAAGAAATACATTTTGGCTGCTCTATTTTCCTTTTTACCATTGTTCCTTTTTTTCCCTGTATTCATTTAAGTCAAAAGCTATATAACTTTTTTTTAATTTTAGCTAGGCAGAATCCCTGTCTTTCATCAGCTTAACAGATTTTTAGTTAGCCATTTGTTTTTCCTCCCACTAACTCTCTTCCCAATCATTGGTATGTATATGTTTATTGGTATGTGTAAACATATAGGCCCAGATATTCAGAGCAGTTCCACATGGCGCAACTGATTTGCACCAGCACAAGTGTGGAATTGTGCCAAGGAGCCATATTCATCAGGATCCAGTGCACAGGGCAAAATCCTTTATGCCAATGTGTAAATATAATGAATGCAGGCACAAGAGCAGGGGGCATTCCAATAAATATCCAGCACAGTGGCATATTCAACCGTGAAACCATGGTGCAAGTGTGGAGCAAATCAAAGTTGCTCCGAGCAGATTTGTTCCTATAAATACAGGGCACAAAACACACTGACAGCACTTGTGCTGGGGGTGAAAGTGAGAGGGAGAGACAGACAGAGACACAGACAGACAGACAAAGGCCACACACAGAGGGACAGGGACAGAGAGGTGGCCTGGGAGAGGGAGAGGGAGAGAGGGGTAGAGAGAGAGAGAGAGAGAGAGAGAGAGAGACACACACACACACACATATATGTCATGTGCCAGTGTGTCACACAGCCAGCAGCCAACTGCCCAGGGGGACAGTGGACAGCAAGGGCAAATGGACAGTGTGCCCTTCATGATGGAGACTGTAATGAGGGGTGTGAGGGGGGCAGGAGGAACAGTGATATGTCCAAGGAAGGGTCCATTGGCAGTATGCCCGACATAGGTGGTACCGTGCCTCCATCACCTTTGAGAACTACAGTGACACAGAGATTGTGGGCTGGTGCTGCCTGAACAGGGCCATTCTGAGGCAGCTCTGTGAGCTGTGCAGTGAGGAAATGCAGGCACCCACCAGACGGAGCCACACCATGTCCATGGAAAAGAAGGTGACCGCCTCCATGTGCTTGCTCACCACGGGCATCTTCCAAGACCTACAGGGGACACTATAGGCATAACCCAGTCAGCCACATCCTTCCTCCTCACACAGTTGCTGAATGCAGTGCTGCCACATGCTTCAGAATATATCGGTTTCCCCAGCACACAGGCAGAGTGCACAGCAACCATGCCGGACTTCCACAGGGTGGCACACATGCCTGGCATGATTGGGGCCATTGACTGCACCCATGTGGGCATCTGCATGCCACCTGGCCCTGAGGGTGTTGCATACATCAACAGAAAGGGGAGCCCGAGTGTCAACTGCCAGGTGGTGTGCAATGCCACAGGGTGCATCACCAATGTCTGCACCACACACCCTGGGAGTGCACATGATGCATTCTTCTGCCACAGCTCTGCACTGTGCCACAGGTTTGAATGTGGGGACATCCCCATGGGCCACCTAGTGGGTGAATATGGCATGGGCAAGGGGTGATGGGCAGAGCAGATCTGGGGATGGGGGTGGGCAGGGTGTGCATGGTGGCGTGGTCACCAGGGATAGGCAAGGGGTGTAACACAGAATAGCAGAGGGCAAACCATGTCAATCTCCACACAGGTGACCATGCATACCCACTAAGGCCCTGGCTGCTCACCCCCTACCGGCACCCATTGTCCCCAGGAAGGTACAATGAGGCACACATCAGCATGAGCAACATCATTGAGTGGGTCTTTGGCATGCTAAAAGTGCAGTTCTGTTGCATAGACAGGTCAGGCGGTGCCCTAAAGTACAGCTTCCTCGAAAACCTGTGGCCTATTCCTGGCCTGCTGCATACTGCCTGCACAACATCGCCATTGACCATGGGATAGCTGTTGAGGCTAATGAGGGTGACAGTAGAGGGGACAATGGAGGTAATGGGCTGTAGGACAGCCACCCCCTGGGTAGAGGGACCCCCGGCTGCTCCAGCAGGTGTGATGCCACTGGAGCACCATTGCACAGGAGTACTGTGGTGCACACGGATAGGTGGTGCAGTACACAAGCATGGGCCACACAACCAGGTACACCACACATGCAGGGCCATGCATTGCAATGGGCATGCAAACACAGAGGCATGATGCAGGGGTAGGTGAGTCAGTGGCACACAACCACACACAGCACCACACACACACACACACCCCACCCAGGCATTATTATGTGGTTTGGATCAGACACATTGCACCAGTGCACAGGTGCAACTAGCGCTAGACTGCCCTCATCACACCCATGCCACAAGGTCTAGTGGCTGGGCAAGCACACACACAGGCAGCATGTGGAGCAACACACAAGCACAACACCAATGGTGGGCACACACACACCTCCCATGTACACACAGGGCAGCAGCTGCAGACTGTGGTCAGGGTGGCACGCGGATCAGGGCTGCTGCATGATACCATGGCCACGGGGATGGCTGCAGGCTGCACATCAGCCAGGGGGTGTCCAACAGCCCCCCCATGGGTGGAACCATGAGACCATGACAGTGTCCTCGCAGGGGTTTGCAGGCACCCAAACAGGCCAGCCCTGGGCATGCCTGGGATGCCTACATCAGAGACCAGCATCTACTGTGTTGGGGTCACCTGACACTTGGTCCGTGGGTTAGGCAATGTGCTGTGAGGGGTCATCTGTGCATAGCCACACCCTGTGGGAGCCAGCAATGCAAAGCCATTCATGATTGCACTGGCAATGTTATTCAAGGATGCAGTC
Organism: Neoceratodus forsteri; assembly: GCA_016271365.2. NCBI lineage: Eukaryota > Metazoa > Chordata > Ceratodontiformes > Ceratodontidae > Neoceratodus > Neoceratodus forsteri. The sequence goes on from CM057458.1 coordinate 896,706,632, forward strand.
GTGGCCTCCTGCATGCATTGCATCCCCACCAGGATCTGTGCAGTTCTCCTTTCCTGCTGCTCAGCAACTGGTGCACCTCTGCATGCAGTGCATGCACCCCAGCGGCAAGCAGCACCTGTTGCTGAATGGACACCTGCAGCAGCTGGGTGTGCTCAGCCAGACAGTTGGCATCCTGGGGCTCCTGGGCAGGATGCCGATCCTCTTGTGGTGACCAGCCATGCTGCACAGCTCCCCTCTCCAGTGGAGGCTGCACAGTGGGGTCTGTAGGGGGAATGGGCACAGCAGGTGCACTGGCAGCAGACCCTGTGTCCAGCTGCATGGTGGCACCTGCAGCCTGTTTCCATCACCTGTCCGGCTGCTGTACGCTGCATGGCCACACCACCACCACCACAGAGCACAGCCATGGCAGCGTACACCGCTGCACCCGCAGTGGTGGCAGACAGCTGTTACACACTGGCAGAGCACTGTGCTTGGTGCCTGTGTCAGATGCCAGCAGGGGAGACACACCCACAATGTCACCCATGCTATCCAGGTAGTCCTGAGAGTAGTCCTGATCAGAGTTGGACCCCACCCCGATCTGTGTCTCCACACACAGGACACCAAGACTGGCATTCTGCAGGATCACACACAGGGCCTCATCCAACCCCAAGTCTAGGACATCTGCCTGCACCATGGTGCTGAGCTGCAGCCTGTTGGGACCCCGGATGCTGGTGGATGTGGATGGCTGGTCATCCGGGGCCATACCAGCATCCACTGTTGCTGCCACTGCCAGCACCCCATCTTTTGCATGGAGGCATGCTGGTGCTGCAAGAGACAAATGGTGTGTCAGTGATGCAATGCCCACTTGTGCCTCCCCTGTACACTGCAGCTGCATGTGTCCCACAGCATAGCATGCACATGGGTGCACACACATGCACATGGCATGCATGTTGGCCGCATGCATGCCAGCATGCCCATGGACACACCCTCCATGCCACCAGCAGTGCATGTCTGACATACATACCATGCACTGATGGGCTGCTAGCCATCTGGAAACCTCCTCCAGGCACACCTTCCACCATGGTGTGGCACACGGTGGCTACCACCAACTTCTCCTGAGGCATTAGTGTGGGTGCATCTGCAGGCCCAAATCCAGTGGCAGTACTGGATACCTGGATGGCTGCCACCTTCTCCTTAATCTGCTGCTTGTCTGTTCCCACCTTCTTTCAGCACTTCTTGGCCGACTGCTGGTGGCTGCTGTGCTGGTTCATGTAGGTTGCCACCTCCTCCCATTCACCAGCCCTGGCCTGTGATGTGTCTGTGGCATCACTCAACAGGGGCTCCCTGTCCAGGTAGGCCTCAACCAGGGCTCAGCCTCAGTCTCAGGGCATCAGTCTCAGCCTTTGTGAAGTTGGGCCAGTGCATCCATGCAGGCCCCCGCTCCTCGACCTCCTCATGTGTCAACATGTTGCTGCCTGTGGACATGAACAGCACAGTGTGTCAGTGGCAGCATCACCCTGATCCATCCCACCCTGCAGTCCCAGTGAGCTGCAGCAGCATGCACAACTTACCTATCAAAGTTGCAGTACTGGTCCATGGCCTGTGCTGTTCTGTGGTGCTTGCAAGGTGCAACACATGCAAATGAGGTTGGGCACAGTAATGACATGCTAATGCATCCACTGTGCCATGCATTGACTGATGAACTCTTCTGTATGTGGTGTCTAACTATCGAGATATTGCACCATGCACAATGATGTTGCCCCAGAGCAAGTTGTGGTGGTGTAATGAGCATCAATGCACAGTGCTTAGGCCATTAACGGTATCATGGTGTCAGTCATGCACCATGCATGGACAGCATGCTGCAGTGGCATTGCGCATGTTGTGCATGGACAGCTACATGCATGGGGTGCCGTGCCCTATCACGCACGTGGGCAAAGGTGGATGACCCTTGACCCCTGGGTCAGACCTCTAACCCTATGACCCCATGTAGCCACACCCATTAAACACATCTCTGGCACTGCACAATGGGAGGGCACTGCACATGCTCCTGTACATCAGGCGCATGTTGTGGACACGTCTGCCTTCTCCCACCATTTTCGCTGCCGAAAGCATTATTGTGACCATGGTGCAGGGAAGACACAGGTGGGCCCAGAATTGGTTGTAGGTGGAGTTGGCCAACCTTGTGGCCTGTGTGGAGCCTCACACCCCCCAGATCTTTGGGCAGGAGCCCCTGGAATGGGCCAGGGGCACAGTGTGGCAAGAGAAAGCTGCCAGCCTGGAGCACAGGATGGGGGTGCCCAGAACAGGTGAGCAATGCCACCACCACTATGGGGATCTCATGCGGTAGGACCCAAAGAGGTTGAGGAGGCTACAGGCATGAGCCAGGCTAGGGGGCTGTGCCACAGCCAGGTAAGTCATTCCATGTTACATGTCTGCCCTGGTGCTGTACTGTGGTGTTGGCTTGGCTACCTAATATGCCCTGCAGAGGGGTGCATTGTCATCATGTGCATCATGGAGTGGTATTGCACACTTCCACTTGAGTTGTGATGTGGCCATGCGGAACATGTTGGGCAGGGCATGCCCTGTGCACAGGGATTGAAGGGCAGATTCTGCGGTTAGTTACTGATGTGCACTTATCTTTTTTACATTCCCAGGACCAGAGGACTGACGGTGGGCAGGGCTTCAGCAGCGCAGCAGGGAGCAGTGCACTGTGACAGTGCTGGACCGGCACCAGCAGGGCCACAGATAGGCAATGTCATGGTTCTTCGCACTGTACATGGGGGTGGCGGGGGAGTGAGTGTGGGCATGGCCGCCTGTGCTATGTGCCCGCGGCAGCTGTGTGTGTCATGCTTTACCTGCTATATGCCACTGTGATGCATCCGTTGGACATTTGTGCCAGCTGTTGGTGGGGTTGGTGTGCGTCCAGCTGCCACTGTTGTTGCTGTGGTGCTGCCAATGCACTGTGCCATGGGACTGTCATTGAGCACTTGTGTGGCCCTTGTGTGGGAGGAACCACCTCTGTGCAATGTCATGGTGTGCCCAGTTGCTGGCTGGCATTGGCCCACCATTACGGGCCCTCCAGGGGTGTGTGTTCCCATGGCCCATTGCACACTGTGGTTGGGCATGGTTCCATGGGCCACTGAACTGATCACCTGTCCTGTCCCTTGTTATAGGTATCCGGTGGCTAAGACTGCTTAGGGCAATGCTTAGCCGACTGCTGCGCCAGATGCTACTCATGGCTTCTTCGACCCTGGAGGTGGTGGTGCAGATCAGACACATGCTGCAGGCTGAGAGGAGGGAGCGTCAGCTCACTGTGGAGGCTGGATGGGACCGCCATTAGTTTTGCTCCTGTTTTCCCCTACAGTCCCCCCTCCCACTGTACAGTCCCTGTTCCCTGTCCTCTTCCCTCACTCTACCTACCCTTTCCCAGCCCCTAGTTGTTTGTAAATAGTTTGCTTACAAATATATTTTTCTGACTTACCTGCCTGTGTTTGTATCTGCTTTGCAGGTGCCATGAGGAGCCATGCTGCAGTGGCCCAGTGTCTGTCCGTGTGGTGTGCACAGGAAAGGGTGTGTGTTGTGCTTCCATGGGTCACTGCTGTGTGCTGTGGTGTGTCCCACTGTGGTGGTGTCCATCCCCTGGGTTGGTGACTGTGCCTTGGGGTGCCCAATTGGGCCGCTGTCAGGGGTGTGTGGTGGTTGTGTGTGTGTGGTGCTGGCACACAGCCATGGTCATTGGTCAGGTACTGTCTGCATGCTGTGTTGGGCCCCTGCTTGGTATTCTGTGGCCTGTCCCATGTGGTCTGCCATGCTACCTACCACCTGGCACATTCAGTGCCTACTGTGTAGGCTTCCTGTATGCCTATGTGGTGTGTTTGTGCTTGGCTGCATGGTCCTGGGTGTGGCCTGCTATGGTCTGAGAAGGGAGGCATGGTCAGTGGCCTGCGAGGGGGGGCTCCCTTGGTGGCTCTCCATTGGCACCTCCTCTCACCTGCTATCTGTGCCACTGTTGTGTTGTGGGGTCATACGTCTGGGTGCCTCTGTGTGCCCTGCTGGTGGAGGCCTCCTGTGGCCTGTCACTGTGCTTCCATGACTTTCTCCCTGGGTCTGTTCTCTGTACTGTACCCCCCTCTGTTGCTGTGCTGCTCTGCTCCCACAGTTGCACTGGAGCATCTCTGTTTGCACGATAGTGTAACTCTGTTTGCGCCATGGTGCAACTCTGCCACATGCAGCTGGGTTGCGCTGGCACAGTTCGGCCTGTGCAACCTCTGAATATGACTCCTGTTGCACCATGGCACATCGGATTTGTGCTGTGCCAACTTGTGCTGGACTTTGGTTCATCTCTGAATATCTGGGCCATATAATATAATGACAACATTATTTAGGTAATGCCTTTGTCTGTGAAAACATTAGTGATATATGGTGAATTCATTTTTTGTCAAATAAATCTATAGATTTTAAATAGAATGTTATTTGCTCAATAAACAACTTTCTTGATTCTTGTTGAAATGTATCTCATTCACAAAATGATTTCACTGTTTGTCAAAATTTATTACATTCACAGGTGTTAAAGAGAATGATTCACTGTTAGTTGTTTGTAATCATAATTTTATTCACACCAAAGTAGTAAGATGATAGTATCATAAACCTCAAGAACAAAGTTTGAGGGGTTTATAAAAGCATTATACACTGAGGGAGTGTACAAAATTTTGAGTTACGCACCTATCCTTGTTTTGTGTTTTATACTTACTGACAAGTACTTTTAATCACAATGGAGTTCAGTTGTACAAAGAGAAAGTCTGTTTTTAAGGAAAAGCTTTTCACTAGGAAAACTTTCAAAGGAAAATTAAGTTCATCACTCTTAGTTGATATTACACATCAAATATGTATATAACACAGAACCTAGTCACATACAATCTGTCAAATAAGAGAGATTAATTGAACAGAGAACAAGAAAGGCAATGCAAAGTCACTCTTGTGAAAGTGTAAGGCAATTTGCGGTTTTATTTGTTAGAAATAACTTTGAAATAATAATAGCTTGCTAGTGTTCATCAAGTTAGCAAGTAACTTTTGCATGCATTTTTTTTAACACAAAGAAATGTTCAGATATCCATAGAAGAAGTAGTGGTCAAAGTTGAAGGTGGCATTTGTGGGAAGGAAAAGAGTGGCAGTGAGGACTGTGTGAAAATATGACCACAGAGGGAAAGGAGAAATTCTGGCATTAGATTTTCTCTCCTGAGTTAAACATTTTTTGTGGTTTGTATGAGGGCAGGAAAATATTTTTTTTCCTTTTTAATTCAGTGCACTTGTGTGAGCAAAGCATGCAATTTCAGTTGCATGATGCTTATTGACAGTGGGTGATTACATTCAACTGGCTGTTCTGTAACACTACATTACAACACTGTTAGGTATATATCAAAAATACTTACCTGTAAATATTTACCAGTTTTGATGACCAGATTCATTGTACGAATCATCTGTCCAGAATGCACCACCTGTTAATGAAAGCTAACTTGACGCATTTAAGTGTGTAAATGTGAACAAAAATATTTTTTATCAAAACAATTATTTTAGCAATATGCAATATCTCAAAAAGCCTACTATGATTGGAAGATGAATATGGGAAATGTCTTTGTAGTGAAAACTAAATTAGATATGAATTGTTTTGTGGCTATCATAAAATGTAGCAAGTAACTTCTATGGGCACAGTATACATACTGGGCTGGATATTCAGACTGCACCGGGCAGTGGTGCAAGCTTGAGTGCAGTGTAACTGAGCTGCATCGGGGCCAGGACCAGGCGATATTTAATGGTGATGTGCCATGGCTCAGCACCATTGAATATGGCATGGAGGGCACACATACTGCACATGGCGCAGTGGCACTGTGCCAGTGCAAGACACAGAAAGGGAGCATGGGGATGCGCAAGTGCAGTTGCACTAAGTGCATCACCCACAATATTCAGCCAGGGGCATGCAAATGAGGCCATAATATATGCAAGACAGAATTGGGGCCATTTGTATGTCTTTATGGCCCCATTTTCATTGTGCTGGGTACTGGCAAATTGCGCCTGGCACCCTGCCATGCTGCTGTCGTCGGAGGTCGACACCCTGGTGGGTTATTGCAGCCTACTCCCATATGCCCAATTGCAGGCATCTGTATACATTACAGTAATACCTGGTGGTCTAGCAGTCCCCCCATATATCCAGTTGCAGGCATTTGTACACATTACAATTATACCTGGTGGTCTAGTGGTTCCCCCCGTATGCCCAATCGCTGGCTGTTGTACATATCAAGGATTTATCTGGAGGTCTAGCGGTAACCCCCCCTCATATGCCCAATAGTGGGCTGTTGTGGAAATAATTACTTGGTGGTCCAGTGGTACCCCCCTGCCCCAGCCACCCACAGAGGTCCTGCAGCCACCCAGCACCCCCCCTGTCATTGGCGGGTGGCAGCACCCTGCTCTCATACTGTCCAGCTGCCCGCCAAATGACAGCGTGCAGTATGATCTTTACTCCTATTGGCCCACAGTGTGGACCAATGGGCTTGCAGACCATATTGTGCTACACAGGACCAGATTTTTTTGAGAAAAACTGCTAATTGTATAAATGACATTCTCTACTATTCACTAAGAGAAGGTCTAAAATGAGCAATGAGTATACAGTTTGTTCTACAATATCTTGCTATATTGCCAATTGAAAGCCATGATAAGACCTTGATTCTCATAAAGACACTGTGCATCTAAAGGTATCAGGAAATGTCACCTGTGATGGACTCAAAAAGCAATAAGAAATTAAGTTCCTAAGCTGGTGGGATAAACTTGATTACTACTAGTTATGTTTATAGATAGTGGGATGGATGGATTCAGACTCCAGCTGATGACCTGAGGATTTTAACTTTGATGTTATGATTTAGCTGCAGTGTTTAACATTTATTAATCTTATTCTCATTTGTTCAAAAAATAGCTTGAAAATGCACAGAGTTTACAGCTTTGCAATGCTTTATTATCACCCCATGCAGCTAAAATATTAATTTACTAGAACACCATGTTAATGACTATACTAAGCTTCTCTCTGTTGTGCATTAGCGCAAGTAGTATCGTACAGTCTCTAAGAAGCGTGTAAAACCACTGGCTTGATTCTTGAGGTTTATTAGATTTCCTTGTCACATTGATGGTTATCCCCACTGTGATACTAAATAGGTCAGCATGTAGCTACATCCTTGTTATATCAGTGTGGTATGATTATGTTATTGACTAACTGCATTCAATTTTTTTAGTGATTTATCTCCAGACCCAGTGCCCATAATGTATAAAAAAGCAACACAAGGGTCGAGCAATAGCATTGTAATATATGGAGCTAGCCTAATAATACCATCTCAACCCATACAAAAATTTTCTTGTAATACCACAGTAATGAAAGTGATAATACCATTGTAACAAACTGATAATACTATCATTCAGAAGTGATAATACCATCGTTCCACTCCTGAGCGATAGTATTATCAGAAGCAATCAGCACCACGAGTGCAATCACCTGGCCACTTCAAGCATGAGCTCTCTTTCAAACCGAAAACAGTTTCCTGACAGAACACTGCTCTCTCGGTCGCAGCGTCACTACAAAACAGTAAAAATGCAGCCTAATACCAATAACGCCACGGAAGACAGAATACGGTTTGTCAAAAACCAGGAGAACCTTAACACCATAAAAAAATGAATTTTGACTTAAAGCTCCTCCAAACATACCTGACAAAGCAAGGTGAGTCATGGTCCATTGAAGCTATCCCCATAGAACAACTAGACTCCATCCTCGCTAACTTTTTGTTCCATTTAAAAAAGTAAGACAGCTCTGAATATGAGCCTAGCACAATACGAGGTGTCCTGGGAAGCATCGATAGACACCTACATAAAATTAATTATCCCACCTCAATTTTCCAAAGTCCTTCCACACTATTCAAGCAAATGCTAGAGACACTAACTGCTAAGCAAAAATACCTTAAAAAACTCGGAATGGGTAACCGGCCAAGGCAAGCAGAAGCCCTAACAGAAACTGACATCAACTTACTGTACACATCGGGCACTCTAGGTTATGACTCCCCCACAGCACTCCTTCACATGCTCTTCTTCAACATAGGGCTACATTTCAGCCCCTCAGAAAGCAGACAATACCTCCTCCATGGAGCGCTATAAAAGTGTTAAACAAAGACAGCCATGAAATGACTACCTGAGTACCATGAACACCAAACGAAAACTAGAACAGGCGTAAACATAAGGAATATAAGGCTGTACCCCAGGCTATACCGCAACACCACACACCCAAGCAGAGACACAGTAACTGCCTACGAAAAGTATGCCACACAAAGGCCCCCTGCCATGCTACAAGCTGACACGTCCTTCTATTTAGCACCAAATCTGAAGCTGAAACCAACCAGCTTATGGTTCAGAGCCATGACAATTGGAGAGAACAAAATTCGTACCATTATGAAAATGCTACAACAATCTGCAGGGCTCCCACCAGAAAAACGAATAACTAATCATAGCACAAGAAAAATGGCTATACAAATGCTGATTGACTGTAATGTGCCTCCTACGGATGTTGCCCAAGTCTCCGGTCATAAAAACATCCAGTCAATTAACAATTACAGTACCTTGTCTGAGGTAAAGCAACAGAAAATATGTGCCATCCTCTCCGGCGAACAACCCAGCACTTCCACAGGTTGTCCAGCACGTCCTGACTGTGAAGCACCCAGACCTGACACAGCGCCTAACTCCATTGCAGTCCCACAGGAAATGGCAACACAGATGTCCTCCAAAAGCTCCCACATCTCCGCTACTGCAGGCAACATATTTGGTTCCCACTGCAATTTTTTTGGCAACGTTGCGATCAACATCCAGAAATCACCATCCCCACCAAAGAAGTGATGATTTGTTATCTACTCAGATTCCGACTCGGACTAGCGCCTCTTGCATGCTAAAAAAAAAAAAAATTTAAATTTACTGTTTAATGTTCTGTTAGCCACAATCATTGGCTCATCAATTACCTCAAATTCTGGACTACTTTACTGGTTCTTCTGAGAGCTGTTCCTGATTCACTACAGACAACCAATCAGTCTGCACCAAAGGTAAGTAAAAACGATTCCTGCTCCATATATTACAAAAAATAACAGATAGCTAAGTATATATTTCTTGGCAGTAATACCATCTCGAGGTTTTGGGGACTTTGGGTACCTCTCGAGCTTTGCTCTCGGTGCAAGTCCCAAAACCTCGATTACTGCCTTGTAATACATACTGTACTTAGCTATCTATTTATAATGGGCTCTAATACTACGATGATGTCAAAATACTGTTTGATTTCTCAACATCCATATACACAATGAAGGGCAGGGGTGGGTCAGATTTTACTGTGACACATCTTGACCCCCCCCCATCAGTTGCATCACCATCTTGGCACTTGTGGCTTTGTCATTTAATTCTCTTTATTATTTCATGTGCTTTTCACCCATGTCACCTAATTTCCAGGAGATGGTGTTTTGAGCAAACCCTTTTGCATACACATGGACCATTCACTGCTGACATAGAAACATAGACTTTGACAGCAGATAAGAACTGCTTTCCAACTCACTCTTCCTATTTCCCTACCTTTCAGATAAGCTGCAGATCCTAGTAAACCAACATCCTACTTCCTCCTACCCTCCAGTAGAATTGCTTACATCTGTCCCATGCATTCTTGAATTCCCCCACCGTTTCTGATCCCACTACCTTCTCTGGAAGGCTGTTCCATTTGTACACCACCCTCTCTGTGAAAAAACACTTACTCACATTGCCCCTGAGCAGTCCCCCCTCTGTCTTCACATTGTACTACCTTGTTCTTGAACATCTCTTTTTCTGAAAGATGCTACCATCTTGGACTTTGTTGATTCCCTTGAGGTACTTGAATGTTTCTATCATGTCCCCCTCTCCCTCCTTTCCTATAGGGTATAGATATTAAGCTCCTTTAGTCTCTCTTCATATGGCTTCTGGTGCAGACCCTGCACCATTTTAGTTATCCCCTCTCTACTGCCTCCATTCTGTCCATGTCCTTGAAGAGATGGGGTCTCCAGAAGTGCACGCAGTCCTCCAGATGTGATCTCAACAACTGTCTGTACAAAGGGATAACAACTTTTTTTTTTCTACTGATGCTACCTCTCCCTGTGCATCCCAGTATCCACCATCCATCCTTACTGCTTTTTTAAATTGCTTGCCTACCTTTAGGACATCTGATATGACTACCCCCAGGTCCCATTCCATTTTTGTTGTTGTTAATATCCCCCACCCCATTATGTACTCTTCCCCTGGGTTTTTGTTTCCCAGGTGCATTACTTTGCACTTCTTTGCATTGAATCTAAGTTGCCACACTTTTGATCATTCCTCCAACCTTGCCAAGTACCTTCTCATCCTTTCCTCCCCCCTTCCTTGTGTATCAGCCCTGTTGTAGATCTTTGTGTCTGCAAAGAGGCATACTATTCCTTCCAGCTCCTCTGCAATGTCACCTATAAAGACATTAAAGGTGACCAGTCCCAGTACTGAACTCTACAGAACCCCATTAGTATCCCCCCCTTTCGTTGGAGTGAACTCTGTTTGCTATTACCCTCTGCATCCTGTTGTCCAGCCAATTTTTTACCCAGGCTTCCACCCTGGGAACCACTCCCAGGCTGGCTGACTGACTTGCTTATTAATCTTTTTTGTGGGACTGTGTCAGATGCCTTGCTAAAGTCTAGGTAGGCCACATCAACAGCCCCTCCCTTGCCTATTACTTTTGTCACCGAGTCAAAGAAATCTATTAGATTCATTTGACATGTACTGTAGTATGAGTATGCACTTGCCTATTTTGTGCTTGTAAGGGGAGTGCATCACGCTGTATTGGCAACACACTATTGCAGTGTGCTTTGCATTGGAATGGTGTACTGCACTGAAACATATGGGCTGTATACTGTAGGTGACAAAAGGCTTCTTGTACTGTTCTGTATCAAACTTTTGCTACAGTATGTGACACTTTTTTCTTTGCTGTGTGGTGGAGGCTGGATTCCCCACAGCATGTATATAATTACTCAACAGCTGTGCATGTTAACAGTGAAAATTAGACCTATACACTGTTATTAATTACTTTGCCCTTTATATTCTGTATTTTAAGAAAGCCTTTTCATGCACAAAATATGCATATTGGGATGGACGCTGTACAGTAACACAATAAAGAACAAGTTCAAGCAGTTTCCAAAAAAACTGTATAGTATTTATTAAACACTAGGGATGGAAATACAAGTAGTGTCTCAGGCATTGTCCACATGAAACATGCTCTTGTTGTCAATCTATAATGAAGGGGTCCATCTGTTGGAAGGCATTTTGATAGCAGGAGGAAAGACGTAATACTACCTCTCTGTGAATCACTGGTGAGACCCCATATGGAATACTGTGCCCGGTTCTGGCGTTCCACCAGAGGAAAGACAGAAAATGTTTAAAGAAGGTACAGCATAAGGTAACCAAAATGATACTAGGCTAACAGGGCAGATCCTAACAGGATCACCTTATAGCACTGGACATGAACTCACAAGAGGCCAAAAGGGAGAGGGGCAACATGATACAAACCTTCAAGTTGCTGGAAGGAATGAACAAGATAAATAATGACAAATTATTCAGCAGGAATGTCAGGTCAAAAACTGAGTAAGATGAGTGGAAGCTGGCAGTGGGATTCAGGATGGATGTGAAGCTTAACTTTATGGAGAGAGTAGTTGAACTTTGGAACAGCTGACCCGCTAAGGTGCAAAGCAGGAAGCAAAGGGGGTGGTGGGAGCAAGGGCCAAACACCCATCTATATGATAGACCACAGGGTAGGAGAAGGTAAAACAGGCAAGACTGAATGCACCAAAGGGTGTTTTTCTGCAAACATTGTATATGGTTCAATGCAAGACAAATGTACAAGGCTCATCTTAGTTTTGTGAAAAGTGAACCTTTGATTTCTTTGACAGTACTGTCCATGATGTATTTTTCCTGATAAATTTTGAAATCATTCTCCTGTTGCTCGACCAGTACCCAAGCCCATTCATAGGGTTCAATACATAGTGCCTCTTTGCACTCAATACTAGATAGGGTGGCACTGGGGTGCCATCCAGCAAAACTGGGCAATGTCATTCTCTCTTGATTGTTGTCCCCCCCCCCACAATGGGATCTTAGTCAGGGTTATAGTCATTTCCCTTTCATCCTGTAATGATAAAGCATGAAAGGCTGGGTTTATAGCACTGACACATTTTTTTCCACCTAATGTTACTTTGTCAAAGTACTTTAATTTAGAATGCAGTTTTTACTCACTTTAGGGTACTTCACTCACCACTGGCATTGGGTGGGTGCATTGAACACCGTCCCCCATGGACCCAGTAAGGCACTGTAAAGTGGCTCTTGGGCTGGGGCTCATATACTGGCCCTCCTTAAGCCATTTCTGTTAAGTGATGAAATATTATATAGTCATCTAGGTCATGTTACTGGCATGAAAGGTCACTGACACTAAACTACAGTGGCCTGTAAAGTAAACAATACTTGACTTTGATTGATCTCAGCTCTACCATGCTGAAATGACAACAGTGTTGTTGAAGTTCAGCATGGCAAGATCCCCAATGTTGATAGGTGATATCTCACCTAGCAGACATTGTGTGTTTCTGTCAGGGGGCTTCACCCCTCGCACCCCCCCTTCTGAAGATATCTAACTCCAAGTCAGAGTTGTTTTGAAGGGAGCAGAAAGATGGCAAAAGGGTGAAATTTCACCATCGGGTCCCTCACAGTGACAATCTCGAAACCTGTTGAGATTGTCATTGTGAGGGATTTCACCGTCGTGCGTTCGCTGTGTGACTGGCATACCATTGATCTCTACTAAAGTATTGGGTCCTGTGCAAACTGAGGTGGAATTCATGGCAAGATTACAACTGCAGTGGCAGATGCAGTCACATTTTCAATGTCACTTTGCTTAGAAGACTCGCTTCCTGACAAGTGATCTTTTTCAAAGCATGCTGGCAGTGCCTGTCTTTTCACACATTGTTAAAGACCAACTCTGCACTTCAGCATGTGCTTTCGTAAATAAAATGTTTCAGCTGTCACAGTTTACTAGAGAAAACAATGTTTCCATTTTCAGTGTCCTTTTTTCAAGATTTACAGTACATCTTAAAAGTCAGTATAGAAAGCATTTAAAAACAGTGACCACAGGTGATCCAGCTAACTGAACACCGGGGGGAGCAGCAAGACGGCTGCGCTGCTGTTTTCTTCCACACCACACCAAATGAGTGTTGCTTTGCTTGTAGTTTTTAAGTTTTCTAAGCTTCATCTTACAGTTTCGTGAATGAAACTCATTTTTATTTTGACAATGGACCAGTAATACTGAGCCCTGCAACAGTTAATGAGCAGTATTTTTGATAAGAAGCATTACCGGTTTTAGCTCTGCCTCGCTGTGGTGTTGAAGCATTCTCTGTAACTTTGTCCATTAAATTTTTCCCATTAATTCTGTGCTACTTTTTCTTAATGAGGCAAGTCAGAAGATTTCTCATTCTCTTCATGTGGAAATAAGTAGGAACTTAAGAGTTCCTGCTGTCTCCCTCCTGAGCCAGCGCTGTCTGTTCGACTGGATTTGGTGAAGCGCTGGTGTAGGAGGATTTCAGCAGTGACCATGATATGATATGGAAAGACTGAGCTGCACCTCTTATGAGGACTTTGGCGATGGCAGTACTTTACCCTAGGAGGATGGAGGAGCCAGTGAAATTGACAGGAATTGCTAAGAGAATGATATATTTATCTACATGTTTAAAACCCTTCTATAAAATCTGTACTACTGTTGTCAAAGGGATGAAAGTGGTTGTCACGTTTGAGTTTAATGCTATGCTCAGTGGAGTGCTTTCTTTTACTTTTCAGATAATCCTGACACTGAGATACAGGAGAGTTGGGGTTTAGTAATTGATGCCTAGTTGGAGTGAAGGTGATGGAAGTCTGGAGCTAAGGCTGACTCAAAAGTCTCGTTACTGGAAGTGTAAATGCACTGGGACTCATCAAGGAATCCAGTGCCGAAATAATAACTAGTGGAGTCCATAAAAAAAAAAAGGTGTTTTTGCAGATGCCGTGGACTCCTGATTTAGTAGAAGAGGGCCAAGTTTGGCAAGTGCTGCAGCATTGTAGAAAACAAAGTCTTTTAAAACTTTATAAAGACGCCATGTCAGCAACATGGGAGCTGGACCGTGACGGCTTTGAGGAAACTTTCCTGTAAAGATACATTTTTATTTTCCCTTCTATGTCATGTATAACTCTATTCCGTCTAACTAAGGAGGTAAGATAACTGAAAGGAAGACTGATCCTGAAGCTTCGAACATTTCAACAGTTCTCTTATTTTCAAGAAGAAGTAGGTGCAATTTCAAATTATTGCAGAAGGTCTTTTATTTTGTTTAATTGTCTGTCAACTGCCTGCACTGGAACCCCATTGGCATGATTTACTGTGAAACTTACTTAACAGAGGAACACCTAATTTCACAAACAACATAAATGAACAAGCTTAATTATACTGCTTTTGTCCAGAGTCCCTCGTTTGTAAATTTCTGGTATTTTTTTCTGGTACTATTTCTCCTAAGAATTACGTTGAAACACATGCAAATGAAACTAATTTACTAACCGGCTCAGAACTCTGGTTAGGCATTAGATTTAAGAAAACCGAACTCAAACCTGAACTCATTTGTAATTTATTAACCTATTTTAGTTGCTTAATTATTTGAGCAGGAGTCTGGTTTCTTTTAAACCTTTTCCACAAAGAAGCAACAAGCAAGGTTATTATAAATGAACAAGAACTGTTAGAGAAACAGTATAACTACTATTTTAAATGTTCATACTCTTCTAACTTTGTATACCTTCTAAATGTTTTTTTGATAATTTTGACTTGTGGTATATATGGAGTATGTCTGATTTTATTATTTTATACCAATTGACTATTGGACACAGCTTAATATTTAAACCTTAGATTTGGTCAAGCTCTTTACTGATTAAAACGCACTGCTGATTAATGAACATTATTACATAATTCTGAGCCATACTGGGCTGCATCTCTGTAATACTTCTTTAAGTAGCAGGTATTTGAGGACCACAATTGGTCTTATGGAACGTTGACAAAAACATTAAGAGGAGAAGTAGATCTGGGAAGGCTTGGCTTTTTTGGCTAAGCTTTTGAAGTGGGAGGATGACTGGTAGTAGCCTTTAGTTTTTTGAGTGATGAATGCCTCATATGATGCATTAAGTTGGAAACCAGGGGAATCTGTATTTTAATAGTGCAGAAACAGGACAGGCCAGATTTTTGCTGGCATTTGGAGAGAAGGAAAGTTCTACGATAACTCTTCCTTGTGACCTACAGGTGATATGGGGTGGTTACCAACCCAGATACCCATGTTGGCTGAAAAGAAAGCTTGCCCAGTCTAAGGGATAACAAGTACAAGGGCCTAGCCTCAGGTGTCACCATTAGATAGGAACTGGGGAGTTACTGGAACTCTAGTCCTCATTAGCTGGCTTCTATATTTGGCATAGCCATGGGTACCTCAGAATCCTCTGAGGGATTATGGATGGCATTTCTGATGTGTGATAGATACTGCAGGGTTTCAATTACTCTTCCTAACAATACAGTAGCTTTCTCATTTTACCTACCTTTTCCTTTTATTTTACTTGAAAGTATCTCTTTTAGGCTCAGAAATAAATCCTGGGACTAGTTTCCAGATTTATGTCTGGTTCCTTGGTATAGGGGAAAAGCTTTACTAAATGTTTTCTCTTTTTCAATGCCACCCTTAAATAAAGTAACCGCTTGGAGAAATGGATATTTTTAGCCTGAGAAGATATTATTCCATATGTAAGAAATCTTGTATGCACATTTACTATATTTTACGATACATAGACAGTTTCGACAGATAAGGGCCTATGGACCACCCAGTCTGCCCATTCAAGCTTGTAAGTTTACTTTATGTTTTCCTAGAAGTCTGTCACCCCTTAACCCTGACCTCCAGAATTCCTTTATGTCTATCCCATGCATTCTTAAATCACATGATTGTTTTAGCCCCCACCACTTCCTCTGACAGGGTGTTCCACTTGTCCACCACCCGTTCTGTGAAGAAATTCTTCCTCATGTTTCCTCTGAATTGTCCTCCCTCCAACTTCATCCCATGCCTTCTAGTCCTGGAACATCTTTTTCACTTAAAAATAGTGTATTCCTGCACCCTGTTCCTCCCTGTAAGATACTTGTATGTCTCTATCATATCCCCTCTCTCCCTCCTCTCCTCCAAGGAGTGCATATTCAATTATTTCAACCTGTCCTCATAGGACTTGTGATGTAATCCATGTACCTTCTTTGTTGCCCTCCTCTGAACCTTCTCTACCCTGCCTATGTCCTTACGTAAGTAAGGTCTCCAGAACTGTACACCTTTCTCCAGGTGGGGCCTCACTAGTGTCTTGTGTAGTGGAATTATGACCTCCCTTTTCCTGCTGGTGATGCCCCTGCCTATGCATCCCAGCATTCTATTTGCTTTACCTGCTGCCTTGTCACACCGTTTCCCTACCTTGAGGTCATTAGAGATGATAACCCCAAGATCCCTTTCCTGCTTGGTGCATGCTATATCCTCAACCCCAACTGATATATTGTGCGGGGTTTTTGTGCCCATATGCATTATCTTGCACTTTGCATTGAATTTCAACTGCAAACCCTGACCAGTCTTCAAGTTTCTGCAGGTCCCTTCTCATTCTGTCTACACCCTCTGGTGTGTCTACTCTGTTACAGAGCTTTGTGTCATCAGCAAACAGAGAAATTCTACCTTCTAGGTCCTACGCAATGTCACTGATGAAGATGTTGAATAGGACTGGTCCCAGCACTGATCCCTGTGGTACCCCACTGGTCACTTTTCCCTCTGTGGAGTGACAACCATTTACTACCACCCTCTGCATCCTGCTGCCCAGCCAGTTACCTACCCACTGCACTAATGTTCTGCCCACACCCATATTCCCCAGTTTGTGTAATAGTCTTCTATGTGGCACAGTGTCAAAGGCCTTGCTGAAGTCCAGATAGGCCATGTCCACTGCCCTCCACTGATCCACCTCCCTAGTCACCCAGTCAAAAAATTCAATGAGGTTGGTCTGACATGACCTACCCCTGGTGAAACTCATGCTGCCTTGGGTCCTGTAGTCCATTGACAACCAGCTGTTCCACGATCTCTCCTTCAGTAGTGCTTCCATGATCTTCCCACTACCAAGGTGAGGCTGACTGGTCTGTAGTTCCCTGCTTCCTCTTTGTTCCCACTTTTGTATAAGGGGACTACATCTGCTGTCCTCCAGTCTTTGGGTACCTCCCCTGTTTCCAATGATCAGCTAAACAGGATTGTCAGAGGTTCAGCCACCACCTCTCTTAGTTCTTTAAAGACCCTGAGGTGCACCCCATCTGGCCCCATTGCTTTATCAACTCGTATTACTTCCAGTTCCTTCAGGACCCTTTCTCATCTAAAGGGACTTGTGCCCATTTCTGCACCATTCTCACCCCTTGTACTCCCTTCAGACCCATTACCCTCCTCTTCCTCAGTAAAGACTGAGCAGAAATACCTGTTCAATATGTCAGCTTTACTGTTGTCATCCTCCATGTGTCCCCCATCCTCCCCCTTCTGTCTCACTATCCCTTCCTTTGCCTTTCTTTTTTCCCTTATGTACCTGAAAAAGGTTTTGTCCCTTCTACAAACTGATTTTGCAATGTGCTCTTCTGTCTTAGCTTTGGCATCCCTTACTGACCTCCCTGTCTCCCTTTACTTCTCTTGGTACTTCTCCCTATCCCCTTCTGCCTGTGTCTTTTTGTATTGCCTGAATGCAATCTTTTTGGCCTTCACTTTTCCCTACCTCCTTGGAAAACCATAATGGCCTCCTCTTCCTTTTTCCCTTGCTAACCTGCTTAAAGCATAATTCTGTTGTTCTTGTAATCCCCATTTTAAATACTGCCCACTCTTCCTCGACCCCTGATTCCTGCCCCATTCCCCTTAATGCCTCTTTCAAGCACCTCCCCATTTTCCCAAAGTCCGTCTCCCTTAAAACCAGGATATGTGTTTTTGTGTGGTTGGTTCTGCTCCTTCTGTGATTTCAAACCACAATGACTGGTGGTCACTGTTCCCCAGGTGCTTCCCCACTGTTACCCCCATCACACTGTCCCTGTTTGTGAGCACAAGGTCCAGTATTGCCTTCTGTCAAGTTGGTTCATGACCAGTTGCTTGACGAAGGCACCTTGAAGGGACTCCAGGATAAATCTGCTCCTCGTTGATGCTGCTGCTGGGATGCTCCAGTCCACGTCTGGAATATTGAGGTCTCCAACCAGCATTACCTAATCCTTGTCTGCTATCCTTTGGATGGCTAGCATCAACTCCCTATCTGTTCCTTCCTCTTGGGCTGGTGGTCTATAGATCACACCTGTGCAGATGACTAGCCCCTATTTTCCTTTCCAGTTTAACCCACAGTATCTCTCCCCCATTTTGTTCCTTCTGGATCTCTGTGGCCCTTATGTCAATTTTTCACATACAGTGCCAATCCTCCTCCCTTCCTACCTGTCCTGTGTCTTCTGAATATGTTGTAGCCAGGTATGGCCTTCTCCCAGTCATGGTTATCATTACACCAGGTTTCTGTGATGGCCACAATGTCCAGGTCTAACTGCACCATGGCAGCCCCCAGATCCTCCATCTTGTTGCAAAGGCTCCTGGCATTGGCACACATGGCTTTCCATGATTTTACCTCCCTAGACTATTTAGCTGTTTTACTCCAGCCCCTTCCCTAGTTGTTCTTTATCCCTGGTTCTCCTTGCTGTCTGCCCTTCTGTTGAATTTTGCCCCTTTTCTGCCTATCCACCTCTTGGGCACTTTTTTATTTATTTTTTGTAGTCTAGGATTATAAATACCTTTGAGCCAAGGTTCTTTTACAAAGGTTACACGTCAAGAAAGTACAAACATATTAGGCTAGCTACATTGGCCTCAACATAGGCAAAAAAAAACACAACATTAATAAAGAGTTTAGAAACAACATCCATTGGTTCAAGTGATACATCACAGTAATAAAGTAGTGAATCAAATAGGTTGGTATAGGTTTGGCGATCTATAAGGAGTCAGGGGGGAAGGGTTGGAGGAAGGAGAGGTGGGAGAGCAGCAGCCGAAAAGAAACTAGAATAGGTTCACTGCATTGTCATAGAACAAAGGAAAGAGGTGGTGGGCCACAAGGTGAAGAATGGAAGTTAGGAGAGGCATATCTATCTTTTGCACACTGCTTTGTAGAGATATCCATTCTTCTGGTTCCCTGGTTCCACTGCTAGCTGTGGGGGGTGGGAAATTAGGTACCCTCCTTGCTGGCCTCCCACCCCTCTTGGCTAGTTTAAATGCTTGTCAATGTAGCATTTAAACTTATCATTGAGTGCTTGGATTCCCCTCCAGGATGGATGCAGGCCATCAGGCTTGAACAAGCCTCCATCCCTCCAGGTGGGTCCCCAGTCACCAATGAATCCAAACCCTTCCTCACAGCACCAGTTCTTCAACCATGAGTTAAAGTTCCTGGTGCATGCACCTCTATGCTCTCCCATGCCTCTCACAAGTAGTACTTCCGAGAAGGTGACAGAAGTAACTACTTGCTTGAGACCCCTTCCCAATTTCCTAAACTGTTTCTGAACTTCCTTTGGCTCCCCATTTGCCAGGTGATTAGTAACTAGGTGGATAATGACATTCAGCTCACCCTCCTGTCGTGCCTTCCCAGCGATCCCCATGATCTTCCTTCCATCCTTCCCTCCATGCCATGGCACCTTGTAGGCACCTCACCTCTCTGTCCTCCCCTTGCTGTGTTCGTCAGCTGGATCCCTCTTATGATGGAGTCCCCCACCAGGATTCACTTCCTCCTTCTCTGGGGTCCACTGCTTTTCCCACTAAGGTCACCTCCTTGGCTAACCTCCACATCCTTTCCTTCCACTTCTCTGGGTACCTCTATTTGGTTGTCCCCATTTGCCAGTGTGGCATATGAGTTCTTGAGTGGAATAGGATCTGGGATGTGCCTCTGCCTGACCACCCTAACCATCCCTGAGACCACTGTCATCCAAGTGCTTCTCATTCTTTGCAGCCTTTTGCATCAGCGGCATTGGACTGGGTGGTCTCTGAAAAGGGATGATGGTACTCCTGACCCAGTTTACTTCTGCTTTGAGTCTGGCTACCTCATCCTGCAGTCCAGAGAGATGCATGCAGATAGGGCAGCACCTCAGTGTCCAGAAGGTCTGCCTGACTATGGCTGCTCTGCAGTTACTGCATTGCACCACTCCCCACATTATACTACACTTATACTACTATTCCAGTACTTGCCTGTTACTGAAGCTCTCCTAGTTCCCTTTTTATTAATTTACTGTCCTAAAAATCCTGCCACTGCTCCTCAGCTACTTTTCTTTAAAAAAAGGAAAAATAAATAAAAAATTAGTCAAAACACTTGTCATGCTGAGGGTGGGCTTCTTCCCCCTTATGCCCCTCCTACTCCACAACCCCTGCCATATCCTGTGCTTAGCTCCTGTCAATCAGATTTAACATGGCATATAACTAAGTGTTGGGGCAGGGAAGGGAGGGAGGCCAGACAATTAGCACCCCTCACCCAAACTACATGGCAAGTCAGACAAGATAAGACAAAACTTGCAGCAATTAAAGACAGCAAAGAAATACACCACCACCACTACAAGCACAACAAACTAGGTTTAAAATTTTCAACAGCCCAAAAACAATTCTAAGTAAAGGCAGCAAAGAAATTACAGTGTCACTAAAAGCCCACAAACTAAGTTTAAAACAAAAATAGCAATGCACAATTACTGTAAAGCACTGAAATGAATGTTTCCTTTCCCTTCTGGCTTCTTTTGAGAAAACAAAAATCACTTGCTACCTCAACTCTAAGCCCCACCTCCAATTATCATGTAGCTGAGGTCAGAGACCAGATAATTAGCACCCCTCACCAAAACAACAGGGCAAGTCAGACAAGCCAAGACAAAATGTGAAGCAATTAAAGACAGCAAAGACATACACCACCACTACAAGCACAACAAACTAGGTTTACAATTTTCAACAGACCAAAAAGAATTCTGAGTAAAGACAGCAAAGAAATTACAGTGCCACTAAAAGCCCACAATCTAAGTTTAAAACAAAAATAGCAATTCACAATTACTGTAAAGCACTGAGGTGAATCTTTCTTTCCCCTTCTGGCTTCTTCTGAGAAAACAAAAATCACTTGCTACCTCAACTCTGACTAAGCCCCACCTTCAATTATCACTTAGCTGAGGTCAGAGGCCAGACAATTAGCACCCCTTACCCAAACTACAGGGTAAGTCAGACAAGCCAAGACAAAATTTGCAGCAATTAAAGGCATCAAAGAAATACACCACCACTACAAGCACAACAAACTAGGTTTTAAATTTTCAACAGCCCAAAAACAATTCTAAGTAAAGACAGCAAAGAAATTACAGTGTCATTAAAAGCCCACAAACTAAGTTTAAAACAAAAGTAGCAATGCACAATTACTGTAAAGCATTGAAATGAATCTGTTTCCTTCCCCTTCTGACTTCTTCTTGATGATTGTACAATGTTTGGGCTGTCTTTGTGTTGCATAATGACATAGTTGAATGAATAAATTTGAACTAGAATATTTAAAAACATTAGCTTCTCCCCTGCTAACCTCACAGTTTCTTTGCTTATGACATTCTAGTTCTCACTATGACACTAGAATGTGATGTCACAAACATCGATTGTGTGGTTACAGGGGAGAGTCAGATACATTTTGAAAGATTCAGTGAAATAATTGCTCCATTATCTGCAATATTTAGTAAACGAGTAGCAGGGGAAAGTAAAAACAAATAACTAGAAAACAACAAAGTTCAAACATAATTGTTGTAAATCTAGTGTTTCTAAACTTTTTTTATTATAAAACAGAATTGATCTTTAAGGACCAGCTAGGGAGCAATGATTTTGTCTTTAGCTGAATGAGATTTGTGGTACAGTGTAATCCAGCTGCACTGTCTAATTTAATTGAGGTTCAAATGGGCTGTGTATGGGGGTGGATAAAGTGTGGGCTGAAGGTCAGTCTATTAATGCTGTAGAATTCTAGCTGTGAAAATTTTCAGTCATTTTAAGAGTCACGATCTGCAGTGATGTTAAAACCTTACTGTGAAAATCTTGCCACTGGTTCAAGGCTGCAAATACAGTTTGTCACTAACATCACTGTGTAAATTTAAAGGATTTCTCATTACAGTGATAAAACAACAAGACCCAACCCAGCCCACCACTAACACTGTCCCAGACATAGTACCCTCAAACCAAAAATCCAGAAAAATCAACCACAAAATTCATGTTTTGGTGACTTATTTTTTTATTTGTTAGTTTGTTTATTTACTGGGGGGAGGGCAGTTCGAGACTGAATGAAATTGTATGCATTCTTTCATTGCATTTATGTTTGCTCATCTGTGCACAATACCCCAAGTGATATGTTTGTTATTTAAATATTGCTACCTCTTTAGTGTTATATCTTTGGTAGTTTATGTCCTGTTTGTTTCACAACAATATGTGTGCTGGGAGGGACACAAAGCTACAGTATCTATCTCATAGTAACACTACCATACAGTGGCATGTAAGGTAAATGATACCTGACTTTGATTGATTAGTACATAAGTACAGAGTTCTGGGCATTCTGAGGGTGGTTTTAAATTCATTACAATCCTGTATTAGCCAACATAGATTTAGTCACACACTGCAATCTCACAGTATGCTTAAAACACAAGGATCCTCTAGAGAAATTATCATTTGCTTTGCATATACAGTATACTAACCATAGGATTGCAGTAATGCTGGTCTTTTCACATGTCAATAAGACCCAGATAACACTGATCTAACCTTTTACTGAATGGATCTGGACAGGGTGGAAGAAGCGTTAGTCAACTCCACTGTCTGACTTCAGATACATGTTTCAGATCTTGTTAGTGGCATGAGCTATGAAATGAAGGGGGACTATGAATGTGAGTCGAGTAATTCCCTTCACTGGGAATGAACTGTGCTCCCTATGATTCATCAGTTTTACAGGTACACAGAAATAATTGTTAATTTATTTCTATTTCATACAGTTCTTTTTTTGTTTGACCGGAGTTGTTGGTGATACTGTTGTTATTCAGTGGCTGTAGCTCCTCTTTCTAAAGGAGAGATCAGAACTATATTCAGTAGGTAAAGCATAGGAAAGCACAGAGATCAGTGAAGCAAGCAAAGGTGAAAACAGAGGAAGGGATGGCCAACTATCTTCAGGTATGTAAATGAGAAGAAGAAGGCAAGAGGAGAGATAGTGAGGATAAGGGGGCAGGGGAAATTGTTTAACCAAGAAAGGCACACTAAGCCAGAACTTTTTTCCAGGTGTGACCTGGGAGCACAAGGAAGTGAAATGACTTGATCAGGGTCACACAGTATGCAAGTGGGGGCTGATGGGTTTCAAACCAGGTCTCCAGGTTTGCAGCTCAGTGCCCTTAACCACTACATTATACTGCCTCCTAAGGATAAGGAGGATAGCAGATTGTTGCTGCAGAGAAGAGGACCAGAAAAAAGCTTACATCCTGACTAGGCACTTCTGCTCTGTTTTCCCAATGGAAGTAGAAAGAGACATACCAACAAGGAACAGCAGGAACATGGTGGGAGGTGAACACAAGAGAAAAAGAGTCCTGAAGTGACTAGCAAACGTAATGGTGGAGAAAGCCACGGGACCATATAGGTTTCAGGCAAAGGTTCTAAGAGAACATGGTGAGGAGTTGGCTGCAGTACTAACAGCCTTATTCATCATATCACTGGAAACAGGAGTGGTTCAATGGACTGGAGAAGAGCTAACATAGTTCCACTCCATGGGGGCTATGCACTATTGTGGGCTGGTAATCTGCAGCTCCACAGCTGTGGACTGGCATTGGGTGCAAATTATGGACAACTGCATGCTTCTGCAGGGTAATTTCCATGGCCTTTCAACCCTAGAATGCTAATGCATGCTGGGTAGTGTTGTGCAAAATTAAAAATGTCATCCGACTAAATATTTCACATAATCCCTGCATTACAGGAAATATTTCTCGGGTGCGAAATGCAAAATTCCCCCTGGCAAAATGCAGAATTTCACCCCCATAATGCTAATTTTGCTACAGGGGGTGAAATTCTGCATTTGATAGCCAAGGTGGAACAGCTTGCCTGCTGTCACTCACTGTTACCCATGGTTCTGACCATGGTTGAGTGCAGGTCCATCATCATTAGCTGTCAAAATTAAAGAATGAATTTCCATTCACAAAAGTGTTATGTGCTCCATAGGAGCCCAGGAAATATCTGGTTCTACTAGTTGAAGGTTTATTAGCTCTTTATGCCTGATTTCCACCCTCTTCAATGATTGAGAAGATAATTGCATGGGCTGTGTTGCCTTGCCAACAGACACCTTGCATATTCAAGAAGCCGGCTACAATATTTGACATTCCATATCTCTTGACTGTGACTATGTAGTGTATAGTCGTTTCAAGGACACTTGCCCATTGGTACGTTCTACATGCAATGCCTGGGAAATTCCCCCACAACAACACTTCAGCTTGCAAAGCCAGTGGTTCGAGGCCAGCTAAAGTGCTCTTCAGTCTGCCAGATTCTCTTTACCATGCAAAGTCAGTGTCACCCATTCCCATTCACATCTCGGTTCCTACCATGACAAAATTGCACAGCGAACAAAGGGAACACAGCTTATTTGTTACTGATAGCCCTGGTAAAAATCTCTATCTTCACCTTTAAGGTCACAGTCTGTAACTTAACTGCAGTTTTAAGACACAGGGTAAAAATTTTACTTCTTGAGGATAACTCTTCCCACCTACACTCACAACCCCAGTTGTGGTCGAGAGAGTTCTCCAGAGATAAAAAGCTCTGTTAATCTTGTCAAGTTGCACTTTCTTACAAGATGAGATGGAAAGTAGGTTTGTAAATATCATGTTGAAGAAAGCAGCCATGTGATGTGACACAAAAATGTAATGCAGCAGGTCTTTGCTTTATTCAAAAATCAACATAGAGTGGATGTGAGTGTTTAACAAAGACTCCTACAGATCACCGTCTTGTTTCAAGGGAGGGTAGTCATTCTTCATTTGGCCCATGATCAGCCAGAGGGGTGAGGCCACTAGACACTGGGGAAATTATTTTTATTTCAAATTATGTGGATGGTGTATGGGGTTGAATCTTGTTTGGGGGGGAATTTTTCATATTGTAGGCTGGCAATCAGCTGGGGTTGGGACCACTACAGACCAGGGATGTGGGGTCTTCGGTTGGGAGAACATTTTTTTTAATTAACATTATACACAAAATTCTGCATTTTGCACCAGTGAAATTCCAGCAAAATGTATGAATTTCATGAAATATTTTACTCAGTGAAATTCCCAATTTTGC
This sequence comes from Neoceratodus forsteri, assembly GCA_016271365.2. NCBI lineage: Eukaryota > Metazoa > Chordata > Ceratodontiformes > Ceratodontidae > Neoceratodus > Neoceratodus forsteri. The sequence continues at coordinate 896,732,092 of CM057458.1, forward strand.
CAGAATTTCATCGGCGAAATCAAATTTTGCTTGATCCCTAATGCAGAGCAGATCAAGGGACACAGGTGAGCATGTAATGTATGTCCCTCTTGGATCCCAAAGTGGATCCCCTGCGCTGCATGAGCATGGGATTCTGGGTAGGTATGGGTGTGACTTTTTTAAAGGTATGGTTGAGTGCCAGAATGGATGCCCCCCCACCCTCTCCCAATCTCAACCCTGTGGGCTGGGCAGCATGGAGGGGGATTCCAACTCTTGACACAATTGGTGGGTGTCATGGGGGCATGCAAAAGAGACAGTAGGGTCACTGCTGCCATATTCTGCACCACCTTGCCCAGCACTCCATACATTCATGAATGGCATGGAGTGTGGGTACACCCTCAGACATGTCCGTGGACTGGCTATGTGTGTAGCTGAGTGGTCTGCTGGGGAACAAGTGTGCAAGGGGGGTACATCCCTTTCAAGAATGCTACCAGGAGTCTGCTGGACTCCCAGTTCATAGCATTCTGTCTCTGGGTTGCCTTGTCACTGCAGATCCATTCTCACTGCAGTTCCACAGTGTGTAGGCAATTCTCCTTTAATGCATAGGGCCCAATGAAAACAGCAGCAGGAAGGAGGCTAGCAACTGTAGACTGATCAGTCTCATATCAGTGATGGGGAAATCAATGTAAACCCTGTTAAAAGAAAGGCTAAGGGGAATATCTTGAATTGAGGGGGTTGCATCACCAAAGGCAGCATGAATTCATGAAAGGGAGTTCATGCCAGATGAATCTGATTGATTTATTTTGCCTCTTGTACAGGAAAATAGATCAGGTAAGGTCAGTTGACATGACCTGCTTGGACTTCAGCAAGACTTTTGACACTGTGCTACAAAGGAGAGCGATAATGAAATTTGATGGTCTAGGGGTAGGATCCCAAGTGATAACCTGGGTAAAGAAAGACAAAAATTGATAGGTGAGTGTGTATTACCAGTGAGTAATACCATCAAGAGGTTCTGGACACGTAGGAACCTCGAGATGGCATTGTTCACCGGTAATACACACTCACCTATCCATTGTTTTTTTTAATATATGGATCCGAGTTGTTTTGAGTCTTACCTTTGGATATCTTTGTTGTTGTTTGCAGGGCTGCATGTCTTGGTTGATGCTCCAAAATTGTGAACAAATTCAACAGTTTTCAAAACAGATTTTTAACAGTCTAAAAAGTGCAAAGAACTGGTGCCAATGATCAGTGGCAAACGTTCGGGTGGCAATGATTGTGGCAACAAAAAATAATTTTTGTTTTTTTTAAAATTCCTTTGCACTCCATTGTTAACTCCCAGTCTCTGTTTGAACAAGTAACGTAAACAGCGTTTTCTGGTGGGTTGAGGAGACTGACGGATGTTTATGGAGATGTCTCCGAAAACATGCAGTGACTTCTGAAAATATTTCCTGAGGTTGCCGAGATTTGGGAGTTGTTACTGGTCAATTTGGTTCGTGATGTAGTTTCTTGCTCCTGCATACTGGAAGTTGTTGATGGAATCTGCTGCATTTGTGGTGAGGTTCCAGAAATCAGAGGGATATTTTCAAGCTATGCAGGCTGTTCTCTGGAAGCTGATGGTTGCTGAGGATTGCAATAAAGTATGCAGCACATATTTTTTTGTTTCTGGTCTGACAAGGTACTGTACGCATTAATGCTCTGGATGTTTTTATGTCCAGAGAGCTGGGCAACATCTGTTGGAGGTATGTTTGAGTCTATCAGCATTTGAGTCATGGTTTTCCATGTTGAATGGTTTATTATTCTCTTGTTAGCTGGTATTCCAGCTGACTTTTAAAGGAGCTTCATTATCGATCTGATTTTATTTTCTCCTATAGTCATGCCCCAGCTCTGCACTGGCCAAACTGGACATGCTTTATCATAGATCCTTAAGGGTCATTACTGGCCTCCCCTTCATGATGCACCACTGCTCCCTATATGGCACTGTGGGATGGCCATCCCTCAAATATAGAAGACAGAGGAACACCACCATTTGGACATTCAGAGCTATTTCTAAGAAGCTGCCACAATATATCTTGGATTGTCTTCCCCAAAGCAGGGTAGATCATTATGCATTGAGGAGTGCCTCCTATATCTCCTTTGTTATACCGAAGGTCAGATTATGCTTTGGTAGGTCATCCCTAAGCTACGCGTTACCCTCACTCTGGAATAAGCTGCAAAAAAACATTGAAATTGGTCTACCCTATCAAACTATCATCATTCAAAACTCTTCATGCTCGTTCTTTTAAAGAACCCTGTGAGTGTTTTACCTGACCCCGCCATATTTCTTTAATCACTCTTAATTATTCTCTGACCCACCCACTCTAGTTATCCTCTGACCCTTATTCATTCTATTCTCATATCCCCTTCAGTACCTTGACCCAGCACCCTGTGACACTTCTCATGTGGTCTTAGTAGCTCTTTGCAATCAGGGGCCCTTATGGGTTCCACCACCCATTTGGTATTCCCCCTTCTACCCTACACTCTACCTTCTCCCTCATAGGCATCTGCCCCTTCCTCCCTCTCTATGAATCTATCCTACTACTTCCTACTTAGCCTAAAGACCATCTCTTTGCACCCTGTAAACTCCTTTAATCTTGTATCTCTTTTGCCCTTCTTACAGTGCAGTGAATCTTATTCATATTTTGTACATATTTTGAACATTTATTTTACCAAGAATTAGTACTGTTATCCTTGTGTTAATTGTTCTTCTTTAATATATATTGTAACTTAACTTGTATTATGTTCTGTTGTATTTGTAACCTGTATCTATGTCCAGGCCCACCTCAAAAATGAGCATTTGCTCAGTGGTGATTGCCTTAGTTAAATAAAGATTTTGATTGATTGATTGATACATGCCATACTCTGCCTCATCTTCAAAGTCACTCAAAATTTCTTCTGATGAAGATGACATGTCACTGAGCAATTTATGTGGAGGGAACTACTCAAAGCCAGATGAGTGCTCCTCCTCTGCAACTTTTTCAGGAGTAGTGAGAAGCAGAGAAGCAGGAGGCATAACTGAATCAGCTGTAGTGGTCATACTGGTAATATTCAGAGTGGTAAGGATAGCAGACTGTGGTGATAGTGTTACAGTGGCAGTAGTGGCAGGGTTCATAGTGTCATTAGTGACTGGAGTCACAGTTACAGGACTGGCTGCAGTAGTCATGATCCTAGTTGTTGTGGAAGGTAGGGTCTCTCTGGTGTTGGTGGTGATGACAACAGATGTGATAGTGGTACTGATGAGAGATGGGGACACATTGGTGGTTGTCAGAGTCAAGAACAGTGTCCTTCTGCTTATGTGTGCACTACTTTCTCCTGTGCCAGCAACAGTACTTCAATTGCTGGAAGAAATAGATTTCGAAGGGGTAAACATTAATTTTTGGGCATTGAATATGGCCTGACCATCACTCACATTCAGTTTCACCAACCTGTTCCTCAATTGTAGATTTGCTGGGGCTGGACCAAGCACGTTTTTTGTACCACCTCTGTCTGCCATTGTATTACAAGATGGCAACAATTTCTAAACATTCTGAACTAGTATAATACTTTTATTGTTTACTGAAGTACTGATTTACTTTACCACAAAAAATTCTTGCAAAGCCATGCAGGCAAGTGCATGCGACTGTGTGGCGTCACTATCTTGTCCTAAGCTTTGGGCAATGGAAATGGAGTCAGCTGACTGTCCTCTGAGGTTACTTCTACTGGCTTCGGTGAAACTTGATCTGGATTATTCCACCAATATTCGACAGATTTTTAAATACAGCAATCAAGCTAAAAGTACCATACAGCTGACGCTACTTATAGCACTCACACTTTATACGGGCGGTGGTTTTAATGTGCGAATCATGATAACTGCTCGTCATCTCCACTGACTGCAATAGTAAAGCAATGCTTTTTAATGGATGTTGCCAGCCTGCCCTTTCATCCATTTCCCATTCAGTTCACTACTGCTTCCTCATTTTGACATGGCTAATCAACTGATTAAATACTAATTAACTGCAGCTTAACACTAATTAAACACCGATTAACTCTAGCTTACCTCTGCTGCATGTAAACAGCACCATTTGACAGCAGTTTAGTGAGTGCAGAGTGTGTATTGCAACAATGGCTTCAGGTGGTCATGCTAATAATGCTTTGCCTTTTTTACTTCAAAGGAAATGTGTGATATACAGCAGTTGTTTCTAACACTATTTTTGTAAATATCTCATTTTTATGTTGCCTGAACGCATGTGCAAGAAACATAGTGCCATCATCGGAGATTTCGGAGGTGTGTCACCTCCTCCTCCAATTCAGTCAGTGTGCTGGCAGGCGCGGCCACTGTATGCCAAGCCTCAAGTTATCGCATTTTGGAGCTGTCTAAGACACGCTCCAAAATGCATTGGCATACAGCTGAAAGTGGGAGCTACTCTTCAATGAGCACCGATAAGAGGCTGCTCACATGCAGCTCCCCCCCACCTGCAGGCGTGCGTGCCCCCGCATGCACTGTATAGCCGACGAGGTGCCAATCCCTGTCGGCTGAGCTGCGTTCCCTCCCCAGTAGTAGGTGCCACTCTGGGAGCCCACCCCAGTGTGGCAAGCAGTCCTATGGCCAACGGGGGTGCCCAATCCCCAGTCAGCTGAACGCCCCCAATGTCCTTGTGCCATGCTGGGAGCCCACCCCAGCGTGGCAAACGTCCACCGACGTCTTTTTTTTTAAACCTGTAAAAGCAACGGTCCGCTGGTCGTCTCCCAGCCCCCCACAACCCGACTCCACCCACTGCGCACCCAGCCTCCCACACCCACCCACCCCATACTTACTCTCTGACTCCGGTGCGACGATCTTCGTGGACCGGGAACACGTCTGCACTCTTCAAAGCTGACCGCGAACTGAGGAAATGCCGGTAAGCTGTATAATGGAGCTAGATGGGGGTTTCAATTTTATTGCATATCTCAGGTATTTTGGGAATTTTTGCAAATTTTCAACATGGGTTTTGGACCCCTTCTCATGAATGATGTCACTGTCATGGCGTTATTTGGGCCCGAAGGGTGATTTTCGCAGTGACTGTGAAATCACCCTTGAGGCCTGAATACCACCATGACAGTGACATCATTCATGAGAAGGGGTCCCAAAAACCCCATGTTGAAAATTTGGTGCCAAAATTCCAAAAAATGACTGTTTTACGAGCGTGCATTGCGCAGTTCCTACGCAGGCTCGTAAGTTCGCAAAATTTCAATATTTTCACTCCAGATTTTCAACATTGCCATTTTACCACACCTTCTTATGAGTAGTACAGCTGTCATTTTTCACATCTCACCCAAAATGTGTTTCCGCCCATGTAGCACAGAATGGCACAGTCGGTGTGCGAAATCAATGTACGGGACAAATTAAGAAAATCACAGTGACACTGTTCATGAGCAGAGGTCTTAAAATGGCTATGTTGAAAATTTGGTGAAAAAATTCCTAAAAATGACTGTTTTACGAGTGTGCGTTGCACAGTTCCTATGCACGCTCGTAAGTTTGCGAATTTTCAATATTTTCACTCCAGATTTTCAACATTGCCATTTTACCACACCTCCTCATGAGCAGTACAGCTGTCATTTTTCACATCCTGCCCAAAATGTGTTTCCGCCCATGTAGCGCACAATGGCGCAGTCAGTGTGCAAACTCAATGTATGGGACACATTAACAAAATCACAGTGACACTGTTCATGAGCAGAGGTCTTAAAATGGCTATGTTGAAAATTTGGTGAAAAAATTCCTAAAAATGACTGTTTTACGAGCGTGCATTGCGCAGTTCCTACGCACGCTCGTAAGTTCACAAATTATCAATATTTGCACTCCAATGACTTCCAAATACCTAAACAGCATATAAAAGCAAGCAACATTCGGCATTGACAAATGCTTGTTTTGTTAATATCAGTACAGATATAAACCGTGTAGTATAATTGTGACTACTTAAATTGCAGGATGGGAATTCTATAATGTTTTTTTTCTAAAACATATGAGCATATCAGTCCCCCTCTGACTTCCATGACCTCCCAGTGTGAAGAGACTGTGAGGTTGTGCATTATGCAGCTCATATTAATACATATAACATTACAAGCTGTAGTGGTAGAGATCAGAGATAATGAATGCTGAATGTTTGTCCATGGTAGCAAAGCAAGGCTAAAACACAGTGGGGTGTGTGTGTGTGTGTGTGTGTGTGTGTGTGAGAGAGAAATTTAAAACCTAACAGGAAACAGCATGGCAGTGACTGATTAAGTTCAGCACTATCAACATTTACTACCTACAGACAGAACTGGAATGTTATGAAAAGGAATTTCTGGCTACAGTTTTTTATGCTCTCATTAAATGACTTCTGGAGAGACCTGAAGACATGGGTTTTAATCCCACAGCCACCATTTGTATACTGTGCGACCTTGAACAAGTCACTTAACTTCATAGTGCTCCCAGAATGACCTGGAAATGAGTTTCATCTCAATGTGTCTTTCCTGGATAAAAAAATTGTAAAATAAATAAATAAGGACTTAGAATCTGACTCCTGCAGCTGAGCCCTTATTTATCTGAGAACTTGAGTGAGGGCTGGATCAGAGATGAGGTGCTGATTTAAATAAGAACTGTTTGCACACCCTTACTCTAGGTTTCTACACCCTCAATCGACCGTCCTGTAGCTCTCTTGAACATTTCTAGTCTAGTGATCCACCCCTCCCCCCCCGTAAGGACCATTGATCCTCTGTCAACCCGCCCACTCAGGACACCTCCTCCCCACAATCACCTCCCCCACTTAGGTCAGCTAAGCCAAAGTACAGAATTAGTGACAGCGACCTGCACAGCCCTTAGCTCACCATCTTGGCCTGCCACCATCTGATTGACAGTGAGTGATCATGAGTACAGTAGAAGCAAGTATTTGTGCAATACTTGAGATTGCTCAGAGACCATCAGATGGAAACCAGTTGAGGTGGTGAACAGAGGGCTGTGCTAGTTATCACTATTGCTGTAGTTTGCATTATGTGACCAGGGCTGGTGAGGTGCTGCCTGAGAGGGTGAGTCAGGAGGGGGTCAGATGCCCTTATTGGAGGGATCACTAGACCACCAAGAATGTACCAGACTAGTACAAGATGGCTGATCCGGATGCTTTTACAATGTATTTTTCATGGAGAGATCAGCTTACATGCAACATTTGCTTTTCAGTAGGGTTCTGCTGTAGGGCCCTGCTTTTACAGTTTTACAATATATTTATGCTAGATAACCCAGCTGAGTTGTGATATCTTATTTGCAGTGGTATTCTGTTTACTAACATACTATTTGCCAGCAGATTAGGCCTTACGGTCTATCGAGTCTGCTCGAACCTTAGATCCTTAGTTGGGTGCCGAGACCCTCCCATCCCTTGTGCTCCAGAAACCCGTATCATCCATCCCCACCCCCCTGGGACAGGCCATCATCTGATACATCCACTTTCTGTGTCTGTCCCACCCTCTCTTGAAGCCCTCCACTGTGGATCTCTGAACCAGCTCACCAGGCAGTGCATTCCAAGAGTCCACCATCCTCTCAGTGAAAAACCTCCTCCTCTTTTCCCCCCTCACCCTTCCACCTTCCAACTTCAAACCATGCCCTCTGGTGATACCTCCCTGCTTTAGTCTAAAGATCCCCTCCATGTTTACCCTATTTATTCCCTTGAGGTAGTTGAGAGCCTCAATCATGTCCCCTCTCTCCTCTCCTCCAATGAAAACAGGCAGAGCTCCTTAAGTCTGTCCTCATACGTCAAACCCCCTAGCCCTCGTATCATCTTTGTTGCCCTCCTCTGTATCCTCTCCAGGAGCTGTATGTCCCTCTTCAAGTGTGGTCTCCAGTACTGTACACAGTACTCAAGGTGTGGTCTAACCAGTCCATTGTACAGCGGCAGAATCACTTCCTTGCTCCTAGAGGTGATCCCCCATGATGCATCCCAACATCCTGTTTGCCTTGCTAGCTGCCTCTCCACACTGCTCAGAGTTATTCATACATGCATCCATCATGACCCCTAGGTCTTTTCCCTCATTGAGGCCTCCAGCGCCTCCTCCCAGGGTGTACCTGTGTTTAGGTTTCCCGACCAAGATGCAACACCTTGCACTTGGTGATATTAATTTCCATGTGTGAGCCCAGCTTTCCAGGGTGTCCAGGTCCTTGCAGGCCAACCTCCCTCCCTCTTCTCCCTCAACTACTGCTCCCATCTTGGAGTCATCAGCGAAGAGACTCATTTCACACCCTATACCCTCCCTGATGTCCGATATGTATGCATTAAACAGTATCGGACCCAGGACCGAGCCCTGCGGTACCCCACTACCAACCTCTCTAGGGTTCGAGAGCTCCCCACAGACCACTACTCTCTGAGTGCGTCCAGCTAGCCAGTTTGCAATCCATCTGACCATCAAAGGGCCTACTCCTAACCCCATCAGTTTCTCCACCAGACCATTGTGGGGGACAGAGTCAAACGCCTTGCTGAAGTCCAAGAATAATACATCCACAGGCTTACCCCTGTCCAGTTCTGATGTTACCCATTCATAGAACTCCACAAGGTTGGTTTGACATGATCTACCTAGCATAAACCCATGTTGCCGACTATCCAGACCTCCTACCTCCTCCAAGTACACCCCCAATCGTTCCTTTAGTATACTCTCCATTAATTTTCCCACCACCGAGGTCAAACTGATGGGTCTATAGTTACCTGGTACTTCCCTCGACCCCCCTTTATGGATTGGTACCACATGTGCCTCTCACCAATCCCTAGGTACCCTCCCTGTCTCAAGTGACCTGCTGAAAAGCTCCAGCCAGAGGTGCAGCCAGTATGTCCACCAATTCCCATAGTACTCTCGGATGAATGCCATCCATTCCAGGAGTTGTCTTTCTTTAGGGCCTTGAGGCTGCTCACACCTCTTTGGCGGAGATAGCATCATCGTCCCTCTACCTTACTGGCCTTTTTATCCTTACCCAGATGTGACACCCCTGGGGTACCTCTCCCTCCCTCTTGCTCCATTTCTGTTGCTCCCCTGATCCCACTTAATGACGTTTCTATCCCCTTCGTGCCTTGCTTTGTAGATATCCCATCCCCCTCCCTAGTGAACACAGAGGCAAAGTACTTGTTAAATACATCTGCCTGGTCCCTCACCTCTTCCGCCCACCCTCCTTCTGATCTCAATCTGCTGAGATGGCCCTTAGTTTTTCTCCGTTCCCCAATGTACCGGAAGAACCCCTTTTCCTCTCCATGTATCCCCTCTGCCAGCCGCTGCTCTTTACTGGACTTTGCTCCCTCACCATACGGGTGACTTTTCTAGATGCAAGCTGGTACATTTCCTCCTATCCCTCTTGTGTTTTATATTTTTTGTAGGCTGCCTTCTTTTCTCTGACTGCTACCTGTACCTCACTGGACCACCAGCATGGTTTATGTGATCTTGCTCCCTTACGTTTCAACTTAAGCGCAGATCCTGACTGCCTCATGAAGTCCCCGTTTATGACCTCCCATCTCCTTTCCACACTTGTCATTGAGGTAATCCCTTCAAGTGATCCTTGAGAATTTTCCCATGCCCATAAAGTCTGCCCCCTGAAGTCCACTGCCAGTGTCCTAGATCTCACACCCCCCCTTGCTTATTTGAAACCAGACAGTATTGTGGTCCCTCCCAGTCAGGGGGTCTTGTACAACCATGTCCCTTACCAGATCCCCAACCACATCCAGGACATGCCCCTTCCTTGTGGGCTCCATCACATGCTGTGTTAAGAACACATCCTGGAAGCCATCCAGCAGCCTCTGCTCCTTGGCCACCTTAGAGGACATGGTTCCCCAGTTTGTACCTGGCATATTAAGGTCCCCCAACAACACCACTCCTTCCCTTTTGGTCCACACTGGGCAATGATGTTGTCCAGCAAGCCATCCTCTAGAACATCACTTATCCCGGGGGGCCTATATGCTACACCCAGCTTGACCTTATCTCCTACTGGGGATCGTAAGGTGACCCATAAGGCCTCCACGTTTCCCTCTGCCTCTTCTACCCTAGCAATTGCTATGTCATCTCCAATAAACATAGCCACTCCACCCCCTCTGTCCTCCTTTCTATCCTTCCTAAGCAAAGTGTACCCCCGTACGTTTAGGTCCCAGTCATGGTTTTTGTTGGCCCACGTTTCCGTGACCGCCGCCACATTCACCCCCCCCCCTCGAACAGCATGGCCTGGAACTCTGGCAACTTGTTTCCCAAGCTCCTGGCATTTACTAACACCAACCCCCACCCCTTATCCCTGATCCTCTTTGTCGAACCCCATCCAGATTCCTTATACTTCCATCCTCCTCTGCTCCTCCTGAAACCTCCACACCCAATCTCTTCCCCTCCCCACTTGGGCTTGAAGGCTACTCCCTCATCTGGAGGGAGCTTCTGGTCAGCCCTCCTTATCCCTCCCCCCTTCACAAGTTTAAACCCCACCTTTCTTGTATGTAGTCAGCCATCCCTGTTTAAGGACTTCCTTCCCTAATGGAGCAAGATGAAACCTGTCCTTGGCATATAGTCCCTTATCCTCCCAAACTCCATTCCAGTTTCCTAACACCCCAACCCACTCTCTTCACCCACTTCAAGCCAGTCATTAACCTCTGTGAGCTTTATTTTTTCTCCACTGAGGCCTTTGGTACTGGCAATATCTCCGAAAAGGAAATGTTGCATCCATTATCCCGACAGACTCTGGCAAGTTCTTGGAACCTTGCTTAGATTTCCAAAATGCTATTTCCCTCTAGATCATTAGTTCCCAAATGCACCAGGAAATCCGGTTTCCCACAACAATCCCTAACCATTTCATACACCATGTACTTTGCTCTGTGCACTGTCAGCCCAGAGGTACTCACTACCTTCACCTGGCTATGGCATCCACCCCCCTGTCCCTCCCACTGGATACCCCTAAGCATCGAGTCTCCCAATAACAGAACCTTAACACCGCCATCATCCTTATGGTTACCTCCACTATGCCCTCTCAGCCTCCCTTCCCCCCCTTTATTCATGATCTCAATTTCATGGGAGTCTTCCTGCCTTTTTAGAGACCCCTTGTCACCCTCCCCTTTCTGCCTCCCTTGCTATTTTGCCCACTTAACTCAAACCCCCTCTGAATAGGTGTCCCCTTCAACCCTCTCTTATCCGAACCATTTATCCTGGACCTGATGGTTTCCCCTTTCCCCACACCACCATCCTCCCCTTGTAATAGTACCCCTGCCTCCAGAGGCTCTCTGTGGGTCCCTTTAGCTAGGGCCCCATCCTTCTACTGACCCCCCTGCTGAAGGGGCGCCTCCTCCCACCTCTTTGTCTCCCAGTTTCTCTCCAATCATGCTCTCCCCTCATGTCTGGAATATGTTGCATCTCCCCCATTTGCTTAATGTATATGTTTCCCCTTCTCCCTCTGGGACTATTTCTATCCTTTCCATAGCCGGTTTGTGATGCCCATGGGTATCCGACTCCCTCCCCCCGGCCTCTGTATAAGTTTCCTCATTTCCACCAACCCCTTCCTCCCCTTCTAGGTTGCTTAGTAGCTCAAATTTATTGTGACACTCTATGTCAGCCTCCATCAAGTAACCCGAGTTTCCCCTGACTGCACCTCTAAACTGCCCCTCTTCTTCCCCTCTTGCTGTGTTCACCTTAGGAGCTCCCTTCCCACAGTCTGCTGTTTTAGGGCTTCCGTGCAACAGCCCTCCTGACTCTTCCTCCTCCACTCCTTTGTATTCAGAATGTTCACCCCTGCACGCTTCCCCTTAGCATCAACTTCCCTATCTAAGGGTCCTCTGTCCCTAATATCCCCCTCCTGCTTGCTGTAACATAACGTCCTGTAATTTCAGGCGTTGCCCCAGCCTCCCTCAGCCCCACCCTTCTGCTGCCCATATCCACACCCTTATCCTTGGACACCCCCAGCTCCCCAGCTTACTCCCTTCACCAATATACCTCCTCCTGATACAAGATAGCTGTCTACAGAGTGGGCAGCCTCCCTCTCTCCAGGCCCAATTTAGAATTATTGCCATCCCACAGCCTGCAGCCTACAACCCTTCAAGACGCCTGCCATGGTGGAATATGGCCACCCTGTTTATCCCCTCTGTTTATAATGGCACACCCTTTTCTCAGTCCCTTTCCTCTGGAATACAGTTTCTCTCTATACTGACTGTAGTTATTTACAAACCCAATTTCAACCCCACCAATAAAGTTCCCAAGTCTCTCAAACACATACAGTCCAGTGTGTGTTCGGTCCCACTAACAGTGTGGTAAGCAGACATCAGGTACCATATGATGTCACAGGCCCACTAGCTCCTGTTGCTTGAATTTCAGTCCCAAAACAGAAATACTCAGTTCTTCAATCCCCACCCCAGTGGCTTTTCAGTATTTAAAAGCCTACAAAACAGGGTGGGTGGGAAGCTCTTACCAAACACCAGGCAAACAACACATATAAATTTCCTCTAATTAACCCTGACAAACAACAGTCCCCAAGCCTCCAAAGTTACAATATCACAGCCCAAGTAACAGTTCTAATTCAAGGTAATAATTTTTAAAGCATAGAGCTAATTTCACTTACAAACTACTCAAATATTTCAGTTAAAACAGAATATAACCCCAGACCTCTGTCCTACCAGCCTGCTGCTTTCAGTTCCCAAGTGAACAATGGAGGCCAGGGTAATTCCTGTTTAAAGACAAGGTAATTGCAGCTAATGTCCCCTCCCCCTAACACCAGGCACAAGACCTCTGTCCTACCAGCCTGCTGTTTGATCAGGTTTTTGCACTGTATTTTCCCAGAATAGTACGGTGGAGATGCAAGATCTTTTTTTTTTTCAGTGGGGTTCTCCTTTTACCCATTTTTATAATGCATTTATCCAGGACAGCCCAAGTTGAGAGGCAATTTCTCATTTTCAGTGGGGTCCAGCTTTTACTATGTATTTTTTCCTGGATAGAGCAGAATAGTAGGCTTATTTATTTAATTAACTTATTTAATGTGGCAAAGCAGTAGTGCATGTTTAAATGTCTTCTCCAAGAAGGATTAGCAACTTAATAACCAGGCAGTGATAGTTTTGTTCTCATCTTGAAGTTCATACTTTTTGTTCATGCTAAAGATAGATCTGCAATCTAGGGAATATCCTGCAGAAATCCTCTAACCCAGCAAGTGGCTACCTGTACCTGAGTGACTGGAGGTGCTGCTGATACTATGCAGAGTGCGAGTGGGGAGCAGCTGACTAGTAGTGCCGTGTGAGCCTGTGAGGGATTCATTCTCATAAGTCGGGAGTCAGGACTTGGGCAGGACTGAGTGAGTTAGATGGTCGGTGCTAACAAAACAATATGAATTAATAATCAGCCTAGCTTTATGATAGAAGGAGCAGTGAGGTAAGTGTGCTGTTTTGTATTAATCATTTAGTTTGTATTGGATGGCCTTATCCGATGGTGAGGGGCTGGGCTGCATCCAGTGACTTGAGTGATCTCTTTCCCCCAGTTTGCTCCATGCTGCCAGCCTCCCATGCCCCTCTGTGAGTGGGCATGGAACCCATGAAGTGAAGTCCACATGCATCTGCTTGAGGAAGGCAAGTCTTCAGCATTAAAGCCTGTGCTGCATTCGGATGAAACATTAGGTAATTGTTTTTTGGCTTTGATGTCCAGGATAACTTCTGAGTGGGTGTTTAGGGTGGGATGAGCCAACCACAGGCATTGCCCCTACCCTTGACATGTGACTGAACTGTCTACATGCCACAGGATGTGCTTGCCATTATGTCATCATCTGTTACAACTGGCTATGCAGCCCTGCAGGCTGGCTGTCATGTGTGGGTTGTGCTGGAGTGCTTGATGGTGTTGTGGTTCCAGTGTATGACCTATGGGGATTTGAGGGTTGGCTGCCATGTACTGGATATGAAAGAGAAACATCATCCTGGTGTAGAGCAGCAACAGTTATGGTCATGCCATTGTCCGAGGTCTCACACAGGCTGTGGAACCATTGCTGCATGTCAAATCTGTGGGTTGAGATGTCACTGTATATGCCCTGTATTTCATGCACCTCTCCCTGCTGAGCCTTACCCTCCCTGCTCCAACTGTTTCAATTCAGGGTGTATGCAGATAAAGCAATCATAACCAGTGTCAATGTCGAGCCTTGAGGGACCCTCCAGTGGGTCCAATGTATCAATTCCATTCTCTGGCATGGATGGCCTGTGTATGTTTCTGCTGTGTGACAGACACATGCACATCCAGACTGGTGTTTTGTGTGCCTTCTCACTGTCTTGTATGTCTGACTATGTGGTGCACTGTTGGGGGGAGGCAGAGTCTACTTTTCAGGTTGCAAGGTAACAAGTGTAATACCTACTGCAGTGGTAGCTGCCTGTACTCAAGAGAAGTGGTATATAGTTGGGTGTTTGAAGGGTGGCCGGAGTGACATTTTTTGCTTTAGTTTTGACAATTTTTTTTAAAGAAAATAATATGTAATTATTTTACTAGTGATATTGGTTGGTTGTAACAAGTCAAAGAAGGCTTTAAAAGCAGCCAAATAGTGTCAAAATGACCCTCAAAATGCACCAGAATGCATCAAAACCCTGATAGCGTCAGGAGGCCTTGGTGGCCCCTAGGTCCCCGTCTTTTGGGGGGTTGGGAAATTGCAGTTCATGAAGACCCCACACTTCTAAATTTAGTACTACAGTACAAGTCACATTAAACTGTTTCCTCAACTCACTGGTGTAGCATTGATCAATGAGTTTCCTAATCTGTGCAGTGTTTAATTCAATGAATTAGTAAAAGCTTAGTATTGGTTTGCAATTAGCTGTTACATAGAAACATAGAATTTGATGGCAGATAAGGACCGCTTGGCCCACCCAGTCTGCCCATTTCCCCTACCTAATGGATAAGTTGCAGATCCTAGTTAACCAGCAGCCTACTTCTTCCTACCCCCACCCCACAGAATTGCCTTATGACTGTCCCATGCATGCCTAGATTCCACCACTGTTTTTGACTCCACAACCTCCTCCGGAGCCGCTCCATGCATCCACAACCCTCTCTGTGAAAAATGCTTCCTTAAATTACCTCTGAGCCGCCTCCTCTATCTTCAAATTGTGCCCCTTGTTCTTGCAACCTCTTTTTTGAAAGATGCTACCCTCTTGACTTTGTTGATTCCCTTGAGGTACTTGAAAGTTTCTATTATGTCCTCCCTCCTTCCCTCGAGGCTATACATACTAAGCTCCTTAAGTCTCTCTTCATATGTCTTCTGGTGCAGACCTGCACCATTTTAGTTGCCCTCCTGTGGACAGCTTCCATCCTGTCTATGTCTTTGCGGAGATTGGGTCTCCAGAACTGCAAGCAGTACTCCAGATGGGGTCTCACCAGCTGTCTGTACAGAGGTATAATAACTTCCTGTTTTCTACTGGTGATGCCACTCCTCGCATCCCAGTATCCCCAACCCCTCCTTGCTGCCCTCTCACATTGCTTGCCCACCTTTAGGTCATCTGATATGACTACCCCAGATCCCTTCCATTTTTGTTGTTGTTAGTATCTCACCCCATTGTGTACTCTTCTCCTGGGTTTTTGTTTCCAGGTGCATTACCTTGAACTTCTTAGCATTGAATCTAAGCTGCCATACATTTTGACCATTCCTCTAACCTTGCCAAGTCCCTTCTCATCCTTTCCACCCCACCTTGTGCATCAACTCTGTTGCAGATCTTTGTGTCATCTGCAAAGAGACATACTTTTCCTTCCAGTCCCTCTGCAATGTCGCTTATAAAGACATTGAAGAGGACTGGTCCTATTACTGAACCCTGTGGTACCCCACTAGTAACCCCCTTTCTTCAGAGTGGACTCCATTTACTATTACTCTCTGTGTCCTATTCTCCAGCCAATTCTTTACCCAGGCTGTCATCTTGGGACCCACTCCTAGGCTGGCTAACTTGTATATTAATCTTTTGTGTGGGACTGTGTCAAATGCCTTGGGTAAAGTCTAGGTAGGCCTTGTCCACAGCCCCTCTAGAGTTGAGAAATATGTTTTCAAAACACTTTGTGGAGGTAGGGCAGCCCTAGACTGCCCTGGGCAACATTAATTATTTCTAGAGATTAGGATGGTATGGGATGCCCTGACCCACAGTTGTACTTTTTTGTGGTAAAGGCCTCTGTAGCTTGGTAATGGGCTCTTATGCCTTAAAATTATGATCATTCTACCAATGTTACATTGCAAAGAATGGAGAAAGGTTGTATAATAGCAAGTGTTTTGTTTCATTCTCAAACACTTCAACACAATAATTTGTTGATATTCTTAGAACTAACTAAAGCTATTATACACACACCTGTTCAGATGTTCAAATAAACATTTAAATATTTACTGGAGGAAACTGGAACAGAATCAAGAGTTATTTAGATCATTCTGTCATATAGTTTATGGAAAAGTTGTGCATGGTAAGAATAACCAGATGTCATCAGATTTTAAATTCATCAGGATGATTTTCCCATGAGAAGATTAAGGAAATAAATACCCAAATGAAATATTACTTTGTGGAAAATATCAAATATTGTACAAATTATTCTGGAACTTTTCAAGCCTTGCTAGATACCAAAATATAACAGATTGGGATGCAAAGTCAGGACCAAAACAAACAATGACCTTATTGTTTAGAAATTACCATAAAAAGCAATAAACATATTCACAAGAATTGCTTTGAGTTAAAAATAGTCCAAGGAATCTGAAACAAACTTTAATATATGTAACTTGGCACAAATACAGCAAACCACTAATACGCTATATTAGTTTGCAAAAAATAAAACAATGCAATACAAAAATGTATCAAGAGTATACATAGCACTGCTCAGTTATATAAAATGGGATATAAAGTAAATATGAAATTCTGGCATAATTATAATCAATGGGAGAATTATACCATTCATTTGGGAATGTCCACATGTAAAAGAATGATGGTCTAATACATGTTTAGAGGCCAGAAAAATCTTACAAGTAGATACACCATTAGATTTTGCCATATTCATGCTTAATGATTTCTGTAAGCTGGAACTTAATATACAGTCACAAAAAATCATATCAGTCCTAAATAAGGCATTTTAGAGCACTGGAATGTGCCTATTTTCAAGCTTTCAAACATAAACAGAGGCAAAGATTTTGAACATACTGTCTATAGAGAAATTATTAACTAATGTTCAACAACCTATGAATCAAACAGATACCACCTGGAAACAAACAAATACACTACCTTCCCCCTTAAGAATGTTAATAAATGATCATTAAAATGTTGCTTATAATACATTACATTTACAAGAACATGTATACCTCACTATTTAAAATGTTTATTTGTAGTTTTATTAGGGTATTATAGTAATAAATGTTATCTGTGGATAAAAATTATGTATTATAATTGTGCAAGACAATATTGTTTTTATATGGTTGCAACAAACATTTAAATGACTGCATATATTGTAAGAATCTTTTCAAGTTGTATATAAAACAAACATCTGTGCATAGAAATATATTTAAATAAACAATTTCCCTGGAGTCTAGTGGACCACCTCATCCAATCACCACTGCCATAATCGCATAACTAATTCCTTGGTTGGCTAGAACCCCCTTTCACTGATCACAAATGACCCATCCAGTGTGAGCACTACCCCCCCCTGCACTGAAGACTATTGCATCCCAGTCAACACTCACCTGAAACTCCATATCAGATCAGCAACCAGTGTAGTCCTCCACTCACCTCCTTGGCTGACCACTGTCTGACTGTAACAGACTGTGACTACAACAACTGTACTTACTTGTGACTGTGCTCTTTGACTGTCAGATGGTGGCCAATCAAGGAGGTGAATAGAGAGCTGTGCCTGCCACTGATCTGAAACTTAGTTTTTAGTGAGTGTTGACCAGGGTGAAAAAGGTGTGTGGTCCTCAGTGGATTGGTGGGTTGTGTGTGGTCCTCAGTGGGTGGGTGGGTGGGTTTGGGGTATAACTACACTGGGGGCATTTCCCCTCAATGGTAGGGGGCACTAGCTCACTATGGAATTAGTTGTATTAATATGGCTGGGGTGATCAGGAAGGGATCCATTAGACTGGCAGGGATGATCCAGGGGAGTGGGTTCCACTAGGCTACTAGGGAATTAATCAAACAAATATGGCAGGGGCGATCAGGAAGGGGAGTTCACTAGACTACCATTTAATTATCCCTGACTTCTACCCATTATGGGTATTATAGGCCCATGTGCACATGCAAGTGTGCCCATATTGGGCATGCAAATGGCTCCTTAGTGCCATGCTTACCCAGTGGGCTCATTTACATGCCTGGTCTAAATATGGTTCATATAAGCCTGGTACTATCCAATTTTGGGCAGCGCTATCTCCTGTGAGCCACACAAAACTTTAGGCCATGTTGGCTCAGAACACATGGCCTGATATTCAGGCAGTTAGTGTGGTCCATTAGTGTGCTCTAACTGGCTGAATATTGCTCAGAGATGGCCATTAACTATTTTTGATGCAGTTCTACAGGCTGGTGTACTATTGACCAGCTCTGAATATGGGGGCCTAACAGTCATGAACTCTAACTCAAATAGAAAATATTTTTCAGTACTAGAGGCCCAGATATTCAGAAATGCACCATAGGCCAGCGCACATCTGGCTCAGTGCAAATCTGATGTGCCGTTGGGCAACAGGAGCCATCTTCAGAGGTTGTGCTGGCCACACTGCACCAGTGCAACCAGGCTGAATATGGCACAGTTGTGCTATGGTGCAACCATGGATGTGCCATGACACAGACAGGTAAGCCCCAGGGCAACCCTGGGAGCAGAGCAACAGAGAGGGACATGGCACAGAGAGGTGACCCAGGGACAGAGTCAGGGAAGCACAGTGACAGGTCACAGGAGGCCACCACCAGCTGGGCAAACACAGGCATCCAGACCCCCACCCCAGAACACAAAAGTGGCACAGGCAGTAGGCAACAGGGGATGCCAATGGTGGATGAAGTGCCACCAAGGGAGCCCCCCCCGCAGGCCTCAGGCAACACCCAGGACCATGCAGCCAAGCATACATACCCACTACACACCCCTGACAGGTGCCCCATGGGCACCCCAATGCACAGCCACTGACTGAGGGGAGGGACACCACCACAGTGGGACACACCTCAGCACACAGTAGTGATCCAAAGAAGAACAACACGCACCCCAACACATGCACACCACATGGACAGGCACTGTGCCACTGCAGCATGGTTCCTCACGCCACCTGCAAAGCAGACACAGACACAGGCAGGCATGTCAAAAGATATACATTGGAAAATCAACTAAGTACAACAGCACGGTGTGGGGGAGGGTAGGAAAGTGAGGGAGGGGGATAGGGAACAGGGACTGTACAGTGAGAAGAGGGACTGGAGGGGGAGGTACAGCTGGGGAAACAGGGGACATCAGGCCGACTAGCGACGGCCATGGCCTACCACCCATTGCAGTCTTCGCTGCCTCCTGTCCATCAGCAGCATCCTTCGGACCTGCAGCACCACTTTAATGGTCATTGATGTTATCAGTATTAATTGGCAGAGTAGCCAGCAGTAGAGGGAGCTCCTGCACCACCGCTGGACACCTAGGACAAGGGACAGGACAGGTGATCAGTGCAACATCCCAAGGAACCATGCCCATCCACAGTGCGCAATGGGCAGTAGGATCACCCCCCAGGAGGGTCCGTACAGGCCACCCATGGGGGGGTGGGCCAACACCTGCTAGCAACATGGCACACCACAACATGCACAGTGGTGGTCCCCACCACACAGTGGCCATCCAACTGCACCATGGCAATCACTTGGCACAGTGCTCTGGCAGCACCACAGCAACATCAGTGGCAGCTGGGCACACACCCACCCCACCAGCAGCTGGCACACATGTCCAATGGATGCACCACAGTGGTGGGCACTATGCACAGTGTGACACACACAGCTGCCATGGCACAGGCGGCCATGCCCGCAGCCATGCCCCTGCTACCCCCCATGTATGGTAAAAGGACAATGTCTGTGCCAACCTGCTCTCTGTGGCTCCACTGATGCTGGAGCCACTCCTCCACTACCACCCTGAGCTGCTGTGGCCTGCCTTCCTGCCACCACTGCTCTTCTCCTATCTTCAGGCCCTGGGAATGGAACAGAGATAGGTACACATCAGTAACCAACCACAGCAGCTGTCCACCACCCCCACCCCTGTGCACAGGGTGAGCCCCTGCTCAACACATCCCTTACAGTGGAATTGCAATGCAAGCGGTAGAGGGTGATGCCACTCCACAATGTGCACAATGGCAGTACACAACTCTGTAGGGCATGCCAGGCAGCCTAGCCAACACCACAATACAGCACCAGGGCACATATGCATTATGGGCCTACTCACTTGGCTGGCACAGCCCCATGCCTGACGCTCACCTCCAGCCTTGTGAGGAGCTCTGGGTCCCTCCATGCCATGTCACCATAGTGGTGGTGACACTGCTTCCCCCATCATGGCCACCCCTGTGTGCTGCTGTAGTGTGACAGCAATGGCCTGCCACACTGCCACCAGGGCTGCTGCAGTGGCACCTTACCAAACAGGGTGCGTGGGGCTGGACGGAGGTGACAAGGTTGACCAATTCAGCCTGTGTCCAGTTAGCCACTCGTGGTGCTCACTGCTGCGCTATGCTTCAGGTGTGAGCTGGTGAGCAAAATGGTGGTGGTAAACGAATGTGGCCACAGCATGTGGCAGATGCATGGGCCAAGGGGGCATTCGCTGTGTCCGCCAATCACACAGTCTTGGAGATGCACAGCATGGGCATGGCTAGGCGTGGTCATGGGTGCAGGGGTCACCCAGGGACAGAGGTCACAACAGGGGTCAAGGTTCGGCCACCACACAGTATGCACATGAGCAATAGCAGGCCTGTTGCAGCATGCACCATGGCCCACATCACGCAGCTGGCGCACAGTGCGCAACTGGTGACATTACACCATATGGTGCAAGTGCACTGTGGACCTGTGCACTGTGCATCCATGCGCATTGCACCATGATGTGCTCCAGAGCAAACTCATTGCACATGGAGCAAAATCGCGATATTCAGCCACCCATGCAAATGATCTTATCAGCCAATGCGTGGCACACTGGAGAAATTAGCATATCATTACCATTGTGCCAAAGCTCATTTGCATGCAATGTGCTATAAAAGCGCCATGGATCAGCATAGGCCTTGGACCATTAATGCATCCTTTTGAGGTAAATTGCACATGCTGCTGCAGCACACTGGGTGCAGCCAGAACAGCAGGGGGTGGAACAGGGTGCTGCTGCCACTGACACACTGTGCTGTCCATGTCCACAGGAAGTGAGATGTCAGGATATGAGGAGGGTGAGGACCATGGGCCTGCTCTCAAGTGCAGGCCCAATTTCACCAAGGCTGAGATGGAGGCCCTGTTTGAGGCCTACCTTGACAGGGAGCCCCTGTTGAGTGGTGCCGCGGGCACACCACAGGCCAGGGCTGTGGCCTAGGTGGCAGTAGCAGCATGTGTGAACCAGCAGGGCAGCCACCAGCACTCAGTGCAGGAGTGCAGGAAGAAGGTGGGCAGAGACAAGAGGCGGCTTAAGGAGAGGGTGGCAGCCAATCTGTGCATCCTGGAATGCCACCAGAGGGCATCCTGCAGCTGCACCACCACTCACAGCACAAAAGGAGTTGGTGGCAGGAACAATGTGCCGCAGCATGGTGGAGGGTGTTCCTGGTGGTGGATTCCAGATGAGTGGCAGCCCATCACTGCATGGTAAGTATGTCAGCCACACACAGCTGGGGGCGTGGAGGGTGTGGACATGGCCATGCTGGTGTGCATGCAGACAACATGTCTGTGATGCATGTGTGTGCACCCATGCACATGCCATGCTGCAGGGCACGGGCAGTGGTGGGTGGGCACATGTGGGCAATGCATCACTAACACACCTCTCTTTCTCTTGCAGCACCAGCACGCCTCTGTGCAGATGATGGTGCACCAGCGGTGGCAGCAGCCGTGGCCACTGGCCCGGACCCAGAGGACCAGCCATCCACCTCCATGGGCATTCAGGGGCCTGACAGGCTGCAGCTCACCACCGCAGTGCAGGCAGATGTCCTGGACCTGGGGTCAGATGAGGCCCTGTATGTGTTTCTGCAGGATGCCAGCCTTGGGGTCCTGAGACACAGATAGGGGTGGGGTCCAGCACCAATGATGATGTAACGCTCATCCTGGACAGCATGGCCACAATTGTGGGGGAGACACCCCTGCTGGCCACTGACACAGGCAGCACACCCAGCACCCTGCCAGTGGCAGAACAGCTGCCCACCACCACTGTGGGTGCAGCGGTGTGTGTTGCCCAGGCCATGCCCTGCAGTGGAGGTGGTGCCACCATGTAGGCACTGGGTGGCGTACAGCGGCTGGATGGGCAGACGCAGTGGGTGTCACCAGGCAGCCAGATGCAGAGTCCACCACCAATGTGACTGCCATACCCAATCCCCCTGCAGGCCCCACTGTGGAGCCTCCACCAGAGAGGGGGGCTGTACAGTGTGGCCAGTCACCACATGGAGATCGGCGTCCGACCTGGGAGCTCCAGGATGCTGAACCACTGGCCAAGCACACCCGTTTGCTGTGGGAGTCTGTTCAGCAACAGGTGCTGCTCACCACTAGGGTGTGCGCAATGCACGCAGAGGAGTGCCAGTTAGCCGAGCAGCAGGAGAGGGACCTTGCGCAGATCCTGGCAGGGATGCAATGCATGCAGGAGGCCATGACCACCTCCCTGGAATGCATTGCCACCGTGATCTCAGATGGCTTTACACTGCTGACTGCCACGGGGCATGGCCGGGCACAGATGACCCTCCCACAGTGCGCTATCCACCCCACGTACCCAGTGTCAGGCGACCCCTGCGCAGTCGACAGCATGCTCAGATTTCAGCATCCCAGGTACACTTGGGGCTGGGCTATTTGGGCACCTCAACACACCAGCTTGGACACGGTAGTGGTCCCGTGGTTCCACCCCTGGGGAGCTGTTGCACCCTCCCATGGCTGATACACAGCCTGTGGCTGC
Organism: Neoceratodus forsteri; assembly: GCA_016271365.2. Classification (NCBI taxonomy): domain Eukaryota; kingdom Metazoa; phylum Chordata; order Ceratodontiformes; family Ceratodontidae; genus Neoceratodus; species Neoceratodus forsteri. The sequence continues at coordinate 896,755,108 of CM057458.1, forward strand.
AGATCAGCCCAGGCGTGGCCACCCCCATGGCTGTGGTAACCATGGTTCTGTGCAGTGGCCCCTGATATGCAGCACACCTCACCTGCAGTCTTCAGCTGCTGCCCAGTGCACGCATCGGTGGTGTGCGTGCCTGCCGCAGGTGTGATACCTGTGTGTCATGCCACACATTGCCTGTGTGCGTGCTTGCCTCCATCATGAAGGATGCACTATCCATGGCCCTTTCTGTCCTCTATCCCCCTGGGCTGTTGGATGCTGCAGGCTGTGTGCTACCTTAGTGCACTGCCTGGCAGTGTGTCTGCCTGCCTGTCACACTCTCGCTGCCCCTGTCTCCCTCTATCCCTCTCCCTCTGTGTCTGCATTGGTCTGTCTGTCTCTACTCCCTCTCCCTCTCTCTCTGTCTGTCCTTCTTTCTCTTTCCCTCTTGCCTGGTGCAAGTGCTTTCTGTGTGCTTGTGCCCTATATTTATAGGAACAAGTCTGCTCAGCGCATCTCTGATTTGCTCTGCACTTGTGTCATGATTCCACAGCTGAATATTGCGCTGCGCTGGATATTCATGGGAATGCCCCCTGCACTTGCACCTGCATTCATTATAGTTGTGCATTGGTGCAATGATGAGATTTGCGCTGAGCACTAGCTCCCACTGAATATCGCTCCTTGGCACAAGTACGCACTTGTGCCGGCGCAACTCAGTTGCTCCATGCACAACTGCTTTGAATATACGAGCCCGAATATACAATTTAGTAGTATAAGTCCAGCTGACATTTAACTCATGCTAATTCTGTAGAAACCAGGTAGATTTGGCCCACAAAACCTGCTCTGAGACCAGTTTCCAAGAAGCAGCAACTATTCTTTCTTGTACTAAACTCCCTTTTGGTATTTACTATTTTAACACCATGCTGCCATTAATCACAACTCAAGAGGAAATAAAACACATACTGAAAACAAAGTGTGTATTACAGTATAGTGGGATGATAGTGCCAGTATATTAAGGGTTTCCATTAGGATTTTCATTAAAAAAGTCAATTTTAAAGAGTTTTATATTGCAACTATAGGACTGTGAAATTTCCAAGTCCTAAGGTTTTTTAACCCTGTAAAGTGTTTTGGAAATAGGTTTTATCATTTTAAAGATATCAAAGGTTGAAATTATATATTTTTGCAAGGTTTGAAACCTCATTTATTTATGATTTTGAATTTATGTTATCTCTCCCTGGCCAGAGCATTGACCCCAGATCACCCCTGACACCTGCCCACACCCAAACCACAGGACATCAGCCTTTGTGCTCATCTAAGTAAAACATGGCAATGAATTGCTGTTGCTAGTATGAATATTGAAGATGTTGCTCCAGCAGAGGGCCTACTGAGATTGCCAGCAACTGCCAGAGATCAGGCTGATATATTTGCTGGCTAGCTGTGTCAATACACTGTCTTGTGAAATTACAGACCTAGTTAATGTGAGATGCGAGATGCTCAGAGCCAGGGTGGACATTAGCCAGGAGTAGAGGTGTTGTGGAGTCTTAGTTTGTGAGTGAGGGTCATGTAAATTTGGAACATATCTGATTCACAAAGCCTTGAGAATATCCCTGCAGTTGCTCTAACTCTTTCGGTTCATTTTGTTTAATCTCCAAAGCTATATAAAATTTCCCCCATCCACTGCACTGTAATTTCAACACCCACCTTTCTACTTTTATAAGGATATTTTTCTTATTACAAATAATAGGGTCAGGTCAGGTGGGGGGGTGGGAAGAGTGGATTTTGGCAGGTGTAGGTGTGGGAAAGGTGTATAATCATTTAGTATGCACTATATTAACTATTAATTTGCCCAGGCAGAATGGGAGGAGGGTGCTAGTGAGGGATGATGGGGATCATTAACATTAGAATATTTGAGATATAAGAAGGGATGGATTTACATTATAATGAATGGAGGAGAAAGAGAGGTTATGTCACTATTCACATTTTTAATTTTGTACAGTAGTGTCTACTTCATGTGGTTAACACTACACAAATTGGCAACTAAGTAACTGAGTAGGTTTATTGAGTGAATTCAGATAATTTGCTGGGTGAAAAATATATGAATTGTGGTCATTGGAGAATTGAGGTTGCCAAAATTCACAAATTTACTTACAAAGTAAATTTCAGGAACTTCACCTCTAGCCATGAGTGCCTGAGTGAAGGTCCCTACAGCAGTGCTGCCTCCTGCACAGCATCTGAACTGATGCCACAATATCAAGGTAGTATGTGAGAAATGAGTACTGTATAGTATAGCCAAAGTATTTAACAAGGTTGGAGATCTGATATTGTTCAATGTCATCTCCCCTGATGTGCCCTCAGATCTGCCTCCTTGACCCTTCTCCCAGTGCCAAACTTATGACTCTCTGTGGCTCAAAGATCATTTGCATTTTCTTCTGTGTCCTGCTGGAACTCTCTACCTCCTTCTATACTGGTCTGCACCTTCCTATCTAAATTTCAAAGTTTGCTGTTCTCATCTAAGTGCCCCAACTTGCTCCTGCTTCCCCTGACTCCTAACCGCTGTTCACTCCTTGTGTGATTCTCCCAGCATACCTTCTCACTCTATCTCCTGATCTCTGAAAAAAAAATACTGTAAACGATGTGTGTATGTAAGGTTATGTTGACTGTACTTTACATTGCTTATTTTGCATAGCTGAATGTAATTGATGTACTCTCTTCAATCAATCAATCAATCAATCAAATCTTTATTTTTACAGGTGATCACCATTGAGCAAGCTCATTTACAATCACCATTGAGCAAGCTCATTTACAAGGTGGACCTGCTGTTGGCAGGGAAAATTGTACAGTTACATATAAATATACATAATACAAAAGGTACAACATGTTTACAATACTGATAGGAGCAGAGTATTTACATTCCAAGTCTCATGTACAAGAAAGATATACATAACACAACCAGAACGTAATTTATATATATATATATATATATACAGTTCCCACAGGAGCAGGATGTGTATGGATGTCATATACAAACCATAGAAGAAAAAGAAAGATTATTTATATTCCTGTCCAGCAGAAACACATTACAGGCCTGGATGGAAATTCCTAAGCTATGGAGGTGCGCATAACAGTGTGTAAGCCTTAAGAAAATGCGGCAGAAGGGGGTTGGTGAATAAGAGGGATGCAGAGGGTGCTAAGGGCAAGTGGGGCAGAGGAGGGGGGAGTAGTAGTTGCAAGGGCTGATTTGGATAAGCAGCTGGGACTAGTGTTGAAGAAGAGAGGAACAATAGTCAAGCTGCTAGGAGTGATAGAAGCAATTACAGATTTCAGCAAATGTTTTGTCATAGAGGGTCTTAAAGAAGGCCGGACTGACAGGTGAGCTAAGTCTCAACGATTTTTGTATCCTATTCCAGAGAGTAGGCAGGGCATAGCTTATGGTGGCCCTTCCAAAGCAAGTGTTGGCCCTTGGGACATTCAAAGAAATCTGCAATTGACTTCTTAAGGCATAGTTCCTAATAGGACTAAGGGGGAGACAGTCAACAACGTATTGTGGGAGGTTGTTGGTAAGGGCTCGGAGCATCCATAGGGCTACATTTCTATAATGCCTGTATTGAAGGGAGGGCCAGCCTATGGCTGCATATAAAGAGCAGTGATGTGTGGAGTATGGGAGGCCAGTTATAAATCTCAGTGCTCTATGATATAATACATCCAGTTTTGCATGATATGAGGCAGGGCGATGGCCATAAATGAAGTCGGTGTAGTCAATTAATGAAAGGAATATAAATTGGACAAGTTGTCTTTTTGCATCTGTGGTCAAGAGGAGTTTAATTCTGAAAAAAAGACCAAGTCTCGGCCTCAGTTTTTTCAGCAATTCTTCTGTGTGTTTCACAGAGAAAGTTTGTTGTCTAGCCAAATGCCAAGGTATTTGAATTTAGTCACAAATTCAAGATTTTCTCCTAGAAGGTAGAGATTGATGGTAATGGACTAGTGACAGCAGAGTAAGCCCCTGGGCCTGATGGTGAGAAAAGAATTGCCTTGGTTTTTTTTGCATTTAGTAGTAACTTTTTGCTAAGGAACTGGTACTGCAGAATATTAAAGACAGCTTGTAACTCAGCGCAGGCAGCTTCAGGAGATTCCCGGCTTAAGTAGAGCACCGTGTCATCAGCAAACAAGTGAATACTGGCATCTTTGATGCCTACTTTCAAGCTGTTGATATAAGTGTCAAACAGTAATGAACCCAGTATGGATCCCTGGGGGAAACATCTTTTTATCAGTTTAAGTGGAGAAATCTTTCCATCAGCCTTAATTTATTGCTGTCTATCAGAAAGGTAGTCTTGGAACCATCCCAGTGCGGTTGAGCCAATGCCTATAGTTTTTAAGGTGGAGAGAAGCAGGCAGTGGTCGACAGTGTCGAAAGCCTGGCTGAGGTCCAGAAACATGGCACAAATGAATTTTTTGTTGTTTAGGTCCCGTTGACAATCATTAGTAACTTTTGCCAGTGCCGTAATTGTACTATGCTTAGCTCTAAAGCCAGACTGCATTGGGTTGAGTAGTCTAGCATTGTCTAAGAAAGATCTCAGCTGGGTATCCACAATTTTTTCCAGAAGTTTTGAAAGTATGGGAAGAAGGGAGATTGGTCTATAGTTATTTAGGTCACAGGGGTCCCCTGCTTTAAACAGGCAATGACGTGAGCAGTTTTCCATGCCTTGGGGATGGAGCCTTGTGCTAGGGACAGATTGAATAGGTGTGTTATAGGTGTATCAAGTATATGGTATGCTATTTTCAAGAAATATGGGTCGAAGGAGTCAGCCCCAGCACTTTTTTTAGTATCTAGTTGTAGAAAAAGCTCTTCAACTTCTTTTATGGTGGTAGGTGAAAAGGAGAAGTCCATGTTATTGCTACTTGGTTCTGAAGGCTGGGTGTTGGTCTGAGGAAGAAGGCTACTTACAGGTGCGTTATCAAATGCCAGGCCAGCAGTGGCAAAGTGATTGTTGAAATCCTGCAGTATCTCTAATTTATTGTTAATGATAATATTATCAGTGGTAATTTTGGAAGGAAGTGCACTTCCTGGAGAGTGGCAGGATAGCTCTTTTATGGTGGACCAGAACTTGGTAGGGCAGTTTGACACAGAGAGTAGCTCGGTTTGATAAAAGTTGGCTTTGGCCTCTCCGACCAACTTAGTACAGATGTTTCTAGATGCCCTGAAGAGACACCAGTCTGTGTCGGCACGAGATTTACAAGCCTTTTTCCAGAGGTAATCTCTTTTGAGTAAGGCAGCCTTCAGATCCGGTGAGAACCAATGACAGGTTCTGGCTTTTATTCGTGTTTTAACCAGGGGAGCATGGCTGTTTAGGGCACTGGATATGATTTCATGAAGAACGTCATAGGCATTGCTTACTGACATAGCCAGGTAGAAACTCTGCCATAGCAAAGAGTTTTTTAGATCACTGAAGTTTGCAATAGGATCAAAGTTCCTTCTGGATCTTTTAGTGGAAAACTTTGATGTAGATAGAGGTTTGGTAACAGTTCTCATGCCACCAATAAAGCAGTGGTCACTAACGTCCGCTAAGAGGATACCAGCATGGGAAAAGAAATGAGGTCTGTTAACAAAGAGAACATCCAAGAGGGTGCTTCTCATTGGATTTTTTTTGTTGACGCGAGTAGGCTCAGTAATAAGTTGAGTGAGCCCATGAAAGTCGCAGAATTGTTTCAGGGGTAACGAGACCTAAGTCAGCCAATCATAGTTAAGGTCACCTAGTATGATTGTTTCCATTGGGGTAGTATCCAGGTGGGATGACAGGTGTGTCAGAAGTTGCAGTCCTGCTGCTGGAGGTCTATAGCAGCCTATGATGCGGAATGCCACTGATGGGGAAAGCTCAACTTTAAGAGACAGGCATTCAAATCCACAGGCAAAGGAGGTAGCATCTAATATAGATACTGAGAATTTGTTTTTAACATAAATGGCTACTCCTCCACCCCTGGTCTGCCTGTTGGTTCTGAAGAGGAAGTAGTTAGGGATGTTCATCTCTCTGTCTGGGGTGGACGCCTGGAGCCATGTTTCTGAAAGCACAAGTATGTCTGGCGCAGTATGAATAATCCAAGCCTGGACTGAATCGAGCTTCTTTAAAAGACTACACATGTTAGTATGCAAGAAGCTAATTCCTTTCAAAGTTGTGAGTTCAGAAGGAGATGAGAGTACTTTCGTAGGGCCAGGGTTAAGTTCGACATCACCTGAGCATAGGAGTAGAAGGAGCACAATTTTCCTCAGGGCAGCAAGAGAAGTTTAAAGGCACAAGTCTTTCTACGTCTGGTATAGGTTTCAGTACATGGGTCCAAAGACTGAATATCTTATTGTGCTCCCTTCCAGATACATATCCTAGGATCCATGCAGAATAGCACCAAACCATACTTAGTTTGAATGGATAGGGTATAGAATCACATAGATGATATTGGTTAGCAGTTCCACTTCGAGGAGATTCCACAAACTGTGAGGGGATCAAAGGCGTACAGTGGCAGCATAATATGTTCATAGTGTTGGTATATGGGGAGACTAGCATGGTAGAGCATGCACCTTTGTTGGAATCAATTCTGTCAGGTTGCCTAACTACGTAGGGTATTATACAAAGGCTGGTGAATAAGTGTAGCCAAACAACGCCTGTCGTGGTTTCCCTTTATATAAGTAAGGAGCGTACTGCAGTAGCTTCTGCTATCTAAGTTATATAGGTCCCAGGGGTCATTGTTCCGTATGTGACTGTTTGAGAGTTTAAAAATGGAGTAACACAATATATACATGTATACCGCCCTCGGCTAGAGAAAGGAGAGAGTAGCTTGAATTAATAGTGGGGCAATGCAAAGGCTAGCAGTCTGAGCAAAAACAGCTCAATTAGCAATTGAAAAGCCTACAATTTCCTTGGTGCCTTGCAGTCTGGAGAGAGCTACAAAGTCACGAAGGGGCTGTAACACTTGGTTGCTGGGAACATTTTTAGACAATAAACACAGTTTTTTGGCAATTCAGTCACAGTTCAGTAATTTGTAGTACAATTTTCAAGAAAAACAGTGCCTTAGCAAGACAGGATATGCTAGACAGCAAGACAAGATATGCTAGTCAGCAATAAGCAAACCTAAAGTACCAAAATGGTTTGCCTCAGCAAGACAGAATGAGATAAAGCTGCTAGAAGGATTAGTTGAAAAAAGGGGGTGGGAGGAATTTCAGTTGTTGACAGTAAGTAACCAATAAATTGAATCATCAGATAGGAGTGAGCGGAGACTGTGTGCATTTAAAGCAGGCCTGGGAGGGGGAGTGGGGGTGGGACGAAAAATCAAGGGGAAGTTTGCAGAGCTAGCACTGAATCAGTCCACATACAGTTGGAGAAAAACTGCAGCGGAAGGGAATGGTAAGTTACCTCACACAGGCCGAGCAGAACAGGCTAAATTAAAATATATAAATTAGAAGCCTAGTACAGGGATGCAGGTTTACATTAAGCCACACGTCTCGGGTGCTCCTGTCTCAGGTGAGTGAGACCAGCCAATCAGAGAGTTCTACGCAGGCGTGGAGCCAATAGCGCTACCCTGAGAAGGCGCTGAAATTGAAAACAGTGAATTGCAAGTGATGATCCGGTTCAGCATTCACACAGCCCAGAGAAATTGTGCTGATTTTTCAAGTGTCCTACCTTATCTATCTCTTTGGGGGGTAGGTGGATCAGGATCCCTGCACCGTAGAGGTGCTATGGCTGGATAGTGACCACTGCCCAAGGAGGCAAGTGGCACCTTATCTATCTCTTCGGGGGGTAGGTGGATCAGGCTCCTTGCACCGTAGAGGTGCTATGGCTGGATCGTGACCACTGCCTGAGGGGGCAAGCTTAATGTATGACTACTCCTTTGTCTAACTTTTTTATCAATGAATGAACTATCAATGTACTGTACTTCCTGGGTCACCCGTGAAAAAGGGACTGTCTTGTCTCAGAGGGCCTACCTGGTTACCAAAATTCAATAAATAATAAATTAAATAAATTCAGAAGACAGAGTAGCAAAGGCTCTGTTCTGAAGTATATCCTCACCCACTGGTGAACTGCAAGGAACAAGAAGCGTCATGGGATGGGACTCTTGTAAGAGATGTGTAAAGAGTACAACATTTGTAAGAGATCTTAAGGCTATGTTATGTTCAGAGTCAGAATCAAGCCTATCTTGTGGTGCTGACAAGGAGAGTGATTTATTTGTTAACATACAATACCCTACATGATTTGGGTCCTGGCTATCTAACGGAGTGCCTGTGTCCATAGGTTCATATGGTTCTGGCCACCCATTCTGCTCTTCTGAGGTGGGCCTCTTGGAGGTCCACATATCTCATTTAAAGTTGTCTTGGGAGTATGTCTTTGCTGTGGCTGCTCCAGTTTTCTGGAAGCAGTTACCATGAGAGCTTTGGGAGGCCCCTTCAGTTGACAGTTTTTAAGTGTTGATTAAAGCACTATCTCGTTATAAAGGCTTACCCAACTGATTCCTAATCTGTTATTATGTAGGCATTATTTAATGATAGTTATTTATTATGCTACTGTTATTGTATTTTTTGTTATATAAGGTGCCCAAAGCCTGTGGGATTGAGTTCATAAGAAATAAATATACTACTACTGGTACAATTAATGGGGCCATGCTCCCATGTGTGCAGCTGTAAATATGTTAGTAAACAATAACCCATCACGTACTCTAGCATAGTGATTTATTTTTGACAGGACAGAAGGGCACTATGCGAAGTTCACCAAAGAGTGAATGGAAAAGGCCAAATAATTAGAGACTAAGTATATTTAATTGAATTAGGAGTTGTCTCTGATGAGCATTTCCCACCTACACCTAGACAAAGTGAGTACCCCTGAAGCAATACCCACCTTTACTCTCTGTTTGATGCAAAGAGTGTGTTATCAGATGGTAGCTGTCACCTTCTGAAGGAAAAGTGACAGCAGCCACAGCTGAGTGTGTGGGATTATTGGACTGTACACCATCTAGTCTGACTATTGAGAAGACTAGAGAGAGATCCAGATTAAAATAATGGGATTTACACATACATTAAAAAACATATATTTTTTTAGAAAATGTGTATAGGATTCCTGTGAGAATGTTTTGCTTGTAATTAAAGATATCTAATTGCTATTTAATTAAATAATTCAGTCATTCACTTACTCATAAAATGCACATTGGCCCCATATTCAGTCGCAACCTATTGTACCATACCTACTGCATCCTGCACTAAAAATAGCACTTTGTTGCCAAGGGTCAATATTCTGATAGAGTCCTCCCTGTCCATCCAGTGATGCCTGTCTGAATACTGGGCTGTGACTGGAAACAAGGATGCCTGATATTTTATTAGATATAGATCCTCATTCAAAGGGCTCGAAGCACTGTATGTAAAATGTCATTTAATCAACTAAAAACATTTTACATATTTATAAAGCAAATGACAAGCACAGAGGAATCCCTGATGTACACATATGAATAAAGTATGAAACATATTATTGGTGAGCCTTTGTTTATCAAGGGGTTGAGATACTCAGTGCATGGCCCTCAAGATCAAAGCTTTAGAGGCCCATGCTGGTATCTCAACCTATCGATGGAAACATAGGCTCATTGGGTATGGGCCCTCATACTTTATTTGTTTTAGTACATCGTTCCCTGAGATTTTTAAAAAGGGCTGTATTTCTGAACTTTTAGTTTCAGAAGGTTTCCTAGCTTGTGTTCATGCTCCCGCTTGCTGTGGGCAGCTCAGTGTCCTGCAATGTTCCTCAGTGCTGGTGGTGACTGCAGTCAAAGGTTCACAGCAGGACTTCATTTATTGAAAAAAAAAAAAACTTCTGTTATTGTAGTTTGGTAACACAGAGTTGACTATGGCACCCCATGTTGAAATCGTCCATGTTAAACCACTCATTAAATGGTGCCACAATGTTCACTTGGATTCCTCACTTGAAGAGCTTGGTTTCATCCAGTCAGACAGCAGATAGTGGGGCCTGGTGAATATTAATTAGGGACTCATAAATATTAATTCTGGAACAAGCACAGTAACTTTTAGAACATGCACAACACCTTTTAGCACCTTTTTGTACACAACATTTGAGCAGGTGCCAGCCTGGTGATGCTGAGGGTTAAGGTGCTGGATGCCACACCTCATGCCATGCCGGTGACCTGGGTTCGGGAATGAGCCGGGGCTGCCAGGGGTTGGCAGTGGAGGGAAGTGATTGAGTGTCCTTAGGACTGCTGTCTCTTCTTGAGGGGTGGGCTCGGGGTACTCTTGCTCATGGGGTGACCTCTGGTGGTGGCTAAGAGGGTTGCCAATTGTAGCGGAGTGACAAATGCCTGGTGGTGGAACCATGGCACCATGTTGCCTTTCTGGCCGGGCTCTGCAGGGAGAGGGAGGGGGAAAGAAAAAGGATAAACCCCCTGTACCTGGGGATAGATGAAGGCACCTCACCTGCCCATGCCCACACCTCCAAAATCCAGGCTATCTCCTTTCTGGGACCACTCGCGTGCCGGGCACTTTCCCCTGAAAGATAGAGCACCCTGGTCAGATAGGGTGACCCTACCTCCGGTGGGTTCAGACCTGGAGGTGGTGCTTTAGTGGCATGGGAGAGATGGACTGGTCACAGAGGAGGGTAGCCCCAAGGTTGCTGGAAGGAGTTCTCCAAGAACGGAGATAAACAAAGTAAAAAAAAAAAAAAAAACATTTGAGCAGGTACTGATTTTTATACTCAATAAGTCCTAACCATATACTATAACATATTAAAAAAAAAAGGGCCTCAGAGGCAAGGGGGAAAGGTATGCTTTAAGAGCCCTTTTAAATTTTTCAGTAGAGGAGATCTAATGAAGCTGATTTCGGAAGGCATTCCATATACATGGTGCAGCTATGGACAATGCCCTTTCATTTGAGGATTTCAAAAGGATACAGAGAAGAGCCAGCAGATTCTCCACTAGCAAGCAGAATCACCAATCCTGAGAACTGTATATGAGAGCAAGAGGTCGTTTACATAACTGGGAAACAACCATTACAAACACCGTACATGGTGTTCATCATTATCACAGTCCCCTACTGGCAGCAGACTTCCAGGAGCAAAGAGATACACCACATTCCAAACAGAGATTGGGCAGGGGTATCATTAAACTGACAGGGATCGAATTTGTTGCATTTCTACAATATTGATCAGGTGAGAGAGAGGTCTCGTTAGACTGCCAGGAAAGAGTTTTAGTGCAGTTCTACAACACTGACAGTGTTTAGTGGAGGGGGAAGGGTTTCCACTAGACTGCCAGGTAAGGACTATACAACAGTTGCCCTCTACTGACTGGGATCTGGTAAAGAAAGGATGTCTCCTAGACTGCCAGCTTCAGGATATTCAAGATTTAACAGAAAAATTATTGGACAGTACTAATAGCAATTGAAGTTAGCAGACCCTAAACCTACCGGGGCAGAGATCTGCAGTATAGCTCTGTACTGATGTGGCTGTCGCTAGTGGTAGAAAGTGTTGCCAAAACCAGTGTTGTATGGGATGGGGGTCATGCAACTCAGTCCATGTTGATTAAAGCAAGGTTTTGTAAGTGTTGATTAGAACTACTTTTGAGCCTGTTAGCCCTTCTTAAAAAAAAGACAAAAAACTTGAATTTACCCCAGTGTCTGGTATGCAAGGATGCACTCTCATTTGCATGGGTACAGTGGTGTATTCAATGCATAATCACTACCACTGCTTGTGTTTACTGGGTGACCTTCTGTACAGTGTCCCTGCCTTGTCCAGTCACACTAAGTCTGGTTGGCACAGTGCTATGGCTGTTAGTGCGACACAAACCTTCATAATGAGGGTCTCATTGTGTGTATTGTTTTACCACTGCCTCACAAATGCTGAAATAGCACCCTTATCAATTAAATCTTTAGTAAGTTATCATGCCTTAAGGTTTTTGGTCATGTGGAACTCAAACACTAAATAGAAACCTGTTCACAGCATGTAGATTTTGAAAAATGTCAAACAGCAGGTAGAGTTCCAGAACTTGTGTGAAGCACTTCTGGTTGAATGTTTTGTGAAGGTGATTGCACAGCATGTAGATTTTGAAAACAATTGTGCAACAAGTAGATTTTACAACCCATAGAGCACCATAAGTATTTTGGAAACTGTTGTACACATGCTCAAAATATTTGTGCAGCATGTAGTGTTTAAAAAAATGTGAGGGATTCTTGTGCATGTGTCTTGTTTTTATTTGAAGATATCTACTGGAATTATGCAAGATGGCAGTCGGGTAACTTCCTATGTAGGAATAATTCCCTGCAGCTCTGGAAGAGTCTCTAATGCTAGCAAGGTACTAGTTAAATACACAGAAATCAGGACCCCCTTTTTTGTTTGAATAACTTTCCTCAGGCTAGAAATGTTTATAGTACCTATGCTTCTAAATGTTTTCATCAACCAAACACCATGTAAGTTTAATTGTTTATGAGGAAATGTCTAAAATTGATTAATTTAACCTACTGAAGAGGTACCTTAATACTTTGTTCACTTTGGGTTTAAACTCATGTAAAAATGCTACCACTGCATGGCTGAGCTCCAAGAGAAGATGCACACCACTCAGAATGAAGAAAGTTTTCAACTCAGCTTAAATGACAAGATTTTAAATGTAATTTCTGTACTTATTTCACCTCTCTCCCTACAGTCTACATCAGCAGCAGACTTGCTTGATCACACAATAAATGTATTCCCTCTTAATGCCAAAGTCCACCTTTCTTCCTGTGAAAGCCTTGCAGTAAACTGGAAGCAGTAAGCATGGACAGGCTAGAGCACAGGGCCCAGTGAAGATACAGAGTGGTCCAGGTTTGAAAAGACACCCGAGAACTCCAGTAAGAGACTTTCTGAGGCAATGTGAGTTGTATTGCCATTTGGATATTGAGGAGGAGCAGGTAAACTGCCATTATCTGAATGCTTTAGTTAGTCTCCCAGCTGTTTACACCAGTACAAGTACAGTATTAATAATACAAAATACCGCTGAGGAAGTGAAAAGGTATTGCAAGATTAAATGCAAATATAAATACCGAAGACCAAACTGGGGCAAAAGAAAAAAAAAGATCAAGAAATGGTCAGCAACACTAAAATGACAGACACAAAAAAGAAAAAAAAATAGACAACTACCACTGCTGCCATAAGTAGAAGACTGAGTACAGAGGTAAACATTATCATGGGATTAATTTCAAAATCAAAGGAAATCAGTGAGTGAAATATACTGGAACTTTGTCTGATAATCAAAAAATAAATGGAGAACAAAGAAGAAAGTTAGGGGAGTGTAAAATATTGGCTGATAATGTAGAAGTTAGAAGGCTCAGATCTTTTATATTATGTTTAGTTTGCTTTATTTTCCTTTTTCTCTTCTGGGGACTATGCAGGGAATTATCTGGCTCCCAAATCAGGAAGGGGCAGGAATATTTTATACCCAGTTGTCATAATAATGCAAAGGTGGGGGGTAGGGAATGGGGAAGGGGTTGTTAGCTCAGCTCCTGCTTTCTCACTTTTTATTTCAATATATCTGCATGGTTTATGGGCATCTGGAATAAGGGAAGAAATAAAAGGTAACAAGCTGTATTTTCAGCAATTTTGTAATCTGAAAATAATTGGAAAAGGGAGCAGGAAAGGGAGAATAAGAAGGAGAAAAAAAAATGAAAGGTATACTATAGTAACCTCAGAAAAAGCACTAACAAAAATACTTTCTTGCCCAGTCTCTGCAATATTTCTTTTTTTAATGTCTGTGAATATACTGTATGAAAGATGAATAAGATAAAAAATAACCTTATGGAATATGAAGGGGCTAGCGATCACACTAAAAATAGAAAAATAATTTCTTACATTATTCAAAATAATTACAACTGTATCTTTCTTCAAGAGACTCATATTAAAGGGTCTAAGTATTTTCTAAACCTTTATAAAGGCTGGGGTATGCCTGTACCATAGCACAGCAACTCTGGAGGAGTAGCATTGCCTTTTAAAACAATTCAAAGCTACTATAATTTACACCTACCTCAATTTAGGAGTATGCTACTTGATCCTGAACATAACACATGGTAAGAAATAACTACTGAACATTTACAAATATGTATGCCCCTAAACCATGACAAACCAGATTAGTTACCAGATTTCATGCACCACATTGCTGGGGAGTGTAATTTAACTTTAAACACAAGAATCCAAGAAAAGACAGCTACACATTTAAATAAATAAAAAATTATAAATAAAAATCTAAATAAATAAACAATGACTTGGTTGATGTTTTTAGACTTCTACTCCCAAGTCAAGAAACGTATTCTTTTAGTTCTTGTGTCCATTAATCTCAATCTGGAATAGATACTGTACCTGGTTTGTATTACATGGAATAGTTTACGAGATACTAGATGTGGAATATGGTTCTATTCATATACCACACCATGCCCCTTTTTTCCAATTAGGAAAACATGCCCTTTGGAAATTAGATGCATGCCTCTTAAAAGGTATCCATTATATTAATATAATGAAAAAAAGAATTAAGTAATTTGTTACATTTACTAGAACTGAAGATACTTCACTTGCTAATTTTTGGAAAGCATTAAAATGTAACATACAGTAAAAGGGTATATGATCAGATATGAACAACAACAACAACAACAACAACAAAAAAAGAAAGAAAGAAAGAAAAATAAATTATTGAGAAAGGACTAAGAAATTGTAGAGCAAAAGATCTTAACAAGTAAAACAACAACTTTATTTTGTCGGTTTCTTTTTTTTAACTTATATTTTATTAATTTTTTTCAAATACACAATAATTACTTTATCCAATGAATACACGAGGGTATCTGGATGCTATACTTATTAAACAAAAAAGAAAAAAGTTCAGCACATATACAGGGAAGACTGAAAAAAGGAAGAAAAACAAAGAATACACTGGTATACAGATGTTGTAACCAGATCTTAGAGTCTGATAGCTCAATCATTAGAATTGTTCTGTTGTCTTAATCTTTTAGGTTTACTCTTCTTTCATCTAGATCCTGGATAATGGAGCTTTACTCCCTGTGAAGATTGCCTGTGACCAGTTTGAGAAGGAAATTAACCAATGGGGAGATTCTCTGCTCCACCTCTATTTACTTTGAACTCTATTAAGTCCTTCTGAGTCCTGTGCCTTTAATTCATTTCAGACCCCGCAGATTACAGAGCCAAAACAAGATTTGTTACAACCCTTGAAATTGGGAGAATAATATAATAAGATGGCCACCAGTAAAGTGCAAAATGCACTTTTAAGAGCAAGGCTAAATATTATTTCACTGGATAAAAGCCAGAGAGATTATTAGCTCTCTAGTTAAAACAGGAGAAGTCAAACATTGCAATAAACACAATTAAAATGAGAAAAATGAATCAGTGTCAGATCCCAGGGAAATTTTATTTATTTATGTATTTGATCACTGGGTAAGTGCACCGGTCCTAGGGACCATTTTTAGGCATGACCCAGGCCATACAGATCATACATACTGTACAATTCTGAACATGAGAGATACAGGAACAGTCATTGTATACAGGTACATAGACCAGATCAATACAACAGTCATGGTTTACAGGTACATAGATCAGACTGATACAACCTCATTATTACAATTTGAGAAATCTAACAAAAAAATATATTTCACACCCTAGCAGTTAATGTCACACAGCAATGATTAATAGCATAGATATGAGCAATCAGATTAGCGTATAGAGATTCAGGAGGGGAGGCATAAGAATGACTTGGTGAGGCAGTGATCTTGGGTTGCAGTTGCATGATACTTTCAATAATAGTGCATTTTGTAGTGCATCTTAAACATATGATGTAACCTGAGAAGCGTAGCGCTTGAGGCAGTGCATTCCAGAGCCTATAAACAGCACTGGAGAAGGCTGTTTGATCCATGTCTGTGTAGGACCTGAGGCATGCCAGGAAGTGTGGGAGGAGGACCTCAGGTGGTGAGATCTCTGTTTGATAGTTAGCACCTTCATGGAGGGACTCAAATATAAGTGAGCCTAGCAATAATTCCATAGAAGCCTGGGGTGAAAGCCACCCGAGTGATGAGTAAAGGGTGCAATGGTGGGTGCAGAAGGGAGCTTGAGTGACAAACCTGCAAATGTTGTTAACGGCTGTATTGAGGGAGTTAGGAGCTGGGATGAGGTAAGGGAGATGATGGGAGAACAGCAGTTGATGAGCAGTAGCAGAGTACCCTGTCCTATAGCCAGTCTGACTTCAGGGGTCATAAGGTTCTTCAGGTGGAAGCACACACCCAGTTGTTGATGGATTTATTTGATGATTTGACCTATATGATTTGCAAAGGAGAAGGGGGGATCAAGTGTTACTGTCAGGTATTTGAAAGCTCCCTGAGTAGGATGTCATGATCCACCATATCAAAAGCCTTAGAGAGGTCTACAAAGACAACCCAGGTGAGCCAGGCCCTGTCTGCCTCCCTAAGTACATGGCTGAGAATTGGGCCACAGCCGTGGTGGTGGTGCTATAACCCTTCCAAAAACCATGCTGCTCTGGAGATAATAGGTTATATTTCAAGAGATGATCCATAATTTGCAGAATTACTATCTTCTCAAGGATCTGACTCATGAGGGCCAGTATAGCTACCAGTCTGTAATTCTCAGGAAGACTGGAGTCCCCTCACTTGCTAATGGGGATGATACAAGCCTGTTTCCAGAGTGATGGGATGGTAGATGTGGACGGTTTACCTATGCCAATCTGACATTGTTGTCAAGGTTCGGCATAGAGACTTCCCTGATATCAACAGGTGAAATTTCACCTGTCAAACATCAGTCTGTTTTTCTACTGGGGGCTGAACCCTCTGCATGCCCCCTTCTATAGATTGTTAACTCCGAGTTGGAGTTAACTTGGAGGGGGGGTGAAACTCAGTGAAAGGGCAAAATTTCGCAAGTGGGTCCCCCACAGCGACATTTTCGAAACTTGTTGAAAATGTTGCTGTAGGGGAATTTGTCTACAGGGTTTTGCCCATCCGTCAGTACACTAATGTGGACAGTGATAGGTTGAGGATAATAAAGAGTGCTTTTGCTATGAGGCTGTCCATCAATTTCAGGAACTTAGGACAGAGTCCATCACTCTCAGCACTTCCTGAGTTAGGTAGGGTCCTTAGGTGATGGCGAACCTCCGAGGGGGAAGTAGCTCAAAAAATTGAACATGGGGTAATTTGACCTTGTGTGGCCTGGTTTCACTGTCTGAGGGCTTGCTGATTTTGGTGGAAGCTGGGTAAGATAAGACTCCAGATTTATAAATTTCTTGTTTAAGATGTTCACGACAGTTGAAGGTTCAGTCTGAAGTTTTGCTTCAGTGAGCATGTTAATGGTGTTCTGCCTAGGGGCTGGTTTCGTGACAGAGTTAACTGAGGCCCAGAAGCGACGGGGGTCTCCAAGTATACTGGTTTGCTGAAACTTTAGAAAGGAACCCTTAAGATGTTTAGATTCTTGTCTGCAGAGGTTTCTAAGTCTCTGATAAATATGCCAGTTTTCAGGTGTTGGACAGGCTTTGTAAGAGATCAAGGATTTGCCCCCCCCGC
Organism: Neoceratodus forsteri; assembly: GCA_016271365.2. NCBI lineage: Eukaryota > Metazoa > Chordata > Ceratodontiformes > Ceratodontidae > Neoceratodus > Neoceratodus forsteri. The sequence goes on from CM057458.1 coordinate 896,772,638, forward strand.
TTTGAGACATCAGCTCTTTGGTGATCCATTTAGTGTTGCCTCCTCTGATGCACAGTGTAGAGACAGGGAAGTGCTTATCCTGTATAATAGATAATGAAACCCATGGCTTTATCTACAATGCTTAATGAGAAGAGGGAGGGAGGACCAGTTTAGGCCTAGAAGATCGTCTAGTAGTTTCGACATGTCAGATTTGGAAAAGCTCCTAAAAGAAATAAGCTTGGGTGGTGGATGTGGTCTGTTGCAGGACCAATTACAGTAGATGAGGGAATGATCACTAATAGAGTCAGACAGAACTCCCGCTGATATTACCCTGTCCTCTCTATTAGTGAGAATCCAACCGAGAAGAGTATGATTGGAGGATTTAGCATTGAAATGAGTACGGGAGAGGATGAGCTGAGCTAGGTTTATTTGCTTGGAGAGTTCTGTGTATCCGAGCTGCCTGTCCTCAAGCCATTTAAGATTGAAATCCCCTACCAGTATAAGGTCCCTGGCAGGGGAGAGGCCAGCAACCTCACTGATAAGTTGGGTGAGACCATTCTTCCCACCCTTGTGGGGATTGTAGACATATCCCAGATAGACTTCCTTTGCAGATCCCAGGATCAGTTTTGCAATGATCCCTTCCAGAGAAGCATCTGATGAGTTACTTGAGGATGTGACTGAGGTGGTTATGTGGTCTTTGAGAAAAACGCGCACCTCTCCACCTTTTGTTGGTCCTGGCCTATTGTTCCTGATAATGGAGTAGCCACTAATGTGGCAGTGGGAATTTTGGATAGTCGACTTCAACCATGTTTCTGTGATTCCCAGGACATCTGGATTATAGAGAGTTAACCAAGCTTCCAACTCTTGTAGTTTGGGTTAGTAGGCTACAGATCTTTATGTGGGTGATCCTTAGCCCTCTGTCTTTTGCCCACAGCAGATTTGCATTATATGGTGGGAATGGCCTTGGACCATGGTTTGCTTCAGTGTCACCACCAATCAAAAGCAGCAGATGGAGTAGAAGGGGATTTTTGTAATAGCCACCCAAGAGCAGCATGGGTGAGATCTGTAGGGAGGACAAGTAGTCACCTAATAGGCTGCACTGTTTCCTTTCCAGGCAAGCAGTCGATGATAGGGGATGAGTCAGTAGCTGAGGTCATTACAGCAGAGGAAGGCTTCTTTGAGTAAAGGAGGAGTAGATATTGCTCAGGGACAGGCCCCTGGCTAGGATGTGAGCACAGAACTAACAGGAACATAAGAAGCAGAAAAAAAAGACATAACTGTAGCATCCAGTACTAACCTCATGATGGGAAAGACAGTGGCACAATTAACAAAATATTTCAAAAATATTACAAAGAACTGTACATTCCAGAAATGAAAGATGATGTACAGGAGATCAGGACCTCTTTAGATTCAATAAATACCCCAAATATTAATATTATGTGGTGATCTGATGCCCTGGTGGTAGTGTGTGCAGGAACCCACTAAGATAAAAGGGCGGCTAGAGCAACAGTGTTGTGATGACTCAAATAAATTGCACACAATTTACCAACACCATTGCTGTTCCCTGCAGATAGAATGGCAGGAGGACACTTCAGGTTCCCAAGGAGGTAGATATTATCACCTGGCAAAGAGAGGCGGGAGTCGAGAATGAGGTTCAGATGCTTTACAGGATTTTATTTTGCAAAACAGGGGAAGGAAGACACAGTCACAGGGAAGAGGGGGTAAACTAATGCTACTAACCTCCTGTACAAGGAGGACTCTAAGACAAACCAACTGTAGCAGCTACACTGTAAGAGCATCTCTAACTCCATGATCCCTATGAGAGGGTGACTCTGTGGTAAAATTGGCTGCAACAGTTACACTGTAAGAGCATCTGTAACTCAGTGATCCCTATGTGAGTGTGACTCTATGGTAAAATGGGCTGTAACAGCTACACTGTAAGAGCGTTTTCTATACAATCAATATCTAACAATCACTCTAACAACAATTCTTTCACTTTTCCCCTGAGGTGCACCTCCTACTGAGTGACTGATACCTCGGAGTACTCCAAACCTAAGGACTTCTAAAGCATACTGTAGCAATGCTCTATAACTGTTATCATCGGCAGTTCGTGCATGGTTGTTACTTTCTCTGTCATCATGGGGTTGTACAGCTGTATGAAGAAGGACATGACAAAAGGAACTGGTTTCAATGAGGACAAACAGGCTGGCTGGCCAGCATAACTCTGAAGACTTTCAATGGGACTGGAAGAATATGGAGAAGCTTTCTAAATAGACCATAAGTCCATCGGCCACACCCACCTCTCCTGGGTTGCCAGAAATCAGAACACGCACGAAGATTCTCTCTGCTAAGAACCCAATGAGGGTTGCCGGAATTGAATCACAAAGTATCTGGCCACAGTCCTCTGGTGGACAGCTGGGTTGAAACAAAGGATGCAGAGACTACCCTGCCACAGCTCACTGATGGACTGCCAGGCACTGAAGATGCAGAACACTCCTGCCACAGTCCGCTGGTGGACTGCCGGGTAAGGAGGATATAGAAGAACCCCTGTCACAGCCCGCTGGTGGACTGCTGGATACAAAGGATGCAGAAGACAATGGGAGGAATCCATGGAAATTAAGAACCTGGACAAGGAAGTCTTCAGAAGTGAGAGAATGACAGAGTTCTGGGCACTAAGGCCAGATAAGCCAAGGACTGATGCAAAACAATAAACAGGGCATTGGCTTTAGGTAACTGGAACAGACGATCTGGACGACACTACAATGCGGATGGAAAAACAAGAAAACAGATGGCAGAATCTGCACTGGGCCAGGCTGTACACTGGGACTGTTAGAGGAAAACAATAAACATGATGTTGCAAAGATACGGCTGTGAACACAGATCTTCAGGAGTACTGCTGCAGACTAGTCCTGGAGTGCACCCGTGGAATACCTTTCGAGGGTTGCTGAAGACTGATTTAGAAACACACTGGTGAAATGCCTCTGGTGGATTGCTGAAGACTGATTTGGAAACACACTGGTGAAATGCCTCTGGAGGATTGCTAAAGACCGATTCAGAAACACACTAGCACTAGATGCTCGCACCATGCAATGTAACTGCAGTTCGAAATTAGTTTATCAGTTCAGGAAAATTGTAGCAATTCAAGTAAATGTCGCAGTGCCTACAGTTTTGCTCAGTATCACAGTCCCAATAGCAATACTCAGTATCACATTTCAAACAGTGGTGGCCGATATCACAGGCTCTGAATGTCCAGAACACAATAAACAGGTATTTGGTTATTTCTTATCAGGGCACTTCCTTAGTGAATTCCTTGCTAGCTGTGGACTTAACTGCAGTGGGGTCCCTCTAACTAAAATGGGTTCCCCTTGTAACTGTAGATGCACTGGTGGCTTAATGCTGGATGACCTCTTTAAACTGTGGGGTACACTAGCTAGGTGGGCACCTTTAAATACGCCCGACCTATTGTGGCTAGGCCCCCTTTTAACACACTGGGCCTATTGTGGCTGGCCCCTTCAAATACTTGGGCCTTGTTGCCCATTTTAAATAACTTTACGTGCTGTGGTTGGGCCCTTTTAAATACACTAGGCCTAACGGCTGGAAGGCCCCCTTTAAATACACTGGGGCTAATGGCTGGCTGGCCCCCTTTAATTATACTGGGCTGGAGTAAGTCCTTTCTGTCCCTCACTCCCCTTGCCCCACCTTGCCTCCACCTCCTGTTTAAATATACATGAGCCCCCTTCAGTTCCTGCTGCCCTGAGTCCCACCCTTGGGCATTGCTATGCTCGATGAATATTACATTTTATTTAAATACGGCCTGCCCCTCCTCTAGGCTGTCGGCCTGTTTTCTTCACACCTAGTGCTTTTGAAAAAGGAAAAAAACTTATTTTAAACTGTTGGCAGTCAGCACTCTTCCTTTAGTGCTGCTGCTTACTCACCGCCCTGGCCCAGGGTGAAGAAGGAGGGGTCTGGAGACTGGGAGGTGCTGCTGGAGAGGGAGGGACTTGCAGATGGAGACAGGCACATGACAGGATGACTGGGGCCTTGGGGTCCTTGCAGGGCTCCGCAACAGTTGACGCTCTCTCTCAGCTGCGGATGTGGCTCTTCTCTCACCACCAACGTGGGACCAAAACAGCACACTGGCGCTGGGCACAAAACAATAAATGGGGCCAAACAGAGCCCACACTGTACACAGAACTGGGACCTTCTTTTTCTTTAGCTGCGACTGCCACACAAGACTGGACACCAGGAGTCTTCACAGACTGGAGGAGGGCACAACTGCAGAGTCGACGGAATCAGTTTCAACACCACAGGTAAGCCCAGGATCCCTGTTGTACTCTTTAGGTCCTCTCTTCTCCACAGCCAGCCCAGACTGCACAAAAAAACAGTTCTCCCTCTTCCAACAGATGCTCTGGGTTCTGATTCTCAAACCCCAAGCCTGTGCCCAACCCGATGGCAAAACGTTCAAACCAGGCACCACACGCTGGACAGGGGCAGCAGTCTCAGAGCTTGGGTGTCCACTTCTCATGCTGCCTGCTCATGGGGGTTGTCACAGAATGGAGCACCACAGGCAGTGAAGGAAAACAGGAAAGCTTTTCTTTTATTTCCAAAATACTGCCCTGCCTAGCTGGCACTTACTGGCATGGGGCACTGCAAACAAATGGAGCCCCTGTTCAATGCCCTATTTCAACTTCTTAATGCCCACACACATAGGGGACCCTAGGGCACACTAACATTTTAATTAAACTTTTTCTTCTGTGGTGTCCCCATACTTTGAGGCACTACAGTTAGAGAAACAGAAAACTGTATCAATACATAAAATTGAAGAAGAGGTATTGGAGGCCATTAGAGATCTGCTGCCCCATATTCAAGAAATTGCACCCATAGTCACACTAACTCAATTCCACCTCCATTGCATGGGGCTTGCCATGGAATCCCATATTTAAAGAGAAGGTGCAGCACATGCTAAAGCCAATAGCACACTCTCAAAAAGAAAATATACACAGCATACGGGGGGCGCAGGACCATGCATACTGGCACAGGGCAATATTCAGTGTGGTAACACTGCACAATGAGGTTAGCTCAGGACACTTAGTGCAATGCATTACCACCTATAAAAAGGCCAGCTTAAACCCTGGCAAACCCCAGATGCAGGTGAAGACACTGCAGCCAGCATGCCAAGATGGCATTTCGGGGAAAACACCTACTGCACATGATGCAGGAGGCTGTACAGCAGGAGAACAGGACAGATGTCCATTCTGGGCCCATACATAGGCCATGGAGGTGCTATACTACACACAGACATTACCATCCATGAATCACATTTGAGGTCCCTAAGTGATGAGCAGTTCTTGGGCCAGTACAGACTCAACAAACTCAGGCTCAAGCAGCTGTGTGAGCTCCTGCATTACCAACTCTGGAATGGCACCCAGAACAACCATGCATTGTTCATGGGGCTGAAGGTGATGGCTTCAATGTATTTCCTGGCCACAGGAACTTTCCAGACACCAGTAGGAGACACCACTGGTGTCTCACATTCAGCCACCTAGCACCTGTTGAGATAGTTCCACGATGAACTGCTGGAACATGCTGTTGAATTCATCATATTCCCCAGCACACCAGTGGAGTGCACAGCAACCATACATCAGTTCCATCGAGTCATGCACCAGCCAGCAAGGGAGCCTATGAAAATCATGTCTGCATATTAGCGACCTCCAAAATTGCAATGCAAGGATAGCAATTTACAGTACAGTGACCAGCGTATAATGATGAAATGCCCATAATAGCCCCGCTACTTGCCAACTGGTTAATTAAAATAGCGATTGAAAAAATAGTGCCTATCAGTATCCAGATCGGCTTGATTGTTGCCAGCCATCCAAAGTATGCCTACAGCTGTCAGTTCCACCGGAATGCAGGATGAAGGAAATGGTCACCCCCATCACCACCCAGCATGTCAAGGAAGTGGGCAAATCTCACAATAGCGACTTTTCATATGAAAAAAAAAAAAAACACCACCCCAGTCACAGTGACACGTTGTGAGCTTCTGCACATATCTCTTTATTGTAGCCTCCATTAAAACGAGCAAAACAAAACCAGTTCCAGACCATTTCCTGTGTTTCAGACCTGGAACTGAAAATTTAGGTGAGCCGTCTTACATAATCATATCTGCTCCTCTGTGAGTATTCCCCCACAATTGAGACTATCCGCTTATTTATATCTTTATATTTTCTTTTCCACACACAGCTATCTGCACCAGACACCATTTGTTATATTTTCATTTGTCAGTCTCTGTTCCTCCTTTAAGCACTGTATGAGTTTCCATATGCCAGGGTGACAGGCTCCTAGGTGACTGCTAAATCCATGATGCCACCCCATAAATGCATTATTTGTGCAAGCTAGTCCCCTAGAGTGGCATCGTAGCAATTCCACTATTCCGGTGGAAACGCTGCCCTTCCGCACCTTGAACACCCCCTGCATTTTCCTATCCAGGTCAACTCGAAATAATAAAGAAAAGGCAGAAGAATTTCTGCATTTGTATTGAAAAACTCCCATTCTCTCATGGCATCAAATGTAATAACCACGTTTTCTGTTGGGACAAATGCCAATGATAAAAGCATCCACAAATGCAGAGAAAAATCGGGATCTGAGCAGTATTTTTCATGCATGATTTTGTACTTTTGTACCTGGCACCATGTGGCTTGAGCAAAATGGAAAAAACATCCCCTGATTTCTGTATCCGGGAAAGAGGCATAAAAAACTCAGCAGGCTGATTTTTCAAAATCCATTAATACCATTTCAAGATTTAAGGGGGACCACAATTCCTGTAGCTATGCTTAAACTCTGGAATAAGCAGCAGTTTTGCTTGAACACATGAGCACATAAGCGCTGTTACCACTTGCCCTGACTTAATGCAATGCATAGTATAAAGCTGTTCAAACAATGATGGACAGGATTTAAAGGTCAAATCAAGAATCCAATCATTACTTTCCTGCAGCATTTTCAGATTTGAATCAGTGGCAAATATCAAAAATCTGTCCTTTTCCTTCCCACTATCATATACAAGGAATGGGAGTCCAGCTGTGATTATCCTGAAATCTGTTGGTATGTCAAGATCCTCAGCTGAGGTAGGGGTGGCTGGACAGCCACGTTCAACTTGCCTTATTTGCTGAATGGTCCTTTTCAGCAACGGCATGGTAGGCAAACAGCCTGTCAGTGCATCAGGGTAAATGTAGTGCACTGCACAATGAACTGTGTAGTTGTTTCCATACTGATTCTTGTACGCTGTCTTGCATTAGCCATGATTGTGCACACCCCAACATCCCCAGCATCTGGAACATGAGTATGTTCCTTTATCTGTGCTGACACTTTGTTGCCACAGTATACACAAGGCCCCTACTTTTCTGCGGCACAGTGGGACCAAGTTCTGTGGCAAGACTACCATTTGCCGCAGAACTTCTGCGGCGGTGGTTTGTCATTTCTGAGGAAGTTCTGCGGCACTAACTAACCACATCACAGTGTCAGCTTGTCATCCTGACTTCACTTTCATGGCAGTGGTTATAGCAATCAGGATGGTGGAAAGCACAGTAACACTAGTTCAAAAAATAACAGTCATAAAAATAATTTTATGCCTAAAAAAGCAAAACAAATGTCTCTCCCTTTAGGTCCTAGCCTGTTGCTTAAATGGCACATGCAGAGGGAATCTTATGTGATAAATAAGGTATTTCTATATGCATGCTATCTGCCCTAATAATGAGGTTTCCACTGTCCATCACTTATATATTTTTATGTACTTTCTACACCACTCATGAGGTTCCCACTGTGTATCACTTATGTATTTACTGTATATGCAATCTGTAACAAACATACAAATGTGTGTGTGTGTGTGTGTGTGTGTGTGTATGTGTGTGGTGAGAGAGACAGAGATACTGTGTGTGTGTGTGTGTGGTTAATGTGGTGAGTATATATATATATATATATATATATATATATATATATATTATTTCAGGTCCCATTGAAAATGGAATAGAGGAGTTATTGCAAAACTTATTTTTCATGTCAACCTGCTTACCCTGACACACTGTGTAACACCATCAGACCATGACATGCATGTGAACCGATTGTGAGATAGAGCTCTCCAGCCCATCACAATGTGTCCACCATGTGACAGAACACTGCACCATACCTTCCCAGGATCTGAGCAGTGATGTGTTCCACCAATCCTTGTGCTGCCCAGCCAGCTCCCAGAGTTAATCTCTGAACCTGAGTTGCTGGCACAGAAACACAGCATGCTACCCTCTGGCCCAACAGCTGTCCCTGCACACATCATTTCTCCATAACTTTTAGGTGATTCTATCAACCAATGACAATATGTAATCATTAACCCTGGCAAAAATGTGCACAGTGCAATTATTTATTTAACAAGTCTATTCTTTCAACAGGTCTACACATTATTACATTCCACTTTTCTGGGCATAATTACTTTATTTTTCTTAAAAATGACAGTTACATTCATTTTACCAGTTATTCATTTCAGATGGCATCTCTACACTTTAAAGGCACAAATAGGTTTGTACAAAGTGAGGTATGGACTTAGCAAGTCTGTGCTATTGACAAGGTTTTGTTTAAGTTTGCCCTAGCAATAATATAAGACTGAAAATTGTATTAGGCTGTAGTGCAGGTTGAGCAAATATCACCATGCATGATGTGCTGTGCCACCATCTCTGGTAGTGGGAGCTGTGGTAGATAAGTGACTGTTCATTTCTGTTGTAGAATGCAGCCATTTTGTTATCTAATGTATGATGTTATAGCAATGATAACATCACCTTCTGAGCATATTGGGGGGGGGTTGGATATAAAAAGAGGGGAAGGGAACCAGATTCTATGGATAAACAGAAATATTAATAAAAAATCACCAAAAAGAGTGAATTCTGTGGCACCGCAGAAGTTCTGCAGTAGATTGCAAGTTCTGCGCATAATTCTGCAGCCGCAGAATTCTAGTGGCCTTGAGTATACAGTCTAGAAAGGCAGCTGAATTTATGGGCATCAGCACATATCCAATACATCTTGTCCCCCTTTTCTTTATCTTTTCTGTAGCTATAACCACCATATATAGCCAGTGGCCTACCTTTTTTGGCTTGTGATAATTTCAAACTCCATACTGACATACCGTGAGTTCAGAGGCAGAGTAAGGCAAATGGGGAAAGGCAACAACAGGTGGTCAATTTAAGGTTTAGAGGAACACTGGAGTCAGGTGTGTATTGCTGCAGTTAACAGATTTATTGGAAACTGTTTCCATTAAATGCGTGCTGCATTTACACATACCACAGGACACACCAATGCAAACTTTATTTGTAGAAGTTCTGCATGGTAAGCTGCATTGTGGGTGCAAGGAAGTAGAATGAGGGACGGAGACATAGTAGAGAGCTATGAATATCCCCAGAGAGAGTGAAGAAAGATGGAGGGCAACTGATGTGAGTATGCTGTCACTTGTAAACTGTTAGCCGATCAGTGCTGTTTTGACACAAAAGTGAAATTGTGTAGCAATGTTGCGTCTGGTTGCGCTGCTGACGATCGTTATTCTGCATGCACTATACTTTAGTTCACAGCTATGTGGTCACGATTTTTACATGGAACCACCAGCACTACTTGGTGCAATTGACTGCACTCATATTGCCATCTGGGCACCCATCAGTGATGGGGTGGAATCCAACCTGAACAGGGAATGGTATCACTGCATCAGTTGGTAGGTGGTGTGCAATGCAACAGGGTGCATCACCAGTGTCCTAGCATGGTACCCCAGAAGCACCATTGACACCTTCATATGGCACAATTCCATCCTGAGCCAGAGATCTGAAGGCAGGGATGTCCCAAGTGGACACCTTAGGTGAGTACATTTCACAGCCACCCCCCCCCCCCCAAGAATATCTCTCATTGGGTGTGAAAGTGTAGAACCAAATGGAGACATTAGGGTCGAGGTGTGCTAGGGTCAAGAAGCACACAGGTTGGACCAATGGGTGGTGGATGTCAGCACTGTGCAACTGGCTAGGCTGTCATATTACATTAACATATGCACTTCCATTCACAGGATGTGGTGCCTATCCTCTGCATCCCTGGCTATTCACACTTGTCGTTTGCCCTGCATCCATAGCAGAGGACAGGTACAATGTGGCACACACCACCACATGCAACACCATAGAGCACGTCTTTAGCATACTGAAGATGCGCTTCCGGTGCCTGAACCAGACAGATGGTGCCCTAAGGTATACCCATGAAAAGTGCTCTGCCATATTCCTAGCCTGTTGTATACTACACAACATGGTGCTCACCCATGGAATATGTCTGTCAGTCTCAGAGATGCAGAGTGCATCAGATACAGAGTCAGATCACCAGAGGATACCGGAGCAACTTGACAGGCAAGATCCAAAAATGGCCAGAAGAACCCAGGACTACTCAGGCCACATCATATGTGACCTATAGGAACCTGACAGGTGTGTACAAAACACACAGGACATTGTTGCATGGTTCTGTTATATAATATAACACAAACAGGGCACCGCTAACAACATCATCGTCAACAATGGAAGCAGTGCAGTATGCTTGACAAAGGGGGAAAATATGGTGTGCATAAAACAAAGGATCATGCTACCAGGCAAGGGGGAGGCAATATAGAGCACAGGTGGTACTGGCCACAGAGGCTGGTGGTTCATGGCTGCCAACAGAGGCAAAGACATGGCAGGCCGGTGGGGGCTTGGGTGCTGGGCAGTACTGGACCATCATTGTGGGACTGTCACATGGTGACACACGGACATACTGCAGGCAATGTGTTGCAAAACAGTGAAGTTGACAGGAATACCCACCAGCGGTGTTTGGAATATACACCGAGCCAGCCATGCTAGAGTCAGATGGCTATGGCTGGGACACATGGCAGCTAGAAGTGTGTGAGGGTACTGCAGAGGGAGGGGGGACACTCTGATAGTGGGGATGGCCATACACCACCTATGTCTCTCCCAGAGTACCACTGTGGGTACAGACCAACTGAGTGCACAGTCCCCAGTATGGCAGGGGAGTGTACCACATCAACATTATGGGGATGCCCATGGTGACAATGTCACCTGCCCCCAGGCCCAGGTCCTTTGGGTACCACTCCTGGATAAGGTGAGGTTGTGACCTGGTGTGTATGGCATCTTCGGGGAACTGGTTGTCCTGGACATATTGGGCATGCAGATCCTGGCATCCTCTGGTGTCCGTGTACTCCATGGTGTCCATCATGGAGTGGGGCTACTGACACAGGAGGGGCAGAGGCTACGGATGGTCCTCACAGCCTCTGCCAACATGGCTGTGGCCTCTAGCACAGCACCACTCAGGTCGCTTGCAGAGGCTCTAGTTAGAGCCTGGTGTTTTTCTCATTTTTTCCATGCTGTTTTATTAATTATACACAGGAAAAACAATTTGTTTCCCTGCCATCTCTGGAGCCTTTATTTTGCTCGGAGTAGGCAGACATTTTAAGTCTGTATAACGTATGGCATTAGGTTTAGGGTTTTTAGTCGTGAGTGAGGGTTTAAAGTGAGTAAGTGTTAGAAGTCAGATTTATTTTTTTGTAGAAAGGGGAGTGCTTATGGTGTTATTCTTTTACCTGTGTGGTGAGAGACCTCTGCAGTGGCCCATTTGTATTTTGCTGGAATTGACAAAGAACCTCTTTGCCTTGACTCCACTCAGTTTGTTGGCCTATGGAACCCTCCTGACTTCTTTGTGGCACTCTGAATAGACCAGGTCCTTCATCTCCAATCTGTGGCAGTCGGCTGGTGGAGTGTTCGACCTGGATATCATTGGACAGTACCTTGCTCCGCGGATTGACTGTAGGGACTGGATGTGGCCGCATTAAGACTTTCTCCTACCGCTTCCCAAAGTTTTGGAACTCACTGCCACCTCCTATCAGACTTTCCTCTTCCCCATCTTCAATTTCCTTAGCCCTTCACAATTTCTATTCCCCTAACTGCACTTGTTCTTAGCCCCCCTTTCAACAATCCTCGTCCTGGAACATTATCCTTTACCCCTACTTTACTTCTATTCTCCTAACTGTACTTGTTCTTAACCCCCATTCACAACCCTCCCAATTCCTTGCATACTATCCCCTACTCCTCTATCTTTGACTTACCTCCTGTCTCCTAACTGAACCCTTCCTCTGATTACTTCCTCACATGCTACCCCCTATTATACCCCCTTCTCCTACCCCCTACCACAACCTATTGCACCATTTTGACACTGTGTCATCCACAAGTTACTGTGCTATTTCGACACTGTACAGCTGTCCTTCTTCACTGCAACCCCATCCCCCCTGACTGATACTCTCCCCTTTTTCCATTCCTAGTTTACCCCTGTTTTCTCCAGCCTCCCTATTCTTTATCCCTCTTCTCCCCTCCGGTCACCCACCACACTCCACTTCCCCCCCCCCCTTCTCTGCCTGGTCCTGTCCCCCTTGCAGGGTTCTCTGTCATCCTGAAGGGGTATAGATCTTGGCCCTCTTTTCTACCCCTCTTCCTTCCCCTCACTTTCCAATCCTGACCCCCTGGCAGGGTTCTCTGCATCCTAAAGGGGTATAGATTGTCTCTCTCTCTCTCTTTTTCCTACTCTCCCTCTCCCCTCACTTTCAAACCCATTGCCTGCCCACCTGCCTTCTTCCTTATCCCCTTCCTCCCCTCCTGTTCTCCTGCCTCTCTCTTCTCTACCACACTGGTCTGTTTCTCTCCCCTTCCCTTCTGCCTGGTCCTAACCGCCTTGCAGGGTTATCAGCAAACTGGATGGGTATAGTTCTTGGCTGTACCTCTCTCTCCCTCTTCCATCCCCACCATCTACCCCTCGCCTGCCCACTTCCCCACTTATCTTATAACTTTGCTCCCTTGGGTATACAATAGTACTTTGAATCTTGTGCTCAGTCTACTACTTCTAGCACTTCAAATGTGTTATCCATCCTCTAACCTTTACCCTACTAGATCACCTGCTCTTGGGTTGTTTCAATGTATGTTAAATCCGAATATGTGTTGTTTACCCTGACCAGTTGGTCTGGGTTATTGTATAATTGTATTACACTGTTTTATTTTAGAAATTTTATAGAAATTGTACTTGTATTTCAATGTGTTTGCTCGTTGTCCCAACTCTTGCCCCGGATGCTTTTGAAACAAGCTGTTCACAGCTCATATTGTCTTTCCTGGTGAAACATTTTCCAAATAAATAAATTCTGTGGCCGGTCTGACATTGTGATCTGATGATTGTGGATTCTTGTGCTTTCACCGGGCAGGAGGCTTGGCCGGTTGTGAGAGGGGCAACCTTTCTTCCTCCTTAGTGACCCAGTGAGTTTGCCTTTCTTTATCTAATTTTCAGTAAATGTTTCAGCTCGGTGTGGGACCCCATTCAGATCTGTGGCTGAGTTTGTTATTCTGCAGGCTGGTCTCCATCTCTCTGAGGAATTTATCATCAGTTTTGTCGGCCAGTGACTGGGTTCGGTCATGTGAGAGACTTTCCAGACATGTTGTTGAGGGGTTATACCCTAATTTTGACTATCTGTCTGGCTAACAAACTTTTCATAGTCATTTTCTATCTATGGTCGTGGGGGTTGTAATGAACTTTCTCCCGTGATATGTGGCTATTGTGCCTAGTGAGAGGAGACACTTCAGTCCATCATTTATGGGTATTGTTGGACTCTGAAAATCCCTTGACTTTAATTTTTCATTTTTTGCTGTGAATACTAGACTTCTGCCTTCAGGCAGCATTGTCATTTTAAGCACTCCTGTCTTTCTCCTGTGTAAAGAATTGTTATTATGTTTGCTTGCACGCATGTGCAAGAAACATAGTGCCATCATCCAAGATTTCGGAGGTGTGTCACCTCCTCCTCCAATTCAGTCAGTGTGTTGGCAGGCACAGCCCCTGTAAGCCAATGAATGCTGGAGCTGTCTATGACAAGCTCCAAAATGCAGTAGTATACAGTTGAAAGTGGGAGCTACGCTTCAGTGAGCAGTGATAAGATATCGCCTGCTCATGCGCATCTCCCCCTACACACACACACACATAGAAACGCATGCATACTGCATGCTGCCCCCCGCAAGACACATGAGTAGCCGATAGGTGCCCAATCCCTGCCGGTTGTGCTGCGCCCCCACAAGCCTTCCACATGCCACGCTGGGGTGCAACTGATAGAATAGCCGACGGGGGTGCCCAATTCCCCGTCGTCTCCACTGTCCTCACCCCCCGAGTACTGGGTGTCATGCTGGGAGCCCACCCCAGTGTGGCAACTGATCATATGGCTGACGGGGGTGCCCAATCCCCCATCGGCTCCATGGCCCCCCCCAGCCATCCTTGTGCCACACTGGGAGCCCACCCCACCGTGGGCAAACGTCCCACTGCCTTTTTGTTTGTTTTTAACCTGCAAAATAAAACGGTCCCATGGCGCTCTCCCAGCCCCTCCCACAACCCGCACCCACCCACTGCGCACCCTGCCTCCCACACCCCCTCACCCCATACTTACCTCTGGAACTTGGCAACGATCTTTGGTGGACCAGGAACACGTCTGCACTCTTCAAAGCTGACCGCTAACTGAGGAAATGCCGGTAAGCTGTATAATGGGCTAGATAGGGTTTTTCAACTTTATTGCATACTTCAGGTATTTTGCTCAATTTTTAACATGGGTTTTGAGACCCTTCATCGAATGATGTCACTGTCATGGCGTTATTCAGGCCCGGAGGTGATTTCGCAGTCACTGTGAAATCACCCTTTGGGCCTGAATAATGCCATGACAATGACATTATTCATGAGAAGGGGTCCCAAAAACCCCATGTTGAAAATTTGGTGCAAAAATTCCAAAATGACTGTTTTACGAGGGTGCATTGCGCAGTTCCTACGCAGGCTCGTAAGTTCACGAATTTTCAATATTTTCACTCCAGATTTTCAACATTGCCATTTTACCACACCTTCTTATGAGTAGTACAGCTGTCATTTTTCACATCTCACCCAAAATGTGTTTCCACCCATGTAGCGCACAATGGCGCAGTTGGTGGGCGAAATCAATGTACAGGACAAATTAAGAAAATAACAGTGACACTGTTCATGAGCAGAGGTCTTAAAATGGCTATGTTGAAAATTTGGTGAAAAAATTCCAAAAAATGACTGTTTTACGAGCATGCATTGCGCAGTTCCTATGCATGCTCGTAAGTTTGCGAATTTAATATTTTCACTCCAGATTTTCAACATTGCAATTTTATTACACTTCCTTATGAACAGTACAGATGCCATTTTTCATATGTCGCCTAAAATGTGTTTCATGCAGCATAGTGCGCAATGGTGCTGTTGGTGCTAAGCAATGTTTAGACAGATTAAGAAAATCACAGTTACACTGTTCATGAGCAGAGGTCTTAAAATAGCTATGTTGAAAATTTGGTGACAAAAGTCCATAAAATGACTGTGTTATGAGTGAGCATTGCGCAGTTTCCACGCACCCTCGTAAGTTCATGACTTTGTAATATTTTCAGTCCAGATTTTCACCAGTGGCATTTTTCCACACTTCCTTATGAACAGTACAGCTGTCATTTTTCACAACACGGCTGAAGTGTGTTTCCACACTTTCAGCGCAGAGATGCGTGGTCACTGTGGGAAATCATTGTTCGCACAGATAAAGAAAATCACAGTGACACTGTTCATGATCAGAGGCACCAAAATGCCTGAGTTGACAATCTGCTGTAAAAGTCCCCAACCTAATTATATACTGGTGTGCTTGACGTTTCTATGTACTCGTCACTTCACCATTTTTTAATATTTTACTGCAGATTTGCAACATTGCCATTTTTACACCTCCCATGAACAGTACAGCTGTCATTTTTACATCCTGTTTGGAATGTTTTTGCACCTGTGGTGCTAAATGCCGTGGTCACTGTGCATAAGCAGCTTTCGGCTAACAAACTGATATTCCCCCTGTTCATGAGGTGGGGTCACAAAAAAAACATGTTGAAAATTTGGAGTGAAAATACCAATGAATGCCTGAGGTATTAGGGTTTCCAACCATAACACCCAACCCTGTAGAGAATGACAAGCATCAGGGGTGTGACTTGGGATTCTTGCCTGTAATGCTCATACCATTCCACACCCCGCAGCCAGTGAGAGGCATCGAGGTATGCCTTGGACTCTTCGGCCCCAAAGTTCATCCCACTCTCCTATTTCGCACCCATCTCACCGTATTTCCTAATGAAATGGGGTATGCATAAGGGCCAAAGATCCCCAAGGAACACCGTGACACTTGTCAGTGTCTGCAGGGTGGGGTGTGGTGAAATAGCGTGGCCGTTATGCCTGATGACCCAAACGCACACTCCAATGCCTGTCACTCTCTGCAGGGTGGTGGTGGGGTTGGCTTCAGTTCAATACTTCACTGCCATTCCTATTACGCAGCTCTGTAACTTCTACACTACCAGTGCCAATGCCAGCAAGCAAACATTCGGCATTGACAAATGCTTGTTTTATTAGAGGGTGGGGGTTTTGTGGATTCTGTGGATAGTTTTATGGGTGGGGGTTATGAAAGTTTGTGTTTAGTGTGGTTGCGGAGGAGTGTGAGTGGGGTGTGTGTGTTAGCTTGGTTGTCTCTGTACTCATTTGAAATCTAGTGCAAAACAGGGTTTCCCTGCTGGGCTGGACTTATCAGGCATAGATGTGTTGGAGCCATGGCCCAGCTCAAATTTCCTATGCTGCTGCTCGGCTTCATGACCTCTGCCCCTTCACTGACCTAACCAGTTCCTGCCACCACAGCTAGGCGTTGCAGGGAGGATGGGATTACTAGGAGGTGAGTGGTTTTTTGATGGCTGAAGGCAGATGAGGAGGGGATGGTGGGTAGCATCGAGATTGTCTGGTGCAGGAGGCACCCTGGGTTTAACCAGAGCTAAGGGTGAGGCCAGATGTGTTTTGGTCTCCATACCCAGGGTTACCACTGGACCAAGCGGGCAGGTAGCTAAAGGGCTGGCCGTGTCCTCTGATCCTTTTCGGGCGGTGCTATGCAATGCCAGGTCAATGAGGAACAAGACCGCTGTTTTTGTGGACTTGATTTTCTCTGTCAGCCTGGCTTGCATTACGGAGTCTTGGCTGTGTGATAGATGTGGGCCCAGTTCTAGAGGCTGATGTCCCCGCCAGTTACTCCATAGTGCACCACCCAAGGAAGGATCGCAGGGGTGGGGAGTGGCCATTGTATTTTTATCCAGCCTGGGCTTCACGGTACACCCAGTTGGTAATACCCAATCCTTCGAGCGCATTGCTGTGCGTGGGGGTACAGGTTGCAGGATTCTCCTCGTTTGTCGCCCTCCTGGGGTGGGGGGAGAATTCCTGCAGGAAGTGGCAAATTTCATCATTGACCAGGTGTTGGAGTCCCCTGGGTGTTTAATCTTGTGGGACTTCAATGCCTGGATCGATGATGAATCCTCACATTTTGGTTACGACCTCCTCCAGTTGATGTCATCACTGGGCCTGTCAAAAGCGGTTGCTTCTGCTACCCAGCAGCATGGCCACACACTCGATCTGGTGTTCCAGCTGGGTCTTGAGATTGACAACCTCAAGATTGATCAGGTCTCTTGGTCTGATCATTGTACCATGGAGTTCACATTTGGTCCCCTCCTTGAAAGTTCCTCCCTGTGGAGATGGTCAGCTACCACCCCTTAAGGGGTTTGCACCCAGAGGGATTGTTGGCATTAGCTGACCTATCTAGGGTTGATGTGGCATGTGCGATTGGCATTGGAGAAGCAGTGGCTACCTATAATAGGGTGGTTTCCAAAGCTCTGGATGCCATCTCTCCAGTTAGTATATGACACAGATATTCTCACTGGAGATCCCCTTGGTTTGATGGGGATCTCAAGGTGATGAAGATCAATGGTTGGAAGTTGGAACATTGCTGGCAGAAGACCCGGTTAGAGGCTGACAGGTTGGCCCTGTGTGCTCACTATTTTGAGTACTAGGGGCAATTTTCCATAAGAAGGCAGAATTCTTCTACTGGGAAATTGCTGCAGGGAGAAACAGACCATCTCAGCTATTTCAAACTGTAGATAGGCTTCTTCTTCCAGCCTTTCTGCAGCTGAAAAAGGCTTTTTCATCCACTTTATGTGGAGAGTTTGCTCTGTTTTTTTGGACAGAGTGTCGGCTATGCAGTTGGGAATTCCGTCAGGGAGGCTGTTGCCTCGCAGTGGCTGAGCTGAGAGGTTCAGAGGCATTCTGTCTGTCTGGGAGGAGTTTAGGCCAGTGGAGGTGTCTGAAGTAACTTAAGTGATCTTAGAGCTGAAGCACACTTATTGCAAACTGGACCCGGCCTCGACATGTTTCTTAATGGGATGTGTTGAGGCTGTAGGCCTGGTGTTCACCTGGATTGCCAGGTGCTCAATGGCAGAGGGGATATTCCCAGTACTTTTAAAGAAGCATTGGTGAGACCCCTCCTAAAGAAACCTTCCCTCGACCCAGACATTCAGACTAATAACCATCCCATCTTCAAATGCTCTTTTTGAGCAAGGTTGTCGAGAAATTAGTGGCACAGCAGCTCGAGGATCACCTGGTGTCCTTGGACATCTACGTGCCATTTCAGTCGGGTATTCAGACCAGGCATAGCACAGATACTGCTCTAGTGAGGGTGCATAATGATCTGCTCTGGGCTAGAGATAGGGGAGACAGGTCAGTTCTTGTGCTCCTCAATCTCTCCTCAGCTTTTGACACTGTGGACCACGTTGTGCTTCTTGATCTGCTCTGTGAGCTTTGTGGACTCGCCAGTATGGTCATCATAAGGTTTGAGTCCTATATCTCATACAGAGTGCAGCGGGTGGTGATGGGGAGTTTCTCCTTCTCCCCAATGCCTCTGTCCTGTGGAGTACTACAGGGCTCGATCTTGTCACTGATGCTGTTTGCAGTGTATATGCTGCCCCTTGGTGAGATAATTTGACAATACAGCATGGAGTTTCACTGCTATGCAGATGGCACCCAGCTGTATTTGTCTTTTGCCCCCAGAACATCAGGAGCTGTTGACATGCTTAATAATTGTTTGGTGAAGATCAATGACTGGATGACTTCCAGCTGACTGAGACTTAACCAGGACAAGATGGAGGTACTAGTGATCAAGCCGGATCATGGGCATGATGGGTTGACACCCAGAGCTGACACTGGCCTTGTCTTGGGTTCTACTCTGTTGGTGGTTTCCCCAAGGGTGTGAAATCTGGCCGTGATCCTGGATGGCAGATTGACTTTTGAAGAACAGGTGTCATCTGTAGTCAAAAGTGTTTTTTACCACTTGCAGAACATCACCAGGATTAAGCCCCTCATTCCACCTGAGGATCTGCCGATGCTGTTGCACGCTTTTGTTACCTCTAGGTCTGACTACTGTAACTCTCTGTACTTCGGGGTCATGGGAAGGACTATCCACAGACTGCAATGGCCTGGTTGCTGGTGGACCATTTGAGGTCCAGTCATGTGACCCCAGGCTGCATGCTCTGCATTGGCTGCCTGTCAGGTGGATGGTCCTTTTCAAGGTGGGTTTACTCACCTATAAGGCCCTATATGGACTGGGTCCTGGTTACCTGTCAGAACTCCTGACACAGGCAACCTCTGCTTCTCTTCGAGGGGCCTCATGGACATTCCCACGGTTCAGCTCAGGACATTTTGAGACCAGGCTTTTAGTGTCTCTGGGCCGACCCTGTGGATTTCGCTTCAACCTGAAGTCTGGGAGGCTTCCTCGATCAAGGTGCTTAAGCAGAGGCTGAAGACACTGAGCTATAAATGGTATTTTGCAATTTTGGAGTATTGTTTTATTGTATTTAATTGTCTGTTTTATTTTATTGATGTTTGTTAGATGGCCAGAGCCTCCGGGAATGGACACCCTATAAATAAAAATCGCCTTGCCTATAGGGCAGCCACAAGCATGGCTTCTCAAGACTCTGCCTGCTGCTTGGCCCACTGCATGTCTTCATGCAGCACATAGTGGAGGCATGTTATGTGTTCATGCAGCTTGTGGTGCAGGTGTGTCAGCTCCTGCTGTGCTGCAGTCTGTGCCTCCACAGCAGTCTTTAGCTGCTACCTGGTCTCCAAAACATCCTGCTGCTGCTACAGACTGACCAGTAGGATAGGGTCAAGCTGCACCTGTGGGTATTCAGGGGCTGGGATTGCAACAGTAAGGGTGAGGAGGATTGCGCTGGGTGCAGTGAGCCATCTGTGTGTGGTCCACTTTGATGGTTGGGGGCTGACAAGGCCATAGCTGTGCCAATGGAGCCCTCCCCGGAAGGCACACTTGTGGTGTGGCCAACATTGTCAGCGGGGTCAGGTAGAACAGTGCCTGTGGTGGTGGTGGTGGAGCCCTGGGGTGTCCAGGTAATGGTCTGCCACGAACTATGGTAGTCAGCATCCATATTGCCAGTGGGCTGCATGAAAATTGTTGCTGGTCATCTCTGGGGTGGGAACCAGCTGTGGAGGACCATCTGTCCAGTCTGGGTCCCACCCCACCTGCTCCAGAATGTTGACATAGGTCTCGTCATCATCATCATCATCATCAGCAGCAGCAGCAGCAGCAGCATCATCTATGTGATGCTAATGGTCTGTCCCAACTAACACTTGCACCTACTAGACCCAACAGAAAGCACCCTGAGCATAGCTCCCTTTTGGACCTTATGTTAGTAAACAAGCCTCATAGTTTCTCGCACAATGGAGTGTTCTTCAACGACATAAGTGACCACTGTGCAATAGCCTGCATTAGGCACTCTCCCCAAATAAAACTGGCCCCCAAACTTTTACTGAAAAGATGCCTGAAGAATTTCTGCCGGAATGCCTTCTTGAAAGATCTAAGCAACATTAGGTGGCAGGACTTCTACCTAGCCCCATCAATTAGTGAGGCTTTCAATATCTTCCACAGCCTATTAACAGGGCTAATTGACAAACACGCCCCCCTCCAAAAAAAGAGAGCTCCTGGATGGTTTTCTCCTAGCCTGAAGAAAAGCACTCAGAGAAAGGGACTCCTGTTGGAAAAGAGCAAGGAAATCCCAACAGGAGGATGATTGGCTTGCTTTTCACATCTCCAGAAATGCCTGCACTAAATTAATTAGGTCCCAAAAAGGCAGGTACTTCCAGGCAAAACTTGAAGACAACAAAAACAACTCTGCCAAATTCTGGAGTATTCTCAAGGAAATCGAAGGTCAGCATTCGGCTGCTTCTCTTCCAGACAGCATCGTGACCAATGAAGTTACTTACACAGATAGAGCCACTATCCCAGAGCAGTTCAATGACCATTTCTCAACGGCAGGACTTGCCTTCAATACCTCGCCCATCAGTAAGCTTAGCTATGTGGGTGATAACTCAGTTAATTTAAATGCTATCCCTTACCCTTACCAACCAAACCCTCCCCTATTCAACTTTTCCACAATTCCATATCAGCAAGTAGAGGACCTCCTTTTGGCATTGGACACAAAAAAAAGCACCAGCGTGGATAACATTGCACCATTCTTCTTAAGGCTTGGCTACTTTCTACCTGACCGCCCCTATCACCCATTTATTTAACATCTCTTTGAGTCAGGGTGATTTACCTGCGATGTGGAAGACTGCCCATATCCTACCTCTTTTTAAGTCAGGGGACCCGTGTGACCTGAATAACTACAGGCCTATTTCTATACTTTCCACACTTTCAAAAGTCCTGGAAAAGATTGTCAATATTCAAATCAGAGATCATCTGGACCGGCACAATCTTCTAAACCCTGCCCAGTCTGGGTTTTGGGCTAAACACAGCACCATTTCTGCTCTTGCAAAAGTAACTACCGATTGGCAAATTGCCCTAGACTCTAAAAAAACACATAGTTGCTCTATTTCTTGACCTCAGCAAGGCCTTCAACACCGTGGATCATAACATCATGCTTACATCACTGAGAAATATCAGCCTAGACAACCCTGCCATCAACTGTTTCACTAATTACCTTTCTAACAGATTGCAACAAGTTAAATCAGAAGGAGGCCTGTCTCCACAGAAATCCCTATTGCAAGGGGTTCCCCAAGGCTCCATACTGGGACCTATTCTATTTGTTATTTACATCAACAACTTGGACTCCCACCTGCAAGGAGCTAATGTACATCTATTTGCTGATGACACTGTTTCCTCAAATTCCTCACTGCTCTTGGTCCACGAAGACCTACATTGAGACTTTACCACCCTACAACATAGTCTTATCAAGCATAAACTCCTTCTCAATGCCAAACAGACTAAATCCACGATTTTCTCTTCAAAAGCAGCCTCTGGTCCCACACATATCCCTCCGTTACTAACGCTTTTGGGTGAACCACTGGACTCAGTAAATACTTTTAAATACCTAGTGTTTTGGCTGGACAACAAACTTAATTTTCTATGCCATCTAAATGAAGACTCGAAAAAGCTAAGACAGCAACTTGGCCTATTCTATCGTATCAAACATCTGCTCACCACAGAATCTAGAAAGAGACTAGTACAGACCACTTTCCCACCCGTACCTGATTATGCCGATTTCCTCTACGATCATTGCCCTCTCACAGCACTAAATAAACTTGACACCCTCTATCACAGAGCCTTACAATTCGTCTTTAACCTGTCTTTTTGCACCCATCATTGTCTTCTGTACCAAATGGCAGGTTGGCCTTCACTTTCAACAAGGAGAAAAAGAAATGCGCTCATTACATTCTACAGAGCTATCACAGACAAGCTCCCTGCATATATTTTTAGCCTGTTCAAACGTGCCTCTGGCTCCTATGGTCACAGACGTTATGCAACTCTTTGCTTCCAAGTGTCCAGAATGAAAACTAACCTTGGATTGTACGCAATTAATTACGCACTCGCATCACTTTGGAACACTATGCAAAGCACATTCAAGCTTATCTCACTTCCAAGCCTCCTCTCCTTCAAAAGCCTACTAGTCGAGTATTTGCGGGAACCTTGTAGTTGTTATAGGTAATCTGTCCTTTATTTATTGATGTATCTGCTCTAATAATTGTTAGTATGTCATCCTCCTTCTCCCCTAGGGACTCCAGTACACACACTCCCTCCCTCATTCCATGGCTATCACTTCCTTTCTCCGCCTTCACATATCCATTTGTAGGCCCCTCTCTGTTTTCAGTTTCTACCTTCCTCTCCCTTTACCCATTTTGATACTGTTTTTTGCATATGTCTAATTGCGAGTTCCTGTGATGGACTCTGGTATTTTTGCATCCAGCCTTGCACCACATCTGCTGATGTTACATTCATTGTATCACCATGTCTGTGTATTTGTATTGTTCCTTGTCCAGGACCACCTTGAAAATGAGCTTGCTCAATGGTGCTGATGCCTGGTTAAATAAAGTTTGATTGATTGATTGATTGATCATCATCATCTTCCAGGGCTTCCTTGCTGAAGTCCTTAGGGTGATGTAGATGGGTGAGTGGTGGGAACAGAACAAGCCTTGATGGTCCTGCGGTATCCTTCTCTGGGTCTGTCTTCATGGGCCATGCTATAGGGACATGACAGGTGAATTATTCAGGGCCACAGCAGCCACAACGCTGTACAGGTTGAGGTGGCATGCATGCCCCGGTGGATGGTGTCATGTACCAATACAGTGTGCACAGTGAAGATGCTGGACCCCACAGACAGAGAGAGAAAGACACAAACCTACACAGGGAACACACCCACCACCATGGGGGAGCAGGAACTGCACCAGTGTCACTATGGCCCATCATCACTATGCGAACACACCACACACATGACAGCCCATGCCTTGGTGAACACACCCCAACACCAATGACTACTCATCGATCGTTGATGGTCCAAAGCCCCACCACCTGTGATAGCACACTGAGCACCACTGCATCCAAATCTGAGGTGACCCAGGCACACCCCTCTAACACAGGCTGTACATATCCCCACCCCAGTGGGCAGACAAGTGGCACACTGTGGGGCACAGCCATGGGCATGGACACAGTTGGCCACACCCCACGCAAGGTGCCATGATGGTATAGTGCATACATACATACATACATGCATGCAAATGCCAGCAGTACACATCATGAAATGTTCCAGGACAGTGCAGACCAATGCCATCTGATGCAGAGGCATCAGACAAATGCCACTGTGTCACACACAGCAGTGACCAGTAGCACACATACAGAGGCCATCCACTGTGGATGCAAAGGAGTGGGCAGCCACCAGTCCTGTCACTCCATCCAACCTTGCAGGACTGTGGGTCCTGGTGTCTGTCCTCTGTGGCATGGGCTGGTGCAGTTACGACAAAATGGCACATGGGAACCCCCAACCACTAAGGGCAGAACCCATTGCTACCTGTTGTCCTGGATGTTACAAGTCTACTTCAGTGTCCACAGGTCTGGCTGAACTCTACAGCCACCTTGCTAACCTGGCTCAGTTTAGTGCGGTGGAAGGGGGAGGCCTGTCTGTTCACACAATGCTCAGCTGTACACTGCCACTGAGCAGAGGGACAATTCTGGAACATTATGCGAGGTCCAGACCTGCCCATACTTATTCACTATCCCTGTGTGTGGTGATGTCCCTGTTGTTGCTTCCCCTGTCACCATAGGCCATGGACCAACAGTGTGTGTGTCAGATAATACTGTAGGGTGTTTACATATAGCCAGCCACCACCCATGACAGCAACAGAGCGCCATACCCCACAACCATCTCACAGGATGGGGAACAGTGGCACATTGTGAGGGCACCACACATCCCTGGATCACTGTACTGTGGTATGTCCCCTGCACAATGGAACCACCTGTGCTGTGGGACTATAATGGCACAGGGGTTCACTGTGGGACCAGCACCCAAGCACACTTGTGCTGCAGTGTCCCACTGTGGGGTCCCATTGTCTACACGGTGACATACTATGTGCCCTGGTTGGGGGTGGACTGCTGGTGTGGTATGTCATTGGCCTCACACAGCCTGTAGCCTGTCATTGGACCAGAACTTTCAAATGTCCCTGATTACCAGAAGTATCTGTGATTTGGCTTCAGATCTGTCTTCTGTCCCATGTAAACCTATAGTTTTTGTGATGAATAGGCAGGCTGTGCAGCATAAACTGATGGCAATCATTACTGTTTTAGTCTAGTATTCCATTGGACAATGCTTTGCATATTGGGCAACACTATTTGGTGAGCATTCTGAGTGGCTATGTTTAGTAGTTAAGATGCGTCTCTAATTGTGTTACTCTATCCCTGACTTCTTGTCACTCTTCCTGATCAGCGGGGCAGGTGGTTGGGAGGCACACACAGGACTGTGGCCTGGTGTCTGCAACAGCCCTGCATGTGGGTCCATGACACTCCAGTCTTTATCCTTGCTGTGTGTGAGAATCACTGGGATGCATTGGCTCTGGCCATGCATCTGAGGAACATGCACTGATTACCACAAACACACCACACAAGCCACATATCCCCATGCACTCTTCTATACACTTACCTCCTTGTCCTGCAATTCCATTGTGCTATCTAGGTGGTTCTGTAGGCTCCCTCAAATAGCAATCAGACATGTTAATGTATGCAGACCTGCCTGTAACGACATGCTGTTGTGGCCTTTAGACCACAAACTGTCCAATTACCTCATATACATACTCTACCAGAATATTGAATGTTTGCACGCAGCTCTAACCTGAGTAGCACATGAAGCTCTAACCTGAGTAGCACCTGTCATGTTACTTATGTGGTTGTTCTCCCTGTTATGGTGAACAGGCATGATGCTGTGACCTACTTATTTTATTTTTTTCCAATTAAGCAAACTTTATTGAACATTTTAAATACAAGAAGAACAGAATGCTAATACAACAATATAATAAAACAAACATAAAACACAATCTTAATATAAATAATGGAACAGAAACATACAAAAACAAAAGAAGGAGAACACCCCAATACCCCCTTCCCCAACCCCTGTGGTCATGCAGGATTAACAGAATAATCGCTAACAAACTGGACACAAAAACTGGATCCCCATAAGATAAGACCAATAAAGGAAAAATGTCCACCATAAATAAAACCTCATAGTAAAAGTAGTGAATCCACCAAATCTAAGCTATTTATAATCAATCAAACTTTATTTATCCAGGCAATACACCTTTGAGCAAGCTCATTTGCAAGATGGTCCTGGAGTACATAGTGAACATATACAATACTATGGTAATGAGAACAAGACAGACAAGGCATATATACAGTATTGCATCTAAACAAGCAAAAAGATCAAGACTTTATCAGTTGTGGCATCACATGGCAGCACCTGACAACATACATGTACATTTTACAGAATACATATATTGCATCACAGTATGGATACAAACTATATATAAGCCAAAAGCAAAGCATGCAGTGTATTCTAACAAGTTTTATAGGTGTAATAAGCTCAATAAAAACATGCAATTGACTTCTCCGCATTCAGTGCACCCAACATTTCAGTCAACCATTCAGACCTAGATGGAGGGTTTGAGTCTAACCAGTGGAACAGAATGAATAACTTAGCCACGGTCACAATTAAAGACATCTGAGCTCTTTTAGGCCCCCAGAAAGGTGGACCATAATCACCCAAGACATACACCTTGGGAGTAAAAGCATCCTGGAGGCCCAAATGATTGTTTAAACTCCTACAAATAGAGTCACAAAAGGAGCAAATGAAAGGACGTTGCCACAACATATGAAGCAACATGCCTTCAGTACCATTACATTTAGGACAGACAGAAGTAAGTTGTATCCCCAAATAAGTAAAAGACTGAGCCTCCTACTGTAGACCAAATTTCAAAATTTCACTTTTCTTTACATATGGAGACAAAAGATAGACCAGTGTTTTATGATAATTCAACTTGTATCCCAAAAAAGAACATAAGGCACGAAAAACTTCAAGTACTTCAGAAAGTGAGGTTAAAGTGTCAGTAAGAAGTAATGAGACATCATCAGCAAAGGTAGATATCTTCCAGTCCTGATGACCAACAAAAAATATCTTTGATGTAAGATGCTGAAACTATTTTCCACATCAAGGATTCAATATATAGATTAAATAGGAAAGGTGAATGGGGACAACCTTGCCATGTACCACAGGTAAGGGTGAAAAGTTCTGACAAAACTCCATTGCAAAGCACTCTAGCAGTGGGTGACATATAAAATGTGGACCCATTTAACATAATCATTTGGAATGCCATAACATGGTAAAATAGAAAATAGGTAAATCCACAAGACCCTATCAAAAGCTTTTCAGTGTCCAGGGAGACCAACACAGCATCAGAGTCAGCCCCCATGAATACGGAAATAAGATGAAACATTTTTCAAAAATGGCCACTAGAGAGCCTCCTAGACATAAAGCCCACTGGCTCGGGGTCTATGAGGTAACTTCAAACTTTGCTCAGCCAAGCAGCCAAGATTTTGGCAAGAATTTTCATATCTACATAATGAGTAAAATCGATCTGTAGTTGTCTGGATGGGTTTCATCTTTGCCGGGCTTGGGTAACAAAACTATATGGGCCTCTGAAAGTGGGGATTCCTGAAGCTCATAAGCATATAAATAATTGAATAACTGGGTAAACAAGGGGAGAGTTCTGAAACAAAATGTCTGTAGAAATTAGAAGGAAATCCATCTTGACCTGGAGCCTTATCGAACGGAAGTGAAGAGATGGCCTCATGGACCTTCTTTTCATGAACTGGACCTGAAAACACTGACCTTTGGGCTTCTGTCAACTGGGGCACAAAGTGCCATTCATAAGGGATAATAAAGCCTGACAATCATCTGCAGGTGGCAACTCTTCTGAGTACAGTATCAAGAGTAATAATCCTGAAAAATAGAGGCCATCTTTCTAGGATCAACTGTCAGACAGGCAGATACAGGATCATGTAAAGTTTTACTCCATCGAGTAGCCAACCGCGACCCACTTATGACATCACTAGACTATGCAGGCTTGAGTGCATCAGCGCTGTGCAGCACAGTGCATGTGCCACACACTCATGCACAGCTTGTGCACACGGCATCCTGTGCCACAGGCCTTCACTCAGAGGTGTGTGTTGAGCTACACAACACAGCATAGTGATGTGTAACAACCAAAACATGCTGCCCAGTTTCAACATGGGCCAAGGACAGGAAGCAGCATGCCAGGAGCCTGAAATCCACTGCACAGGCAGCAGACATGTCTGCAAGTTGATGAAGGGTACCCGTTCAGCCTGACCACTGCTGCTGGTTGACAAGGAGGACCAGCTCCCGAGGAGAGGTGGCTGGGGAGGACAGGCCCCACTGTGAAGTCTGGGCCTCTCTGGGTTGCCACTTGACATGATGCATGGGGGTAGCACAACATGTGACCAGTGTCACCATAGGTTTAACAATTTGCAACACAATGCATCACACTGCCTTTGTGACCTACGGGACATTGTGGCTGGGAGCATTGTCCCCAGACCAGGTGAATACTGCATGATGTGTGGCAGGAGCATCTACAGGCATATATGCAGGCATACAACATGACATTTAATGTACAGGATTGACCCCCCCCTTGGTGCTGTGGCTTCGACTTGCATGGCCCTATGTGCAAAAGGGCCATCCCAGATATGATTTGTTCTGGACTTGATAGGAACCTTTATATGCCTTGCTCTCTGTACATCATGTAGCACCATAGCCTTTTTATTACACACATGATATCAATTCTTGTCCGTATCCAAGCTATCCCTTTCTTCTGACCACTTTGTGTGGCTTCCTAAGCCCCAATACCTCTTGCATGGTTGCACTCCAGGAGGTCGGGTGGGGTGGTATCGGTCAGTTGGGGCTTTTGTTTTCTGTCTAGTTCATTAATGTCTATCAGTGTTTGTTTGTTCTTCTTCTGTGCTTTGTTCTTTGTATTTTTTTGCTATTCTAAAGATAACTAAGTATCCTTAAAAAAAAAAGGCGGGGGGGACCATCCCCCAACAAGGTAGGCCATTCGTATGCAAGGTGCTGGGCACCCTAGGCCCTGGCAACTCCCATGTGCTCATACATGCCTGGACCCACTGAGGGTGCACCAGCCTCACCCATACAGTGGGAACCACCCCTGTGGATATGGCAACACTGATACAGGCATGACAGGCCCATGTATGGTGGCATGGCTGGCAGAACTGATGCAGCAAGCTGTGATGCACCCGACATGTACAAGTTGTGCGCCACAGAGGTGCAGAATGGCAGCAGCACACATTGGGTATGTTGCCATCCTGGAGGCTGTACTGTGAATTGTGCTACTGTCTAATGGCTATGTTACACACAGGGACCCAGACGGCATGCTTGCATGTGCTGGGTGCTGTATGTAATGCGTGCTGCTTGTGCAGGGTGTGGTCAAGTACAGGACACTGTTCTGGCACATGCCTTACAGTATGCTGCACCCTGGGATGTCATGGCAGTGTGCAATTTCACAGTTGTCCTGTGGTACCTCTGGTACCATGCATAACCATACTTATGATGCCCACACAGGAGCTGTGGCTAGCATATTTTGGCAGTGACGCAGTGGTCAGTGGGGTAAGGCCCCTACATGAGGCAGAATGTACTCTGGTTGTTCCCACCCAGTGGAGGCAGCCCATACTTGATCTACGCATGCCACGGCCTACCAAGTGTGTTGCCAGTGGTGATGCCATGGTGGGTGCCTTGCAGGTCACCTGGCCTGGCCATCTGTGACCTCTGTGGGTTACAGATGACCCATGTTACAGGTAGCTGCATTCTAGCATTGGGGTGTGTGTTGCACGGGGCAATGTACCACTGTGGGGGACTGATCACAGCTTGCATTTCTTTTCCTACAGATCTCGAGGCCTGACACAAGGACCAGAGGACCCAGCCAACATAGGACCAGGAGCAACATCAGGTGTCCCAGAATGGGTCATTGGGCCATGAGGGGGACCCATGCCAGTGATATAGGGGAGTGCTGGACAGGTGAATATCTTGATTTGTTTGTGGCACCCACAGTACATGTATATATGTATAGGTGATGGTACCGGTGGCGCTGTTTTGGTTATGGCCCTACCACTGTTGTGGGTGTGGAAATAGCCCTCCTGATTGTACACATGTCTATATTTGACACTAGCAGGGTGTGCCTTGCCAGTGCCACACATGCTATCCAGGGGGCTTTAGACACTGCAACATCTGTGTGGCCTAACAAGTGGCAGTGGCATAGGGGATGACAATGCCCCCAGGACAGCATATTGGAGTGATAGTGGTCCTGTCCTGCTGGGACATTGCACAGTGGGCAGATGTTCATGGTGTTAATGGTGTGCCAGGTCTCGGGGGCACAAGGCACAGAGTACCACCAGCTGGTGTTTGGGTTAATGCACCACCCCTCGTCACCCACACTGATGGGCCCTATGGATGTTTTCCACTCCCCAGGCAGGAAGGGGGGTATAAGCCTCTTAATAGCCCTAATCCAGCAGTATGCTGTCCTGTCAACCACACATCTCCACTCTGCCACCCATGTCGGTGTCTGACAATGGGTGTGTCTTTGTGAGCCACAATGCTGATACCCCACCAGGTGCATTGCCACAGGGATTCTGCTGGAGGACACTCACCCTGCACATGGGGCAGTGGGTCCACAATGCCACTGGGCTGTGTCACATTGTGTGCAGGCTACTGCAGTGCTCATATGTGCCACTGGCAAGCTACCCTGTGCCTGTCAACTGTGCCGTGCCATACCAAGGCTGACAAAATGCAGATATGGGCAACATATGATGCTTTACATCTGCTGTGTGGGATGGTGGCAATGCATACAGGCTCATGTGTGCCCATCTCACAGTTGGTCGAGCCCGTCCCTCCATGTGGATGGTACTGTGTATGCTGGCTATAGGCAGGTGTCAGGCATCTGTCAGTGTGGTGTTGGTATGCCACCATGCCAAGTCGTGTGCCTTGGGTGGCTGCTGTGGGTGACTGTTGCACTGCAGGCATATTTGGTGCCATGCACAGTCTATGGCGTGCCTCAGTGGCTTACCACTGGCTTGCAGTATGAGCATGGAGCAGCCAACTGTGGGGCCATTGGTGAGCAGTGTGCGTGGGGTACGTTGTGTGAATGCATGGTGCAGCAGATGCAATGGCAGCTCTTTGAGACTGTGCCGACTAGGAGACGGAGACTGCACTGTATAATGGGAGGCCACCCATACAGACAGATCAACAGGGCTATGCATTCTGTGCTTTGCACAGGCCTTGTGTAGGACATAACCCTGGTCTGACTGAGAGACAGGGGTCACACCTGGATAGCGGCAACAGGGTCCCACCAGGGCAGTAAAAAAGGGGTGGATCTGGTGTGCCACAGTCACATGGATGTGCATCATCGATGTGCAACTGTTGTGCCATAATGATAACTACAGTGGTCCATCAGCCTCAGTCAGGTAGGGTATGGCTGCTAAATACAGTCTATGTCGGGGTATATAGGGTAGCTGGGTAGCCACCATGGGGCACCCTGGATATATCCAGGTATACTGGTAGCCCCAACCAGCCCAGGCCACACTCTACCTAGTGTGCACCAGTGATCAGTGTAATGTCGGACATGCCCTGGCCACAACACAGCCTCCATCAGTGCTGTTCTGAGGGATGCACAATATGTCCAGTGTCCTACCATGTACAGTGCCATGGCAATGGCTTGCACTGTTGCTGCTGCACACAGTGCCACCTGCTGATCTCATCTATGTTCTACTGTGTTGTGTGCCACCTGTGTGTCTGCCTCTGATCCAACCCAGCAGTGACCCAGGGAGGAACCTGAATGTTTGCATCTTGCATGGCAGGGTCGGTCTGTGTGCTGTTTGCCTGGTCAGTGGCCACAGGTTGTGTCTGTGGTCCTCCATGCCACTAGGGACATTAAACTGCTGTTCAGCCTCTGGCATTGTGCTGCTGATGCTCATGCCACAGGTAGACCTCTTACATGCCCACTGATGGTGTGTGTCCATGAAATGTCCAAGCCTGCTGTGTCACTGCATGGCATGGCCATTGCATGTGCACCCCTCCAGCATATAGCTGCAGAGTGCTATTCTTTGTAAGCCACACCCAGTACATTGCAGGGTCGGACTGAGGTACAGGGGCACACCTGGAAGGTACTACAAGGGTCCTCCTGGAATATCAATAAGGGTGGACCTAGGGTTGCAGATTCTTATCAGCTTTCACATACATTTGCTATAGTAGCTCTATGTTTGCATCTTTACCTGTGGCTATTGGTAAATTGATGATACATGCAATGATTTTCAGTGTTCAGGATGTCACCAGGTACCCAACATGGCGGGGGGGCTCACCTGGATGCCAGCACCAGACACTACCTGCAGCACCACCCCATCCACCAGCGGCGTCACGAGCATGCTTGAACCGTAGGCCTTACAGTATTTTTGCTGGACTGTTTTTAATGTTTTTGTACCCCACACCCTGTTTACCTTCTCCTTTTACCTTGTACTTAGTTATGGCCTGTTGCCCTTTGTTACTATTTATTGTTGTCAGTGTCATTGACTCAGCAGGTAGCACACTCACCTCTGAGGCCGGGAGAGCAGAAGACTGTGAGTTCTATCCCCACACCAGGCACTTCGGTTAATATCACAATACTGACATTGCAGTGCAGCATGAGGGGGGTGCTGCACTCCTGAGGTGCCATCTTCCAGATGAGACATTAAACCGAGGTCCCGTCTGCCTGTTCTGGCGGTTGTTCAGGTGGACATTAAAGATCCCATGGCTCTTCTAGAAAAGAGTTGGGGAAATTTCCCCAGTGTCCTGGCCAAATTTCCTCCATTCACTAGAGATACCACTAACAGCTTAATCTGGTTCAATTTCAGTTGGTTACCATTTGTATCCCAACCCCTGGGTCGCCACTGAAAAAAAGACTTCTAGTCTCAGTGGGCTTAACCGGTCAACAAAATTCAATAAATAAATACATTGTTAAATGTTTTATTAAAACTTTTTTCAGGTAGTACAACAATACAAAAACAAAGTCAATATGTGCACAATACAGTAGCACCTCAGACATATAAAATTTAGGAGTGGACAGGTATATACAAAACTAAATACACTTTTAATGTCAATATGTCAGCCAAATATAATGACCTATAGATAGTACAGTATACACAGATGTTATATAATAGTCATATAAAAAGTATGGCTAATAAGTGAAAGGTCAGAAAATTAGAATTGGAGTTAGTAAGGTATGCAGCACTAACAAAATGTTATAAGCTACTACTTGAGTCAATTGTTAGGGGGTAACTAGATACTAATAACTGTAAAACTATCTACAACAAAGTATTATTAGGTATTACTCTGTGATAAAGACAAATGAAGGGTTTTTGCCCATCGAGATTGTCTCACACTCTTAGTGGGTCTATTAATGTAACCAAAACTTTGCTTTGATATAAGCATCCAACTTGTTTTTAAAACCCAACAATGATGTTTGGTAAACCATCTCATCAGGGAGTTAATTCTATAGATGTGCTGACCTGATAATGAAGTAGTTTAATTTTTTATTAGTATTTACCTTGGGGATATAAAGTTGTCTCTTATGGGACCTAAGGTTAAATGTTCTGGTACAAAAACATAGCCCACATTGAGTCTTATGATCCTGGGAGTTATTAATCTTAAAGAATAATAATAGGTCTCCCCTCATTCTCCTACTCTGGAGGTCGAACAACCTGTTTTTTATTAGTCTGTTTTGGTATGTATCATTTTTAAGCCAGGGAACCATTTTTGTCACCCTCCTCTGGACCCCTTCTAACAGACTGATTATCTCGCTTTATGTAGGGGCTTCAAAAGGAGGAGCCATAATCCAAGATAGGTCTGATGTTCATTCTATATAATGGAATTATGCATTGCTCGTTTCTTGAAATGAAAGTGCATTGGATGGCTTTTATTAGTACATTGGCAGATGTTATAACTTTCTTGCAATATTTGACTGACGTCAGTTGGTCATTAACTAGTATTCCCAGGTCCCATTATTTATTGACAGATTGGAGGGGAATATTACTGAATTCATATGAATGAAGTGGATTTTTTTTGCCAAAATGTAATACATATCAATTGTTCTGATTGAAGGACGTTATTTTGTAATGCCCAGTCCTCAACTGTTTTGAGGTCCACCACTAGAAATCCATATTTTGTTAGGGAATCCACCTCTCCACCCAATTTAGTGCCATCTGCAAATTTGGAAAAAAATTTCCATGATTCACATGGGTGTCGCTAATAAAAATACTAAATAGAGATGGACCCAAGACTAAGCCCTGGGGCACCCCACTGTTAACACTTCCCTCCTCAGAAAGGTTCCTGTTAACTTTCACCTGCTGGGTACATTACATGAGCCGGCTTTCTATCCATCTAACCAAACATAGACTAAATCCCATGGCCATCATTTTCTCAATTAGTATACCATGGGGGATGGTGTTGAATGCCTTCCTAAAATCAACCAGCACCACATCTGCTGGAATACCCATGTCTAAACAGACTTATTTTGTTATAAAAAGATATCAGGTTGGTCATGCATGAGTGACCTCTCCTAAACCCATGTTAGTTCTTGTCATCAGTTAGGCCCATATTGCATATTTCTGTTTTTCCATTAATTTATAACATAATGAGGTAAGGCTTATGGGCCTATAGTTGCCTACCAAGCTCATGTTCCCCTTTTTAAGGCTGCAGTGAGTGGAGCCATCCCTTGCAAATCAACAACATGTTGCAATGACAAAAAAAGTTGCCTCCACATGCGTCAGTCTGTGTGCTCGCACTATTTTTTTACATAACCCCTCCACCCAACCATATCGCTTAGTACCCACCACCCCATATCCCCCTCCACACACACACACACACATAGAAACAAACTAGTGACACTGGTTTTCCTAGTTCTGTGATCTCTGCTATGTTCAAAAATGACAACTGATCAGTACCGAAACCTAAGTTGCTCCATCTTTTTATCTCCGCCGGATTCCATGCTGGCGTCTCTATGGCTTGCTGGCAGTTGTGGTCCTCCATGTTCCAATCTGTAAAGTGTTGGGAAGAGACGTAACTATAAAATCCAGTGTGCTTTGCAACAAACTAGAGTTCTGCCAAAGTGAAGGTCACTCTTGTCAGAACTTCAGATCTGTGGCTATAACTCCTTTTCTCTCCCTTATGGGTTGTAACACCTCCAACAATAATGTATAACACTGATGTATAGCTGCCTGTCTTATCTCTTCTTGTCTGTACCTATTGACAGAAAAAAAATTTGAAAAGGCTTAATAAATATTAGGTAAAAAAAGGCTTGTATGTGAATATATAATACTGATCTCCTACCTCAGATCTATATTAGGAAGCAAACTGTCGTCACTGGGTTATTTAAAACTGCTTGGTAATTACAGTAGGTCATGTTACTAGGGAAAGTGACATAGTATGGGACCCTAAAAGAAAATCGGCCTATACTTAGGAAACAAATCATGTCTGAGGGGAGAAAACTGTCCTGAGCTGGGCTAGAAATATTTTTTTTGATCTGCCAGTCCAATAGACAGATGAGTTGTAAATGTTGCCTGTCCCAAAAAGATTTTCCTTGTGCACACTATTTTCATGACTATTTTGAATTATTTTTCAGATGCCAGAACAGGTTAGGCTAGACTAGGGCTGGGCTTTTAGTTCTTTCTTAGCCTCTTGACACAAGTCAGGAATTAGTTATGAATCTTTCTCCTTGTTCTGAGAAGCCTTGCCTTTTCTGCTGTTTTTTTTTCTGTCCTCCAGAGCTGAAAAGGGCTGTTTCACATCAGCACATCACTCCTTTCACTGTTGTATCTCTCTCCTCCACTTGCTGGAACACTGGTGCCCTTTCTGCCTTCCTTTTCCCTCATTTTCTTCCTGTTGTTTTCTTTCTTCCTTTTTTTTTTTTGAATTATCTTTCTGTCCCCCAGGTCCCTAAAAGGGCTATTTCACACTTTTGTCTCCACCTTCACTGGGGCATTTAGGGATATATGCCAGTCCTTTTTCACCCTTGGGCATGGCCGATCTAAGAGCACAAAATCCTCCCAAATATTGGGTGTAAAAATATTAAAAAACAACAAAGTTATGAGCCTACACTGAATTTTGGAAATGCAGGCTCATAACTTGGGTTATATTAAATATCTGTACTCTGGATTTTTAGCATAAGCATTTCTTTACAGCACCTTATGATTGTGACAGCTATCATTTTTCAACTCCTGCCCAAAATGTGTTTTTGCATCCCGAAAGTTGATTTTGAAGTCCCTGCATGAAATCGCCTTTAGACCAGAAGTTGAATATTTTCTATGTCCTTCTTCATGAGGCAGGGTCATAACAAGGCTATGGGGGAAATTTTGGGTAAAAATATTACCAAAGACATTTATGAACCTGCATTACATTTTGCAAATGTAGCCTCCTAACTTTGATAATTTTCAATATGTTACTTCTAATTCTTCACCTGCAGCCCTATCGACTCTGGACAGAGATTGTTATTAATAGGCACAACCACCACTTGACACCAGCCAACTGGCACAACCCCTTCTTCCAGTGATCCATTAAAAAGTATTGACAGAGGTTTAGCTATGACATTTCCCATTTCTTTTAGAAACCTGGGATGTATATTATTTGGACCAGGTCTGGTGTTGGTTTTGATTTCACTAATAGCGCTCTGGATTTCATTTTCATTCTTTATATATTTGTTAGTGAGGTGCTGTTGAAGATTGTTATTCAATATACTTTTTTCTGTAAACTGTAACTGAACAAAAATAGGAGTTGAACAAATTGGCTTCATCCAAATCATTGTCAATTTCTTTGTCATTGTGCACTAATAGGCCTGTATTTCTATCATTATTTTTCCTGTTTTGGATGTAGGCAGACAGGGATTTATTATTGTCCTTAGTATGCAACATTTTGTATTCAAGTTTAATTTTTCCCCTTTTTGAGTTTGCACATGCGCATTGAACTCCTTGGGATAGTAGGCTTTGAGGGGTGCGACACTGTCTATCCAATGCAGAGTGCTCTGCATGGGGCTCGACAGTATCACACCAATCCTCAGTCAGGCTGGTCCTCATGCTGTTTTGCCTGCAGTGGTCTGCACTTGAAAAGAAAAAGCCACACCAATCAGAAGCCATTTTTTTTCCTTTCATCTGCATTCACCGCAGAGCAAACAGCTGTTTGCGTCATGACATCTCTGCCACGTCCCGCTGTCTTCCATTCTAAAGTTTCTCCCAGCCGTGCAGAGCAGGCCACAGACTAAGCTCCGTACAGGCTAGGAGTATTGAGTGCCTGAAGGCACTTTTACTGTAAGCATGATTTGATCATGCTGGTTAGGAGAAGGTGCTTTCCTCACCTGCCTCCTCCACGTCCTGCTGTCTCTGTGATCGCTGCTGGAAGACTCCCCTCTATTTGTCTGCCAACATCAGGGTGTCAGTCTCTATGTGTCCTGTATCTCCCCCATCCTTTAATATAGCTGCTGTGGTTTTCCGACACTGAGATGCTCACTCCCAGTGTCGGATCCCCCCACATAACCTCCAACCTCAGGGTGTCCAATCCCAGGTCAGCATTGATCCCCTTGAACCCCCAGTACTCTGGAACACTGGGAGCCCACCCCAGTATGCCAACATCCATAGTTTCCCTGTAAAAAAAGAAAACAGACCCACAAGGTCTTTTTTTTTTAAACCTGAAAAGATAGAAAACAGTCCCTCATCATTGCTGCCGGCCCCCCTCCCCCAACCCACACCCTCCCTCTGAGCACCCCTGTCACCCATACTTGCCTCCAGAGGTTGGGAGCAGCGATCTTCAGTGGACCGGGAACACATCTGCACTCTTCAAAAGCTGACTGCAAACTAAAGAAATTATGTTAAGTCCTATAATGGCAGTGAATGGGGGGTTTTCATTTTAGGTTGATAGTTCAGCCATTTTTGGTAGTTTTGGTCCCACATTTTCAACATGGGGTTCATGGGACCCCACCTCATGAACACCATCACTATCACTTTGTTTCTCTGTCCCAAAAGGTGATTTCACAGTCACTGCATGGAATCCCCTTTCTGGACCAATTAATGAAACTACAGTGCCACTGTTCATGAGGTGGGGTCCCAAAAAGCCCTTGTAGCAAATTTGGTGAAAAAACTCCCAAAAATGACTGTGTTACAAGTGTCTGTTGTGCAGTTTCTATGCACACTCATAATGTCATCAATTTTTAAGATTTTCACTCCATATTTCCAACATTGTCATTTTTTCACATCCCCTTATGAACAGTAGAGCTGTCATTTTTTTGTATCCTTCCCAAATGTGCTTTTGCACCTGTGGCACAGAATGGCATGGTTGCTGTGCAAAATCAACTATCAGGACAGATTAACAAAATTCCAGTGCCACTGTTCATGAAGGGAGGTCCCAAAAAGGCCATGTTGAAAATTTGGTGAAAACATTCCAAAAAATGATTGCGCTATGAGCATGCATTGCGCAGTTTCTACACACACTTGTAACTTTGCCACTTTTTCATATTTTCACTCCAGATTTTCAACATTGCCATTTCTTCACACCTCTTCATGAACAGTACAGCTGTTATTTTTTATATCCTGCCAAAAATGTG
Organism: Neoceratodus forsteri; assembly: GCA_016271365.2. Lineage (NCBI taxonomy): Eukaryota > Metazoa > Chordata > Ceratodontiformes > Ceratodontidae > Neoceratodus > Neoceratodus forsteri. The sequence goes on from CM057458.1 coordinate 896,811,098, forward strand.
TTTTCGCACCTGTGGCACCGAATGGCACACTCATTGTGCAAAATCACCTTTTGGGATTGAGTAACAAAATGATACTGGCACTGTTCATGAGGTGATGTCCAAAAAAGCCCATATTGAAAATTTAGAGCAAGAATACCAACAAACACCTGGGGTGTTAGAGTTTCCAACCTTAACACCCACCCTTAAAATGCAAGACAGAGGAATATACAGAGAAAATTATGGGAGGCATGTACAAGAGCAATACCAACAGCGAACTCTCGGCTTTGACAAATGCTTGTTATCATTGAGTTAAGTGTTCTCTGTTCCTTTATATAACTCTGCATGCATATTTCTGTTGGATGAGTTTTCGATTTATGAAATGCTTTCTCTTTGACTTTGATTTGTTTCTTGATGTTACTAGTTAGCCAAGGTGGTATTTTGCCTCTATTATGGTATTTTTTAAGGATGGGCACACTATTCTCTTCTAAATTTGATATAGTCTCCTGTAGCAATTTCCCTGATTCCTGTACAGAAAGGTGAACCATGTCCAAGTCCTAGTTAATGTTTGACAGATTTGCCCTGATACCTTCAAAATAAGCCCATTTATAGTCTCTGAAAACTGTATTACTGACAGATTTTGCCCTTGAGACTGCCAAGGTATGTTATATCTTATTGTGATCACTATTACCCAATGGAGACTGAACTAAGATGTCAGACAGATCAGACTCCATATTGGCAAGGAATAGGTTCAGCATGTTGATGTCTCTGGTGAGTTTGTGGATAAGTTGTTCTAGACCACTACTTATAATGGAATCAACAAATTGTCTTTCAGTTGTAACTGAGAGAGTTTCCCAATTAATACCAGGGAGGTTAAAACCGCCAAATATTATTGTGTCCCCAAGATTGGAGGCAGTAGTAAGTTCTTTTATAAGATGTTATGAATACTCTTTGCTGGCTGACGGGGGCCTATAACAGACATCTAATATTATCTTGGGCCTACCCCTAAACTGAATTTTTATCCAAAGACTTTCAAGAGATTTACTTTGTTCTTCAAGAATCTGACTCTGGTGGGATGAAATACCATTTAATATATACAGACACACACAAACCCTCCTTTTCTGTCTTGTCTGTTCTTATAATAAAGTTTGTTGTTAGATATAATAGCCATCACAGAGACCTGGTGAGATAACTCTCGCCTTTGGAATAAGGAAATATCTATCTGATCATTGATTAGAAATGAATCAAGCTCTGACTTTTTTTAGTTGATTAAGGCTCCTAGCATTTGTCATTAGCGGTTTACATTTTTCCAATACTTTGGTCTTAACCGTGGCTTTATTTTGTAGATTTCTGTGGGGTCCCATCTCCCCCTAGCTGTTAGTTTAAAGTGCTAGATATTATTTTTCCGATTTTTCCCCTCAAAAGGGTGCTCTCCCTCCTCCTTAGATGAAGGCCATCCCAGCTATGTAGGTTGGGATTAGACTCAAATTGTTCCCAGTGAGTTATGAACACATAACCATTCTGCAATGTCTATTTCTGAAGCCATTCATCAGTCCTCTTTATTGTGTTGCATTTGAAGTTGCTTGTCCTGGGAACTGATAAGAGTCTGGAGAAGTAAATATCACAACCTTTTTTATGAGACGATCTCTTAAGGTGATAAAATCCTTTTTTGATCTGTTCCAGGCTTGATTTATCTACATCGTTAGTACCAATGGACCCTATTCAAAAAGGGTGTGAATGAGATATGTGCGACATAACCCAGGCACATAGCCCACCCACACCCATCCGCGCACATTGTATCCCATCCATGTGCTGCAAAATGCAGGGCTTCCCCTGCCTACGCACCAAATCTTGGCCGTGTGCACAGCTCCGCACTGGGGCAGGCAGGGGAGTGGGAGAGGGGCTGCTGCAGCACTCTGTGCAATGCACAAAAATTCAGAGTGCTGAGTGCAGCAGCTGGTGGCTATGCAATTGGAAGGCAGCTGTAATCCCAGGTGGCAGGTTGTACACCCCCCCAAGGGTGGAGCTACTGGCCATAGCGGACATAGCAGGGGGGGCAACTGCATCCCTGCCTTCGGGGCACATTGGGTGGGCTGGGGTGATCATCCAGAGACATCGCACCAAACACTGTACCTGTCACTCTGCATGCTGGGCCATCATGGTACACTGTGGGCGCAAGTGATCCACTCCAGGACCTGGTCTGGGCAGCTGATTGACTGCGTGGCTGGGTCCACAGCCCTGCACTGGACCACCCCTGCAAACCTGTGCACTGGGGGGGGGAGCTGGGCTGCGTAAGAGAGCCAGGCAGGGACTGCTGTTCATGAATGCGGTCCCCACGCAGATTTCCCATGGGTGCAGAGCTGCGGAGGAACGATATGTGCCATTCATGCATGCCCCATCTGCTTTCGTGAACAGGGCACAATATAAATTATTGCCATGAATTTTCACCAGCATTTCTCAGAGTGTTATTTACCATTTTACTCAGGTCCGCTATCCTAACCACTCTAAAGCAACTGCAGGTTTGAGTTTCCTTATCATCGTTGCATAAAATTTTATCGCTATATTTGATAGAATTGCCTAGGACATAAAATTACATGATGGGGTGATTACATTTTCTCCATTGCTTGTATTAACTGCCATATTTATCTCACTCTCAGGGGATTGAACTGTATTATTTTCATCCTCTACAAATGGTGGGCTAGTTGTTTGAATTATGGACATTTGGCCTTGCTTTGTGCTATTATTTTCCATTTCTGCAGAGTCCTTTGGGGATGCATCGCATTCATTCACTGAAAGTTGAGTAGGAGATTTGTGTAGCTGGGCATTTAATCCATTACTTCCTTGTCCTGGTGTATGAGGTTCTTGGAGCATGAGTAAGCCCCTTTCTACGGATAACTCAACTTTAACTAGTAGGGAACTAACCTTAGTCAGAGCTTGAGTTTCACTTGGGGATGATTTAGGTGACTTCTCATCACTCATTTCATTATTAATCAGTGGGCAAGATCGATTACTAACTGGGATCTGAAACAATTGATCCTTTCTAAATGTGTGCTTGGACTCAATCGCTGCCCATTTAGGTTTAGGTGTATCCACTTCTTCCTTAACCTCCTCCCAATCCCTTTTTCTACTTTGTTTATCTGGTGGGAAGCCTAAATTGGACCGTTCATTTGTGAGAGTCTGGATAGAGGCATGGGATACATCAGGAACACTCTTGTAGCTATGATTAGACTGGTTTTGGGGACAATTACTAGAATTACCTTTAATAGATGTTATTTTGTGGGGATAGATATTCATTCCAGACTGGAGACAAGTGTTGATTTCTTTTAATCTTGCACCCATACTGTAGCTAACTGACTTTTTTCAAGTATACACATTTTATTATAAAATGTGTTTATTTCTAGAAGTAATTCAATATTGTTTTTAAATTTATCACATGTAAATAATAAGAAGGGAACTATGTATAGCTAATACTGTTAAGGTGAACTGCAAGAATAAGGTGATGTTTAGTTAACGTCATTTCCTGGTAAGAGGAGGTCTTTAAGTTAAAAATAACAAACAATACTACATTTCTAAACACCAGGTTCTGTGTGGCAATTCCTATGGCTTGGATACTATAGAGCAATTTGTTATTTATTTTAGTATAGTAAATTCGGTATCTTATTCCAAGTAAAAATAGACAAAGGTTAGGTCACCTCCCTTGGCAGTGCTAAAAGTACTAGTGTACTCTAAAGGGCACAACAAACTGCAAAATCTAGAAGCAGCTGAGTGTATTTCAAACCCCTTGGCCTAGGAGACTTCACACTTGATCCCAAGCACCTTTCAACACAGCTCCTATTGAATGTTGTACAAACAGTGCTCTGGGGAGTCACGTGATGACCCTGTAGTGGAGACAGCATTGCTGATCGTCTCCCTCCCGGAACGCAGACTTTATGTTTTCTAAATAAAGCTATTCTTCAAAATTTAAGTAAAAGGCAGAGTTTAGACTTGTGATACAACTCTACTTCTATTTCGGTGGGAGAATTCTTGGAAAGCGGCGATCTGCGAGTTGACACTCGAAGTGAAGAACTCGGGCCTACTGACGCAATGGAAGCCAAAATGAGACAGGCCTCCCCAAAGCATACCCTGCTGTTAACACCTGAAAAAGGGCCAAAAAGACTGAAAGCCCAACCCGCTGCTTCCATTAAGCCTGCTGCGTCTATATCAACAGCACAATCAAATGCTCTGCTCACTGAAAAAAGATTTATGGAGGATCTTTTGCCTTTTAAGTCTGCACTACAAGAGCTGACTTCTGAGTTAAAATCCCTCAGAGGGATTGGGGGGCAGGTGATAAGTGAGGGGTGGGCCCACCAATTAAGGGGTTTAAAGGTGAGGGATCTTGTCTAAGGTGAAAGGGTCACTATTCCAGCCCCGGTGGAGGGATGCCCTTCTTTAAAACTTGCAGCTAACCCAGTTGTTGAAGGCAGTGGTGAGAAAGACTGAGGGTTTTCGGATGGGTCATTCACTTGGGAATTTTTAAAGGCAGTGGATCCGAAGGCAAATATTCTTTCTCAGATTTACAGGAAGCTGGTGGAGTTTGTTAGTCCACCTCGCCCATACAGGTGGCATACTGGGATAAGGTTATGGCCCCCAAGAATCTTGCTTGGGATTCAATTTGGAAAGCTCATAGGTATATAACAATTCCTAAGTTTAGGACCATGCAGTATTTTATCGCATCTGATCTTTTATTTTACCCCTAAAATTATATGATAGAAAGCTTAGGCAGACGGACCGTTGTTTCAGATGTGGGAATGGAATTGGAGATTTACTCCATGTGATGTGGGAGGCTGTAAAATCTCCCTTTGTGGCTGGAGATTAGCAACATATGGATCCACTGATGAATTATTCTGATTACATAACCCCAGAGGTGTGTGTTCTGGGCGATTTCTCAAAAGTTCCTGGTGTTTTATCCAAATTTAATTTGGCTTTGATGTCGTCATTAGTCAAGTCTTTTTTAGCTCAACATTGGAAAGACGACAGGAATACTCCTATGGCCAGTGGGTGCGGGATTTGGTGATCACATTGGGTAGAATAAGGAGACAGCTTTGGGGTGGAGGAATAAAAGGCTATATACTAAGAGATGGGCATCTTTAGAAGCAATTTACTTATCTCAGAAATAGCTGAAGGTCCGTCTGTCTTGTTTTGACTAGCATGGGCTTAGTTAACTTCTTTTCAGAATGGGAATTTGCTGATTAGTATTTTGCCTTCTTTTTTTTCTTCTTTTCTTTCGATGACTTGATCGAGTAAGGTGGTCAGTATATAAATAACTTGAGATTCTGGCAAGGGTTAAAGGATCAGAGTGTAAGCCTCCAGATGTCAGGTGGGATGGGACTCTCTCTCTCTCTAGGGATGCGGCAGGCTCCACCTCTGGTTTATTTCAGAGGCTGTCTATGATCTTCACACCGTAATAGTACTGTGGACAGGTATGTTTGGCGGTATGGTGGAGTTGACTCCTGTTTTGGCTCCTTTCTATCTTCTCTTTTTTCTCTACAGGTTGATTGTGAGTTGTTCTTAGTTGTTTATATGACCTATATCTCTTGCTAATACTTTATTTTTTGGCAATGTGGGTTGTAAATTTTTTTTTACAGGGGTCTTTATTGGACACATGTACTACTTTAAGATGGATTCCTGCTGTCTATGTATATATGGGATTGTATATAGTTCATACAGCCAGTTTGTGGGCTGTATACCCTGGTTATGCCAGGTCTTTATCTTCTTTTTTTTTTTTCTAGTTGTAATGAATGATGATTGTTAATCAAAATTCAATAAAGACATGTTGAACAAAAAAAAAAAATCCCTCAGAGGAGACCTGGCTGAAACGAAGAGAGCCATCTTGGATACTTCTGTAAGAGTCACCTCCTTGGAAAACTGGAAGCAATCGGTAGATACTGAGATGACAACTCTAAGACAAAAACAACATAAGATGGATTCCAAGCTAGAAGATTTACAGGGCTGGAATAGACGAAATAATGTGCTCATATTTGGTCTCCCTGAGGATGCTGAAGGCTCAATGCCAATTACTTTTTTGCAAAAGCTACTTGTTAAAGTTGCGGGTCCATCACCTAATAATTCTACGTATATTATCGAAAGGGCTCATCGCTCTTTACGTCCGAAACCTGGAGTTGGGAAACTACCTCACCCCCTCATTGTAAAATTCTTGAATTATCAGGATAAAATTCATGAACTGAGCCAGACAAGAGATGCTCGGCAGGTGTTATAGGAAGGTCAGCAGCTTCGTTTTATTCAAGATTTACCAGCCGCTATTAGGCAGAGGCATGCAGAATACCACCCTATGGTCAAAAAGCTAACAGCTGCTAGGATTCGATACAGAGTTCAGTATCCATCGCATTTTGCAGTTCTTGTTGCCGGATCATGGCATAATTTTGAGACTGCTCAGCAAGCACTTCCTGCCCTTCAGTCTCTACTACCAGATTTGTTTGCAACTCGCTGAAAGCTTAATGTGACTAAGAAAGCCTATCTGATTTTTCTTTAATGATAAGCTCAGCAAGAATGTGTGCCAGTGGATTTATAGTGCTTGGACAATACACTGGGGGGTCACAAAAGGGTGACAGAGCCTGGTGGAAAGTGATGGCTTTTCCTTCTTTTTTCTTTTTCAGCTAGATAATTACAGAGATGCTGGTAGATTTATTATATCTAGGATATTGTTTACACGTTAGCTCAATAGCTCCCATTACTATGTTGGGTTAACTAGGTTTTAAGCAATGGGGGAGCTACACACGCGGGCTTAAGAGAATACTGGCTGACTAAGCAAGTAATTATTTTGTTTTTATATGATGATTGGGCTTTTATTTTCATTCTCATTCGAGTTGGGTAATTCCTTAATTCATATTTTTCTAAGGATGGAGGGGTTGGCTTTTCGGGGGGGGTGGAGAAATTCAGCAATGGGAATAACCAGCAGGGTACCATATGCTATAGAAGTGGATGGGGGACAATCACAGTTATGCACAGCCTTTATTTATGGAATATTTTGACAGTAATGGAAAGAGTTATTTGTCAGCGTCATATAGCTACTGTATTCAACAGGTTTAGATTCATAAAGGTTGTGGTGGCTAGTGATAGTTATTCAATTAGAGGAAAATGTATGGATAATTATACTTTAGGGGCTATGAAGTTTTGTCCATGCTTAATTTATATAGGGCTGAGATATTACGATCATTGGGGGATTAAGGGTACTGGGAAGGGGGGGAGATTAGGGGTATTGAGCTGTCTGCCACCAAAGATGGTAGTCCTAAAATGTATTTTGATATTTGTCCATGGTTGTATATTCACAATGGTTAAATTTTTCTAATATATCTTATTAGTGTCCACAATGGGGCTTTAATATAGTTCCTGGAACATAAAAGGGGCACAAACCCCTGCAAAACAAACTAAAATTTTGATTCATCTTAAACACTTGCAAACTGATGTAGCCTTTTTGCAGGAGACACATCTTAAGTCAACATGTATTCATTACTTTCATAGGAACTGGGTGGGTCAGGTGTATGGAGCCGGCAAGGATTCCAAGAGGCGAGGTGTAGCTATTTTAATTGCTCGTAAGGTTCCTTTCCAGCTTCTACAAATAGCAGATGCAGAAGGAAGATTCGTCATTATAAGAGGCTTGCTGGTTCATGCAGAAGTTATTCTGGGGTCAATTTATGGTCTGAATTCGGATGACCCAGAATTTTTTGCCTCTATAGTGTCAATACTTGCTCCCTGGTCCAAGCTGCCAATATTGCTTGGAGGAGATTGGAATATTGTGCTTTCGAATGTACTGGATAGATCTGGCCAAACTAGATTAAGACCTTCTCCTGGTCAAAAAGCCATGCATGAATTAATGTCCTCCCTGGGTCTAGTGGACCCCTGGAGACTTACATACCCAGAAGACAGGGAATATTCATTTCACTCTTTACCGCATAATACTTTCTCCCGCGTTGATTTTTTTCTCCTCTCAGTGGATCACATTTCAGGGGTCTCCACAGTCTATTATTCATCAAAGGCCATCTCAGATCATTGGGTGGTCAATCTCCAAGTAAGTTTCTCACCAAATGTGCATAGAAACAGAGTCTGGAGTTTTAATAAGCAGCTTCTAAATTCAGAGGAATATGTCCGCCTAATGCGAGATTTCATTAAAACATATATGGAGTATAATGCCTCATCGATGTCTAAAAAAGACTTTTTATGGGGATCCCTGAAATGTGCACTGAGGGGTGAAATAATTCATCTGGCAACAATATGTAAAAAACAAAAAACTGCTGAGATCTCCTTAAAACTAAACCAAATAGCAGAGCTAGAGAAATCCCTTTTTCCCTCCTCCCCAGAAGGGGATTGGACCAAATTGGAATCTCTCAGGGCTCAGTATAACAAATCATTAGCTGCAAAAGCAGAATTTATGTTAACTTGTTCCAAAATTTCCTATTTCGACCAGGGGGAAAAGGCTGGAAAATTATTAGCCTTGCATTTACGTATTCCACTAGCTGAGAGAATAATCCCGTCGGTTTATTCTCCCTCAGGTGCACTCCTCAGCTCCCCCCCAGACATTGCAAATGCCTTTTGGGAATATTATCAAGAACTATACTCGGCCCCGACAAATCATCAGCTTTCTCACCAACTGGAGCTATTTCTCCAAGACATTGAGCTCCCAGTATTGGCTGAGCATCAGATTGACAAATTAAAATGCCCTATTGCTCTATCAGAAATTCTTGATGCTATTGATTCTCTTTCCGCAGATAAGTCTCCCGGGCCTGATGGCTTTACAACTAATTTTTATAAGGTGTTAAAGGATAGTATAGCCCCTATATTACTGGAAACATTTAATTATTTATTTAAGTATGGTTTATCGGATACTTCTCTGTCTTTAGCTACTATAGTGGTTCTCCCGTAGCCCAATAAGGACCCTTTAAAAATAATCAATTACAGACCCATCTGTCTCATTAATGTAGATCTTAAAATCCTAGCCAAGGTTCTTTCATCCAGACTTAGTCAGGTATGGGAACACCATATTAGCATAGAGCAAGTTGGATTTATCAAAAATAGGCTTTCTTCAGACCATCTCAGGAAGTTAGCCTACCTTTTCTCTGCGTCCAGGGACTTGGACACAGCTGCTGCTCTTGTGTCCCTGGACCCAGAGAAAGCCTTTGATAAGGTGTCATGGGAATATCTTTTTTTATTGCTTCCTAAACATCGAATACCCCAGGAATTTATACAATGGGTTAAAATACTGTACACAGCACCATCTGCTTGAATTCAATGTAATGGTGTCCTATTGTCCCCTTTTACCTTGTCACAGGGCACACGCCAAGGTTGCCCCTTATCTCCCTCTCTATTTAATCTTTATCTAGAACCCCTTATTAGGAAAATTAATCTCTCTACATCTGTAAAAGGTATACAAATAGGTCACCAAGAATATAAGATATCTGCGTATGCAGATGATCTACTGTTACATATTGAAGATCCCACTCAATCCCTTCCAATGGTGTTCCAAATTATAGGACAATTTGAGTCTTTTTCAAATTATAAATTAAATTTGGCAAAAACAGAAATTCTTCCCCTTAATAAATATACAATGAAGGCGGATATTGTCCATATGGGGATACAATGGAACTCTGAAAAAATGAAGTATCTTAGAATTTATCTTCACCCTCCCCTGAGAGTCATGAGACAACTTAATCTAGATAATTTGGTTAACATCTTAATAGAAGATTTTAAGCATTGGTCAAAATTACCATTAACTTTATGGGGGCGCATGAGTATTATTAAAATGAACGTGTTGCCACGCTTGTTATACCCACTTCAAATGCTAAATCAGGCTTTACCATATTCATGGTTTTCTCGATTACATGGCATTCTTAGTAAATTTATATGGCAAAATAAAAAGGTTAGAAGAAGTTATTTAAAATTAGCTAGGAAAAAACTAGATGGCGGTCTCCAGGCTCCAAACTTTTATATATATTATTTAGCAATCCACTTGACCAGAATTAGATACTGCTTACGGCCTATGCAGGGTTCTGGTTATCTACCTTCTTGGGTTAAGATCGAGCAGGATCTCTGTGAGGAAACTGGTATAGACCCAAAAGTTCTACCCTTTATCCCCCTCAGAAGACTTCCAAAACCTCTACATAATATTCCCTTAAACTTTTTAATCCAGACTCAGCAACAGTTAAGTGCTTTCCTTAAAAAAAGACAGGTTAAGAGACGTAGCACAACCCTTGTTTTATAACCCTAATTTCTTAATTGCTGGCAAACCGATAAAGTCTCAGTTTTTCTGGCCTCAAATAGGTTTAGAGAGGGTGGAGCAGTTAGTAAGGGATCAGAAAATGATTTCCTTTAAGGAAGGTTGCTCTCTGTTTAAATGGGGAAAAATTTGATTTTTAAATACTTTCAGCTATCTTATATGTTGATGCAGCATTTTGGGACAGGAACGTGGCTTAGTTCTTTTTCAAGTGTGTTACTTCCCTACTTGGAGGCTACACCTTCCTCTCATTTAATATCTTATTCTTATGATTTTATCATATCAAATAGTGACTTTGGCTGACAACCAAAGTTACTATCAGTGGAGTAGGGTTACTCAGATCTCTCCTAATTCTAGAGATTTGGCCCCAATTTGGGCACATTTATATAAATACATTAAATGGGATAAATATAGATATATGCAGATCTGTATAATGCATAATCTATATTAGATTTAGAGCAAAACTCTTTGCTCCCTATGGACTAGCTAACCTCTATAGACTGTTACCTCTGTAGGCTCACATGCCCCACTGGCAAGGTATGTACTCTGCTCTGGTGTTCTTACGGAACTTGCTCCTACACCGGCTTACCATCCCCTTGCCTCCTGTACAAACTGAGTATGTATTTTGAAGACTGTGGACTAATGTACCCCACTGACAATGCATGTTCTTTGACTCTGTTACTTGCTGTATGCTCTCTGTCTCTGTCTTACCATTACCAAGCCTCCTGTACAAACTGTATATGTATTTTGAAGCTGCATACTGAACCCAATGTAAAGTAGTTGGTGTACTCACCCTGGGTCGCCCCTGAAAAAGGGACCTCTGGTCTCAGTGGGTTTACCTGGTTAACAAAATCTAAATAAATAAATAATAAATATTATACTCCTTCCAGATTACATTGGTTAGGTCTCCTACACACTAGCCAATGTTCTAAATGTCATCAGAATGCTGCAGATTTAACTCATATGTTATGGTCTTGTGAAAAGATTGCCATCTTTTGGCGTAGCATAGAAGATAGATTAAACCCACTATTAGCTTTGACAGGTAGCTTCAGCATAGAAACATGTATTGTAGGTGATTATACATCAATACCGGGGGTATTCAGAGGGCTCACATGGCATTGATTTCTGCATGTGCAAAAAAAGTTATATTAAGGCATTGGTTGGATTTAACTGCTCCAAATTACCTGGAATGGTTTAATGAAATTCTGTTTGCCTTGCAGGCTGAATTTACAATAGCAAAATTGTCAAATGATATAAACAAATATGCTAAAAGATGAGAACCTCTCTTTACTCTTCTCACAATTAATTAACTGTGGTCTTAGTCCATCTAAAACTCTGGATAGTGTTCTCCTTGTTTTAAGTTGATGAAAACCAAATGTATTTGTTTATGGTGGTTTTCCTTTTTCTGTTAATTTGTCCGTCTGTGTCATCACTAAGAAGTGATTGTATGTTAGCAACCATGGCTTAGGTCATTTGTAATTGGTGGCAGACATGGGTAGGGAGGTTGAGGGGTGGAGGGGGGGTGAATGAGTGGGTAGGGGAATTAGTAAGCAACTAGCTATTGTAATGTCTCTTCATGTTGTAAATGTCTTTCATCTATTTTTCTTATTTTTCGACTTAATGTCTTGTTTCTTACTACCTGCTTACATTAAAAAAGCAATAAAGTATATTAAATAAAAAAAACAGTGCTCTAACACCCCTCTCAGAGGCAGCATACCTGGTAGTTAGCTGGCAGAGCCCTTTGTAGACTCAGACAGCATTTTAAAATGCAGAACTGAAAGTGTTATATGTTGTAATTAAGATTCTGTCATTTCTTAGGAAGAATGAATCTGGGAGGAGGATACAAAGCAATCAAAGGGAAGTGACCTCTGGAAGTAATGGGACCTTAGGTTATCAGACTTGTGGAAGTATATCACCCAATTCCCTGTCTGGGGAGAAACAGCCGGGAAGAGGCATAGCAGTTGATCCTGCAGTAAATATGTGGAGGTATGAGTAAAGAGTTTCCCAGGTGGACGAATGTAGATGCAAAGTCTGGTTGACAATATGTGACATGCATTCATATGTGGCAAGCTGAGAGAGTTTGGTCAAAAAGTCAGAGGGAAAAGGTAAATTATTAGAGTGCCATCTGCTTAAAAGGAGGCATTTAACCACCACACTAGAGTGGATAATGAGGTCTCTGTGCTTTACTGACATGTGAAACTCCACTGGTGAGGCCTATAAGGAAAAGTCCCAGTGATAGGGGCACTCGGGTATATAATAAACAAAATCACAGTACCAAGACAGACTTGGTGGGGTTCACTAGCTGGCATACAGAGTGCCCTTGATAAGGGGCACTCTGTTGCAGCTGTATTTGTGGACCTCTCCAAGGCCTTTGATTTGGTAGACCATACCCTGTTACCTGGTGTTCTTATCAAATCTACATTTTTCTACAAATGTGGCAAGCTGGTTTGTTAATTATCTAAGTAATAGATGTCATACCACCCTTCTTGATGTTTTTTTTTCACAGTCAAATTTTTTCCCTTTTTATGAACTTGGTCTTCAGTGTTTGCACTCAGACATCGCTATTATGTATGCTGATGATGCTGTTTTATTTAGTACTGGCCTAAGCCCAAATGATGTGATAAAAAAAGTTCAGGCTGATTTTGACTCTTTACAAGATTGGCTACTTCAAAACCACATGGTCTTAAATGTTAAAAAAACCAAAAAACATAATTTTTTTTTAAAGGAAAAGTAAAGAAATATATCCATTCATAATTAATCATAATTGGAATACTCTAGAATTAGCTGACCATTTTAATTATTTAGGGCTAACCCATGATTCTACATTATCCTTTGAATCACATATTAACTTTATGAGGAAAACAATACACCAAAGAATTGGTGCTAACAGTTTTTTACTTAGTAAACTGGACTTTCGTTTGATTATATATGCCTCGGCCATTAGTTACTTGTTGGATTGTCTCCGGGTTACATACAGTATAATACAATATTAAGATTTGACATGTTAGCTACATTTCGTATCCACCACTGTCAGCTTTTACAATTTTCTAATTGTTTATCCTTTGATCATAGTATTCAGTTAAAATACTTTTTTTATGTTTCAAATTTTTCTGGGCTTAATACCTTCTGTTATATCTAGCCATTTTTCCAGGGTTGTTAATAAGTTTGGTACAAGATCCCAAGATACATTTTCTTTTAAGCTTCTTTTATTTTGGAAAGCAGTAGGTCAAAGATCAATATTGTTTAAGGCTTCCAAATGTTTTAACTCTCTGCTTCTGACATTTTTGAAATGCCCTTTGATTGCTAATTTTAAGAGGGGACTTGTCTGGTATTTGAAAGAGCAACAGCACTGTTCCTGCTAAAACAAGTATTCTCCGTTTACACTCATATTGTTGTATGTTGTTAGTGTTAATGTAATTCAATGTTCTTGTAATGTATGTATTTGTGTTTGTATTTTGTGTATTTATGTATTTTGTTTATTTATACTTGTCGCCTATGAAAACGGTATTTTGCTCATTAGGTCTACAAGAATAAAAAATAAAATGAAAATGAAAAAAACAATATCCAAGACAAACTGTCTGGACATTTGACCAGAATTTTGCAAGAACAGGACAGCTTCACAGAATATGGAAAAGGTCCCCCTCATATTTATAAATCCGAATATTGCGAAATCCTGAAACTCTGTTTCCTGAGTTTCAAGATCCCGACACCATGTGCATGAAACACGTTTGCCCGTGTTAGAGTCAGTTATAAAAATTATGGGGGCTGCCGGGGTGAAGCCCCCTCCCGAAGCATTAAAAACCCCTCCAGACTGGGAAAACTTTGCCCATTGGGCAAACGTGTTGAGGGCTGCTGGTGACAGGATCCTGAAACTTGGGGAATAGAGTTTCAGGATCTCATAATATATCCCTTATAACATCTCCAACAGAGGTTTGATTGTATAAGATGGGCCTTATAAAGCACAGAAGGTGTATGGTACCAGCAGTGAAGGAATTTGGGGGGATGAGTTGGCTCCTAGGGTTTTTAAGTGGATTACAGGATATTTTCCAGCATTTTAGCCAGTCTTCTTCAGTAGTATTGTAGCTCAGATCTTTAGACCAGTAAGACATAGCAGGGGTAGATTGGTCAGGGAGCCAGTCTCTGATGTAGCAGTAGACTACCCCAGCTTTACCGGATTTAGTTGTAAGCCATTTAGTCAATGGATGGGTGATGTGAGGAGTGGGAATGATGTGAAGCTTGCTAAGGAAGGGTGTTAGGGCACTGCACAGCTGTAAGTGCTTCCAGAAGTCAGTTCTGGAATGATTGTAGCACAACTGGATTCCTTGAAAAGAGTCTAAGGAGTCTGAGTGGGGATGAATATGTCTGAAAGGGCATGCATGCCTTGGCACTTCCAATCTGCCCAATTTAGGATGTTCCCACCAACATAAATGTTGGGTTTCTCCCATAAAGGGATAAGGGCTGGATGAGCCATAGTATTTCCCATCCATTTGCTGACCTGCTTCCAGGACTGAAGAAAGACCTTCATAGTGAGGGGAAGTGGGGTGGTAGATTTGGTCCCAGGGAAGAGATATACTGTGGGGGCAGTAGTATTTAACAGGTTAGATTCAAGAGAGAGACACATAAGCGAATTGGGGCAATCGCCTTCTAGCTATTTTGTGACCTGAGCTATTTAAATGGCCCAGTTATATCCTTGAAGCCAGGGTAGGTTTCAACCCCCCCTTGCACCAGTGAATATGGAATTTAGACAGACTATATCGAGGCTGACACACATCCCATAGGAATTGACCAGTTAGATTATCTATTTGATGAAACCATTTCTTAGAGAATGGTATGGGTAGATGAGACAGCAGATGGAATATTTTGGTGGCTGTTGTCATCTTCATTGCCTCGATCTTGCCCGATATAGATAACTACAGTGACTTTCATTAATCAAGTTCAGTTTTAAGATTGGGTAGTACAGCAGAGAAATTCAGGTCATGTAATTTATGCATGTGGGGAGTTATCTTAATGCCCAGGTAAGTCAGATAGGCTGGATTCCATCTGAGATGTAACTCTGTAAAAGATGTGGATGCACAGGCCTTGTTTAAAGTAAGAAATTTTGTTTTGGTATGGTTAGTTTTTAGGCCAGGAAGAGAGGTAAAGGTGTGAAGTACATTCACTGGGGGAAGATGGAGGAATAGGAGTCTCCCAAAAACAGCTAATATATCATCTGTGTACAATAAGGTTTTGTATACCCAATCCCTCATAGAAATACCAGTGACATCAGAGTGTTGGAGTATGGCTGCAGCTAGTGGCTCAATGGCTAAGACAAAATGTAAGGGGAGGGGAGGACAATCCTGCCGGGTTCCACAGGTCTAGTGGAATGGGGGCATGGAGTTAGTAAAAATGTGTACATTCAGGGAAGAGTCTATAGCTTTAATCCCAGAAAGGAAGGTGTGCTCATGCCCAGGGTAAGCCAGTACAGAGTATAGGTAGTTCCAGTCAACGGAGTCAGAAGCTTTTTCAAAATTGATGGCCACCACTGCTGCCAAGGAAGAGGAAGAGTGAGCTACATACATCAGATTGGTTAACGTTCACATATGATCTGAACTAAGCTATCTATAAATAAACCTTATTTGTAAAGGATGAATCAGGTGTGGTGGTAGAGGTTACAAACAGGCAGCCAAGATTCTGGCATATACTGTATTTTGCTATCCACTGTGATGAGAGAGATTGGGTCTTAACTGGAGGGAAGCTTGTGATCTTTACCCAGCCTAGGAAGCATAGTAATTGAGTCCAAGGATGTTGATGCTGGGAACATTCCTGTGGAAGCAATTTTTGCATAAAGGTGGTGAAGTATGTGACTTAGTTGAGGAGAGAGAGGAGCTGATACATGTCTATTGGTAGGCCATCAATAGGTAGGGAAATGGGCAGACTACTGTAGGTGGGCAAGGCAGTCCTTATCTGCCATCAAAGTCTTGTTCTATATTTCTATATCTCCCCCTTGAACCCTCCTTAGCTTAAAAGATTTCATCACTGTCACAGTTTCCTGAAAAGACACAGGCCAAGTCAAGGACACTGTCTGAATAGGATCCAGTATGGAGAGGCACAAGTTGTGAAAGAAGGAGGATAGATGAGATGAGGGAGGTGTGGAGACTGAGGAGTAAAGCTTGTGGTTAAAGGCTGTTATGGCATTTTTTATATCTAGTGGTTTAGTACAAAGTTGGCCAGTCTGATTATGCACAGCGGGGATGTGATGTTAGGACTGTTGCTTCTTCAGGCAATAAACTAAGTGTTTACCACTTTTTTCACCACTTTCCTAGTATTTATGTTTTAAACATAATAGAGTAAGCTCTGCTTTGTGCACTGTAATGGCACTACCCTCCTGATGATGTACAAGGACTTCTTTCAATAGTGGAGAATGTTTGGGGAAGGAGGGATTATATTTAAGGATAGCCTCCTTGGTTGCAAGGTTGGATTCTAGAGTGGCCAACTGACTCTCATGCTGTTTGCGGCAGTGGGCGACAATGCCTATAATGTGGTGTCTTAGTATGGACTTAAAGGCCTCCCATAAGGTAGCAACAGAAGTTTCCCCACTATCATTGTCCTCAAAGAACTCAGTCACAGCTTGTTGAAGCCAGACATATGTGGGATGGTGTCAAAGGCCTTGCTGAAATCTAAGCAGACCGCATCCACCACCCCTCCTTGATCTACCCCCTTGGTCACCCTGTCAAAGAAACCAATCACATTTGTCTGTCAAGACCTTTCCACTGTGAATCCATGCTGCCCTGGATCCTGTGCTCTGTTGGATTCAAGAAATATCACAATCCTTTCCTTTAGTAGTGACTCCATTAATTTCCCCAACACTGAGGTTAGGCTGACTAGCCTGTAGTTGCCAGCCTCCTCCCTGTTCCCGCTTTTGTGGAGAGGGACTATATTCACCCTCCTCCAGACCCATGGAACCACCCCTGTCTCTATCGATTTGTTCAATAGGGCTGTTAGTGGTGCTGCCAGCACCTAAGTTCTTTTAATATTCTGGGATGTATCCCATCCAGTTCCAGAGCCTTATCCCCTTTCAGATTCTAGAGTTCCTCTAGGACTTTTTTTTCCATAAATGGGCTGGTGTCCACCTCTCTACTGTTGGTGCTCCTATTGCTCAACAGTGGTCATTCTCCTTCCCCTCCTATGAATACTTAACAAAAATATTTGTTCAGGATTGTTGCTTTTTCTGGGTCCCCCTCTGCACACCCCACCTCTCCCTTTTTAACCTCACAGTCCCACCTCTGGTCTTCTTTATTTCAATAATATGCCTGAAAAGGTTCTTGTCTCCTTTCTCAATTGCCTGGGCTATTTTTTTCCTCTGTTTGCGCCTTTGCACTCCTGACTGCTTTCCCCATATCCCACCTTCTTTATATCACTGGTTCATACAAAAAGTCCCAAAATAAGTTCTGAGAGGTCCTAAAATAGGTTCTAAAGCAAAATACTAAACTATGCAGTGCATACGTATGTCAAACCCAGATGGAACAAGGATTCAAAAGTACTCACTGAAAGCTTACAAATAAAGGCTGTAACAGCCCAGAAAAAAACAGAGGGAGCTAGGCCTTGTAAGCCTTTAGTTTAAAGTTTCCTCCTCCCCATCTGCTGGTCTCCAAATCAGTCAACTATAACACAGGAGGATTGCTTAAAAAAACCAAAAATATTAATACTCTTATTTAAATTAGTTCAGCCTCTGGTACTAACAGTTTTGTAACACAGACTGAAGAAGAAAACCAAAGAAAAAGACTTTTTAAATCTTTTTTAAGACAGAGGAACAAATTGAAAGTAAGCAGCAGCAGTGATGTCATTCTCTCTCCACACTGTCTCCCAGGACTACAATGTGGGCTGTGGGTCACAAGCGCTGGCTTAGAGAACAGCCAGCTTATTGGCTGTCATTGGTCACATGTGTCCATTTAATATATCAGCCGATTACCTCAGAATACAGTATTTGGAATTCAGCCGAATACGAGCTATAGTCAGTGCTCACCCCTAGTGCACAGTGATGTCAGCCACTGGTGGTTTTCGTATCCATAGGATTAACATCCAGATATTTCTTAATTGTTCTTCTTTCACAAAGCTTTTTTCCTCCCTAATTAATGCAGATGAGCTCTCATCCCTATCTCTGCCTCCCACACCTGGCATTCACCTCCTTCAGACCATTGAGCCTGAGATCCCGCATAGATTGCCCCCTGTGGTGGGACCAGGAAGGGGAAGGCCATCATTCCCTCAAACGGTGACTCATATCCGGATTGGGACAGTGATCTAGGTTACTCGGTTGACTAAGACATAAGTAGGCTTGCACCCACCTCAAATGTCTACTACTCCTTGTGGGTACATTAAGTGTCCCTTGTTAACCATCCAATATGAGCATCCAGCCTGGATTTAAACATGGTAAAGGTATCAGCTTCTACCACATGTTGGGGAAGTTTATTCCAGGCCTTTGTTGCACTGAATGTATAGAAATGATCCTGTTTTGCAGTTTTGACTTTGGGGATTGTTAGTTGTTTGTTGTTACTTCATAAGTCAGGTGTTCACTTAGTAAATTGAAATTCACACTGCATTTTCAAGTTGTGGCACTGCAGAAATTTATAGTTGCAATAGATCTCCCCTTTTTTTCCTATCCTTGAGGCTGAGTGCTGTACTACTGAGTCTTTCTTTGTACAGTAGGTTACGTTTTTTTATTAACTTTGTTGTCCTTTTTTGCACCCTCTCGAGTAAGGCTATGTCCTGTTTCAGAACTCTAAAACAGACATCCTGAATCCAAGTGTGGATGTGCAAGGGTAAGATACATGACTCGGGCCTATTTATAAATGTTCTTTTGACATATTTAAGTGTTCTGTTGGCCAATATGGATACTTTTTTACAATGATCTACTGCTGTTTATTATTGATAATGATTCTTAGATCCCTTTCTTTTGTAACTGGGTAAGTGTTTTGTTTTTCGTTGTGTATTTGTATAGGGGTTATTTTTCTCAAAGTGCAGCACAACACACTTGTCCTGGTTAAAATGCATTTTATTAGATTTTGCCCCAAATTCTAGATTTTATAGATCCTCAAGCATAGTCACGTACTTGCCGTAGCTATCCATCTCTCCCCCCAGTTTTGTATCATCAGCAAATTGAATGATGAAATTATTGATACCTTTATTTATATCTGCTATGAACAGATTAAACAGAGTCTATCCAAGGATTGACCCCCTGAGGAACATTGCTATTCACAAGGCAAGCTTTGGAAAAATCCCCACTGAGACGAACCCACTTTGTCTGATCCTTCAACCATTTGCCTACCCATTTTACTAGGCTGTGATTTAGTCCTATGGATACCAAATTGGATACAAGCTCTTTATGGGGAGACATTGTCAAAGGCTTTAGCTAAGTCCAGGAAAATAACATCAACCAGGGTGTTCATACCAAGCCTGGCACTTACTTTGTTGTAGAGGGTGACTCAGTTAGTGGTACAGGAGCATCCGATTGTGAACCCATGTTGATAAGGATTAAATAGCCCTCTGGAGTTAATTTACAGATCAGTTCTATCCTTTATTAGCCTTTCCATCACATTGCAACAGAGGGACGTCAGGTTAATGGGCCTATAGTTACTTGCTGCCCCTTTGTCTCCCTTCTTATGAATTGGAATTACAATTGCTGTTCTCCAATCATCAGGTACCTCTCCATTGTCTATTGATTTGTCATAAAGTATAGATAAAGATGATGATAGTACCATGGACATTTCTTTTAAAAATCTAGAATAGGAGGGCCAGTCCGAGGTTCAATGTGGGGGAATGAACTCCTCCCACACACCTTATTTAAACCAGCTGCTCCCAGGAATCCTCATTCTAGAGTTTGGAAAATTTAGCATTCTCCTACCTGAACTCCCGCGTG
Source organism: Neoceratodus forsteri (assembly GCA_016271365.2). NCBI lineage: Eukaryota > Metazoa > Chordata > Ceratodontiformes > Ceratodontidae > Neoceratodus > Neoceratodus forsteri. Next base: position 896,831,230 of record CM057458.1, read on the forward strand.
AACATGTGCTGGTTCTCCTCTGCTCTGCTTGACTTTTTGCTTCTCTCATTATTTTGTTGCGTGATTTCCCCCTGTGTTCTACCAGCTTGGTGAGTTTCTCCTCATTCCTGCTACCCCCACCCTGGCTGTTTTCTTCACCCTCTTGATTCCTCCTGTCCCCTGTCACACCCCCTCTGTTTTCCCAGCTTCTCTTTGCTCCTATCTGCTCTTCATCTTCCACCTGCTTCTGGCCCGGACTCTGGCTAGCCTGCTGGCATTCCTGTGTGCTCTCTCCGCCACTTGGCTGCATCCTTGCCTGGGGCAGTTTCAGGCTGACATCAGTGAGCTCCTTCTTTGCAAGTAGTCACCGCTGCTCCACTGCCACTGCTGCTCTCCTAAGCTGCCAGGAGGGCCAATGCCCATTTCCCCCAAACCCTGTAGGGCCGCTGCATTGCCTCAACTCTACCAAACTTGGTATGGGCTTGTATGGTTACTCTTGCAGGAAAGACTCCCGAATAGTTTTTGCTTTCTATGTTTTCTTTTGGTTACTGGGCACGCTGTTATCAGCCATAGAGCCACGCACACAATCGGCGTATTGCCTGGGTCTCTAGTTCATGACTTTGGAGCACATTGCTGGCTTGGGTCTGCATGGCGGTTGTTGCTGCTGGTTTGTACATCTTGCAGGGGTTCCAGAGTGTGTGATGGTAGCGAGTTTCTTTTTTTTCTTTTTTTAATTTTCTATTTTTGGTTGAGCCCTTTCTTCCATTAGGTCCCATCTGTCCGCTACCCCAATGCCCAGGCTTACCCCCCTTGGTGGGGCCACCAAGGAGGCTACCCACTCCCTAATGGACGTTGTGGGCAAGCCCCAGATTACATCCCAGGTCAGGGCTATGAGATCAGGACCCCCTGGTTGACATCAGAGGCAGTGGGTAGCAGAATGGGCTATCATGCCGGAGGCCAGCATTTTTGTTAGTTTTTTTGCTGCCTTGGGGGCATGGATGTGTAGTGATGTCCAGTGTCCACCCTGCCCCCCTGAACATGCTGGCTTCAGTCACTGTAGTACCCCCAGCCTCCATCAGTGGACTTTCAAGTGCTGGACACTTTTCCCCTTCCTCCCCCTGGAGAAGGAGAGCAGTCCTCAGGATGCTCCATCCTTCTCCCCCGGCCTGCCCTCCGATGCCCTGGATCCCTTCCTGAACCTGGGTCACCGGCATCGCAAGCAGGAATCCAACTACTGCGCCAATGGGCCAGCATGGTAGCAAATTTCACACCTGCTTCCCTGGGTTCATGGCTCCATGCTCTACCAACTGGCATACTCTTCCTTTTACAGGCTGGGAACATGCTCCTGACTGCTGGAGCCCTGTGAGGTTTCATGATAACTGCCAGTTAACTGCCTATCATACTGTACACTTCGTCTAGAAGTGTCTAGCAATTTCCAGTGGTTATGTACCAGGCCAGTATCAGTCTCGCATTTTCTGGTGGCACTGGATGGCTCCATGGATTGGTAACGGGTTAGGGAGCCTTTCACCTCAGGGTAACATTATACAACACACATAATAATCCAAAGCCTATAACAAACAAACAATAAAATTAGGTGCTTTTCTATATCTCCCTGCCTATTTGCTTCCACATATGGCTTACGGCACATTCCTGTGGTTTCCTTGTTTGTCCTATGGCAGAGGATGTGGGGTTCTTGGTAGAGTGTTGTGGCCCCTTGTGGTCGACAGCCTCATATTCCTGCTGGCCCCTGTTGCCCCCTATGTCTCCCCCCCATCCTGGCTTCTGCCTCGCTGTCCTGCTCTTGCTGTTTCTCATATCTTCTCCTTGTTTTATCACTTCTGGCTCTTCCAGTACACTCCAGCAGTCTGTGGGACCTGTTCCTAACTCTGCAGATGGGGTATTGAGTGAAAGTAGCCTGCTGTCTACTGAGAATGGGGGTTCCCATTGTAGCTTGTTATGTATACAAGTCTCCATCCTCCAGCTGCTGTATCATAGTTGGGCAGTGGATATCATTGGATGGGAGTCTTGCCTGAAAGTTAAAGTGGTTTCATGTTTAGTTCCTACTAGCATGACATAGCCTCACCTTGGATGACAATTCTCATGCCTATGTGCCTAGTTCTGTTTTGGCTGGCCTCCATCCCTGCATATTTTCAGTCTGCTGGTGCCTTACATCTGGTATCTGGTACCATAGGGTCAGGAGTGCCGTCCTTCATTCTGCTATGCTGAGCCAGTGCCTGATTCATTAGTCAGGCTGTGCATTGCCTTGCTTCATTTTACAGTGCTTGGTCTGTGCCTATTCTGTGATTTGGCTACATGTGCCTTGCTTCATTCTATTGTGTTTGGCCTGTGCCTGATTCTGACTGGGCCGCATGTTGCCTGTTTCTTCCTCATGATTGGTTCCTACTTATTCCTGGATCTGCTTTCTCATGGCCACCTCTTCCTCCTCCTCCTCCTCAGATGTTCCAGTATCTGTTCCTGATGTCACATCTCAAGGTTTGACAAAAAAAAAAGGAGCAAGGTACGTTGCCTTCTCCTTCAGACCTGGTTATTTTTCCAGTCCATCTCATTTCAGATCACCTCCGCAAGGACATCATCGATGACAAGTATGTTCATTTGGTTTAACCTTGAGACTTTGTAGACTTCTACATTGTTTCCTATGTGGCATCTCAGTCATATTCAATTTAGAGCATCCCCATCTTCTCCGCAAACTGACCATTTCAGGGTTTGTTCTGGACTTTGGTCTTATCAGGACATCCTTTGCTCAGCTTTTCCACCCCACCATGCTGATATTGGACTCCTATTTGTACCTCCTAGAGGGCCTCAGGGCCTATTATGGCAGTACCCTGTTCTATGACCACCAAACGTCCTTCTCTGCCAAGGTGGCCACCATCTTGCATTACTATACTACCAGGTTGACTTTGGTGGTCTTCAACAGCGCACTGTTTGTCTCCAGTTTACCAGCACAAGGGCTTTCTCCTTGTCTCCTGTGGTTCTCTTCACCACTTTGCTCCAATGTGCCAGTTGTTTGTGTAATCTCAATGGTCTCCTCCTTGGATCCTATGGCCTTTCTCTTCCTTGCCACCCTCTGCTCATTATAGGCTCAGTCATTCTTTTGTGAACTCTAGTGCTCATTCTGCCACTGGCCATTCTCTCTGGATGTTGGGCAGTCATCAAGTTTGTTACAGTTTCATTGCCTAAGAGTTGTCGCCACTCCAACTGAGGCTTTCTGCAGGCATGTGGCTATTGCCAGGGTACCCCGACTCTCAAAGTTTGTCCTAAGGCTCTCTGTTCTTCCAAATGCAGTTTTCCCATCCATCTACACCCGTCGGCATCTCCGTGCTGGCAGCAGCCTTTCCCTCCCATCCTTCCTGTGCTGCTGTTGCTCGCCTTCATTTGGGGTTTCAGCATGGTTTTCATACTGGCATAGCTGTCTTTCCATCTGAATTGTACATTTGCTGAAAACCCATATTCTTGAAGTTGGAAGCAAGCTGCTTTGAAACAACAGTGCAGTGTAGGAGACACTTTTGAAGTGACAGTCTGCAAGACAGCTCACTCTTGCTCAAATCTGAGGGAGGTGTAACTTTTTTTACTTTAATTATTACACTTGGTATTGCTTTGTGTTACTTCATTTATTTTTTAATTAAGAAGGGGGTTTGCAAAACTTCTTATCTTGTGAGTAACTTCGGAAGAATTGAAATACTGCATAACTGGTTTTCCCTTGTGGTTAGCTGGATTATTGTCTACCAGCATTTTGTGACAGTTTGCATCAAACTATTTTTGGTATAGTGCTATTTACTGGTAGCTGGGGATTTCTCATTGTTAACCCTGCAGTTTGTGTATTTGAACCCAGACAGGGCCTCAGGTGGTGGAAACTGGTTTCTCCTGATTGATTTCAGAGCACAGAACACCAGGTTGCAGTGGGTCAGGGGAGGCTTACATCATAGGTATTGGGCTGAATCATTTGATTTTTCTCTGACTGTAATTGTTGTTTTTTTGCAGGGTATATTGTCTGTTAAGTTGTACAAGTTGTCCTGCTGGAAGGAAGGTCAACACTCACCGTAGTGGTGGGTCAGAGCTTGTAACTGATTGATTCCGGAGAGCACAGGCTTGGGACCACCCCCCTTCCCGTCACCCCACCCCCTCCAAGGGTGTAATTTCCTTTATACCAGGGGTCCTGACATCATTTCCCCAAGAAAGCAAGGGGTATACAACTGTCATATCCTTACCAGCATAGCACACTGCATTGAGAGTAAATGCACATGCGCGTGTGCACACACACACACACGCACACACACACACACACACACACACACACATTAACTCAAAAAAAAAACTTAAACAGGAAAAAGACAGACATGTGGGGAGAAAATCAAAAACACGGTGGCTAAGGTGACCCAAAGGAGGAGCCACTATCAGAAAGCCAAGTACGCATAAACTTTCAGCTGCAATCTCCACCATCAAAACCCAACTCTAGGGTACATTAAAAAATGTAAGTTTTATTATATATAGTTTGTAGCACCCACCGTTGACGTATGTGTCACATCCCACAGATGCTTTATCAAGTATACCTCTTTGCAGAATACACAAAGATCTGCAACAAGGTTGGTACACAATGGGGGGTGGATAGGATGAGAAAGGACTTGACAAGTTTGGGGGAATGGTTAAAAATATGGCAGCTTAGATTCAATGCAAAAAGTGCAAAGTAATGAACCTGGCAAACAAAAGCTCAGGGGACGAGTATAAAATGGAGGGTGGGGGGTACTAACAACAACAAAAATGGAAAGGGACCTGGGGTAGTCAAATCAGATGACCTTAAGGTAGGTAAGCAATGTGAGATGGCAGTCAGGAGGGCTGGGGGGATACTAGGATGTATAGGGAGAGGTTTATCAGTAGAAAACAAGAAGTTGTTATCCCTCTGTACAAGCAGTTGGTGAGACCGCATCTGGAGTGCTGTGTAGAGTTCTGGAGACCCCATCTCCACAGGGACATAGAAAGGATGAAGGCAGTCCAGAGGAGGGCAACTAAAGTGGTGCAGGGTCTGCAACAGAAGCCATACAAAGAGAGACTAAAAGTGCTTATAATATGTATACCCTTGAGGAAAGGAGGGAGAGGGAGACATAATAGAAACATTCAAATACCTCAAGGGAATCAACAAAGTCCAAGATGGGAGCACTGTACACATGGAAGTAAATCTTCCTGCTGACAACTCTTTAAATTCAAGATAAGGTGCATTCCCTTTCAAATCAATCTTCTTGTAGGAAGCAGTAGTTACTTCACTTACTGTACTATGTTATTTGAACCATGAGAATCATACTGAGGTAGATCAATTGTTTCCTACCTTTAAACCTAGCTTCTTCACTTGACAAACTCCACCACTTCATTCAAATCACAGCTGCAGCAAAAATTTGATCTAGCCATGTGGTCCTTATTCTTCGCTCTTTGAAATGTGTTGTTCTATGTTTTATAAAGACCCCACTTTGGACTTCTACCCAGGATTATAATGATGCCTCACCGACTTATGAAATTTGCTGCCGTCTTTACACTCAGCTTGGTTTGCTACCCCTAGGCCTCCAGACATTCATTCTATTCCAGAATCTCCTCCATTACTTCATTATTGAAATTTATCTGATCATAGCCGCTGCTTTCCTACGGGGTAATTTATGGACTCTGCAATCAGTTTCCTTCATTCTCAGACAACCAAAGTACCGTAGACATTTCTTGGACTAATTAGATTATGAACCTTTTGATTCAAAGGCCATTTCAAAAGATCCACCACTATATGCCTAGTTTTCTATGTATTTTTTGGACCTGGAGGATTTTCAATCCATGCTTCTACCTCCACTACATTTCTCAAGATAACTTCTCAAACAAGATGATTTCTATACTTTACATCTGACTTCACCAAAAAGAGACTGAGCTTAGGGGTTGTACCTAATGACTACAGTTGGAGATGTGGAACAGGGGCAAGATCCTTATCCCACATTTTATGGGAATGCCCTAAGATTAGGCCTCTCTGGGACCAGGTCTCCCAGTTTTGTAAGTTGATACTCCCTTCATCTCTGTTCATCAATGCTCCTTTTACTCTCCTTGGGATATCCCAAACTATCCCCTTTACCCAGAACTACCTGGTACACTGGGGAGTAGTTGCCACAATAGCAGCCAAGAGACTGCTCCTCAGAAACTGGAGAATATCTAACATTCCAACTTTCAATGAATGGCTACAGCTGGTTAGCCAGACTACGAGGTTGGAAAGGATGTCACATTCAGCCTTAGGATCTCTGCCCATGTATAACAAAATATGGTCAAAATTTGAGTATACAGAATGATCATAGATAATACACCTACAGACCTAAAGGGCATTATGGATGTCTTGCACTTCATATCTAGCAATATGTTACTAATCCCCAGTGCACCTCCCAGTGTCCCTTTGCTGTGTCCATGAAATAACTCCTTGTATGGATTACCTGCATCTGTAAATTGCAGCTAAGTGCATGCTACCTAGCACATCCTGTGATTTGTACTTATGGTAATGTGATAATGTGTTGTTGTAAAATGTTGAAAATACCAATAAAGAATTTAATGTAAAAAAAAAAGAGACCAACCTTACAGAGTTGCAATACCTATAATTCCTCCACCCAACAATGATGCCCCATTGCTCAATTTGACAAATGTTTGTAGTTTCATGTGGTTCAAATTATTCTCTACCCTTATTAACCTTGAGTTATAATTCTCCAATGACCACTAAATAAATTAATGACCACATCAGAATATTGCTACACCAGTTGGGACTCAAATTCATACTCCAGGCACTCGTTCAGAATTAGAGCATTATCTTCAGATTCCAGACCCAGAGTCCCCAGCAACATCATCAAGAAGCTTGGGAGATGGAAGTCAGCAGTGTATGAAACACAGATACCAAACCCAAATTCAGCAATAAGGTTAGCTTTTTCACTCATCTCCTCCGAGTATGCCCAGAGGACGGGCTGATCAGTAACCATGGTTCCTCAGAGGTTTTCCCCAAGGTTTTTTTTTTCAGTACTGCGTGTTACTGGTCATACTCTTTGTGAGTTTGAGGAGAAGATCAACACCATTTTTGGGATTCTCTATTCCTACTGGCTATCAAGTTCAACTGCCTTCAAAAATAGGAATAGAGTACAGCCACAAACAGAGTTTGCACAAGTATAACACTATTCCACAAAAATTGAATGGGAGGGCCAGTCTGAGGTTCAATGTGGAGGAATAAACTCCTCCCACATACTTTATTTGAACCAGCTGCCCCCAGGAGCCCCTTCTCTAGAGGTTGGAAAATTACCCAACATCCCCCCTTCCTCCTCCTTTTCAGTTTCTCTCCTTCCATGTGGGATGCTCTCTTTTCCTACCAGCTATCAAGCTTAAATGCCTAAGAAAATAGGAATAGAGTACAGCCACAAACAAAGTTTGCACAAGCATAACACTTTATTCCACAAACATTGAATTAATATATTCAGGTTCTGTCAATGAATTTGGCTTAAGTTTATTAATTGCCAATTCTGTTTCCATTCTTTGAAATGAATATTGGGTCCTACGTTCAAATAAATGCATTGCCTACGTGCTGTAGATCTGAGGCGCATAGGCAACCTACCAGTGAATGCCGCCCAGCAGGGGTACCATGGACCCCTGGTGGCATTCACCAAGGCCACGTAGGTGCAGCACAAGGCACTTACATGCTGCCTTCAAAGCCCCTGGGGTATGTCCATGCAGGGGGTGTGTCGGGAACATTCCTACATTGCATGGCATTCACCAAGCCATGTAATGCCAGGCTTAGGGGGTGCCAGGTATGCCTGCTGAGACCAGGCATAACCTAGTATGCGCCCCCATGTTCTCCTGCTAGCGGGTGTGGTGGCACCACAAATTGGACCTCAGTGCTGTTCCAGCCCACTATGCTGCAGGAGAGGGCTGGGGAAGCAGTGTGTGTGCCTGCCTGTTGGTGTGTCAGCAATGCCGCTATACACGACTCGTCTAATACACCCTATACCCTCCGCAAGAACACAAGGGATCCACTCGGGGACCCAGTACGGGCATTCAATTGGATGCCCGACAAGGTCAGCAGCTCCACCCTGACTGCATGACCATGCACACCATGGGGGCATACTCATTTACAGGAGCCCTGTGGGTGCTAGCGGTAGTGCATACCACTTACCCATGCCTGTCTGAGGCCTCGTTGGTACGCGGGTGAGGTACGTGCCTCAGGCACATATTACCCATCCTTTAGAGCATAGGACCCATTATTACTACCTGTGTTAAGTAATTCAGTGTGTCCTTGTACTTTGTCATTAAATACAGAACAGAAGAATGTATTTAGGACACTGGTGGTAATTTTGTTGTCCTCAGTTATGTGGCCATTCAAAGTGATAGGCCCTATCCTTTTAGGGCCATTTTTGTGACTATTTACTTAAGAGTAGAATAGTTTGTGTTTCCTTTAGTATGGGCAATTTTGAATTCGACTTTACTTTTTTTCCTTTTTGATCATATATTTAAGTTTTCTTAGCTCTGTTTTGTACTGACTATTGGTGCTTGGAGTATTATTAAAGGAATAATGCCTGACAGGGTGGGTGTTATACTGGGATAACATCCCACCTTGGGTGGTTGGGCCCGAGACCACCGGCCAAGGGTGTCCAACACCTGAGAAGGGATATTTTACCAGCATAACACCCACCCTGGAGGGTATTATTCCTATTATACAATGGCTTGTTGTTATATATAAAATTAAAAAAAATAATTTTAAAGAATGTTTTTATTAGTGTGGAAAAATATTTTTGTTTCTTAAGAGGAGATGGAAAAAAGAGATCATCAGGATCATCCATAGCAGCCATAATGATGACAGTAGACCTGTGAACAGCAGGGATGTTATGCCAGGATAACATCCCTGCTGTGATGGCCAACTGACCAATCAGAGCCCAGGATTCTTTCTTGCCATTGTATAATTTGTTTTAATGTTTTAAATACTTTTTCCTTTTTGAGTATCTGTCTCCTGACAGTTTTGATCAATAATATAGGCACCCCACCCTTTTTTTTAGGTGATGTCTCAGGATGGAGGTAGGTGGTCAGGATTTAATGAAGTCTGCACTGACCAATTTTTTGTTTTCTCCCTTAGTCCCCTGCCAAGGCAGCATGTAAGTGGGTGCGTGTGGAGGTGCACACATGATGCAGAACTGCGGCCCCTCCTTTTGTGTCACTCGAGCTGTCAGTCTTACTCCCAGACCTCCATCTGAGGGCAGCCAAGGGCCAAGTCAGTAAGCATTCCTGCACTGGGAAAGGAGAACTGTCTGATGGGCACTCAGTCCCCTCAACCCGGCCAATCCCCAGTGACCTTAGCTCATTCCTGAACTCTGGTTATCTGCATGGTGAGAGGTAAGGCACACAGCACCTCAGCCTTCTGTGCCACCGACCACTAGTCCAAATATTTCTTGGTACTACTGTACATTACACGGTTGCTACAATTATTTCTCATAATATTAAATGCTGTAACTGTCTGAGTGGCTGAGATGAACACAATGGGCAATTGTTCTTTTTAGTGCTGGTTTGCATAGCAGATCAGTTCCCATTTGGATCAATGTTTGGAAGGGTTTTGTAGATGTCCCACTGAAATGCACTGAGTGACTGGGATACCCCTTTTTATGGCTGTCAGTGAGTAAGTGGTGGCCTTGCAATTGCTCCTTGCAGCTCTTTGTAACACTTTAATGTTCTATTGACAACAAGAAGAGTATGACAGCCTGTTCATCAAGTGAGGTCACTGACGTGGACATGCAGTGTGAACCACAGTGACCTAGGTGATACTCTGAAGAAGTCCTCAGGTTGTTTAGATTTGCCCCCACCCCCACCCCGTGATGTCTAGAATGGCAGTGAAAGAGCTCAGAGAGGTTGTACTACTAAACTCTGTCTGAACAACTTTATGAAGAAATGCTAATGTTTATTTTTTTCTGAAAAAAATGAAATTGCCTGAATAAAACTGAGCAGTTTCATACTACTAAATTACTGCAATGCAAAAGAACAAAGAATAGCATAGCAGTGGCACTATTTTATGCTTCAAGCAACTAGGAGGTATCTCACTCTCTCAGCCTCTCTATATCATGAAAAAAGGTTGAATTTCCCATCAGTCTGAGTAGCCTAGTCATAGACTGAGAAAAATAAGTGGGGGGGATCACTTTCTGGAGCAAGGGAAGGGACAGAGTAAGGTAGCTTGTAAAATGGCAATTAACCATTATGACTTTCATACACACTATATCCTAAAGTGATTCATAAGGCACAGAAGTTTTGTGCTTGAAGCACAGGAAATGTAGAATAGAATAGAGCTGAGTTGAGCTGGAGGTAGAGGCGACCAGAACAGAACAGAATTTCCAGTGCCCAAAATGACCTGACCTGGTATTGAAAAAAAAAAACTGTCTGCCTCTCCCAACTACCTGATGGGTCCAGTGAACAGCCCATCCCATCAGGGAATTAAAAAAAAAAAGTACCCTCCCCCATCTACTTGACAGGTCTATTGCCCAACCTAGTCCAACAGGGAATAAAAAGCAAATCAAGTCCTCTACCCCCTCCAACTAATTGACTGGTTCTTTACTCAATCCAGGCCACAAGAGAAACATATATATGTGTGTATATATTTATTATGCATGCCCCTCTCTCCCAAACTATCTGAAGGGCACAGTATGCAACCCAGCCTGCAAGGGGAAAAAAAAATATGCCGTGCTCCTACCAATAACCTGATGGAGCCAGTGCCCACTATGGCCCAACATGGAATGAAAACATTTGCCCCCTCCCTCAAATTGCCTGACAGGTCCACTGTCCAACCCAGCCCATTAGAGAAAACAAAAATTAGCCCCCTTCTTCAACAGCCTGAGAGGTCCAATGCCCAACCTAACCTGTCAGGGATTAAAAAAAAATGCTAATCCTCCCCTAACAACCTGAAAGGTCCACTGTTTAACCAGGCCTGTCTGGGAATAAAAAAAAAAACTGACCTTCCACCTCAACAATCTATCAGGTCCTGTTCCCAACCCGCCTGGCAGAGAACAAAAAAAAAATCTGCCCCCCCCACAAATATCTTAACAGTCCAGTGCCCAACCTGGCTGATCAGGAAATAAAAATATGTAACCCTCCCTCCAACTAGCTGATGGGTCTCATTCTCATTGTGTTCCATGTATTCAGTTCAATTCAATTCAACTTTATTTATATAGCGCAGTTCTCATTGAGACTCATTGCACTTTACGTCTTATTAAAAACATTTAAAATATATTACATAAACAAACTACATATGAAATCCTTTTAACACAATAAATACTAAACATAGTCTAGGAAGGCTTGTCCAAATAAATGGATTTTAAGCTCCTGTTTAAACTGATCCCCGGTCAAACTTTCCCTGATATAAAGAGGTACAGAGTTCCAGAGGATTGTAGCTGCATAAGCATAAGAGCGCACACCAGATGCTTGTAAATGGATCCTCTGAACCTCCAACAATCCCTCGTCAGTGGAGTGGAGTGGGCGGGAGTGGAGGTGGGGACACAGGAGGTCTTGCAGGTAGTCAGACCCCTGCCCATGTAGGGTCTTGTAGTTTAGCAAACTGACCTTGAAGAAGATCTGCCACCTAACCAGCAACCAGTGTAGATAGCAGAGCACAGGTGTAATATGACAAGACCTAGATATGCCAGTCACCAACCTGGCCACCGCATTCTGCACTAGCTGCAGGTGACAGAGATCTACCCCGAAAGCCCTGGGTATAGGGCATTGCAGAAATTAAGGTGAGAGGTCATAAAAGCATGGGCCAGTGCTGGCAGATCACCATGCGTGAAGCCAAACACAGATAAGGAAGAGCAGTGGCAAAGCAGTGAGCAGAAGGTGGCATAGGCAGGGTGGTAAAACATTGATTTCTCCATGCACATCCAACTTAGGTCACAAAGAGGAGCTCAAATACTGTGCAGGAGTCATTGAGACTGCTGCTATCAGCCTGATCAGGCAGCGCCCCCTCCTCTGGCCCATAACACACTTGCACTGGAGACTGGATCAAGAAGTACCAATGGTGCACACTTCCAAGACTGTAACCATCAGTGCCAGTGATACTGGCTTCACTCTCCCTCGCTCGCGTTTTGCTTCTCTCTACCTCAATCTCAGCTCTGCTTCATTCCCATTATGAACATTAGGGAGGCAGTATATTGCAGTCATTTAAGGCTCTGATCTGCAAATCTGGTGACCTGGGTTTGAATCCCACAGCTCCCACGTGCATACTGTGTGACCCTGAGAAAGTCACTTAATTTCCCTATGCTCCCAGGTTGCACCTGTAAGCAAGCTTTTAGCTTAGTGTGTCTTACCTGGTTAAGCAATTGGAAAAACAAACAAACATAGGGATCACACTGCCATGCACACTTGAACACAGCCTACTGTGCAGCGGGAAAATCTGGTGCCCAGCCTGGCCCATCAGGGAGCAAAACAAAATCTGCTCCTTTCTCTCAAATTATCTAATGGGTTCAGGGTCCTACCCAGTAGGAATTTAAAAGATCTGGTACCCTCCCCCAACTACCTAATGGGCCCAGTGCCCAAAATAATTGGTTAGACAAAAAAACAAAATCTGTCTTCCTCCTATACCCAACAACCTCATGAGTCCAGAACCAAACTAGGATCATCAGGGAATTAAAAAAAAATCATCCCCCTTCCCTCAAAAACCAAACAGTTCCCAAGCTCAATCTAGTCTGTCAGGGAATAAAAAATAATCCGTCTCCCCTCAAAACTACCTGTTAGGTCTTATGGCCTAACCAGGCCCATCAGGGAATAAAAATTATCTTGTCCTCTGCCCCCAACTACCTGACAGGTCTGATGCACAACCTGGCCCTTCATGAAATAAACAGTCTGCCCCCTTCCCTCAAGTAACTGACAGTGCAGGTGTCCAGTGTGGACCATCAGAGAACACAAATGAAAGATTATATGGAGGGGGCTATAAGTGAATTTGATGCTGGGGGGAGATGAAGGTAATTGCCTGTTATTACGTGTACTTGAACCACCATGTACAATGTAGGGAGTATTACTGAAAATTAGTGCTGCTGTGTCAAAGCCCTCCCTGAGTGCATGTACTGTATACAAGAAATCTGTAAAACTGATTTTAGATGTGGTCTTCCTGTAACAACATTTAAAACAGTGAGACTGCTGAGACCATAAAGCCTGCTACAAATGTAAACAAACATAAAAAAAAGGCAAGACTGATCTTGTTAGCAGGAGCCAAATCATGTTGATGTTGTCCTGTTTTCAATTCTATTTAAACGTTTCACTGTATATTATTTAACGTTTATCAATTCTATTTGAATGTTTCATTGTATATTATTGAAAGGTTATCAATTCTATTTGAAAGTTTCACTGTATATAATAGAAAGTTTATCAAACAGGTTCCCTGTTTATTTTACCCAGTACCATGTTAAAATTAGATCAGAGTACAGAAAACTATGTGTGTTGGTAGGCATTGTGCAACCTACTACACCTGTATATCTCTAGAAAAGTAGTGTATGAAAAGGAATTAGGGACGTGGGAACATGCTTGGAGCACTTTGTAAGCATGGATTATAAAGGTCATTAAATCGATACAAAGGGTGCAAAGCTAAAACATTAAGAGTTTAAAGATTTGTTTTCCCCTGATATCCTTTCAAGATGTTAACAAAACCATTTGCAGAGGACAGTACCACCTGGTGAGTAAACATCCATTTTCCAATTTCAATTCAGTACCCCCCCAATCAAAATTAAATATTAGAAGCTTCCAATACAAATGTCTTGCCAGAACAAACTCAGACTCACAAGCCCTTAATGGGGAAATTACTTCTGTAGACATTGTGCACATTATGCTGCAGAAATATTTCATAGTTAGCATGACAGAATTACACTAATGACAATCTTTCTTCTGTGTCTTTCACTGAATGGTTTACATCCTGAAATAATTATAATCATTTGTCCTGCTGTCTTTTATCTGCACTCCAAACAAATGATTGTTCCTTCAGCAATAAGTCACAGGCAACAATTTTAACTTTTTGCCTTTCTTGAATTTTTTGTAGTTTTATCACTCCAGTGAACTTTTTTCAAATGTCATTTCCATTTTCACTACACTAAAAAGACCAGTGTTGCAAATTACATCTCCAGCACACAGCATTAGGAGAGTTAGTGTATCTAATAAATTTTCCAGTGCAATGGTTTCTGTAAAATGAGTCTGACCCAGGAGAGTCTGACATAGTAGCCCTAAAATGTAGTAGTTAACAAGTCATCATGGTGTTTGGAACAACATCAAAGACCTTACATCAAACAGATTTCCGTCATTTAGCTGATGTCACCTCAAGAGGTCTCATCTCAGGCAGCCAGTCTCTTTAACCTGACAGGTTGTTTCTACATAATGAGAATATAAAAAAACACCACTTAATAGAACAATAAATTCTCAAATATCCTTTATTTTCTGCTTCACTAACCGAAGAGAAACATCAGTATTACCAAGCAGGATGTACTGTAATCTTAAGGCTTTTCAAAAAGCTGTATGTGTTCTCAGCTTTATTTTAGGGACCCAAAAAATCATAGTAACTTTCATAATGAGAAAACAACCTTGGGCTGTAGTTTTACTACAAACAAGATGTACGATATATGGAGCTTTGACACTTGTGCATGTGATGTCAGACTGGTTTTCCCAAAATCTCCTAAACTGGTACTAACTGAGATCATGGTATCAGTTTGACTTTATTGCAACTAGTAGGCATGGCCCCTTATCTCACACATTGCTCTGATGTGTCTATGAAAGCCACTATTACTGAGGAATAAACTGCTCTTAAATATTTTATATAAAACACCCTACATGCAAAAGCAATTGTTTAGCTGATAGATCAGTTGTTCTGCATACTGTATAAGAGAAGGATCCTCTACGCTGCTGTGATGACCTGATTCAGATCTGAGAACAAAATAATTCTACCCAGATGTTTTCACAATGTGCAGAGAGGCATACTGTACTCTGCCTAATGTGAATAGGGAAACAATACCCAAGGAAAGCACAGACCCAACACATGATGCAAACCAGTGAAATCTACACAATATACACACACACTCTGCTGTACACATAGACATCACCAACACAGAGACATAGGATAAACACATATAGACACTCCATACAGTACACAAGTATTGCAGAAAACATATACAGCCATGACTTGGTGGTATACCCATCCCATAGTGCATGCATATACCCTAAATAATTGCACAAATACATAGTACTACCCAATTACTCAAAAGCACCACATGTCACTCACACATTGAATGATCAACAAATCAGCATGACAGTTTGTAAGACTAGGTTTTGCACAGCTTATTTGCTGAAGGAGCACTGGGCAATGTGGTTGAGGGCATGCATATTGATTAGATAGTAATACTCGGGTAGCATGACAAAGTGGTTAGAGTATAGAACTGAAAACCTGTGCAGAAGGTTTCAATCCCACTGCTGTCATTTATCATGGGACTGTGAAC
The DNA here is from genome assembly GCA_016271365.2 of Neoceratodus forsteri. NCBI lineage: Eukaryota > Metazoa > Chordata > Ceratodontiformes > Ceratodontidae > Neoceratodus > Neoceratodus forsteri. Next base: position 896,846,712 of record CM057458.1, read on the forward strand.
AAGTCCCTTAACCTCTGCAGTTAATATTTCTGTAATCTGTCTCTATGCTATAGGACTCTCTCAGTGCACTTATAAGTCAGCAATAAAACAGGCCAGGAAGCATAGCAGTAGGGCTGCCAGCTTACTATTCCTGTGACCTGGGTTTGTGAATGGACTATGGTAGTGGGGGACAACTGGGGAAGGACTGATGAATGTCCCACTCAACAGCACTCCTCCTTCATCCTCCACTGTTTGACTGCCATCCAGGAGAGACAGGGTGGTAGTGCAAGTGGAGGCTGCTGGGGATTGGGAAGATGCTACTGGATCCTGATACATGTTCCTGTACTACTGCAGGCATGCACATCACATCACTTCATGCTGGCAAGCCCCACAGAGATCATGGTAAAAACCCAAAGGCTAGCAAGATAATTCCTGACTCTTCCCTGGCCCCAGACTACCAACCATGTACCTTTCTCCCAGACTTGATCCTTAACCTAGCTGGGGCAGCTGCATTCCCTGGGGAAACCACCATGACTGACAAGTCTTGGAGGAACAAGGATGCCATGGTAAGTACCTGGTGATAGGGTAAAGAGGCTGGGGGGGGGGGTTGGTTGGTTTGAGCTACCTGGTAGGAGGATAAACACAGGACTGGAAAAATAAATGTCAGCAACAGCCCCCCCCAGCCCATCCTGGAATGCATGATGCTTTGGAATGGTTTCAACTAAAATTAATTAAGCAATATTTAAAACCAAATTCAACTTTCCTTCCTTTTTTAATTTAATATAATTTATTAACTTTTCAAATATACAACATAACAATCACCATTACACCACCAAAACAAAGACACAAATAACAACCTACAACTAGCAAATCACATAACAAAAAGTAAAAGAACATTACCCCAATACTCCCTCCCAACACGCAGAGCACAATAAACTTCCAATCCAAAGTAAAATAACAGTCACAAAGCCCATGATAGAGGATAGAAACCAATCTGAGCTGCTCCAACCTAGGATCTCGCTGAAAGATCCAATTGCAGAGGGGCTTCAGTGGCATTGGGGAGTGGTTCACTAGGTCGAGGATAGTGATGAACACAAAGAAGACAAAGGTTCTTTATTTTGGGAATAGTGACAATCCAAGTCTAGGTATAACATCCTTAACAAATATGCTGATAAAACAGGTTACTGAATATCAATATTTAGGTTTAATATTTGATGCAGAGTTACATTTTCAAGAACTTATTAGGGAGGTGTTAAATAAAGCTAATAAAAATATTAGAAGCACTTAGACGAACATCTAAATGTCTAGATCAAAGAGCTAGGAAAGCTATTGTGGAGCAAATGATATTACCCTCTATTGATTATGGAAGCAATATATGTATAGGGTTGCACCAAAATTAATGCAGGATACATTAGATAAAATGCAGTATAAACTTACAAGATTTGTATTGGGATGTCATTATAGGACACATCATTGTACATTGTTAAACATGTTAGGGTGGACAACACTAGAATATAGAAATGGGAAGCATGGTTAAAATGATTGCATTGTTTTTTCATGAAACAACCTGCACACTATATTTTAGTTGCTGCACTAACGAAAAAGGTAGAACCAATTTGGATCTTAACTAGATCTGTATATGAAAATAAGATGAAGACAAATTGTACAAAACAATATTTCATGAAAAATGTTTAAAACATCAAGCAGCAAAATTTTGGAATATGCTTCCACATTCAATGAGAGTAATGGCATCTCCTAAACAATTTAGTATAGGATTAATAACAATGTTTCAAGTGGTGTGTAATTGTTAGGTTGAAACCTGGTTTAGAAATTACCTTTTAGTATTTGATGTAGTCATATACCTGTCTGTATATTGCAATTGAAAAAATGTTATATCTGCCTGTGTATTTGTATAAGTGTTGCCTATGTATTTGAGGGGTCTTAAACCTATTTTTGTATGTCTATTGTAGAGTATGTATTTGTGCAATACATATTTTTGTACAGATTTTGGCATAAATATGTGGTCTGTGTAACTTTATATTTTTTATCCAAAACATCTTACAGGACTGTCTTGTGAACAGGGATTTTATCACTAATGATATGAATTGATATCCTGTATAAAAATAAAAATATTATCTATCTGTCTGTCTATCTATCTATCTATCTATCTATCTATCTATCTATCTATCTATCTACCTATCTATCTATCTAATGCATAAAGTGGCTCCAACAGTTTTGGAATTGCTCATACCGATGGTATTGGAAAGCTATTTGTTTTTTGACCATCAAGACCTGTAAAATTTTTTAATGCCACTCCATATACATAAGGGTGGTATCATCTACCCAGTGACGCAAAATTATCAGCTTAGTGGTAATTGATATTAGGAACATATAGGCCTTGTGAGGACCAAAAGGATTAACTTGGTAATAATCTACCAAACAAATATCCAGCATGAACAAGGGGTTGAGCCCTAAAAAGGTGTCTGAAGAGCACTTGATAACATTCCAAGAAGGTGTGATTTTCATGTAATCCCAAAGCATATGCTTAAGATGTCCTACAGTGAGTCCACAGTGGGAGTAGCTTGGAGAGGGGATTCTACCAATTCTAAATAACTTTCAGGGGCTACAATACATAATGTGCAAAATGTGATATTGGAGAAGACAATATTGATCCTGTTTCACATATTTGTATAAATTCCACCATATTGTCAGCCAAGCCTTGGCATCAGGTTGGAGACCCAGTGTTTGTAGCCAATAGTAATATATCCCCACTGGACTTCCAGGGTCTATGGCTTGGAAGAGCTTATAAAACTTAGAAACAGAATGGGGCTGTTCTGCAATAGTCAAACAGGCATGCTAATTGGAATTATCCTGTGAAAGCTATGGACCTGATTCCATATAAGAGGTGATTGCCAGAAAAAGTTGAAAATACTTAAAAATATGAAGTTGGAGGATAGAAACAAGCACTCTGGTAACATATGTACCAGAACACATTTATCTTAATCCAAAAGGGATGCAATAAAAGCACCTTGGAACTGTGGGCAAATATTAACTGGGATCGGGCGACCAGCTATTTGAATATCTGGGTTACCTGTGTAACGTCTTTTGTTCAGTCAGAACCTAAATAGGTACACAGCTGACAGATAGCTTTTATGGACCACATTAGGGGTATCACTCTAAGCTGAGGGGCATACGACATGGCTTTAGGTACAGAAGGCTGCTAAATTATAGTCCATGTTGTTTACACAAGTGATGTTCTAATGATAACCATAGAGGGAGATGAGCAGAATCTGGAGGAGCTGGCCAAGGATGACCCCACTGAAACAGCTTACTGCTAAGTAAGGCAAAATAATGTAAAAATAAATTGGGCAGCTGCAGGCTGACCCCCTCTTTTGGAAGTGATACTTAAAATATGAGCGACGGACAGCTCCACCTTTCCATAAAAATTCTGTAATCAATCGTTGCAAACATACAAACCATGATTTAGGTAGATATACACAAAGCATTCCCAATGGATAAATCACCTCTGGCAAGATATTCATTTTAAATAATACTACTTCTCCCCCGGAGAGATAAAGGTAGAGCCATCCAATGCTGCAAATCAGTTTTAATCTCCTGCATTAGGGGTAGAAGGTTTTCATTAACTAAATCAGAAGGGTATCTGGATAAGCATATCCCTAGATAAGAAATAGCTTTGGATTCTCATAGTAAGCCAAGGTCTAAAATCTCTATTTTAGGGTCATAGGCATTTAAAGACAGCTCTTTCATTTTGCCCAGGTTGAGCTTGTAACTAGCAATCACTGAGAATTGTTGGATTTCAGCCAAGGCTGCTGGAATTGAAACCAGGGGATCCTCTACATGTAACAGAAGATCATTCGCATTAGAGGACATCTTGTACCTTCCCTCCACACTAAAATTCCTTTAATAGTAGGGTTCTGTTTGAGATTGTAAAGTAGGGGTTCTAAATAGAGGTTAAAAAGAAAGGGAGAGAGGTAGCATCCCTACTTTGTCCTCTGTTCTAATGAAAAGCGAGCAGACAAAATTCCATTGCACTTAATATGGGCAGAAGAGTTGCAATTAGGAATGATGGATATCCAGCCAATTTTTTGTATCCAAGCGGATATCAAGCTGTTATCCAAAATCCGGTCCGATCGGATAGCTTTTCAAAAACAGGGTTGGAGTGTCTCACTTTAGTGATGTGTTAGTGACATTTCACCATGTTGCACCCACCACCATTGTAGCTTTTAAAAAATAATTAAAAGCACCTCTGAATTCTATAAATTACTTCTCCTCATTCTGCTCCCAGCTACCACCCATGACACTTAGCCACCACAGAACAGCAGGGAGGAGACCGAGAGGGAAAATCGCTGACCACAGCTTGCATAATTTGTCAGGGCAGAGGGGGAATGCTGCAGAATGCTGCGGCTTTACAACTATAATTTTATTTTGTAAGGGTCACAAATTCCCCATGTCAGTTCTGCAGGGGTTTGGACTAAGACAACTGGTGCATGAGCCAACCAGAGACAAATCTATTCCAGACCTGGTATGGACCAGTGGAAACAGAGTTGAAGGAGTCCAGCTGGAAGGACAGCTGGGATCCAGTGACCACCACATGGTGTGGTTTGGCATGGAGACAGGGACTCAATTAAGCCACACAAGGGGAAAAAGTATTTGATTTCAGTGAAATGAGTGGATGTTCAAGAGCAGCCCTGGAGAAGGAAGAAGTAATGAAGGAAGTGGAAGAAAAGAGGGGGAAACTAAAAGGAGCCATAGTGGAGGTAACTAACCAATGCCTTAGGATAGTGGCCAAAGGGAAAAGAAGGAAACAACTATAGTTCTCTAAAAGGGTAGCAGACAAAGTAATGGCTAAAAGAGCAAGTTTCAGGAAGTATAAAGGAACCCAAAAGGAGGAGGTTGGGGAGGTGTACATTGAATGTCTAAGGGAAGCAGTGCAGGCTGTTAGGAGAGCCAAGGCAAAGACAGAGGAGGGCTTAGCATGGACTGTGAAAAAAGGGGACAAGACATTTTATAGGTACATCAGTGATTGAAAAGAAATTGGGGTGGGATAGTGAGGCTGAAAGGGGAGGAGGGAGAGTGTAAGGGGGGATCTACACTAAGCAGAAATACTGAACAAATACTTCTGTTCAGTATTCACTAAGGAGGGAGTGGGTCAAGGACCACAGTTGGGGAGAAGAGGCAATGGGGGGAGAAGAAGTGGACACCAGTCCATTCACAGTGGAGAAAGTTTTGGAGGAACTCACAAAGCTGAAGGTGGATAAAGCAATGAGGCCAGACCAATACACCTGAGAATATTAAGGGAGCTGAGAAGGGAATTAGCAGCACCTCTGGCCACCCTGTTCGCACAGTTACTCAACACAGGCATGGTTCCAGAGGGCTGAAGGAAGGCACATGTAGTTGCACTGCACAAAAGTGGCAGTAGGGAGGAAGCGGGGAACTACAGGCCAGTCAGCTTCACTTCAGTGGTGGGGAAGATGATGAAGATACTGCTGAAAGAAAGGATACTGGCACACCTGGAATACAATGGTGCCCTGGATCTGAGGCAACACAAATTCACAGCAGGAAAGTGTTGTCAAACAAATCTGATAGGTTTCTTTGTTTGGGTGATTAGGGAAGTGAGTCAGAGAGGGGTGGTAGACATCACCTACCTAGATTTCAGCAATGCCTTTGATACCATCACACACAGAAGGCTGGTTAACAAGATGAGTAGTCTGGGCATGATGCATAAGGTGATACATTGGGATAGAAATTGGCTGACTGACAGAAGACAGAGGGTGGTGGTAAATGGGATCCAGTATAGGTAGAAAGAGGTGACCAGTGGAGTACCACAGGGATCAGAACTGGGACAAGTCCAATTCAATATCTTCATTAGTGATATTGTAGAGGGGCTAGGGAGAAATGTATGCCCATTTGCAGATGACACCAAGATCTGCAACAGAGTGGATACTCCAGAAGGGGGTGCAGAAAATGAAGAGGGACCTGGAAAAGCCTGAACAACAGTCAGAGGTGTGGCAACTGAGATTCAATTCAAAAAAGTGCAAGATAATGCACCTGGGTAGGGGGAACCCTGGGGAGATCTACAGAATGGGGGGGGTGCTGACTGCCACCAAAGAGGAAAGGGACCTAGGGGTGATCATATCTGATGACCTTAAGGTATCAAAGCAGTGCACAAAGGCTGCAGGGAGGGCCAGTGGTATGCTGGGGTGCATAGGCAGAGGCATTACTAGCAGGAGACGGGAGGTGTTGATGCCATTGTATAAAACACTGGTAAGGCCTCACCTGGAGTACTGCATGCAGTACTGGAGACCACACACATGTGTAAGGACATAGACTGGGTTGAGGCTATCCAGAGAAGGGTGACAAAGATGGTGCATAGCTTGCATCGCAAAACATATGAGGAGAGACTGAGTCCTCAATATGTACTCACTGGAGGAGAGGAGAGAAAGAGGGGACATGATAGAAACTTTCAAGTACCTCAAGGGTATAAACAATGTGCAGCTGGGAGATCTTTTCCAATGTAGAAAAGAGATTAGAACGAAGGGACACAATATGAAATTGGAAGGAGATAGATTTAGAGGTAATGTGAGGATGTTTTTCTATACCAAGAGGGTGTTGGGCACTTGGAACAGTCTGCCACCGGAGGTGGTGGGAGCAAGCACAGTGAAGGGGTTTAAACATGCCTTGGACAGGCACAAGGGAACATTGGGTGGGGAAGGAGTAAGGAAAAGCCATTGATCACTTAGGGTCAGTGACTGCATTCATGTTTAGGGCTTATGGGCAGGCTAGATGGGTCTAGCAGTCTTTATCCACTGAAAATGTCTATGTATCTATGTATCTATGTAACTACACAACAAAGAAGAGTCGACAGACAAGTGGTACTCATGTAATAAATAAAATTTATTGCAGATAGATAATGCAGACTTATTACCTGTACAGTGTAAACACTGGGAGAATCAGGTTTCCTTACCTAGGTAAAAGCAGACAGCCTCTCTCTCTGAGAGCTACATGTTACAAGGGGTCGTATACCCTGATAATTACTATAGCAACAGCTAAGATACATAAAATGAATTGGACAAAAGCAGGTGGTCTGAGCAACTGTCCTGACTAGTATAAAAAGTTACATTACTAAGCACATAACGATACAAAGAAGGTACTTATCTTCAAGGTCAGCTGTAATGATGCACAACTGCTAAAGATGGCACTATTGCCTTACATATAGGAATACAGTAACAACAGAGCAAAATAATTTCTCATGGCTTATATATATATATATATCAGTAAAACATAGTAGAACACGGATCCTGATACTTATGTTTGTATGATAAGTGTCTTTGCCCTAAGGTTAGTACATATGCATACATAGGTTGCTGCCCGCTAGATGGGGCACCATCAGGGATGCTGGTCCATGGATAACATCCTCCCCCCCGTTGCCTTCAAAAGAAAAGGCAGCAACCACAGGAATGTTGTGGGATGGAGCTACAAATGCTGTCATTTACAAGCCTGTGGCATGAGCCTTGTAAAGGAATTCAAGTTGTTTGTAATGTTGTTTAAGAGGTCATCGCAGACAGCAGAGGGTTAGTATGAGAAAAACTATCTAAAATGCTTGAATAATAACAAAAGCTTTAAAAGTTAATTATAACCAAGTATTGAAAGAGCAGTACTTAAATCCCCATTATGAATAAGAGTATTTAGAGCATCACCAGCTTTAGAAATATTATTGCTAATATAGAAAAGATGTGAATCCTTTCTAGCTAAAAGTGTTTTCAATGAAAGTGTCAAAGGGTCGATATGTACATTAAAAATAGGCAAATATTGAGCACCTTGTATGCATGATCCTGTGTGACCGACTCTTGCAGTATATTTTCTATTTGTTCCCAGATTCTTCTCTTTTGTTCCTCCAGGACAGTGACTTAGCTGATCATGTCGCTGATCATGCCATGGATCTCTGACTCATTGCTCTTAGTGATGAGAGTGAGTGGAGCTGCATTGCGATATACAGGCCCTCTGCCTGTGTCATGGAGGCTGCCACCTTGGTGTTGTAAGTGACATCTGCCATGTTGGCTGGGATGTGGTGATGCAATATGCATGACAACATCAGTGCCATCTTGTGAATGGCAAACAGAAATTGCTTCACCATGGGGATTTAACTGTTGTGTGACGTGGCATGCCTCATTATCAGAGTCATCATCACTGGATGATGCAATATTAATGGGCGTATACTGGAACCCATTCATGGCCTTAACATGGCTGGCAAGAATCTCCCATTGGTGTCGCAACTTCGCCATCTTCTGTCTACACGTTCTGAGACAGACTTTTGAAGTGCCCTGCTCGATACCTTTCTCAGTCTCTCTCTGCAACACTCTATATGTGGTGCCCAATTTGACATTTTCCCCTAATCTCTTTATCCAACTCATTACTCACATGTTTGTAATCCTCCTTCAACTCTGCATTCTCTTCACTCAAAATATCATTCAAATGCACTGTTTCATATCACATTTCAACTATTCACAATCATCTGTTAAACATAACTCTTGCTCAGTGTCCTGAGCAGTACAGTGCAAAAGCCTGGAATTAGTATCATTGAGTGACTGTGTCTCCTCCACTAGTTTTCTTTCCTTCATCTATAACTCTGATGCCTGCAAGCCCATTTCCTTTTTTAAGAGACACATTTTACAGTTCTAGAGAGGCACACCACGCTGTGTGACTCTCAACAGTGTTATGTAGAGCCACAACAAAAAGAGTCTAAACAACCAATCAAGAAATATAACCTTAAAGGTCCAAGTATTGGTCAGAAATTAGCAGCAATGCTTTGTCTGTAGATTTTGTGTCCAGCATGAAATCTGTCCATCTGTCATGGGATGTGAGGTAGTTTGAGACATTAAGTCTCAGTTCTGTGCACAGGTCAGACATAACAAATAAGGGACAAACAAACAGAAAAGCAAAGTGTGGAAACCTGGTAAAATACCCTGGCATCATCACCTACCACTTTCCAGTCCATGGCGTTTGATTGATTGTGGCAGGGGGTATGCAGTCACCTGCAAAGGGAGTGCAAAGGGTCCAATGTGGGTCTGCCACACTCAAGACCAAAGATGGTGTGGATCTTCCATGACCGCTATCACTGTATGCCTGAGTAGGTCCAAGTAGGTGATATAAAGATTGCGCTACACTACTCGACCATTCAAAATCAACTGAATGTAAATCTTCTTTTGTGCATTCCACCTGCACGTAGTTGCCAAAATGTAAGGGTCACAGATTCCCCATGTCAGGTTCTTGGTGGAACTACACAACAAAGAAGAGATGACAGACAAGTGGTACTCATGTAATAGATGACATTTATTACAGATGGATAATACAGACTTATTACCTGTACAGTGTAAACACTGGGAGAAGCAGGTTTCCTTATCTAGGTAAAAGTAGACAGTCTCTCTCTGAGAGCTACGTCTTATACCCTAATAATTACTATAGCAACGGCTAAGGAAGATGCATAAAATGAATATAACTTGACAAAAACAGATGGTCTAAGCAACTGTTCTGATGTGTAAAAAGTTACATTACTAAGCAGATAACAGTACAAAAAAGGTACTCATCTCCAAGGTCAGTTGTAATGATGCACAATTACTAAAGATGGCACTGTTACCTTACATATAGGAATACAGCAAAAACAGAGCAAAAGCATTTCTCATGGCTAATATATATCAGTAAAACATAGTAGAACACAAATCCTGACACTTACGCATATACGATAAGTGTCTTCGCCCTAAGGTTAGTACACATGCATACATAGGTTGCTGCCCATGAGGTGGGGGCACCACCAGGGGTGCTGGTCCATGAATAACAATTTATCTCTGCTCCTTCAGCTCTCCTTGTTCTGCTTCCCAACACTGACCTTGACCACCACTGGAGATAGGAAAGGAGGCAGAGAGGGGAAAATATTGACCACAGCTCACAGAATTAGTCAGAGCAGAGGGGAATGCTGCAGCTTTACAACTTTAACTCATCTTACAGAATTAGTTGGCTTTTCACCACCAAAGAAACTGTTCAAAATGCAGTCTCTGCTTTCTTTTACATTCAGCCTGCTCTCTCATTAGAATCAGTATTTTGCCCTCCCTCACACCAGGCTAAGGAGTCAGTTAATGAGAGTGGAAAATGCTGACCGCAGCTCACAGAATTAGAGCAGAGGGGAACACTGTGGCTTTACAACTTGCCACCCATGACATTGAACCACTGACTTACTCTGCTCTCCTTGTTCTGCTTCCATTGATAACTGCTTTACTCAGAGTAAAGTGGAGAATGCTGACCGCTGCTCACTGGCAACAGCATACTGTGGCTTTACACCACTGAAGAAACTGTTCAAAATGCACTCTGCTTTCTTTTAAATTCAGCCTGCTCTCTCATTAAAATCATTATTTATCCCTCCCTCACAATAGGCTGTCAGTTATTGAATCACAATAGATCATAGCAAGATTTATTATATTATATTAAGGGCTCAAAAAAGTTTGGTATGGAAATATTTTACTTTAGAAACAAAGTGATTCAAAAGCAAAATGGACTTTGTGTCAGCAGCCTGCAACATAAGTTGCAGTGTTTCTGTAAAATCATATGGGACATCTAGCCTATTAAACCACATGAGGAACAAACACAAGGATGAATTTGCTGCTATGCAATCTGAAAAAGAATTAAGCAGAACTTCCTGTAAATCTGAGCCTCCTGCAAAGAAGATCAAAAGGGAGCAGCAGACAATTGAGGCTTGTATTTCTTCCTCCTTCCCATATCCTAATGACCACCCATGAGCAGAGTATAATTTAAGCACTAGCTGACTTGCAGCTTGCAATACATTAACTTTACCCACACACAAAATGTAGACGGGAAACCAAATTTCTGGAGTACAGCAAATAAATAGGGCCAGGAGACTCAATCAAAAGCTTTTTCTGAATCCAGGGAAACCAGAGCAGCCAGTGCTCTGCTGTCCCCAGATGCAGAAGTCAAATGTTGTAATATATGCAGGTGGTCACTGGAAGTTCATTCTGCCATAAAGCCAACTGCAAATGAGACTGCCCATATTATGAGTAACCAATTAGCTAGGATTTCGGCCAAGATTTTAATATCCGAATTGAGCAAGGAAATGGTGTGATAGCTGTCAGGTAATGATCTTTGCCCGGTTTATCTTTAAGGGTAATCCATGTTTGCGTAAAACTAGGATCAGCAAGGTTAGAGGAGAGCAAGTGGTTAAAAAGATGGGTTATAAAAGGGGCTAATACATCTATGCAGGCCATGTAGAAGTTATTAATAAAATCATCCGATCCAGGGGTCTTGTCTGGTGGAAGCCGCTTAATTGCTTGACGGACTTCTGTGAGTGTTATTGGGCCCTTTAATAAATCCTGCTGATGAGGAGTGAGCTTAGGAAGGGAGAGGTGGTCTAAATAAGCAGCAATACTCTATCATGGCAGGTGTAGGGGGGTGCACGTCTATATAAAGAACTATAATATTCTCAAAAAGCCTCCACAATATCATGCAAGTGAATGAGGACCACAGCCCCAAGAGTGGGCTACAGACAGGGTATGGCATTTTTTTTCTGTACAGGTGTTTATTCTCCTTGGCAGGCTGCAGCTGCTGTCCACCAACCTACCGGACTCCAGGGGTCGTTTGGGAGCTTGTAATGCTGTGCATGTCCCAACGGACCCCTTCCGGAATTAGCCCGGAGGCATCATCTTGCCACGGCCCCCAACCTTTTTCTTGGTTTTCCTTTCCCAGTTACCCATGACCCCAGATAGAGAGGTGCATGCATGTGCCCTCTCACCCTGACAATGGTCCCTTCCTCCCACCCCATTGGCCTAACACCCCAGACTTTCTCTGTTTCACTGCCCCTGGCCTCAACCGTGAGGCAGACAAGCACCAAAGGAAACTCAGGTCTCCTCCCCAGAGAGGAGATCTGCCTGTTGGCAGCTCATCCTGCACTGCACCCTGCCCACCATGCTGACCTCTGATAGCCCATGCTCAATCCCAAACACAGGTCGCCGGCGTGGTGAGAGGTAAGGCATCCAGCACCTCAGCCATCTGCACCAGTGGGCCGGCTCTGACAGGGTATGGCCTTTATTGACTTCATCTTGCAAAGCAGCAAAGCCAATACTTTCCCTGCCTGCTCCACAGACTCTAGATAAAGTATCTTAGTACGTAATAGGGCCAATTCCACATTCTCTGTAAGAATGTCCTCATGTTGTATTCTAAGGGAGTTCACCTGAAACCATGTGGTGGAAAGAGTATCTGGAGATACTTGTTGCTGTAATTGACAATTTTTTGGGAGGAATTGATCAGCCTTTTCAGTACACATCTTGTTGCGTTTAATGGCTAACCATATACATTCTTCTTGAATGGTGCATTTGGCCACTCCCCACAGTACATCTGACACACTTACTGACCCCTCATTACTCAAGAAAAACATTTCTGAGAAAATCTTATATTTTGTCAGAGTGGTGGGATCCTTGAGAAGCTGTGTATTGAGGCGCCAGGCCCTATCTCTTTCCTCCAGCCCTTGGACAAGGTGTTCATAGTCACTGGTGCATGATCTGGGATGACCATGAGCTGGATGTCACAAGACGAGAGTCCTGCTAAGAAACCCTTACTAATAAGAAATAATCAATCCAAGACAGAGTACTATGAGGAGCAGAGTATATCATGTACTGCCTGTCTGTTGGGTGGAGGACACACCAAGGGTCCATCAAACCCACAGAATCTAAAAATTCCCTCACACCCTTCTGTTCAGGGGCAAACCTTTTCTATGAGAGCTGGACCTTTCCAGGTCCATTTGATAAACCAAATTCCAGTCCCATTCCAGAAAGGTTGGCAGGTGAGCAAATGACGTTAACTTGGCTGCCAAATCTACAAAAAACTTTAGGGAAGTACACATTGGGGCCATATATTGAACCCAACAAAACCTCCATGACCCCAGTCAGCCATGCACAGAAAGAAAGCATACCTCAGGGCCCCAACATTACTGAATCAGTTGAAAAGCAAGCTGCTGGACTATCAGTATGACCCCCCTTCCTTCTTGTTACTATTGCCTGCCCCAAATACCTGACCCACCCATTTTATTCTAAAGTATAAAGTGTCTTCACATCTCATGTTGGTCTCCTGAAAAAAAAGTGGTCCCTATCTGAACTTTCTTAAGATGACATAGAGGAGGAGGAGGAGGAGAAAGAAGAAGAAGAGGAAGAAGACTTTATATAACACTTTTTGTATACAATGTATTCCAAAGCACTTTACAAGTAGTGGTAGACAGGTAGTGAAGTGACTGAATGTGTAGTGGCAACCATGTAGCACATTAGCACCCACACATAGCCTGAACAATTGCAGAAACATTTTCTATGGGAAGGGGAATATTGGCCAGGACACCAGGAATGTCCTCTATTCTTTGCAAAGAATGCCCTGAGTTCTTTTACATCCACCAGGACAGCACCAGAATGGATAGATGGGACCTCATTTTAATGTCTCAACTGAAGGATGGCACACCCCTATAGTACAGCATCCCCCCAATACTGCACTTGGGTGCATTTTAGATGAGTCCAATCCTGGTGTGGGATGAGAACCTACAACCTTTTGGTTCATAGGAGGATGTGCTATCAGCTGAGCCATGCCAGCACGTCAACATCATATAGCCTTTCTGTTTCTCTTGGGGCCCTTTAATATTTTATCTTGTGAATTTGTACATACTACCCAGTTACAAAAATGTAAAAACAGCAGAACAATACAATCCATTTTCAAGAATACCATAAACCTCAATCGTATTTAGAAAGTGTGCCCTTGGACCCCCCCCCAAACCCCAAAACAGTCACCTATCTCCACCCCCAGCAGTTATCACAATAAGAGAACAAACATAAAAACAATGCATAAATCCCCAGCACCTCCCAAACAATAATAGAAAACCCCCAAATAACATCAACAAAACAAACCAAATCACCACCAGTCTGACCGACCACACTCCCAAAATATCCAGGTCCATGACATGTTCAGGATCTAGCCTCCAAAAGACCTCCCCGATCCCCATGTCCCCATAATGAAACCAGTCAATATCTGTAACATATCAGTAATACACAATCAAACATTCAGTCCACCCCCTCATAAGCAACATAACAATAACATCAAACTAGAAAATTACATTAGAAAGTAAACAGACAGTCCCCCTTATTAGCAAATGCCTGCATTTGGTCCATAGAGGTCCCAATTGATACCTCTGACACAGAGAAAAACCTGGGATGAGAAACCTAAGAGCAGAAAAGTCAGAGTCAAGATATTAAAATCATAGTCTATCTCGCAGACATCCTTCATTCGGCTGCAGTAGAACCACTAATTACTCCCAAGAAGATAATTATCCAGATGCCTAAAAAAATAATTATACCAATCAGGCTGGCATTGTCAAGGGGAAATAGTACATCCATGAAGCCAACCGGGAACATGCATTATGAATCCAAACTTTAGAGCAAAAGAAGAACATAGTCTTTTAGGGGGCCTCGACTGACCCTTGCTATAGGCACATACCCTTATGATAGAAGCTATTGGCTACTAAAGTGTACTGCCAGACATGGGAACAAAAACAGTGAATAGCCCATATATACACAAGAATAAGTAACACCCATATGTCATCACCATATGGGAGAAACACCCAAACCTTAGAGGGCAAACAATTGAATTAAGCCACTAGAAAATACCTCTGAGTAGACCAATATATCCAGGAAAAAACTCATGGTGTTTTATACAGCTCTATGAAAAGAATTGGTAACTCTTTCTGGGCTTGTTCTGCTGTTTCAAAGCTTTTGGAAGCTTATTTACAAATTACCTGGAGGTGTGCAGGATACAAAATGTGGAATTCGATGTTAGCTGCCAGTAATTTTTTGAAAAGAGGGTCAAATGCCACTCTCTTTTTTTTTTCTCACCATTAGAGGCAAATTCTGCACCACCCAAAGACTAGAACCCTACCAGGAAATATCTCAAACTTTAGATAATAGATGCTATCGATCCAGATAATTTAGAAGCTTAATGATAAAAGAGCAAGAGAGTGAACCCTCCAGAAGCATCACTCTCAATGCTGTCTGCACCCATTCTATGATATAAGCTGGTCCATTAGGGGAGGGTCCCACCAGCTTCTCACAACATTTCTGTACAAATAACACTGCATTGGGACCCTTCATCCTCTCTGGCAATCCCAGGGTGACCACATTATTATGCTAGCTCCGACCCTCGAGGTCTTCCAACCGGGCTTCTGTTCTGGCTAACTTCTGGCATATTACACTCACCTCAGGGTTGAGCTGGCAATTCCAGTCATCCAGAGAACTAATGCGAGGCTTTGTATCTCTGACCCATGCTAGGGTCTCAGTAGTAGTCTCAAAGCCTTAATTTCCTAGGTGAGCAGCTGAATGGCATCTTAAACAGGAGTGAATTCCTGTAAAAACTGTTCATCCGAGAAAGCTATGGTAGAGGAGTTGGGTCAACTAACTGCTGCAGCCTGTGCTTTAGTGTATTTGGAACTTGTGTCCCTCTCTGGGATCACTGGTGGTATGTGACATGGCTAGACTGTTCTCATCTCTGCATCCGTTTGTTATTGATCTAACTGATGCCCTCAAACTAGAAATTTCTTGAAAGTCCTGCACAATCACGTGTGCCTCAAAGTAAGAAAAAACTGAGCAGAAAAGAAACAAAATAAGAGCACAGGTGTCAGAGCGGTCGACAGAAGTTTCTACTCTCCACAGGACAACGTGTGACTCTTCAACCTTCCTTCCTACCTACATAGAGTACATAGAGTTTAGCAGACTTTCAGGCCTTTGCGGCACCCCACTGTGATTGTTCAGAGTATAAATTACCAATCATATTTGTGCACAGTTTCTGTGTATAAAATACAAATGGTGCCATGAGTTTAAAACAGACAGAACATCAAATGGACGTTTGTAAATTGATAAATTGGGGTGCCTGTAAGAGGAGGGAAACTGGCAAGCCTAATGGACAACTGTTAGGAAAATGTACTTATCTGACTTAGTATGAGTTGTAACCCTCTGGAAAGTCAGTTGGTCATGTTATTGCTGACCTAACTGTTTGTGCTGTGCCTCGATGTGGAGTTGCCACTTGAACTCCATGGAAGGCAACATGAGAAGGTTTCAGCAGAGCCGGTCAAGGACTCTGTCTCCTCCTAGCACTTCACAGACCTGTGGCTTCATGCACTAAAGACCAGTAATGCAGCGGCTGACTCATCCCCCAATAAGTAGTGATGAAGCTGTCCTAGCAGGGGTTAGGGTAAAAAACACGAATTGACTACTGTAGTTAGGTGGGATGGGCCTGACAATGTTTTTACTAGCAATACAAATTGCCACAGCAGCCAAAACTAAAATACATGGTGGAAGTTAACATTTTCAGACTGTCCTCGGAGTTGCTGATCTGACAACAACCCAGGACCAGCACCCACAGCCTTGTTGCTCCTAACAGCGGAACAAGGTTCCTAAAGTACATCTCCCTCTCACACACCAGCAACCAGCAGCCACTGCTTAGAACAAAAGCTCAAAAAAGACCTGCAGGTGCCAATCTTCCTAGCCAGCAAGTAAACTAAAATCAGTGGTGACTTGCAAGTTCTCCTTGTCCCCAATAGCCAAGGCCTATTCCTCCCATCAGATGCAGCAGAGCAGCACTGTATATTATTCCATTACCCCCCATCCCATGTCACTGGAGCAGACCTACAGTATATCTGAAGAATCAACATATTCAACTGATGTGAACAGCAATGGAAAGCAGGATCATTCAGTCACAAGATGCCTACCATTAACCTCCCTCCTCCCCCACACACACACACAATAATTCTCTCTGATGGTCAGAGACATCCCTGATTTTGTCTCAAATTTACCTATGTCCCTCCTAAAATGTTTGTTTACCTGACTGAACAGTATGGACTGTAAGCATTAAAAAATATAAAACATCATTTATTTGAAAGTGGGTGACTGGGAAAGGCATACTGAGCTGAGGCTCATTTCCGGGTGTGACCCATGGGAGGGGAATACCAGAGGCCAATACATAGCATGGACACAGTACACAGTTAATGCAATTACATAGCACTGACACAGTTTACAGTTACAGTAAAGTGGAATGGAGTATATTATTTAAAACAGGAGTACACTCAGTAAGAGCAAGCAGCAAAAATCAGGCATTCCAGCCACACTGGGTAGGATTACATGGTAAATGTGGGAAGTCAGATAGGAGGAAAACAAGAGCAAGGGAGAGTGAAAGAGATTCATTTGGTACCTGAGGGAGGATAGGAGTAGGTTCCAGAGTGAAAGAGATGATAGGATTCGGCTGATTGCTCAGCAGAGGAATTGGATAAGGAATAGTAAAGTGCAAGGATTCCTGGAGCTGGGGCAGAAGGCAGAGGGAGGGAGGGAGAGAGGAGTGAAGAGAGGGAAGGGACCCAAACCAGTATTTGGATATGAATGAGGCTCAGTGGGTCTGGTGACATGAATGTAGAGGAAGAACGGATATGGAGGAGTAGAGTGAGCAAAGGTGGGTATAAGAGGGGAAGTTGGTAGCAAAAAGAAAGGAGATGCTGAGGGAGTCCAGTCTGGTGAACGGAGTTACAGGCATTACATTAGAATTTCAGCCTGTAGGAACAGCTTCTACAAGTAAAGGATGGTACAGAGATGCATTCAAGATGGTCACAGACTTGTGATATATTTTTGCCACACAGACCTTAAAGTTCCAGACTCCACAATAATTAAAATTGAGCATGCCCATCGTTCTTCTGGCCTCCAACCAGCAAACATTGTAAGCAAGACCCCACTGTCTGATAATCTGCATTCAGAAGTATCCGGTCAGGCAGATGATCCTCCAAGCAGCATGGACATTACAGGACATGTTATTTGAGGGACAGAGACTATACTTTCAACAGGACTTCTCAGGTGAGCTTAATGCAAAGTACAAGAATGTTCATGACTTAAGAAAACAAGGACTAGAAAAAAAACAGTCTTCTAATAGGCTCCCCAGCCATGTTAGGATTTGCACTGATAGGTGACAACATAACTTTGACTTTTATAACAGTTACAGTTAGGGCTAGGCAACATTTCTACTCCACCAGCAAAATTCGGGTAAAGTTCCAATTTTGCTTCCAAAAATTGCATGAAGTTTTCATGAACTTTTCATGAAATGTTTCCAAAATTACTTCAGTTATCTCCACCTAATTTAAAATGTATTTGCCCAAATTGCACTAAATGTTGTAGATCACTCAGAAATGTACCAAGTTTCACATTTCTTTCTCAAAAGGTCACTGAGTTATAAGCCTCACAATATTTTAATATTTCAAAATATGATTTTCAGTTATGTAAACTACAGAATTTTAAACCACTATAACTTTAAAACTAAATAATTTAATATTTATTTTTAGGTTTATTAGCTATAAATATTAGGCTTTGAGGTCAACCCAATGACCCAGCAACACAGTACTGGCCTGACATTATGACGACTCAGGATTAGAAATGAGTCTGCAAAGCCATGTCAAGAAGCAGGCCATGGCCAAGACAATTGTCTCTCAGCAGCGAATCTCAGTCATAGAGGGTTGGCAACAGGTTCCAACAGCACAGTGACCCCTTCAGCTGGGCCAGGGAGCTTGCTCTTATTTTTGGGAAGTTGTGGCTGTGCAAGGCTGACAGACTCACCTCCCCAACAGGAGAAGTGGGAATGAAATAATGTGGGAGAAAAACACAGTAGCCAACCGAATGATGACTGTGTTCAGCCTGATCAGGGCATATCCCTGTTAACAGGGTATATATCTCTAAGAGACAAGCTGCTGGCTGGGAGAAAAAACAATACAGAAAAGAATAACAGGCTATGTGTGTCAACTCTCTAATCTCTTGCTCAAAGACTGGCCAAGATATAAGTAGTCAAAGATTCCAAAATAAGTAATCTCTGAAATTATCTGACCATGTCTCTGGCTACTACTGTAAGTAATTGAAGTTGAATTTCATGAACATTTTTGAAATTGTGGGATTCTGTGAAGTTTTCATCAAAGCCACATCAATACATTTTGCCCAGTCGTACAGCTGAGTTGCCACTGTAGAGGAAGGGACAGGCTGGATAAAGAGGCAATAAGGTATTATTCATAGGAGGGTCCATAGTAGAAGTACAGTATAGTGGTGCCAAGTGTCATGTCACTGTCTTGAGTGATGAACCATGAAGAATAGTCATGGACATCGCTGTGCACTAGCCTGTCTTCTTGCAATGTACCAGCTTACGACAATAGCTCACTGACTTAATGGTTTGTGGTAGCACATGCATGTGAAGCACTTCTTCTGTGCAATGCCACCTGCTAACTCTTTAACAACACTGTAAACAATAATGTATATTTTTAATATTAGAAAACAGTGGCACCAAGTGATGTCAAGCCTTACAACTAGTTGCAATGTAAGCCATTGTGACAGAGTATCTGGATATCTTCAGTCAAGATGGAGCATTATGCTGGTCATCACTGTTGTAGGAGTGTTGGAGGGTCACTGTGGGGTCATGATGCTAGTGCAGAAAAGGTGATTCAATGGTAAGTGCTTTGTGAAAGTTAAATTACATAAGTGGAGTTCTGGTTTGCGTCCATGAATTTTTGAGCAAATTTTGCCTGTTAGTAATTTCTAAAGTATTCACAGTAAATTTTAAACAACTAAATTGCATTTATCCTGCCTAATTAGATTCCAGTATGTACAGTATTTACTTTCATATGAATACCAAATCTTGAGGGTGTCCCTACAACAGCGATGGAGCTTTAAACATCCAAATATTCTGAACATTTTCACACAATGTTACCAAATAAATAGTAAAATTTTGAACCTCTGTAACTTACAAGTTATGTAACCAACTACCCCTGCATTTGTCAGTTTCTATGGCTTTTCAACAAAGAATGGGTATAAACTTTCAATTATCTAGCTCAAAAGCTGGCTATGTTGTAATCACAGAAATATTTTCATTAATGTCCACATGAATAATAAATTACCAAATTTTGAGCCTCTACAATTTCCTTGCCACTCATCCAAATAGCATGAAACATGCCATCCTATTAGTTCCTGTCCCAAATACTAAGCATGCCAACTTTCTGACCTTTAGCTAAACAACTGACTGAGGTATGACCAGTTAAAGAATTTCAGAAAATTCCATAAAATGTCAAGAAAGTTCATGAATTTATGAAATTTCATGAACATTCTGCGAAATTGGAACTTGCTAATTTTGCCCAACCCCAGTTAGAACAATTGTTCCTTAAAATGGACAGAGAGCAACCCGAACTGGCACTGCTGGATGAGAGCTGGCAAAGGAGAGAAAACAAGAGAGAGGAATCCACTGCAGTGTTTTTCCACCCAGTGACCCGACATGATGCTGGACTTTCAGAAGATGCTATCAAAATGGCATCTCAATAAATCTGGGAATATTGTGTCAAAGGCAGCCATGCTTAGATGCTCAAGGCAGATGTGATTCTGCAGCATGGCCAACTAAGTGGTAAAGTATGCATGGTAAGCTATACTGGTTCATTAATGGGTTTGTTGCTCTTGTCAGCATGCCCAACCAAGTAGCAACATGACATTCTACATTAAAATGAAAGGGATAGAGCATATAAATAGCATCCAGGTTTAAAAGAAGCTACCGTAACTCAATGAGGGGGTTAGAGACTGGGTCAATTTGCCCAGACCCCCATCACTCAAGCTGAATTGTGCTGCATAGACCTGTTGTCTTCAGTTGTTCTCTTGTTCACCAACTAATCACTTACTCTAAAAGAAGATTATAGTAGCCACTTTAAAACTCCCATGGCATGAACTTTCAGAATCTTGGTAGTGACCAGAAGCTTGAATATTTCAATTTCTAGATGTCTGTTCTGAGTGAGATGAGGACATGAAATACTAGTTAATACATGAGGTTTTAAGGACTGAAATCTGAAATGTTAAAACTAAAAGCTGGGGAATATGTTATAAGGACAGACGAGGACTCAATGAGAGGGATATAATCTCTGAGCCTGTTTCTGTTTACTGCTAATATGATAGTGAAGGAGAGATAGCTAGGTAGTTTTGTTGGCAATGCATGGGGGAGTCTCCTCGCCAATCAGCACAATGCTAGGTGGCAGACCTGGTAGGGGGAAGCTGCATGCTTTGGTGGCTGAACAGGTGGCTTGACATCCAACCAAGGGGTCCTCTGATTAACTACTCAAGACAGGTAGAACAATAGAATCAGAAGTCTAATATCATTGTCAAAAAGCATACTGGTTTCATATACAAGGAACTCCAACTAGAGTGTCATTTTAAAACAGCAGTGCATGATATCTGTAAGAATTCTGACCTGCACTTTTTTATTCTATTTTAGATTGCCCCATATCTCCTGACTTCTGTGACCCCCCTCCTTTTTCCATTTTGAGTTTGACCATTTTTTTACAGTTAAAATAATAAAAATGAGTACTCCTTTTAATATGGGTTGGATCAAGTTTTCATCAGTATTCTTTTTTTTTTTAGCAACTATTGTTTAAGAGCACCTTTCTTGTGACTGTAATGAACCAGAATGTAGTAGACACTGCTTCCTGACATTATAGTGCAACACATGTTAAAAAAAAGAAAACTGCTGAAATACTGATGAAAGCCTGGTGTGAGCCATATTAAAAGGAATGTATTATTTAAAGTGAAAAAAAATGTAAAACAAAAATCTACAGAGATAGAATGGCTTCCCAATTGGCCAACTATGAATGGGGGCATGGAGAACACTTGATGGATTTTGGCACAGAATGTGGGCTGGGCTGGGTCAGGTCATGGAGGTTGTCAGGTGGGAGTTGAGAGGTCCTGCTTCCTCTCTGAGGGTTGGTGGGGGCATCACATCCAGTTAATTGAGGGCCTGGACATGTCCCACTTTAAAGAATGGTGGTCTGTGGGTGGTCGGAGATTTTGTTTAGGGCTGATTGACTTAGTCTTGCAGGAGGACAGGTCAAGCTTACTTTCATTGCAGGTGCAGAAACCTTATTACAAGGGTATCACTCACAAGAAAAGCCTAGATCAACTGGGAAGAGAAGGAAAGCTGTTTATATATTGTAAAGTTCATGTTCAGATTGTTGTTCATTTTTAAAAACGTCAAGTTTATTTTAGTTTCATGATTGCAAGACATTCAATTTGATACAGTCATTACATGTACATAGTGTAAACAATTTACCTCTTGCATGTTTCAGTACATGTACAGCATATCATACCTCTGTCCAAACCAGTACTGTAGCAAATTCCCAGAGAGTCTGGGTTCAAGGTGATGTTACAGGGCCCCTCCCCAGTTTTGAATAAACATCAAAATTATGATTTGGTCCCTTCAAACCTCATGGGCCCGGGTGCCACTGCACCCCCTGCACCCTTGTAGCTACTCCCCTGGTTCAAACTGACAGTCTTAGAACTGTTTCCTTTAATTACAGTACTATGTTATGCTGTTATTCTGTTAAGATATAAAACAACTGTACTAATGAAGTGTATAATCAATATTATACAATGGCAAGAAAATTTCTAGCAACCTGGTTGGTTGCTGACCCCTAGACACAGTGATGATATTAGACAATAACATCACTGTATGTAGCGCAGGCACAAAAAAGACTGCATTACCACTTAAGAATCAATCCTCCTCAATCCATCAAAGTGAAGCACACCATCTAGTGACCACATTATTAATTTCCACTACTCACACACACACATTGACATCACTTCCATCCCTCGGTCCTCCTATTCCTCCTTCTGTTTTAACACTAACATTATTTTAATCACTACTTATTTTCTTTTGTGACACAGAGCTTCTGTAAGAAAAGGAGCGAGTGAGCGAGCGAGCTGTTCTTCAAAGACAGCGCGTAGCTGTCAGTTTATGCTACAAATCACGGTCACTCAGAAATCATCTTACTCACTATTTGAAGCTTTACTTAAGAACCTTAAGTCATACAACCTTAAAGGACCGAGTGAGCGAGCGAGCGTTTCTTCAAAGACAGCGCGTGGCTGTCAGTTTATGCTACAAATCGTGGTCTCTCAGAAATCGACATAAACCGCGTTAGCTAAGTGAGCGGTGCCATATTTGAAAACCTAAACAGCATCTGCAAACTGTAGCCAATTTTCAAATAGTGAGTAAGATGATTTCTGAGCGACCGTGATTTGTAGCATAAACTGACAGCTATGCGCTGTCTTTGAAGAACCCTCGCTCTCTCACTCGCTCCTTTTCTTACAGAAGCTCTGTGTCACAAAAGAAAATGAGTAGTGATTAAAATAATCTTAGTGTTAAAACAGTAGGAGGAATAGGAGGACCGAGGGATGGAGGTGTGTGTGTGTGTGTGTGTGTGTGTGTGTGTGTGTGAATGAAAACAGTGGCAGGCTGACACAAACAGGCAAACAGAGACCAAACCAAGATACTGGGTAAACATGTAGCACCAGCTCCACCAGCTGGACAAAAGGGAAACTGTGCACTATTTTTTCAATATGTATACCTACCCTAAGGAAAACTGTGAGGAAAAACATTTTAAACACACACTATTCTCATTTTATTTTAATTTTTCAACAAAGGGCCATTGTATAATAGCAATAAGAGCCTCCAGGGATGTGTGTTATCATGTAATAATGTCCACTCCTGGGGTGGTGGGAAGCACTCAACCAAGCCGAGTGCTTCAACCCACCCCAGGAGTGACGTTATTACACGATAACACACACCCTGTCGTGCCTTATTGCTTAAATAATAAATACAGAACCTTTGAACAATGGCAATGAGTTGCAATCCATTAAATCATGTCCATCATATGTTGTGACTATATCAGATGCTAGGTGAAATCAGTTTTAGTTGACTTGATATAACCCATTGAGACAATATGTTTCATAAAGGTAGAGGGTTACTGACCTGTTCACATTATAACATTAAAGATGAGACAAGAACTCAAAATGTTTTTGTCTTGTGGTTATTTGCAGTCTTATCCTGTTTTCCACAGTAAAAGGTGTTTACCAGAAAGTTGCTGCTTTTGAGTGGATTGTATAGTAGCTTTTTTGAAAAAGGGGAAAATGGGGGGGGTGGTGGTGGTGTGACTTGGGGCACTGTCATATAATAAGAGATTTGATTATACCAATGTTATTTTTTCCCATGAAGAATGGGGTCTTTAAAAAGTATCACTCTTACTATGAAAAGTTTGAACTCTATGGTCAAATGTACTAAGATACTGGGGCAACTTTGCAAATTGAAATGTGGTATTATTCACTTTAAGAGACACACTAGTTACATCAAAAATCTGATAGACTTCTCTGACTGAATGAACAAGAAATGGGATTAGGGAGGAGTGGTGGATGTGGCCTACCTGGATTTCAGCAAGGCTTTTGACCATTCTATACATGAGGCTGGCAAGCAAGTTGGAGATATTGAGGGTGGGTAATAAGGTGGTACCCTGGTTAAGAAAATGGTTAGAGGATAGGACACAGAGATTAGTGGTAAAAGGAGATCACTCCAAGGAAGGGAGGATGACCATTGAGGTACCGCAGGGATCAGTGCTGGGACTAGAGCTGTGTGGGGGAAAAAAAACCTTCCACCAGTGGAATTTCTCCCAATATCCAACTTTTGCTTCAATAAAAGTTTGAAAGTTCGGAAATCAAATTAGCAACTTCTGCAGAAATTCAGACTGGGAATGCAAGTTGAATCACAAGAAAAATCACAAGTTGTATAATACAATGCAAGTCTTACATAAATCTTTGAATGCTATTGATCACAAAATATTTTTACAGACAGGGAGTAACTAAATCTTGAAACACTTGTCATGTTCATTTTTAATATGGAACAATTACTAACGATTACTATTAATGTTGAAGGACAGGGTCCAAAACAAGACAATGGGAAAAAACAGAAGGGAAAGAAGGGAGGAGAAAATAATGAAAAAAAAAATTAATAAATAATTCGGTAGCTGTGCCTTTATAAGATGCCCCTATATTATTTCATAGATTTATATGGGCACAGGAGGCAAAAGCCTGTATATGGCCCGTCACTTGTCAGTGGATCACCTGATATTTTTTTATACCCATGTGCTTATCTAGCAATGTTTTAAACATATTTATTGTTCTACTTTTAACTACATTCTCAGGTAAGGCATTCCAACTAGTCACAACCCTCTGACTAAACCACTTCTGTCTCTTATTAGTCTTATTAATGTCACTTTTTAATGTTAATGAATGTGATCTTGCATTCTTGGTATTATTGTGTTTGGTCAAAGCAATAGTTTCTAATAGTTCTTCATTTTTTATTGAACTATATACCAAACACAAATCTCCTCATAACCTTCAATATTGTAAAGAATACAAGTTCAGCTGCCTCAGTTTCTCATCATATTTCTTGCTTTTCATGTTTATGATTTTCTTTGTTACCATTCTCTGTACTCTCACTATCAATTGTACCCCGTTCTTACTTTGTGGGGCACAAAATGGGGAACAATACTCCAGCTGTGTTCTCACCAGTGATGAATAAAGTGGAATTATAACCGCCTCATCTCTACTTTTTATACATTTAAATATACATGCCATGAGTCTATTATATTTTTTAACGGTTACCCTAGCATACATATCAAAATTTAGTGTGTTTGTAATTATCACTCCCAAGTCTTTATCACTGTCCATCACCTGCAGTACACTGCCTCCCAGACTATATGTAAACATGTATGGCATTCTAAGCCATGATATTGTATTTATTTAAACTTCTGGTGACCAGGAAAAGCACACTGAGCTGAAGCTTGTTTCAAGGTGTGACCAGGGGACACTAAAAAAAAAAAAGTATATGACACTCTATGTTTATAAACTGTTTAATCAGGCAAGAGACACTAAGCTGAAGCTTGTTTAAAAGTGTGACCTGAGAGCAAAAGGAAATTAAGTTTCTTGTTTAGGGTCTCACAGTATGCAAGTGGTGGCTGTGGGATTCAAACCCAGGTCTCCAGGATTGCAGCTCAGAGCCTTAAACCACTGCACTATACTGTCTACTTAATGTGTGTGTGTGTGTGTGTGTGTGTGTGTGTGTGTGTAAGTATACATATATATAAATAGAATAATAGATAGGTGAGGGTCTATTACAAGGGAGTAATACCATCAAGAGGTTCTGGGGACAAGGAAACCTTGAGAGCGAAGCTCGAGAGGTTCTCCTGTCCCCAGAACCTCAAGATGGTATTACTCCCGAGTGATAGACCCTCACCTACTTTTTATTTTTTGTAATATATGGAGCCCAGTTTTGTTTTCAGCAGTTCTGTGAATGTGGTGCTGTGAGGCCGTGCTGCCGCTGCAGTGAGGATTCGCTCACTCACTCTGTGTCTGTGTACTTTCTGTCCCCGGTCTGGCTCTGCTCACCCATCCACCCACAAACTCAGTCTGTGTCTGTTTTACTTGAAAAAACAACGTCTTACCTTGCTTCTTTAATCAGACCGTTGTGGGGAATAAAAATAATGCTGCCCATAAAGTGAAGGGACGATATTATCTCGCCTAGCAAGACATGGCCGCCTTGTTTTTTGAATTGTTCTACCCACCCACAGAGGAACCAGCTCCAATCAGGAGGCGCGGTTTAAGGAACATCAGCATGCAGGGCTAGGAGGTTGCCTTTGGGATGTCAGGAACTAGTGTATGTTATTGGAAGACCTTGCAGTTGCGCTTTTGAGGTTTGGTGATAATATTATCATTCAGAGCTCCAACAATTGAATTATGAGCTCTGAATGATAGTATTATCACTTGCCAACGATAGTATTATCACTTTGGCTACTGGTGTATTACCAGGATTTGTTTGTATGGGATACTATGGTATTATTTAGGTATCTCCATATATTACATATATACACACATACCTGTGTGTGTGTGTGTGTGTGTGTATATATATATATATATATATATATATATATATATATCTTAGCAGATCACAGAAAAACACTCAACATAGGGCAGAAAGCTCAGTGCACATTTGGAAGGACCAAAACAAAAATATAAACCCACAGCAGAGGGCTGGAATACATTGAATGTAACAAGAATAGTTGAATTACTGAAGATACAAAAGTGTCCAAACCAAAGACCAGTGACTTCTGAGGTCAATTATTACCAATAATATTCAGCATGAAGATCAAGGTGGCAGGTCTCCAATGATTCTTTCTCTCTCTCACTCTGTGTGTGTGTGTGTGTGTATATATATATATATATATATATATATGGATACATATGATGTAGTATATGAAAATATTCTCACTCCTGTAGAGTGAGCTCTGGATACTCTCACTTGTGAATATCCAGAGCTCACTCTGTAGGAGTGAGAATATTTTCCATATCCCATCATCTGCACATCATGTATGCAATTTATACAATGGGGTGGGAGCTTTCAAAATATCTTTATTTTTATCTGTGTTCTTTTTCTGTTTCTTTGTGCTTTCTGCTCTTTCTGTGTGTGATCTGAGTGTGTATGAGTTTTTTCTGAATGGTCTGGGAGTCTCAGAAACACTACGGCACACAGGTGAGTGTTCTTTGCATTGCTAATTGAGTAAGTTGCAGGGAGCAGTGAGAAAGATAAACTGTTTTGTGAAGCAGTTCCATTTAGAATGTAGGCTGTAGTGAAGGTGACATCAGCAGAGTGTGTATATCTGTCAGATATTTTAACTCTGCTGATGTCATCTTCAGATATCTCACTCCAGTGAAAATAGCAAGAGTTATTGTCGCTCTGGAGCTCCCACCCCCAAAGTGTGTGTGTGTGTGTGTATGTATCTATCTGTCTGTCTATCTATCTATCTATCTATCTATCTATCTATCTATCTATCTATGCATCTATCTATATATTCATGGTAAAAAACTCCATTTAATGCATCAGTTAGGGTTGTTCCACAGTGACAAAAGTGAGGAAATTGGGTGTTAGGGTTGAAAGCCCCCTTGTACCCCCCAGCCCAACCCCACAACCAGCATCGTGGTGTTCATCAGGTTCATTGGCCCTAGCTCTCACCTCATCACATGGGTAAACAAGTTGAGGTATAGGAGAATGGGATGAGAGTTAGGACCGATGACCCCAACGCACACCCTGATGCTGGCTGTGGGGTTGGGCTGGGGGGGTGCAAGGGTGGCTTTCACTCTAACACCGAATTTCCTCACTTTTGTCACTGTGGAACAACCCTAACTGATGTATTAAATGGAGTTTTTTGCTATGAATTTCCCTTCTTTTTCAGAATGAGGACTATAAATAGTGAATGGAATGTGGTGGTGGGGGCACCATGATGTCTCGTGACATAGTAATGATAACTGCAATGAAAACACAAGTGCTAATGGTTACACACATGGTGATGCAAACAGAAATGATAAAGCAAATGTTAAAAGAAATGCAAGCGCAGAGTGACACCAAAGCAAACAGTGACGCAAACAGAGACAGAAGCACGTACAGAAATGCAACTGGTAACACACACAGTCACGGTACCACTATTGTAATTGCAAATGTTAACTGTTACAGCAACAATAACACCAAAGGGAACAGAAATGGAAATGCAAATGCAAGCACATATGGAAACGCAAAGCATAAAGCGCACAGTCACAGTACCACAATTGCAAACGCAAATGGTAACGGTAACAGCAACAGTAACGGGAAAAGAAACAGAAAAGGAAATGCAAATGCAAGCACATACAGAAATGCAAACTGTAACGTGCACAGTGATGATACCGCAATTGTAAGTGAAAATGGTAATGGTAACAGCAACAATAATGCCAAAGAAAACAGTAATGCAAACGTAAACGCAAAGGGTAACGCTCATGGTGGCATACAAGGGAACACTATGGCAAACTGGCACGGAAACACAAGTGAAAACCTACGTGTAACTTTAATTGGAGCAAACACCCTATTTTTCCCAAAAAACTCCATTGAGAAAGACAGTGAAAACAAGGAATGTATGCATAGTAATGCACCTTGGAGCAGAAAACGAGCAGTTGTAATACTAAAATACTAATATCTCAGTAACCGTATGACATATAAAAAAAAAATTTAAATTTCACATGATTCATGAGTTTCTTGGCTACGTTTTCACTGCTATACATGGTCATGATGAAAATTCTGTATCTCGCACTGTTTCCGAGATATGAGCCCCGAAAGGCACGGCGTACGCCACCATGTTAGTCTAAGGGAAAAAACATCAACTTTGGAATACCATAACTTTGCATCTGTACAATATTTGTTCACCAATCCACCATAAGGCACATCTGTGAGATGTTGGCTGGCTTCCCTCCAAATTTCAGCCCAAACGACCAAACCGTTCTTTTGCAGCAGGGTGACAAAGAATTCCTGTCATTTTGGCCATAGTCTAGAAAAGTAGTGTTGTGATTTGCGACACCTTTTGCAAAAATTTGCGAAAGTATCGCAAGTGCAGCACTACTTTTCTCAGAAATTTGAAAAACATATTTCTGGGGTGTTTAATGCCAAAATAAAGACATGGCTAGCATCCTTAGGGCTAGAATAGGTAAACACAAAAAGAATTATGTCCCTAGATGGTCCCAATTTTAAATGCCAAGCATTTCTGTGATCAGTAACTGAGAAAAAAATGGCTGACTCACGACACTACTGGGGCCATTTGCGACACTGTCAAACTTTTTATTAACTTTTCCCACTGACTTATAATGAGAACTTATTTTTTGAATAACTTTTGAACTGTTAAATATTTTTTTACAACATCTTCAAAAGGCACATCGGGGAACCCGGCCGCATGTTCCTTGACTTTTTTGGACCAGTTGTGTAAACCATGCGACCTGTAGGGGCGATCAAAGAATGTGCAAAAAAATGTAAATGCACACACAGATGTTGCTTAATAACTCTGCAGCCGTATATTCAACTGGTATGAAAGTTGGCAGATCCCAAGACCTATGGTTGCACCCTCTGCCTCCCAAATTTCAGGCAAATCCATTAAACAGTGGCAAAGTTATTAAGGTGCAAAGTTTCACCCTTTAACCTTAAAAGGGCTACTCAACCCTAATAATAGTGGCACTACCATGCTACCATAAGAATATATATATATATATATATATATATATATATATATATATATATATAATTCTTTGCAAAAATTGGTTAATGCATCAGTTAGGGTTAATAGCACAAAGGTAAAAGTTTGTAAATTCGATATTAAGGTTCCCACCCCTACCATCCACACACTAACAGACGTCAGGGCATGCCATGGAGTTGTCAGGCCCAACTCTCAGCCCATTCCATGTGTAAACAAGCTGACATGCTACAGTAGAGGAGAATGGGGTGAGAGCTAGTCCTGACAACCCCATGGCACACCCTGACATCTGTTGGTGTGGTGGGTTGGGGTTGGAACCCTAACATCGAATTTCAACCCCAAGGCACACCCCACCCACCTGTGGCTACCTGCATAGTGGGGTTTGGGTATTAGGATTGGAAACTCTAACAGCACATTCTCAAACTTTTATAGCTGGAACCCTAACTGATGCATTGATGATGTTTTGGAAACCCTAACAGCACATTCTCAAACTTTTATAGCTGGAACCATAACTGATGCATTGATGATGTTTTGGAAACCCTAACAGCACATTCTCAAACTTTTATAGCTGGAACCCTAACTGATGCATTGATGATGTTTTTTGCCAAGAATTTCCTTACTGTTTTAAAAGGATTATCATAGCCTTCTTTGCTTGTGGGAGCTCAGAGCCCTCTGGGCCCTGTGCTCCCATCCCTCGATAGATGCACACATGTACAGTATATTGCCGTTCAAGCATTTCAGCTAAAAGAGCAGCCAAACTGTCTGCATAGCCTTGTTATTACTCCACCTCATGAACGCTGGGCTGAGAATTTTCAAATGTCTGCCAAAACATCATATTGTGCCACTACATTGTCATTCCATACCACAGGTGACACAACACAGTTTGGCCAGGAGTTGAAAACTGACAACTGTCACATTCATGAGGTGCTGTAAAGAAATGGCTATGTTGATAATTCGAGGTGAAAATATTGAAAATTCCAAAAGTTACGAGCATAGCAAAATGCCAATAGATTGCACAACTTTATCATTTTAACATATTTTGACTCCAAATTTTCAACATACCCTTCTTATGGTCTCACCTCATGAATAAGTATAGTAAAAAATTTGAAATCCTGCCTGAAGGGTGATTTTGCCAACCAACCACAAAAGAACCTTTTAGCAGGATTTGGGAAATCACATCAACATTGTTGATGAGGAGGAGCATCAAAAAGATAAGTTGAAAATTTGATGTCAAAATCTTAAAAAATGACAATGTTTTGCACCAAAGTTGAAAACCCCATTGAAATACATTGAACTGCATTTACCTTAGTTTTTGAATTCCATGGTAGTCTAGTGATCCCTCCCCCCTCCCCATCTCTGTTCTCATCCCAGCTAAAAATATATATAGTTCCCTGGTAGTGTAGTGGTACTTGCCCCCTTCCCTGTTCCCAGTATGAAAATACATAATATTTCCCTAGTAATCTAGTGATAATTCCTCCCTTTTCTGTTCACCGATTGTCATCCCCCTATAAAAATATGTTTCCCTGGTAGCCTAGTGGTCCCATCCCCTCCCCTGATGTCTGATCACCATCCCCTTATTTCTAAAAATATTCTATAGTAATTTAGAGGTCCCATCCCCCTCGCTGATTGCTGATCACCCTCTCAGTATTCAGAAAAATATTCCCTGGTATTCTAGTGGTCCCAACCCCTTCCTGATCACCCACCCAGTATTGATTTTTATAAACTTCCCTGGTAGTCTAGTGGTCCCTTCCCATCCCAAATCCCTCTCCCATGAATTGTAAAAACATAACCCTTGTGGTCTACCAGACCCCCCCCATGCCTCCACTCTGTCAAGTACTAATCCAGCACAGCACAGCACTCCTCCCAACTGTATCCCTAGCTGGTGACCAGCATTACCTTTTCCTTCACCACCATAGCTGGCCACTGACTGAGCTGTGAATGAGTTCATACTGTAAACCATGTGCACTCATTCAGAGCTCAGTCAGCAGCCAGCCATGGTGGTGAGAGAAGGGCTATGATGGTCACTGGCTATGGATCTGATTGGGGGACAGCAGGCTGCTGGTTCACTACCCGAGAAGGTTAGTGGGGGGGGTCCACTAGACCACCAGGGTTATCTTTTTTGCTTTTTTAGGAGACAGGGATCAGGTACAGGAAGGGACTACTAGACTACCCGTGACATATATAGAAAAGCAATACCGGAAGGGCTATCGAGGATTGGGGGGTGGGATCACTAAACTACCATGGAATATTGTTCTCAACACTGGAAGGATAATCAGCAATTGGGGGTGGGACCACTAGAGTACCAGGGAACATTTTCCTGAATACCAGGAGGGTGATTGGGGAGGTGGTGGGACCACTAGACTGCTACAAAATATTTTTGTCCACTTATTACTAAAAATATTCCATGGTAGCCTACTGGTCCCATCCCCCTTCTCGATTGCTGATCACCATCCAGATAGTCAGAAAAAAATTCCCTGGTAGTTTAGTGGTCCAAGCCCCTTCCTGATCACCCTCCCAGTATTGTTTTTTTCTAAACTTCCCTGGTAGTCTAGTGGTCCCTCCCCATCCCTGATCCCTCTCCCCTAAATTCTAACAACATAGTGGTCTAATGGACCCCCCACCCCATCATATACTAACTCACCACCCTGCTCCCCCAATCTGATTCCCAGCCAGTGACCAACACTATCTAAGCAGTGAGGGTGGTGGTGGAGTCCACTAGACCACAAAGGTTATCTTTTTTGCTATTTCAGGGGACAGGGATCAGGGATGGGAGGGACCACTATACTACTAAGAATGTTTATTTTATAGAAAAAAAACAGTACCAGAAGGGTGATCAAGCATTGGGGAGGGGGTTGGACCATTAGACTACCACTGAATATTGTTCTCAGTATGGGGAGGGTGATCAACAATTATGGAGGGGTGGGATCACTAGACTACCAGGTAATACTCTTCTGAATACCAGAAGGGGGGTTGGAACCGCCAGACAACCATGGAATATTTTTAGAGATAAGGATATGGTGAGAAAACATCAGGGAAGGGGGTGGGGACCACAACACTACCAGGGAAATAAATATTTTCAGATGGGGACAGGGATCCATGAACAAGGTAGATGGCAGGGACCACTAAACTATCAGGGTATGTATGCTTTTAAATGCTATTTCTTCAGTTCCTAAAACACTTTTTTGAAAATTGCAAAAAATTAATACTTTTCTATGGTTCCTTTTTTCACAATTTGTGAAAAAGAATCCTTGTCCATGGTTTAGGATCCTTTCCCACAGTTGCTTTTTTGGAATTTGTGCAAGAGGATTTTGGCACGTTAAGAAAGCACATTTCTGATTTAGATATGAAAACAGTAAACCCAGAATTGAACTCTACTTGCCCCGAATTAGGTAAACATAATCATTGGTGTTTACTAATAGACTCTATTTTTTTATTACATTTTGTTGCCACCACTAACTGAAAAGAAGATGGTGTTAGCACAAAAAAGGATTTCCCCTTTGCAGCAAAGGATTACCCATTTGTGGCAAAGGATCCTTATTCAAGTGGGACATCTATCTGCTCCCTTTAAAAATATTGGGAAATTTTATAATTTAGTAACTTTGGAACAGGTTAATATTTTTTTCCCAAATATTCAAAAGGCACATATGTGACCCAAGACCATTGCACCCTAAACATTTCAGACCAAGATCCCAAGCCATTTCTGTGCAGCAGCGTGGCAAAGAATTTCACCAAAAATGGTAATTTTCACATTTTGTGACACTCTGTATCTCCGCAACCACACATCCAAATGGAACCAATCTTGCAATATCAAGAGATCTTTAGTCCCTGATGTCACATGCAAATGTTTATGCCAATCACTTTAATGGTTGCAAAGTTATTGAAGTACAAAATTTCGAGTTTAACATAGAACTGAAGACTGAACTCCAACTATAGGGCTTGACTGCACCCCATAATATACATACATACATATATATATATATATATATATATATATATATATGTATATATAATTAGTTGCAAAAATCTTCTTTATTGAACTAGTTAGGTTTCCATTGATAAAAGTAGGGAAATGTGCTGCTAGGGTTTCCAACCCAAACACCCTATAACCCCAAGGCACACCCCCAAGCATGTTGCTGCCTGCAGGGTGGGGGTAGGATGCTAAGTCTAGAAACCCTAACAGCACATTTCCCTACTTTTGTCACTGGAACCCTAACTAGTGCATTAGCAAAGTTTTTTTCAACTAAGTTCCTTACGTTTTGAGATGGTGTAATCATATTCTTAAATGCCTCTGGGATCACAGGTCCCAGAGGGCCCAGCGCTGCCATCCATGCATAATTTTTGATAGTGTAATTGTATCCTTATTTCTCTGTCCCACCAATCCATAATGGTATCCTTATTTGCATGTGGGAGAAGGCCCTGTGCTCCCATCCCTCCATAGATGCATATACATATGTTGCCGTGGAAGCATTGCAGCCAAAATAGCAACCAAATTGCTAGCATAGCCTTGTTATGTGCCCACCTCATGAACTCTGAGCTGCAAATTTTCAAATTCATCTGAAACTTCATTCTGCACCACTGCAACATCATTCCAAGACACAGGTGAGAAAAGACATGTTGGCCTGGATTTGAAACATGACAGCTGTCACATTCATGAGGTGAAATAACATGTTATGTTAAAAATTTGGTGTGAAAATGTTGAAAATAATCAAAGTTATGAGGGTGCATAGTTAAATTTAAATTAACGTGCATAACTTTGCTATTTTTATATATTTTTAACCCAAGTTTTCAACTTACCCTTCATATGAACACTCCTCATTAACAAAGGCAGTGACAAGTTTCAAATTATGCCCAAAAGGTGATTTTTGACAAGCAATTGCAAAATCGCCTTTGGGATGGAGTTGCATAATGTCAGTGATATTGTTTATCAGGTGGGGTACCCAAAATACCATGTTGAAAACTGGTGTTAAAATTTCCAAAATTGTCTGAATTATGCTCAGAGTTGAAAGCCCCATTGAACTGTACTGAATTGCATTTACCGTAGTTTCTTGTATTACAGACGCCAATTCCGGTACCAAGTAATGTCTTGGATCAGAGAGTGGATCTTGAACCTGGGACCTTTTCTGCTGACTGAGGGTGTGTAGGGGGTCGGGTGCTGAGTGGGAGGTTGGGATGGGGGGTTGATCAGCAAGGGCCCACCGCTTTTTTTGTTGTATTGTTAAAAAAAAAAAAAATTGAGTGATGAGTCTTTATTTCAGCTAGAGACAGAGATGGGGGAGAGGGGTGCAGTAGACACCAGGAACATATAAAGGAAACACGGGGATGGTGACTGGAGAATGGGGGAGAGGGACCACTGGACTACCAGGAGAAATATTTTCTTTATATGGGGATGGCGATTGGACACTGAGGGAGGGGTAGGGATCACTAGACTACCAGGGACTCATATATATATAATACAGGGACAGCAATCAGAGAATGGGGAAGGGGTCACTGGACTATGAGGGAATCATACCAGGACTATGCCTGGAGAATGGGGTAGGGAGGAGGGACCACTGGACTACCAGAGAAATTATTTTCTTTATATGGGGATGGCGATTGGACATTGAGAGAAAGGGGGAGGGACCACTAGACTACCAGGGAAAATATTTTCTTTATACAGGGATGGTGATCAGAGAACAGGGTGGAGGGACCACTGGACTAGCAGGGAATCATAAGGTGGGTAGCGACCAGAGGACTGGGTATGGGAAGGTACCACTGGACTACTGGGGGAAATATTTTCTTGATATGGAGACAGTGATTGGACATTGGGGGAGGGGGAAGGGACCACTAGACTACCAGGGAAAATATTTTTAAATATTTTTGTATATGGGGATAGCAATCAGACATCAGGGAGGGGGAGGGACCACAAGACTATCAGGGAAAATATTTTCCTGATACAGGGATGGCGATCTGACATCAGAGGCATGAGGAGGAATCAGTAGACTACC
Source organism: Neoceratodus forsteri (assembly GCA_016271365.2). Classification (NCBI taxonomy): domain Eukaryota; kingdom Metazoa; phylum Chordata; order Ceratodontiformes; family Ceratodontidae; genus Neoceratodus; species Neoceratodus forsteri. The sequence goes on from CM057458.1 coordinate 896,882,694, forward strand.
AGGGAATCATGTATGTAATATGGGAATGAAGACAAGGGGAAGGGGTGGAACCACTGCACCAGCATGGTGAAGAGGGGTAAAGCAACATATGTGTTGTGCTTATCTGGGGCCATTTTACCAGATTGTGCAGTTCAAACATTTCAAAATCCTGTTCTGTGTTCTTTTTTCACAATTTGTGAAAAAGGAATTTCTTGTTTTATAAATTGCAAAATATGATCCTTTATCATGCTTCCTTTTTCGCAGTTTGCAAAAAAGAATTCATGAGTACAAAAAAAGATATGGAACAAGATTTCAGCATGTTGAAGAAATGCAAGTCATTTTTCAAAAAACTAATACCAGAATCAGCTGAAACAGGTCCCGATTAGCATAACACATGTACTGGTTACTTCACAAGACATAATTTTTTCAGTTTTTTGAATTTGTTTGCTGTGCTAAGAAAAACCAAATGGTGGCAGTGCAGAAAAAGATTCCCCATTTGCGATAAAGGATTGCCCATTTGTGACATAGACTCCTTTTTCAAGATGAATATCTAACTTTTCCAATTGAAAATAATGGGAAAATGTAAACTGTAATAACTTTTAAACATATTAATATTTTCATATTTTTTCATTTTTCTGTGACCCAAGACATTTCTACCATGAAAATTTCAGATCAAAACTCCTCACCATTTTTTGCAAAGCAGCACGACAAAGAATTTAGGCAAAAATGGTCATTTACAATTTTATAACACTCCATATCTCTGCACACACAAATCAGACTGAAATGAAACTTGCCGCATCAAGAAATATGTGATCCCTGATGGCATGTGCAAAATGTCATGCAAATTGCTTCAATGATTGCAAAGTTATTAAAGTGCAAACTTTTGAGTTTAACACAGAATTGAAGAATGAACCCTAACTATAAGGATGCAACCATTCCCTTTTAATAATGTTCCATATCTCTGCACCCTCACATCTGACTGGAATGAAACTCAGCACATCAAGAGACCTTTGGTCCCTAATGCAATGTGTAAAACTTCATGCAAATTGGTTGAACAATTGCAAAGTTATTAAAAAGCAAAAAGCATGAAAAAATTCCCCATCTGCGCCAATGAAAAAATGAACTGTATACTTACTGTAATTTCCTTATCTGTTCACTCCAGCATTGTCAATGGGAAGTCATTACCACTTGGCATAGTGCACCCCTATCAGAGGAATGGCACAACGAAAGCTTTAGAATGCTGGGCATATGAGGATTCCAAGCAGCAGCAACTCCCCAGTCAACTACTGACCGCACAGTGCCTCAGTAACTTTAACTACCATAATGTCCATTTTTAAATTATACAACATAATAATAAACCTGAAAACCTTAATACATTCCACCTTCTAATTGTTAAATGGAAAACTGTTTTACCTTGCTGAAGGATATGAAAAAGGATGCCTCTCAAAACTGGCTCTTGGTTTGTTCAGTCTGAGTTTCTTTCTGACGAGGTTGGTGGAATATCTACTCGTCCAATTCCATCAACATCCTCTGCAACTTAGAAATTGACAACAAACACAATGATTAACTCTGGCAAACAAGCTGCATGCCAAGAGAACTACCTGTAACAAGGAAAACACCAAAAAGGAGTACAATTGTACCTGTTAAGATGCATGGTCACAGTCTGATTTAAAGATAATTCTCTTTATTAATAAAACTGTGCAACAGAATAAAATAGAACGGTCGGCCTGCCAGTGCAGCGGCATGGTGTCCATCTGTGACTCTGACATTTCAGGTTCAGGAACAGACCCAGGGAGTCATAGGGCCAGCAGGGGGGAGAGAAATTCAGTATCCCAGGGATGGTGCTCCTTCTCTAGGGAGGGAGGGGGTTGTGTATCTGGCACAAGTCAGAACCTTAGCAGAGGTTGGGGGTTTCACTGTAACTGCCGCATATACTGCTCTGGAGACATGTTGGATGCTGCATCATTGCATGCCTTGCCTCCTTCAGGGAAAAAAATTAGTGGCTGCCATCCATGATGCACTGCTTCCCCCAGCCCTGATTGCCCACCGTGGCACTCCAGAAAACAACCCATCCTATTGTCCACTGTACTCAGCAGACCCCGGACCCACCCTAAGAGGCAAGCCAGTGAGGCAATGCCAGTAGGCGCCTCTGCCTGAACCCATCTCCCAACATCGTGGGCTCACACTCATGAGGTGGTCCCACCCTGAGTAGCAATCCAGGGTGTATTGTCTTCACGGAGGTAAGTCTGGGGTGCAAAGAATGGGACTGGGGGTTGGCAGGGGCTGAGCTGAAAAGGTGGAATGCAAGGAAAAGTATACAAAATTTAAGAAAAAAGAAGAACATAGAAGGATGCCCACAGTCAAAAAAGGTTTTTTTAATGAAATAATGGAGATCCCCTCTGGCATACCAAATAATATTCTCCCACAGGATAAGACTCCTGGGTGGGTCCAATTGACAACGTTGGAGCTAACAAAAAAGAAAATTACTTGAAGTATGAAGTTAATTTCTTTTTTCTGCAGTGCTCCACATTGTCAATGGGAAGTCATTACCACTGTTTATTTTTTTTTTTTTTAATTCAGTATACTTTAGTGAGTTTTTCAAATCCAAACAACAAACACAGAAAAACCATCCCCACACCTCCCATCCCACCCCTGTAGGTGGAGTAATGGCTAAGAAACAACACACCGACCAACTAATGGAAAACATAGGGGGCCTATGATACAATGAATTAAAATAAAATGTAGATAATAAATACAAAACCTCACACAGCTGATGTTGCTCCAGGAGAAGAAATAGAGTATAACGTGTGCAGTCTACTCCATCTTTTCTCTTACAAGTTCATTCTATTGCGAAAGCTTGCTGTCGTCTTCTCCATCCTTAAATTGAACAAAAGTTCTTGCAGCCATTCCTGGTATGAAAGCAATACTTGATCAGTCCAGTGGTGAAGGACAACCCATTTAACAGATAGGGAGATCATGGTTACATGGTGCTTCCTTTCCCTCACAGTTATCCATGTATAATCACCAATAATACACACTTCAGGTGTAAAAAGCCCTTTTTAAACTTAAAAGAGGGCTTACACTGGCTGTAATCTTGGCCCCTAAGGGATCTACTTTAACACAGTCCCAGAGGACATGAAATAAAGAGCCCTCAGCCTGTCCATACCTCATACAAAGAGGAGAGCTCAGTTTACCCATTTTAGTCAACTTTAGAGGAGTATAATAAATGTTATGTAAAATATAAAATTGGGTAATGCGAGGTTTAATGTTGGAAACATGTTTATAAAGATCTTCCCATATCTTCTTCCAATTAAAGGTACACTGTGGAAAAGCTGAGGACCAATATACAGACTGACCGGTGACGTTAGGGAACAGCATAGGAAAGAGGAAGGCCAAAATGTGTGACACTGAGTGTGGTTGTACAGCCAGATCCATGAGTGACTGCAAAAAATCACTACAAATACTTAAGGATGGCATAGAACTAAATCATTGAAGTATTACATGGTGAAGTTGGAATACCTTGAAAACCTGTTAGTAAGAAGTTGAAGCAAAGCTAATATATCCTAACAGGACAAAAGGTGACCGTTTCAAGGCAGATCACACACCCGACTCTCCTTTACTTGGGGTAGCCAAGTCATCAGCAGAACTGACCCCTCTATTTTGAAACTGGGGTTTCCAAGAATGGGCTGAGTAATGTCTAAAAGGGGATTGTAATGTATTTGCTTACATAACTGAGCATATGCTCGAAGGGAGGTGCCCACAACTGAGTCTTGGAGGTGCACTAGCAGGGCTATGAGAGGCTTATGAAATAGAGCAAGGGGGGAAACCAGCATCTGTAATTAGGGTTCTCTCTAATTTTAGCCAGATTGGGATATACAAGGTAGGGACATCCACTGATGTTCGAATAAGTCAGCGGAAATATTTGTTAGCATGGCTGGCAAGATAATATAATAGAAACTGGGTAGCCAAAGTCCTCCCAAATCTTTGGGTGCTGATAAATGGTATATGCCTTTCTCGGGGGTTTACCCTTCCAAATGAAGTCTGAGATGATTCTTTTTTTTTAATTATTATACTTTTTTTGTGCCAGTCTGGCACTGAACTCAGCCCTGGTCACAACCCCCACCGCTTCCTGCACCCACATGAGCTGTGCTACCCTGGGCCCCCTGGCTTACCCCCCAGGGTGGGGCTGTGGCATTTACCAGTGTTGCGAATGTCAGTTTGGGTCAGGGAAGCAAGCCTGGGAGTACATCGAAGGCAGCGAGGAGGGCATCATGGAGGCGCTTGGCTGGGGATTTTTTTCTGTCCCCGAAAGGACGTTATGTTTTCCTTGGGGGCAGGGATGCGAAATAATGTCCCGCGTCCACCCCGCCTCCTCCTAATGTCCAGACGCTGGCTACAGTGGAGCCCCCAGCCTCTGCCAGGTGTCTGTAGTTCACCGGACATTCGTCCACCCTCCCCCTGGAGAAGGAGAGCAGTCCAGAGGACACTCCAGCCATCTCCCCTCGGCCGGCCATCCAGCGACACAGGTCCATTCCCGATCCCGGGTCACCGGCATCGTGAGCAGAAATCCCACCACTACGCTCATGGGCTGACCTCTAGTCTAAGATGATTCTATGAATGCACTGAAACCAGGATAGAGGGAATATGGCATTCACAACATGAAGAGGGTAAAAAATGAGAGGAAGCACATTCATTTTATTGGTATTTATCCAACCCCAGAGCGTGAGCAGCAGGTATGACCACCTTTCAGGTCACATTGTATAGTAGTGACCAGTTCATCTAGATTAAGCTTATTGAATAGTGCAACACTCTTCGGAATAAATATACCTAGATACTTAAGCTTCGTCGGGGCACAGGTCAACACCATATTCGTAATGTCAGATGTCAAAACATAAGGGGTCAAGGGCATCACTTCGGTCTTGTCAATATTAAGCTTATAGTAAGAGTACCTCACATGTTCCTTGATAATTGACAAGGCTGCAGGGATAGAAGACTGGATATCAGTGACATGTAACAAAATGCCATCAGCATAGACAGGCAATAACATGTCGTATTGCCCACCCTAATCCCCGTTAGAAGTGGGAAGCTCTTGAACTTAAATAATAGAGTCTCTAAATATAAATTAAATAAAAAGTTGACAAAGTGCAGCCCTGCTGAGTCCCAGAACACAAGGGAAAAACCATGGAGAATACCCAGTTACAATAAATGTTAGCGCTGGGGTGGGAGTAGAGAACCTAAATCCAACTGATGAATTTAGACGGGAAGTTAACTTTACTAAGGGTGGCAAAGAGGAAAGACCAGTTCACCCTATCAAAAGCTTTCTCCGCATCCAAGGAGAGCAAAGTCTGCAGAGCTCCAGCCTCTAGGAATGCGGGGAATATATGTGACAATTTATGAAGGTGATCGGCTGAAGAACGAAGTTGCATAAAGTCAACCTGCTCATGACAAGTAATCCCATCCCATACTTTTTTAATCCTGGCAGCCAGAATCTTAGCCAGTAATTTAATGTCACAGTTCATAAGGGAAATGGGTCTGTAACTAGTGACTCTATCCAAAGGTTTATCGGGCTTGGGTAAGACCACTATCATGGCCTCAAGCAGAGTAGTGTCAGATACACCAGCTTCACTTGTATAAAGAAAAATGTGATGAAACAAGGGAACTAGCTCCTTAGAAAAAACTTTGTAGAAATTGGAAGAGAAACCATCCAGCCCAGGAGCCCTATCATCTGGTAGGGATTGGATGCTGTCCAAAATTTCTTGCTGAGTAATCAGTTGTTCTAAAAGTGTTTGCTGGGGAGGGCAATAAAATAGGGAAGGGTATCACATCCAAATAGGCCTGTAACTCCTTGGTTGAAGGTGGATCTGAAGGATGTCCATAGGGAGATCAGTAATAGGATTCAAATTTGTCAGTTATTTCCCAGGTCAACAGTTTGGGGGATCCATCGACTGCAGATATGATGGTGGGAACAATACGAGATGCCTCCTGTCTGTGGAGATGCAGAGCAAGGAGACGGTCCCCCTTCTCTCCCTTATCAACATATACTGAGCATGTCTTAAAAATGCCATACTCCACCCTTTTCCTTAGACATTCCTCATATTTGTCTCTGACAGTGATTAGTTCCCTCCGATCTTCCCTTGAGGATGTAGGTGACAATGGCTCCTCCAGGTCTTTAATACGGGTAAGGATATGTGATATCTCGGCTTCCCTGTTGCGTTTCCTATTGGTTGCCAAACAAATTAAATCACCTCTAAGGAAACACTTGAGGGCACCCAATTCCTTGACCCCCCTTCCTCACAGTAGTATCCCTATTCTGAGAAAATTACCACTGGGTTCTAAGAAGCAGTACTCAGACCAATTGGGAGGGCAAGAATATTATCCCATATGTCAGAGAATACAATACTGTAACAGATCATGTACAAACTGCTGCCTGTAATACTTTGTGGCCAAAAGCTGCATCAACAGAGTTCTGAACATCCAATCTGTAGTGTTTTGTGAAGGTGTGGATGGAGGACCATGTGGCTGCCTTGCAGAGCTCTAAAACAGATGCCTCACCCCTCTCCACCCAGGAAGTCACCATCACCCTGGTGGAGTGAGCTTTGATAAGGGCCAGATGTTTCTTCTTTCCTGCGACCCAGGTCTTAGCAATGTGGGCCCTGACCCACCTAGCTAGAGTGGCTTTTAGGCTTTTTGATCCTGTTTGGCTGCCCCAAAGAGAACAAACAGGCTATTCAATTTCCGGAACACATCTGTCCATTTGAGGTATGATGTAACAGCCCATCACAAATCTAACCTGTGCAACTCCTTCTCCTTTGGATAAGATGGTCACGGACAAAAGAATGGAAGACACATTTCTTGGTTCACATGAGAGGCCGTGGACACTTTTGGAATGAAAGACAGGATTGTTCTGAGTACCACCTTGTCCTTATGCATAATAAGGTATGGTTCCTTGTATGATAAGTCCTGGAGCTCACTAATTCTCTTAGCTGAGCACATAGCCACCATAAAACACACTTTGTAATTTATCACTCCAGTGGAACAGATGACAGCAGTTCAAAAAGTTCCTTACAAAGAGCATTCAAAACCATATTTAGATCCCATGGAGGAACTGGGGATTGGAGGACAGGTTGACTCTTGCTAACAGCCCATAGAAAATGAATGACCTCTCTATTAGAGCCCAGAGAGATGCCCAAAGACGCTCCAAGTGTGAAGACCTAGCCTCTCAAAATGTTTTGGGCCAAACCCTTATTGCCTTCCTGCAACAAGCCCAAGATCTGTGGCACCGAAGCCTTGTAAAAGCGGAGATGCTTCTGCCTCACCCATGTCAAAAAGGTGAACCATACACGGGCATAAGCTGTAGAGGTATCTGAAGAGGTTTCTGTACATGTTGATGCTATCCACAAGAAGCTCCACCCCAGGTTGGGTGCCCTTTAACGCAACTGTGGATGCATTCAACTGCCAGCCAGACACACACTAGTACAGAAAATGATTCTCCCCATTTTCGACTATGGGGACGTAGTCTACAGTGCCACTCCAAAGTCCACCCTAGCTAGACAGGACCCCCTTTTTCACTCATTCTGCTGTTTCACCCTGAATTGCAAGCCCTCCACTCACCACTGTGTCTTTTACCGATCTCTCAACCTCCCCTCATTCCAGGATCATAGGCAATCCCATTGTGCCAGGCTCGCAGCCAAATTCTGGTCCCAGTCCTTGCCAACATATCTCATTTCCATCCTAACAGCACAGGCCCCTCCTGTGTACTCACTCAGGAATTTTGACGCCTGTCTCCTGGTGGTGCCACACATGTCCTCCTCAGCAGGCCAGTCAGCCTTCAGACATCGCTTGCCCAAATTGTGGAACTCCATCCCCATGGACATCATTGTGGAACTCCATCCCATGGACATCTGGCACACATCCTCTACTCAGCACCTCCACCCTCATAAATGCGCATTTCTATTCCTCCTGTACCTGTGGCTATAACAAGCCCATCCACACACGCTAGCTTAGGTCACTCCTTGCCATGGCTAGGGACCCCAGCTGACTATGTTTCTCCACCCATCTGTCTCTCGCAACTGTACTGGATATGTTGTTACATATTGTCAATTGTACCTGCCATTCTTACCTGCCAGTCCACTACAAACTCATTGTTAGGACAAATTGTGATATTGTGTAGATGTTATGCTCTTGTTAGCACTAATTGTAAGCACTACTTGTATTCTGTACATTTGTTATGTCTGTTCCCCATAGTCCCCCTCCCCCAGGCTGCACCTGGAATCGAGCAGTACTCTGCTCAGCATGCCTTCCCGGTAAAACTTTTAAATAAATAAATCAATAAGGTGGAAGATTTCCATGTAGTCACTGGAGTATCCATTACTTTCCTGGAAAAAAAACAAGTTTTTGGAGTCTCCTCTTTTAAGGAGCCAGGCTGCGCGCTGCATCTCCCCTAGGTCTGAATGCAGAATGGGACCCTGAGACAGAAGATCTCCCTGCTATGGAAGGCAAAAAGGTGCTTCCAGTGCTTGATTAGATCTGAGAACCACGGTCTCCTTGGCCACTCCAGAGCTACAGTGTTAGATAAAAACTTCCTCTTGAGTGTCTTATCTTTCATATGACCCTAGGAAGAAGAGGCATTGGAGGGAACACATATGCTCTGTGGAAGGTCCACTCCTGTGACAGAGTGTCTACTGCTACCACTAGTGCAGACACTGATAACGGCTGAAAAAACTTGGAATCTGATCATTGTAACAAGAGGCAAACAGATCGATCTGAGGCTGGTTGAATCTTTTGTACAGGAGGCCAAACACCTCTGGACTCAACCTCCACTCCCCTGAGTGAACATTTTCATGACTCAGCCAGTCTGCTTGAATGTTCAACTCTCCAGCTGGGTGGACTGCCAACAGAAAGAGAAGATTCTCCTCTGCCCACCTGAGAAAATCAGATGCTTCTTTTAGCATTTCCCTGCTCTTTCTGCCTCCTTGATTGCATAGGTACACCACTGTGACAGTAGTGCCTGATCTTATTTTCACCACTTTTTTGAAAATGAGGAAGTGCTATGCAGAGCGCCCTCATTTCCAGAAAATTTATATGGAAATGTTGTTCTTGAACTGACCAAGTCCCCGGTGTGGAAAAACTGACCAAGTCCCCGGTGTGGAAAATTGATTCAGGATTGCCCCCAATCGTGCAGACTGGCATCTGTTGTTTTTTTTTTTTTTTTAGCTATTATTTTTTCTCCTGCAGTGCAGTCCTCCATCTGGAGTGTGCCACTAGCCCCATCCCCCAGTGTCCACCAGCCTGCGCTGGCACTTACTCCCAGCGCTTTCCCCCCCGGCAGGGCCAGTGGGGTTCCCCAGCCCCCGCCACAGACTGGATCCAGTGTAGCCAGTGCCATGGCTAGCTGTGAGCAGAGCCTGCGAGGCATCCTCCTTCATCCATCACACTGTTCCTTTTTCCTGTTTTTCCTTCCCTGTTGTGGGCACATGGCTTGCAATGATGCCTCCCATGGGGTTAAGCATGCTCCTGTGCATGCCCACATCAAGTATCTGCCATGCTTCTGCCCCACGCTGTTGTGGCTCTGTGTCGCTGAACCCCAGCCTCCACTAGCAGTCAGGAAAGCACTGGCAGCTGATTCCCCCCCTTCCCAGAAATGGAGAGCAGTCCATTGGACATTCGATCCATCTCCTCCCCTGTCGACCCATGGCGACCCATGCTCGTTCCCGAACACCAGTCGCCAGCGTGGCGTGAGATGTGGTGTCCAGCGCCTCATCCCTCAGCACCACTGGGCCAGCATCCGTTGTTAAAATCAGTCCTGGGGGGAGGTTCCAATGGAACCCCTTTTCTCAGATTTTTCAAACACATCCATCAGTTCATGGAGTGATGTAGCAGAGGATAAATTGAGATTCTGGCTTGATAATCCTCTGATATCAGATCCCAGGCAATTCCATTTGCAGGGCTCGTATATGAAGACAAGCCCAGGGGACTAGATCTGTTGCCACCACTATGTGACCCAGGATGCATAGTATGCCGAAGGCTGAGTCTGATGAATGAGCCCTGAGCCACTGAACTTCCTTCAAGAGAGTGTATATCTGAGATAAGGGCAGGAAAACCCTCCCTTGTTATGTGTTTAAGACTGCCCCAGTTGCTCCAAGGTCTGAAATGGTTCGAGAGAACTCTTCTCCTGGTTCACCACATGGCCATGGGATTCGACCATCTCCAGCTACCTGCACACTCACTTCCTTGCCAAGCACAATGTTGGTGAGCAGATCATCCAGATTAGGATAGACATGATGCCGTTCCTTCCTTCCAAAGTTGAGCCATTGGAACTATCAGCACTTTATGTCACAGGGCTGAAGGGAAGTGCCCTGTTTTGGAAATAAAGGCCCAGCATTGAGAACCTGAGATTCTTCTGGTGTGACTGATGGATAGGAATGTGAAGGTAGGCATCCGTCAGATCTATCGATTCTAGGAAATCCCCTGGCCAAGCCACATGAGTGACTGACCTTAGGGACTCCATCTTGAATGTCGTGTGACATACGAGTCTGTTCAAGTGCTTCAGATCCAAAATAGGCCTGAAGCCCCCTGTCTTTTTGGGAATGACAAAGTAGATTGAGCAGAATCCTTGATCTTGATCTCTTGGTGGGACAGGAATTATTGCTTCAACTTAAAGGAGGTGACTCAGAGTCTCTGGAGCAGCCTGTCTCTTTGCAGCACCCTTGGAGACCAGGGACAGTAAAAATCACCCCCTTGAGGGAATTGTTAAGAACTCTATCACATATCCTAACCTACTAACATTCTAACATACTAGACACCAGCTGAGTAGGCCTATTGATCTATCAAGTCTGCTCATGCTTCAGCACCCTGATTGGGTACCGTAGCACTCTATCTGTCTCCTTCAACTGTTACTACATCCCCCAGTCCTGCCCCCCCCATCAAACCAGCCTCTGCTTCACCCCTTGCCTATACCTGTCCCACCCTCTCTTGAATCCCTCCATCGTAGCTGCCTATACCAGCTCCCCAGGTAGCGCAATCCATGGTTCCACCACTATCTCAGTGAAGTACCTCCTCCTCCTTTGCCCCCTAATCCTACCACCCTCAGTCTTCTAACTGTGTCCTCTGGTGATTCCACCCTCCTCCAGTTGAAAGATCCTATCTTGGCTTACCTTATTTACTCCCCTGAGGTACTTGAAGACCTCAATCATGTCCCCCCACTCTCTCCTCTCCTCCAGAGAGAACAGGTTGAGCTCCCCTAGTTGTTCCTCATATGTCATATCCCCCAGGCCCCGGATCATTCTGGTTGCTCTCCTCTGAACCCTCTCCAAGAGCTGTATTTCCCTCCTTAGGTGCAGCCTACTGAACTGCACACGGTACTCAAGATTTGGTCTAACCAGGCTGTTGTACAGTGGCAAAATCACCTCCCTATTCCTTGCGGTAATCTCCCTAGCGATGCATCCCAGCATGCTATTTGCCCTGACCGCAGCCCTCCTGCACTGCTCTGAATTATTCATGTTAACATCCACCCAGACTCCTTGGTCTCTTTCCCCTGCCATGGCCTGCAACTTATTCCCCCCAGGGTGTACACATAATTGGGGTTTTCCCACCCTAGGTGTAGCACCTTGCACTTGGAGGAGTTAAATTTAAATTTTCAGGTGCAAGACCACCTATCTAGAGTATCCAGGCCCTCTTGCAGGGACAGTCTCCCTTTCTCCCCCTCCACCACTGTCCCCAGCTTAGAGTCGTCTGCAAAGAGACTCATTTCACACCTGATACCTTCCCTGATATTGGAGATGTAGGCATTAAACAGGAGTGACTCCAGGACTGATCCCTCTGGGACCCCATTTATGACCTCCCTAGGAGACAAGACCTCTCCCCAACCATTACCCACTGAGTGTGACCTGAAAGTACTAGAATTTCTAGAACCCATGCATCTAATGTTGTTTGGGTCCATCCTGAATAAAAATCCAGTAGTCTTCCACCAAGGGAATGGGGCAGGGATGCCCCCGTACTGTCATTCTGAGGTACTGGGCATTTGGCCAGGGCCCCACTATTACTGTAACCCTTGTAACCTGATTAGGCTCCTGTATTTCTCTGGTCACCAAAGTTTCAAAAGGGACAAAAATCTCCCTGATACAGCTTTTGCTGGCTGATACCTTGACCCCTCTGAACGGAGGTAGTCTTGCGCTGTTGTCTTAATTCCACCCTTTTTGTCCTGAAGCTCCTTCAAAATGGCATCCAGGCCGAAACCAAACAGCAGCCCTCCCTCAAAAAGTAGGTTAAAGAATCTAGACATTGAAGCTTGATCAGCAGCCAAGTGCCTAAGCCATATACTCTGCATCGCTGACACAATGTCATAGGCTGAATGGGCTGATGTGCAAATACTCCCCTGTAGAATCACTGAGAAAAGTGGAGGCCATGGCACTCAATTGCAAAATGCTTCCCCCTTCCGAATCTGGTGGGACAAAGTTGCCCAGGGTAGAGATCCAGAAGTTTAAGGCTCTGGCAACAAAAAAGGAAGCATAGGAGGTATGAAGGTTTCTACCATTTGAAGCAAAAGCCTTCCTACATGCGGCAAACACTCACTTGTCACAGGAATCTGACAAGGCCATAGAACCCTCGATAGGGATGGTGGTGTGCTTGACTGAATTATACACCCCCTTGTCTGGCAGCGGTGGGGATTCTTGTTCAGTAATCTGGTCACAGTGAATAAAACTTGGAAAACATTTAGGAGCAGAGGAGGATGTAGACAGAATTGGATTAACATCCACTGTCTCTACGGACTGCTCCTCCTTGAGCTGTAAGGATCTACTTGTTTCAGTTATCAAAAAAGACAAAGACGACTTGCCAAACAGAGGTGGTATAGGAATCCTTGACCTGGGTGCTGTCCACTTTCCTTCCTCCTCCTGGGAGGGGAGGTCCTCTTCATCAGTAAGCAATTTTTAAAATCAGGAGTTTCCCCAACTTCCCCGAAATCCTCATCCTGACCCACTAAATGTTTGGGGTTGTGGTCTGCCTGCACATCTAACTACACAGCCTCATCTCACTGTGATGCACCTGGGTGTGCCTATGTGGCCCCCTTCCAACCTGAGGGGCATGGCTTGGGATTGGGTGTGTCTGCTGGGATGTCCTGCGGAACATTAGTGCTCAAAAGCTCAACAAGGAGCAATACAAGAGATTTTCCCAGTTCTAATTTGACACTGCCAACTGAAGAACCAGGTGCCCCCCCTTCCCAGCTTGGAGGACCAGCTTGGTGGGGGGACAGTTAGAGAAATGTTGTGCTGGACAACACAGTTGAGGGCAATAGGAACCCATGGGGAAGGGCTTATCACCTTTTTGCAGGTCTTACACCTTTTCATAATTAATTGTCTCCAATATGCCATGGTGCCAAGAGACATTCCTGCTTATAAATATGCACTTTATGAAGTCGATAAATAACTATCTTGCTGATATTTTCAAACCGTATGAGACGATAACAGGTTAAATGTATGTGTGCGTAACCTTGTGTACACAGCAATTCAATAGTGCTATAGGAAAAATGTAGTCTGCCTCAGGACTCACCTGAGCACGATCACCATGTAGCTTATGTGCACTTTTTCACACAGTTGCATCAAAAGTAGATGCAGTTAGTGTCAAGGTAGACGTGCTTGTGACACCCACTGGTGCATGAAGGCAAGTGCGTAAAAACCCAGTGAAGAAGAAGACATGCCCAATCACCAGAAGGCTAATGGCAGTAGCGAAAGTATTCAGGAAGCTGAGGTAAAGGAAGTACTCATTTCTTCTGAACTACAGCATACAAAAAGCAAAACAATACAACCCTGTTTTCTGTTTTTTTTTAAACCAATAGAATCAACACAACCTGAACTGATTGGGGGGGGGGACCAATGCAATAGCCAGGAAAAAACCCCAGGAACCTATTCTACCCCCAAAATAAATATATACCTACCTGTGGCACATTTTCTGTTTAACTGGAGATGATTAGAACACCCTAGGGCAAGGCAGATACGGCCCCCAGTACACAAATGGACATGGGTAATGCAGGTTAGTCAACTGGAAACCTACAGCTTGGCAGGCACATTTTTAATTTAGGGGTGCTCCCCAGAACCAGGTATCCCCAACCTGCTATGCAGAATTGCAGCCCCAACTGAAAACCTTGAAAAGTCTTGAAAAAGGTAGACAAGCTGCTTCCACTGAGAATGGCATAGTTTAACTGGGGAGTTGCTGCTGCTTGAAATCCTCATATGCCCAGCATTCTAAAGCTTGGGCTGTGGCATTCCTCTGGTAGGGGTGCACTATACCCAGTGGTAATGACTTCCCATTGAAATGTTGAGCACTACAGAAAGGATTACTCATTTGCAACAAAGGATTGCCCATTTGTGACACAGAATCCTTTTTCGAGGTGATCTTTTTCCATTGAAAATAATTGGAAATTTTAAAATGTAATAACTTTTGAATGGATCAATATTTTTCACCAAATCTTCAAAAAGCACATCTGTAACTCAATACCTTTCTACCCTGAAAATTGTAGACCAAAACTCCACACCATTTTTGCACAGTGTTGTAACAAAGAATTTCATGAAAAATGGTAAGTTATGTGTTTTTGACACTCCATATCTCTCCACCCACACATCAGACTGAAACAAAACTTACCACATCAAGAGATCTTTGATCCCTAACAGTGCATTCAAAATTTCATGTCAATCAATTGAACAGTTTTTAAGTTATTAAAGGTGAAAATTTGAGTTTAACATAGAAGTGAAAAATGAATCCTAATTATAGGAGTATGACTGTGCCCATATAATATATATTGTATCTATATACAGTATGTTCAAATGTATTCAGCACTCAAAGAATATTAAGTTCCTCATCCTTACTGCAATACATAAGAAATTAGTCAAGATTCTATCTTGGTGTACCGATCTTTTATTGCTGAAATAACCAGCTACTGTAGTTCAGCATTTCATTGTATGTATCTTATTCACGAGATGCCCCTGATTCCATTTGATCTTGGTCAAACACCAAATACCCTGTTTTATTTCAGCACTAGTGTGAATAATTTTTTTCTCTTTTGCTTCTCCCTTTCTAAGCAGTTTAGACCATCTGATGGTGTGTGACCTCATTCATACTGTCAGTCCTCATTTCTTCCTCTCCCTCCCCAACTGCCCCACATACACACACTTCCCATGTGCTTGCCCCCTTGAACAACCCCCCCCCACTTACTGTCTTCTGGCAAACGACTTCTTATAGAAGTTTGTTTCTGACTATCACCAGTCTTACTAAACAAAATCACTTTGTAACATTCTGTTTTAACCTCACCTGCTTGTTTCCCTGGTGCTCATGTTACCATTCACTATGAACAACTCACAGCTCTCCACCTTTTTTATTGGTGGAGGTATCTAAACTTCTCAATTATGTCTTCTCTCTTCCTCTTATCCTCAAGCAAGTACATATGGCGATCCCCAAGCACTCATCACATGGCTTCCATTGTTGCCCTACATCATTTTAGTAGAGCTTCTCTGCACCACCTCCAGCATATTCCTGTTCTCCTTCAACTGTGGCCTCCAAAACTGCACACAAGAGCAAACAACAGGTGGCTGAGGGCACCATGGACAGTGCCAAGAAAAAGAAACTGACAGATGCCTAAAATCTCCTGCTGATTATCCAAACACAAGAAGCACTCCTAAACTTAGGAGTCAATAAAACTTTTTAAAAAGAAAGATCAACAGTAGCACCCCTACACAACAACCATTAACATTTCACGTCACTCTGACATTTTATCAAGATGACTTGATAAAGCATTGAGCGACGCAACATCAACAGTTGTGTAGGTGCTACTGTTTGATCTTTCTTTTAAATAAAGTTTTATTCACTCCTAGGTTTCAGAGTGCTTCTTTTGATTGGACAAGAGGCCAGGGTTTTTTAGGTGTAAGACTGCACACAGAGGATTAAATGCATTCAAACCAGGATGCAGGAGCAGTATTATCTCCCTCTTTCTGCCAGTGATCCCCCCTCTCTGTGTATCACAGCATCTAATTTGCCATTCCCAAAGGCCTCTTACTGTGCCAGTGACTTGAGGTGCTCCATTATTGTTGCCCCAGGTCCATTGCATTGTTGCGCTTGCCCCTACCACCCCATCCATTCTATATTCCATTCTGAGGTTCTTGGTCACTATGTGTGCATTACCATACATTTTTTCACATTAAATTTCAGCTGCAGTACTCCCAACAACCCAGCCAGTCTTTCCATATCCTTCTTCATGGTCCTTGCCCTCCTTATTGGTGTCTGCTATGCCACAGCTCTTGGTGTTGTCTGCAAAGAGACATATTTTACCCTGGAGCACCTTCCTGATGTCACATATAAATAGCATGTGAAATGAAGATGAAGTCTTTGCTGAAATCTAGGTACAAGAGCAGCCACTCTCTGACATCTATCCTTGGCAGGATGAACCTGAATAACCTCTCACAGGTGGATCTGTGCTGACTGGGATCCTGCAGGCTATTGTTCTCCAGAAATCCTACTAACTCTTCCTTTACAATAAATTCCAGTAGTTTCCCTACTATATACATTGGCCTGACTGGTCTATGGTAGCCTGGCATGTCTCAACCCCCATTTTGTGTAGGGGACCACACTCATTGTCCTGCAATCCTCCAGCCCTTCCCCTGTCTCTAAAGGGCAGTTGTAGAGATACACTAGTGGTCAAGCCAGGATGTGCCATATCAACTTTTACAATATTAAAAAACCAAAACATAATATTAAATGTACATTGAAAATAGAAAATAGTTAAAATCCATGTTTTGACTAGGTCATCTTCAGGAATTATCTATAAAAAGAAAAAAGCAAAGTTATCCAGTCCTAGTGATGTATTTGCATTTAGTACCTCTTGGCCTTTCAGCAGTCTGTCTTACATGATGAGCTTCATGTTGGTGCCTGCTAGTAATCCCCCAGTGTCTTTTATGCTACAATATGGAAGTGGGCCCTTTCCTCCACAGTGAACACTGGCCAGAAATAATTGTTCAATAAATTTGGCTTACCATTCTCATCCTACACCCATACCTCCCTCTTCTTTATCCTGACCACTCCTTCCATGTTTTGGTGCTGCTCTAATATATAGCACAAGAATACTTTGTCACCCTCTTTAACCCCCTTCTGCTAACCTCAGCTCTGCCTTTGCCTGTTCTACTACCTTGTTTGCCACCCTAATTTTTCTTGATATTCCCCCTTTACTTTTCTGACTTATTTTTAATCTGATGAATGCATTTTTTTCCCCTCACTGCTAACCCTTTTGAAAATCACAGTGTTTCTTTCACCCACTTCCCCTTCCCTATCATCTTTGTGCAAAGCCCTGTCACCTTCAGTACTCAGGTTTTAATCAGTTTTCATCTGCTGACTGCTCCTACTGCTGCCATCACATCCTGCAATTTTCCTTTCAATACTTCCTTCATCCTCCCAAACGTTGCCCGTCTGAGGTCCAGGACCTTAGTCGTGCAGTGTTACCTATTGGCCACTGTGATGGGGTTGTGGGAGAACAGATGGACCAGACACCGAACTTCAGATTCAACACACAATCTTTTTGTGATGTTTATTCAAAATACAGGAATTAAGCTTCTGAAATGCCATGTTCTTTCTTCAGTACATCATTATGTATGTCCTTTCTCTGCATTTAGCCAGCACCTACTGACACTGATCTCTGATCTAACTTTTTTCAGTGAAAACCCTTCATCCCTATGTGGCCCCCTGTTTGCTTGTGTAGTGGGGGCTCAAAAAGAAAAAAAAAGCTATAGACAAAGAACCTCAATGCAGAATCATTGAAACAAGGGTTACCCCCAAAAGGCATTGGCAACAAATCAAGTTTCAAAGAAATACAACATCATACATGCTTCCAGAATGCAAAGTATCATGGGATATATGCAAATTATCATGACATTTCAGACTTGTTCAGTTTACAGCAATTTACATGCATTTTAAATTGCACAACTAACTTAATTTCTATAGTAGTCACCTTGTACTTTCTACCATTATCAAAAACATCTAGTGCCATGGTATTTTCAACATTTGCAGGTTTCATAAACATAAGATGTATACATCTAAGTATTTTACAACATAGTGCTATTACATACTAAATCCAACAACAATAAACACAACCTGTTTTATATACATTTGGAGGTCACAGCAATAACTTCCCTGTATGAGGACCTGAGAGGGAAAAGGAAAATTAAATAGGACACTATAGCATAGTCAATAAAGAGGAGTGGAGTGCCCATAGGTGGCAAATCTTATGAACTAGAAATTGTAAAGGATAGAATAGACCATTAAATAGAAGAACTGTTGCAATAGATTTAAGAAAATGTCAGTCCTCAAGCATGGTAGCAGCTCACTGTCACAGCCACTAGCTTAATCTCAAATCACACAATCCTATGATTGCTGGAAACCAGTGGTTCCTTCATCTAAGCCTCCTCCATGCTGTCTTTATTTCTCAAGACTAAGTCCAGTATGGCCCCTTGTTTAATAAGTTTAAAGATACTATGGCTAAAAAAAGCCTTTTAAATATTCTTCAGCAGAGCCAAGGTCTTTGGGATCACTGTTATTGGGATGCTCCAGTCTGCATCCAGCAAACTTAATTCACAAACATCAACACCGCTCCCAGTCCTGCCATCCTTTTGATCTTTTCTCCTAGCTTGTCTGTTTCTTCTTTCTGTGTCAGAAGCCTGTACACCACTTCAAACCTAATCATTCTCTTCCCCAAGAAATTACCTGTAACCATACTGTTTCAGACCCCTAAACCTGGCTTCCTTCTTAGATGTATGAGGTTAAGATGCCTTCCTAAACATATATTTCCACTTTGCCTCCCTTCTCCTTTTCTCTATCAACCTGAACGTTGTGTACTCCTATACCCTTAAGTCCCACTCATGATGATCTGTTGCCGGCCTCTGTCACAGCCACCACGTCCAATAGTGCCTCTGCTATTATTGTCTGGAAGTGACACATCTTTTTTAGTTGTTGTTTTTGTTTGGAACTAAAACAGTCATAAACAGGTATGACATTGTACAGAGAAAAGTCACAGTATTAAGAAAAGGTACACATCTAGTACATATACAGTAGCTGAGATAGTACTGCACATAGCAGTACATGCTGCCTTAACCCAAGGCGATGCTGCCACCAAAGTTTTAACAGTATGAAATACCCACATCTTACCCAAATGTTATGGAGAGTACAAGGTGCAGGTTAACCCAGATCCATCCCCTCAGAGGCCTGGATGAAGGAAAGAATGGAGGAGACAATTCAGCCAGGGAACCAACCACTCTCAATGACTTGTTGCAAGGGGCCCCAAATGTTGGAGAATGTCTATGACAATCCATTGGCTGTGAGTTGTATTTTTCTCCAAGATCAAGCATGCTTTCATGTTCTGGGCCCACTGTGGGATGAGTGGGGCGTTAGGTGACATCCAGTTTTGAGACACTGATTTTTTTTTTTGCAGTAACAAGAGCAATGAACCATAAGGGCAATCTATTACCCCTCCTATCACCTGACAGGTCAGCCCCAAAATAAGTTCAAGCAGAGATTTTGAGGGTGAGAAGGCCAAGACCCCAGTCATTATTATGGTGCATTTCATGCCAGAATGGGGCTACCTTGGAGCATCTATGGGCTGAGTGCAGGAAGTCTGCCCCTCCTGTGCACTCTTAGGGCAGGTGTTAGAACACTCAAGGTTTTTGTTATGCAATCTTTTGGGGGTCATGTAGGCTCCATACATAAAATTAAGATGAATCTGCTGCAGCTTATTGCTCTGGAAGCACACCTGGAGTTTCTTTGATGTAATCATAGATGCTAATACTTGGTGGACAGCTTCAAAGTCCTGCTCCCACTTTCCCCTGGTGGCATCACTCAGCTTGTCCACCCCTACCTCACCCTGGAGGATGTGATAGTAAGTTGTGAGGGACTTGTTACAGGGCTGGTGTTACAGTTCCTCCTCCAGTGGAGATGGCACACCCCAACCACAAGAACTATCCAGAAGTAAGCCCAATCTGTGTCGCATTGTTTGATATACAAAATAGTCCTCAACTGGGACGCTCCACTCTTCCAACAGCTCTGTAAAGTCTAACAATCTGCTTTCCCTGTATAGCTATATCACTGATCTCAAACCCAGGCAGTGCCAGACCACTAGTCTTTGGTGAAGCCGCAAAGAGAACAATCCCCTATTTTTCATAGCAGAAACAATGTCAGCCCACGGAGAAGGCAACAGAGGATGGTTCAACCTTTGGTGCACCACCCTTCACACTCTAATGGATGTTGCCGTGAAAGGATTATTTGCTGCTGAGATTAAGGAGGATGACAGCATGCCAGAGAAGTATTCAAAGTACCAATCCCCATTCAACTCCTCCTCCCCTAGCAAAAAACATGATGGTTAAGGAGCTTTTCTTCCCACAGGCAGGAAGGCCAGTTGGTCTAGTTGGACTGCCCCTTAGTAGTTTTGAAAGTTAGGGAGGCCCAAGTCTCCTTCCAAGCTGGGTAGTTATAAGAGTACCCTTTTGATGTGGGCCATTTTTCTTTTCCATAGAAACATATGTATGATGGAGTTTAAACACCTAAAATGGGCCAATGGGACATGTATGGGGAGAGAGTGATACAGTATAAACACCTCGGAAGAATGGTCATTTTAACAGTATTAATATGCCCAATTAGGGACAGGGGTAGTGACTGCCATATGTCACACTCATCCTAGATTATAGTAGTCAGGAGCTTAAAGTTTTTAACATACAATAAGTTGAGCTTAGCAGGTATACATATCCCTAGATACCTAATCTGATTGAACATTTGTAGGCCCCCTAGGTTGGTCACCAGTTGGGTCCTGTCCTTTACTCCAATGGGCATCAGCTCACTTTTGGTCCAGTTGATTTTATGCCTGGAAAGAGAGTCATGTTCTCTCAGCAGAGCATGGACAGATAGCAAGTCATGTCCAGGGTTCCCCAGATACATAAGGAGGTCTTCAGCAAAGAAGACACTTCCCCCTTGCTCAACAGCCCAGTATACCAGGGTCCCCACTTACTGCCACGGCCAGAGGCTTATGGGTCAGGATATACAATAATGGAGACTGTGAGCAGCCTTGCCTGATACCCCTATCTTGGGGGAAGAATGAGGTCAATCCTCCATTTTTTATTATTTGCACTATGGGTGAGGAGTACATTGTCCAGATTGAGTTTAACAGTTGGGGGTCTATTTCCATAAATCTAAGGGTTTCAAGCATGCGGTCAAATGCTTTTTCTGTGTCCAGGGCAAGGACCTCTGCTTTGTGATTATGGTGTTTTTTTTTTCATCATTGGTGAATTATGTTCAATGTTCTAAAACATGATGTTTCCCCAGCCATCCTTAAACAAAGCTCACCTGATCCATATGGATTAAGGATGGCAACACAGGTTCAATTCTAGTCGCTATTATTTTGGCCAAAATATTGTGGTCCACCATGAGTAAGGAAATTGGCATGTAAGATGCATATAGGGTGTGGCCCTTGCCCAGTTTTGGAAGCACTGTGATTGTGGCTGACTGCATGGAGGTAGGCAGCATTCCCATCTCCAGGCCCTTGACAAGTATGTTATACAGGGGCTCGACTAGGACGGTTTAAATGTTTTGAAAAAGTCAATGGGTAGTCCATCCAGGCCTTGCACCTTGCCACCCCTGAGGGAATTAATAGCCTGTGAAATTTCTCTCTGTTTAGGGGAGAGTCCAGTTGTTGGGACTTTGCTGGGCTTAGGGACTGAACTGGGCTTTTAGAAAAAATTGCCCATTTGCTGATAGTAGGTGAGATCTCTGATTTGTAAAGTGATTTATTGAAGGAGGTAAATTCCTCCGCCACTTCTCCTGAATCAAAGGTCAGTGAGCAGGAATAATGGTGCATTCCCCATCCCTTTTGTGCCGTTGTCATGCCAAGTATTCCCCCCAGCTCCATCAAAGCAAGCGCCCGCTTGTGCCAGCAGGATGGATCACTCAACTCATGCACAGCTCAACAGGTTAAAGGCCATTTCAGCTTTTACACAGTATTGTAGAGATTTGGATTGGGTCTATTTTTATGGCCTCCTCATAAGCTGATATTTTCACTCTGAGGTGTTCCAACTCCTCCTCTGCCTATCTTTTTTTATGGGCAGAGAAGGCTATCACCTGCCCTCGAATGTATGCTTTTAGATATTCCCACCTGCAACCATTTGAGGTACTGTATCTCACTTTTTGTTGTAATGTAGAAATTCTTGGATAGAGCTTGACATGTGAGTGACCAAGCTGTGGTCTTTAAATAGCAGGAGGTCTAGCCTCCACATTTGGCACACCTTGGTCAAAGCTAGGGCTGTGATGGCTATAGTGAGTGAGGCATAATCTGATATCAAAATAGGGGAATTTTCAGTGAAGTAGAGTTTAGTCACAAGTGGAGCACTGACCAACAGCCTATCCAGCTGGGCATAAGAGTGGTGTGAGTGAGAGAAAAAAAATGTACCATCACCTGCTGGGATGCTTATGCCTCCAGGCATCAACCAAGTTGAAGACTGCTTCTATCTCTTTAAGAGCTTTGGTATTCTTTGAGACCACTATGGAGGAGGGGGTTGGAGCCACCCAGAACCCGTATGTATAATGCAGTTAAAGTCTCACTCCATTACCCACGATCCCGGCATGGAGGCCAGATCAATAGTCAGTCACTGGAAAAAGCCAGGGTCCTCTGTATTAGGGGCATAAATGGAACTGACTGATAGTTCTCCCACACCAGCAAGCTGTATCCTAGCCAGGGCATACTCACCAGCAGAATCAACCCAGGTGCAATGTATATCAACCTGTACCCCCTGGAGAAACCAAATAGCCACCCCCACACATTAGATGAGAAGCATGAGGTGACCCCATTACTCTCACTGTTTTGTTTTTTTTGGCCTCACTGGTGGACATGCGAGTATCCTACCACAGTAGAATGTTTGCTCTAGATCTCTTCACTTTCCTTCTATTAATCACATTTTTGAGCCCATTCACATTCCATGTGGAAATATTAATTCTATCATACATTTGGGTACAAGAGCAGCAGTCATATGATACTAGTGTATTGCTTAACCAACTCTGATACTGATCTGACAAATAATTGAGTTAAGTTATAGATTGCATCCAATAAAATGGCAGTATTTTTACCCTTTTTAACCCCTGTCCCCCACCCAACCATCCCACAAATCCCCTTCCCCCAAAACCCCAACAATGACTGTTGTTTCACTTGTAACTGAGACACAAATGTAACTTGACAATGAGAAAGGAATAAACCCTTTAGAACAGTGAAAAAACTAATGACATTTATAACAACCATCCTCTACCCTCCTTACACTGAGTTACATCGCTCAGTTAGTTCTCCCCGGCAAACCTGTGGTGGAGAAGAAATAGTGGTTAATGGGCACATAATAAATCAAGCTACTGAATAAATGGTGCTTAAATAAAAAAGAGCATAGAAAGAAAGAGGATAATGAGAGAGGTAGAATTGGTTGGTAAGATAGAGCACCTCCAAACCCTCAGGGAGGTCACATGCTCATAAAAGGACAAACAATTAGATGGCTCTGGAGCCAGACCTCTGTCAGCAAGAGTTGAACCCCCTAATGCTTTTGCACAATAATGGGTCTGCCTCTTACTCCAGCTCTCTGCAATATTTCCTGACCATCCCAACTAGGAGGCAAGTGCTGGCTTCATCCCCTTGCCAGTTTGTGTGGCCCCCTCACATGACCACAGAGGACCAAGAGACCAAACAGTGGCACTTAACCCTCATAGAGCTTCAAGGTCAGGACCCCGTCATCCCTGAACAGGAAAAGGAAGAGAAGCCACTGCTGAAATAAGTAGAGAAAGGTACAAAATCTTAACATATGTCTTTTGGGTCCAGACTGTATATTCCAATAGAGTATAATCCAACAGAGCAGGCAAAGAAAAGCTCTGTGAAGGTTCCAGACCTCGGGGGTGGGGGGGGTGGTCCCATGACATGGTCAGGGTTGTACACCAGAGTCACCAACTCACACAGAGGGAAAAGTTCCGGTGAATGGGCATCTGAACTGGTAATCCTGGGATTCAGATCAAGTTTGATCCCCAATGTCAGCCAGTAGCAAACTGTGCGGCAAACTGCAGCACCGTACACCATACACTGTAGGGGCAATGATCAAAACCAGGGAGTATGCACAGTGAGGGGTAGACCCCGAGGCATTAGTTTTCACTAGTCAGCATGCATTGTTCTCACACCCACAGAGGCAGCAGAGCAGATCCTACTGTGTGGCTGCTCGGTGCTCCCCCCAGGTCTCCAGATCATAGCCAGCAGATGCTGTCAGCTTCAGTGAAACTGACAAGAAATTGATAAATACATCAAAAATTGAGTCCTGGTTGTAGTAAAAGCCAGACCGGGTCCAGATGACTGATCTCTGCATCCCTGTCTGAGGAAAAACAGATGCACACTGGTCGCCATTGAATTTGACCCAAATTGCCTCTTGTGAGCTTGCCGGCAAAGGGCGGGGAACAAAAAGGAGCCACAACATAATGAGAGAGGCTTTTAACAGAACAAAATGGCCTCTCAACTCATGCTGCACCCATATTTCAAGGCATGATCAGGGATGCAACCTCAATCCATGACCCACCACTGAAGTGAACAGCACCGAAAAGTGTAAAAAACTGCAAGCCTCATTAGTTTCAAGGACATAGAAATAATTATTCACAGCTATGCAGAGAGCACCAGTACCTTTGAATCCAGTGACCAAGACATATCAGGGCACCATGCTTTACTTTGGTACTTGTCTGTAGTTCCCCTTGCTCTTTTGATCTCACTGCAAACCAGTTTTAATACAGCAGCAACAGATGAAACAAAAGTTTTGCACAGTAGAGTTGGTGAGGGGACCCTTCATAGCCCCAGTCTAGTGGAAAGGACACCACTACATTGCTTAAAGTATTATTGACATCATGAAATCACTTCACCTCTTTGCTAGGGCAGTGGCACGTGCAGCAGAACACCCATCTGAGCAGTCACTTCCTCAGCAACAAGATGCTCACCCTTGAAATAGTTAGTGAAGATCCTAGGGGGGCTTACTGGGTCTTTTATTTCAGAGCCTCACTGGGTACATGAAGGTGAAAGTCCAACTGAGATTGTACAGCTGGGACTTTTTATGATTGAACTTCTGTTGCCTCATGTTCAAGCCTCTGCTATCATTTTGAAAGATCAGAACCCTCCCTTTGTCTACGGGGATCAGACATTGGGTTTTAGCTGCTTTCAACATCACCTCCTTATCTGTATACAGAAGATATTTGACCAAACAATGATGGTGGTGTTCTCCAGATTTGGGAGGGGGCCAATCCTGTAGGCTTGTTAAATTTCAAACTTCAGAGCACCTGGGTCCATGTTGAGGTGCTTAACCAACAATTGCTGCAGTCCATCTTCAGGATTTTTGCCCTTGGTTCCTTCAGGCAAACTGACAATGCACAGGTTGGACATGCAGGATCAAGATTCTCCTGGTCATTGACCCTTTCCCTCAGTTCCTCAATGTCGTCTTCATGTTGCAGTCCCGGGTGACTGAGATAACCGTGTCCTCAAGCTCACTCACTGACCTTAAGTTCATCAATTTTAGTGGTGTGAGCAATTGTTGTTTCAGAGAACGTGGTAACAACTCTTTGATTGTGGGTAATTTGCACTGCAATATTGATGAACACTGCCTTCATTCTGATTTGCATATTGGCCAGGGTAGCCGGCATGCCCACCAGTGCTATCTCCAACTTGGACATATTATTCTCCTGCTCTGAGGCTGTCTGGGCCTGCAGCCTGGTATGGACCTCATGGGGATGGAGATGCTCTCTCGGAGGTTTTAAATTTAATATGAACTGCTTACTTTTTTGTTTCCCAGCTGGCATTGACCTCCGACACAGAATCCTACAGATTAGCCCTGAATCTCTCTCATGTTAAATACTATTTAAGCCATGTAGAATATCATGCCCAGTGGTGTCCAGCTAAAACACATCCACCATCTTACTGCGCTAGCCTTGCCCCCCACTTTTTTAAGGTCACACATCTTATTACTCAGACTCCTGGCATTAGCCCAAATCACCCCCACACCTGCTGATTCCCCTCTGATGTATGGTCTTCCTTAAAAATTTGCCAGTGACATCTTCAGTTTCTCTGTTATTTCTTGCTCATGCTGTGTTTGACTGCCCCATCTGTCTTTTTCTTCCTAACTCCTGTCCTGCTTCCCCTTTGTAACTATTTCTACTATTAGCCTTACTGGATGATCCCCTTATACTCAGATTTATACTCTGGTTTAAGGGCAATAGACGGCAGAAAGCCCATAAGATATTGCCCCCCACTTCTCAGTGGTTTTGGTTGGGTAAGCATCTATTCGCTATATAGTTGTCTAATTTATTGTTGAAACTAATAAGACTGTTACAAGTTATGATCTCTTCAGGTACTCTATTTCATGATCTAACAGTCCTAGAAATAAAATCATACCATCTAATATCTCTCTCTGATTTTTTTCAATAAATTGAAACTGTTATTTTAAATTCTAAAGGGGTTTCTTAAATTTCAATCCAAGATCACCGAACAATTGTTTGTCCTGGATTATATTATTTAGTAAGTCACCTCTTACATGCCTGTCCTTCATGGAGAATAGCCCCATACCTTTTAGTCTGTCTTCATTGAATTTGTAACTATGACAATTGGTAAGTTTAGTGAACCTGCATTGGGGTGCCTCAACCAGTGTAATATCTTTCTTAAGGAAGGGGTTACATATCTGCGATCCATAATCCAGATGTGGACATATGTAAGGCAAGCTCTGTATATGGAGATTAGGACTGTTTCAGATCTGTTTTGAAACTTTTTTTTAAATGCATTTTATCAAATAATTGGATTTAGTGACAACCTGTCTACAGTGGCTGTGCGATTTATGTGAGTCACTAAAACTGATACCCAGGTATACTACTTTATTAGAAAGGTTAACCATTGTTCCATTTATAAAATAGTCCTGACATTCATTAATCCTTCCAAAATGCAAAACTCTACATTTGTCAATGTTAAACTGCAGGATGTTCACTTTAGCCCACATTGTTATGGATCTAAGGTCACTCTGCTTCTTAATTCTGTCCTGTAATTGTGACCATCCTCTCAATTTGATATTATCAGCAAATTTCGTGAGATAGTTATCGCTCTCTAGTTTCAAATCATGGATGTAAATATTAAAAGTGTTCCCAGCACTGACTCCTGGGGAACGTCACTGGTCACAGCTCCCTCCTGTGAGATAAATCCATTAATTCTAACTGCTAGGTGCTGATCAATACCCAGATTTATCATTTTTGATACTAGTGTATTATGTGAGACTGCATCAAATGCTCTCCTAAAATTAAGATATACAATATCCATGTTGTTGCCAGTGTGTACTGATCTGTTTGTGAAAAAACTGCCAGATTAGTGGTACAAGACCTTCCTTCACAAAATTATGTTGGGTGTAGTCGTGTATGCCTAGGTTTGTCATGGCTTCAGTAATCCTGGTCTTGACTATCCATTCCATGAGTTTACTTACAACTGAGGTAAGGCTAATGGGTCTGTAAATAGTCAGGAATTATCTACTACCCCTTTTATGTTGGTGCGCTTGCGCAGCCAACATCTTGCGAGTAGTGCAGATTTGGAGGCACAGTCGCTGTTGGGAGAATGCAGGGCACGCACCAGTAGATGTGTCCCTCATTCCCCAATCATCCTGCATGGTGGCGCCACACCATGCATACATAATGTGGCAAGCACTTCTATGAAAAGGTCCGCTGCAGTCCGAGCAAAGCTCGTCCGATGCAGCAGACCTTCCCTGGATGTGATCACCGACATTGTGTATGTGGTGGTCACCCAACTGCCGACTTTGGGGGTGCCCAATCCCCCTGCCGGCTTCCCGTGCCGCAATGTATGTGCCGACAGGGGAGCCCACTCCTTGTCGGCATTAAGCACTCCCTCCACTTTTTTTATATGCTGAGGGGGGTGCCCAATCACCCTCGGCTCTCCCCCCCGCTTTCCCGTGTATGCCAATGGGGGTGCTCAATCCCTGTCAGCATAAATTAACCTCCCCTTGTGTTGTGTGCTGATGAGGGTGTCCAATCTCCATTGGCTGCAGCAACCCCCCCCTCAAAACAGTTAGGTGGCATGCTGGGAGCCCACCCCAGCGTGCCAAGTACCCTGTTAAAAAAAAACTGTTCCACGATGTTTTAACAAAAAGACAGTCCGTCGTAGTCTCCCTACCCATCACCCGCACCCACCCACTGTGCACCCTGCCTCCTCACACCCCCCTCACCCCATACTTACCTCCGGAGTCCGGCGTAATGATCTTTGGTGGACCGGGAACATGTCTGTACTCTTCAAAGCCAAGCGTGTACTGAGGAAATGCCAGTAAGTTGTATGATGTAATAGATAGGGTTTTTTCAACTTTGATGCATATCTCATGCATTTTTTTGGAATTTTTGCACCAAATTTTCAACATGGCTTTTTTGGGACCCCTCCTCATGAATTCTGTCACTGTTATTACGTTAATCAGTCCTGAAAGGTGATTTTGCAGTCACTGCACGGAATCACTTTTCGGGACTGATTAACGCAAGGACAGTGGCAGTGTTCATGAGGTGGACTCTCAAAAAGCCTATGTTGCAAATCTAGTGGAAGAAATCCAACAAATGGCTGTTTTACGAGAGTCCATTGCACAGTTGCTACGCACACTCGGAACTTTGTGAATTTGCAATATTTTCATGCCAGATTTTCAATATTGTCATTTTTCTACACCTCTTTATGAACAGTACAGCTGTCATTTTTCACATCCTGGCCGAAATGTATTTCCGCACTTTCAGCGCACAATAGCATGGTCGGTGTGGGAAATTGGTGTTCGGGGCAGATTACGAAAATGACAGTGACACTGTTCATGAGCAGAGGTTGTAAAATGCCTATATTGAAGATTTGGTGATGATACTCCATAAAATGACTGTGTTATGAGCATGCGTTGCGCAGTTTGCATGCACGCTCATAACGTGCATTTGTAATATTTTCAATGTGTATTTTCACCATTGGCATTTTTCCACACTTCTTGATGAACAGTACAGCTGCCATTTTACATATCCTGCCTGAAATATGTTTTTGCACGTCCGGCACAGAATAGCGTGGTTGCTGTGCGAAATCACTTTTTGGGACAGTTTGAGAAAATGACAGTTGCACTGTACATGAGCAGAGGTGTTAAAATTCCTGTGTTGAAAATTTGGTCCCAAAAGTCCATAAAATGACAGTGTTACAAGCGTGCATTGCGCATTTCCCACTCACCCTTGTAACTTCGCAAAGTTGCAATATTTACATGCCACATTTTCAACACTGCCATTTTTTTACACCTCCTTATGAACAGTACAGCTGTCATTTTTCACATCCTGCCCAAAATGTGTTTCCGCACTGCACTACCAAAGCCAATGCCAGCGTGACAACATTCAGCATTGACAAATGCTTGTTAAAGATAGGCATTACCATTGCTGTTCTCCATTCTAATGGGACCCTTCCTTCCATTAAAGATTTTAAGAACATTTCTGTGTACACAGGTGACAACTCCAGACTAATTTCCTTAAATCTGCTGTCCCTGAAGGTTTACATCCTAGATTCTCTATTTCATTCAAGTTTCAGTAATTTAGCCAACAAAGAGTCTGTATTTATAATATCATTTACAGGCTGTGAAGATGCTTCTTCCCAGTTAACAACATCATTCTTTGTAAATGCACCAAGTTCACCGCAGCATTCCAACTGCATTTTAGAGGGTTGAGAGGGCTCCTGCAAGACTTAGCCCATACCTGGAACACATCAATTTCCCCACAGCATTCTGACCATGTTTTGGAGGGTTGAGAGGGCTTGTACAGGACTTAGCCTACCCCTGGAACACACCAGGTTCCCTGCAGCATTCTGACTGCATTTTGAAGAGTTGAGAGGGCTCCTTCAGGACTTAGCCCACCCCTGGAACACATCAAGATATGACCCCAGCACGCCAGCAGCATCATTTTGAAAACCCTACTCTAGGTGCACTGAAGTGTGGCTGTACGGAAATTTTGCATCTGCAGGACTCCACTGATAGAATTTCTATTTAACTGATGTGTGCTGCTTAAAATGCATTTGTGCCTATTTTAGTTGTTACTTTTAGGGCTCTGACTGTGCATATTAGTTACCTCGGCCCTCAGTATTCTTGAACTGTACTGGGCTCTGTGTTGTGGAACTCTCTACTCCCCACCATCCCTACTTTCAGCTCCTATGACTTAAAGCCCCCTCTTACCTGTATTCTATAGGCTGCCGTGTATTTCAATGTTCCCTTGCAGCCTTATCACTCCTGATTCTTTTTCAGTTCCCCACAGCATTATGACTGCATTTTGGAGGGTAGAGGAGGCTCCTGCAGGACTTAGCCCACCCCTGGAACACACCAAGTTATGACCCCAGCATGCCAGAGGCACCATCTTGAAAACCCCACACTGGGTCACTAGGTGCACTAAAGGGCTTCTCACACACCCTCCCACCCTAAGCTAACTTACCTTTCATCTACTGCCTGCCAGAATCTATTAGCTCATTTCTACCCCCTCTACCTCAGCCCAGTGGTCTGTTGCTCCTGTCTCCCCCCACCTCCAACCACTTGGATTCTCCTGGAACAATTACATTTTCTGAGAGTCTTCACACTATAGCCCAGTTCCATAAAGACACAGCACTATCCATTACAATTCCACCCCTACTTAAACCTGTGCCACCCTGCCCTAACCCCATGCCCATGATGCTAATGTACCAGACCTTCTACACACCTTCCCCTTATTGCTTATATTCTCTCTGTACCCTATTAGCTCTGAAACTAGTCACTAACTCCATGCCTTTCCCACATCTAGCCTCCCCAAACTCACCACCCATTGACTTCACCATGTCCAGTCTCTTTACACAAGTCATTTAACTCTTGCACGCTATCAGCCTGTGCAGTCACAAACCCTTTCTACTGTCACCCTGTCTTAAGAAATGCTGTTGATGCCCTAAACCCTGCATAATTACCCTCCCCACACTACTTCTGCTTTTACTTGCAGGAGACATCAAATCTAACCCTGGACCCACCTTGCATACTACCACATTCCTCTCCCCTTCCCTCCCCCCTTTGCTAGGGGCAAAAGAACTCAAAATTGTCTAGGTGGTCCAGCTGACTATCCGGAGCATGTTACATAATCTGGATGAACTGACTACCTAGACATCGCATTACCATCCTGACATATGCCTATCCAAAACTTTTCTAAAACCATCTACACTGGATAATCTCTGTAATATTCCAGGTTATAATTTCCTATGGAATGACAGCCCCCCCCCCAAATGCAGACCAATTATTTACTTCAAGTCCCATCTCATCTACCTAACTTCCAACTCACCACCACTGTCTCCTTTCACCTCCTTCGAGCTCACCCATGGTATCCTATCACTAGGCAACTCTAAAACATTCCATATTTTCTGTGCATATCTGCCTCCTGATGCTAGCCTCTCTGGACTCCCCTCTCTTTTAGAAGTCATAGGTTCCTAAGTGAGTAATAAAGATTTTATTGTCCTTGGGGTCTTCAACATTATCTGGTTGGATAACAACAAATCTACTGCTAAGCTATCCCTCAGCAAATTGCTCCCACACAAGTCCTCTCTCAACCCACCAGGATCTCTACCAATGAACATACCACTACACTTATTGAGTGGATTCTTGCCCTCAACATTGACATGCTCTCCTGCTCTGGTACCCTCGGGTACCCTCCCCAGTTCAGTTAGTGACCACTCTCCATAGTTCTGTGTTTTGAGTGCCAAAGTTCTCTATACCCACCCCCACAATATCCACTTCTATGAGTCCTCTCATCTAGATGCCTTACTGTTTACATCGGACATTGTCCACTTCAACTGTACTTATGTCTGGAATACATCTGATGTAGACTTTACTGTCATATACCTCAATTCAGCATTCACCTCTCTCCTGGATAAGCATGTACCTCTCACCTCCAGGAGAGTCTGTGGCTAATAAACCAAATGGCTTACGTGCCCCCTCCTTTCCATCAAGAAGCAGAGGTACAAACATTGGGCTGCCTATAAAGCCTCTAATTCCAGCTCAGGTTGGAGTGCTTACAGACTTTAGAAAACAAATGTAAGCAAGCCATCCATCAAAGCAAAAGCTCTTACTATCGCATGCATTTGCCCTCCCTCAAAAATCCGTACCAGTATTGGAACTACCTCAAATGGTCTCTCAGATTCTCCAAGCATTATCCCTTCAGACTTCGAGAATAGCAGCATCAATTGTAACAACTCACTCATCGTATCAGATGCCTTTAATACTCTCTTCTCTGCCTGTATGTCAGCTCTTGATAGCGCTGCAGATCATCCCCCCACACTTCTACTACCCTCACAAGGCCCTCCCTCTCCTCTTTAAGACTGTTAGCATCAAGTAGTCTAAATCTGTTGGACCCTATGGTCTTGAACCCAAACTGCTCAGATTAGTGGCCTAGGAGTTGGCATTTTCAGTGACCAGACTCTCTAATCTTTTGTTCTCCTCCAACACTGTTACATCCTCCTAGAAAAAGGCCAACATAGTCCCAATACATAAAAAAGGGAACACTAAAATCATTTGAAATTACCAGCCTATCGTCATACTCTCAATCCTTAGCTAAATCCTCAAATATTTATGGCTTCCCAACTCAGCTTGTACATAGAAAAATATGACCTCCTCTACCTGGCCCAGTGTGGTTTCCAGAAGGACCACTGCACCACCACGGCACCACTGACATATCCAATAGCATCTTTGCCTCCCTAGACAGAAGTGAATTTAGCAGGGCTGTGATTCTAGACCTCATGAAAGCCTTCAACACTGTCAACAATATCATCCTTCTCAACAAGCTTAATGCCCTTGAGATATATGATAATACACTACCCTGGTTCCCCAGCTTCCTATCTAATATGCAACAGCAAGTCAGAATTGGCGCCACCTATTCCAATTACCTCAACTCCCAACCTGGTCTACCACAAGGCTCTATTCTAGGACCTCTTCTATTCTCACTGTACATCAATTCTGTCCACAGTTGCTTCATTCACTCCACCCCCCTCCTGTATGCAAATTACCTAGTATTCTGCAAGGCCCCTGCAATGGTCAGTCTAAATAGATCCCTAACTTCTGATGTAAGTGTTGTCTGGGTCTTGGCTAAATGACAACAAATTACTACTGAACAATGCCAAGTCCCAAGCAATGCTAATTGGTAACCCACACCGAATTTTGTCCAAGATTGATTTTCATACTGACTCATAACAGGTCTCAGTACCAGGTGCAGGTTCAGGAAGGTGATACAGTGGAACCCACTTATATTGTACACACTTATAGCAAACACTTGCTTATCAACAGACAGATCTGTCTTGTCAAAAGCCAAAAGCTATGCAAGTAATGTTAAAAAATTCCATTTATACCATATTTTGCAACCCCTGTATAGCAGATACTGTGAGCATCTCTGTACCCCTGCTATATGCTGCAAACTGCCTACTAATTTTCACCTAATTATTCAGCTGGTTTGTCTGGCACTATAAAGACATAACTCACTTGATGCCTGATACCCGACACCTTACTCCAGGGATTACTCCTCTACCCTCTTGATCACCCAATAAGCACAGCTGCTGTACAGCAAACTCTTACTAATCATATTTCCTGCTCAGCCCCCTGATCTAAATGAGCATAGGTACAGTACAGCAAAATCATTCCAATTTTGTTTACTGCTGAGTTCCCAATCAGCTACAAAAAGCAGTTCCCCATACCTCTGGTTGGCAGGGGAGGGGGCATGTTCTCATTTTAATTCCTATGTTTGAGCTGTGGTGAAGGAGATTCATATTTTAAGATTTTAGGATATATAACGGACTAAACCTGCTTGCACAAAACGTGCCCATTACAAGAGGGTTCCACTGTAATCAAATTCTTCCTTACCATAGAGAACAACTTCACCCCCACCACATACACTTTCTGTCCTGTCTCTATAAATACACTATATGGAATAGATTACCTGAAGAGATCCTAACTTGTAACAGTCTTACTAGTTTCAAAAATAAATTGGACAAATATATAGTGAACAACTGCTTACCCAGACAAGATCACTGAGAAGTGTTGGGAGGGAGACAATATCTTATGGTCCTTCTGCCTTCTATTGTTTTAAACCTGAGTATAAACAGAGTATGTGCGGAACAAAGTATGTTTATGAATGAACATGAAAAACCTTTGAAGCAAAATGTTTAAGAAGTCTAAAGGAGATTCATGAAATATCTAAAACATTATTTTGTAAGAAGAGCTGTATAGAGCAGTGTACCATATAGTAGACATTAATTGTTTTTCAGTATGTACATTTACACTTTGGGAGGGAGGAGAGAGCAGCCACATTTGGAGCTGCACTGTCGGGTGGGCCGCAAGGGTTGTAATGGGGAATTTCTGTGGCCGTTGCTGCAGGATTGTGAGGGGCTGCATCAGTGGCTGTAGGGTCGGGCCACATCCTGAGCTGGAAGGGTCAGCAGCAGGAGCTGCAGGGTAAAGCAGGGCCCCAGCCAGTGCCAGGAGGAATCAATCAGGCTCAAGGGTGAAAATCGCTGAACAGCGGCTGGGCTACAAATAGCCTAGGCCAAGCTGCAGAGCAGCAGAAGTTTCAGGAGGGAGGAGAGAGGAGTGGCATCTGCAGCTGTACTGTTGGGCAGGCTGCAAGAGTTGCGGTGGGGAATTTCAGCAGCTGTTGCTGCAGGATTGTGAGAGGTCATATCAGTGGCAGCAGGGTTGGGCCACATCCTCGGTTGGAAGATTCAGTGGCACGAGCCACAGGGTAAAGCAGTGCACTACTTGGTGCCAGGAGGAGTCAATCAGATTCAAGGCTGCCAATCCCTGAACAGTGGTTGGGTTATAAATAGCCTAGGCCCAGCCGCAGAGTAGCAGAAGTTTCGGGACAGAGGAGAGAGGAACCGCATCTGCAACTGTACTGTCGGGTGGGCTGCAAGGGTTGCAGTGGGGAACTTCAGCGGCCATTGCCACAGGATTGTGAGGGGCTGCATCAGAGGCTGCAGGGTTGGACCACATCCATGGCTAGAAAGTTTGGTGGCAGGAGCTGCAGGGTAAAGCAGGGCACCAGCCAGTGCCAGGAGGAGCCAATCAGGCTCAAGGGTCTCAATCCTTGGAAGGCAGCTGGGCTATAAATAGCATAGGTTCAGCTGCAGAGCAGCAGAAGTTTCTGGAGAGAGGAGAGAGGAGTTGCATCTGTGACTGTACTGTCGGGCGGGCTGTAAGGGTTGTGGTGGGGAATTTCGGAGACCATTGCCACAGGATTGTGAGGGGCTGCATCAGTAACTGCAGGGTTGGGCCACATCTGCTCTTGGAAGGGTTGGTGGCATGAGCTACGGGATAAAGCAGGGAGCCAACCGGTGCCAGGAGGAGCCAATCAGGCTCAAGGGCACCAACCCAGAACAGCAGCTGGGCTATAAATAGCCTAGGCCTAGCCACAGATCAGCAGAAGTTTTCTCCCATCCACCCTTCCAACACCACCTCCAGATTAAAAGAACTCCAGAACCATTCCCAGCAGGGGGATTCCACCAATCGGGTGCGGACCAAGGGTGGAGTACAAAGGAGAGGTCATGAGGGAGTTCTGAGGCAAGGACAACCTTTACCTAGGTGAAGGGGCATCAAAATCAAGGTACTGTGCCATGTCTCAAATAACTGAATCTACTTTGAAACTGGGACCATGATTTGAATGTGATTTTATGAATACCATGACACTAATTTAAAGCTGGATCTATGATTTAAATATGAATGGGTCTATGATTTAAGTGTGAATTTATAGATACTGTGATACCAAGATGTTAATGCTGGGTCTGTGATTTAAATGGGAATCCATAGATGCTGTGAATAACTTAAAAGTTGGGACTTCGCTGTGACTGGAATCTTGCTTTAGCATCCCAAGCTGTACGTTGGTAGATGATACTGTATTTTTCAGGTGGTACTGTTTTATTTTTAGTTAGCACTGTTTATGCAGCTTTGCAAGTAATAGATGGTAAGGTATTTTGGATAGGGACTAGACTGGTTAATAAACTTATAGATAGTACTGTATTTTTTTTCTTTGTTGTACTGCCTAAACATGGGTAGGATAATTGGCTGAAATGGATGTGGGACGGCAGTTTGGATGCACATTTTGTGGAGGCTTGGAAGGTGTCCAATCTGTCACATGCTGAGAAAGCTCAAGGAGAAAGTGTTGTGGCTTGGTAGAGAGTTGGAGATGATGGGAAGAGGGAGGGGGAGGCTGGGGTAGGAGGGATTCCCCCAGGAGGCAACATGAGGACACCACACAGGAGGAACATCGGTTCAGGGGAAGGGAAGGAGAGGGGGTGTGAGAGCAATATAAACAAGAGACCTAGCACTGAAGGGAAGGCCAAAGTTAAGAGGAATGAGCCAACACATAGCAATGCAGAGAAGGCAGGTAATAGGTTTGTGGTGCTGGCGTCATTGGTGGTGAAGGAGAGAGGGAAGCATCTCCAGAAGGGGACAGGAGAGAGAATGGAAGGGGACTGCACAAGGGACAGTAGTTGGTTGGAGGAGCATGATAGGGTTATAGGGGGGAGAGACACAGCTGGAAAGGTGGCCAGAGGGAGCAGGGGTAAAGGAGAGAAGAACAATGCTGGTAGGGAGTATGGGAAGGGCGGAGGGGGGCCCAGGGAGTATGGGAGGGATGTGGAGGATAGAGAAAAAACAGTGA
The DNA here is from genome assembly GCA_016271365.2 of Neoceratodus forsteri. Taxonomy (NCBI): domain Eukaryota; kingdom Metazoa; phylum Chordata; order Ceratodontiformes; family Ceratodontidae; genus Neoceratodus; species Neoceratodus forsteri. The sequence goes on from CM057458.1 coordinate 896,919,417, forward strand.
GGGAGAGGGGAAACAGGTAAGGGATGGGGTGGGGAGATGAAGGGAGGAAGGATAGAGCTACAAATGTGGTGGACTCTAGAGATTGAGCCATAGGAGGGAGGGGTAGAGCTACAAATGTGGCCAACTCTAGAGATAGGTGCCTTGGTAAGAGGGTGGGGGCAGGGATGAGGAATAATGAGGGGAGTACTAGTGCTGGGGAATTCTGTACTAAAAGGGATAAGATGGGGCAATAAGGGGGAAAGACATAGTCGCATATGGGTACAGTCCATAACTGGGTTAATGGAGGGCAGGGAGGGGCAGTCAATTCTAAAGTGCACAAGGAGGGGGTAGGAGGAAACCACATCTCGTGGTGCACATGGATATGAATGACCTGGTGGGGGAGACTGTGGAATTTGTGAGAGAAAGGTCTGAGGAACTGGGAAGGCTATGTGAGGAGCTGGGGAAATCATTGGCTTTCTCAGAAATGCTCCCAGTGCCCTGCATGAGTACAGTGAGGAAAGGGAGGATTGGATAGTTCAACACATGGCTGGGGGAATGGTGTTGATCAAATGGGTGCAGGTTAGTGGTGGCAGGGGCAGAACCTGGGATAATAATGATCTATAAGCAGGGGACAGGCAAAACTTGAGTGGGGAAGGGAAGGGAGTATTTAAGCAGAGGTAACAAAAGTGGACTTCCTCCAACTTATGAATTTGTTGGGATTCACACAGGTGGTTTACTCTACAACCCATAATCAGGGCCACTTACTCGACTTGGTTTTCCTCCTGGGGATGGAGGTCTCCGATTTGGTGGTGGAACCAGTTGAATGGTCTGACCTTCACTCTGTGAGGTTCAATTTCTGGGCTTCCCCCTATAGGCTTGCCCCTGTGGATATGGCCAGATGCCACCCTTTGAGGGATGTTACCCCTGCAGGCCTTTTGGTGGTAGTGGACCTATTGAGATTGCCTGGTGCTAGTGAGGGTCCAGAGAACCTGGTCCAAGCCTGTAATAAGGCTGTGGAGGACGCTGTGGATTCTATCACTCCTGTCCGTGTTCGTTCTCTCACTCTTCACCTTTGGTCCCCTTGGTTCAATGGGACCTTGAGGGAGCTGAGATGAGCTGGACAAAGGCTAGAATCGCGTTGGCAGAGATCTTCTCTGGAGGTTGGCTGCCTTAGACTGATGGAACACTATTGTGCCTATCAATCAGCAATCTCCCATAAGAAGGCAGAGTTCCTATCCAGGGAGATTGCTGCAGCTCAGAATCGACTGGCTCATCTCTTTTGAACTATGGATAGGTTGTGCAATCAAATCTGTCTACAAGTTCAAAGAACATTTTCACAGAAGTGTGATGAGTTTGCTCGATTCTTTGTTAATAAGGTGGCTGACGGCAGGGCAGAGATCCGCTCAACCCACTCTGTGGGGGCTGTCTGTGGTAGGTGCATGGGAACTACTCTTCAGTTTTCCTGGACACACTTTGACTGGTCGGAGATCTCTGATGTTGTGCAGATTGTCCGGAACATGCGGCCGACTGGTTGTAGTTTGGACCCAGGCCCTATGGACCTCGTATTGGGGTGCGTTGATACCATCAGCCCTGTCCTGGCAGAGACAGTTTGGTGCTCTTTAGAGTCTGGTGAGTTTCCTAACTCCCTGAAGGAGGCTGTGGTGACCCCTCTGCTTAAAAAAATCTTCTCTGGACCCAAATTGCTCTGCTTACTACAGGTCAATCTCTAACCTTCCCTTTGTTGGAAAGGTGATGGAGAAAGTAGTCATCTTGCAACTGGAGAACCATTTGACCATCCATGACATCTATGATCCCCTCCAGTCCAGTTTTCAGAAGAAGCATAGTACTGAGACTGCTCTGGTTCGGGTGCTCAATGATCTCCTGATTGCAAGAGATCAGAAGTGCCACACCATTTTGGTCCTTCTTGATCTCTCTTCAGCCTTCTACACTGTGGACCATGGGGGACTGTCAGGTATGGTCCTTGAATGGTTTCAATCTTTCCTCACTGGCAGGTTTCAGAGGGTGGTGGCTGGGATCTATTCCTCAGCCTCATTCTCCCTGCCATGTGGGGTTCCTCAGGGCTCTGTGCTGTCCCCAATGATGTTCACGGTGTATTTGCTGCCATTGGGAGACATTGTGAGATGGTATGGACTGAGGTTTCACTGCTATTCAAATAACACCCAGCTCTACCTGTCTTGCGCCTGACCAGGATAGCGTGGTCTCAATCTTTAATAGCTGCCTCACAGAAATCCAGGACTGGTTGCAGGCCAGCTGATTGAAGTTGAATCCCAATAAGACTGAGGTGTTGGTCATGGATCCACATAGTAGGATAGAGAGGGCAGTGGCAGGGTCTGCCTCTAGGCTTTGGCTTGGAGGTAGCCAGCTGCTGCCCTCTGAACAGGTGTGGAATCTGGGGGTGATTCTTGACAATAGGCTGACACTGTATTCACAGGTGTCAGCAGTAGTCAAGTCCTCTTTTTACCATTTGAGGAACATTCCTTGGATTAAACATCTTGTTCCATCTAGCGACCTTCCAACATTGATCCACACCTTTGTGACCTTGTGCCTTGACTACTGCAACTCCCTTTACCAAGGGCTCCCAGGGGTTGATATCCACCGCTTGCAGCTGGTGCAGAATGTGGCAGCCAGGCTGTTGATGGGGGTCTCCCTTGTAAGTCACATCATGCCTGTGCTGTGAGAACTGCACTAGCTGCCTGTACAGTGGCGGATCACTTTCAGGGTCAGTTTACTGACCTACAAGTAGTAGTAGTAGTAGTAGTAAAACTTTTATTTTTACACAGGGTAATGTTTTTTGGGTTGAAATCCAGTTTACAAGACAGTCCTGTTATTATGTTTCCTAAAACACATACACAAAAATACACTGTTATCACTGTCTTATCTAAAACACATACATACAAGTTACCTAAAATTTAACAATACACAAAACTGTAGTTATCCATATTTACATGATACAATTTATAAGGTTATGATGGCAATCTACAAACTTTATATACATATATAAGGCCCTACATGGACAGGGACCGCGCTACCTGCAACAGCTCCTGGTTCCCCACTGCACCCTTCAACCTCTTCGCTCAGCCGATGAGGGATTGCTAGAGGTTCCCAGGGTACGACTGAAAACCTCAGGGGTGTGAGCCTTTAAGAATGTGGCCTCTACATCATTGGGTCCGAGAGCGCCAGATTGTGGAGAGCTTTAAGAAGGCCTTAAAGACTCACTTGTTCCTTCTTGCCTTTGGGGATTTTATATGTTATAACTGTTTATTGTGAATTGGTGCATAAGCTGGCTTACACTGTGTTTTACTGTTTTATTTTGTATGTTTTATTCTTTTATCTGTACAGTGCTTTGACAATTTTTGAATTGTGCTTTAGAAACAAAGATGATTATTATTTGAACTAGGTGGTGGGGTGGTGAGTGGACAGCTAGTAGGCATGGATCCCAGAGAGGGGAGCCAAACGAGCTTACACCCCAAGTTAATGGGAAAGGATTTGGGGAAATGGCACAGGGAGAGATGGAGGGAATACCAGGGAGCAGTACAGAAGGAAACAGGGTGGAGGGTGGTTGCACTGAATCCAAGGAGCCTAAGTAACAAGTCAGCTGAGTTGCAGGCTCTCTTGGCAGTGGGGAGGGTGGACATTATAGTCATCATGGAAATGTGGGCCACTCAGTACCAGGACTGGGATATAAGGAGGAATAGAGCTAAAGGGAAAGGGGGAAGGGGCATGGCAATCAATGTACAGGAAGGGATAAGGTATATAAGGGAGGAGGGGGAGGAAGGCAGGACAGGACTCGGAAGGTAGGACACTGAGGATGGGGTAGTATATAGACCACCAGCATAAGGGGATTACCTGGATGGAGAGTTAGCTGAGCAGATCAGAACGGTTTGTAGGAAAGAGAACACAGTGGTGGTGGAGGACTTCAACCTATCTGGGGTGGATTAGAGCATTCCAACCACCACAAGTGCAAAGCAACAGATCATACTAAAAGCATTTCAGGACAGCTTCCTGGTGCAGTTGATACAGGAGCTGACTAGATTGAAGAGGACTCTGGACCTGGTACTATCAAATGGGGAGGCTGTAAGAGATCTGGGGGTGGAGGACCCTCTGGCTGGGAGTGACCACCATTTGGTGTGGTTCATGCTCAATATGGATAGGGAAGTAGGGATTACGGGTATCAGGGTGATTGATTTTAAAGGGGCGAACTCCAAAATGATGGGGGAAATTTTGGGTAGGCATATGGTTGGAATTCAACCAGTCATGGATGCTAGTCAGAAATGGGATATTATTAAGAAAGGTTTGACAGAGACTACTAAGACTTGTACAAAGATACAGAGTAAGAAAGGAAGGACCAAAAAACCCAGGTGGTTGTCTCAGGAGGTCATGGATGGGGTGAGGGCCAAGAGAAAAGCATTTTGGCAACTCAAGCAATTGGGGGGGGATCAACAAGGATCAGAATATGAAGAAGTCCAGGGAGGTTCCAAGGCTAGTCAGAGGGGCCAAGGTTTTGAGACACCTGAGGCTGGCACAGGGTATTAAGAAAGGAGAAAAAGACTTTTTCAGATACATAAGCGAGAGAAGGAAAAACAAAGACCAGATAGTGAGGATCAGGAAGGATGGCAGGTGGGTGAAGAAGGGGGAAGAGCAGACAGATGCATTAAATGAATACTTCTGTTCTGTGTTCATGAAGGGGAAAGGGGGGGAGATATCTCAAGGGAGGGGATGGAGTGGGCTGTGGGGTGGAGGGGGTGACTGATATAGGGATTACAGAGGACAGGGTCCTGGAAGGATTAAGGCCACTAAGGGCGGACAAGGCACCAGTACCAGACAGCATTCACCCTAAGGAACTAGCGGAGATCCTGGCAGGATCACTGGCTGACCTGTTCCATGCCTCTCTGGACACAGGATGCATACCACAAGACTGGAGGATGGCCCAAGTGGTCCCCATTCACAAGTGTCCCTAGGGATGAACCAGGCAACTACAGATCAGTGAGCCTCACATCAATTGTTTGTAAGCTCATGGAGACAATCCTAAAAGCTTATGCTTATGACCTTTTTGAAGGACAATGGTCTAGAGGATGGTCGACAGAATGGGTTTGTCGCAGGCAGATTCTGCTGGACAAATCTAATTGAGTACTATGCTGGGTGACCAGGGAACTGGACAAGGGTCATGCAGTGGATGTCCTGTATTTGGACTTCAGCAAGACCTTTGATTGCGTGTCACATGGGAGGCTGGGGGGGTAAGCTGGAATACATATGGGTAGGAACAAAGATGGTCAGATGGATCATCAACTGGCTGAATGGGAGGCAGCAGAGAGTCGTAGTGTGGAGGACTTTCATCCCGAGGGGGGTGATGAGTGGGGTGCCACAGGGATTGATACTGGGACCATTGCTGTTTGGGATATTCATAGCTGATATCTCACACAGGATCAGTCTGATCACAGATGGTACAAAAATGGGATCTGTGGTAGATGATATTAAAAGATGGAAGGGTCTGCAGGAGGACCTGGCTGAACTACAGGAGTAGCCAGAAACATGGCAGTTGGGATTCAGTGCCAAGAAATGCAAGGTACTGCACTTCGGAGCTAGGAACCAGGGGAGGGGCTATCAGCTGGGAGGGGTATGGCTGGAAAGCACCGAAGAAGAAAAGGATCTTGGAGTGCATATAACTGGCAGCATGAACAACTCAGTTCAGTGCAGGAAGGTGGCAGCAAAAGCAAACAGAGTGCTGGGGTGTATAGTGAGGGGGATCTCCTCTAGAAATAGAGAGATGATCCTTCCCCTGTACAGGTACTGGCGCCCATTCCTGAAGAAGGACATCAAATAGTTGGAGGGGGTACAACATAGGGTGACAAAGATGATCCAGGGACTGGGAGAAAAGTCCTATGGGGAGGCGTTGGGTGAGGTGAACATGTACTTCCTGGAGGAGATGAAAGATAGGGGAGACATGATTGAAACCTTGAAATATCTAAAGGGGATAAACAAGGCTAATACAGAAGGGATTTTTCTGATTAGAAGAGGGAGGGACACAAGAGGGCATCAGCTGAGATTGGGGGGAAGATTCAGGAGGGAAATAAGGAGAATTCTTTTTAAAGAATGGGTGGTGGACAGGTGGAATACTCTGCCTGAGGAGTTGGTATCCCATAGAATGGTTGGCGGTTTTAAGAGGGGTTGGGACAGGGTGGGGGGGTAATGATGAAGAGGGGTAAGGAGGGTGGGGCAGCTGCAAGTTGAGGGACTAACTGCACAATTGAGCAGACTCGATAGAACATGAGGCCTGTTTCTGCTGGTGTTTTTTTATGTTCATATGTATATTTCTTTAGAAAGAAATCACCTGAAGAACCCATTACATGGTGAAACATCAAGACAGGTGTGAAAGAAAAACATCAAGAAATTCTCTACAGCAAAGAAGCCTGATTGTTTCTTTTTCTAGGAACGTTTTTAAAGAAAAAGTGGAGGGTGTCTACAAGCACCCCCTTTTGACTTGGCTTTCTTTATATTCTTGACCAGCATTCTCCTTCACATTACAGTGGTTCATAAGTGTCCAAGGTTGCGTGTGGGTGTTGAGGTACCAAATAGCTGCCACTGCACTTTTACAGTCACTTCATGACAAATTTCTCATTGATTGTGGAGCTATTTGGGTACAATGTGTATGAACAATTCTATACACAAAAAATTTTAATTCATTTTCTACATATTGAAAATCTATGTAAAAAGTGAATTAAAGATTGCAAGCACTTCAGTTGTGCACTCAACCAAAAATGTTAAGCAATCCATTTCAAATGAAACTGTTAATGGCAGTGATTAATTATGTCTCTGTAATCTATTGTCTTGACTCAAAAACTTTGCAACCTCCCTTTTTCTATTAGTTCACCAACCAACCGGTCTCTGTGCCCTGGATGGCCCCAGGGTACTCCTGTGTCTAGGAGTAATGATATTAAACTTGCTGGAAGTCTCTTGCAACTGCAGTGCCTGGATCACCTTTGCCTCCTTCAGAGGCTGCTGGGACAAGGATACCACTGATTGTAGTGGAAATAAGACTGTGAACACAGGGATACTAAATACATGATTCTCTTTATCGGGGTGCATATGGTCAAACTTATGTCATTCAAAGACAGGTGATGCAGAGAAATAAATCTAATAATTCATTTTCCACACTGAGAATTAAGGTAACCGCTTCAGCACATCTTGATGCAGACAACCTGTTGCTACTGCTACTACTACTATTACTACTACTACGACAGCTGTGGATCAACCATTAACATTGTCCATGTCTGTCACTGGCCCCAATTAATTCTCAATTCACATTAGGGATTTCTTATACTCTCATTCAAAGGTAAGTGGCTCAAAAACGCCTTTCCACCTGGGTAATCAGAATACTAATGCTATACTTAGTAAAGTGCTTATTATTTTGTAAATAGTCCACAAAAACATTGTATTTAAAAATGGCAAGCAGTGCCAAAAAAGCGCCAACAGTTTTATGCATGGAACATTCTCAAGGCATAACTTACAGATAATAGGGATACTCCAGCTCACACTCAAAGACCAAGTGCGGTCCATCCCTTAGCCTTGCTGTCTGTTGAGCTTCTCTGATCTTCATCAACTGGGAGAGAGAGAGAGAGACCAATTACCGTTTGAATGCAGACTTCAACAGGCACAGAAGCAGGGATTCCTTAACAGCAGTTCTAACTGGGTGAATCCACTTTAGAGTAAACAGTCCAGGCTCCTTTCAATGCTGAGGCTGTGTCTGTCATTGCTTGCTGTACTCAGACCCAGCCAAGTGCTGTTCTTTCAGCATAAGGAGCTGTTGGAACACTTACCCAGCAGCCATTCCCTGGTAGAACACCTGGCATTTAGCTCAGCATAAAATCAGTTATTCTTTATTTTCATCTGCAAAATTGCCTCCAGTCAACCAGTTTCTCACTCCACAGAAATTAAGTCACTATCGACCATATATACTGCAACAACTGTGGCACACTTTTTACCAGAGGATTCATTTACAGAGTGGGGCACTGTCCAACATGCTGCACAATTAGGGACCTCAGATCCTCGCTACAGGCAACATGGGCTGAGATAAAATACCTCCATGCCAAGCTAACTCAGCCCCAACTCGGTATCAATGTGGCATCTTTACCTTCAAGGAGCACTTTGCTAGCACCCCTATGAAAAAGGTTAAACAGACCAGGTGGTTGGCAGCAGGTTAGGAATCATAAAACTGGCACAAAAGCCCCATTGGCAGAAAGCATCAAACCAATTCAAATGTTAAATTGGTATGCTGCACTATCTTTCAAAACAACTAGCGTAACAAGCGTCAAAGGCTCTATTCACCCAGACCAATACACGAAGGTGCACTCAACTACTAAACCGAACTAAAAGGACAATAGGAAAAATGTACTAATAATTGGAGACTCCATAATTAGAGGTGTAGGGATTCATCTCCAACAGAACTATGTCTTCATTTCAGTTAGGTGCCTCCCCAGAACGTCGGCATGCAGAGACACCAATCACATAAAGGTGATCATTGGAAGGTGTGCAACGTGACACACAAGTTATTCTCCACATAGGAACAAATTACCTAGCCAGTAAATCAGTGGAAGAAACAAAACAAAGCCCCACCAGATTAGGTGACAATATAGCTTCATTTTCGTCTGGTATTACCCTCTTTGAAATTCTGCCAGTCTGGAAGAAAGGAGACAGCAGGCAGAAAATCAATGAAGGGGACAACCCAGAGCTAAGGAGCTGGTGCTAAGAAAAAGGTCACCACTTTATTGGAAATTGGCAGGACTTCTGGGAGTGGGAGTTCTTTAGGTTTGATGGCCTACACCACACAAAGAAGGGAACCCGAGATCTAGGCCAAATGTTCAATGTACAAGTTGCCCCTCCCCCATCATCAGCTAGTCCAGCACAAGTACATACCAATAATACCTTGACCAGACATTACTACACGGATTTACAATTCAAAAGGGTTAGTCAGGCAGTGGGCCAATGAAGACAAGAATGGAAGGCACTATGCGTAAATGCTCGTAGTATGCCAAACAAAATACCGGATCTCACAGCCATGATAGCAGAAGCAAAATTGGACTGGATTGCAGTTACAGAGACCTGGTTTACCGGAAACCACACCAGGGATGTCACCATGCCAGGTTACATGCTGTTCTGGAGAGACTGGGTGGGGAAAAGGGAGGGGGACTGGCATTGTATGTAAAACAAGATATATGTAAAACAGAAATTCAGGGCACTCATGGTAAGGCAGAAGCCCTTTGAGTTATGCTTGGAGACAGAGGCAAAACCCCAATCTGGGTTGGAGTCATTTGCAGACCTCCATCCCAGGAAGCTGATGTGGACAAAGAGCTCTTAAAAACCATCATGATGATGGCAGACAGGGAATTACTGCTGGTAGGGGACTTCAATCTATCAGATGTGGATTGGTCATCATACTCAGCATCCTCCAATCGGAGCAAAGATTTCCTCTTTGCACTGAGAAGAGTGGGTCTGCATCAACTGGTGAACTCACCCACCAGAGACAGAGCAATATTGGACCTAGTGTTCACAAACAGCTTTAGGGTCCCAAAAGCTCAAGTAGAAGTCAATCTGGTTAACTGTGAACCAGGAGAAAGATACTAGTCACACTAAAATCAAGGTAATAGATTTCAGAAACACTAACTTCGCCAAAATGCAAACTATGTTCGCATCCATAATGGAAGGCAGAAACTCAGGGTATGTAGAGGACTGCTGGAATACCCTAAAGACTGCTCTGCACACAGTAACAACTAAATGCGTGAAGCTGACCAGCAAGTCCAGAAGAAGGATGAGACCTCTCTGATTTTCAAATGAAGTAGCAACCAAAATCAAAGAGAAACAAAGGGCTTTTACACAATTTAAATTAACAAAGCTAGAAGCAGATGGAGAAGAATACAGGAAAAAACAGAAAAAGGTAGGGAAGGCAGTCAGAATGGGAAAAGTGCAGACCAAAGAGGAAATAGCATAGGATGTTAAGAAGGGGGACAAAACATTCTACATTTACATAAGGGAGAAAATCAAAACTAATGGAGGAATAGTCCAACTAGCAACCAAATAAGGAAAGATGGCAGTGAGGGACGAGGAAAAGGCCAAGGCTATAAACAAGTTGTTTGCTCTGTCTTCACTATAGAAGATAGTGTCAAAGGTCCCACACTAGGTCAGAGAGGGCATGATGTTCAGGGAATGGACACTATTCCCTTCACAAAAGAAAGGGTCCTGGAAGAGCTGAGTAGACTCAAGACAGACAAGGCCATGGCACCTGATGATACACACCCTAGGGTTTTAAAAGAACTTCGAGAGGAACTAGCCACACCACTGACTGAGCTCTTTAACAAGTCACTAGACTGTAAGGAAATATCTCAAGATTGGAAAAGGGCAAAAGTGGTGCCCTTGCACAAAAGTGGGAGCAAGGAGGAGGCAGGAAATTACTGCCCTGTCAGTTTGACCTCAGTCGTGGGGAAAATTATGGAGTCATTACTTAAGGAGAGGATAGTGGCATACATGAAAGACACCGGAAAAATGGATCCAAGGCAACATGATTTCGCAGCAGGATGATCTTGTCAAACCAACATGATTGGCTCCTTCGACTGGGTCACCAGCATAGTGGATCAGGGAGAGGCAGTGGACACTGTATACTTGGATTTCTGCAAGTCCTTCAACACAGTCCCTCAGAGAAGGCTAACAAACAAGCTGGAACATAAAGGAGTTGGACAAAAGGTAGTTAATTGAATCAGCAACTGGCTAAACAACAGGACCCAGAGAGTGCTAGTAAATGGATCTCTGTTAAGGGAAGGTAGAGTAACCAATGGCATCTACAGGAGTCAGTACTGGGACCTATCCTCTTCGACATCTTTATAGGAGACCTCACAAATTATTTGAAAGGGCAATTTTGCCTGTTCGCAGATGATACTAAGTTCTGCAACAGAATGGACTCACAGAAAGGGGCAGACAACATGAAAGCTGACCTTAGAAAGTTAGAGGAATGGTCCAGGGCTTGGCAGTTAAAATTCAATGTAAAAAAATGTAAGGTAATGCACAGGGGCAGGAGGAACCCAAGAAATAAGTACACACTGGGAGGACATCAATTCAAAGAAACACAGATAGAGCAGGATCTCGGCATAGTGATCACTGATGACTTAAAGGTAGGAAATCAGTGTGAGAAGGCAGCACAGAAAGCAAATGGCATCCTCGGCTGTATTAGTAGGGGCATTACTAGTAAGAAGCAAGAGCTGATCATGCCTCTCTACTGGTCCTTGTTAAGGCCACGGTTGGAATACTGTGGTCAGTGCTGGAGACCTCACCTCAAAAAGGACATTGACTATTTGGAGACGGTCCAAAGAAGAGCTGCTAAAATATTGCTGGGTCTACGCCATGAGACATAAGAGGTGCAATTCAGGGAGTTAAATTTATACTCCCTCGAGCAAAGAAGAAACAGAGGTGACATGATCAAAACATTTAAGTATGTGAAGGGGATTAACACAACTCAGTCAGGTTATCTATTTCAGCAAAACACAACAGCAAGTACAAGGGGCCATAATTAGAGGGTGGTGGGAGGTAGGTTCAAAAGCAGTATCAGGATGTATGGAGAGAGAGGTGGAACCATAGAACAGCCTGCCCCAGGAGCTGGTAGCATCAAAGATGATTAGAGATTTCAAACTTGCATGGGATAGGCATTGCGGACAGGTGAGGGTGCAGGCAAAGTGGGGGTTGGGTAATCTTTTTGGGCAGACTAGATGGACCATGCAGTCCCCATCTGCTGACATTTTTCTTATGTTCTTATGTTTTATACAAGATTAACTATGTCACATGACTCACAAAGTGATAACGTGCAAATCAATTACATTAAATAAGTGTGTTGAATCCAATTGCAAATAACATAATCAGTTTGATGGACCAATTGTTTTTGAAGGCATATGCACTACAGTTTTTTTGTTACATATGGACATTTGTAAAATCCTATTTTTAAATATAGTCCTCCAGTGAAGTTTAATACAACATATATTGTATTCCAAAATCATATTTCAGCACTTGTGAAATGTAAAACTTCAGAGGTCCATCTTTAATACAATCCCATCAAGGTTTCACAGGCTGTTATTATTGTAATAGCAATTCACGAGGCTAGCAGAATGTAACTATGGATACAAAAACATTATTTCAAATATTGTGTGGTATAAGATTAAATGTTCATTGAGGCCACCAGCTTTCCTAAACAAATCCAATTTAAACATCCACATTGATTCCTTCCTCAACATACATGTTTTCAGTCTCCCCACCCCCACCCCTGATTTGGTGGCCAGCGTTTATCAATACCCATAAATCTAAACCTATGGGTATCCCCATGTTCAACGACATGTCAGGCCAATGAATTCTCCAAATTCCTTTTCTTAATATCTCTGATATGCTCACCAATCCTAACTTTACATTTTCAGCTAGTCTTTCCAACATATTGGATCCCACATTCAGATTGTGCCAAGTAAGTTAAGTTCTCAGTATTACAATTAAAAAAAGGTCTAGCTTGAAACTGTTTCCAGACAAACTATCTGAGATGCTATTATTCTGCAGGATGTTATTTCAAAATTGACAATGCCCACATGCATAATTCCCTTTGGAGAGGGGGCAGCCAATGTCTAAAGGTAGACTCAGTGTGCCTTTAAAAACTACGTGTAACCCAATCCCCCAGTGTTTTCCCTCTACGGTATAAAATCGGGGCTTTTGACAAACAAACTGTGTAAGACTAGAATCAGCTTGTAAAATATACCATGTTTTTCAATAATGTCTTGAAATAGTTTTACATTGGAAGAATATGCAATTACAAAGTTCAGCCGTTCTTGTCGTACTGTGGTAGAATGCAAACCAAAATTAGAATTAAAATTAATATTTCCTTCTTTGTTGACAACCACAGTTTTGCTATCCACAGTATTGAAACATCTCCAGAATTCAAGACTTTATCTCCATTTTTTCACTTTGAGAAGCTGAAAGAGTATTTTAAACTATCTGTTCTGTCTGTTTTTTTTCTTTTTCCTGCTGTATAACATTAATAGGATACCCCTTTCCACAAATCATGTAGTCATTTCCTGATTCCTGACTCTCCTGCCATCAACATATTACATATCCTGTTGACTCGCAAAAAAATGACTACAGGAGATATTCACCTTATTATGATATGGATGGCAACTATCAAACTGCATTAAAGCAATGTGGTCCATTTCTTTTTTTAAAGAGGAGAGTTTTCAGATCCCTATGCCCATCATTCATTAGCCTCAAATCTAAAGAGTGTATACATTGCTGATCCACCTAACTATAAATTTGTGATTTACCAATGAGCATTTGGAAGGAGTGACAAAAATCATTCAGTTTTGCACAATCCCATTTCCAAATAAAAAACAAATCATCAATATAATGGTGATACAGATCTATATACCAAAAGAACGGGTTCACATCTGCGTTACATATATACTGATCTTGCCACTCCCCCATCTATTTATATATTAGCATAATTTGGCACTAAAGCCACACCATTGCTGTTCCTTTCTTTTGTAAATATAAAACATCCAAACATGTGAAAATATTGTATGTCACAATGTTGTTCTATCAGATCCATTATAAATACCACTTTGCCTTCAGACAGTGTTCCATTCACATAATGTCTTAAGTGCCTGCAACCCGTCTGTATAGCCCTTCCTCTCTAGCCTTTATGGCACTCTAAATGATCTCTTCAACCAAGTGCTGGGCCATGATACAATACACGGGCAAGGCACACCAAACATTAAATACTGCAACTGTATTACTGGACCCGCCATATCATTTGACCTTTACTGTGCCTTCATATCTGGAAACTCCTAATGATTCCACACAAGGCTGAGCAAGCTTCATGTAAAACTTAATAATTTGCAGCAACTTGTAGCCCACTCTGCAGGGGTATCCCAGTAGAAATTATTACAAGTGTCTAAAATGCCTTAAAGCAAAACTCATCCACACTTTCTCAGAGACCTCTCCTACCTTATACCAGCATTTAGCTGTGTTTTCATCTCCAGTCAACTCTCCCTTTTGAGAAGCTGAAATGCCAGGCTTACTGATATTACCCCCTTCTCTTGACATGCCTGATCCCCTCCTCTGAGGAATCTGCTCCAGGCCCAAAGAGCATCAGGTAACCTCCTTAATTGGATCCCTTCTGGGTTTTGCTTACCGTCCTGTGGATCACCAAAACTACCCTGAAACATGGGCTATATAGGTTTGACTCCCACCACCTCCTGGGTCAGGGCATGTTTTGAGCTTCTGATGTCTGTCTGGTGGAAAATGGACTCCGTTAAGAGCAAGTTGTCTACCTTAAGCTACCTTCAGGCACCAAGGATGGCAAGAACTCATTATCCTAGGTGAGAGTGTGCAACAGGCAGCCATATACCTTGGCCCATGTTATAAGCCAACCACATGGCAAATAGCTCATGTGCTTGCCCATCTAGTGTAATCCAGAACCTCTGTCACCCAGTAGTGGAACTGATTATTCCTGCAAACCATTCCTGACCTGTACCCTAGTATGTGGTACAGACCTGGCCCACTGACACCTGGGTTGTAATATCCCCCCACCCCCAACCACTAAAATGGGACCAACACCTCAACCTCCACTTCTCACTCTACAGGCCCTGAACAAGGTAGCCTATATATAATTGTACCTAAGCTCCTCCCACAACCCCTAAATCCAGAAGGTGATGCCAAAGCACCAGAGCCTTATGCTAAGCACACTGGTGACAATCATCCTCCCACCATATGGGAGAGGAGGTTACAATATGTTAGCAGAATTGGCTAAGATACAAAATGAGATTGTCTGCTTTAATCTTTCCTGCAACTTTAAGACCCATTCATGACATATGTTAACCAAAACAAAACAAACCTGTATTGCCGCACAACAGGGAGCAGGGTAGCTCAGTGAAAAAAATCACAAAGTATGTGCTGCAGTTCACAAATTGTAAAATGTATTGGAAAATCCAATGGTACAACAGGAGATCACCAACCAACTGCTGCTTGCAGTTTCCCCTATGCTTCACTCATTAGAGCTTCCTTAGGGATCATGTGTTAACCACTCTGGATTGTCTTTCACTAAGCTTAAA
The DNA here is from genome assembly GCA_016271365.2 of Neoceratodus forsteri. Classification (NCBI taxonomy): domain Eukaryota; kingdom Metazoa; phylum Chordata; order Ceratodontiformes; family Ceratodontidae; genus Neoceratodus; species Neoceratodus forsteri. The sequence continues at coordinate 896,934,536 of CM057458.1, forward strand.
TCTAGAAACAATGTGGTTAACTACTCTATTTCCATTAATATCGGTACTCCTATACACTTGTGAAAAGCTCTGAATATTTTATTAAGGCATGAACACACTCATTGTTGAAGAACAGTAAGAAACAGAGGTTTTGAAATATCAGTGAATTGAAACAAATTTGAGAAATGACCTTATTAAGCAGAGCTGCTGCTATATGAAGTAAGTTCATGCCCAAATTATGGAATTAAATAATGTCAGTATTTTTAAAAGGAAATAGAATGTTTTTTATGTAAATATATGTGATTGTTTTCAACAATGGCCTTAAACCTTTGCTTGATTTTATTTATATATAGTAATTGAGAGTATGAACAGGACATATTTGTGAATAGGCTATTCCAAAAGGTTGTGTTTAAAAATGATATGTTTCCTATTGCTACTACTGCACTGCAAAAATAATTCATCTCTCTTTTTATCTATTTATTATTTACCAAGGTATACACTTTAAACTGTAGGGTTGGGTGGTTGTGGATGTACTGTAAGCAAGTGGCCCTCATTTGGGTTAGGAAGGGATACTTTATACAGCTTAAGTATTTACCTAAAATAGTTTAGCAGAGATGCAATATCTTGTTCTCAGATATATCTTACACTACAAATTGTCACAATCACAAGAGTCACATACTACACTTTGGCATCTAGAGTACCTTTAATACTTTGATTCATTACGTTTGCCATTTTGCTTTGAATGGCCCGTCTGGCTCACCACTGCTGCTTCTAACAATCTCTCTCCCCAATCCCCCTTTCACTGAGTTCTGCTATCTCTTCCACTGCATCCCCCCCAGTGAAATTCTGGTCCTCCACCTTACCCTCTTATCTATCATCCTTCTTCCTGAAATCTTACCCTTCTACTGTTTGTGCTCTTTTGATGTCCACTATTTTCATATTCCTACTGTAATTGCAAACTGTAAGCTGGTTAATTTGCTTTCTCTGTTCAGCTTCTCCACATCCATAATGGCTTTCTTCCCCTATTTGCTAGCCCCCTGCCACAGTTTTTAAACTGTTCCTCCAAACTCTGCTCACCCCTTCCACCTTTTGTGTCCTTCATACCCCACACTCACTTCAAAGCCTTCTACTATCACCTGAAGCTTGCTCATTTTATTTCTGGTCCTTACCCCTATATTTTCTCCTCCTGCTTCTTCCCTCTGCACCTTCTGCCCCATAATCTCTTATTGTTCTCATTCCTACTGTTCCCCTCTTCTCCCTTGTTTCCTATAAGGTTCCCCATTACCCAGCAGTCTTTGATTTGATTGTTTTTTTTTTGCACCTTTTTTCCAGATTTTTGATCTACTGCACTCAATCAGCATTTTTAATTATTTTGGTCTCCAGAGGAGGAGACTGTTATGGTTCTCAGTGGATGTGGCAGAAAACGTAAGGGCAAACACTGAGGTATTCAAAAGGTATAAGGAGACCCAGACAAAGGAAGACAGGGAAGTTTATCTAAGGAAATGGAGGGAGGAAGGTAAAGCAGTAAGGAGTGTAAAGGTGCACCCTGAGGAGAGAAGAGCCCAGACAGTTTTGAAGGGGGAACAAGACATTTTTCAAGTATTTTGTATTAGCGAGACAAGAAAGATGAGGGTGGAATTGTATGGTTAAAGAAGGAGGGAGGGATGTACAGAGGCAGACCAAGAAAAGGCAAAAATCTTGAACAAATACTTTTGCTCAGTGTTCACAGTAGAAGGGGAATGGGAGAGACCACAAATAAGAGCTTGGAAGGGAAGTAGGTGGACACCAGTCCTTTTTCTTATGAGAGGGTCAGGAAAGTACTTGCTAATTTGAGGGTGGACAAAGCCATGGGGCTAGATAGGGTGCATCCAATAGTGCTGAATTAGTCCAGGGAGATGCTAGCTGCAACCCTGGCAGACTTGTTTGACAGTTCACTGGAGACCGAAGTTGTCCCAGAGAACTGGAGAAAACTGGACATAGTTCCACTTCACAAAAATGGAAGCAAGAAGGAGAAGGGAAACTACAGGCCTGTCAGCCTGACATCTGTAGTAGGGAAATTGATGGAATCACTATTAAAGGAAAGAAATGTGGAAAACCTGGAATCCAATGGACTGCAGGACCTGAGGCAGAATAATTTTACAGATAGGAGGTCATGCCAAACAAATTGAATAGTTTTTTTTTGACTGGGTAACCAAGGTGTTGGATCAGAGAAGGTCAGTGGACGTGGCCTACCTGGATGTCAGCATGGCCTTTGACACCATTCCACATAGGAGGCTTGTAAACAAGTTAAGTAGAATGGGGGTGGGAAATAAGGTGGTAACCTGGATAAGAAATCCTGGATAATAAATTGGTTAAGGGATAGGAGGCAAAGAGTGGTAGTAAATTGAGTTCAGTATGAGAAGGGTAGACTGACCAGTGGGGTGCCATAGGGGTCAATACTGGGGCCAGTCCTCTTTAATGTCTTCATTAGTGATATAGCAGAGAAGCTGAAAGGGATGGTCTGCCTCTTTGCAGATGACACCAAGATCTGCAACAGAGTAGACACTCTGGGCTTCTGTGCAAATGATGGAAAGAGGTTTAAAACAACTAGAGTAGTAGTCCAAAATTTGGATGCTAAAGTTTAATGCAAAAAAGTGCAAAATAATGTACCTGGGTTACATAAACCTGTGGCTGCTGTACAAAATGGGGGGAGAGACCCTTGCAACAACCAAGCAGGAATGGGACCTGGGGGTAATCATATCAGATGAGCTGAAGGCAGCCAGGCAATGCAACAAAGTGATTGGGATAGCTGGTGGGATGCTGGGGTGTACAGGTAGGCGTATTACCAGCAGAAAGAGTGAAGTGGTGCTGCTCCTATGTAGGTCATTGGTAAAACCCCACTTGGAGTACTGTGTCCAGTTTTGGAGACCATGTCTCAGGAAGGACATAGACAGAGTAGAGGCTGTCCAGAAGAGGGCTATTAAAATGGTGCAGGGACAAGCCTGACAAGGAAAGGCTAAAGGAACTAAACATGTACAGCCCAGGGGGGTACAATCGAGACCTTTAAATATCTCATGGGGGTGAATAAAGTAATGGTAGAAGGTATTTTTCAAAGGAAAAAGTACTCTGGAACAAGGAGTCATGATATGAAGCTGGAGGGGGGCAGGTTCAGGAAAGATGTGAGGAAACATTTCTTCACAGAAAGGGTGGCAGATTCATGGAGCAATTTCCAGTAGAGGTAGTAGTGGTGAAAACAGTGGTGCGATTCAAAAAAGCCTGGGATAGGCACAAGGGAATCATAAGGTATATGAATGGGGTTGAAGAGCAAGTGTCATAGTCCTGAAATGATCTGCAGTGAAAGCAGCACAATGAAAAGGGGCAGACTGGATGGGCCTAGCAGCACTTATTAGCCATCAGTTTTTATGTTTGTGTGCTTCTGTGCAGGCTTATCACCAGTGGTTCTTAGGAAGCTGTGTATACTATATATTAAATATGTGGTTCTTATTATTCCCCTATAGTCTGTCTTATAAGTATATTTTGCTGCATATTTAATTACACCTTTATGCATTCTCCCTCCATCAGTCTGCATACTCTGCTTTTATTTTACATGTTTGCTTTTCTTGCATTTCTCTTTGTACTCCCTTTTTGGGATGCACTTATAAATAAACCTTTGCTCAGTATGCTTTTCTCAGTTACCAATTGCTAAATAAATACTGTATACTATTTTAACCTCATTTTGGTCACTCCTTAAGTGTGTAATCCTAAATAAATAAAATGAACTCATCAACTGCATAGCTCTCACCTTATGTATCCTGTTTGTCTTCTTATAGTTATTAAGTAAACAATGCAAGAAGTTTACATACATTATATAGAGAATAATGTATGGTCCTCTATCGTTAACCGGTTTGTTAACCATTGAAAGGTTGCCAGGGTGACCTATAAACCTCAAGAGTGAAGTTCGAGAGGTTTACATCTCCATGGCAACCTCAAGACATTACACAAACTGGTTAATGATAGGGAAACCATACATTATATTTTATAGTGTATGGTCCCCATAAACTGGCAAAACAAATGAAGGTTTCTTACATTTGGCACCACTGCAGATGTTCTGGGTCATTTTCTCACCACTGTGCTAGTTTCAGGAAGGCTGTCAGTGCACGAGATAAAAGGTACTCGCATGCGCTGATGGGCTCCATTTGTAATCCCATCGCTATGACATACTCAAGAGAGGTTTATAACCACTTACGTCATAGCGATGGGATTATCAAGAAATAATTTTGCCACTTTTTAGTTGTAAGAAGGGCTTACCATACATTATACAGATGTACTGCTAAAATGAATTAGATTCTCCAGTGAAGAACATGGTGTAAAGCAGCAAATGACCATGACAAATCATTGTGGATAATGAGATAAATAGGGAAAAATGAAACACGATAACAGTGCTGTCTTCTAAGATGTGGTAGTGCAGAACTATCATTTTCTCAGTTATCTTCTATCACATACATTATTTAACATAATTTTGATTTTCCAGCCAGTAAAAGTATGAAGTGTACACTTTATTTTACTATAAAATAAAAAGAAATCCATCACAAGACCACTATTTTCTAAAAAAACTTAACCGATGCATCAGTGAATCTCGGTGGTGGGGGGGCAGGTATGCACTTTATTACTTTGTCTTCAGCATGACAGCCTGAAGTCTTTTCCTTTGAAATGTGACATTTGCCATTTTGCTACTTAAGGTATCTGAATTATATCTATTTTGAGACAACAGTGTTTGGAACACCTTTTTTCTATCAGAAGCTGTAATCCTCTTTCGACAGCATTGACACTGATTTTACCCAAAGTCTCTTTTAATCTGCTCCCTTAGCAACATTCCTGGCAACAGAAATTGTTTTCCTATAAAGGATTTAGTATTTTAGACTTAATGCCAACAAAAATGTTTGCCTTTTTTTCACCTGGATAAGTGGAATTCAGTGGTCTTCAGTATTCTGCAAAATCTATAAAATGACAGCATTTAAGCAGAATATAGGTCAATTATTACACACTTATAATCCTTTCTATTTAAAACATAAAGGGGGAATTAATGCAAGCTTTCCAAGGGCACTCTAAGACATTCTGACTCAAGGTTCAGACATTACTATGTCACTTGTGCTGATAGTCTCTTTGACCTATTGATGTTCCCTTACTCTACTGGACTCAGATTAAAATGAATGCCTGAATCAAATCAATATGTGGAATTTACTGCTTGATCAGCTCTGATGGAGGCTTAGGGATGGCACTATATCCTTCCGACAGGGAGCATAAGTAGATTCATATATTTTCAAGCTGTGACAAAAGAAGCACTGGAAAATGAAATATTTATTACAGACTCATAAAATGTATGTGTAAGATGGGTTTCATAGGTATACTGGGGTAAACATAGAACCATAGTCTGTACTTGAAACTGTTCAATAGTTTATGACAATTTTACCAATGTTTGAGCAATGCTCTTAAATTTCAAGAGACATGGAACAGGCAGCTACTAGTGTACATAACAAACATTCAGATATAAATTATTGTGTAAACTGTATGGAGCTAGCATTTGATCAGAGGTACAGTATACAGTACCAGATTTAATTTTTTTTTTTTCTATTTTCAGAGTAATGTGTGTTGTAATGTTATGTTGTTTAGATAACATTGCTTGAAGAGAAATACATCTCTAAGTGGTTAAAAACTGACTAGAAGAGTTTAATGGGACAGTGTCAACCTGTTTTGCATCATATTATTTCTAGTTAAAACCTCACATTTTATGATTGCTTATCTTCTCCAAAATTCATTGATGCTGATGTTCATTTTGTTTGTCTACTTGTTTAGTAGAACTGAAATGCATGCTAATGTACTGTATATTTATAAACAACTTTGTTTTGTTTCAGATCCTGTAACTATTCTTACTGAATTCTTTCTGAACCTTAGAAACACCTCTAAACAGTACAGTCATTTATGGTGCAATAGCCTCCTAAACTCCCCCTGCATCGTGAGTGACTAGACAACGTTGGGGATGTTCCCAAGTCCAGGAAAGATGCAGTGGGAGTTGAGCAAGGATTATAAACAAACCTGTTTCGCTGTGGTAAAACAAGTACGGTGGGCAGTCTGTTTTTCGCTTTTTAAAAGAAAAAAAGATTCTGAATCAAGTTACTAGCTACATCAACAATCTTTACAGAATGTTGGCAATCATAAAATGTGTTTTTTAAACTAGGGACACTATGAGGCATATGGGGGCTTACAGTGTTCCTTTAAGGACTGGGACAAAAGCAAAGGCTTGTTAAACAGAAAATAGCTTAAAACGAGTTTTTGTTAAAAGCATTAAATGTGCAATCTGCTTTTTAAAACTATCAAGATGATATATGCCTTAGGGAAAACGTTCCATGGGCTAATGCAGTAGCCATTTTCTGATGGTTTGTGACCATCAAATTAGTCAAACTGTGCATTTCCAAAAGCACTATCCCATTGCTGAATGCCTGTCTCAGAATGCTTCATGGCTCCAAAAGAGCTGGCAGAAGCCGAAGCCTGAAAAAAATGAGTTATTGCTAGTGTGAAGAGAGGCAACTGGAAACTTCTGCTGAGATATTTCCCTCATTGTCATTGACCACGTGGGGCTTTTCTCAGGAAATGTGGTTTATGAACTCAGAGTGCTGTGCTTTTGGATCCCAGCCTGACCTTTGAAAAGTATGTCAGTTCCATTGCTCAGTGTGTGCACCTTGAACTATTGTATATAACACTGTTAAAGTGCAAACCTTTGTGCCCATGTGCTAATCACTGAACACTAGTACATGACTTTGTCACCATAGCTCTCAACTGTCCCTCATTATACTAACATACTAAAATGCCAGCAGAATAGACCTAACGGTCTTTCTTGTGTGCTTGTTTGGTCAGCCCCAACCCTGGGAGCTGGCCTTGCTGCCCCCCTCGCCCTCTCTGGCTTCTCCCTTCCCAGTCCTGGATAGTCTCGCTGCACAGGACTTTGCTTCCAGAACCCTTCCCCTATACCTGTCCCACCCCCTCTTGAACCCCTCCACCATCTCTGCCTCCACCAGCCCCCTGTGCAATGCATTCCATGGCTCCATCACCCTCTTAGTGAAGTAGCACCTCCTCCTTTCTCTGCTGACTCTCCCCCCCCTCCAGCTTCCACCCATGCCCTCTAGTTGCCCCCTCCTTCCTTCAGAGCACCCTGACTGCTCCTCCCCTATTTACCCCCTTCATGTACCTGAAGATATCTATCATGTCCCCCAGTCCCTTCTCTCTTTCAATGTGTACATATTTTACTGTTCGAGCCTCTCCCCATAGGTCCTGTCCCCCAAGCCCTGGATCATTTTGATTGCCCTCATCTGGACCCTCTCCAGGAGTTTGATGTCCCTTTTTAAGTGTGACCTCCAAAACTGCAAGCAGTACTCGAGGTGTGGCCTCACCAAGGAGTTATACAGAGGGAGTATCACTTCCCTCCTTCTGGAGGTGATCCCCCAGTGATGAATACCAGCATCCTGTTGGCCTAGGCCGCTGCCCTCCTACAAGTCTCAGAGTTGTTCACCTTGACATCCACCGCCACCCCAGGTCCCTTTCAGCCATTGAGACTTGTAGCATCCCCCGCAGAGTGTACACTTGGCCCAGGTTTGTGGCTCCCAGGTGCAGTACCTTGCATTTCCCTGCACTGAATCTCAGCTTCCACTTTCTAGACCACCTTTCCAGAGCCTCCAGGTCCCCTGTGGGGCCACCTTCCCTCCTCCCCATCCACCCCCTCCCAGTGTTGAGTCTTTTGCAAAGAGACTCATCTCACTCCTGATACCCTTCCTTCTGTCAGAGACAAAGGCGTTGAACAGGAGGGGCCCAAGGACCAATTCCTGAGGGACCCCACTAATGACCCTTCAACTCTCTGGGTCCAGTCCTGGAGCCAATTTCTGATCCATCTGATCATCCTGTTCCCCACTCCCATTTCTCCCAGCTTATCCAACAGACCCCTGTGAGGAACAGAGTCAAATACCTTGTTGAAGTCAAGAAAGAGGACATCCACGGGTCTACCCAGGTCCAAGGCACTTGTCACCCAGTCATAGAACTCCACAAGCTTTGTCTGACATGATTTCCCCAGGATGAATCCATGCTGTCTATCGTCCAGGCACCCTGACTTTTCCAGTTCCCCCGTAGCCTTTCCTTGACAATGCCCTCCATCACCTATCCCACCACCGATGTAAGGCTGACAGGTCTGTAGTTCCCTGCCACCTCCCTTGATCCCCCTTGTGGATTGGCACTATATGCACCACCTTCCAGTCCTGGGCACCCACCCTGTCCTCAGAGAAAGACTGAAAAGCTCCACCAGGGGTTTTGCCAGGACATCCGCCAGTTCCTTCAGCACTCTGGGATGTAATTTATCCAGCCCCGGTGCTTTCTCTGTCTTAAGGGACCTGAGGGCTTCCCTCACTCTCTCTGCCGTAATTTCCACCTCCGCTACCTCGCCCCCCTGCTGTGCCTTCCCCCTCCTGCCAGTGATGGCCCCCCCTCCCCAGACTTGCCAATCGGTAAGGGTCCCCCCTCCTCAGTTTCACCATCTCCTCCCATGTATGATGCAGTCCCCCCCCATTTTCCTTGGTGAAAACTGAGGCGAAGTACTCATTTAGTACCTCAGCCTGCTCCCCCAGGTCTTGTGCCCATCCCTCCCCTGTTTTAATCCTGCTAATCTGCCCCTTCACCCTTGATTTTTCCCCAATATATATAAAGAACCCCTTGTTCCCTCTCCTAATTTCCCTGACCAGGTTCTGCTCCTGCCTTGCCTTAGCCTTCCTCACCACCCTAGTGGCCCTTCTGGCCATTAGCTCATACTCCCCTCAATCCCTTTCACTCCTTGAGCACTTGAAATGCCTATAAGCCATCTTCTTTCCCCTCACCACCTCCTGAACCTCCCTGGTCTACCAGCAGGGTTTACGGGCCCTACCACATTTTCATTTTACTCTTGTACAGGTGCTGGTAGCATCCTGCACCCCCCTCCTGATGATTTCCCACCTACTGTCAGCATCCATGTCTGGCCCAATCCCATCCAAATGCTTCTTAAGGATCCTTCCCATTTTCTTGAAATCCACCCCCCTGAAGTCAGTTATCTCCATCTTTGTGCAGCCTTCTACCCCTTCTAGGTCCAGGCAGAACCAGACCGTGGCATGGTCGCTCCCTGCCAATGGGTCCCTTACCTCCAGGCCCCCAATCTGGTCACTGTCTGCCAGGATCACATCCAGTATCTGCACCTCCCTGGTCAGTTCCCCCACCTGCTGAGTTTGGAATGTGTCCTGAAAGACATCCAACAACCTCTGTTCCCTGGCCACAGAGGAGGTCATAGTCTCCCTGTCCATTCCTGGCATGTTTAAGTCCCCTAACACCACCACCCTTGCCCTGCCCAAGCTGCAGTGTCTCCCAACATCTGCCACCAGACTCTACTCCAGTTCCTCTGCCAGCACGGGCGGTCTATACACTCCTTTTTCTACTCTCTTGTCCCCCCTCATTATCAAGGTGACCCAAATTGCCTCCACAGTTCCCTCTGCCTCCTCCACTCCTCCTATGCCAATGGAATTTTTGACTATTATTGCTACCCCCCCTTCCCTTCCCTCCCCCCATCCTTCCTGAACATGGTGTAACCCTCCAGGTTCAGGTCCCAGTCATGCCCTGTGGTGGCCAGGTCTCAGTGACCACTGCCACATCCACCTCTCCATCAGTTAACATCACCTGGTACTCAGGCATTTTATTGCCCAAGCTCCTGGCATTTAGCAGGACTACCTTCCACCCTTTCCGTATACTTCTATTTCCCCTGCTCACATTCCCATGGGGATTCCATCTTCCCCCAGTCAGTACCTTACCAGTCGGCCTTTTCCCACATTCCTCCAGCTCCCCAGGGGGGTTGAGATAGATTCCCTCCTCTTTCGGACCCCCCTCAACAGCCTTTTCTCCCATCCCTCCCTTCTTCACAAGTTTAAACCCCACCTTTCACCAACGAACTCCTCTATTTTCAACTTAAGGATTTCCCTCCCTTCCAAATTGAGATGAAGCCTATCTCTAGCATACAGCCCTTTATACTCCCAGATATCTCTCCAATCCCCCCATCAACCCATACCCTCTGGCCCCACACCACTCCCTGAGCCACTGGTTTATCTCCCTAATCTTCCTCTTGTGTTCCCCACTAGCTTTTGGCACTGGCAGGATTTGCGAGAAGGAAATCAAGCATCCTATGTCATGGTAGACCCTGGCAAGCTCCCTGAACCTTGCCCGTATCTCTAGTTCACTATTTCCCCCAGTGTCATTGGTACCCAGGTGGACCAGTATGTCTGGGGAACCGCCACAGTCCTTTGCCAGCTGATATACCTTATGCTTGTCCCTGTGCACCATTAGTCCAAGGAAGCATTTTGTTCTAACCAGCAGGCTTCCCCATCCCTATTCCATTTTATACCCCTGATCATGGAATCACCCAACAGGAGCACTCTGACTGCCCCTTTTCCTCCATTCCCCCCCCCCTTCTATGCCCCTCATGCTTTCTACCAGCCACTCCCCACAGCTTTCTCCTTGCTCTTCCCTCATTTTACCCTTCAAAACTGCCCTGTTCATTATTCATCCCTCATGGAAAAGGAGTTGCCTACACAGAGAATGTGATGTAAATTCAGACTTTAAAGCAGAAATTCATAATATTCTAAGATGCTAAATCAAAAATACATTTTGTACACGTAAACGCAATGGTTTTCACTAGGGCTGTGCAAATAACAAATATTATTTCCCAAATACAACGAATAATGAGCTATTCATCATTTGGAATCTGAACAATGAATAGCTCACTATTCATCCATATGCAGGGAATATTACAACCCCTTTCTCCCCACTCTCAGATAGCACCCACAACCCCTCCCCTCAAAGTTCCCCAACCACTATTACAATATTTAAAAAAAAAAAGCAGAAAATTATTTTTGGGGCTGCTGGCACAACTTTACTTGCCTCCACAGCCAGCTGTCAGTTTTCGTTACTAAATTAAAAGTTAACAGTCCTTGCCGTGGTCCTCCTCCACACATCCCTGGTAGCCAGCAGCAGCCCCTGCCTTCCTCTGCACCCTGCCTGCACATAAACAAGATATATAAATGTAAGAAAAAGGCATCCAGTACAGCCCTCCCTCCTGTATGGCCAGCTGCCTTCTTGTGATGAAACTGTGCCTGCTTGTACTTATATAGAGAATGAACTGATCAAGTGATTAATGAATTATGGAGTATAAACATACATGTAAATGCTTTGTTTGAGTAATACATTTGTATTCATTTATTTTTTCATCTTCTGTTTCTCCATAAGGCCAGCTTGGCAGCCGGCTTCAGTTCTCCCTTCTGCCTGCGGCTGCATTGTTCTCTCCTGACTCCCTCCCCTGGTAAGTCCACCATGAATTTCTCCTCTGTGATGGGGCCAGGGGGGAGAAGAGCCACCCCCCCACCGGTACATATAAATCTGGTGGCCAGGGGCTGAGCTTAGGGTCAGGAGCATGGTCCCAGCTACACGGAGCCTGCCAGCATGTCCCCTATTTTCCTTTTTCTGGATTGGTTCCCGTCCCACTGACAGAGCATGCATGGCAGTGTGTCTGTGTGGAGGCATGCACATGCTGCGCAGTCCCACAGCACCCTCCCTTCCTCTGTCATACCCGACCCATCCTCTGCCTCCCGGCCTCCACCTGGGGGCAGTCATTTGGTGGGACTACCTGTCCACCCTCCCTGGGAGAGGAGATCTGTCTTCTTGATGCTTAATATTCTCCCTTCCTGGCTGACCCTCGGTGACCCACTTGCACCATGAACACTGGTCGCCGGCATGGCAGGAGGTATAAGGCACCGATGCCTCAGCCCTCCATGCCACTGAGACAGCCAAGTAATACATTTTATGTGTAATTATAATCTATGCACAATGATTTTTACACCCTCAGTTTCAGTCTGTAAAAAGGAAACTTGCATAGTGTACTTACATTGTTAATAAAACTTTTGCATATCTGTCTGTCTGTCTATCTATCTTGTAAGTAAGAACAGATGAATGATTTATTTCTATAACCTGAAAAAGCTAATATTTCACTCACCTGTGCTGTGAGACAGATGCAAGTGCTGTGTGACAGCACAGGGGTATATTTGGCTGTTCAGCTTCATTTGCAGACTGGGAGTCATTGGGAGTGATAGCTCTGTGAGCAACCAATCAGCTGACAGTATACCGAGAACCAGGAAGAGAGGTTGAAGTCTGTAGTCCTTGCCGTATCTCAAGACTACTGAGGAGGCTCTTCTGAAGAGCTTTTGGTTTTATTTAGTTGAATATTTAATTAAGGCTTAAGAGAATGTATTTAGTGGCTTCCCTGATAGTTTTATTGTGGGCAAATGAAGGTTCTTGGGTAATGTGGTGTTTGACCTGCGTTAGCACTTCCAGGTCTCTTAGTACTTAATCAGGCCTCTCTGCGAGCTGGGCATGTGACATTGCATGCGGAGACTCACACAGAAACACTTGCATTTCTGCGCATGTCTGCTGTGTCCACCTTGGACAGCAGGAGATGATGGCACATTAGAAACACCATATGTTAGGATCTAAGGAAGTCAGGTAAGAGTCTGAGCCAAGATATGGAGGAGAGTTAAAAGGAGGGGCACAAAGGGTATGCCAACCGCAAAAATGAAACCTTCACAGCAAAATCCCTTACAGCAACAATCTCAGCAGGTTTTGAGATTGTTGCTGAGAGGGACCCGAGAGTGACATTTCACTCTTTTGGAGTGTTTCACCCCCCTTCAAAATAACTCTGACTCAGAGTTAGTAATCCACAGAAGAGGGGCACGGGGGCACAGCCCCCCACATGGGGGGTTCAGGGCTGAAACTTTTCTTGCTGACATTGGGGATCTCACCATGTTGAACTTCAACAACAGTGTTGTTGATTCAACATGGTAAAACTACCACAAAGAAATATGGAGCTTACCCTAAGGCAATGCATCCAATACAAGATGTATTCTAAAGACAGCCCTTTATCTACTTTTAGGTGTGATAATGGCTTATTAATAGCCACATTGTATGAAGAAACTGAGTTTCTGAACAAAAGACTGCAGACAGTGTCAGATATTGGCCTGCTTGAGCAGTTTATTGATGAGGCCTCTAGCAATATAAGCTTACAATCATTAGCAGGTGCCCCTGATCAAATACAATTTATACAACAACACAAATAGAAAGAGACCTGGGGTTAGTCATAACAGATGACCTTAAGGTACATAAGCAATATGAGAAGGCAGTAAGGAGGGCTGGGGGATACTAGGATGTATAGGGAGAGGCATCACCAGTAGAAAACAGGAAATTGTTATCCCTTTGTACATACAGCTGGTGAGACCCCATCTGGAGTACTGTGTACAGTTCTGGAGACCCCATCTCTTCAGGGACATAGACAGGATGGAGGCAGTCCGGAGGAGGGCAACTAAAATGTGCAGGGTCTGCAACAGAAGCCATACAAAGAGAGACTAAAATTGCCTAATATGTATACCCTTGAGGAAAGGAGGGAGATAGGGGACATGATAGAAACTTTCAAGCACCTCAAGGGAATCAACAAAGTCCAAAATAAGAACATCTTTAAGAAAAAGAGATGTACAAGAAAAAGGAGGCACAATTTGAAGATAGAGGGGGGACGGCTCAGGGGCAGCGTGAGGAAGTACTTTTTCACAGAGAGGGTGGTGGACTTATTGAACCACCTTGTTGAGGAGGTTGTGGGGTCAAAAACAGTGAGGGGAATTCAAGCATGCATGGGACAGACATAAGGCAATTATAGTGAGGGGTAGAAGGAAGTAGGGTGTTGGGTAACTGGAATCTACAGCCTAACCAATAGGTAGGAAATGGGCAGACTAGGTAGGCCAAGCAGTCCTTATCTGCCATCAAAGTCTATGTTTCTATAAATCAGGGTGACTCAAACAAAGAGGAAGGTTATAAAGCACAGGCAGAACCTATGGTGGAGGACTGGTGCAAAGTTCAGTCAAGGACAAAAAAAAGGAGGGGTGGCCAGATATATAATAGCACCCCCATCAAACTTCAAAACAGATTTGCAAGTTTAGTACAGGAGGGTAGTGACACTAGTGCATCCACTGTCAAAGTATCAAGTAATGTGGAGGGACAATGCAAACAGTTAGAAAACCATAGTAAAGGCTATACAAAACAGGCTATAGATCAAATCACACCCCAGGATAGTGAAACAAAACTGTCTGCAGTGGTAATAACCAGTGGAGCAATGGAGGGAAATATCTCGATTAGTGAGGGAAAGAATAGACCTATAGCAAAGGATCATAGAGATATACTGCTTATTGGGGACTCAATTACAAGGAGCAGTGATGCAATAATATGCAGAGGTAGAAAAGAATATGCAACTGTCAGCACACTATCAGGGGTCAAGATAAGTGATGTTAAAAGGATGGTAAAAGGGATGACAGCTAACACAGAGAACCCCTTGATATTAATTCACGCAGGTGTGAATGATATTGGTAAAAGGCCTCTTGAGGAAATAATCAATGATTATCATGTTGTGGCATCAAAAATAAAAAAAACAAACAAGGGGATATAATCATTTCTGGGCTGCTATCAGTACATGAAGGCATTTTCATTGGAATAGGGAGATTAGTACACTCAATAGATGGCTACTTGAATGGAGCCATTATAGAGGATATAGTTTCTTAGATAACTGGCACACTTTTAGTAATGAGAGACTGTTTAAACCAGATGAATTACATCCTAACAAGACAGGCACCAGGATCCTTGTCCGAACATTTAATGACCATATTAATCTCCATTTCTCCATTTAAACTTATGAATGGGGGGGGGGGGATTGTCACAGGAGGCCAGCTACAAGAAAGATCAAAGCAAAATAGGGAGCTAGGTTGGAAATGTTATCCTTATTAATGCTAGAAGCATTAATAATAAGTTTGACAAGTTGCAGCATATTTTGATATAACAGAAAATACATATCTGTGCCATTACAGAAACATATGAGGGACAGAAAAGAGGATTGGGAGTGAGCAATAAATGGATATAACTTATATACTAAATTAAGGGAGTTCAGAAAAGGGAGTGGAGTGGCTATTTATGTGTCTGAGGAGATCCAGACAGAAGAAATTGAAGTAGACACAAGTGACATCGAGCATCTCTGGATTAAAATAACTCCCCTTAAATCCCTCCAGATTTTGTAAGGTGTAGTATACAGGCCGCCTTCCATAAGAACAGACAGCGATATTGCCCTACAAAACTATATTATATTATAATGATATTCAAAGGGGTTGTGCCTGTTGCAACAGAGTTGTGCCAGTGCAATCCTGCATTGCGCCCTGGCGGGATATTGAAAGGGCTGCCCGGCGCAGCACAAATCCCAATGCGCCAGGGCACAATGTAATGGTATGCAGTGCAGATGCAGGGGGTGTGCTGATGCATATGTGGCACATCCCGATATTCAGCCCGAGATGTGCGGCAGATATGGTGCCACAGCCCTGCAGTGCACCGCATAGGATGGCTCAAAATTGAGCAGCGGAAAAGAGGGAACAAATCTCAGCCACCCACAGATGGGCTGCTGTATTGCAGGGTACAACACAGCAGCCCACAGCCATAGGTGGCCACCCGCCCACCCAGAACACTGTCAACAAGCACACACACACCCCTGGCAGTCTAGTGGTACCCCTTCCTTCCTGTGTCCCTGATCACTCATAATTGACAGTATACAGCTCCCTGGTAGTTTAGTGGCACCCCTCCCTCCCTTGCCACGATCACCAGTTAATACCATAGGAAATCCCTGGTAGTCCAGTGGTACACCCCCGCCCCTAGCATTGATCGCAGTACAGAGCTGTATGTATAGTCCCTGGTAGTCTAGTGGTCTCCCCACCCCCTGCTCCTTGCAGTGATCATGGTACATCTCCACAGAGTAATTCTCTGGTGATCCAGTGGCACCCCCTACCCCTTCAACCCACAGAGAACCCCTTGCCCACCTTGCTCCTCCCGTCATTGGCGGGTGGCTAAAACCTACCCGTATACCGCCTGGCCACCAGCCGAATGACAGGTACAGTATGGGCTGTAAGCCCATTGGCCCACACTGTGGACCAATGGGCTTGCAGAGCATACTGTACTAGATGGTCACAAATATGTGAATGACTTCATTCACATATTTGGGACCATCTAGTACAGTATGCCCAGCAAGCCCATATTGTACCTGTTATTCGGCGAGCGGCCATGCAGTATAAGGGCAGATTGTGGCAGCCTGCCACCGATGGGGGGAGGGTGGGCAAGGGGTTCTCTGTAGGGAGGAGGCCACTGGATCACCAGGGAATTACTCTGTAGAGTTATAACTGATCATGGCAATGGGCGTGAGGGTGGGGGGACCACTAGTCTACCAGGGAATATACATACGGTGCTGTACCATGATTGGGGATAGGGGTGGGGGGTACCACTGGAATACCAGGGATTTCCTATGGTATTAACTGGGGATCGTAGCAATGGGAGGGAGGGTGAGACCACTATTCTGGAATTTAGCAAGGCAGATTTTAATTCCATTAGGCATAAACTAACTTCATGGGATTGGAAACAGGAACTAAAAAATGAAAATCTTTCTGAGATGTGGGATATCTTCAGTAACAAAATAAACAAATGCATAAAGGACCATATTCCCCTTAGACCTAAGTGCAGTAAAGGAGGAAGCTCACCCTGTTGGCTGAATAAAAACATTAAAAACAAATAAAAAAGAAACAAAAGCTTCATAAAAACTTAAAATGCAAAAAAGAATGAGGCAGGATGGATAATGTATAGACACAAAAGATGGTTAAAAAAGAAATAAAGAAAGCTAGGGCTGAGTATGAACTTAGACTGGCTAACAAAACTGAAGACAACTATAAAGCATTTTATGCTTATATACATCATAAAAGGGGATCAGGGAGAATTATAGGGCCACTATTAGATCAGGGTGGCACAGTAGTATCCTCAAACAAAGAAATGACTGACATTCAGAATAGATATTTTGCCACAGTTTTTATAAATAAAAATAGAAAACATGTTAGCATGAGTAATACATTTAATATTACAAGCAGCCCTATCCTAACTGATCCAGTAAAGATTATGGACAGATTTAAACAACTTGACCAGAATAAATCCCCTGGACCAGATGGTTTTCATCTGAGATTCATCAAGGAGTTTGCAGATGAACTAGCACACCCTATTAGTTATATTTTTCAGCACTCTTTAGATAGGGGTACGTAACAGACCCATGGAGAATAGCCACAGTGATTCCACTCTTTAAACAAAATCTGGCAGAACCACTATGGCTGTAAATGCATTAACTAGATAAGGGGTGTTTCATGCGCTTAAACATAAACATGAACTGCCATTGTATACACTAACTGAATCAAAGTATGGTACATTGAGAAGGACAGATACAAAAATAAGGCCACCGTCTGTATTACAGTTACTTATATGTTTCGCATTTTATTATATGTACTGTTACAGCAATCAACTCAACAGAACTGGGCCACCATATACATGAAGCTACTGTACCTTAATTGCAAACACTGCTGAGACAACTATATGTTGTGACAAGGTGAACGATAAACACAATGTTGAGACATGAATAGGAAGACAACTGATGTGTTTAATTGATTTTTTAGAGATTGCTATACAGTGCATACACACATAATTAGTATAATATAAAAGTGCATATATCCAAATGTCAATGTGAGTGTAACCCCCTTGTTACCTGGGGTTACTAGAATCCCAGTAAGACCTAGTGGTAGGCAGGGAAGGCAGCTTGTGAAACTCCAGTTAAATGGATTTCACACTGTCTCACTCTGTTCTCAGTCTCAGCTGAGACTGAGGGATGACATCACCAATAGAACTGTCAGAGCTGCATGAGCCACATTAGAATCTGCAGCAAGGGAGTTGGTTAGAACATTGGGAGGTTTTGAGGTCAGTCTTCAGTGAGTGAGTGTGAAGTTGGAAGCTTGCTGAGAAAGCAGCTCAGTGAAGGCTCTAGGAGCCTCAGCCCTGACAGAGGGCTACTTTTAAGTAGAAGGGTGTGTGTCTCCACCTTAAAGAGAGACACAAAAGATTACTGAAGTGGTGGAGACCACTGTTTTTGGGTCTCAGTGCCCCCTCCCCCCGGGGGGGCAGTAAAGGTTTCCCTGCAGATTCCTGGGGCAACCCCCTCATTCTGCTTGTGAAGAAAAGCTGCCTGTGTGTTCCAGAATTTATTTGGGAGAAAAGAAAATTTGTGAGTCGCTTGTGGAGCACCTGCAACGTGAGGGTGAGTGTCTGCTCTTGCTAAAAGGGCCTATGTTTTTCACCCTGGGACTTGTGTGACAATATGGGGATTGAACTACTAAATATTGGGAAGCCTAGAGTAATGAGCTAAGCAGAGTAAAAGTAGGTTCAAGTCCAGATCTTGTTGGGATGCAAATGATATGTAGAGGAGATGAGACAGACATCTACCCATAATCTACATTTGAAAGTTCAGTAAAGGAATTGTTCAGTTTCCAGAGAAATGGCCAGGTATGGGCTGTGGGAGCTGGAGGTGGGTGGCCCCCCATCTTTAGTGACCAGGTCCATGTCTACGGATTTCTTCGGTGGATTTCTACTTTGCCTCAGGCACTTGGCCAGTGATGAGGGAAGTACCCAGACGTGGGATTGTAAGGAAAATTCTCTCTCTAGGAGTCGAAGACTCTAGTGTGGTTTGGGGAGCCACAACAGGATAATTGGTTCATTCCTCAAATGGACTGCTAATAAGATAATTGGTTCATTCCTCAAATGGATCACGGATCAAGTGGCCGGCAGGGAAGCTGGGCCAGTGGGGAAAACCCAAGTAGTATACAAGTCAGACTGTGTACCCAAAGCTGTGTGCAAGTCCGGGCTGTGTGCCTGGTGGGTTTAGAGCCTGAGGGCTAGAAATAGTGATAAAGTGTTCTGTAGTTTCTAATCTGCATTACCAGGAAATATAGCCTCATGGGGGTCCATCTATGCTTTGTTCAGCTTGGATGTGAATAAAAGCCACACTGAAGAATCCCATTCCTGGTTCTGGACATTACAGTTATTGCTTCCTGTGTTCGGATTTACTTGGGTGCCTCGTTCAGAGTAGCCAAACCTAGGTCCCCTGTGCCAAGTAACCTCATCCTCCCCAAACCCAGTCCCCACCAGGTACTGCTGTCAGCTTCAATAGCATACCACCTGTCATTTTGCTAAAAAGACAGGGGTGAGGGGTTACAAAAATGGAGGCACCGCTTTGGATTTTGTTCTGGGAGGAAGGTGCTCGGGCTAGGGGGCTAGAGTTTTGTCTATCTGGCAGTGGGTAGCCCAAAAGCTGAAGCAATTTCCCTACTGTATTGCTGTGTGCTGTGGATCTTGTGCTGCTGTTTAAATTTGCCAACTGTTTACCAAGAAGCAGTAAAGCCAAAGAGTGTGACCTTGTCCTGCATCAAATTGTTTACAGCGTTTTGCCTGCTTTAAAAATGGACTGTGGTAAAGAAAAGTATGGAAGACTAGGGGTAGCAACAGGAAAATTGTGCCCTGGACATTTGAAATGCTTTTAAAATGAACTGTGGTAAAGAAAAGTGTGGAAGACTAGGGGTAGCGACAGGAAAATTGTGCCCTGGACATTGGAAATGCTTTCTGAAAGAATTGAGAGACTAGCAGGAGTAATGGCTATGTTAAATGGCTGAAGTGGGCTCCCGCCGTGGAGTCAGTTGAAAAAAAAAAAAGTTCTATTCTGCGGTTTAAATTTGCCTGCCCGACGATCGCCGTGAGGAGAAGAGCCCTCGCGAGGAAGAATAGGCTCATTTGCATGGCATTGTGTGATTGGTCAGGCTGCAATCAGTCCCACCCCTCAGCTAGCTCTACAGAGATTGCCCCAGCATTTGAGAGGGAGTGTGAGTGGATGGCGTGTACTGGCTAGTGGAGGAGCATCGTGGAGTGTTAAAATCACTGTAAACTTTCAAAAAATAGACAATCTTGTTTAAAATTGGGCTCAACCCGCTAATCGATAGTCAGAATTGCAAAAGTGGTGGTCGAAAAGATGATCAGCAGTACTGTCCTCCCGTTTCTGTTCTGAGGCCTCCAAGAACTGACTGCAGGCCGTTTTTCCCCATCGCAGCAAACTGCTACTGATAACAGTAAGTAACAACCTAAAAAACTGCTCAAACAGTGATTTTCTGTCCTATGTCATATAAATGTGTGTGCAGCAGTGTAGTCACTTTGCAAGTAATGACTGTGTCAAGTCCTGCCAGCAAGTGCAAGTCTGTTAAGCCATTGACTGTGTGCATAGTAATGAATCCAGCCTCAGTTTAAAGTCTGAAGCCAGAGGAGACTGTGGGTTGTAGCCAATGTGCAGCACTAGTAATACAGAAAATCCTGTGCCAAAAACCTGAAGCTTTAAGGGACTGTGAATCAAATAAATGTTACCAACATGTAAAAAGTCCTTGGAAAATCCTGTAAATGTGTTTAAAGCAAGAACAGAGCAAGTTGTGCAGTTTGAGCAAAAGTTATCAGTAGTTTGTGTAAATCAGGTGCGCAGTGGCTTGACCCAGATTCTAAAATGTTGATGCACAGGAGTGCTGCCACCGCCAATACAGGGTGGGGTAGTAAAGTAAACACAGCAGCAGAGGATCCATTTTACAACTAAAGAGTGTGTTCAGTAAAGTGGGACTTTCAGTTACAGTGAACTTTTCTTTGTTTTTCTGCAATTATGGCCTCAGGACCAGCTCGTTACCCGGATCATGCCCGGGTTGCAGTAACAGCAGCAGCAGTAAATAGACTGAGGGATATTGAAAAATGATGCTATGGAGGACAACTGCCTCCTCATGTGGTGATTCCTGATTTTCCAGTGCATGTATGTCAAATATGCTTGAGAGCTGGAAGGGACGTCTTCATGATTCCTCACTGTGCTGAATGCCTAGAAAAATATGGCTTGTATAAAGCGCCTCAAATTCGTTTTGCTCCCCCATGGACAAAGGTTCAGAAATCTGCAGTTGGTAGCACACAGCACCAGGTGGAGCCTGTGGAGGAAGGCCCATCGGGGGAGTGTGGCACAAAGCTAGAGGGTGCAGAGTTAGAGACAGAACCAGAAGTTGAAGTTTCAGATGCTGGATCCTAGAAGGAAAGTTCAGATAAAGCATCAATAGACCCCTGTGGGGGGAACCTAGCCCAAGTCTCTTAGGTGAAGATGAGATGCAGGAGGCCTTTGAGTGGGAGGTGTTGACCTCCGCACCTAGTGATGAGTGGATAGTCTCAGGAGTGAGAACGACTGCTCACTCCTGGGCTCAGATCCTCAGTGAAGAGGAAGATGAGGGGGAACCTATGTGGCCTTGTGAAAAAGGAACGGGTACACAGCCTCAAGATCTTGCCTCGGAGGAATGTATGGAAGAAAGTGATGATGCCACTGCCCTGGCTTAGCAAGAGGAAGAAGTCAGGGATCCGTTTCTAATTTCTTTATGGATGCGAAGCTGGCAGAACCAGGACTGGCCACCCCCAAGCCAGGCCAGTGGTCTCAGATTGGCCAAAGCAAGTAAAGAGAAGAGACTGGTTCGTAGGAAGGCAAATGAGATCTATGGTATGACCTTTCCTACCTTTCCTCGGAAAGTCTGGGAGGAGATTGAGAACAGCAGGCAATCCTGGATCTGGGATGAATCAATGATAAGTGTGCATCCTGGGGCCAACAAGCATGTAAAGAACAGACTGTTTCACGAGAAGTATACCCAGTGGAAGAGAGGCAGGACACTGTTTATAGACAGAGTGAGAATAGTGGACGGAGAGGGATGTGAAATCTCCCACTGTGTGAATTATGTGCGCCCAGATGGGGTAATAATTCAAGCTCCTGACCCCCGGTACTATTGGCATCAGTGCAAGGACCTCTCAGCAAATGTGCCCGTGCCTACTAAATGGAGAGCCGAGCAGTGGTAGTCAATACTGCCACACCAGACTGTGAAGTGTCTTTATTGATCTGCCAATATGGACATCCAGGACTCAGGTGCCCCACATTCATCAGTCTACAGTGTACTGGCCTTTCCAGAAACCATCGACTGGCCCACCAGATGACTTCAGATCCAGAGAGGACACCAGCCCAGCTGTATCCTGTTCATCGCCTGGTAATCGGATGATGTCAGACCAGCTGTTTTCTTTTTGTTCCTGTTCTAAGGTTCCATCTCCAGTGATGACATCATCCCAGCTGTTCCCAGATGTGCCCTCCTGTGGTTCCCGGACGATGTCCGCCCAGCTGTATTGGAAGAAATGCTGCCAGTGAGAGTCTTCGTCAGAGGTGCAGGTCAGTCCCAAAATTTTCATTCTACAAGTGGCTGGTAAGTCCAAACTTTTCTATCTTTTATGACATTGCAGTACACACCCAACACTAGGAAACTTCAAAATGCGTGAACTGTCCAAAAAGACTCTCCCCTTCGGGACTTTGGCCTGTTAGAACTGTGCTTCACCGGGCTCCAGCCCAGGAGAGACTCTTTATTGGACTAGCCTTCGGGCATTGTGGTCACTAGTTGGGACTTTTAGGTCACTCCACCCCTCAAAAGTGTTTTGTAAATAATGTTGTTGTTTT
Organism: Neoceratodus forsteri; assembly: GCA_016271365.2. Taxonomy (NCBI): domain Eukaryota; kingdom Metazoa; phylum Chordata; order Ceratodontiformes; family Ceratodontidae; genus Neoceratodus; species Neoceratodus forsteri. The sequence goes on from CM057458.1 coordinate 896,957,079, forward strand.
CTAATGTAAATACTGTTTTTCTACCTTTTTTCTAAATAAAAAAAAAAAAATCTTTTTGGGATTATTTAATGTTTTGATGGTAGGGGTTTAGATAGACTGTGTATGCAGATTAGGAGTGTGTGTTGTCTTTCTTTTTCTTACAGGTGTTCCTGGGAAGACAGAAGAGAAGACAAGAAGAGGAGGAGGGGCTCATCGGAGTTCCTCACCAGTGCTTTAGTGTGTAGAAATTTAAAGTACTGTGGTGGTGTTGTTGTTACTGTATTAACCCTTTCCTTCCACAGGTGTGGTTGTGGGGGTAGGGAGGAGACAGTACATGGTATAAAATGGTATTTTAATGGTGTGTGGTTGCAGGTTGCCCAAGGTCAGGGAGGTCCCCGGGTTGTTTTTGTTTTGGGGTATTAGGTTAAAAGCAGACAGGTTTTCCCTAGAGGGTTGGGGGGATAGACAGGCTGTGGTCCTGAATGGCCATTGGGACAGCAGTGCTGATCTATCAGGGCTATGCTTTGGATAGTTCTACCAGGGCCACTATGTGTCCATAGTAAGTGGATAGTGTAGAGGCTGATATGTCAGCTAAAGGCCTCTAGGCCCTTAGTGTTGCCTGCCTGTGCTTGCACATGGTAGGAGGGGGCCTGATCACAACCCTCTACAGGTAGCATATAGGGTGGGATGGCCTAAGGCCGGGTATATAATGACTGTGAACAGTCATTTTCCTGGTCAAGGCTAAGTGTAACCCCTTGTTAGCCGGGGTTACTAGAATCCCAGTAAGACCTAGTGGTAGGCAGGGAAGGCAGCTTGTGAAACTCAAGTTAAATGGATTTCACACTGTCTCACTCTGTTCTCAGTCTCAGCTGAGACTGAGGGATGACATCACCAATAGACCTACCGCAGCTGCATGAGCCACATTGGAATCTGCAGCAGGGAGTTAGTTAGAATGTTGGGAGGTTTTGAGGTCAGTCTTCAGTCAGTCTTCAGTGAGTGAGTGTGAAGTTGGGAGCTTGCTGAGAAAGCAGCTCAGTGAAGGCTCTAGGAGCCTCAGCCCTGACAGGGGCTACTTTTAAGTAGAAGGGCGTGTGTCTCCACCTTAAAGAGAGACACAAAAGATTACTAAAGTGGTGGAGACCACTGTTTTTGGGTCTCAGTGCCCCCTCCCTCCGGAGGGGGCAGTAAAGGTTTCCCTGCAGATTCCTAGGACAACCCCCTCATTCTGCTTGTGAAGAAAAGCTGCCTGTGTGTTCCAGAATTTATTTTGGAGAAAAGAAGTTTTGTGAGTCACCTGTGGGGCACCTGCAACGTGAGGGTGAGTGTCTGCTCTTGCTAAAAGGGCCTATGTTTTTCACCCTGGGACTTGTGTGACAATATGGGGATTGAACTACTAAATATTGGGAAGCCTAGAGTAATGGGCTAAGCAGAGTAAAAGTAGGTTCAAGTCCAGAGCTTTTTGGGATGCAAATGATATGTAGAGGAGATGTGACAGACATCTACCCATAACCAACATTTGAAAGTTCAGTAAAGGAATTGTTCAGTTTCCAGAGAAATGGCTTGGTATAGGCTGTGGGAGCCAGAGGTGGGTGGCCCCCATCTTTAGTGACCAGGTCCATGTCTACGGATTTCTTCTGTGGATTTCTACTTTGCCTCAGGCACTTGGCCACTGATGAGGGAAGTACCCAGACATGGGATTGTAAGAAAAATTCTCTCTAGGAGTCAAAGACTCTAGTGTGGTTTGGGGAGCCACAACAGGATAATTGGTTCATTCCTCAAATGGACCGTTAATGGGATAATTGGTTCATTCCTCTAATGGACCGCGGATCAAGTGGCCAGCCGGGAAGCCGGGCCAGTGGAGAAAACCCAAGTAGTGTACAAGTCCGTTGTGTACCTAAAGCTGCATGCAAGTCCAGGCTATGTGCCTTGTGGTTTTAGAGCCTGAGGGCTGGAAATAGTGATAAAGTGTTCTGTAGTTTCTAATCTGCATTACCAGGAAATATAGCCTCATGGGGGTCCATCTATGCTTTGTTTGTTCAGCTTGGATGCGAATAAAAGCCACACTGAAGAATCCAATTCCTGGTTCTGGACATTACAGTTATTGCTTCCTGTGTTCGGATTTACTTGGGTGCCCCTGTTCAGAGTAGCCAAACCTAGGTCCCCTGTGCCAAGTAACCTCATCCTCCCCAAACCCAGTCCCCACCAGGTACTGCTGTCAGCTTCAATAGCATACCACCTGTCATTTTGCTAAAAAGACAGGGGTGAGGGGTTACAAAAATGGAGGCACCGCTTTGGATTTTGTTCTGGGAGGAAGGTGCTCGGGCTAGGGAGCTAGCATTTTGTCTATCTGGCAGTGGGTAGCCCAAAAGCTGAAGCAATTTCCCTATTGTATTGCTGTGTGCTGTGGATCTTGTGCTGCTGTTTAAATTTGCCAACTGTTTACCAAGGAGCATTAAGCCAAAGAGTGTGACCTTGTCCTGCATCAAATTGTTTACAGCATTTTGCCTGCTTTAAAAATGAACTGTGGTAAAGAAAAGTATGGAAGACCAGGGGTAGCAACAGGAAAATTGTGCCCTGGACATTTGAAATGCTTTTAAAATGAACTGTGGTAAAGAAAAGTGTGGAAGACTAGGGGTAGAGACAGGAAAATTGTGCCCTGGACATTGGAAATGCTTTCTGAAAGAATTGAGAGACTTGCAGGATTAATGGCTATGTTAAATGGCTGAAATGGGCTCCCGGCGTGGAGTCAGTTGAAAAAAAAAAAAGTTCTATTCTGCGGTTTAAATTTGCCTGCCCGACGATCGTCGTGTGGAGAAGAGCCCTCGCGAGGAAGAAGGGGCTCATTTGCATGGCATTGTGTGATTGGTCAGGCTGCAATCAGTCCCACTCCTCAGCTAGCTCTACAGAGATTTCCCCAGCATTTGAGTGGGAGTGTGAGTGGAGTGCGTGTACTGGCTAGTGGAGGAGCATCGTGGAGTGTTAAAATCACTGTAAACTTTCAAAAAATAGACTATCTTGTTTAAAATTGGGCTCAACCCGCTAATCGATAGTCAGAATTGCAAATGTGGTGGTCGAAAAGATGATCAGCAGTACTGTCCTCCCGTTTCTGTTCTGAGGCCTCCAAGAACTGACTGCAGGCCGTTTTTCCCCATCGCAACAAACTGCTACTGATAACAGTAAGTAACAACTAAAAACTGCTCAAACAGTGATTTTCTGTCCTATGTCATATAAATGTGTGTGCAGCAGTGCAGTCACTTTACTAAGCTACGACTGTGTCAAAGTCCTGCCAGCAAGTGCAAGTCTGTTAAGCCATTGACTGTGTGCATAGTAATGAATCCAGCCTCAGTTTAAAGTCTGAAGCCAGAGAGACTGTGGGTAGTAGCCAATATGCAGCACTAGTAATACACGAAAATCTGTGCCAAAAACCTGAAGCTTTAAGGGACACATGAATCAAATAAATGTTACCAACATGTAAAAGTCCTTGGAAAATCCTGTAAATGTGTTTAAAGCAAGAACAGAGCAAGTTGTGCAGTTTGAGCAAAAGTTATCAGTAGTTTGTGTAAATCAGGTGCTTGGTAATCGACCAGATTCTAAAATGTTGATGCACAGGAGTGCTGCCACCGCCATTACAGAGTGGGGTAGTAAAGTAAACACAGCAGCTGAGGAGCCATTTTACAACTAAAGAGAGTGTTCAGTAAAGTGGGACTTTCAGTTACAGTGAACTTTTCTTTGTTTTTCTGCAGTTATGGCCTCAGGACCAGCTCGTTACCCGGATCATGCCCGGGTTGCAGTAATAGCAGCAGCAGTAAATAGACTGAGGGATATTGAAAAATGATGCTATGGAGGACAACTGCCTCCTCATGTGGCGATTCCTGGTTTTCCAGTGCATGTATGTCAAATATGCTTGAGAGCTGGAAGGGACGTCTTCATGATTCCTCACTGTGCTGAATGCCTAGAAAAATATGGCTTGTATAAAGCGCCTCAAATTCGTTTGGCTCCCCCATGGACAAAGGTTCAGGAATCTGCAGTTGGCAGCACACAGCACCAGGTGGAGCCTGTGGAGGAAGGCCCATTGGGGGAGTTTGGCACAAAGCTAGAGGGTGCAGAGTTAGAGACAGAACCAGAAGTTGAAGTTTTGGATGCTGGATCCTAGAAGGAAAGTTCAGATAAAGCATCAATAGACCCCTGGGGGGGGCCTATCCCAAGTCTCTTAGGCGAAGATGAGATGCGGGAGGCCTTTGGTGGGAGGTGTCGACCTCGCACCTAGTGATGAGTGGATAGTCTCAGGAGTGAGACGACTGCTCACTCCTGGGCTCAGATCCTCAGTGAAGAGGAAGATGAGGGGAACCTTGTGGCCTTGTGAAAAGCGGGTACACAGCCTCAAGATCTTGCCTTGGAGGAATGTATGGAAGAAAGTGGTGATGCCACTGCCCTGGCTTAGCAAGAGGAAGAAGTCAGGGATCCGTTTCTAATTTCTTTATGGATGCGAAGCTGGCAGAACCAGGACTGGCCACCCCCAAGCCAGGCCAGTGGTCTCAGATTGGCCAAAGCAAGTAAAGAGAAGAGACTGGTTCATAGGAAGGCAAATGAGATCTATGGTATGACCTTTCCTACCTTTCCTCGGAAAGTCTGGGAGGAGATTGAGAACAGCAGGCAATCCTGGATCTGGGATGAAGCAATGAAAAGTGTGCATCCTGGGGCCAACAAGCATGTAAAGAACAGACTGTTTCACGAGAAGTATACCCAGTGGAAGAGAGGCAGGACACTGTTTATAGACAGAGTGAGAATAGTGGACGGAGAGCGATGTGAAATCTCCCACTGCGTGAATTATGTACGCCCAGATGGGGTAATAATTCAAGCTCCTGACCCCCGGTACTATTGGCATCAGTGCAAGGACCTATCAGCAAATGTGTCCGTGCCTACTAAATGGAGAGCCGAGCAGTGGTAGTCAATACTGCCACACCAGACTGTGAAGTGTCTTTATTGATCTGCCATATAGGGATCCAGGACTCAGGTGCCCCACATTCATCAGTCTACAGTGTACTGGCCTTTCCAGAAACCATCGACTGGCCCACCAGATGACTTCAGATCCAGAGAGGACACCAGCCCAGCTGTATCCTGTTCATCGCCTGGTAATCGGATGATGTCAGACCAGCTGTTTTCTTTTGTTCCTGTTCTAAGGTTCCGTCTCCAGTGATGACATCAGCCCAGCTGTTCCCAGATGTGCCTCCTGTGGTTCCTGGACGATGTCCAACCAGCTGTATTGGAAGAAATGCTGCCAGTGAGAGTCTTCGTCAGAGGTGCAGGTCAGTCCCAAAATTTTCATTCTACAAGTGGCTGGTAAGTCCAAACTTTTCTATCTTTTATGACATTGCAGTACACACCCAACACTAGCAAACTTCAAAATGCGTGAACTGTCCAAAAAGACTCTCCCCTTCGGGACTTTGGCCTGTTAGAACTGTGCTTCACCGGGCTCCAGCCCAGGAGAGACTCTTTATTGGACTAGCCTTCGGGCATTGTGGTCACTAGTTGGGACTTTTAGGTCACTCCACACCCTCAAATGTGTTTTGTAAATAATGTTGTTGTTTTCTAATGTAAATACTGTTTTTCTACCTTTTTTCTAAATAAAAAAAAAAAAATCTTTTTGGGATTATTTAATGTTTTGATGGTAGGGGTTTAGATAGACTGTGTATGCAGATTAGGTGTGTGTTGTCTTTCTTTTCTTACAGGTGTTCCTGGGAAGACAGAAGAGAAGACAAGAAGAGGAGGGAGCTCTCAGGTTCCTCACCAGTGCTGAGTGTGTAAATTTGAAAGTACTGTGGTGGTGTTGTTGTTACTGTATTACCCTTTCCTTCCACAGGTGTGGTTGTGGGGGTAGGGAGGAGACAGTACATGGTATAAATGGTATTTTAATGGTGTGTAGTTGCAGGTTGCCCAAGGTCAGGAGGTCCCGGGTTGTTTTTGTTTTGGGGTATTAGGTTAAAGCAGACAGGTTTCCCTAGAGGTTGGGGGGATAGACAGGCTGTGGTCCTGAATGGCCATTGGGACAGCAGTGCTGATCTATCAGGGCTATGCTTTGATAGTTCTACCAGGGCCACTATGTGTCCATAGTAAGTGGATAGTGTAGAGGCTGATATGTCAGCTCAAAGGCCTCTAGGCCCTTAGTGTTGCCTGCCTGTGCTTGCACATGGTGAGGAGGCCTATCCAGACCCTCTACAGGTAGCATATAGGGTGGGATGGCTAAGGCCGAGTATATAATGACTGTGAACAGTCATTTTCCTGGTCAAGGCTAAGTGTAACCCCTTGTTACCCGGGGTTACTAGAATCCCAGTAAGACCTAGTGGTAGGCAGGGAAGGCAGCTTGTGAAACTCAAGTTAAATGGATTTCACACTGTCTCACTCTGTTCTCAGTCTCAGCTGAGACTGAGGGATGACATCACCAATAGACCTACCGCAGCTGCATGAGCCACATTGGAATCTGCAGCAAGGGAGTTGGTTAGAATGTTGGGAGGTTTTGAGGTCAGTCTTCAGTCAGTCTTCAGTGAGTGAGTGTGAAGTTGGGAGCTTGCTGAGAAAGCAGCTCAGTGAAGGCTCTAGGAGCCTCAGCCTGACAGGGCTACTTTAAGTAATGAAGTGTCTCCTGCAAGAGAGAGACACAAAGATTACTAAGTGGTGGAGACCACTGTTTTTGGTCTCAGTGCCCTCCTCCGGGAGGCAGTAAAAGATTTCCTGCAGATTCCTAGGACAACCCCTCGTTCTGCTTGTGAAGAAAAGCTGCCTGTGTTCCAGAATTTATTTTGGAGAAAAGAGTTTTGTGAGTCACCTGTGGGGCACCTGCAACGTGAGGGTGAGTGTCTGCTCTTGCTAAAGGGCCTATGTTTTTCACCCTGGGACTTGTGTGACAATATGGGGATTGAACTACTAAATATTGGGAAGCCTAGAGTAATGAGCTAAGCAGAGTAAAAGTAGGTTCAAGTCCAGAGCTTTTTGGGATGCAAATGATATGTAGGAGATGTGACAGACATCTACCACAACCAACATTTGAAAGTTCAGTAAAGGATTGTTCAGTTTCAGAGGAAATGGCTTGGTATAGGCTGTAGGGAGCCAGAGGTGGGTGGCCCCCATCTTTAGTGACCAAGGTCCATGTCTGCACGATTTCTTCTGTAGATTTCTACTTTGCCTCAGGCACTTGGCCACTGATGAGGAAGTACCCAGACATGGGATTGTAAGAAAAATTCTCTCTAGGAGTCAAAGACTCTAGTGTGGTTTGAGAGCCACAACAGGATAATTGGTTCATTCCTCAAATGGACCGTTAATGGGATAATTGGTTCATTCCTCTAATGGACGCATGGATCAAAGTAGCCAGCGAAGCCGGGCCAGTGGAAAAACCCAAGTAGTGTACAAGTCCGGGTTGTGTACCTAAAGCTGCATGCAAGTCGACTATGTGCCTTGTGGTTTTAGAGCCTGAGGGCTGGAAATAGTGATAAAGTGTTCTGTAGTTTCTAATCACATTACCAGGAAATATAGCCTCATGGGGTCCATCTATCTTGTTTGTTCAGCTTGATGCGAATAAAAGCCACACTGAAGAATCCAATTCCTGGTTCTGGACATTACAGTTATTGCTTCCTGTGTTCGGATTACTTGGTGCCCCTGTTCAGAGTAGCCAAACCCTAGGTCCCCTGTGCTAAGTAACCTCATCCTCCCCAAACCCAGTCCCCACCAGGTACTGCTGTCAGCTTCAATAGCATACCACCTGTCATTTTGCTAAAAAGACAGGGGTGAGGGGTTACAAAAATGGAGGCACCGCTTTGGATTTTGTTCTGGGAGGAAGGTGCTCGGGCTAGGGAGCTAGCATTTTGTCTATCTGGCAGTGGGTAGCCCAAAAGCTGAAGCAATTTCCCTATTGTATTGCTGTGTGCTGTGGATCTTGTGCTGCTGTTTAAATTTGCCAACTGTTTACCAAGGAGCATTAAAGCCAAAGAGTGTGACCTTGTCCTGCATCAAATTGTTTACAGCATTTTGCCTGCTTTAAAAATGAACTGTGGTAAAGAAAAGTATGGAAGACCAGGGGTAGCAACAGGAAAATTGTGCCCTGGACATTTGAAATACTTTAAAATGAACTGTGGTGAAAAGTGTGGAAGACTAGGGGTAGAGACAGGAAAATTGTGCCCTGGACATTGGAAATGCTTTCTGAAAGAATTGAGAGACTTGCAGGATTAATGGCTATGTTAAATGGCTGAAATGGGCTCCCGCCGTGGAGTCAGTTGAAAAAAAAAAAAGTTCTATTCTGCGGTTTAAATTTGCCTGCCCGACGATCGTCGTGTGGAGAAGAGCCCTCGCGAGGAAGAAGGGGCTCATTTGCATGGCATTGTGTGATTGGTCGACTGCGATGGAGTCCCACCTCAGCTAGCTCTACAGATTTCCAGCATTTGAGTGGGATTGTGAGTGGAGTCGTGTACTGGCTAGTGGAGGAGCATCGTGGAGTGTTAAAATCACTGTAAACTTTCAAAAATAGACTATCTTGTTTAAAATTGGGCTCAACCCGCTAATCGATAGTCAGAATTGCAAATGTGGTGGTCGAAAAGATGATCAGCAGTACTGTCCTCCCGTTTCTGTTCTGAGGCCTCCAAGAACTGACTGCAGGCCGGTTTTCCCCATCGCAGCAAACTGCTACTGATAACAGTAAGTAACAACCTAAAAAACTGCTCAAACAGTGATTTTCTGTCCTATGTCATATAAATGTGTGTGCAGCAGTGCAGTCGCTTTGCAAGTAACGACTGTGTCAAGTCCTGCCAGCAAGTGCAAGTCTGTTAAGCCATTGACTGTGTGCATAGTAATGAATCCAGCCTCAGTTTAAAGTCTGAAGCCAGAGAGACTGTGGGTAGTAGCCAATGTGCAGCACTAGTAATACAGAAAATCCTGTGCCAAAAACCTGAAGCTTTAAGGGACTGTGAATCAAATAAATGTTACCAACATGTAAAAAGTCCTTGGAAAATCCTGTAAATGTGTTTAAAGCAAGAACAGAGCAAGTTGTGCAGTTTGAGCAAAAGTTATCAGTAGTTTGTGTAAATCAGGTGCGCAGTGGCTTGACCCAGATTCTAAAATGTTGATGCACAGGAGTGCTGCCACCGCCATTACAGAGTGGGGTAGTAAAGTAAACACAGCAGCTGAGGAGCCATTTTACAACTAAAGAGAGTGTTCAGTAAAGTGGGACTTTCAGTTACAGTGAACTTTTCTTTGTTTTTCTGCAGTTATGGCCTCAGGACCAGCTCGTTACCCGGATCATGCCCGGGTTGCAGTAATAGCAGCAGCAGTAAATAGACTGAGGGATATTGAAAAATGATGCTATGGAGGACAACTGCCTCCTCATGTGGCGATTCCTGGTTTTCCAGTGCATGTATGTCAAATATGCTTGAGAGCTGGAAGGGACGTCTTCATGATTCCTCACTGTGCTGAATGCCTAGAAAAACTTAAACTGTATAAAAGCGCCTCAAATTCGTTTGACTCCCCATGGACAAAGGTTCAGGAATCTGCAGTTGGCACACAGCACCAGGTGGAGCCTGTGGAGGAAGGCCCATTGGGGAGTTTGGCACAAAGCTAGAGGTGCAGAGTTAGAGACAGAACCAGAGGTTGAAGTTTGGATGCTGGATCCTAGAAGGAAAGTTCAGATAAAGCATCAAAATAGACCCCTGGAGGGCCTATCCCAAGTCTCTTAGACGAAGATGAGATACGGGAGGCCTTTGAGTGGGAGGTGTCGACCTCAGCACCTAGTGATGAGTGGATAGTCTCAGGAGTGAGAACGACTGCTCACTCCTGGGCTCAGATCCTCAGTGAAGAGGAAGATGAGGGCAACCTATGTGGCCTTTGAAAGAGCAATTGTACAGCCTCAAGATCTTGCCTTGGAGGAATGTATGGAAGAAAGTGGTGATGCCACTGCCCTGGCTTAGCAAGAGGAAGAAGTCAGGATCGTTTCTAATTTCTTTATGGATCTGAGCTGGCAGAACCAGGACTGGCCACCCCCAAGCCAGGCCAGTGGTCTCAGATTGGCCAAAGCCAAAGTAAAGAGAGACTGGTTCATAGGAAGCCAAATGGATCTATGGTATGACCTTTCCTACCTTTCCTCGGAAAGTCTGGGAGGAGATTGAGAACAGCAGGCAATCCTGGATCTGGGATGAAGCAATGAAAAGTGTGCATCCTGGGGCCAACAAGCATGTAAAGAACAGACTGTTTCACGAGAAGTATACCCAGTGGAAGAGAGGCAGGACACTGTTTATAGACAGAGTGAGAATAGTGGACGGAGAGCGATGTGAAATCTCCCACTGCGTGAATTATATGGCCAGATGGGGTAATAATTCAAGCTCCTGACCCCGGTACTATTGGCATCAGTGCAAGGACCTATCAGCAACATGTCCGTGCCTACTAAATGGAGAAGCCGAGCAGTGGTAGTCAATACTGCCACACCAGACTGTGAAGTGCCTTTATTGATCTGCCAATATGGACATCCAGGACTCAGGTGCCCCACATTCATCAGTCTACAGTGTACTGGCCTTTCCAGAAACCATCGACTGGCCCACCAGATGACTTCAGATCCAGAGAGGACACCAGCCCAGCTGTATCCTGTTCATCGCCTGGTAATCGGATGACGTCAGACCAGCTGTTTTCTTTTTGTTCCTGTTCTAAAGTTCCGTCTCCAGAGATGACATCAGCCCAGTTGTTCCCAGATGTGCCCTCCTGTGGTTCCCAGACAATGTCCGCCCAGCTGTATTGGAAGAAATGCTGCCAGGGAGAGTCTTTGTCAGAGGTGCAGGTCAGTCCCAAAATTTTCATTCTACAAGTGGCTGGTAAGTCCAAACTTTTCTATCTTTTATGACATTGCAGTACACACCCTACACTAGCAAACTTCAAAATGCGTGAACTGTCCACAAAGACTCTCCCCTTCGGGACTTTGGCCTGTTAGAACTGTGCTTCACTGGGCTCCGGCACAGGAGTGACTCTTTATTGGACTAGCCTTCGGGCATTGTGGTCACTAGTTGGGACTTTTAGGGCACTCCACCCCCCAAATGTGTATTGTAAATAATGTCGTTGTTTTCTAATGTAAATACTGTTTTTCTACCTTCTTTCTAAAAAAAAAAAAAAAATCTGTTTGGGATTCTTTAGTGTTTTGGTGGTAGGGGTTTAGGTAGACTGTGTATGCAGATTAGGAGTGTGTGTTGTCTTTCTTTTTCTTACAGGTGTTCCTGGGAAGACAGAAGAGAAGACAAGAAGAGGAGGAGGGGCTCATCGGAGTTCCTCACCAGTGCTTTACTGTGTAGAAATTTAAAGTACTGTGGTGGTGTTGTTGTTGCTGTATTAACCCTTTCCTTCCACAGGTGTGGTTGTGGGGGTAGGGAGGAGACAGTACATGGTATAAAATGGTATTTTAATGGTGTGTGGTTGCAGGTTGCCCAAGGTCAGGGAGGTCCCCGGTTGTTTTGTTTTGGGGTATTAGGTTAAAGCAGACAGGTTTCCCTAGAGGTTGGGGGAATAGACAGGCTGTGGTCCTGAATGGCCATTGGGACAGCAGTGCTGATCTATCAGGGCTATGCTTTGGATAGTTCTACCAGAGCCACTAGGTGTCCATAGTAAGTGGATAGTGTAGAGGCTGATATGTCAGCTTAAGGCCTCTAGGCCCTTAGTGTTGCCTGCCTGTGCTTGCACATGGTAGGAGGGGGCCTGATCACAACCCTCTACAGGTAGCACATAGGGTGGGATGGCCTAAGGCCGGGTATATAATGACTGTGAACTGTCATTTTCCTGGTCAAGGGTAAGTGAAACCCCTTGTTACCCGGAGTTACTAGAATCCCAGTAAGACCTAGTGGTAGGCAGGGAAGGCAGCTTGTGAAACTCCAGTTAAATGGATTTCACACTGTCTCACTCTGTTCTCAGTCTCAGCTGAGACTGAGGGATGACATCACCAATAGAACTATCGCAGCTGCATGAGCCACATTGGAATCTGCAGCAAGGGAGTTGGTTAGAATGTTGGAAGGTTTTGAGGTCAGTCTTCAGTCAGTCTTCAGTGAGTGAGTGTGAAGTTGGGAGCTTGCTGAGAAAGCAGCTCAGTGAAGGCTCTAGGAGCCTCAGCCCTGACAGACGGCTACTTTTAAGTAGAAGGGTGTGTGTCTCCACCTTAAAGAGAGACACAAAAGATTACTAAAGTGGTGGCGACCACTGTTTTTGGGTCTCAGTGCCCCCTCCGTCTGGGGGGGCAGTAAAGGTTTCCCTGCAGATTCCTAGGACAACCCCCTCATTCTGCTTGTGAAGAAAAGCTGCCTGTGTGTTCCAGACTTTATTTTGGAGAAAAGAAGATTTGTGAGTCACCTGTGGGGCACCTGCAACGTGAGGGTGAGTGTCTGCTCTTGCTAAAAGGGCCTATGTTTTTCACCCTGGGACTTGTGTGACAATATGGGGATTGAACTACTAAATATTGGGAAGCCTAGAGTAATGGGCTAAGCAGAATAAAAGTAGGTTCAAGTCCAGAGCTTTTTGGGATGCAAATGATATGTAGAGGAGATGTGACAGACATCTACCCATAATCAACATTTTAAAGTTCAGCAAAGGAATTGTTCAGTTTCCAGAGAAATGGCCGGGTATGGGCTGTGGGAGCTAGAGGTGGGTGGCCCCCATCTTTAGTGACAAGGTCCACATCTACGGATTTCTTCTGTGGATTTCTATTTTGCCTCAGGCACTTGGCCACTGATGAGGGAAGTACCCAGACATGGGATTGTAAGGAAAATTCTCTCTAGGAGTCAAAGACTCTAGTGTGGTTTGGGGAGCCACAACAGGATAATTGGTTCATTCCTCAAATGGACTGCTAATGGGATAATTGGTTCATTCCTCAAATGGACCACGGATCAAGTGGCCGGCAGGGAAGCCGGGCCAGTGGGGAAAACCCAAGTAGATTACAAGTCGGGCTGTTTACCTAAAGCTGCATGCAAGTCCAGGCTGTGTGCCTGGTGGGTTTAGAGCCTGAGGGCTGGAAATAGTGATAAAGTGTTCTGTAGTTTCTAATCTGCATTACCAGAAAATGTAGCCCCATGGGGGTCCATCTATGCTTTGTTTGTTCAGCTTGGATGTGAATAAAAGCCACAATGAAGAATCCCATTCCTGGTTCTGGACATTACAGTTTTTGCTTCCTGTGTTCAGATTTACTTGGGTGCCCATGTTCAGAGTAGCCAAACCTAGGTCCCCTGTGCCAAGTAACCTCATCCTCCCCAAACCCAGTCCCCACCAGGTACTGCTGTCAGCTTCAATAGCATACCACCTGTCATTTTGCTAAAAAGACAGGGGTGAGGGGTTACAAAAATGGAGGCACCGCTTTGGATTTTGTTCTGGGAGGAAGGTGCTCGGGCTAGGGAGCTAGCATTTTGTCTGTCTGGCAGTGGGTAGCCCAAAAGCTGAAGCAATTTCCCTACTGTATTGCTGTGTGCTGTGGATCTTGTGCTGCTGTTTAAATTTGCCAACTGTTTACCAAGGAGCAGTAAAGCCAAAGAGTGTGACCTTGTCCTGCATCAAATTGTTTACAGCGTTTTGCCTGCTTTAAAAATGAACTGTGGTAAAGAAAAGTATGGAAGACCAGGGGTAGCAACAGGAAAATTGTGCCATGGACATTTGAAATGCTTTTAAAATGAACTGTGGTAAAGAAAAGTGTGGAAGACTAGGGGTAGAGACAGGAAAATTGTGCCCTGGACATTGGAAATGCTTTCTGAAAGAATTGAGAGACTTGCAGGAGTAATGGCTATGTTAAATGGCTGAAATGGCTCCTCACGGCATGGAGTCAGTTGAAAAATAAAAGTTCTATTCTATGTTTAAATTTGCCTGCCTGATCGATCGCCCTGTGGAGAAGAGCCCTCGCGAAGAAGAAGGGCTCATTTGCATGGCATTGTGTGATTGGTCAGGCTGCAATCAGTCCCACCCTCAGCTAGCTCTACAGAGGTGCCCAGCATTTAGAGGGAGTGTGAGTGGAGTGCAGTACTGGCTAGTGGAGGAGCGTCATGGAGTGTTAAAATCACTGTAAACTTTCAAAAAATAGACTATCTAGTTTAAAATTGGGCTCAACCCGCTAATCGATAGTCAGAATTGCAAATGTGGTGGTCGAAAAGATGATCAGCAGTACTGTCCTCCCGTTTCTGTTCTGAGGCCTCCAAGAACTGACTGCAGGCCGTTTTTCCCCATCGCAGCAAACTGCTACTGATAACAGTAAGTAACAACCTAAAAAACTGCTCAAACAGTGATTTTCTGTCCTATGTCATATAAATGTGTGTGCAGCAGTGTAGTCGCTTTGCAAGTAACGACTGTGTCAAGTCCTGCCAGCAAGTGCAAGTCTGTTAAGCCATTGACTGTGTGCATAGTAATGAATCCAGCCTCAGTTTAAAGTCTGAAGCCAGAGAGAGACTGTGGGTTGTAGCCAATGTGCAGCACTAGTAATACAGAAAATCCTGTGCCAAAAACCTGAAGCTTTAAGGGACTGTGAATCAAATAAATGTTACCAACATGTAAAAAGTCCTTGGAAAATCCTGTAAATGTGTTTAAAGCAAGAACAGAGCAAGTTGTGCAGTTTGAGCAAAAGTTATCAGTAGTTTGTGTAAATCAGGTGCGCAGTGGCTTGAGCCAGATTCTAAAATATTGATGCACAGGAGTGCTGCCACCTCCATTACAGAGTGGGGTAGTAAAGTAAACACAGCAGCACAGGATCCATTTTACAACTAAAGAGTGTGTTCAGTAAAGTGGGACTTTCAGTTACAGTGAACTTTTCTTTGTTTTTCTGCAGTTATGGCCTCAGGACCAGCTCATTACCCGGATCATGCCCGGGTTGCAGTAATAGCAGCAGCAGTAAATAGACTGAGGGATATTGAAAAATGATGCTATGGAGGACAACTGCCTCCTCATGTGGCGATTCCTGGTTTTCCAGTGCATGTATGTCAAATATGCTTGAGAGCTGGAAGGGATGTCTTCATGATTCCTCACTGTGCTGAATGCCTAGAAAAATATGGCTTGTATAAAACACCTCAAATTCGTTTGGCTCCCCCATGGACAAAGGTTCAGGAATCTGCAGTTGGCACAAGCACCAGGTGGAGCCTGGAGAAGGCCCATCGAGAGGGTGTGGCACAAAGCTAGAGGTGCAGAGTTAGAGACAGAACCAGAAGTTGAAGTTTGGATGCTGGATCCTAGAAGAAAAGTTCAGATAAAGCATCAATAGACCCCTGGGTGGGGGGCCTAGCCCAAGTCTCTTAGGCGAAGATGAGATGCGGGAGGCCTTTGAGTGGGAGGTGTCGACCTCCGCACCTAGTGATGAGTGGATAGTCTCAGGAGTGAGAACGACTGCTCACTCCTGGGCTCAGATCCTCAAGTGAAGGAAGATGAGGGGAACCTCGTGGCCTTGTGAAAAGGAATGTACACATCCTCAAGATCTTACCTCGGAGGAATGTATGGAAGAAAGTGGAGATGCCACTGCCCTGGCTTAGCAAGAGGAAGAGTCAGGGATCCGCTTTAATTTCTTTATGGATGCGGCTGGCAGAACCAGGACTGGCCAACCCCAAGCCAGGCCAGTGGTCTCAGATTGGCCAAAGCAAGTAAAGAGGAGAGACTGGTTCATAGGAAGGCAAATGAGATCTATGGTATGACCTTTCCTACCTTTCCTCGGAAAGTCTGGGAGGAGATTGAGAACAGCAGGCAATCCTGGATCTGGGATGAAGCAATGAAAAGTGTGCATCCTGGGGCCAACAAGCATGTAAAGAACAGACTGTTTCACGAGAAGTATACCCAGTGGAAGAGAGGCAGGACACTGTTTATAGACAGAGTGAGAATAGTGGACGGAGAGGGATGTGAAATCTCCCACTGTGTGATTATATGCTGCGCCAGGGTGTAATAATTCAAGCTCCTGACCCCCGGTACTATTGGCATCAGTGCAAGGACCTATCAGCAAATGTGCCCGTGCCTACTAAATGGAGAGCCGAGCACTGGTCGTCAATACTGCCACACCAGACTGTGAAGTGCCTTTATTAATCTGCCAATATGGACATCCAGGACTCAGGTGCCTCACATTCATCAGTCTACAGTGTACTGGCCTTTCCAGAAACCATCGACTGGCCCACCAGATGACTTCAGATCCAGAGAGGACACCAGCCCAGCTCTATCCTGCTCATCGCCTGGTAATCGGATGACGTCAGACCAGCTGTTTTCTTTTGTTCCTGTTCTAAGGTTCCGTCTCAGATGACATCAGCCCAGTTGTTCCCAGATGTGCCCTCCTGTGGTTCCCGGACAATGTCTGCCCAGCTGTATTGGAAGAAATGCTGCCAGGGAGAGTCTTTGTCAGAGGTGCAGGTCAGTCCCAAAATTTTCATTCTACAAGTGGCTGGTAAGTCCAAACTTTTCTATCTTTTATGACATTGCAATACACACCCTACACTTGCAAACTTCAAAATGCGTGAACTGTCCACAAAGACTCTCCCCTTCGGGACTTTGGCCTGTTAGAACTGTGCTTCACTGGGCTCCGGCCCAGGAGTGACTCTTTATTGGACTAGCCTTTGGGCATTGTGGTCACTAGTTGGGACTTTTAGGGCACTCCACCCCCCAAATGTGTATTGTAAATAATGTCGTTGTTTTCTAATGTAAATACTGTTTTTCTACCTTTTTTCTAAAAAAAAAAAAATCTTTTGGGATTCTTTAGTGTTTTGATGGTAGGGGTTTAGGTAGACTGTGTATGCAGATTAGGAGTGTGTGTTGTCTTTCTTTTCTTACAGGTGTTCCTGGGAAGACAGAAGAAGACAAGAAGAGAGAGGGCTCATCAGATTTCCTCACCAGTGCTACTGTTAGAAATTTAAAATACTGTGGTGGTGTTGTTATTACTGTACCCTTTCCTTCCACCGTGTGGTTGTAGGGGTAGGGAGGAGACAGTACATGGTATAAAATGGTATTTTAATGGTGTGTGGTTGCAGGTTGCCCAAGGTCAGGGAGGTCCCCGGGTTGTTTTTGTTTTGGGGTATTAGGTTAAAAGCAGACAGGTTTTCCCTAGAGGGTTGGGGGATAGACAGGCTGTGGTCCTGAATGGCCATTGGGACAGCAGTGCTGATCTATCAGGGCTATGCTTTGGATAGTTCTACCAGAGCCACTAGGTGTCCATAGTAAGTGGATAGTGTAGAGGCTGATATGTCAGCTAAAGGCCTCTAGGCCCTTAGTGTTGCCTGCCTGTGCTTGCACATGGTAGGAGGGGGCCTGATCACAACCCTCCACAGGTAGCACATAGGGTGGGATGGCCTAAGGCCGGGTATATAATGACTGTGAACAGTCATTTTCCTGGTCAAGGGTAAGTGTAACCCCTTGTTACCCGGGGTTACTAGAATCCCAGTAAGACCTAGTGGTAGGCAGGGAAGGCAGCTTGTGAGTCTCCAGTTAAATGGATTTCACACTGTCTCACTCTGTTCTCAGTCTCAGCTGAGACTGAGGGATGACATCACCAATAGAACTATCTCAGCTGCATGAGCCACATTGGAATCTGCAGCAAGGGAGTTGGTTAGAATGTTGGAAGGTTTTGAGGTCAGTCTTCAGACAGTCTTCAGTGAGTGAGTGTGAAGTTGGGAGATTGCTGAGAAAGCAGCTCAGTGAAGGCTCTAGGAGCCTCAGCCCTGACAGAGGGCTACTTTTAAGTAGAAGGGTGTGTGTCTCCACCTTAATGAGAGACACAAAAGATTACTAAAGTGGTGGCGACCACTGTTTTTGGGTCTCAGTGCCCCCTCCCTCTGGGGGGGCAGTAAAGGTTTCCCTGCAGATTCCTAGGACAACCCCCTCATTCTGCTTGTGAAGAAAAGCTGCCTGTGTGTTCCAGACTTTATTTTGGAGAAAAGAAGATTTGTGAGTCACCTGTGGGGCACCTGCAACGTGAGGGTGAGTGTCTGCTCTTGCTAAAAGGGCCTATGTTTTTCACCCTGGGACTTGTGTGACAATATGGGGATTGAACTACTAAATATTGGGAAGCCTAGAGTAATGGGCTAAGCAGAGTAAAAGTAGGTTCAAGTCCAGAGCTTTTTGGGATGCAAATGATATGTAGAGGAGATGTGACAGACATCTACCCATAATCAACATTTTAAAGTTCAGCAAAGGAATTGTTCAGTTTCCAGAGAAATGGCCGGGTATGGGCTGTGGGAGCTAGAGGTGGGTGGCCCCCATCTTTAGTGACAAGGTCCACATCTCCGGATTTCTTCTGTGGAGTTCTATTTTGCCTCAGGCACTTGGCCACTGATGAGGGAAGTACCCAGACATGGGATTGTAAGGAAAATTCTCTCTAGGAGTCAAAGACTCTAGTGTGGTTTGGGGAGCCACAACAGGATAATTGGTTCATTCCTCAAATGGACCGCTAATGGGATAATTGGTTCATTCCTCAAATGGACCGCGGATCAAGTGGCCGGCAGGGAAGCCGGGCCAGTGGGGAAAACCCAAGTAGTGTACAAGTCGGGCTGTTTACCTAAAGCTGCATGCAAGTCCAGGCTGTGTGCCTGGTGGGTTTAGAGCCTGAGGGCTGGAAATAGTGATAAAGTGTTCTGTAGTTTCTAATCTGCATTACCAGAAAATGTAGCCCCATGGGGGTCCATCTATGCTTTGTTTGTTCAGCTTGGATGTGAATAAAAGCCACAAAGAATCCCATTCCTGGTTCTGGACATTACAGTTATTGCTTCCTGTGTTCAGATTTACTTGGGTGCCCCTGTTCAGAGTAGCCAAACCTAGGTCCCCTGTGCCGAGTAACCTCATCCTCCCCGAACCCAGTCCCCACCAGGTACTGCTGTCAGCTTCAACAGCATGCCACCTGTCGTTTTGCTGAAAAGGCAGGGGTGAGGGGTTGCATGAGTCTTATACATTTCATTACAAGTTATTCTTTTGAAGGAAGCTCTTACTGTACAAGGCCTAAAAATGGGTGTTATGTAAAAGTAAACTGTGATAGGTGTGTTATTGAGGGTATTGCACAGTTTATCTTTTTTTGCTGCTCCACCTCAGGCACACGCAATATGAAAATCAACAACCCCTTGATATGAAGCAACAGGAGTTAGTGCAAAGACAGAAACAAGTAGGAGACTTAGTGAGTGAGTAGTCGTACGTGAGTATAGTAAGTCAAATAACATTTCAAAAATTCTCACTATTATAATTCATTTTTTACAAATGCATCTCCACAGTTGACAATTTTTGTAAAAAAATGATAACAATGTGAGTTATTCCACATATGTCCACAGGTGCCATGCATGTAACTGGAGGGATATGAGGCCCAGATGCACCAGTCTGCCCTGCTGCTGAGTCAGAAGATCATGGCAGAAAGGCAGAGGTACTGGGGGCTCCATCAATAACTGTTGAAGCAGATGGAACCAAATCTGAGGAGGCCAAAGAGGGGCTATTAGAATCATGTGAGCCCCTTCTGCCTGTAGCTTCAGGAGAACCCTGTGAAGCACTGGAAAGGGAGGAAAAGTGGGCAAGAACTTCCCTGTCCAGCAAAGAGACAGTGCATCTCACCAGAAAACACCACACGCAGGAACAAGTGAGCAAAAGTTGGGTAGTTTTGCGTTGGATGGGGAGACAAAGAGGTCTGTCTCCAGCCAACCCCACAGGTCCAATAAGGTTTCAACTACATCTTGATTTAGATCCCACTTGTGAGCCCTGACAGTGGTGTGGATGAGACTGTCTGCCAGGACATTGCTGGTGCTCGTCACATGGACAGCAGTCAGGCGGAGGTCATGCTGGACTGCTCAGTACCACACTCGCATCATCTCCTGGCATGGAGAGTATGAGTGAGTGCATCCTTGTTTGTTCCAGTACCAGGCTGACCTGAACCAGGAGTGTCCCCAGACATAGAAGAGGCTGGAAGGCTTGGAGGGCATACAGCACCGCCCTCATTTCTAACACATTGATGTGTAGAGATGCTTCCAGCTGAGACCATGTTCCCTGGGTTTAATGGTCTCCTAGGTGGGTTCCCCAGCCTTGACATGAAACATCCATTTTAATGGTCATGGTAGGAGCAGGGGGTTGAAAGGGGAACCCCTGTGGAGAGATTGGACAACTTCTTCCACCAAAGAAGATCATTCTTTATGTGCCCGGACACTAGAACCCTGTGGTCCAGGTTGTCTAGACGCTGATTCCATTGTACATGAAGAGTTCATTAAGTCACCCTCAGTTTGGATAGAGGAAATGAAAGGATCACAGCTGCCATCAGCCTGAGAAGATGGAGGATCAACTGGGCTGTGGTTCAGCGTGAGTTGGCCACTAATCTGGCCTGTTCCTGCAGGATCTCTGCTCTATCCGATGGGAGGAAGGCCCTGCCTTGGACCATATCCAGCACCTCCCCAAATGAATCATGGGTACTGGGAGGGGAGATGTGGGGCTTGGGAAAGCTGACTGTTATTCCAATTCTGGAAATGAGGTCCACGGTGAAGGAGAAGGACTCCCTCAGACTGCTCTGTGATGGGGCTGACGGAAGCCAGTCATCCAGATACAGGCACAATTATATCCTTCTGCAGTATAGGGCTGCAGCCACCACTGCTAAGCCCTTGGTAAAAACCCGAGGTGCAGAGGATGTGCCAAATGAGAGAGCCTTGAACTGGTAATGTTCTCCCTGGAAGGCAAACTGAAGAAAGCAGTGGTGAACTGGAAGACAAGGATGTGCAGGTAAGCATCCTGCATGTCCAGTGCACAAGCCTATGGCCCCTGAGGAGCAGGGTTAGAAGTACCTGGATAGTGAGCATGCAGAACCTCTTGTACTCAACATATAGGTTGAGCATGCTGAGGTCCAAGATGGGTCTTAGGTTGCCCTTCTTTTTGGACACTAGGAGGTAATGGAAGTAGTACCCTCTTCCTGTCTGTGCCAGAGCCACAGGCTCTATGGCTGACTTTTGCAGAAGAGCCTGGATCTTGTCCCTTACCAGAGACAGATGCCTTGAAGGATAATGCGAGAGGCCTTGGAGGTTGTCCGGTGGCCTGTCTAGGAACTCCATGGTGTGACCTCTTGCTATTAACTGAAGGACCCAAGAGTCCGTGTTTATGTCCTGCAATCCCAGAAGATGGAGGACAAATCTTCCCCCCCACTGGCTCCCCTAGAGGATCTGGAGGAGGCAGGGAGCTTCCCCACAAGTCAGAAGACTGAAGTGAGGGAGCCAGCAGCTCCTTTGGGTGGCTTCTTGGACTTGGCAGGGGGAGTAGGGGTTCCTGATTCTGGATACCAGTATTTGGCCTGGCGTTTGACAGGGGTCTCTCTGGTCTGTCATCTCTATTGCCGATGAAAAGTCTGTTTGCCTTTGTAACCCTCTTGGTACATGAAGCAGATGTCACAGATGGATTTACTACAATCCTGCAATTCAGTGCTAATATCCTTGGCATCACCTCTGAATAACATGGATCCCCTGAAAGGGGCATCCAGGATGCAGGTCTGGACATCTTGTGCCAGGCCAGCAATCCTGAGCAATGAATGTCACCTTATGCAGACAGTAGTGTCTGTGGTATGAGCAACTGAGTCTACTGTGTCATAAGTGACCCAGATGGCATGACAGGAGATTTTAGCCATTCTCACTGTCTTGGCAATCTTGACCTTAAGCTCCTGGTCCTGAATAGCTTCCAGCTTGGACTCGAGTGAGGACAGGGAAGATTTCTGGTAGGAAAACATATGAGCCACATAATTAAGGGAACTGTGGGCACAAATGGAGGATGATTGGATCTTGTAACTGAAATTGTCCAGCTGCTTAGACTCCTTATCAGAAGGAGACATGCTCCAATGTTTAGGTTTAGAAAACAGTTCATGGGCAGCCATGATAACAACCTAGTCTGTATTAGGATAGCCAGTAAGGTGTTTTACCTTATCTGGGGGGTGGTACAGCCTGTCTGCCTTTTTTAAAACACCCAAAATGGAGGAAGGCTGTTGCCAGATAGTGGATGTCAGGTCTTCATGCGTCACAGTCCAAGGCAGTATGGGCATAGGAGCTGTGTCAGTCATGTCTAGATGTTCCACAAACCTTTTCCACTTTGGATCCTGTTCCTGGATAGCCAAGCCACAGGCATTTTGTATAGTTATGAGAAGTTCTGCAAAGGAAGGGTCCTCTGGAGGTGACTTTGAGGACTCCTTAGGCTGTGGCTCTATAGGCGTCTGCATACCAGAGCTGGAGGATGAGTCAGAGTTAGAGTCTGAAGAGTGCCTGCTGGGGGTCTGAACCCTTTTTAGAGGAGTGTCCTGGATTTTATCCCTGACCTGGTGTATACAGGAACGTTCTCCAGAAAGGTGGGAATCCACAGGAGAAGCTGATCTAGGGGACAGAAAGGAGGCAGAAGTAGAGGCCACCACTAGTTTCCAATGGTCAAGCTCTGAAGTTAGTTGAGTCCTGGACTCCTGAATCAGGGTCTGACACATTGTCTGGATATCAGCCTGAGGCTACTGTGGAGGCAGAGGCTGAGGTTGAGGAGGAGGTGGTCATGGAGGAGGAGGAGGAGGAGGCTGGTATAATGGATTGCCAGGCATCTGATATTGAGGGTATCCATGAACCTGATAGGAGTGGGGAAAGCCAAGAAAAGCATACCCTTGATTAGACATAGCCCAGTGTCTGGTACCCCAGTACATAATGAGGTTGATGACCAGGCATTGGATACCTCGGTGAAGGGTACATTGGGTATTGTGGGGCAGATAGCCTGGAACATTGCCCATAGTTCCAGCCAGAGGAGGAACTGAAGACCCGGCTGTAGGTGGGGCCGAAGGCCATGCATGAGGTGTAGTAGGATCAGGCATCAGCCCTGTAGGGACATTTGAAGGTGCTGGCACTGGATCAGGCAGAGGGACATCTGGCACTGGAAGATTCCACAACTGGGGGGCTTGACAGAAGGCCATGCAGTGTTTGAGGAATGGCTGGAGGGCCAGACATACCCTGACCTGGTGAAGGGTCACTTGGTGTCAGGGTGTGAGTAGAACCTGACTGAAGACCCACTGTCATCCGGGGAGCTGGAGTCAAGATGGCGGAACCTGGTTGTCCAAGGGGGCTTGGGTTGAGGAGTTCCTGTTGAAAGGTCCCCTGAGGGATTGACAATAGGCCAGTGGGTGAACCAGGAAGAGACTGACCCGGTGAAAGAGGAGGAACCTCCAGATTAGTGCCCACCTCCAGCTCTTGATCTTCAAGCAAGCCTGGAGGGTCTGGTTGGGTCAGTGGGAGTGAGGAACCCTCTAAAGACTGTTGCATGTCAGGAAGCTGGCTCAACTTGATGTCAGGGGTATCCAGTGACCTCAACAGGAAAGCCTCAGCTGTGTGATCCCCAGATGAACTGAGGAGTGACTTATCAGCCACGGCCGAGAAGATGTCAGAAGAGCTAACATCTGACTTATCGGTCTGGGCCATACAGACAACAGCTGAGCTAGAGTCCAGCTTACTGGATGTGACTGTACACTCCTCAGTGGGGCTGGGGAGCAACTTATTGACCTGGCTGATGTTGATAGACCCTGAAGAAGATATGGGCCTAAGGAGCACAATAGGTGTTCTGTTGTCCAAGAAGATCCCCAACTGCACCATGAGTAAAGCAGGCAGGGAGGCCCTGATCTGATCCACTGGAGCATAAGAAACCTGGCAGTAGGGGTACTTACCAAAGTGGAGGCCCCTCTGGTGTCAGTGGTGACAATGGTCACTGCCAAGCGGATGGAGACCTATTCCAGTCTCGGTGCCTCTCCTTGTCCTTTTTCTTCTTTTTGGGTTCTAGTTTTGGAGAAGAAGATTTTTCCCACAGATTCCACAGCTCCTTTTAAATCAAAGCTAGGCAATTCTCCAGCAAGTGGGCTTTGAGCTTTTTGTGGTACCTAATCTGTGTTGCCTGGTTGAGAATTGGCAGGGCGCACAGTCCTTGACCCGGTGTTTGGGGCCTAGGCAGATCACACATGGGGAAAGCTTGTCCGTATGCAGGATCTTTGTGCCATAGGACTTGCACTTCTTCTTCTCAACACATCACCCAACTGTTCATGTTCCTGAATTGTATCTCCAACTATATACCATGCTGTAAATTTGTCACTGTTATTTATTTGCCCCCCTTTCTTTTGTATATCCCTCAAGATCTATGTATTAGACCTGTTTATGTTAAACCTATTTATATTGTATTTTACTATGTAATTGTTTGATCTGGTGTTCTTTTCTCCTTTTATGCTTAACTGGACATTTGTGTAAATGGGTATTTTTGCTCACATACCTTTCAGTATAACATAAGACAGACTGATTAAAAACTGGACTGACAGAATTGAACCACAGCAGTTCTGTAAAAATCTGAATTGGTCATACTGGGTGCAAGTTGTACAAATACTATTGGTCCGATCACTCTGGCTACACTGTTCAGTCTGACTTTGACGTATTTGGTCCACCCCTTGAAGTCTGTTTTTCAACCCTTCCTTGGCATGGTTGAAAATGGAACCATCAGGCAGACCAGATCATCTGGAGTGAGTGGATCAGCAATATTTGCACAAGCTGTGCCCCAGTCCAGATTTTACAGCTCTGATCCGGGACTGGTTTTCACCCATACCCCACTGCATGTAGCTTAGTGATATACTGTACAGATGGATGCAGAGTCTAACCCGCTAAAGTTTGAAGTTTCAGAAAACCATTATGCTAAAAATACCAAGACTCATTCAGTTCCTGATGATCCCCCACCACCTCCAAGTCACACTTAGTCCTGTACCAAAGTTTTGCTCAAATATTGGTGCATCTACATCCACACCATTAAGCTTTTAATGCCATCATGCCTCTTCTGCTGCCATGAGCTCCCCCATCCATGAAGTCCCATTTTGCTTGTGGCAGCCACCCCCCCCCCAAAAAAAACAGGTAATTTTCCAGGGAACAGCTTTTTACACCACATCAACTAAATTACTGCTAAACTCCTTATTTTTAAACATTGTGTTGAGAAATATTTGTTTTAGTATACCCATGATCAGGAAAAATGAATTTGTAAAAGAAACCAAAGCCCCCATGTATCAGTTCATTCAATCACAATACAGCATGTTATGAATGGATAAGATTCTATGAGTAACCGAAGTCAAACAAAAATTAGACACACATGCCTGCCTATTTGCAAGTGAAGAAAATGTGGTTACTATCTTTCAGTTGTAAACAACTATAGTCACAAATTGCAGGTTAAGAACATTCAGTAGAATATAAACAGTAGCTCAGAACTGCCTGCCTGAGAAAATGAAGTTGGTGTATTATTTGGAAACAGGCATCACTGGGACTCCTTGCTGTGCAATGTTCTGCAAAGTAGCAGAATGACTGCTTTTAGGATGGTGGTGTCAAATGGCTTAATGAGATATTCATAGGGGCTGATGGTACAGCAGAGCTTATTTGTTCTAAGAAAGCTCCAGAAAGTGTTTATCCCATTCTACTTCCATTAGCTTTCTATGATGTTTGTACTATCCATTTGTAATCTGACACAAAATGACTGCCAGAAGATAATGAGTTAACTTTTTGTTGGCTCAATTAACTCCTCAAGCCAGAGGAAAAATAGTGCTCTACTGCTTCCTATACACATACACACACACACACACACACACACACACACAGGTATTGTAGTAATGAGGCTTCAGTGGAGGAATCTATTTTTAACACTTTATCATGTTATTTGGTAGAAAAAATGACATCAGACCTTTTCTGAATGCAAAGCATCTGCTGGGCTATGCCCACAGCCATAAAAAGGTAATAAGAAATGTCCAGCTAATCATTGACCTGTAAGCTTAACATTCACCCTGTTTAAGGTATTGGATGGGATTATTAAAGAGTACATCATAGAGCATATTCAAGAAAATAATCTAGCAGATAGTTCCCAGCATGCCTTTATCAAAGGCTGATCATGTCAAACTAACATGTTGGAATTTTACAATAGGGCTAGCATCAGCTTGGACACAGGTAGATCAGTGGATGTGCTATTTTTGGACTTTACTAAAGCTTTCGGTAAGTTACCTTACAATGGGTAAGTTCAGGTTCTCTTTAAAATGGCAATTCATGAAAAAGTTATCTCATGGGTTCACTCCTGGTTATTAGACAGAAGGCAAAGAGTCAGTGTTTGGGGTGTACTCTTGGACTGGACTGACATAACAAGTGGAGTACCTCAGGGTTCAGTTCTGGGACCATGTCTCTTCAACATTTATGTCACATCCCTTCAGATCGAACATCAAAATTTATGGACAACAAAATTTGCAGATGACTGCAGGGTGGGGGCAGAGATAATAAATCCCAGTGATACAATTAGTCTGCAGGGTGCCCTGAACCACATTGACAAGTGGTGCAAGAAACATAGGTTACAGTTAAATCCAGAAAAATGCATGATTATTCACTTAGGAAGAAAATGTCTGAAGCTCACATATTGCCTGGCCAATACAGCTGTCAGAAGCGTAAACAAAGAAAGATATTTGGTCATAACTATCTCAAATGATCTGCAATTTGGAGCACCCTGTAAGAAAGTGTACCAAAAAGCAAATGGCATTTTAAATTGCGTCATTATGCACATCCCTAGCAGAAGGAGAGAGGTTTTGGTGCCATTGTATATATCCCTGGTCAGACCTTTATTGGAGTATGGTGTGCAGGTGTGGTCACCATATAAAAAAGGTGAGATTGGCATGCTAGAGAGGGCACAGAAAAGGGCAACACGTACTAAAACAGGTCTTAAAGGGATGGATTATACCAGCAGAATGAAGGAACTAGACATGTTTTTGGTGCATTATAGATGGGTAAGGGGAGACATGTGTCTTCTATTTAAGGCCCAAATGGATGGAGATGTATGGGATAGATTGGGGTTCCACTTCAGACAGCAAACCTACCACACTAGGGCACACCCACTTCAACTGAGAGGGAAGAATTGCAGAACATGGAAAAGACAAAAATGGTATAACCAGAGGGTGATGCCAATGTGGAACACCCTACCAGTGGAAATTGTGGGCAGCCCATCAGTCAATAGCTTCAAGTTGAAGTTAGATGAACTGGAAAGTTTGCTTTTTAAATAATATGCGAGCACCAAGGATGAGAGTCCATGTAGCTCTGAATAATCCTGTGTAAATTAAAATGATGATAAATTAGACACAATGGCCCCACTCAGAATATAATATCATAAAAAGATACTTATGAGGGAGGAGGACTATCATAATTCACTCATACCTTTGTGACTCATGAATTATGGTCCTTCTCCCTCACTCATGATGATAAATTACAGATTCTGAATCTGGGCATTGTGTATCCCAGATAGATGGAGATAGATAGCTATATAGATAGACAGACAGACATACAGATAGCTATAGCTAGATATAGATTTAGATAGATTTAGATTGACAGATACATACAGTGGTGTCCCTCAGGCTGAAACCTACTTTTAAAGTACTCTGCAGTATGCTGCAACAGACCTACTGAATAAAGCAATGTAATTTCATTGCCACTTAGTCCCTTTTGTCATGCAGGAAACTGTGGCATTCACTTCATCCTGGCAGTGTCACATTTTTCTGAATGACAAAAGGGACTAATTGCCAATGAAATTATGTTGCTTTATTCAGTAGGTCTGCTGCAGCATTCTGCAGAGTGCTGCAAAATTCTGCAGAATTGGGTTTCATCCCGGGGGACACCACTGTACAAAAGCAGATATGTAGGTAGATTAGCTTAGATTAGTTTAGAGTGAATACACACACACATTTACTTGTTAATTGTTTTTTACCATAGTCTTTCAGAAGGTGTCAAGGTTAATAGCACAATATTGTTACATACAAAAATAATCATCTTTTAATATGTAACCTCAAGCTATGAGTGACCACTCTTCGACTAAGGTGAATAGGCAGTCAGTAAACCAGATTGCAACTTCCTTTTTATTTTGTTTGTTATTCTGTTTTCCCACATGCCAACCAGACCCCATTCTCTGGTCCCCACAGTGCTGACACCCTGGCATCTTCAGGACTTCGCTATTTACACCATGGACATGCTACCCGGGCAGTTGCTCCCCATCCCTCAGCTGGCTCCTGGACCCCAGGCCCTTACTCTTATACTCACCTTGGGATGCTCCCAAACCCACCTTTTTATTACATCTGTGTACATTCCTCCCAGGGAGCAGAAGGTGGCCTTCCACTCAGTACTGTCCTACCTGTCCACCCTCCCATCCAGTACTGAAAAAATCATACTCGGGGACTTTAATTGGTTAGATAAGACCGCTGAGCCACTAGCCAATGCTGCTGCTGCCCAAGACCTAACTCAGTTAGTCACTTCCCCCACCCGCCTTAACCAGCTTACAGGGTCTTCCTCTCTGCCAGACCTTGTGTTTACCAATCGCCCACCCAAAATTAAAAGCACAGCCTTTCTCCCAAATGCTCTTAGTGATCACTCCCCTGTTCTCTGCTCCTGGACCAGCAAAACACCCAGATCTCCCTCCAAAATAACCTTACAATGCAAATTGGGCCCTGGCAAACTTGCCCTTCTTAAATCATACATCATTTATATGGATTGGTCCCTCATAATGAAAACCCTTGACCCTAAGAGGGCCCTTGACCTCTTCATCCTCTCTTTCAATGCCATATGCAACTAATTTGCCCTACCTACCAAAAGGATGGTCAAACACAACCCGGTGCCTTGGATCTCTGATCACATCCTGGCCCTTATGCGGACTAGATATTCACTGGGGCACCTGTCCAATGAGACTGGCCTGCCTGCCGATAGACAAAAGTACAGGGAGGCCCGTAACAAATGCACATGGGCCCTTCACAAAGAAAAAGCGGAGTATAATAAATCCTCCTTAACCTCTACCTGGGGCTCGGGTCACAAATTATGGAACAACATTAAGGATATCTGTGGTAAAGACCACAACCCAGTCCCTAACCAGATTATGGTAGATGGGTGCATGACATCTGATCCTACCTGTATGGCCGCTGCTAACAACAATGCCTTCACAAACCTTGATCACGTGTCCCCCCCAATTTCTTTGACCCTCTTTCAGTCTGCTCCCCCTTCCCCCAAAGTCCCCCTTTCACCTACATCACATTACACCCAAGTCTGCAGAGCCATACCTTAGAAAAGTCCTAAGTCACTCCAGCTACAGTAGTGATACCCTTGACTTGAAACTCCTGCGGCTCACCCTGCATGAGGTTCTCCACCCCCTCACCCATATACTGAACTGCTCCTTATGTCGGGGTATATTTCCCTCTAGGTGGAAATCAGCTTCCATCACCCCTATATTTAAAAGTGGAGACTGTACTATCGTCAATAACTACTGCCCCATCTCCATTCTTCCTCCCCTATCCAAGGCCCTAGAGCGGATTTTCTCTGATCAGTTCACAGACCATCTCAACAAGTACAACCTACTTTGTGAGCAACAGCACGGCTTTTGGAAAGGTCACAGCACTACCCTGCCCTCCTTCAGTTTACCTCACACATACGCTGTGCCCTGGACAGGGGTCATATCACTGGTGCAGTTTTCATTGACCTCACTAAGGCATTTGACACTGTCAACCACTCCCTCCTGTTAACCACCCTGTCCAACATTGGTTTCTCCCAGGATGCCCTTGGTTGGTTCTCTGACTACCTCTCTAACCGCTTCCAGCAGGTCAAAAATTAGTAACACCCTATCCAAAAGGCTGCCTGTCCTCTCAGGCATCCCGCAGGGGTATATACTAGCACCTCTACTTTTCAGCCTCTTCCTCAACTTCCTCCCCTTGGCCTCCCCTGGTACTGTGTTACAATATGTGCATGATGCTGTCCTACTCTCCTCTGACCCTGACCCCTCTCAACTCCATTGTTCCCTTCAATTCACCTTTAGCTGCACTGAAAACTGGTTCTCGGCACAGCGCCTTATCCTCAACTATAAGAAGACCAAAGTTATGCTTTTCTCTCATCCACTCAACTCCCAGAAGGAGCATAACCCCCAAGTTCTAACTGCCAATCGGACCCCCTAAGAGCTATCAGACTCCTTTAAGTACCTGGGCATCACACTTGACCCTGCACTCAACTTCCACCAACATATCCATCTCCTGTCTAAAGCCCTTAATGTTAGGCTTGGGTTACTGTACTGCTTCAAGCACTGCCTTACCACAGACGCCCTTAGGCATGCCAGCTCCTCCTCCATCTTCTCACTGCTCGACCATGGTATACTTATTTATAGTGCTGATAGCACCTCAGCCATACATAGACTTTGTCTCTCCCTAAATAAAGCATGTCGCCTCATACTGGGATGTGATTGTCTCACTCAGACATGCTCCCTCTATAACACCACCAACTGGCTCAACCTCGACAATAGGATCAAGTTCTATACCTGCCTCATGGCTAAAAAAAATCACCCTTGGCCTCTCCCCGGCTGGGCTTGACCGGTTAGTCCCCCTGCACCAAAGTTAAGCACACTCGAAGTTCTGCCAAGCCACTCCTCAAGGTTCCATCCTGCCGAGCATCACAATTCCAAAGGTCCTTCAGCATTAGAGCCCCCTCCCAAATGAACAGCCTTCCAACCTGGCCTGTAAATGAAAATAGAATTGACCTTTTCAAAACACATCTTAGGTACCATCTTCAGGCCTCTAATACCTGTGATTGTCACTTAACCCCTACTCTCTCCCCACCCCCGTTGACCGTTGCCACTGGCCTGCCTTCCTAGGTCTCCAGAACTAAGACTTTCTCTGAGCTTTCCTATATATCTCCAACTGTACTAGTTTAACCTAGCTTCTGTTTGTTAACCTTCACTGTTTCCTTGTATTCATTGCTGAACTGTGTTCTCATTGAATTGTTATGTAAAGTCTGTTATGTGCCTAATTTCTGTGACGTGGAACCTTTGTAAATGAGTCTTTCATGCAAAGGTATTTCTGATTTCTCAATAAATAAAACAAAATAAATAAAAAAACTCTTCCCTCAAGGCTTGTCCCCTCCCCCGGTAAGTTTGATGGAGTCCCCCAAACCTCACTGGAAAGTTGATCTGCTTCACATGGACATTGCCTGATAGCTGGGTGCAGGTCCTACAACAGGAGACTGGTGTCATCTTAAAGATAGGCAGTACTTTCCTTGTTCTCCCATCCCCTATTGTGGAGGAGGTGGCATGCAATGACACCAATGGCTGAGCTGTGCACATGTCTGTACACAGCATGTTAAGCATCTGTCCTGCCTCTGCACCCCATCTACGCAGTTCCAGCATTCCACCCCAGCCACCCCTAGAGGCCAGGCTAATGTTGGACAACACTCACCCCATGAGGAGGAGAGAAGTCTTTGGATGCTTGCTCCTCCTTCTGTCAGCTGAACCTCTGACTCCTGAGGTCACTTCCAAACTCAGGTTGTTGGCATCATGAGCGGTAGTGCTACTGCTGCTCCAAAGGTATGGCAGGTTGCACCTGCTTGCCATAGAACTGTTTTCTGATGGAAACTGTATCCACAGTGCACAGTTTCTTATAATAATTTTTCAGGGTAGATTAGTTATCATTTAGAAAATAGGCTGAAGATTTCCTGGGCTTTAATTAGCTGAGGCCTTTAGCAAGGTGGTCATCTATCAGACAACAGAGATGGTGGAAAAAAGTACAAACGCTAACTGTCTTTTCTCTGGAAATACTGTGCCACTCACAATTTTCAGACTCAATCTGCTGCCTTTTTTTTTTGGCTAACTCAGTGAGAGGCGTGAGCAAATCAGCCCTTCCCATAACTTAACTATCTGTAAATAGCACACAGTAATTTAAAGAGAACAATTTGTTTTTTAAAACAACATTTCGTCGCACTAGCACAGCTCTGTTACCTCTGACTAGTCCTCATCCTCTAGCTGCTGGCCTGCTTTAGTGCCAAGAGCCAGCATCACATCTCTGTTTGGGGAAGACAAAATCAAGAAACTACCGGTAGTCTCATACCAGACCCAGCTGCACTGAAATATTGCACTCACTGTTCTCCTGCTAGCACAGCAACTGCAGTATCATGCCTTTTTTTCTTCCACTTGGCAAACAACAGTAGCTAATTTAAACAGGTAAGCTGAAGGTGGGGTCATAATTTTACTATATAGGAAAACACAGCTTCTGAATAGAGTGCACATTGTAAAATACAGTAACAGAGCACAAAATAGTGCCCTCAACTGCCAATACCAGCAGTAGAACTACTTTGCAAACAAATAAAAAATATTAATTTATAGTTACTATTTAAACAATTTTTTTCCTAAATACAGACTGAATTTCATTTTCTTAGCACAATAATACCCTCCAGAATGGATAGTCTGGGCTATACCCACTCTTCCAGGGGCTATAAGACTCTCTACCTGTGGTGTTGGACTTGATTACACTCCTGAGTGGGTGGGTATAGCCATATTTTGCTCATCCTGGTGGGTATTATTGCTTGCCTTTATTTCTGTGTACTGAGAAGGAATATTTCCTTTTTTACACCAAAGAAGGGAATGTTTCATGCTAGGGTAATCTGCAAAACTTTAAAGGGAAGGTCCCCTTTAGCTTTTTATTCTGTTTACCTGTGTAGTTTGCAGGCATGAACAATGATTGCCTCTGATGCACCCTAATTTCGTCAGGATTAAAATGTAAATTAATCTACTTAAAGTGCTGGTAACATGTTCCGGTGAACTTTAATAAAAAATAATATTTAGACACAGTCCAGCTTGTATGTCCCATTAGTTGTATATTTCTCCTCCCCATTTTTTTATGACTGAGGTCATTTGTATGAAAACAGGATTTCTGCTCCTGAAGAGTTCATCTATTCTTGCTGCTTTCTCCGTACCTGAAGTCATAGAGCAGTGCTTGTGACCACACAGTTACTCCTATGGTAAAAGACGGTGATATCACAACAGAGGATTATGACTTGGAGTAGGGAATAAGCTATGTAGCCAAATTAACTCAAAAAAAAATGATGGACAATGATCATATATGCATACACATTTAATTAGTAATTATGGGGAGGAGAAATATATAAAATATAAATGGAATACAAGCAGAATTGTACATAGTTACCATGGATTTAAAGTTTTCTTTGAGGCATCAGTAATCGGTAACTCTTTAAGTCTGGTGTGAAAACCTGGTTGACTACATTGCATAGATCATGGCCCGACCCATGTGAGACATCCTGAAATTGTATGATGTTTAGTGTTAAAGTCTGCAGTAGTTGTACTGTATTGGTCAGTGCTGCTGCTGTCCTTGGCACTCCCTGTATTCTTATCTTATGTGGGACATGAAACTTTTCAAGGTATAGTAAGCACCTTGCTGTTTTCTGTATTTTAAAGGGACACTGTCAACCCCCTTAGGCATCAAAGTGCTTGTCAATTAAAAAAACACATTTTATGATTGTTCATATTCTGAAGAGACTGCTGATGCAGCTTGTAGTTTGATTCTGATGCCTTTTTTTCTTTTAAAAAGTGAAAAACTGACTGCTCACAATACTGGTGTTACCACACAAAAACATGTTTGTTTACATTTTTTGACCAACTCCCACTGCATCTTTCCTGGACGCAGGAACACCCCCAACACAGTCTAGCCACTCATGATGCAGTGGGAGTAGAGGAGACTATTGTATCATGAGTGGCTGCAGTATTTGAGAGTGTTACTAATGTTCAGGAAGTATGCAATAAGACTGTTCAGGATATGGGGCATAACAAGGCTAGGTATGACTATACATTACCATGTATTGCAGTTCTACTAAGCAAGGAGGCAGATAAACCAACCAGCAACATCAATGAATTTTAGAGAAGGTAAGCAATCATAAAATGTGGGGGTTTACCTAGAAATAGTATGATGCAAAAAAAGGTTGAAAGTGTCCCTTTAAAGTGTATTTGAATAAAAAAAAAACAGTAATCGTGGAGAACACAGGGGGCCTGATTCTCAAAGATTGCTTGG
The DNA here is from genome assembly GCA_016271365.2 of Neoceratodus forsteri. Taxonomy (NCBI): domain Eukaryota; kingdom Metazoa; phylum Chordata; order Ceratodontiformes; family Ceratodontidae; genus Neoceratodus; species Neoceratodus forsteri. Next base: position 896,990,878 of record CM057458.1, read on the forward strand.
AGCGGTGCAGGTTGCATCACTCCAGGGATGTGGCATACCTGGGGTACACTATGGACCCTGTGTCCAGTTCTGTAAAAATCAGGGTCCCAGTGCCAAAGTCCCCAGGGTTTGCCGTGCATCGCTTGTGGCAACTAACAGTTGGCACACCTTTGGAATTGCTGCAGGGATCCGACCCCCCAACCCAGAGCAATAGTAGCGGGGCTGCAATTGGGGGCTAAACTGCTCACCAGAAGGCCACAGGGGAGCATAAGGAATGGGGGGACAGAGGCTGAATGGTGGGGGGAGCTGTGACTGCTTATGAGTGATGTGACACCTGACCGGGAGTGAGTGCAGTGTAATAGATATAATAAATGCTTGCATGTCCAAGTACTGTACTATAATGTACAATAAGTTGCACTTATACAGTAGATACAGTGCCAGCCATAATGAAACATATTAAAGGAGGAACCAGTGATACAGCAGCTGAATGGGGTATCATATTGCACCTAAACACAGCAGACCACCCGGCTGTACAGTTATGTCTGTATCACTGTACAGTTGGGTGGCTAACTGTGTTACTGTGTTACCGTGCAATATGATGCCCTATTCTGCTGCTGTATGTCTGGCTCCTTCTTTATTATCTTTCATTACAGCTGCCACTGTACCTACTGTATGGGTACAACTCACTGTATACTGTAGTATAGTACCTGGACATGCTGACATTTACAATATGTAGTATGCTATACTTGCACCGCACTGGCTGCCACATCACTCATAAGCAGTCACAGCTCTTCCCTTGATTAGCCTCTGCTACGCCTCCATCCCTTATGCCTCTGGCAGCAAAAAGTTGACTCTGTCCATGTGGTGCAAGCCATTTATACCAGCTCCTGGCTGGTCTAAGTGATGCCTTGTCCTGCAGCCATGGTGGGGCTTGTAGAATCCTGAAAAAGTGGATGCTGCAGCCCTGCCATGGCGTCAGCACCCTTGTGACCTGGCACACCCTGAAGTAGGTTGCAAGGGTTGTGTAGTGGCTCCCCATTCTGGTGCACATCATGTTTCAGAACAGGGAAAGCTGCACCTTTTGACACAAGGTGCCACTTTTGACATTTATTTATTTATTTATTATAACATCAGTTTAAAAACCTTTGAGCCAGAGGCTCATTTACAAAGGTACCTCGTCGAAGGCAGACAGAACATACATACATGAGGTAATCCAAAAATACTGTACAGTAATAAGACAAAGGCAAGTAGCAGGCAAGGCGAGACAGTCAGCAACAGAAATTAACAATAGGAAATGTCACAATTGCAGGTGAATGAGTATCATAACACCATTGTCAGTTTAAACATTTTTTATAAGCATATCAACAAGGAAGGGGCAGACAGAAGGGTGGTCAGGGGCAGTGGCAGGAGTGTGAGACGAGCAAGTGGTTTTTTAGATAGTTTTTGAAGCTGGCGAGTGAGGGGGCATTTGTAATACCAGCAGGTAGGGAGTTGTACAGGGAGGAGGCTCTATAGGAGAACGCCCTTTGGCCCTGGGTTCATGTTTGACACAAACACCTTGCGTCAGTCTTTGGGCTTTGAGAATTGAGCCTGGGGACTTCAGAAGACATGTAAGAGAACTGAATGGGAGTAAAACATCTGTGGCTTGTGCAGATACACATCATCAACTGCCATAATGCTTTGAATGAGTGGAGTCATGACCTCTGCAATGGAGACAAACAGGTTTTCACGCTAGAGTGAAACAGTAAAACAACCTCATTTATTTTTAAATTAGGATGAAACTGGGGGGGCTCCAAGAGACAGAATTCATTGTTCATGCTGGCAAACTATACAGAAAATAGGTTGAGGGGACCTTTGCTTTAAGCAGCTAATTGGCAACTAACTACACCACAGTTAATCCAAATATACTTTACACACATAAGTTACAAATGATACACATACAGTATATATACAGTACATACAAGTTAATGTACAGTATATTGCTTACATACACACACCACACATCACACATATAAATATTTTACTCACATTAAGTACATTCATATATTTACATTTAAATACAAATCATTTTTATCTGTATGTCTGTACATATGTAATCCATCCATCCATCCATCCAGCCACGCAATTCACAACAAACAGATTTAGTGGATATCAGTATATTAATGAGTGTTTATGTCCCTGTTTATTAATGTAACCCCCCTACAAATGGGGGTTCCTAAATTGTCTTCCTGGGCTTGCCTAAATGCCCACTGCCAGGCTGGTATTCTGTGTTTTAACAGTTTTAAGTGTCTGCATGCGAGTGCTGTTAGTCTCCGTGCCTGTCTCTTTAAGAGGCATCATTTTCATGGGTTATAATTATTCTAGGTGGGGGCAGAGTGGATTTAGGCTCCAATACAGCTGCTTCATTCTGACATCACTAATTGCGCAGAGGAATCCCTCCTAGAATCTGTGATTGTTTGCTGATTATCTGCTTTAGTAATAATAATATTGTAGTTTGTCTAACCTGCCTTCCTTTGCAGCATGGATTTTCTGTTTTGCACCACCATCTTGGTTCTGGATTGCCATTTTGTACCAATCAGTACCTTTGGGGACCCTAAAATAGAGACTGTCCCCAAGGGTCTTGTGGGAGCGAATTTCTATAGGAACTGTAGTTTTTACTGTTTGGCGCCTAAATGGATCTGGAGGGGGAGCCCTTGCTGTGGCAGGCAGAAGGATCAACAGCTGAACCTGTTGGATCACTGGGAAGTCCCAGTGATGCCTGCAGCAGTGAGTCAGTGTGTAGTTGGATTTGAGAGAGTGAACAGCTCGAGTAATTTGAGCAGCTGCTCCTGCATAGTAGCGTGGGGGAACTGGCGGGAAGACGATGTCTGGTCTGCCTGCTACCATCTTCTCGAGTGAAGAAGTCTGCATTAATATCTCAGACTTTATCTAGATTTGCTGTGATTATGACCCGGATCCAGAATTGTAACAAAGTGAAATTTGCCTGGTGTGGACAAAAGATTTGCCTGGGTGTGATCAGCCTGTTAGGACTTAAGACAAGAGCAGAGTGTACTGTTTGTACAGAGCCACTGTAGATTGCAACCGGACTGTCATCTGAACTGTGGTATTTGTCTATCCTTTACTATAATTGTGCTGAATGTGCAGTGTTGGTCGCGAGTTGGTTCCCCACATTGCTTGAATGTGCCACGCTGGCTGTAAGCTGTATCCAGCACTTTACCGGACTGAATCCAAACTGTTCACCTGGTCTGGGCCTCACCATCTCGGCCTAGATTGCTGTTCATGCTGCAGAGAATCATCCGATGAAAGACCCACCTAGGGAATTCAACTCACTGCTCAACACCATCGAACAGGATCTACCACCACGGTGCATGATGTGGGCCCTGCTTCTCCTGGCACAGCAGTCAGTCATCCTGAGGTCTTCATTTCATCCATCCTGCATCCTGGTCTGGATAGCGTGAGTAAACATCAGGGTACCTCCCTGTAACAAAGCTCAAATCAAAGTGTGTCACCTGATTTAATTGTTTTGATTGATTCTTACAAATTGAGCCCTCCGACTCTGGAATACAAATTGTGAGTTAAAGTGCATGTTGTGTTTTTTTCTTCCTTAGGGTCCCAACAGCAGCTGCAACACCGGCCTTCCCCAGGCAATGCTTCTGGTTAGCCTGCAGACCAACTGGGTACCCAGAGTGTGTGTGACTGTTTTAGAGGGAATCTTACAGGCATGCATGCTTAGCCTGATTAAATCAAATCCAGAATCAAATACCAGATTACTGCCCCTCCCTTGTTGATGTTCCCACAATAATCAGATCTAAATCTTTTTGCATTTACACTGGCTATTGTGTATCTTTGTGGTGGGAATACTGTGTTGTTATTGCATTTCTGCATTGCATGTATTGTTTTGCAGGGGGGTCTCCAGGGCCAGTGCAGCTGATCCAGCCCTAGTGGTAAGTGTGCCAAGTGTGGGTATAACATTGCATTCTGGTGTTCATTGTAACTGTCTAATTGCTGACCAGTATAGGCCACTAGAGGGGTTAGAGGGGGTATCAGTGTCCTGGAGGGCTGTACCCAGAGCAGCTATACTATCATTAACCCTGTCCTCTGGGTGGAGACACACATTCACAGAACTCAGGCCCCTCAACCTGTGCCTAGTCTCACAGGCAGGGGTAGTATCCCTTGGGATAGCACCACCTAGGGGTTACATTAATATGGCTGAACGTTTAATCCTGCAAAAGAATCAAACATCAAACTCTGGGTGTTTGATTCTTTTGAACTGTGGCAAACTACAGGTTACCAGGTAACTTTTTGGTTTGACTGGTTTGCCATGGTCCAAATGATGCAGACTGGGCAAACTAGTTGAACTGCAAGCTAGAGTTTGCAACTTAAACATACCTTGGGATATTATGTGAGTAGAGTACTAGGCTGCAGTGCCTCAAGGGCTACATAAGGGGCAGCATGGAGCATGGGAGTCCCTGATCCAATGCATCCAACAGCAAGAGACTCACATTCCATGATGTGCAGTCCATCCCTTCTACACTAGTGGCATCTCACACACCTTAGAGGATCTTTACTGTATTCATTAAGGTACCTGCCAGAAATTAAGCAGCTCCTTATCAAAAGCTATATCCTTAGTGGAAGAAGGCTGCACACTGTGTTTGCTGTGGAGGAGCAACAGAGCAGGATGTGCTTTAAGTCTTTTTTACTTTTTGAAAAGGTATGCCACCGTTAATATAATCACACGTCTTACCAGATTTTCTTGTGTCTTTCCTAGGCTGGTAAAGTGTTTCAGGCTGTTTTTTGTTCCCATGTAGGAGGAAGGCCTTGGTGGTGGCTGGAGACTGGGAGTAAGAGGGCCCTTCAGAAAGGCTCAAAGCCTGAAGCATGTAGCCTGTAACCCATTCCCTGGAGCCTGGAGTCTGAAGCCCAGAGTCTGGAGCTTGGAGCCTGAAGTCTGGCGCTAGAAGTCTTGGAAGCCTAGGAACCTCAGAGTACTGTGGACCCCTGTGGAGTTTGTGGATTCTTGTGGTTTATATCTGTTTTTTCCCTTTTTTTGCTCTGTAAGTATGATACTAGTTCTGCTGTGCTGGTAATCAAAGAATGAAGGTCTGCGCTGTCAGTATGATTTGTGGTTAATTCTGTATTGCTCAGTGTGCTGAGAGGAGTCGGCTGAAAGAGGCAGAAAAAGGTGTCTGGTGGCTGGTACAGTAGTCCCTGAGGTTAATTGGAACTGCCATAGGGCAATGGCCATGATAGCCAGTGGAGAGAGGAAGAGTGAAAAAGAAATTAAGAGCTCAGACTGGCTTGGTAGCCACCTTAAAAAAGAGACTGATTCTGCAGGTTAACAGGGGGAGAGAGTTTGGGGTATTTTTAAAAGATTGCTCGACTCCAGGAGACTATGGGAGACTCCCTTATTCTTTTTATATTGTACTTTGTATTCATTTTTAACAATTGAATGATTTATATTAAATTTCAATACTCTATATATTATACATACATAAAGACGAGCGACTGATCGAAAATTTTTTTCCTTCTGATTTTGTAGTTTGTTACTGTTCCCTGGGGTGGCTATTGAGGCACTTGTTTTCTTAGAATTCAGTGTTTTTTATTCTTTTATTCATTATTGTATTTATTTCATCTATTTTATTGCTTTTGGACTTTTGCGCCACTTGCAGTTACCAGCACAGGATAGGTGGGCTAAGTCATGTGAACTGTGCTGATAAAAGCGCATGCGTGGAGGTGAAGAAATTAGACCTACCTAGAATTAGCTCGGGGTGAGATGTGTGCAACTATAGCTCTGCTGCTTTTGTTCACTTGTTCCTTGGAATCTCTCACTAAGTTACTTTGGTACCCTGGAAAGGTATTTATCAGTATAGCTTACTATTGGGACACTCCTATTGGGATTTTCTGGTTGTGTTTTGTATTTTAGTTTTTGGAAAATTAAGTTCTGTATGTTAAATAAATATTTTTGCATTTATAGTTGTAAAGTGGAATCTATTGGAATTATCTGTTGCAGCCCTAGACGTCTGTTTGGTTTCTGACTCATCATATATCTTGTGGCATGTGTGGACTAATAATGCCGAAATAAGTGTGATATATTTTATGAACTGCTGTAACAAGGTTGTGATGGGCAGATAGTCAAAACATTTCTTTTTTCTTTTTGTGATTTAGTACTATTTAGCCATTTAGTAGTTTATCATAACATATGGTGATATAGTAAAGTGGTATATTTATTTACTGACCTTAAAGATTATATACAATTGGAGACTAAAATTATAATTTTTTAGGATACTTATTGTTTGCTGTTTTTGTTTTAGTGTGGAAAGCTATCCTTTTCATCTTGAAGGCTTTACAGAAATTAAAACAGAGAAAGTGGGGATAAGGAGACAATCAATTAAACCACCTTTTTTGTGTGAAGAACTAAGAAGAAAACACCTAAGCAGAAGAAAAAAGTGGAATACGAAAGATACTGAGAGTTCATAGGAAATACCTGTTTTATAGACTGTATAAACCCTTTTTTTTTGTTTAGCAGTGTGACTGTGTAATTCTGAGTCGGGTATACTTGAGAGAATGCAACCTAAAAAATTAAGAACATATTGTTGCAGAGTTGAGAAAGCAAAGAATAAAAATGGTAAAGATAAGAAAAATGATAAAATTGGTTTGGATAGATCTTCTTCTGCTCAGAAAATAACACAGTTTTTACAACCTAAGTGTAATTATAATCAAATGGAACTAAGGGGAAATAAGAAAATTATTAAAGCATTTGACCCCAAAACAACATCTTCTCCAGTAAGATCAAATGAGATGACCTTCCAGAGTATGCATCCACTATTAGAAGAGATAAGAAAGTTGCAGGATAATCCACAGTGTCTGAGTAGAGAAAACAATTATAGCAATCTAATAGATATTACGGGACCAGAGATGCATGTTTCTGACTCTAAACCTTCTGATAAACAAATAGAGGAGAGCCACCATGGAAGTAATATACTGTCCCCTTACACTAACTTGAGGTAAATAAGGTTAGGGTGGTTGAGACCCACAGTCTGGTTATAATGGATGAGAAAAGATTAACCTGTGATGGGAAGCCATCGGGTGTAGGGCTTAATGAAAATGAAATAAGTATGAATCTAATGCAAGAAAATGATCATCAAGTATGTACCCCTAAGCTTGCAAAAAAGATTGCCCTCTCAATGAATCAATATCAAGGTAAAAAATCAGTTTTACAAAATGTTGAGTCCTTTTTGACACCTTATATAACACCAAAAATTAACAATGAACAAATGGCTAATAATTTGGATTATTCAGAATTACAAAATCCATGTGACATGAGGTGGGAAAAGATGGATATTGTAAATAAGAAACACAAAGGATTAGGAAATGCAGAGTCTATAATGGATAAATTAGAGGAAGTTAAAAAAGAGATTGCTTTTGGTAATACCCAATTGTTGGAATTAAATACACTCTTTCATTCATTTATTGAATTTTATGTAAGGAACCCTCCTTAAATATACAAGGAGAGAAAGTCAGATGATCTAGCTTTGAATAATGTAGGTAGGAAGGAAGGAAGATGAAGTTACCCCCCCAAAAAGGAGAAGTTAGTAAAGAGAAAAAACACTGTATGTTCACCAAAAGAAATGGTGTAGTAAGTAATGGTTTATTAAAACATGGAGAAACTTCCAAGGTGCATGATGATATAAAGATTGTAGAAAGGAAAACAATCCAAACAATAACAGAAGAAATTGGTAATAGAGAGAGGGAAGAAATAGATTTGCTGATTGGTGAATTGGAACAAAGGAAAAGAGAATTAGCCCAAGATATAGAGGACATGAACATTAAGGATGCCAAACAGGTAGAAGGCAGTGCTTTGATCTATAAAGGTAAAAAGGAGAATAGAAGGGGAAATATATTACTGGATAGAGTTGGAAAAAAGTTGGAAAGGTTAACAAAACAGCAGATTGGAAAAAAGAGGAATTATATAAGGGTTGAGAAAATAGAGAAAAAAGTACTTAATGAAAACAAGGGTTCACTTAAATTGAATGACCTAGAGAAAGAGAGGTTACTTTTAGCAGGAGAAATGCTACCTGCAATTTTTATAAACGGAGTACACAAACAAAAGAATGAGAATGCATATACAGTGAAACTGGTGAGGTATAATGTTATCAAAGGGATCTTTGGAAAAAAAAAATTATTGGCATGTTATTAAATCAGTTTATAGGTACCAAGTTAGACCTTATAAAGGATGGTTATGTGTTGTCCTAAAGAATGCAGATAAACATCGAGATATTCTGAAAGAGAAAGCTAAGTTTTGTGATTTGGGAATTGTCCTTGATACAACAATCATAACGGCCACAAATGGCCCTAATGATTTAAAAGAAAAGCAAGTTGTAAGGGCTGATATTAATAAGAACGATAAAGACATGGTAAAGCAACCTAGAATTACAGCATTCTTGAAACCAATTGAGACAACCCATACATTAATAGGGGAAGATAAGCATTGCGTAATGAGAAAAGGTAGAAAGCAACTAGGAGTACGCATTAATTCCTCAGTGATTCTAGAATCTGATGAAAGTTTGAATAGTGATTATGAAGAGGCTAGCTCTCCACATATGTCTAGAGAGATACAATTTAATAGTACAATAAGATTGAGTGACAGTGAGGATGAGATAGTAACACTGGGCTCATCAATCTGACAGGATAATAAGAATAAAGGTGTAGATTTAATATCCTGGAACATGGCTGGTTTTAAAGAAAAGATGGAGGATAAAGCCTGTTTAGAGTAGTTTAGTAAGTTCCCAATATTGCTCTTTCAAGAAACATGGATGGGTAAACTGGATGAGATATGGGTAAATGGCTATAAAAGCTGGATTTCCCCAGCATATAAAACTTCTAAATATGGAAGAGCTAGAGGGGGATTGATTATATGTATCAGTGTGTTAATTGAATTTGAGAATCCTGAAGTTAGTATGTACAATGAATTTTTACGTTGATTGCGCACATGCGCAAGAAACATGTTGCGACAGGTTTCTCGAGAAGCAGGTTGTGGAGGTGCAGCACTGTTGTGGCCAATGCCCCCACAGCCTGCAAAGGCTTGCCCCACTTCCCCCAATGCCGTGGCACACTGCTGCTGACACTAGTTCAGCCAGCGTGCCACAACTTTCTAAAAAATCAGTCGCTGCAATCAGGGGCCACCTCGTCATTGCAGCATCAGTCACCCGCTGCAATGAGGGAGTGACCCGTCATTGCAGGTGAGATGTAAAATCCCTGAGATTGTTTGTGAACATGGCAGTGGCTTTCCACCCTGTTCACAAACAATATAACCCCCCCCACAGTTTAGTTGCTGACAGGGGCCCCAATCCCCATCGGCTTTCGTGGTCTTTGTGCACCGTCGGCATTCTGTGCCCCCGCTTTTGTTTCTGCCGACGGAGGACAATCCCGCCGCTGTAGTGTTCCCTATTTGTTTTGTTGCCGATTGTGGAGCCCACTCCATCAGCATTCTGTTACCCCTTGTTGTTGCCGACGGGGTGCCCAATCCCCATCGGCATACTAATACCCCCGCCCCTGCTCGTTTGCTGATGGGGGTGCCCAATCCCCCATTGGCTACTGCTGGCCCTGGTCCAGAAAGCCTCTGCTGGCACTCTGGGAGCCCACCCCAGTGTGCCAGATGCCCCTGCAAGTTAGAAAATGGTCCCGTGTCTGTTTTTTTTTTTTATCCTTTTAATCCTGGGAAAAGGGAAACCATCCCTCGGGGCTCGCCTGCTTCCCACTGCAACCGCACCCACCCACTGCACGCCCTGCCTCCCCACACCCCTCTCACCCCATACTTACCTTAGGAGCGCAGTGTGACGATCTTCGGTGGACCGAACACGCTCTGCACTCTTCAAAGCTGACCGCGAACTGAGGAAATGCCGGTAAGCTGTATAATGTAATACATAGGGTTTTTTCAACTTTACTGCATATCTCAGGCATTTTTGGGAATTTTTCCACCAAATTTTCAACATGGGGTTTTTGGGACCCCTCCTCATGAATTCTTGAACTGTCATGGCGTTAATCGGCCCGGAAAGGTGATTTCGCCGTCACTTCGTGAAATGACCTTTCAGGGCTGATTAATGAAACGACAGTGCCAGTGTTCATGAGGTGGGCTCTCAAAAAGCCTATGTTGCAAATTTGGTGGAAAAAATCAAAAAAATGACTGTTTTACTAGTGTGTGCCGTGCAGTTGCTACGCACGTTCGTAACTTCATGAATTTGCAATATTTTCACACCAGATTTTCAACATTGGCATTTTGTTGCACCTCCTTGTGAACAGTACAGCTGTCATTGTTCACATCCTGGTGGAAATGTGTTTTCGCACTTCCAGCGCAGAATAGCGCGGTTGCTGTGGGAAATCAGTGTTTGGGACAGATTCAAAAAATGACAGTGCCACTGTTCATGAGTAGAGGTCCTGAAATGGCTATGCTGAAAATTTGGTAATGATACTCCATAAAATGACTGTGTTACGAGGGTGCATTGTGCAGTTTGCATGCATGCCTGTAACTTCCCGAATTTATAATATTTTCACTCCAGATTTACAACATTGCCATTTTCCCATACCTACTTATGAACAGTAAAGCTGTCATTTTTTGCATCCTGGCCAAAATGTGTTTTTGCACTTCCGGCGCAGAATACAGTGGTCATTGTGGGAACTCACTGTCTGGGACAGATTAAGAAAATGAGAGTGATACTGTTCATGAGCAGAGGTCATAAAATGCCTATGTTGAAAATGTGGTGATAATAGTCCATCAAATGATTGTGTTACAAGTGTGCATTGCACACTTTCCACGCACCCTTGTAACTTCGCAGATTTGTAATATTGTCACGCCACATTTTCACCAGTGGAATTTTCCCACACCTCCTTATGAGCTGTGCAGCTGTCATTTTTCACATCCTGACCGAAATGTGTTTTCACAGTTCCGGTGCAGAATAACACTGTCGCTGTGGGAAATCACTGTTTGGGACAGATTAAGAAAATGACAGTGGCACCGTTCATGAGCAGATGTCCTAAAATGCCTATGTTGAAAATCAGGTGATGATACTCCATAACATGACTGTGTTACAAGTGTGCATTGAACTGTTTCCACACACCCTTGTAACGTCTCAATTTTGTAATAGTTTCACCCCACATTTTCAACAGTGGCATTTTTCCACACCTCCTTATGAACAGTACAACTGCCATTTTTCACATCGTGGCTAGAATGTGTTTTTGCACTCCTGCCGCAGAATAGCACGGTCACTGTGGGAAATCACTGCGTGGGACACATTAAGATCGAACGAGTGAAAGGGGGGAGTGACCGTGCTCAACTGAGCTCTGTCAGGACTGCTGCAGATTTTTTTTGTGGGCAGAGAAAGGGCCTAACGCAAGAGCCCAGTACAAAAGGGCAGCCTGCAGCACTGGGAGAAACAGAATGAGAGAGTGAGTGAGGGAGGGGGAGTGAGCGAAGTCACCAGAGCTCTTTCAGGACTGCTGCGGATTTCTTTGTGGGCAGGAACAGGCATCAGTGCAGGCAGGGGCCCAGTGCAAAAGGCCAGCCTGCAGCGGTGGGAGAAACAGTACGAGTGAGTGAGACAGTAGGACTGAGTGAGCTCAATGGAGCTCTGTCAGGACTGCTGCAGATTTCTTTGTGTGCAGACAAAGGCATAAATGCAGGCAGGAGTCCCGTACAAAAGGACCGCTTGCAGCACCAGGACAAACAGAATCAGCGTGTGAGACAGGGAGACAGGGAGACTGAGCGACCTCAACAGAGCTCTGTCAGGACAGCTGCAGATTTGTTTGTGGACAGACAAAGGTGCCAGTGCATGCAGGGGCCCAGTACAAATGGACAGCCTGTACTGGCAGGGAACCCAGAATAAGCAAGTGAGAGAGGGGGAGTGAGCGAGCTCAACAGAGCTCTATTGTAACTGCTGCAAATTTCTTTGTGGACAGAAGAAGGCGGCAACGCAGGCAGGAGTCCAATAAAAAAAGGGCAGCCTGCAGTGCTGGCAGAAATGGAATGAGTGAGTGAGAGAAAGGGAGAGTGTCCTAGATTTAGGCATTGTAGAAGCATTAGACTATCGTAGATTTAGGCATTTTAAGATTCATGGGATAGTGGCCACTTTCCTCTATTATGTTCTATTGTATTGAATAGTAAGTTAAAAAGGAAAAATCTAAAGGAAGAAAAAAGAGGCTGATATTAAAATGTGTATTAAGTATGGGAGAAAATTTATATGGAATAAATATATCAAAGAATGTATTGATCTGATAATTACAAAAGCAAAATATGATAGAACATCCAGTAGATATAATGAGTAAGGTTGAAGTAATTGAGCAAATCCAATATTTTGAACATTATATGCAACAAATAATTTTGGCAGTAAGTTCTAAAAAAAAGAGGAGTGATAAAGGCTAATATTGGTAGCTCCCAGCCTTGGTTTGATTATGAATGTAGAAATCTAAGGAAAAAGATTAAAACAGCGGGTAAAATTAGGGTCCGAAATACATCCCCGGTTATACTGAAGGCCTTTAAGAATCTAAAAATAGAATACAAAACTATGATATATAAAGAGAAGAGGATATATAACTTGTCATTATGGGGTAAATTACAGGACTCCATCCTTAAGAAAGATAGTCAAACATTCTGGGCATTGGTGGCCCTTGGATGTTGTGAGGCTAATATTCAATATAACTTGTTAGGACTGATATCAGAAGAACAGTGGGTGTGTCATTTTAGTAAGATCTATGGAAATGACGATACTAGTGGTATGGAGGATGATAAAAAGAAAAGTGATCCAGTTTCACTTTTATTTTCCCTTTGGGGAAGTAAGGGAGGCGATACAAGCTCAAAAAAGGAATAAAGCCCCACTAATTGAATGTGTGCCAGCTGAAGTTTATTTACATAATGTTGACCACTGGGCAGAGGTTTTGTTATGTTTATTTGTAGCAATTGCCCAATCTCTTGTGCTGTCATTAAATTGGAATAAAGAGGTAATTGTTCCGCTATTTAAAAAAGGCTCTAAACATGACCCTATGTGTTATAGACCAATAACTTTATTGCCTATTTCCCAAAAGACTTTTACCCGCTTGTTATTGAAGAGAATATTAGTCTGGGTGGAAGAAAAAGAACTAATTTCAAAGTACCAAAGTGGTTTTAAGAAAAATTGTAACACGCTGGATCTGGTTTTTACGTTGAATTTGTTTGTTGGAACTATATGTTCGTAGAAAAAAAATTTTTAATCTATATATTGACACAGTAATTAGAGATATGGCTAAGATCGATACATTTTGCCCTTCAATAAATAAGGAAAAAATCCAGGTATTATTATGTGCAGATGATGCTCTGGTTATCTCACAAACACCTTTAGGCCTAAAGAGGGCAATGACAAGTTTGATGGAGTCATTTGCCAAACTGAAGCTACAGTTGAATGTTGAGAAAACTAAAACAATATCATTTGGGGAAAAAAATTATGTGAAACGCTCCTGGGAAATTAACAATAAAAGAATAAAAGAAGTGAAATCATTCAGGTATCTGGGAATTACATTCGAGAATAACCTGAGGTGGGATGTTCATATATGTGAGATAAAAAATAAATCATATAGCTCAATGAGTACTATATATGCCTTTGCCAACAGGTTTGCTAATAATTCTTTCACAGCTTTAAGGAGAACATTTGAAGCTAAAACCATTAGCAGACGTTATATGGCTGCAAAGTATAGGGCTTGCTGTCAGGAGACATAAAACCAGAATCTATCCAGAATGCCTTTCTGAGAAATACGCTGGAGCTCCCACAGGATTGCCTGACAGCCTTTATGAGATTGGAAGCAGGTATTCCTGCTCTAAATGTTAAAATTAATATTAGAGCCATAAAATATTGGGAGAAGGTACTGAAGCTGTCCATGGATAGGCTTCCCAAATTATGTTGGGTTGACTTTTTGGAGAGATTAAAGGGAGAGACTGGTATGAATGGGTGGTTCCAAAGTTTGAATAACTTATTAAAGAATGTTGGTATGGAAGATATATGGTCTAATAAAGCCATGATTGATGCAAACCTGTTTATGAAGGCTGTCATTCAAATATGCTCTGATGTTGTGCTCCAAACTAACCTTGCCAGAATACATGAGTTAGATAGATATGTGTATTATTCTGACATAAAAGTAAATGGGAAAATGGAAACCTATCTGGTATATTGTGAAAATAAAAAACAGGAATAATTTGTGCAATATGAGGTTGGAAAGTGTGGGTATTGTAAATTTACAATATAACAAATGGTGAGGTCAGTTTGTGAAGGAGAAAAAATGCAACTGTAATAAGGATAATGCAGAAAGTTTACAACATAAGTTATTAGAATGTGATGAAAAGAAAAAAGAAAGAGATAAATGGATAACCCCTCTGATTATGGTAGATACGCTGGAAAATAAAGATATGTGTATGAAGCATCTACTTAGTCTGGAAAATATTAGGATAATGTACAGTATGGTATGGCAAATTTTGCCAATAAGATGAAAAAGTGAACCCTGAGTATAATTCATTTTATAATCTTCTCATTTATGCTGTTTTACAATACTGTATTACAATGTTTTTCTTATTTTATCTTACGATTAATATTTTATATATGTTCTGTGATGGATGTGATAAAATGCATTGTTTTTATACATCTTTTGTATAAATAAACTTTGAACTTTGAAGAGGCACATTTCCGGATGTGATAGGCATGCTGAGTCAGCTGACGTGCGTGCATGTGCCCAACACTGATAGCATAGTGATGGAGGCCTCAAAGAGTAGAGCACTGAAGTTGAAGCTTGAGAGATTGTTCTGAAGAGTGCATGCCCTCACCGTGGATGGACAGCTGTGGTAGGACACAGGGATCCATGACATGATGAGTTGGAGCAAGGGAGAATGGCCACACTTCAAAGCAATACCTGAAGGGCAGCTAATCCTTTATACTGGGATGAGAAGCAGAGTTGACTGCTGCAGCTGAGAGGTCTGGAGAAGCAGGGGAAGGTAAGCTCTGAAGCCCAAAAGTGATAACATACTGCTAATGCAAAAGTGTGCCAAGCCCTGAGGGGGCAGAATGAGATAGTAGAAGTGGTAAGAGGTAGGACGTGCTTTGTATGCATATGGTCTCTTGACCCCCAAACTGATGTGGAGGTGGCTTAGCAGGAACAGTGAGTGAACATAATAAACTTATGGCTTCCATGGTGAAAGTCATAGGTTTAATATGTTACATGGAAACATAAAAATTGTCGGCAGATAAGGACCACTAGGCCCATCCAGTCTACCCATAAGCTCTATACATTGTATGTGACCACTGACCATATGTAATCAATTTCTTTTTATCACTCCCTCCCTTCTCAAGTTTCCTTTGTACCTGTCCCAGTCATGCTTATACCCTTCCACTGTGCTTTCCCCCACTACCTCCTCTGGCAGACTATTTCAAGCGTCGACTACCCTTTCTGTGTAGAAAAACGTCCTCACATTACCTCTTAATTTACCCCCTTCCAACTTTATATTGTGCCCCCTTATTCTAGTACTTTTTCTACATTGGAAAAGGTCCCCAACCTGCACCTTGTTTAAGCCCATGAGGTACTTGAAAGTTTCAATCATGCCCCACTGCTGTCTTCTCTCCTTCAGTGAGTACATATTGAGGTCCCTTAATCTCTCCTCATATGTTTTGTGGTGCAAGCCCTGCACCATCTTTGTTGCCCTTCTCTGGATAGTCTCCACCTTTTCTATGTCCTTGCACAGGTGTGGCCTCCAGAACTGCATGCAGTACTCCAGGTGAGGCCTTACCAATGTTTTATACAATGGCATCACCACCTCCCGCCCCTTGCTAGTGATACCCCTGCCTATGCACACTAGCATGCCACTGGCCCTCACTGCTGCCTTTGTGCACTGCTTTGATACCTTAAGGTCATCAGAGATCATAACCCTTAGGTCTCTTTCCTCTTTGTTGACAGTCAGCTCCTCCACCCCAACCTGTGGCTCTCCCCAAGGTTCCTCTACCCAGGTGCATTATTTTTCACTTCTTTGCATTGAACCTCAGTTGCCACATCTCCGACCAACTTTCAAGCTTCTCCAAGTCCCTCTTCATTTTCTGCACCCCTTCTGGAGAATCCACCCTGTTGAAGATCTTGGTAATCTGCAAACAGGTAGACCTTTTCTTCCAGCCCCTCTGCAATGTCACTACTGAAGACATTGAACAGGACTGGTCCTAGTACTGATCCATGTGCTACCCCACTGGTCACCCCCCTCACCATATTGTACCCCATTTACCACCACCCTGTCTCCTGTCTGTTAACCAATTCCTAACCCAGTTCACCACCTTGTCTCTCATGCCCAGACTACCCATCTTGTTAATCAGTCTTATATGTAGAACGGTGTTGAAAGCTTTGTTGAAATCTAGGTAGGCAATGTCTATTGCCCCTCTCTGATTTATTTCCCCAGTCACCCACTCAAAAAAAACTATTAGATTCATTTGATATGACCTTCCTGCTGTGAATCTATGTTGTCTCAGATCCTGAGCACCTCTGGATTCCATATGTGCCACTGTCCTTTCTTTCAGCAGTGTCTCCATGATTTTTCCCACCACTGAGGTGAGAATGACTGGCCTGTAGTTCTCTGCCTCCTCCTTACTGCCGCTTTTGTGCAGTGGGACTACATGTGCTCTACTCCAATCCTCTGGAATGACACCCATATTGAGTGGCTCTGTGAACAGGGCCACCAGAGGTGCTGCTGGTTCCCTTCGCATTTCCTTCAATATCCTTGAATGGATGCCATCTGGTCCCATGGCCTTATCCACCTTCAGCTTTGTGAGTTCTTCCCGAACTCTCTCCACTGTGAATGGACTTGTGTCCACTCCCCCCCATTGCCTCTGCAACCCAACTGTAGTCCTTGACCCTCCCCCTCCTTAGTGAATACTGAGCAGAAGTATTTGTCCAGATCCCCCTCCTTACACTCTCCTTTCTCCCCTATGAGCCTCGCAATCCCCCCCTGCATTTCTTCTTTCACTGATGTACCTATAAAATGCCTTATCTCCTTTGTTTACAGACTGTGCTAAACCCTCTTCTATCTGAGCCTTCACCCTCCTAACAACCTTTTCTGCTTCCCTGAGACATTCAAGGTACACATCCCTGTTCTCCTCTCTTTGGCTCCCCTTATATTTCCTGATACTCAGCCCTTTAGCCCTGACTTTGTCCCCCACTTCTTTGGAGAACCATAGTGGTTTCCTTCTTCATTTCCCTTTGGCCACTGTCCTAAGACATTAGTTTGTTATCTCCACTATGGCTTCTTTCAGTTTTTCCAACAGATTTGGAGACATTAGATCCACTCACCGGTAACTGCTTTAATAAACAGAAGATTACTGCTTTTCAATTTCTTTATAGAATAATTTATTGTTACTATGACATTTCGCAATTGAGCACACTACTTCTTCAGGTATCTAGTGTGAAAATAAATATTTTATAAGTTTCAATTGAGTACTTATCACCTCCTTTGTAAGATATACAACAACAATTAATTTTAATTAAGCTTAATTTTTAAATGGTATATATAAGAAATATGCCATTACGTAAATGTCATAATTACTAGTTTTCCTTCTGTTATTATTTATAACACACATAGAGGTAAAGAGAAATACCATCAAAAATGTAATATTCAACATAAAAAATAAACATTTCCCACCTGAATTGCAAGTATGTTGCTTTTTAGTTTATAGCTTTTTTATTCTTACATATACTATTCACATGTTGTTTGATCACCTGGTTTCCAAATAAATATTTGTTTTTAAATTTAAAGTTCAGCTTATTTGAAATATTAGGATCTTTGTTTAAAATAAATTTACCTTCAAAATCGTCTGCAACACCTTGTGTTCTTCTTTTTAAATGATGGTCACAATACAAACATATTTTTCAGCATTTCGGTCACTAAACATTAAGTTGTATCAGCTTATGTATAGGCTTTAGATTCATTTACGTTTTGTGGTATTTATGTCCGATTTGTAAAGTACAAGGATTTTTTTTATTTTTCTGTTTAGACTCCTTGATTCTTTTGCTTGTAACCTGGTGAGACAAAATGTCCCATTATTATAAACATTTGTGCTGCAGACAAACTCACTGTAAAGTGTTACTAATAGGATTTCCTCCTGTTTTTTTTTTTTTAAATTCAATGGCCGCTATCCTAATGCATTGGTTTGTTATCTCCACTATGACTCCTTTCAGTTTCTCCCATTGTTCTTCCACCCCTCTATTACCCCTTCTTTTCCCAGGAGTGCTTGTATACCTCTACCCATTTCACTGAAATTTTCCCTCCTGAAATCTAATACTCTTGCGCTTGCGTGGCTTAATTGAGTCCATGTCTCCATGCTGAACCACACGATGTGGTGGTCGTTGGACCCCAGCTGCCCTTCCACCTGTATTTCTTTGACTCGGTTCTCATTAGTCCATACCAGGTCCAGAATTGACTTGTCCCTGGTTGGCTCATGCACCAGCTGCTGGAGTCCAGTCCCCTGCAAGGATTCTAGGATGGCAGTGCTTCTGTCTGAAGCAGCCACCTGGGTGGCCCAATCCACACCCAGCATATTGAAATCCCACAGTAGCAGGATTTTGCCTTTAGCTGCCATGTCATGTATGTTCTCCACTAGTTCTCTGTCTACTTCCTTCCTCTGTGCTGGAGGTCTATAGATCACCCTTGTGCATATTGCTGTTCCATTCCTTGGCTCCAGGATAACCCACAGGCTGTGTCCAAAAACAATCAGCCAAGGAGCCCTCTGGCAGTGGCTCCCAACTCCACTCACTGTGGTCCAGACACAGCCAATTACAAACACAGTCATAAACTTATCAGCTAGAATCCCTCAATCCTGCCCAAACTAAATGGAAAAGTACACTAAAATGGCAGTTAAGAAAATAATAATACATTTTATTTGAATATAGTGCCTTTCAAACATCAAGGCACTGCACAATTAACTAAAACAAAACACAATAAATACAGATAAAATCAATGAAATTCATGGTAAGCTTTCCCCTACATAAAAGTCTTTAGTGCCTGCTTAAAGCATCCCACTGTCCTACACTCCCAAAGCTGATGGGGCAGAGAATTCCAGAGGGGTAGGTGACACAAACCCAATCTCCAGCAACCCCTCATCAGCCGAGTGGAGCTGTCACAGAGGGGTGTAAGGAACCAGGAGCTCTTTCATGTAGCCAGGACCCTGTCCATGTAGGGCTTTGTAAGTCAATAGACCTACCTTAAAGGTGATCCGCCACTGAATAGGCAGCCAGTGCAGATCGCGCAATACCAGGGTAACATGTGTTTTCCTAGAAACCCCAGTCAGCAAATGTGCTGCAGTGTTCTGCACTAGCTGCAAGCAGTGGATATCAGCCCCCAGGAAACCCTAGGTAAAGGGAGTTGCAGTAGTCAAGGAGCTATGTCACAAATGCATGGACCAAGACAGGCAGGTCACTGGACAGGACAAGTTGCTTGATCCTAGCAATTTTCCTAAGATGGTAAAAGGCCAGCTTGATGACTGCTGACATATGATGATGAAGGGTCAGGCCATCGTCAAGCACCACTCCTAGGTCATGACCCATTCAGAGGTGAGAATCTGCGCCCCACCCAGGACTAAACCAGAGGGGAGCTCAGTCCTCAACCCCTCTGTCCTATGACCTGGGTCCACTACCATGATGTCAGTCTTTCCTGGGTTCAACTTTAAACTGCTGGCACTCATCCAATCTTGGATTTCTAAGAGGCAACTGTTCAGTATTGAGATAGCGCTAACCTGGTTAGGGCAAAAGACAGGTAGAGCTGGGTGTCATCAGCATAGCAGTGAAACCTCAGCCAGTACCATCTTACAATGTCACCAAGGGGCAGCATGTACACTGAAAATAACATGGGGGACAGTACTGAGCCCTGAGGAAAACCGCAAGGCAGAGAGAAAGCCTCAGAGGAAAAAATACCCGAGACAACCCTCTGCACTCTACTGGTGAGGAAAGATGTAAACCATCTGAGAACTGACCCCAACAGCCCACAGATGATCCTAGAACCCCATGATCCACAGTGTCAAAAGCTGATGATAAATAAAGGAGAACCAAGATAAAATGGTGTCTCTGATTTCTCGCCATCAGGAGATCATTGAGCACCCGAACCAGAGCAGTCTCAGTACTATGCCTCTTACGAAAACCCGTTTGGAGAGGTTCATATAAATTATGAATGGTTAAATGATTTTCCAGTTGAGCTGCCACAACTTTCTCAATAACCTTCCCCACGACAGGAAGATTAGAGATAGGCCTGTAGTTTGCTAGGTTCTCCAGGTCTAAAGAAGCTTTCTTCAGGAGGGGTGTCACCACCCCCACCTTCAGGGAGCTAGGAAACTCACCCGAGTCCAAAGAGCACTGGACAATCCAGCTAAGACTGGGCCTATGATGTCACTACAATCCAGAATCAGGGAGGTAGGGCCCGGATCTAAACTACAGTAAGTGGGACACATCCCATGGATAATCCTCATAATATCCACAAACTCCAGCAGATCAAAGGTACTCCAGGAAACTCTGGGTTCTGTGACCGGGGGCACCGACCAACAGCATCCCCCATAGAGTGAAGTTGGTGGCACTCCTGCCTGATGTCAGCCACCTTATTTGCAAAGAAGTGAGTGATCTCATCACACTCATTTTGTGAAAAGACTCGACGGAACTGCTGACAGGCTGGGTTGCACAGCCTGTCAACCATTCTGAAGAGTTGAGCCGGTTGGTTCCGTGTGACAGCAATTTCCCTGGACAGGAATTCTGCCTTCTTACGGGAAATTTCTGTTTGAAAAAAGTTTATAATGTTCCAACAAAATAAGATGGTCAGTCTCTAAGGCTGTCCTCTGTCAGCAATGCTCTAACCTACTCCTGTGTCTCCGCAGCTCCCTTAGAGTCCAATCGAACCATGGGGCCCAAGGGCGAAGTGGGAAGGGGCGAACTCAGACAGGAGCAATCAGATCGAGAACTGAAGAAATGGTCCTATTATAGGCTGTAACTAACTGCTCAGGATCTGAGCTAGTCTTGTCCAGCAGTGAGAGGTCAATTACCACCATTAGATCTTCAGGGACCACATCCCTCAAAGGGTGATAACTGACCATCTCCACAGGGGCTGACCTACCCAGGGGTGCCGAAAAATTGAACCCAATGGTGTAGTGGTTGGACAAACTGACAGGTTCCACCACCAAGTCAGAGGCCTCTACCCCCAGGAGGAAATACCTCAAATTCAATTACAAACACAGTCACAAACTTACTAGCTAGAATCCCTCAATCCTGCCCAAGCTAAATAAAGAAGCACAAAGAGATGGCAATTAAGACCTCATATTCAAACAACACTAATCCATGTAATATGATGCCTACACTTAAAGTTCAAACACAGCCAATTACAAACACACAGTCACAAACTCACCAGCTATAATCCCTCAATCCTGTCAAAACTAAATGGAAAAGCACACTGAAATGGCAGTTAAGAAAGACCTCAAATTCAATTACAAACACACAGATGTTCACTCACTGTTCCTTCCAGCACTGCATCAGCTCAGGGATCAAGAGGCCATATGCATACAAAGCACCCTCTCATCTTACCACTTCCTCCATCTCATTTTACAATGCCTTCCTCAATGATTGTACTCGGTGAAATAGGGTGAAATGGTTCACCTGCACAAGAACTCTGTTGAACTCCATGCAGTTCAGTGGTCAAAGTTCATGCGGTCGAACTTTGGGAAGTTTGCATGGTCCTATTTATAAGATATAAGTCACTGCAAAAAAAATATTGTTAATGCACCAGTTTAGGGCTAAACTGACAAAAGTAAGGACATGTGCTGCTAGGGTTGGAAACCCTAACACCCCACCCCCATCCTGCAAGCAGCAAAAAGGAAAACGTTATGTCCTTAATCTTGGCAAACCAGACCTGGGCTCTTCCTTGTGGTTATCAACTCTACCCCCATTCCATCAGCAAATAAGCTCAGATGTGCAGACAATATGAAAATGGAATGAGCATTAGTGATGTGCATGAACAGGGATGTTTGTGAGCACATTCATGTGACTACAGATGAGAAGGTCCCTCTGGGTCCAGTGTTTTCATGTCTCCATTTATCCACATGTGTATGGGGGTGTGGAAGTACAGGACCCTCTGGGTCCTGCATTTCCATTACTTTAAAAAAACTATTTATGTGCTTCCTTGTAAGTTTTTTTTTGGGGGGGAGGGGGATGGACCATTTTCAGTTTTTCTTTTTTTTTTAAATTTAACATAAGAAACACCCAAAACAGAGATATAAACAAAATTGGTTATAGCAAGTACAATCCACAAGAAATAAAAAGATACACTCAAAACCACCCAAACCCCCTCCTGCCAACCTCTTCACCCCCACTATCCCTCCCCCACCGAGCACAGCTAAAAGAACATCAAAGTAGAGAGGCAAGGCAGAGTTCCTAAAGTATCCAAGTTATATAACTCATCTATTGGGTTAAAAAGGCTTCAAGGGGTTCCCAACATTCTCTATACCTCTCATATTTGTCATGACATTGGGATATATGTTTCTCAACCACCAGGGTTTGCAAAATGTCCTGTTGCCATTCATGGTATAATATCATCCATCAGTTGGCAAAGAATGACAAGCATGGGGTCATCAAGATTAAAGCCAAATACGCATTGCAGGAGCCAAAAAAACTCATCTGGGAAAACACCACAAGACAGATCTGTGGAGTGAAGAAGGAATCCCATCCCAAACAGGGGTCAAAAGAATTATGGATAGTTGACCAAAAAGGAACCACCTTGGGAATCCCAAAGAATATGTTTATGGGAATCCACCCCAGATCCACAATGCAATTTTTGAGGAGTGTAGTAGATAGTATGTAAGATGCAAAATTGTGTGAGATGGTACCTATCCTGTTTGATATATTTATAAAGCCTCTTCCATAGCACTTGCCACTCCCTGGGGTCCAGCTGAAAGTTTAGAGCTTGTTGCCAATAGAAGCAATCCCCTTGCAAACTTCCAGGATCTTAAGACTGAACACAGGTATAAAACTTAGAGGTGGGAGGGAGTTGCTCAGCAAGCAACAAGAACTCTGAAAGAAGGAGGCTGGATTGAACAGTTAAAAACTGTGGACCCAGAAAGCTGACAAGTACCCTGAAAAGTTGGAGAAGTTTAAATGGGTGGTAAACTGGAGTGGAAAGTTGTAGCTGAATAATTTCAGTGGAGATCACCTTGTCACTAATGAAAAAGGTCTCCAGGGAAGCATGTCAGAGTGAAGGACAGAAGCTAAGTGGAATGGGACTGTTGGTTATTTGGATATTGGGATTACCTAATAAGGGTTGTGACCAATCTCTAGACCAATTGGCCTTAAGATATAAGCATAGTTGTTTAAAGGCCTTAAGTGACCACATCAGGGGATTGTTATGTAATTGTGATGGAAGGGAGGAAGATGTCAGACACAACAAGCTAGAAAGTTGTAAGCCATACTCAAGATACACTTGGGACTCTAATTAGAGCCAGAGGGGGGAGCAGACCTGATCTGAGAGGGTATCCAGGGACTGGCTCATCTAGAGATCTTGCTGCTATGATGTGCACAATAATAAAGAAACATAGAAACATGGAAACATTGAATTTGATGGCAGATAAGGACCGCTTGGCCCACCCGGTCTGCCCATTTTCCTACCTAATAGATAAGCTGCAGATCCTAGTTAACCAGCAGCCTACTTCTTTCTACTCACACCCCCTAGAATTGCCTTATGGCTGTCCCATGCATGCTTGAATTCAACCACTGTTTTTGACTCCACAACCTCCTCCAGAAGGCCGTTCCATGCATCCACAACCCTCTCTGTGAAAAAATACTTCCTTTCATTACCTCTGAGCCCCCCTCTATCTTCAAATTGTGCCCCCTTGTTCTTACACACCTCTGTTTTTGAAAGATGCTACCCTCTTGGACTTTGTTGATTCCCTTGAGGAATTTGAAAGTTTCTATCATGTCCCCCCTCTCCATCCTTTCCTCGAGGCTATACATATTAAGCTCCTTTAGCCTCTCTTCATATGTCTTCCGGTGCAGACCTTGCACCATTTTAGCTCCTCCTCTGGACAGCTTCCATCTTGTCTATGTCCTTGCAGAGATTGGGTCTCCAGAACTGCACACAGTACTCCAGATGAGGTCTCACCAGCTGTCTGTACAGAGGATAACAACTTCCTGTTTTCTACTGGTGATGCCTCTCCTATGCATCCCAGTATCCCCAGCCCTCCTTACTGCCCTCTCTCACTTGCTTGCCCACCTTTAAGTCATCTGATATGACTACCCTCAGGTCCCTTTCCATTTTTGTTGTTGTTAGTATCTCACCCCCCATTGTGTACTCTTCCCCTGGGTTTTTGTTTCCCAGGTGCATTACCTTGCACTTCTTAAAAAACAGGCAGGCGAAGTCCCGCCAACTCCTTAGGGTGCATCAATTTGAAGTATTCCCATTGAGTAGCCCCCTTTTTCCCACAGAAATTCCAAAACAAGGCTTTGAAATCAGGAAAACCAAACTTTAGGAAAACAATGGCCAAGCATACTCAATGGATATAAAATATAGGGTAGGATATTCATTTTAACAATGTTTACTTTTCCCAAAAGTGAGATGGGAAGCGTCATCAACCTGTTATGGTCTTCATTAATCATTAAAAATAAGGGCAAAAAATTCTTTTTTGCCAGTTCTGAGAGAAAGAGAGAGAGAGAGAGAGAGAGCAAGAAATTTGGATCCCGAGATATGTAATGGCACTAGATTCTCAGCAAAGTCCCAAATCAAAAATCTGTTGCTTAGAAACATGAACATTCAAGGGCAGAACTTGAGTTTTATCAAGATTAAGTTTATACCTGGCTATGACAGAAAATTTTTGAATTTTCCCTAGGGCCACAGGGAGAAAAGATGTAGGGGATTCAACATGGAGAAGATGGTTGTCCTCATAAGCTGACAATTTGTACCTGGACCCTCCTACTAGTATCCCCCGATAGCCAGGTTTTGTTGGATCTTTAAGAGAAGATGCTCTAGGTACAAATTAAATAGAAAAGGGAAAAGTGGGCACCCCTGTTTAGTGCCACATTGGGATGACCCCAGGGCAGATAAAACCCCATTGCACCCAATTCTTGCTGTTGGATTGTGGTACAGTATCTTTATTCAGGTGGAAAAACCATACGGAAATTCAAACTTCTAAATGGTGGCAAGAAGGAAAGACCAAGAAACTCTGTCAAATGTTTTTTTTTTTTTTTTGCATTTAGGGAGACCAGAACAGCTGGTGTACTGCTCCCCCCAGACCCAGAAACCAGATACAGTAGTCTTCACAAATGGTCACTGGAATGATGCCCCACCATGAAGCCAACCTGTTCTGGAGAGATCAAACCTCCCAAACCTGAAGCAGCTGGCTGGTGAGGACCTTAGACAATATCTTAAAATCAGAATTAAGAGGAGTTATTGGACAACAGTTGGCCATGAGGAGTTCATCCTTCCAAGATAGAGACATTGATAGGGAGAAGGGCAGGGGTAAATGGAGAAAAAGGCAATAGCAGTAAGGACAGGGATGGGGCAAAAAGGGGTAAGGACATCAAAAAATGGAGGGTAATTAGTACCAATGCCTGTAGTCTAGGTAACAAGCTCCCTGAACTGGTGGCCTTGGTGGAAGAGGGATGCCTTGATATCGTGGCAGTCACAGAAACATAGTACACAGAGAACCATGACTGGAATGTTAACATACCACGGTACACAATCTACAGGAGGGACAGGGAGGGTAGAAGTGGAGGAGGAGGAGGAGTAGCTGTCTATGTAAGGGAAGGGATCAAAGCAGTGGAACAAAAAAATTAAAAAGGGAGGTGAGGAGGCATTGTGGGTCATCCTGGAGACTGGAAATGGCACCACAATCCACACAGGAGTTGTATACAGACCCTGTCTCAGGGGAAGGAAATGGATAAGGAAATGATAGATGGCATCTTTAGGATGGCAGAGAAAGGGGAGATATTGTTGATGGGGGACCTGAATATGCCAGATGTTAACTGGAGTATCTTTGCTGCAGCCACATCCAAGAGCAGGTCCATTCTCGATGCCCTACAGGGGCATGCCTCAGAGAGCTAGTGTTGGAACCCACTTGGGAGGGAGCAATCTTAGATGTAGTACTCTCAAATGGGGATGGAGAGAGGATCTCAGATCTAGAAGTGGGTAGCCATCTGGGGACAAGTGACCACCAAACAGTGTGGTTCATGATAAACTCAGCTGCAGAGTCAAGCCATGCAAAAATGAGGATACTGGACTTCAGGAGGGCTGACTTTGTCAAAATGGGAGAGTGCCTCAGAAAAGCACTAGCAAACAAGCAAGAAGGAGGAGTGGAACAACAATGGGAAACCTCAAAACTGTCAACACAGAGGCAACAGGCCTTTATTTTATTTATTTATTTAGCTTTTGTTAACCAGGTAAGTACACTAGACAAGTATTATGCCTATTTTCAGGAACGACCTGGGAGAGTACAGACAGTGATACAGAAATGGGGCAGGGAAAAATACAAGTATATCACACAGCGTTACAAAAAGTGCAGAGAACAAATGAAAGTACATCATGGCGGTGTAACAATAGGTAGGAGTAAATGCAAGTACATCCCACAGTGTTACAAGATAGTGCGGAGAACAGTGCTCATTCAACATGACAGCATAACAACATAAAGGGGTGGTTTCACTCATTTTACAGTGGAGCAGAAGTCAATAAGGCAGCCTATAACATCATAGTAGGACGCCACCAGGGAGACGGTAGGTCAGACATACATTTAGAGACATGTGGATAAAGGCAGAACCAGCAAGTGTAGGTGTTGCCAGTTATGCCCAAGTTGAGGAGTACCTTGGTTTGAAGATAGAAATAAGGATACAACAAACAATTTCAGACAACCTGTATGAGGCAAGAAAGGGTCACTGCAAAGAACATTAGTCTAGGGAGGCTTAGGGCATTCACACGCTCAGGCAAGTTTTAAGAAGCCCCACAAGGATTTGCGAAAACTCTGGTGGGAGGAGACCAATCTGAAATGTTCTGGAAGGGAGTTCCAGAGTCTAGGCGCACTTACGACAAAGTCCCTATCCCCCATGAGGGTCCGGTTGGGGGGGACTTTGAGCATTCCCGAGGCCTGGGACCTAAGAGGGTAGGGAGAAATGTCAGTTTGTGGTAGACGCTGGGCCAGCCCCGAAGGGATGCCAGTTTGAATCACTTTGACCGTAAGACATCCTACCCCAAAATCGAGGTACCTGGCTGGAGAGAGCCAGTGGAGATTATCATAAAGGTCGCAGCAATGGGTGAGATGGGGTGGGGGGGCAACCAAGGCAAAACGACAGATGTTATTGTAAGTCGTATGCCATCTAAACAAATCCAAATGAAAGAAAAAAAAACACTATGGTTCTCAAAAGAGGTGGTGGGGAAGGTTAAGAGAAAAATATAGCATTCAGGAAGTATAAGGAAACACAAAAGGAGCAGGACACATAACTGTACCTGTTAAAGCAGAAGGAAGTGGGGAAGGCAGTCAGAATAGCAAAGGCCCAAACTGAGGAAAAGATAGCCAACTCGGTTAAGAAGGGGGATAAAATCTTTTATAGGTACATTAGGGAACGAAGAAAGACAAAGGGGAGGGATAGTGAGGCTGAATAAAGGGGACTGTGGGTGGGCAGAGAGGAACAGTGAAAAATCAGGGATATTGAATGAATACTTCTGCTCAGTATTCACAAAAGAAGAGGGGGAAGTACCTAATCCAATCAATAAAAGCACTCTGGATAGGGGATCGATACCAGTCCTTTCACAGAAGAAAGGGTTCTGAAAGAACTCCTAAAACTGAAGGTGGACAAAGCAATGGGGCGTGACAGGATTCACCCCAGAATTCTAAAAGAACTAAGGGGAGAACTAGTGACACCACTGACTACCCTTTTTAACAAATCATGGAAGGATGGTGCGATACCTGAGGACTGGAGGAGGGCAGATGTGATTCCCCTTCACAAAAGTGGGAGCAAGACAGAGGCAGGAAACTACAGACCTGTCAGTTTGACCTCAGTGGTAGGGAAAATCATGGAATCACTTCTGAAGGAAAGAATTGTTGAGTACCTAGAGGCCAGTGGGGCACAGGACTCAAGGCACATGGATTCACAGCGGGAAGGTCATGTCAGATGAATCTAATTGATTTCTTTGACTGGGTGACCAAAGCAGTAGACCAGGGAAAGGCTATTGATGTGACCTACCTAGACTTTAGCAAGGCATTTGACACAGTCCCATACAAAAGATTAATAAACAAGTAAGCCAGCCTGGGATTGGGTCCCAGGGTGGTAGCCTGAGTAAATAATTGTCTGGACAACAGGATACAGTGGGTAATAGTAAACTGAGTCCACTCCAAGGAAAGGGGGGATACTAGTGAGGTACTGTAGGGTTCAGTACTGGGACCAGTCCTCTTTAATTTCTTCATCGGTGACATTGCAGAGGGGTTGAAAGGAAAAGTATGCCTCTTTCCAGACACAAAGATCTGCAACAGGGTTGATACACAAGGAGGGGGAAGGAAAGGATGAGAAGGGACTTGGCAAGGTTGGAGGAATGGTTAATAGTATGGCAGCTTGGATTCAATGCAAAGAAGTTCAAAGTAATGCACCTGGGAAACAAAAAGCCAGAGGAAGAGTACACGGGGGTAGTAACAACAACAAGAATGGAAAGGGACCTGGGGGTAATCATATCAGATGACCCAAAGGTTAGTAAGCAATGTGAAAAGGCAGTAGGGATGGCGGGGGGGGGGGTACTGGAATGTATAGGGAGAAGCATCACCAGAAGAAAACAAAAAGTTGTTATACCTCTGTACAGACAGTTGGTGAGCCCCATCTGGAGTACTGTGTCCAGTTCTGGAGACCCCATCTCTGCAAGGACATAGACAGGATGGAGGCAGTCCAGAGGAGGGCAACTAAAATGGTGCAGGGTCTGCAACAGAAGCCATATGAGAAGAGACTAAAGGAGCTTAATATGTATACCCTTGAGCAAAGAAGGGAGAGGGGGGACATGATAGAAACGTTTTAGTACCTCATGGGAATCAACAAAGTTCAAGAGGGTAGCATCTTTCAGAAAAAGAGATATGCAAGAACAAGGAGACAGAATTTGAAGATAGAGGGGATACAGCTCAGGGGCAATGTGAGGATGTATTTTTACACAGAGAGGGTGGTGGTCACATGGAATGGCCTTTCTGAGGAGGTCATGGAGTCAAAAACAGTGGGGAAATACAAGAAAGCATGGGACAGACAAGGCAATTCTTGTGGGGGGGTAGGAAGAAATAGGCTGTTGGTTAACTAGGATCTGCAGCTTATCCAGTAGATAGGGAAATGGGCAGACTAGGTGCGCCAAGCGTTCCTTATCTGCCGTCAGAGTCTATGTTTATATGTTATGTTTCCTTGGCTTAAGTATGAGGGAAATCCAGGCCTGAGTTAGGGAGGACTCAGTAAGGCCAGAGAAAAGATAGTTAAACAGACGGGTTAGAAAAGGGGCTAAAGTAGCAACAAAAGTAGTATAAAAAATATTAAAGAAGTCATCCTGGCCAAGAGCCTTCTCTTTCAGAAGAAGCTCTATAACCTGACAAACTTCAAATAGTGTGATAGGGGAATTTAGGAGGTCTGGTTGTTGACTCAACAAAGTAGAGTGAGTGAAGCTAAATGCAGTACTCCTCAATTTTCTGTGTAAGGGCTGGGGAGGTAGGTTCTTGACTATATAAAGAACTATAATATTTATGAAAGGCTTCTGCAATGTCACGGGGGTGGGTAAGGACTGGATCCCCAGGAGTAGACTGGAGACTAAGGATAACCTTAAGCAAGTCCATTTGCTTCAAGCGGAGGGCTAAAAGTCTTCTGGCTCTCTCACGAGCCTCCAGTTACCACATCTTAGTGCACTGCAAAGCATAATCTGCTTTTTCTGCTATGAGCACATAATACTGTGCCCTAAGATCATTCAGATGGGACCAGGAGGTGGGATCAGACTGAGAAAAAAAGGAGTGTTCTAAAGTATGGATTTAGGAAAGGAGATCTTCCATTTTCTGAGTATGGCATTTCTTGGCAGTAGTGGCAAGCCTAATGCACTCTCCCCCAGCTGCGCACTTCATAGCAGCCCAAAGAACATCAAGGGCCATGACCAACCCTCATTGTCTTGCAAAAAAATTGAGAAATATTTGAAAAGTATCCTGAGAGCTGGAGTCTTTGAGAAGGAGGGGGTTGAGCCACCTGATCGTATCACAGTCATCCTGACCCCGGAGAGAATGGTCCTGCATCATCAGTACATGGTCTGATACAAGCAAAGGCTGGATGGTGCAGGCCAATGGTCTGGTCAGAGTGTCATTACTAACTAAGATGAAATCAATATGGGAGTAAGTGGAGTGTGGGATTAAGTAAAAAGTGTAATGGTGAGTAGTATGATGGAAAATGTGCTAGGGGTCAACTAGGCCTAATGTATCCATGAAATCCCACAGCCCCCTCTGTCCTGGGGAGTGATCCTTCTTACAGATACCTGAATGGTCTAAGTCTGTATGTAGGACCAAATTCCAGTCCCCCCCAGGA
This sequence comes from Neoceratodus forsteri, assembly GCA_016271365.2. Taxonomy (NCBI): domain Eukaryota; kingdom Metazoa; phylum Chordata; order Ceratodontiformes; family Ceratodontidae; genus Neoceratodus; species Neoceratodus forsteri. Next base: position 897,021,424 of record CM057458.1, read on the forward strand.
GGATGGGTAAATGGGTGTAAAACTCCAACCAGGTTAATATGTCAGAGAAAAAGTGTGGAGAATCGGAACTGGGTCCATACATAGTACCCAACAAGATGTCCATTAGGCCCAAGCGTCTATGTAAACACAAGTAATGGTCAACAGTGTTCCAATGTTCCTTAATCAGGCTGAAAGGAGTGTGTCTATCAATTAAGATAGCAACATCTCCTTTTATTTTACTACAGCCCACTCCAAAGGCCTGTCCCACTTACTCCCTGCAGAAGAATGAAATATCCTCTCTATGCAGGAGAGTCTCCTGGAGGAAAGCTACCCATGGTTGGAACTTCTTTAGATGCTTCAATGCCATAGCCCTCTTCTATTTATCCTGACCTCCCCTTGATGTTCCAAGTTATAAATCTAAAGTGAGTACCCATGTTTGCCATTAAGGCAGAAAAGAATGGAATCAGAAAAAAAAAACACCCTTCCCCAAATCCATGACCACATCGTAAACCAGCTGTGCTCCAGTCCCTCCCTAGCCCACCCAGGAACTCAAAATATAGGACAAATATGAAATCCCTAGAGTTCCAAACCAAATAACAAAAACCAAGTCCTCTCCCATGCACTCCCCCCTTAAGAAACGACACAATAGCAAAGCCCTAAGAGAAGGTTATTGACCCCTGGGCCAAGAGATCGCACTCCCAATGTCTCCAGGTCTGTGATGTGTTCAAGGGTTCACAGACCTCCCCAGCCCTTCTGTTTGACAAAGCCAAAACTCCCAACCCCTTGCTCAAGTAAATGGAGTCTCCTAGTAACTAAAACCAAAAATAGCACTAAACATTACAGTAATTCCCACACCCCTCCAGAGTCTGTCACACCCTACTCTCAGCGTTCACAATGTTCTGCCTCTCCAAAGGACTACTCATTTATGTCTCCCTATTGGCACACCTGTGCCCAGGAGATCTTCCCCCAACTCTGATTCTGCACCTCTCTCTGCAATAAGTCACACACCTCCTAGAATCTTAAACTTCCTGCCCCCTTGCGCACGAGTACCCCCCTCCCCTTGTTTTGCTGGCCATGGCCTAATGTAACAAAACCATCCTTACAATACAGTGCCCCAAATGCCTACTCAAATTACCATTCCTGTGCCCTTCCTCCTCTCAGTCCTGCACTTGCCTCCTACTGTTGTCAGGTGATGCTTAGCTAAATCCTGGACTTATTAAGAGGCAAAAATAAAGCAATCTTATGAAGCAAATATCTGACCCCCTCACCTCTTGCCCTAACTGGTTTAAATTCAAAGGACTCAAAATAGCTCATTTGAATGCACACAGCATTAGGGGGAAAATGGCCGAACTTGAAGCCTGGTCACAACATTATTAACCTGATATCCTCTGTATAACCGAATCATGTCTCAAACCCTCCATACTGTCTCATGAGATTGCCCTTCCCCGGCTTTACATGCTTCAGACAAGATCGGGTCACCAAGAAAGGAGGAGGGGTATTAATCTATGCTAGAGCTGATTTAATAGTTAATGAGCTAACAGACTTAGAGATCAACCCTGTAGCAGAGTATATTTTTATCACAGTCAGCCTTGGCCAAATCAAGAAAGTAACAATAGGTTGCATCTACTTACCCCCTAATCTCGCGTCCTACTATGCTGAACTGCTTGCCAGGTTGGATTCCCTCCAAAAGAAAGACACCATATTATGTGGTGACTTCAATCTGAACAGGTTTGGACCCCTTAAATCACAGTACCAAGCTGCCCTACTAGATGTAAAGCTGGAGCAACTCCTAGATGATCCCATGAGATTAAATATGAAGTCAGGTATGCACACTCTCCTGGACTGGATTCTAACTAATACTCCAATGTCTGTCAAAGTCACTAGAACCTCCCTGATGTACTCAGTGACTGTTCCCCAACCTACTGCATCTGGAAGAATAACTGCCCACACCCCCTCCCAAAATTCATATAACTAGGGACCTAGCTAACTTCACTGCAGATGCCTTTTGTGCAAGGCTTGCCTCAGCTGACGGGTTCCAAATATCCTCCCTACCTGACATAAACCAGGCTCTAGAATACCTGATCAACACCTTTACCTCCATCCTTGATTACCTTGCCCATTCCAAACTAAGTAGATCAAAAGGTACACACACTCCCTGGCTTAATCAGGAACTGAGACACCTTATTCATTCTTGTGATAAAGCCTGGCAAGTCTTTAAAAAATCTAAGCTCCAATCAGATTGGAATTCTTACCACCAGCTTTATAATATTTCCAAATATAAAATCGTAAAAGCCAAAAGGGGTCATCTTGTAACCAGGCAGGTATCTAACCCCAAGTGTTTCTGGAAGGAAATCAACGCGCTCCTCAAGGGCAAAGAAAGGATCCTCCCACAAACCAATGTTAGCAAAAGGCTCCTTACTATCCTCTCCTAAGGAGATAGCTGCTGGACTGAACCACTTCTTTATGGACCTTGATCCCTACAAAATCAGCCTCCCTGAAATTTGCCCAGAGCACCTGGCCAGCCAGGAGGAGGCTCCATATCCTCTCTTCCATCTAAAAGCTACCTCCCATAAGGAGGTCCTTAAACTTCTGAGGGGCCTTAGTCTGGATAGTTCACCAGGATTTGACTCCCTAACCCCCAAATTCCTCAGACTAGGTGCTCCTGCTCTTACCTTCTTGATCTCCTGCCTAATCAATAGATCTTTCATCACACATGCTATCCCCGACAAAGGGGAGATTGCCTTTGTTGTCCCAGTATACAAAAGTTGTCTGACCAACCTCATTGAAAACTACAGACCCATATCAATCTTATGTCCTATTGCCAAAATCCAAGAAAAGATCCTCTAGAATCAATTATACTCTTCTCTGGAACAAAATAGTGCCCGTACCAGCCACTAGCACAGCTTTCGGAAATCCAATGGGACAGAAACTGCTCTCCTGTGGGTCACCTCTGACTTACTACAGGCAATGGACCTAGGCAATGTGACTGGAGCAGTGTTTGTTGACCTAACTAAGGCATTTGACCTAGTCAACCACCCTCTTCTCATCTTCAAGTTTCGTAACCTTGGCCTTGATAGCAACACCTTCTCCTGGATCAGTGATTACTTAGCAAATAGGTCTCAGTGAGTCAAATGGGCCAGCAAAACCTCTTCCCTGTCTAATATTTCAGACATGGTACCTCAAGGATCAATCCTAGGGCCTCTCCTATTCTCATTATTTATTAATGATCCACCTCTGAACTGTGGAGGGGCATTGGTCTAGCTATACACGGATGATGCCATTCTTTACAGATCCTCCAGTGATTTCTCTAGTATTAACTCTGACCTAGCAAATGATTTTCAGATCTTAGAAGCATGGTTTAAAAATAACCTATTAGTCCTGATCACCAAAAAGACTAAATCCATGTTGTTCCACCACACCTGCTTCGACACAAGTACCCAACCCCCCAGTGATCAGAACATCCACTGGCATACAGCTTGAAAAGACCTCAAATTCAAATACCTGGGTGTAATGCTTGATGAGCACCTATCTTTAGATGCACATGTAACCAGCATCATAAAGGCCACCAACCAGAAGATAGGTCTCCTCTATCGAACAGCCCCCTACCTCTCGAACCGTGCTAGGAGTACTATTGCCTCAGCCACCATTCTGCCTGGCCACTTCTATGGGGCCTCAATAATACATTATCTAAGCCAGGACTCCTACACAAACTCAGTACAGGCTATCATAGGATTCCCTGCTTTGCTGTAAAGGCCCCAGCCCGAACCCATCATTGTCTAGTGCTAAACACCTTGGGCTGTCCATCTTCCAATGCCAAACTTGACTTCCCAGTGTATTGCACCACTTTCAAACTAATACACCTCCCCCCAACCCCGAGTTTATCTTGCCTAGTTCACCTGAAACCCTCCCCTCGAACGCACAGGTCCTCCCACCTCCCACTGTTAAACCTACCTAAGACTCACCTAGTTGTTGGCAGAAGATCTTTCTCCTTCAAAGCACCACAAAAATGGAATAACCTTCCACACACATTACTCTCATGCAAGAATCTTCCCCTTTTAAAAAGGCTATACAAGGAAATCTTCTACATGCCCTCTGCCTGTAATGGCAACTGCACCTAGCCCTCTCCTGGGCACCACCACTCCTTCTATCCGCTTTTTACCTCACATCTCCTTTCTCTAGCTTGCTTCTCCACTTTGTCTAACTCCTATTAGCTTCTCATGCCAACCTTCTATTAATTTACAGCATGATATTCATGAGAATGTCATCCCCTTACACTGATTGTATAGCAGCTATTGACATTTGTCATGAACTGTCTACCAAATGTATATCGTACCCAGTCTATCTAAACATGTTAAGCACCTATTTAGAACATATGTTAAATCCATCCTTTAAATGTCCATTCAATATATCTGTTACTCCATGACTGTGTTTTTGATGTGCACATCTATAAATTATTATCTGCAATTGTTTGTTTCTACCTGTATGGAATATTTCAATTCCCCGAGTCGCCCCTGAGAAAGGAACTTGTTTGTCTCAGTAGGCTCACCCAGTCATCAAAATTTAAATAAATAAATAAAATTGGGCCCCCCTCCAATAATATGTTGAAACTCCATTAATACATGTATCGACAAAATAACCTCCATCCATCACCTAGACGAGGGGTACATTATAATAGTTCTAACAATGATATTAAACAACCAGGCAATAAAACTATCAAAGGTAGAATACTTGTCTGAAGTATTCAAAGAATTCTCTCCCAGCCAGACAATGACTAGAAATAATAGAAAAGACCAAACTGTAGTATGTTCCCTTTAAACTGAAATAAATTTGAACAGCTAGCAACACCAATTAAAATAAGAAAGTCCTCAAATAAACATTAGGTGCTATCACAGGAGCCAGAAGTCCAGCAGAAGCAGACAATCCAAACAAAGGTCAGGCAGTCTCAATGAAAAAAAAAAATAAAATGAAATATCATCAAAGTGTCTCAGGAGTTTGATCAAAGGGCATCTAAAACTGGACATCAGTTGAGCTTATTCAAATGAGGCTCAGAAGACATCAAAAGTCAGCAACTCTGAACTGCTATAGTTGTGCTGAGTCTCTGAAAATGAGAATGTTCCAGAAGGTGCAAGTTAAAAAGGAGCTTATGATCACATGAATCAACAGGGCTCCTTCAATAGTCAAAAATATGCCGGCTCCATATACCTTATCAGCAAAAGGATTAAAACCAAATGGCACAGTGTATATAAACAAAAACAGTACCCCTAAAAGTTCAGTGTCCACCCCAGAGACCAAATTGTATATAGACTACAATACAGTTATGTCCAGAAAACACAAATAAAAGCATTGACAGTGAGCAAATTGTTGAAGTAGTGCTGGTCTCATAACTCCATTCCAGGTAGTCAGTCAGGAGGAAAGCGCATGCAAGTCCCGAACAAATCTTGAGTGAGGAAGCAACTCAGGGAGAATTATCCATGCCTTCCCGATCCTAAGTGCTGCAAAATTAAAATTCATGAAGCACAGATGAGATCCCAACAAAAGTCAATTCCCACTCTGGGGAACTACTGAAAGAAAACATATTTAGTCCATACAGTTCCACCAATACGAAGGGTAGGAGCAACCCATTAATAAACCAGGATGCTACCACACCATAGCATCTTGCAGGAACATTGTTTCTTGGAACAAGGAAGATCAAGTTGCCTTGAAAAGGTCTGGTGGCTATGCAGTTCTCGGCTGGCTTGCTCAGCCGAATCAAATCCTCTCTGCTCCACATTAATGTTGATTTGTAGCTTAGCCAGATAGATGACTATAAATTTTATGTTGGCGGCAATCAGTTTTGAAACTATAGGATGGTAGGAGGCCAGCTATGTCTTACAACTAATGGGAGTTCTTAAAATATGCATATCTTCACATCCTCCCAAGTAACTGACTGCAGTTCTTTGATTTTCACCAGTGCATGTTGTCAGTTCAAGTCATTTAAAAATCAGAATATGAATGGGAGAGGAGGCTCGTTTGGTGGGAGCATAGTCTGGAGAGTGTGATAGGCTCACTCTTTTACATATGCCGGGCCATTAGGGGAGGATCCCATTAATTTTTCACATAGCTTCTGAGCAAATAAAACAGCATGGAGACCCTCCAACTTCTCCGGCAGTCCTAATGCCACAATATTATTTTGATGAGAACGCCCCTCCAAATCCTCAAGCTTGGATTCAAGTTGGGAGAGTCTCTGGTACAGAGTAATGACCTCTGGCTCCATCTTGTTGTGCCAGGTGCCCAGTGATGTAACTCAGGCCTCCGTTTTGCCAACCCAGTGATTGAGGGTCTCAGTCACCAGCCATATAGCCTGAATTTCTCTAGTTAATAACTGCATGGTCTCCTTTACAAGGGGAAATTCAGCCGAGAAATGTTCCTCAATCAGCGCAGTAGAAGAGGAGCCTATTTTCGTCACCAGACTAGATTGGGCCTTGTACTGATTATTGAAGAGAGGGACAGAGAGAATTCTGGAGATGATGCTGCCTCTTAGAAGCACATCACGTGACTCCCAGTTTTCATTTCTTAGGGGCTTAGTGTTGTACTAGTCATTAAAACCTTTCTTTTGATATATAAATTGCCTGCTACCTCCAACTGACACAGTTATGGAGGTATTTTGTATTAGTGTTGTAGTACTCGTTAAGATGTTTATTTTGATATACAGATTGTCCCATAACTGCATATATTTATGGAGTTATAGCTTGTTAAATTAGAAATATGGACAAAAAACTATGTCCAAATCTTTTTTTCATAGGAAGGGAATCTTTTTTCATATGGCCATAAGAAAACATAAGTTTGGGTCATGATAAAACATTTTAAAATGTATTAAAGACAAATTTCTGGGTGATTTTTCCCAAAACTATCTGCAGAATCCACCTGAGGGGGTCCTGATTAGCTCCAGTCTGTTGTTAAAGTTCTGTTCCATTCTTCACCCTGCCCAGAATCCCAAACTTACATTTGTTGGCATGGCATTTCAACTCCTCTACATCACCTATAAGCTGTTCATCCTGAGTCTCCATAACTAAGTCTTTCCAATAATCCATCCAGTTTAGTACAACTTGAAAACTGGATACAATATCAAACCTGCCTCTTAGCTACAAAATCACTACTCGGACTTCAGCATCCTGGAGTCACAAGTCTATTCTTCAGGCCCACACCGCACCAGGAACTCTGACCATCAGGTTCTCACCATCCCTTGCTGCAGAACCTCTCAAGGTCAGAGGTCATATGCCTACCGGGCACCACTTTGGCTCAATAACCTCGGCACTGAACATAGCGCCACGCAGAGATTGTGGCTTTTTAAGACCATGCTAAGACAACATCTACTGAAGAAAAACTCCTGTGACTGTACTTTCTAATTACTCCACAGACACCCACTACTGACCCTGGTTTTATTCACCTTTCAGGTTATTATTATCTCCTCGCTAATCCTACTTTGTCCTTCTACCCTGAATTGTCCCCATTTTTGCCCTGCAACACCCTGCACTCTCCTCTCCTCTCCCACCCACCCCTAAAAAGTCATCATGTCCCCCCACTCAATGCCCCCTAGTCTCCTTTCTGGATAGCTGCTTACTGTCTTTATCTGACAATGCCACCTAGGCTGTTACTGTTACCTGAATTATCCTAGTGTTAAAACCATCTCTCTTTCCTATTTACAATGTATTTTTGTCTATGTTTGCTCACCTAGCTAGAGACTCCTAAACCCACAATGTATGTATACCCACCTTTACAACATGGAACCTTTGTAAAAAAGTGATCTCCCGCTCAAAGGTATTGTAATCCAAGAGTGAATAAATAAATAAATAAATAAGATACACATGTTGGACTCTTTGCAGGATATAATTTTTATTATTTTTCAATAATTTATTTTTGAAGAAAAAATGGAAACAAGACGGGAGCCAAATGAAAAAATAATTTTTCATCATGAAAAAAAAGATTATCCTCATATGACACAGAATCTTTTTTTTTGTTTGTTTTTTTGCATGGGCCAAATTCTTTTTTTGTATGGATCAGCTATCCAAAACAACAAACTGAGCATGCTCAGAACTGAAATGTCAAATCCTTATAACTCTGGAAAGGATTAATATTTTTTAACCAGACTAGAGAAAGGCACCACTGTTGCTCAAGCTATTTCTACCCTGAAAATTTCAAAGCAAAATTCCAAACCATCTTAGCACTAAGCAGTGACAAAGAAGGGACCTCCCTCAATTTTTGTCACTTATTTTGATATCTGAATTTCAAAATCTGCACATCCAACCAGAACAAAACTTGACAGTTCAAGAGATCTTGGCCTCAAGACCTGGCTTGCAAAATTTCATGAACATTTATTAAAACGTGACAATGCTATTAAAGTACAAATTTAGGATTTTAACATTAAACAGCCTACTCAACCCTGACTATAGTGGTGCTACAGAGCCACTGTAATATGTGTTGAAAGTACGCTCTTTCCCAACCCCAGACAACCTGACTGTTTGGCAACAATCTCCATAACTGCAGCAATGGTGCAGATTGTTCCACCATTTCTATAAATCGGTGAGCGAATTATATGTTTAGCAGGAATATAATCATCATTTACTGTTTATTATTTAATTATGGAAAATGATAATAAGCACAGATCCACCTTTTTGCAGGACCATTCTCTTTACCTCTCCTTAAGTGTTGTGGCTGTCTCGCCTTGCTGTGCTCCTTTCCCAGTCAACAACATTAACTTACTGACCAACTAACATATATGATTTTATTTGTGTTAATCTTCCCAATCTTGTACCTTTTAAAAGCTGTTGCATTCATCATTACAATGCTTCTTTAATTGCATCTAACCTTGTAGCTCACCATATTTGGTGATTTTCCGTGGTAACTGAACTAAATATTAATGTATGTTACTTGATGATGTTGTTACTGTACACTAATTTTAATTTTATAACCTTGACGTGGAATCTTTGCAAATGAGCACTTGTGCTCAAAGGCACTTTTTAGCACTAAACAAAATCTACCTTCCACCAGTGAAATTCTGGTGAAATGCTAATTTTGTATCCATGAAATTTCATGAAATATCCATGGACATCATGTAAAATTTTGTCAGAATTGTGATTTCAGTTATTTTCACCTAATTTCAAACATATTAGTCCACAGTGCATCAAAATCAGTATGCTGAATTTACCATGGCCCATATGGACTCATTCCAAGTTTCACATCTCCATCTTTAAATGTTATTGACTTCAAAGCTGTCCAACATTTCACATTTTTAAAACTACATTGTGCAATTATGTAAACTGCAGAATTTCAAAAGTATTACTCCAAATTACACCAAATTTTTATGCTGTATTTATCAATTCTCATATAGATGTATGCCAATTATCCAATCTGTATCTTCAAAGGTGACTGAGTTACATGCCTCCAAACTTTCATCATTTTAAAATTGCATTTCACAGTCATGTAAACTGCAGAATTTTAAGCCTCTATAACTTTAAACCTAGAGAAAAGAATATCGCCAATTTTATTAGATTCCTAACCCTAAATATTAGACTTTCATGCCACTCCCATGGCCCAGCAGTAGAGTATCATGCTGCTACATTGACAACTCGGTTTCTGACATGGGTACGGGATGTGATGTCGGGAAGCAGACCATGACTGAAATGATTGTCACTTGGCAATTTATTTTGGCTGGGGAGGGTTGGTAGCAGGTTCCACTAATATAGCAAACCCTGTGCAGGGAAAGCTTTGGCTACTGAGGCTGACATAGGGACCTCCCCTACTAGGGGAGATGGGAGGGAAAGATGTTGGAGTAACAACAGATAGGCAACTGTATGATGGCTTTGTACAACCTGATCAGGGTATGTCCCATGAACATCCTTGACAGTCAAGCTGCTGGCTGCAGGAAAAAAAAAAAAGTTGTGTCAGCTCTCAAATCTCTTGTTTAAAAGCTGGCCAAGTTATAAGCAGTCAAATATTCCAAACTATCATCAGTAATTAAAGTTGAATTTCATGTGCTTTTCTGATACTTTTGTCAAAGTCATGCCCATACATTTTGCCCAGTCATACACCTGAATTGCCATTGTAGAGGACAGTAAAGGCTTGGTAAAGTATCAATATTATAGCAATCATAGGATGCCCCATATTAAAAGTATACTGGTAACAAGAGTCAGGTCACATTCTTGAGTAATGAACTATGAAGAATAGTCATGGACATCACTGTGCACTACCCTGAAGTATTGCAATATGTCAGATAACCACTAGCGCTCACTGACATAATGACTTGTATAAGCACATGCACATGCATCATTGCTTTTGTACAATACCACCTGCTGATTCTCTAACAATCCTGCAGATAACAATGTACATTTTTACAGCTGCAACTGCAGAGCCTTTTAGACATCATTCTATCACTGGGGGGGGGGTACTTCAGACTCCTTCTGAAGCACAATTTCAGAGTTGAACCACCATCCTTCCACTACCTGAAATCACTATGCTGAGGTGTGGTTGGGGTGGAGAGAATGAGTTCCTTTTTGATATGTAGCATTCTGCTGCCAGCTCAGACTACATATACCATCAGAACATTGACACGCCAACAGCAACACCCCCACAGCAAAAACCTCAACATCGACAGATTTTGTACTGATGGGGATTTCTTATCTACAGACTTTATGTAGATGGGGGGGTAAGGCATCTAACTCCACTGTCTGTGTGATGTGGAGTTAGATATTTAAAGTAGGGGGGTGCGTGGGGGCACAGCCCCACTGCATTGATGCACTCAAGTGTGGCAGTCAGTGCAGGCATGTTGTGGGTTGTTGTCAGGACATGTGGGTGTTGGGGATGTCAGAAGGTTTGCATCGCTGTAAGGGACGTTGCTGTGTTTTCCATTGCTGTGGCTTGGTAGAACCCTCAGATTACAATCAGTGGAGTGTAAACAGCACAGGCAGCTTGTTTTAGTCTTAAAGAACAACTAAACCCTCTTTTTACACATTTTTACCTAAACAATGCATTGTTGGCAGGGGTGTACTGCTCCCATACTTCTTAAAGTTCTTTAGAGAGGCAGTATGGTGCAGTGGTTTAAGGCTCTGAGCTGCAAGTCTGGAGACTTGGGTTTGAATCCCACAGCCCCTACTTACATACTGTGTGACCCTGAGCAAGTCATTTAACTTCCCTGTGCTCCCAGGTTCCATCTGTAAACAAGCTTTCAGCTTAGTGTGTCTCACCTGGTTAAACAATTGGAAAAAAAAGTCTTCAATGATGTTTTTTTTTATGTAGTTCTCCAGGCAGCAGTCTTAAATCAGGAACTGAACAGTCTTGAGAGACAGTTGTAAGGGAACTTTGTTTTTATTGTTTCTCTGCTGAATTCCTTCATAGATGAGCACAAATTAATCTGAGATCAGGTTTTAGCTTGTGGCAGTAGGGTCACTGGGCTGGGATAGGCAGACAGCCATTGTGATGAGCCTCCGATTGAGTAAAACAGGCAGTCTCATTTTTTTAGCAAATGTGTTTGTTTGCAAAGTTAAAATTACTTTTCCTACTAAGGTAAGTAAAGATCATGTTAAACTCTGTCCAGGTTTTGTACTGTCAATCCTGTGGAAGAAGTTTGTGTTTCCACTTTATTTGCATTTGTAAAGGGTTTCTTTGGAAATACTACGCGATTGATAATACAGTGGCAGTTTTATTGGTGCCTGTGTCTTATGGCCATCTTCACTCTGGGACTTGCAAGTTACTGTAAGCTCCGGTGGTGCTGGTGGTTAAGGGGTTGGAGGGTGAGGCTTCAGTTCAGTGTTCTTCTTTTAGCCAGACTCATTTGTTTTTAGTACTATAATCAAACATGTAAACAGTAAGACAGAGTAACTATGACATTAAACTAGGACTACACTTACCTGATACTTGGCCTTTGGTGGTGCCTAATTTTGCACTTGTGATAGCATGGAGGATCCTGGAGCTGAATTCACTGCTCTGTTTTGACATGTCATATTGTCTCCTATATATCTACTTGTCTGATATGTTTCTGTTTGTATTAAATGAAGCATTTGGTTGATGTGGTAATGCTATGTATGTTTTGCTATCCAAACATTCTAAAGTCAGTGCCAAACATGTTTGCTTTCATGTTGTTACAAGTTAGAACAACAGTATATTGAGACTATAGGCAGGCCTTTCTTAACCCCATGAGCCTGTGTTTCATGGACTGGGCTAAGGAGTATAGGCCTCCAAATTCAGAGCTGGTGATGTATGGACTGTGGCAGTTTGTTTGCAGCCTGCCTGAGGGGGCAATATTCAGACAATTAGCTCACTGCAACTGGAGCGTGCAAACTGTATAAATATGGGGCCATGTCAGTATGGTGCATAGTGAATTTGCACTATGCTGACACAGGCCTAGACTGAATATGACTGGCAGGAGCATAATGGAGGTAGCATGAATCAAATGGAGTAGCGACAAGGCTCCTGTAGGCTGAATGAGAAGAGACCTGAATAAACTGGCAAAATGAAGGAAATAATGGCAACTGGGGTTTAATGCAGAGAAGTGCAAGATCATGCACATAGGGAACAGAAATCCTGAAGCCAACTATAGGCTGGGAGGGGAGCTGCTGGCAGTCACAAGGGGAAGAAAAAGACTTGGGCATCATCATCATCACCGATGACCTGAAATCATCCAAGCAGACCACTAAAGCAGTAGGTAAGGCTAGGGGGATGTTGGGATGTATTAGTAGGGGTATCACAAGTCAGAACAGGGAGGTAATAATCCCTCTTTACAAGGCACTGGTTGGGCCCCATCTGGAGTACTGCATGCAGTACTGGAGGCCACAGCTTCACCAAGGACATTAACCAAATTGAGGCAGTCCAGAGAAGGGCAACCAAAATGATGCAGGGACTGCATCAGAAAACATATGAGGACAGATTAACGGAGCTCAATATGTATACCCTAGAGCAAAGGAGGGAAAGAGGTGATATGATCGAAACATTCAAACACCTTAAGGGCATTAACAAGGTGAAAGAGTCTAACATGTTTCAATATAAGAAAAATAGCAGGACAAGAGGACACAGCATGAGATTAGAGGAAGGCCAATTAAGGGGTAATGTGAGGAAGTTTTTTTTCACAGAAAGGGTGGTGCATGCATGGAACGGCCTACCTCAGGAAGTGATGGATATGAATACAGTGCAGGGCTTCAAACAGGCATGGGATAGGCACAATGGAGCAATACAGATGCATATGAATAGATAGGCCATTGACAGAGCAAAGGCTGATGGCACATTTAAAAGGTAGAAAAAGAAATGGGCAGACTGGATGGGCCTTGAGGTCCTTATCTGCCATCAACTTCCATGTTTCTATGTTTAGCCCTAAAATACTAAAGACCCTTTTGGGCATGGAAGGTGCTATGGCCAGTTTGTATGCCCATTGTGGGCCCATAAACATGTGTGTGTGTGTGTGCCCCCCCATTCTGTAGCTATCTTACATATTTCTTGTGGTCTAGTGGTCCCCCTACCCCTCTATTCACCTGTACTGTAGCTGTCTCAGATATTCCTGGTGGTGGAGTGGTTCCTGTGCCCCCTGATTGACTGTCCTGTAGCTGTCTTAAATATTCCTGGTAGTCTAGTTGCTTCCCACCCCCTGATTGCCTGTCCTGTAGCTGTCTCAAATATTCCTGCCAGTGTAGTGGTTCAAACACCCCCCAATCAACCATCCTGTAGCTGTCTTAAATATTCATGGTAGTCTAGTGGTCTACACCCCCCCATAAAGGCATCTTATCTTCTGCCAACCCACCTGCTCAGGACCCCCCTTCCCATTCAGGTCACCTTAGCTGAAGTACGGCAATAGTGACAGTGACCTACACAGCCCTCTGCTCACCACTTGGCCAGCCATCATCGGATTGCCAGTGAGCAAACATTAGCACAGTAGAAACATGTGTTTGTAGAATACCTGTGATTGCTCAGAGATTGTCAGATTGAAACCAGTTGAAGTGGTGAGCAAAGGGCTGTGCCAGTCATCACTATTACTGCAGTCTGCATTATGTAACCAGGGTTGGGGGTGCCTGAGAGGGTGAGTCAGGAGGGGGTCAGATGCCCTTATGGGGGAGACCACTAGACCACCAGGAATATATCAGACAGCTACAAGATGGGCGATCTGGGTGCTTTTGCAATGTATTTTCCCCAGGACAGATCAGCTAACATGCAACATTTGCTTTTCAGTGGGATTCTGCTGTAGGGTCTTGCTTTTACAGTTTTACAATATACACTATTTACTCAGGGTTGCCCAGATGAGTTGAGATATCTTGTTTGTAATGGCGTTCTCTTTGACCCAGTTTTTACACTATTTACCCAGGAGAGTACAGCAGAGATGCAAGATCTTTATTTTTTTAGTGAGGTCCTCCTTTTACCCATTTTATAATGAATTTACCCAGGACAGCCCAAGTGAGAGGCAATTTCTCATTTTCAGTGTGGTCCAGCTTTTACTGTGTATTTGGCAAAGACAGAGCAGTATAGTGGACTTCTTTATATAATTAACTTATTTATTGTGGCAAAGCAGTAGTGAATGTTTAAATGTTTTCTTCATGGAGGATTAGTAACTTAATAATCTGGCTATGATAACTTTGTTCTCAGCTTGAAGTTGGTACTATTTGATCATGTGAAAGATAGATCTGCAATCTAGGGAATGTCCTGCAGAAATCCTCTAACCCAGCAAGCAGCTAGTTGTACCTGTGTGAATGGAGGTGTGGCTGGTACTATGTGGAGTGAGAGCGGGGGAGCAGCTGACTAGTCACGCCCTATGAGCCTCTGAGAGATTATTGTCACAAGTTGGGAGTTGGAACTTGGCTAGGACCGAGTTAGTTAGATGGCTAGTCCAAGCAAAACAATATGAATTAATAACCAGCTTGGTTTTATCATAAAAGGAGTAGTGAGGCTGGAATTTTCTGGGCTGCATCCAGCGACACGAGTGATCTATCTTTCCCCCATGCTTGTCCCTTGCCACCAGCATCCCATCCCCACACTGTGAGCATGCATGGAACACATGAAGTGAAGTCCAAATGCATCTGATGGTGGATGGCAAGTCGTCAGCATTAAAGTTTGCACTGCATTCAGATGAGACATTAAGTCATCTGTATTGTTTTGGCTTTGGTGTCTGGGATGACTTCTGAGTGGGTATTTAGGGTGGGATGAGCCTACCACTAGCATTGCCCCTGCCTTTGCCATGTGACTGGGCTGTGTACATGCCACAGTATGTGCTTGGCATTAGGGCATCATCTGTTACAGTTGGCTGTGCACCTCTGCAGGTTGGCTGTCATGTGTAGGTTATGCTGGCATGATTAATGGTGTAGTTCCGGTGTATGACAAACAGTATGGGGATTTTGGGGTTGGCTGCCATTTACTGGATATGAATGGGAAACATCATCCTGCTGTAGAGCAGTGATAATTATGGTCATGCCATTATCTGAGGTCTCACATAAGTTGTGGAGCACTTGTTATATGTCAAGTCTGTGGGCTGTGATGTCACTGTATATGTCCTGTACTTCATGCAGCTGTCCCTGCTGAGCCTTACCCTTCCTGCTTCAACCATCTCAGTTCAGGGTAAATGCTGATAAAGCATTTATGACCCAGTATACATCCTGTGTCAAGGTTGTGCCTTGAAGGACCCTCCAGTGGGCCCTGTGTATCAGTTCTATTCTCTGGCATGGATGGTCTGTGTACATGTCTGCTGTGTGACAGACACATGCACCTCCAGGCTGGTGTTTTGTGTGTCCTTCTCACTGCCTTGTATGTCTGACTGTGTGGTGCTTTGTTGGGGGGGCAGAGTCTTCTGTTCAGGTTGCAAGGTAACAAGTGCAATACCTGCTGCAGTGATATCTGACTGAACCAAAGGGAAGTGATATGTGGTTCGATGTTTGAAGGGTGGCTGGAGTGAATTTTTATTTTGCGTTCATTTTGACAATTTCTTTTAATGAAAATAAAAAGTAGTTCTTTTAATAGCGATATTGGTTATTTGTAAAAAGTCAAAGAAGATTTTAAAAGCAGCCAAATAGTTTAAAATGACTCTCAAAATGCACCATAATGCATGTAAAACCTTATAGCTTCTGGGGGCTTGGTAGCCCCCAGCCTGTGTGTTTGTGTGTGGGGGGATCGTAGTTCATGGAGACCCCACACTTGAAAATTTAGCAGTACACCACTGCTTGTTGATTAAAAGTGAGTTTGTAATGAGACTGCATTGCTCCAGCTGAGATTCAGATTACACTTCTCTCTCTCTCTCTCTCTTTCTCCCAACTGTGTGTGTGTGTGGCAGTGTAGAATGATTTACTGCTGTCAGTAGGGATTGTTAACCCTTTCAGGACTGATTTAAGACTAAATGATAAACAGAGCTTTCCCCCCGAACCAGGCTTATACAGGGATATGCTGAAAGGTGAAGTTGACCAAACCTGATAATTTATTTAACTTTTTTGTAAACTTAAACTTTAAAAATTTTTCCCAGCCTTTTACAAATAAAGCTTACTATGTGCACTGAATGGAGGCTGATGGTTTGCATAAAAAAATTATGTATTTCTGAAATAATTTACTGTAACCTACCAAATATGTATATAATGTTCATCACTGCTGGGCTTGATGGAGTTCATAATACTATATGGCACAGGTATTTGTTTTGAATTTAGTTTTGTTTGATCTTCAAGCCACATCTCCTTACCCCTCCCCCAACAACTACCACACACATGCATATCTAAATTTGTTCTGTAAACTAACTGCATGAGTGCAAAACTGTAACAGCTGTGTGCCTTATTCTTTTGAATCACATAACATGTCATATTGTACGTAGAAATGTAGCCCACTCTCCCTGTGTTAAGGTGTATGGATGGAATATGTCCATAGGAATATAGTGCCAACAGCTGCAGAAACGCTTCCAGTGTCCATGTTACCCAGACTCAGATGTCACACACAGGGTCCATTTTCCTCACTGGTGCTGGACAAAAACAACAGGTTAATTAATATCAAACAGTTCCTTTCAATAAAGGAATGTCCACAATGAACTTAGAGAAACAGGGATCCCAAATTCATTAAATATATTCACACATAGTTCTGGGTAGAATCAGTTAATTGATGGGGCACATATTCAGCTTTCACATGGCCAGTATGGCCATAATTTTATTTTATTGTAATATTTTTAAACCAGGTAAACAAAGCGTTGGGCAGTGTGGCCTTTTACAGGCTTGACCCAGGAAGATACTTCAGTGACACCATACATACATGTAAACCCATATTATACCTCAAACACATAATATGATTCTTAAAAGTATTCAATGATACAATAATATATTCATGCAGTATCCTAGCTATCTGTCAGTCACAGTAAGAACTGATGCACAGAGACACGAGTAAACATATATCTACAAACAAGGAGTAAATATTCTGTTACTGGAAACCTAAAATTAAGTACAATTGCATTTTATCTTTGTATACAGAAGCTTTTTTTGGGATGTTTTAAAGTTTTTTATATTTTGCAGATTGCATAACTTATCAGGTAGTCCATTCCATATCTTAATCGCTATTTGTTTAAATGACTTCTGCATTTTTGTTGATTTGCACTGTAGTATGGCTAGAGTCATTGTATTCTGTGATCTTAATGCCCTTAATTAATTATTTGGTGATCAATGAATTGAGTTAAATACAAAACAGGATAATTGTAATGTGTTCCTTTGTTCTTTTGGTAACCAACCCAGTTTATCATGCAGTCTACAATGGTACTCCCTAAATCTAGCTTTCAAGGGGAATCTACATATAGCATTATACAAGCAATTCTTTTGCTAATTTTTTCTGATGTTCCACCCCCTCCAAACCAGACTCCCATAATGTAGTATCTGAATGAGACAGGCCTGTGCTGCTGCTATTCTTGTTTCATCTGTTAGATAATCCCTAATTGTGTACATTGTGCCTATCTTCATGTGTATTTGTTTTGTTATATTGTTAACATATGTATTAAAACTTAACTGACTGTCTAGGTATTTCAAGTCAAGCACTATTTCTAACTTTGTTCCATCACTGGCAATAATTTCAAATGTTTCTGACATAGTTTTCATTTTGTGATTAGTACAAAACAACATACCCTTGTTTTTTTTTTCTATTCATGACAAGTCAATTGCCCTCCAACCATGCTATCTTATTAAATTCATGTTCTAGATTTTGTTGTAACATTTTTATATCTTTATTAGCTGTATATAATACAGAATTTTCTGCATACAGCACCATATTATGAAACCTTGGGCAAACTTCTTATAATGTATTTATGTACATGGAGAACAACATGGGCGCTAGTATTGAGCCCTGGGTACTCCGTAGTAGACAGCCATTGGATCTGACATTACACCATTTACATGGACCTGCTGTTCTCTGCCTGTCAAATAACTGTGAAATCATTTCAACATAGGGTGCTCAAAGCCAATACCGGATAGCTTTATTTCCAATTGGGGGGTGGTCCATGAGATTAAATTCCTTGGTCAGGTCCACAAACACCACACC
The DNA here is from genome assembly GCA_016271365.2 of Neoceratodus forsteri. Lineage (NCBI taxonomy): Eukaryota > Metazoa > Chordata > Ceratodontiformes > Ceratodontidae > Neoceratodus > Neoceratodus forsteri. The sequence continues at coordinate 897,039,898 of CM057458.1, forward strand.
AGTATACAATCCTGTATCCATATTCTCCTGCAAGTCATTCATGAACCTGACCAAGGCCATTGTTTGCACTGCACCCCCCCAGAACCTATGCTGTGCTGTTGTTAGCAAACCATATTTTTTTTTAAGCACGAACTGTAAGTGAATATTTATTTTTTATTTTTTATTTTTTTTACCTTATCCTGAGCAGCTGACTTGTTTAGTTGTACAGCTGATTGGGTTCTGCCATGTTCATTAGTTAAACAGAATGTGAGAAAATAAAACAAAAAACACAGTTAAGTTGAAAAGGGTGCAAACAGTACCTGGAAACAAAAAGCATTACCAGTTTCACGTCAAGACAAGAGGAGGGCAGTGGTCAGCACATCTTTTTTACCCCAGCCAAAGCAATCATGTTGGCTGTTTTCTTTTCTGCCACATTGTTTCAACTATTGGGCCCAATACAAATATACAGGTCGCTAAGCTCATACATGTAGGCAGACTGGCAGCTGTAGCCTGACCCCATCTTTTTAACAATTAAATCATTTTATGCGGTTTGCCCTGCAAACACAGTACTTTATGCTGTTCCTTTCTGTGAACTTTAAGTGAAGATTTTTACAGCCGATCGGGTTCTGCCATGTCCACTAGTTAACTGGACAACCACTTCCTCCATGGTAGTCATGTTTGCTGTTCTCATGTCTGCAAAATTTTTCAACTGCCTTTTTCCAGTTTCTGAATCTGTCATGCCTGAAGGCATGCATTCTTAATTTTGTACTTGTTTCAAGATTCAGCACTTCTGCTTTTAGACAAATGAAACATAAAACTTCCTTTACTGATTCATCGTAATGTAGCCAGGGAAAAATATTGTACCATTGTTGTTGAAATTTCTATGCTCTTTTCTCTTTAGAAGATATTGTTGATGCTTCTGGCTGAAATGGTTTGTCTAACAATGCCCCACACTGGGACATGTCTGATCCTCTTCTATCTCTTCTCCAGTTGCATCCCGATCTATTTCCATTGGACTCATAACTTGATTAAATGCTCCAGCATCCTTCCGTATGTCTGTTCTTTATCACTTTCTGTAATGTCTCCCTTTCTCATTAGCATCCTGCAATGGTAGAAGAATTCCAGATATGCCCACCATTTCTCTAGGCATTGTATGAGTTCATTGGGAATTGGTAGTCTGCTGGCGGAATGCACTGCAAAACCATATTTGTCTAAGTAATCCATAATCTGTGTGTGCAACAACCTTTTCTGTATTTTCCCAACCAGTGATAACTATGAAATTGGCTTATAATTAAAAGACATGCTAGTTTGTCCTCCTTTGATTATTGGGGATATGTATGCTTTTTTTCAAATATCTGTTACAGTTTGAGTACTTGGTGATTTAATGTAAATTATTTGTAGGGTATATGCAAGTTCCTTGGCTGCATGTTTTAATAGTTTTTTGCCGCCACCAGATCTGGTCCTGGCCCTTTGGATTAATCAAGTATGTTCAAGCATATGTACACTTCCTGCCTTGTAATTCTTTTCAAGTAAAGCTTTGGAATTGTTCTAGTGAACTCAGATTTAGTATGTTGCATATTTTCTGTGAAATTCTCCAAGTACTCAGACAAATTTGTAAATTTTTCATTTAAATAATCAGCCATGTCCTTATCAATTATCTCCATATCATCTTTAAGTAAACTAGCAAGGCCGTCGGCAGACATATGCTCAGTACGTCCCAGTATACAGAAAAAAACTAAGTGGGGCAGCTAGTTAAAATACTTCTGCGTCTGACTTTATTTTGTATTTTTTACAGTAAGTTGTTTGAGGCTGAGACCAGTCTGAGATTCCATGGTCCGGGGGGGGGGGGGTGACTGTCAGTACTGTGAGTTGAAGACTAGTCAGAATGTCTTTCTTTTGAGGTATGTGCCCTGCAGCCTGCAGCATCTGTCATTACACCTCTGCTGCTGATATGCTGATTTTCCATTTTCGGCAAGCCGATCAGTGTGTGACTTTAAACTGCCATTTATTTCTTATGTGGCAGGATCACTATTCAGCGCGTAAATGATAAGTGGTTGTACAATTTATCAACAGTGGCAATGGCACAGTACCTTACTTGGTGGGTGCAGGTGGTGGATCATCGTAGATCATCGATTGATTGGCTAGCAGAGACCTCGAACAGTAACAGATTTACTCAGCTGACTGCCAACTTTAAGCAGAGAAGTGGTCATGGTCCGATCAAGTAAACAGGCACAATGCAACAGCAGGATAAACTTTGAAGTGAGTGGGGGGCTAAGGTGAGAATGACTTCCTTAAAAGACAACTGTTAGTTTCAACACTTTCAGTTACAAGCAAGCGGGGTAGCGTCTGCAAGGCAGTCGGTTTATTCTGTGTTGGTGTTATAAGTAAACATTAGGAGGGGGAACTTTAATGGAGATTGATGCTTCAGAGAAATTGTGGCTCCTGTCTGATGTTGATGGTCAAGGAGGGTTGAGTTTGTATTTGAAGTTGAGTCACCCCCACTGTCTGTCTATCACAGACTCAGTATGTATACAGCAGCAAGACAATATCTTAGTAATTTCAAGAAGAACTTGACGGTTATATTTGCTTTATAACATGGGTTCCTAAAATACTGTCATCTGATTCATCTAAACAGTTCAACTGACCATTGATTAATCCCTGATATACCCACAGTTGCATGTTCACAGGGCTTTATTTCACTATTTCTTTAGGGAAAACTCTAACGAAACTTTGTCCATGCTATAAGAGAATTAACCCACTCCAGGGTATGGGTTTACTGAGCATTAATCCACGCCTGGGTGGTTGAAGTCACTCGGCTTCACCTTTGACTCCAACCCCCCCAGGCGTGGATTAATGCTCAGTAAACCCATACCCTGTCATTGGTTAATCCCTCCATAGTTGCACTCCTTTAGACATTATGAAGTACTTACAAATGGTTTATTTTCTTCCAATTTTTCTCTTATCACTTTCTGACATGTACTACCTGGCTGACTGTAGTGAGTTTTCCTTCATTTATGGAATTGGTGTCCCAGATTTGTGAAGGAGTAATGGTGAAAAACAACATGACAGAGCAATTTCTTCCATTACATTTTTGACAACAGATCATTTCTGTGTCTTAAAATAGACAACAAAAACTGCCAATTGGTTAAAAAATCTAAGTCTGAACTAACTGTTTTAACCCTTGCAGGGACATAGATTGATCAGTCCATAATTCCTTTACATTCTAATTCTGTTGGCAGCCTAAGGGTTAAGGGCTTAGTATGATAGAACTATTGCAAACTCTCTGGAGTCAGAGATAAATCATTCAAAATAAGACTCAGGCAGAATAATATTAATTTACAGAGGGAGAAATAAAGCCATCTTCTGGTTAACTATTGCTGATATAATGGTATCTGACTAGAAACACCATCCTGCATCACAGGCACTCTATAAGAAGTTGCATTTAAATATTTACTGGTGTGTGTTTAAGATAAGTTAAACCACAGGGAAGATTTTGAAGGTCATAAAAGTGCAACAGGGGTCTGCACCTAGAGAGTAAAACCCCAGAGAATGCTTGTACCATTCTGAATCTGAACTTCTGACTGACAGAATGGATTATTCTTTTTTTACAGCAGCAAAGGGTGAAGATAGAATCAGACAGACAGAACTCTGAGGTAGGTCTCTGCAATCCAAAGTAAATCAAAAAAACTCTAGTCTCATTTCTGTCTATGCCTATCCTTGGCTTTAGCCAGCATGCTGCACCAATCACCCATGGGTTTGAGGTGCAACCCTCAGCCATGTACAGCCTCTGGCAGTGACTCCTAATTCTGTATTTCTTTTGTAGTGCTGAAAACAATGTATGCTTATAGAGAAACTTCAAAAGTGAGTGCACTTGTTACAAACCTACAGTGCTAGTTTTTTCTCCACAACTATTGAGTATAGAAATGGGATGACACCAAGTGTGTACCCCCTCCTGAGACATCATCCCAGTGTCTCACTCCCCGCTCAGTGATTCCACTTCTATATCCCATCGGTACACCCTGCTGAGCCACTCGTTGTGCACAGCCAACAGAAATAGAGCCCTTGGAGTCAGAAATTTGTCAATGTCTCTGCACATAACAGCAACTGCCTGGGGATATCAGAGATGTGTGTTTACTGTGGTGAACATGTAAATCCACTAAGCATCTCCAATAGCCCTGTACAGTGCAATCCTCTAGCAATGCTACTATTGGGTGGCTGTCTCCATGCTTCCTCTGTCCCACTCCCTAGTGCTGCATAGGATTCAGTCACTGTATTTACATGCAGCTAGGTTACCTGGTAACTTCGCTCAGAGTGGAGATCTCCAAGCATAACTGGGTAACATTAGCTGCATGTAAACATGATGTCAGGAAGTATCCAGACATCTACTTACCCGGTAAATACGCCTGTATAATGTTAAGGATATCGAGTAACTCCAGCCATGTATACCCACAACTGGCAGTTCCGGGGTTTCAACATTAGTTGTGACGTCACAATGTTGGTGTTGAGGGGGGTGGTAATCAATGTTTTCCTTTCCTTTTAATGTCATATCAACAAACAAGAAACTGTCATTAAGCACTATTAGTGCATACCTGTATGTGAATATTACCTGTCACCCACTCCCCTGAATTGTGCAGATGTAGGGGGCTAAGTTGTAGGGGTTGTTGATCAGTGAAAAGGGGGGAGTTCCAACTGTATGCGTGTGTGTGTATATGGTGGGGGGCTCACTGTAAGTCTGTTCTTGGGAGGGTTGACTGCAAGGGGTAGTGTGGGGTGGAGTTTTCTGTTGTGGGGGAAGGGGGGCACACAGCTAGTCTGTTCGGGGTGGGGGGTCTGCTGGAGAAAGGTGGACAGTCCATGGGAAGGGTTAACATTTGGGAGATGCACACAGCTAGTTGTGGGGACAGTCTGTGGGAAGTGATCCAGCTATGAGGGGGTACATACGTGCTTATTGTCTGCCTCCCCTGAATTGTGAAGGGGAAGGGGCTAAGCTGTAGGGGTTGCTGATCTGTGAGAAGGGGGGTGCTCACTTCCAGTCTTGTCATGGGAGTGTTGACTGCAAGGAGTAGTGTGGGATGGAGGTTCCTTTGGTGGGGCCTGCTGGAGGAGGTGGCCAGTTTTTGAGAAGGATTGTTACAATTGGGGCACACACACAGCTAGTCAGGAGGAGACTGTATGGAAAGGGGGGGATCTAGCTGTGAGGGGGCATGGCCTGCACCCCGTCCCTTGGCTCCACTCCCTTTACACAGCCAGTATGTTCTTTGGGAGGAGGTGTACAGCTGCGGGAGGAATGGTTGGTTTGTGTGGGAGCATGGCTGGTCCACTGCTACCCTGCCACTTGAAACAGGAGGGGAGTAAAATCAGGAGGGAATGTGTGAAAGTACTTTTTCACAGAAAGGGTCGTGGTTACCTGGACTAGCCTTCTAATTGAGGTAGTGGGGAGTGAAAACAGTGGTTGGGTTAAAAAATGTCTGGGATGGGTACAGCAGCCTATTCATAGGAGAAAGGGTGCTGAAAGAACTCCTAAAGCTGAAAGTGGACAAGGCAATTGGGCCTGATGGGATTCACCCTAGAATTCTAAAAGAACTAAGGGGAGAACTAGTGGCACTTCTGACTAACAAATCATGGGAGGATGGCATGGTACCGAGGACTGTAGGAGGGAGAAAGTAATTCCCCTTCACAAAAGTGGGAGCAAGGCAGAGGCAGAAAATTACAGACCTGTTAGTTTAAATGCAGTGGTAGGGAAAATTATGGAATCACTTCTGAAGGAAAGAATTGTTGCGTACCAAGAAGCCAGCTGGGCACATGTCCCAAGGCAGCATGGATTCACAGTGGGAAGGTCATGTCAGACGAATCTAATAGATTTCTTTCACACATACACACACACACAAACATTATAGCTATTGAAGTCCACCAGCTCTGCCCTCTGTGTTAACTTCATTCAGGCACCCTCAGTCACTGCTGAATGTAACACTATTTAGAAATACCTGAGGAGTGCAGTGCTTGACATTTTGCATGAGCAGCATGTAATTAGAGTATCTCCGATAGTTCTAAACAGTATTACATTCTGTAGTGATCTCTGATGGTGGCCGGATGAGGTGGAGAACAGAGGGCATAGCTGTCACCAAAAATATATTTGAAGTTTGCGTGTGCGTGTGTGTGGGGGGAGGGTAGACTGCTTTTACCCAATTGCTCTGCAGTGATGGTGATGGTGACAGCAGCGAGACAAGGTAGAGAGTGGAGTGCACCAGATGTCTCTATGCAGACTACATTGGTTCCCTCATCACCTACCCACTCTCCAAACACAGTTGTGCAAGTACTTTAAAAAATGTATGTGGACGTGCAGTATCAGTTCAGTATTTAAATAGGACTAGTTTAGTTATTTTTATTTATTAACTGTGCCTGCCATTTGCCACAGGGATATTTTCTCTCTTGGTGAAAAGTCACTCCCTCCTCTTCCCTGGCCACTGAACCGTCCTCCCCCCACCCCCAATATCAATGCTCATTACTGCTAACCGAATCTGCAGTCCTCAGTAATTAAGTGTAAGTGTATGCTTACACAATTACTGCTGCTGTATTTACCAAATGCAGATACAAACATTATTATCAGAAGAACTTCAGAGCCACACCCTGAAAGGAAAGCTGCAACAAACCTGGAACTTGGATCCAATCAATGGTCTGTCAGTTCAACAGTTATATTTGTTTAAGATGCTGGATTTCATTTTAAGTGTGCAAGTGATCAGGGAAAAAAATATGCTACAGAAATGTTTTGTTTTAAAAGAGCAGAAAGTTATGGGCAAAATGTGAGCATCCTTCTGTATCTGTTAACCAAACTGCTTAAAATATATAGAAAGATGTATACATTTTGCCCTTAACTTCCTGTTTTAGTAGCATGTTGTTTTTTAACCTCGTGTACACTGAGATTAAATCAAGTATCTTAAGCACACATGAAGTGTGTTTAGCTGACAGACCATTGATTGGATCCGGGGTTCCAGGTTTGTTGCAACTTTCCCTTCATGGTGTGACTCCGAAGCTCTGCTGATAATAGTGCTTGTATCTGCATTCGCTAAATACAACAGCAGTAAAATTATAACTGTACACTTATACTTACTGAGGATTGTTGACTTGTGACCAGTTATGAGCATTAATACACTTGACATATACCCTGCAAGCAAACATTTGGCATTGACAAATGCTTGTTTAATTAGAATTTTGAAAACTGGGAAAGGCACACAGAGCCAAGGTTTGCTTTCATGTGCAACCCAGGGAAGGGGCTGTAATGAGAACAGCTACAAATAAAATTCAGAGTCAGCATGGCAATTACAAGATAAAAGGTGTATACAGAGGCAACGGTAAACATACTAGCATGATAAAAATACAGCATTGTATACAGCAGTAACCAAACCAGTGTGAAGCAAAGTGCACCGTGCTTGTTGGCAGTAGGGGTTAAAAGGTGAAGGGCAGCAAGAGGATATGGCAGGTGAGCATCAAGTGAAAGGATATAGGGCTAGGTAGGAACAGGAGGGTAGAGTGCAGGAGGCTGCCTTTGTGGAGTCTGATGGCAGAGCAGGAAGGGAAGAGGTAGAGGGGAGCAGATTCCAGAAGGTAAGGTGGTGATAGGAGAAGGCCACTTGGCCAGCAGAAGAGTGAGGGTGGTGAATAGAGAAGGTGTGGGAATCCCTGGAATGAAGTGAATAGGAATAGTATGGAACAGCAGATAGCATTGAAGACAGGAGGGACCCAAACCAATATTTGGCAAAGAAGGCAGCACAGTGGATCTGGAAACGTGATGGCAGGGATGGGTGGACAGGGAAGAGTAGAGGAAGCAGTGATGGATACTCTAGTCCCGACGGTATGACATAGGCTTCTAAGCCCCACTTGCCATGTCCTCCAGCTCCTGGCATAGGCAAAACCGTGCACCACATACAGTGGGGAGTGGGGGAATATAGCCACAGGGTACAAAATGACAAAAGGATGAAATATTGAAAGTGCTGTTTTGTATCCTGTCAGTCTTGGCTAGGGAGTCAGTGATGCAGAGGTTAAGACATATGCTGGGATGGAGGTCCACTGAGCAGGTGCTGTGGCTCAGAGGGATGAGCCACCAGCAGCAAGGGAAGTGGTGAACCCGGTCTCAAATCCTGGTCCCAGACCAGTGTTGCTTTTTTTGTTTCATTTTTTATTTTGACACTTTGTGACAACCATTTTCCCTCTGCCCATGTTTCTCCACATCTCGGTGTTCACCCCCCCACACACACACAGAGTTGGTTAAAAAAATGTGGGGGATCAGGTTGCAGGGGGAAACAGGGGTGTAGAACAGATTTCCTTTGTGTTTTCGCCAACTTTGTCATGCGACTATGTCGGCGAGAGCTAGCAATGTACCCGCTGACAAATGGCCTTAGTCAGAAATTAATACTTTATGACAGTATTACCTTACTTTAACCCCTCCAGGAAGTTCATTGCCATACTTCTGGTAAGAAAAAACAATGCAATTTGCTAACCATGTTGACAAATACTGTTTGGACACTGGGGTGGATATTATGAATCTCTTTTGTCTGAGTGAAAACAAGAACAAAATATATCACGGTTATAAAATTTGAGGGGGGTTCAAATGGAGGTCAGGAGACTCATCTTTAAAGAATGAGTGGTATTGGGGCGGAAGTAACTCCCATTTGAGGGTGTTAATTAGAAGATGGTGGTTGGGTTCAAGAGGAAGTTGGAACAGGGTGAAGGGGAGGGTCATGACTGTTTGGGGGGGCAGGTCCACTGCAATTCACTTAAACACGGGCTTTGTATTGAGCAGACTAGATAGACTTCATGACTTGTATGTATGTTTGCATGCTTCTTTTAAATTTATCCATTCTCTCCCTCCTTGCTACACTACGCCACTCCCTTCAGCTTAACCCCATTCTTACTCCTTGCTCCCCTTCTCCTTCACCTTTCTCCCCTTATCAGATTCTCCTGGTGTCCTGTGTGTAGCCTCCTTCAACTTCCCTGGATCCATTTTGAATCTCTAGTGCATTCTCCTTCCATATCCCCCGCCCCATCCTCTCCCTCCAGGCAGCCCAAAGGCTCTCTTTGGATCCTTATCTCCTTGCTGGTTTTGGTGGCAGGCAATATTGGGCTAAAGTCTGTTCTCCTCACCCACTACTACCACACCACTCCCAGGGGGCTGCAAGTGGAATAACATAACACCCACATCCTTCTTTACAAGTTGGATCATAGAAAGATAGATAATATGAACAGAGAAAGAGCACAGTTCCTTCATGTCTATTATGTCCCTACCTCTGTCCTGGAGCTAGTCTGTTACTGATCAGACTGCATTTGATTACACCTTTCCCTCCAACCCCCCAGTCCCTCACCCCCTTGCTAATCACTGTCTTTCTTGCTCCCTCTCTGAGTTTCTCCCCTCCCTAAACCCATATGTCTGTCCCAACTGTGCTTAAACACATTTACAGTCTGCACATTAACCCCTGTGACATTTGGTTCCATCTGTCCACCGCCCTTTTTGTGAAGAAATACTTAGGTTTGTTCCTTCTGAATTTATTACACTCCAGCTTCTGGATTTGTCTCATGTGATGTTTCATTCCTTGAGCTTGAATATCTCCTAGCATTCCATTCTCTTGATACCTTTGAGATACTTGATGGTTTCAATCATGCTCCCCCGTTCTCTTCTAGTCTCCAGAGAATACATGTTGAGGTCTTCTTAAAGTTTATTGTAAGATCTTCTCTGTTGCCATGAATCAGCTTAGTCGATCATTGAAGACCCTTTAGGTGGTAAAGTGGTAAGAGTTATTTAGTACAATATCTTTTAATTTATGGTCATGTTTAGTTTTTGTATTTAGCTTTGAAATAATAAAACTTTATAATAAAAGAGTCTCAGAAATGCTGCAATCTGATTGGCTGTTAGGATTCTAATAGCCTTACATTAGTCCATGTTACACTGTCATGTACAGCATGATCACCATGGAACATTAATTCTTCCTGTCAGCATTCCATCCTCTAGCACTGCTGGATGACTGGAATGCTGCATACTGATTTTGAACCAACATTCTTAAACTGCTGGTGGAAGAACTTTTTTATTAAAAAATTCCCTCTAAATGGGGAAAACATTCAAAAAGTATCTTTGAATATTTTTCTTTTGGAATATATATTTTTTTTATAATAGCAATAAGACACTACAAGAATTTAGATTAACAGTCAGCTAATTACCCCCTAGGGTCAATATGGCACTCGGCTGTGCCTCGTGTCCCATTGCACCCCAAGAGGTGCTTAACAGACTGTTATTCTAACCCCTGGTCCTGCCTTATTGCTTAATTGATTCACCACCTCAGGTATTTAGTGCAACACAGGCTGTAGCATGAGGAATGTAAATGAGGATATGTGTTGAGCTGTGGTGGAATACACTATTTATCTGCATGAGTGCACACTGACCTCTTCGCGAGTGGTGTAGCATAGAGGAGCCACGAGTGATGTTGAGGTCAAGGTACATGAGAGCAGATGATCAGTGTATTACACAGACAGCCAAACACCTATTCAGTTTACATAGTAGCAGTGAAAGGATATCATAAGTGATGTGTTTTGTAGTTGTTTTTTTCCCGGTGTGGTTTCAGTGTGTTTAATTTTTATGTACCTGTGAGACATATTTTGTTAGAGGTTTCCATTAGTTGAAATGATCATCTTTCTGCTGTTCCTCTCTTATCTGTTTGCTTGGTTTTTGCATTCAGATTCCAGGTGTATCTGTGTTGAAAAATGCTTTCTGTGCTATTCTGTGCAGGTGTGTTGCATTTGATGTCGGTATGGAGGGTGAGTTCAGGTGTTCTGAGTTTTGCTGCTTCCTGTGTCATAGCTGTTATGTGGATATATGTAGCTAGAGAGAAATAAATTGCATCTACATTTATTACTATAGTATGTATGCACAAAATGTCACCCCAGGTGTTAAGTACACTGCTCTACACAAACCAATAGTGACATTCACTTCAGAGATGAAACTCAGTAAACAGATTTTATCAACTTCAGAAATGTAAGTGATAACATCTATTTCTTTTACTTCGCAAGTGCATTTTTCAGGCATATAATGTGCCATAAATAAGGTACTGAATAGTTACTGATTTAGCATTTTAATTTGTGTGACATTTCCGATGTTAAAGGGATACTAGCAACATTTTTTGCATTGTATCATATCACTTACCTGGACTTCAGTAAAGCATTTGATTCGGTGCCACAAGGGAGACTTGCATGTAAGCCAAGGGGCTTAGGGGCAGGAGCAAAGTTGATTGGGTGGGTGGAGAAATAGCTGCAGGGAAGGAAGCAGAGGGTGGTTGTGAGGAGGGAATTCTCATCCCCATGGGCAGTGACAAGTGGGGTTCCATATGGGTCATTACCGGGGCCCATGCTATTTTGGATATTTATAGCAAACCTCTCAGTGGGAATTGACAGCACCATCAGTCTATTTGCAGAAGACACCAAGATGGGAGAAGTGGCGGATGGCCAATGGAGTGGCAGGGTTTGCAGGCAGATCTCGATAGACCAAATGGTCTTTTCCATATTCCTGTCCCCGACCACTGTTGCTATTTTTATATTCCTTAGTAAACAATAACACAATATATTGAATGTGAAGGTCTGTTCATACTCCATATAGTAACAGATGGATTATTATGACATAACAAGCTTTATGATTTCCAATACTTTATATCCAGTTGTTGCCATCAATGCTGAGTAATTCAAGTACCCCTTTCGCTGTCTTGCATTACAGCAGTAAATCAAATTGTGTCTGGTCATTTGAGCAACACTAGTAACTGATGTGATGGAATCCTATAAATTGACACAATTATGTTTTGAGCCTATTTTTAAAGTGTATTTATGAAATTGCCTATAGTTTGACCAAATAACATTATAAATGTACACAGCATGGATCCAGATCATCAGAGTGCTGGCTCCAGTGTGTGTGTGTGTAGGGGGGGATGGCCACCAGTTATGTGCCCCCTAACTCCTGTACTGTACGGTCTGATGGGGCACTATGGCGGATGCACTAGTGTCCCTGCTACCTTTTACTGTTGCTGCCCCTCTGGTTGCCCTGATGGAGATTTGTAGGCAGCTGTGTTAGGGGTGAGGGGGGTTCACACCTCACTGCATCTGCAATGGATGGTTACTCTTCCTGTTGTGTGTGCCGATGTTGAGGTGCACTGCTGGCGGTTGCATGAATACAGGTGCTGTGATTGCAGGTGGTGTTTTCCATGGCCCCATCCAATGGTGGGACAAGAAGCATAGATGGTCAGAGAGTTGCTCACTAGTCACTAGTGCAAGATATGTACTTCTGTAATAACTATTTTTGGATGTCCTGATTGAAATGTCAGTGACACATGTCCATGAGTTAGACTTGTACTGAGCATTTGGCAAACATGGACAAGTAATTAATTTATTTTCTCATGGTGGTGAAAGGTAATATCTCTTTCCATTCATTCCATGGATTCAGGCAAAGATACTCTCCTTTAAAAATTTGCTTCGACACAAATGATAATTACAAAATTCATGGCTTCAACTTTGATACACAAAATATGTTACAGCACCCATTTTGCATGCTCAATGCAATTTTCTACACTTTAAGAATGGGTTCAAAAAAAGCTCAGAGTCTCTTTACATTTCAACCTGTGATGGCAAGCGCAATTTATTTTGTATATTCATCATGGACTGACATTTTTTTCTGGTGCAGATAAAAAGTGACAGTATATGAAGGTGCAGACAGAAAGTCAGTGAAAGTGCATGAAGGTGCAGATAGAAAGTCAGTGAAAGCGCATGAAGGCGTAGATAGCAATTCGGTGACAGTGCATGAAGGTACAGATTGCAGGTCACATTGAATCAAGGTAAACATAGCAAGTGACAGAAGATTAAGGTGCAGATAGAGCAACAGCAGCATTTTTGGCACAGCCTGCACTTATTAATAGGAATGTAATGGAAATAATTGTTGTGAAGCATAAACAGATGTTAGGTGCTCAGCTCAGAAAAATCAAGAGAGCTCGAGTGGAAGAGATTCAAAAGATGTCCAAAGCCATGTTATGTTTCTTAAGGTGAGTTTATTTTTTTTTGATCAAGTAAATGTTCTTCATACTAACCTGCACAATGTACATGTGGTGGAGACATTACCTAACTTTTTAAATTTCCCATAGCAGAGTTACTGTGGACAAAGTAGCAGAGACAGCAACACCACTTGAATCATCTAGGCATGTTCTGGAGACCCATGAGCTGATGAGAAGGGAGGCAGAAACACAGTCAGTACTGGTTGTTGGCACATATATGGTTAGGCTGGATGCAGAGGCCATTCCTGGTATAGATTTAAATATTCCATATGCTTTTGATACAGAAATGAGTGAGAATTCAGCAGAAGAGGAAGAGAGCTCAGTTTCTGCAACAGCATTGCTGACGGTGAGTAGTAAGCTGGACGTTGCAACACAGACAAGAAAGCTAGATGTGGTGATCAAACAAACCAGGAGGAAGTGGTGGTGCAGGCAATGAGCCAGGAAAACATGGCAGAGACCAGACAGGAGAGACAAGAGTCTTGGTTACAGGATGACACAGACTTCAGCCTTTACAATCTCCACTGCTTCACTGACAAGGAAAAAGACATATTTTCCAAACAATGGATACCACCACATGGCTTTGTATTCTCTAGAAGAAATATGCAAACCAGAGGAAGGATGGTGGCATGCCAGTTCAATCCAAAACTACTGATGGATTACAAGTTTTCGAGATATTCTAGCAGTATGGATGGTGTGTTCTGCAGACCTTGCTCCATATTCAACATGTAGAACAAGGCCTCTATATTGATGTCTGCTTTCACTGACTGATTGGTCCAACTACCATACAATTCTTAAGAGATACGTTAATTTAAAGGAACATCTTGATGCTGTGATGAAAGGAGATGCTTTCATTGGGATTTGTGATGGTAAGATGAAGACAGCATATCAGGCACTATGTGTCTCAGACAAAAAAGTACAAGATTGAATGCGCCAAGCCATGAAGCAAATTATTACATCATCTTGATGTGCAGAAGACAAGACATTGCATTAAGAGGTCAGTCAAGCAGAAAAGCCAGTTTTAATGCAATTCTGCAGCACTTTATAGCACTTCATCCATTCCTACTGGAACACTTGAATGAGGCACCAAGAAATCCTCAGTATACATCTGTACAAATTCAAAATGAACTGATTAATCTCATGGGACAGCAGATCCAGCGGAAAATTCTACAACGAGTAAAGAATGCCAGATGGTTCAGTCTGATAGCCAACAGAACTACAGATATTTCCATCAAGGAACAGATATCATTGACTGTGCTGTATGTACATCATGGAATAGATGGAGATCTAGAGATTTGTGAAGCTTTTGTTGAGTTTGTAGAGGCTATAGATACATCTAGCAAAGGACTCACAGAAATATTTTTACAGCATTTAGCCACATGGGGACTTGACAAAGAATTGATGAGAGGACAAGGATTTGATCAGGGAAGCAATATGAGTGGACGTTTCAAGGGGGTGCACGTACTCATTCAGGAAGTTGTCCCAGATGCCCTCTACAATATTTGCAAGGCTCACAGTCTGAACACTGGCATTGTTCATTCCTGTGCTCTGATACCTGTTGCAAATATGTTTGACACATCTCAGAAGGTGATCAGTATCCTGGAAAGTTCAACAAAAAGGAAGAACATTTATCCACCAGAGCTCAATGAGTTTAGAAACTTACCAAGTTACTATGATTATGAAGATGCCGATAACCTGCATGACAGAACAACAACAATTCCCATGCCTGGAAATACATGATGGATGAGTCAAGCAGACTCAATGACTCAGCTCAAAGATAAATTTGTAGTTACTGCAAGCATCTTGGAGAAGATTTCATAATTTGATAGTGAAGCACACCAGTGCCTGACAGCCATCACCAGATTTGAATTCATTGTGACACTTGCAGCTGTTGAACACATCCTGGCATTCACAAAGCCACTACACATGTACCTACAGTGCAGACTGTCTATATTGATTTGATTTAGGCAGAAGATAAGGCCTGTATAGTAGTACTTGCATAGCCCTGTTTTAAATGCACTAATCTTGGCACTATCAGTGAGGGCAGCTGGTAATTCATTGTACCATTTTGGGCCATGGTAGAAAATGGAATTCTGGGCAAGGTTTGTGCATTTAAAGGGGATTTTCAGCCTATCTGTATCCGTGCTTTTGGTTTGTTTAGAAGGCACCGTTAGTTTGAAAAGCTATATTTTAAAGTTTCTATGACTCTTTAAAGAAAGTATGCATATACATTTTAAATTATCTATCTATAAAGGTAGCAGAATTTTAAGCATAGAAATATTTCCAAAATTCTCACTTGAATAATAAATTGTTAGAATATGAACCACTATAACTTATTCTTGCCTCTTGCAAATGTCATGAAAATTGGCATTTGTTTAGGAATTCTTCCAAACAATATATATATATACCTGACTTCATATCAGTAGCTATAATACTGAGTTATGACCAATTAAACAAACTCTGGCCAGAGCCGGGATAGCTGCAGCTGAGCTTACAGAAGAATACAGCACTGTCCACTGTGTCCAAGATGGCTGCAGGAGTTCAGTGCACATGCGTTAGTCATTGCACATTTATAGAAATCTCCAGTGGTCTTTTGGACACAGTAGACTATGCCACTGTGCTTCCAGAGTTCTGTGCGCATGTGTGAGTCATCACGCATATGCAGAAAACTTCAGTGGGCATCTTGAACATGGTGGACAGTGCCGTGTTCTATACTGACCGGTCTTTAAAATAGTGCAGTGAATGCGCAGTGATTGTCATTCACCTCCACTATTTAAAAGTTTGGTCAGTATCAGGTAAGCTCCCTTCTCTACTGTGCTCGCAAGACAGCTGCAGGGCTACACCAACTGCAGCTGTAATAATTTCAGAAAATTCCAAACTAAATTGTAAAATTTCACATAATTTCACAGAATTTCATGAAAATTCCACAAAACTGGAATCTGAAAATTTTGCCCAACACTAATTCTACTAACTAAACAAATGAATAAACAAACAAACAAATACATGTTATGGCTCAATAGGCTTTTCCTCATAAAACTCTTTCAGTGGTTGTCTGTCAGTCCATCTGTCCATCCACCTGCCAGTCTTGTCTGTCTGTCAATCATCTGAAAAATGTGGGGATACCACTTATCTACTATCATTTACAATTTTCAGATTTACTTTTTATTGGCAGCACTTGTGCTGCATTGATGTCTCCATGAAGGACCGTGTCAATACAGACTTGTTCATGTACACATCCATGGACACCAACCCTAATTGTTATTTCAGTACACAATATATTTAAGTTTTCTCTTGTATACTATTTTTGGAGTTAAAAGACAATTATTTCAAGAGATTCACTTGCAAGCTAATTATCTCAAAACTCAACAGGCTTATATAGATTTACTTATTTCATTGATACAATCTTGTATATATCTATGGGACATACAAGTACTTGAAAATATCCTATATAAAAATACTCTGAGAAGGACTAAAATAAATTGTATTCACAATATATTACAAAGTTGTACAAATATTGTACTCTGAGCCCCAAGATGTTGTCATATTCACAACTCACACACTGTCATATTTGCAAATTGAAAAACATGTCTCCAATAAAATGCAACTTAAAATACAGCTGAAGATTTCCTTGAAGGGACTAGATGTGCAACCATTTTGTGAGTTCATGATTACTTTAATTAGCTGTAGATACGGATTGTTGTTGCTGCTGATGGTTGTTTTGTAGCCCTGCTGGTTAATTACAGGGGTATTCATTAAAGCTCGATTTATGTTGATGTATTTTCTCCACTGAGTTACTGTAAGTATGTTTGAAGGCTCTCAGAAAAAAAAAAAAACAGAGAGAGAAAGCATAAGCAAGGGACTTCTATCATTTAAAAATGCATGTGTGCAGGTTGATAGCCTGGCACATATGAAGAAAGAGCTCATGCAGGAATTGTGCCTTTTGATACAGATTGAGAAAGTTCTGATAGGATGGGAGGTGTGGGGGTTATATTTTATTGCTAAACCTGCTTTCTGGGGAGAGACCAAATGCCCTGTCTCAGACACTGAGGTTTGTATACCACCATTGAAAGTTTTAGAAGTGGAAACACTTGGCAAGGAATTGGGTATCACAGCACTCTGATGAGTTGCTTATCGTTGTTATACAGTGACCATTTGCCAGTATTCCATATTCTATATCAGCTTCTTTATCAGGAGTTTCTCCTTTTATTACAGAGTTTGACAATTATTACATCATCCTGGTGTGGTAATGTTAGGGTTCTGAAACCAGTGAGCCAATTATGTGCTCATTTGGAACATAATCATCATTTAATTATCGAGAAAGGTAATTTGCACAGCTTCACACTTTTTGTAGGACCACTCTCTCTGCCTCATAACTGTAACAATAAAATAAACTGAATGCCTCTTTAAATACTGTACATCCATACTAATGAACATTTTCACTCCCTAAAAATTGCATAATTCCTTTATATATCAAGCATTTTTGCCAAATTGATAGTGCAGCCTCACTGAAGGTGGGAAATCTGAAAATTACTTTAAGCAAATTCTGGGACACATGACCAACAAAGCCGTGCCCTACAAATGGTCATATCTGTGGCTTTCCTGTGGCAGCACAGCCATTGGTGATGCTGGTGACCTAGATTCAGGAATGAGCCCAGGTCATCAGATGGCAGGCTAAGGAGGGAGAGTTGAATATCCCAACAGATGCTCACCTCTTTTGGGAGGAAGGGTGCCTGGTCTCTGCTGCTATACCCTCATCTGGTTGACCATGAGTGGCAGTACAAGTGGAGCCAGCAGAATGAGGGAGGGGGATGTCTCCACCCTGTTGCATGCAGCATGCATGTACCTTTGCATCAGTATAGAGCCCATGCAATGTCTGATGGCAGGGAGAAAAAGAAAAAAAATTAACCCAATCACACTGGATGCCACTCACTGGTCCTGCATCACCAATGAAACAGCTGCTCCAGAATTGAAGATAAAAAAATCCAATGGAGGAGTCAGACTAGCATCCAGTGGCCATTCTCCTTGGCTGATA
Organism: Neoceratodus forsteri; assembly: GCA_016271365.2. Lineage (NCBI taxonomy): Eukaryota > Metazoa > Chordata > Ceratodontiformes > Ceratodontidae > Neoceratodus > Neoceratodus forsteri. The sequence continues at coordinate 897,057,976 of CM057458.1, forward strand.
ATCCAAGTGGGGAACATGGAGCTGGGTAAGTCCCAGGAATGGTAGATAAGGATGCTGGACAGAGTGGTAGGGCCAATGAGGGCCAGTTGGTGCAGGGGGTATAAAGCTAAGCAAATGAATATAAAATTGTCATTTCAGCTCAAAAACCTGTTGGAGACCCCTGATCTCTCATGTGATACTTCACTACCTCTAAGGAGAACTGGTTGCTATTGTGTGCTTAGAATTGTATGGGGAAATTAATGTTGCATATTGTCTTTAAATGAACAAGGTCCAGATAAATAAAGCATAAAGTGATGTACTATCAAATTAATGGAACTGAATGATCTCAGAGGGTGAATTGTTCAGTGTGACAAGATTACTAGGATTTGGGTAAGTTTTTGTGGTCAAGCCCACAACACCATGTAATATGTCAGGGTAAATACAAAGCTTGCATAATCACTAACAATTGGAGGGTTAGTTTGACCATTTGCTTCTAAACATGAGAGAGGAGTCAGAATTTCTGGAGGTTTGAAATATGATGAGTTTCTTTGCATTGTACTAATTGGCCCTGGGAATAAAAATGTGACCCTTTCCTGTTGTGGTGATGATTAAGTTTGACAATTACTAGCAATGGTGCTACGGGCTTGGAAACTCTACTGGCCCAAAAGAGTTCTGCCCCATCTGGTGTACTTACCAAAATGATACCTATCAGCACAAAAGTCAAAAAAATGTTCTTGTCAGGAGCATTTCTTGACTGAAACATTTCCTCAATGAACACATTTGTTTTCATATAACCTACTATTACAACACACCACCTGCATGGATCACCCCTCAGGTAAAATAGAAACACAATAAACTGATGGAAATACTGTTCATTGTAAGGATTTGAAGCATCATAATTTGCTTGAAATACAAAAATGTTTGGTATGTGTTAGGATTCAAACCCAGGAGTTCTGTTTCATAGCTCATTGATAGCTCTGCTGTGCCACAGAGCTGCATTGAAGTCACCAAAAGGCACTGTGGAGTATAGATTAAGTCATAGCCTATAAAGCAGCAGACCCAAAGTCTAATCTCAACTGGGATATGTAATGTAAAACACAGAATGTGCCTACTAGGAATATGTCATGTTACCTTTGTGTATACAGTAGAACAGGAGATGGAAAACAAAATAATTTGGCTGTACCAGGAGATATATTAATTGCTTTGCAATATTTTTATATTTTCAACCATATGTTCAACATAGTCATGTTTTTGCCCCCAATTCAAAGAACATGGCAGGTACAGGTATCAGTTTCAAATTCTTCTTTAAGTCCTGTTTTTGTGATCATTTCACAAAATAATGTTTTGGGTTGCATTTGAAAAATGACACCTATAATTTTTATATGCTGAGGTTATAAAAACTATTTTGAAAATTCAAGATCACAATCTAAGAAAACAACAATGTTATGTGTCAACCTCTTTATTTTCTAATCATGACAATTTCACTGTTATAACTCATTATTACTTTGTTAATTTTTGCTTCGGTACTATCTTTTCACAACAACACAGCAAGTACATGCAAGCATTGCACTGTCTACTAGTGAGAGGGAGGATTAGCTTTAAAATGTCACTTTGACAATCAAGCCCTGAGTGAATTAACCCCTGTTATGTGAAGGATTTACTGATGTTATATCAGCCTACTTGTTGCTTTAGTTTTTTGAAGTTTACTGCTTGTAGGGTTGCCCCCCAACCCCCATCTACACATTGTGGGGGTTAACGCATTTACTTTTACCACACCAACATTTTTGAACAGACTGCCATCACAGACTTGTTGCTACTATAACTTATTTGTTATTTTTATTCTATATAATATATATTTTTGTTGGTTTATACTATTTAATTCACGTTGAGAGCTTCCCCAACTGGGAATGATACACATTTATTTATTTATTTCAAAAACTTTTCCAATAAAGTCCTGCTGAGCTGGCCACAGCTCATTTCAAGATGCATTTTGGGGAAGGGGTTGGGGAGATCAGTAACACCATAACAAGGTGCAATGAATTGACAAGTATGCAATAGGCAAGTTCCAGGTACAGAGAAACACAGAACAGAAAGGAGCATTAGGGTAATACCATTTGAAAATGTACAAACGGCAATATAAAATAAGGATCAATACCTGCAAATGGTGAAGGGAGTGTATTGAGAATTGTACTAGTGCAAATGCTGAGCGTAGGGAGAGCAGTTGCTGAAGGGTGATGGACAGCAACTCGACACATAGGATCTGAAGCAACTGTAGGAGTGTGTTGAGAAGTCAATCAATCAATAAATGCCGATTGAATGATTGAGATCATGTGTTTGTTGATTCAGCCTTCTGTTGAATCCTAAATGATGAAATATTTTAATTTACATGGGTGATATTTCAATACAGTGCAGAGTTCCTACTCAGAAATGAAGACATAAATAGTGCTCCAAGGTAATTGTTCAACAGGATTTTGAAAAAAGAAGTCCAAGGTGAAGAAGAGTACTGTTGACTAAGTAGTATTAGACATAATGGCCATGTATTCATACGATGAATCCTGTCAAGTGAAAAATACTATGGGTCCATGTGACATATTTTAGGAATGTCATCCTCTAAGTAGTACGTAAGATTTTTTTCTCTATATGAGTTTCTAAAATATTTATGTGTGTCAACCTAGTGTACTTGAAATGAGTTAAATGGCAAAAGATGTCATGTACATGAGGTAGGGAGATAGCTTTTTTTATGCTGGATAAGGTTTTTATTGTTTAATGGGAGGACTTTTGAGCTGCTTTTTGATGATAATAGAGCATGCAGGTGGACTAATTTCTTGTTTGTACAGAATATGAATGGGTACCTTCATTTGTTAACTATGTGAAGGAACATCTCCCAGACTGGCTAAAATTGACTGGGGTGTGAATGAGACTTATATGATGTTAGTGAAAAAATAAGCTAGTTGATGATGGCAACATCATTTTTCAGCTCTGTGTCATTATGGGATAGAAAACACATATCAACTGGAGAGCATAGGCACTAAAGCGTGAAGCCTGGGGTCTGTTCTGTGCTGTGTCAACTCTGCTCTATCCTGCAACTTAGAGCAGATACTCTCATTCCATGTGTGGAATATAGATATTAGGCCAGAGGCGTCAAAGTGAGATGAACCTATAAGCACTAAGGAACACTCTTACACCAAAGAGAAAGGCCTGTTCCTAACACACTGTATGTTTCTATTGAGAGGTGTCACCTCAGTAGTAGAATTTTAGTGATTAGTATTTTTCAGTTCTGTGTAAACTTTTAGTGCAGCATATATTTATCAAGATTTTCCAAGTCTGTTCTGCATATGCTCATTTTGGTTTGTCCATCTGGTACATTTGATAAAACATATATATTTTATATTTAATTCAGCAGTGACTGTACTGTGTTTTTAAAAGGTATAAGCCATTTATTATACAAGTAAATTATGGGTTCCATCTTCAACAGCATTTTCTAAATTTAAAGTGAGACTACTTATACTACAGGACCATATTCCGGAGTGCCTGAAGTGAAGTGGGGTTCTGATGTTGAGAGAGCTGGTTCTATGTGAATAAGTGCATAAGCCAGAGTAAGACGAGAATGACAGTCACAAATTCACAAAATGCTGTTGCAATCATTGGTGAAGAGAGTCAGCCCGGGACAACATGACACAACTGTTGAACCCATACTCTAATCTCAGAGACATTTCTTTATATGAATGGTCTTGCATGAGACTTTTTCCTTACTGTTTTTTTTATATTTTAAATACTGTAATACAGTATCATAGTTAAAAGAGATTTGATCCTATTGGTAAAAGTTAAGAGTTCAAGCCCCAGACAAACTAGAACCGCATGCACTTTAGTCTGCCAGTTTGTGATGTGGGAAGAGGGTGGGTTGATGGAAACCCAGGATGACCATTAAACTTCAAGAGTGTGTAGTTTATTAGTGACCTACATATTGTTGAGTTTTAACCTACATGTTACAGAATCCTACACATACTTAAAATGGTAAAATTGTGAAATAAACATAGTTTTTTCATAGCCCTATAGCTACTACTGTAAATGCTGTTGCACTGTGATGCAGTCATAATAAGAAAAATTAGAGTGAAAGGGGAACATAAACAAATAACTAAAAATGTTTGAATGGTTTATGAAAAAGCAAGCCCTTGTAAACATAATCTAATGATTGAGATGTTTTATGCTGTTAATCAAAGAAAACTGATATAGACATGAATGATTACAAGGTAACACTACATACATTTAATTAATTGAAAATACATGTTTAAAAAGCTTGTAATCCTAAGTGCTATAAAGCAGATGCAGATAAATTGGGAAAATTAATATCATGGGTAGATCTGCCAAGTTTACTATGCAGATAAATGGAAGGTGGCAGTGGTAGTCCCCATGCATAAGGGGGGGTCCAGCTCTGCTGTTGAAAACTATAGACCCATTTCTATCCTCTGTCATCTGGCAAAGATACAGGAGCACATACTACATAACCACCTTCAGGACTACCTGGAATCCCACAACCTGCTATCCCCCCATCAACATGGTTTCATAAGGAACCATAGCACCCTAACGGCCCTAATAAGAGTGACAACAGATATATTTCATGCCATGGATAAGGGTTGCACCACAGGTGCCATCTTCGTCAACCTCACTAAAGCTTTCAACCTGGTAAACCATGGTCTCCTGCTCCACCAACTACATGCCACAGGTCTGGATAAAAATGCCCTAAACTGGGTAACAAGTTACCTGTCCTGTCACTCCCAAAGAGTCAAATGGGCCAGCTCCCTCTCAGAATTTAGACCAATAACCCACAGCATGCCTCAGGGACCCATTTTGAGGCCATTATTGTTCTCACTCTTCCTTAATGATCTCCCCAGCTTCTGTGGTGGTGCCTTGGTACATCTTTATGCAGATGACACAATCATCTACCGATCCTCACCAGAACTTGACCAAATCGATCATGAACTTGTCATGGACTTCGCCTCCCTTGAGGACTGGTTCTTCCAGAAACAGTTTGTTCTCAATACCAGGAAGACAAAATGTATGCTCTTCTCCCACCGTTTCACCCTCAAGCATGCCCCTCCTACACTCAACATTACATCGTCTGTGGGAGATACCTAGGAGACTGTGCCTGCCTTCAAATACTTGGGCTTCATCCTGGGCCCTTCGCTGTCCTTCAGTATTCACATCTCCAACATAGTTAAAACCATGAATCAGCAGCTTGGTCTGCTCTATCGGATTTGTCCATATCTCACCTGTGCCTCCTGCCTAAGAATTGCCTCTTCTTCCCTTACCCCCCTCCTAAGCTATGGAGCCCCTCTGCTACCCTCTGCTAATATCTCATCTCTCTCACTTCTCTCCCAAGCCTACCATAGGGTTGGTAGGTTCGCCTTGGGGGTTAACTCCTGATCTCATCACTGTGATGTTCTTTCCTCTCTAGGATAGTTACCCTATGAAGATAAATTGAAATACCTCTCCATGTGTCTCATGTTTCAACTTTTCCACCTCTTTACTCCCCCCTACCTTAGAGATCTGATTTTCCCAAAGCAAGCACCTGGCTCCCTCCGCTCATCCTCCCTTCCCCTAATTGTTCTCCCCAATCTTTGTCTCTCCCTCACCAGGAGGGCCTTCTCTTTTGCTGATGTTTCTGACTGGAACTCCCTCCCTCCTCACATCCTAACCAGTCCATCTCTTCCTCTTTTCAAGTCCAACCTGCTTGCCTTCCTTGTAGCCTCCTCCTCCTGCTCTTGCTTCTAATGAAACCCCCTGCCTTGCCTATCTCGCTGACATCTACCTCTCCCCCCTCACTCCACTCCCTCCCTCTCTCTCCTCCCCACCCTAGCCTGTCAACCTTACCAGCTCTCAATTCCCTATTGGGGCAGACATTACAAACTACTTTTGTATAGCCTATTCTTGATGTATATAGAACTTGTAGGTATGTAGCCACTGATACATTGTCTAGCCTTACACTATTGTTGCTACTATCATTGTTTACTGTTATTCTTCACTGAATCTCTGTACAACCTGTATTACTTCATTGTACCCCAGGTCGACCCTGAGAAAGGGACTGTATTTGTCTCAGAGGTCCTACCCAGTTACCAATACTCAAATAAATAAATAAAATAAATAAAATTGTGTAAAATCAGAAATATTATAACACAGCAATTATCTAATTAAAGGCTAAAACCCTCTTCAGCTGTTATGATTGAAAAATAAGGAGGGATAGAATTCTGCTGATGATATTAGTAGCAGCTTCAAATACCTGGCATACTCACTGTGACAGAATGTTCACTCTAAAGTCTTTTGCATACAGCTCAGATGCCATTCTTATGGGGCTTATGCTGAGAGAATGGCTTAACAGCCTCTCCTTTCTCACCTGGTCCTCATATTACCCATATCCTACCTTTTTTGTGCACCCTCCCAGGTATGGATCATGCCTGTTGAGGTTGTCCAACACTGTCCAACACATTTTCTCTTCTAGATATACAGTACTAGACTACATTTGGTAGATGTGTCTATAATATTTAATGGCTGCCACTACCTTTAAAACTCAGTCTTCACAAACTTGCTGTTTAACAAGGTTAGCCAAGTACTTGCAGGATGCTTCAAAACAATCTCAGCAATTTTCGAAATTATAGTAGTAAAGGGTTCAGTTCTTACAGTGCTTGTTTGTATGTATCTCTTCCAAATCTTTTTTCCTCAAATCTTTTTGCCTTTAATTAAGACTGTTGCCTGAATTCTTATTCTAGCTGGACAAAAGGTGTGGAAACACATTCCCCTAAATTCCTATATAGCAAACATTCTTTCTGTAAGAGTCTGTCCAAAATGGCCACTGAATTCCAAGTTGATTTCAAAGGGATCCTTTTAAGTCCATCTCTCTTGGTATCCAGGCTTCTTAGCCATACCTCTTTGTTGAAAAAAATGAAGTTGCATATTGGGAAAGTACTGGTACTATAGTAAACATCCCCAAATCATCAGTTATAAAGGATAAAAATAAAACAAAGCTGTCTTTTGGAGGCAACATGACACATATTTCTAGTAGCCATATACTGGTGTCAGCAACAGGGCATGTCTCTTTCTCACACACACACTTACACATGCAAGTGCTGTGACACATGTGATCCAAAACTGATATCACCAATAGGCTTCTCACTGTCACTTCAGAGCAGTTCAGTTAGAGAACTGCTATTCAGAGATGCCAGCTGCTCTTAAAAATGTAATTTTGAATCCATACAAAATGACCTACACTAGCAGAAATAAGTAGAGGCAGAAGAACTCTCAGGGCTTTGGCTACTTTACGTAAACACATCACTAAATGGCAATCCTGAATTTTGAAGCATGTGTATTTATATTTGTTTTTCCTTGCATGTTTCAATGTACAGTATGTTTCAGCTTTTTAATGCACAATTGTCTTTTTTGTTGTTCACTATAGGCAGTGGAAATTGTTGGGTAAGAACCTGGGTGCAGGTCCTTTTTACTTCTTTTTTCATGCAGTATATGCACATAATATTTTTTATTATTATTTTATTTGTCCAAGCTAGCATCTATACTTGGATGTTTTCAAATATCTCTGCCTTCTTATTGCTTCTAAAGAACAGCTAAACAAATTTATTGTTCAACAATATTTGTAAGTAACATAGTTGTATACAATACTGAATGTGTTTTTGTAAATCTTTGTCTAAGGTACAGTATCACTTTTTATGGTGGTAATGGATTTAAGGTTCGAATTTACAAAAGGTTTGAGAGACCCTCAACACCCAAAGAAGGTGTACTGCATGTAGGGATGTTTCAGATGAACAGAGTTCCTGATCCTCGTTTCTGGAGACTGATCTGCAGCCTTCATAGAGATCTGGCTAACCTAATCTGTGCCATTACAAGTGTGGCTGTGTCAGAGCTGGACCTTGGGATGATGATTTTACATGCCAGGGAGGAGGCACAGAGGAGGCATTGTTAGGATGATCATACTATTGTATGAACCAATACTCATACACCATGTGTATGAACCAATACTCATACACCATGTATTATTATATCAATAGCCTCAAAGATCATTCACAGTGCTTCATTTAATTGTACCATAGCACAATCACAGCTAAGGGGTTAACGGAATTATTTAGAGAAGAGAAAAATAATTAAAATAATTTTGACTTTGGTTAGCTGGACAGAGCTGAGGAGTCTCAAACTCTAACCAGGTGTGTTTTAACATGTCTTATCTCTAACTCTATTAGCTTATACTCACTGTGCAGCACAACTTGACTTTAAGTGAAATAAGAAGCAGAGAATGAATACATTTTCTGGTAAACGTGTTTTTGCTGGCATAGGAGTTGCTATGAAGTCATAACAACCCTAGTTGAAAAAACATGTTTTGTACTTAACACATATTTTGAGTCAGCAAGGAGTTGAGCAAGAGTTTGTGCCCAAAAGTGTATGTAAGATAAAGGATTTTATCAGTCTGTCATACAGAATTGGGAAGATGATGTCACAAGTACCCAGCTGTGGGTCCCTTCTGTAAGTATGAACTGCTTTTAGTAGAACATAACAGAAGCTAGCTAAGGTGACAGGGCAATTTATAATACAAACATAAAATGTTTTTGTGCTCTGTGTTTGTGTGCTTATGCTGAAGTGGTCTATGTAAAAGAGAAATGCTACAGTAAATATTTGTGTTCTTTCTAGTCTGACCTCTGAAATAAATTACATTTTATGATACTTATACAAATTATATTATTATTATTACTGGGAAATCTAAAACTATAATTTGCAAAATCTAACAGGCGTCATTATATGAGGAAGAGGGCAACAGTAAAGTCTATGCTATCAATACAAGTGTTTGCTCAGGTTGAACAGTGGCACTACCTCAGTGTCTGCTTGCTCTGCTTGGGGTGCATGTTTCACAGTCCTCTGCCTGATTCTGCTCCTTCCCCTGCCCCTATTCCTGCCCCTGCCATTTCTCCTTACTCTTCTGGTATGGGGCACTTGGCTATGATTTGGTACCTGTATTCCTGACTGTCTGACCTGTCCTGACTTTCCTGAGTCTATGTTTGATATTCTGATTCTCTTCTCTACCCTAAAAAGGTCACTGAATATTCTGCCCTTTGTAACTAGGTCTGGAGTAACTCTCAGCACTGTCACTAGTTTTATTGTCTTTGTTGGTTTGGATGATATGGCTTGAGCTGATACTTCTTATGTGGATAGACCATATTTTCTTTATAGTTGTAGATATCACACTGAAACTTCATAATTTTCTTCTGTTTCAGTATCTTCTCAAACTCTGATAATTTATTTTTCATTTGCCCTAGAGTGTTATTAAACTGTGCTTGCTCTACTTTGTGCCTCAGCTCTTGCTGTTCTTTTTGTAATTGCTTTGTGATTGTGTTGCATTCCTCTAAGATCGCCTCCTATAACAGGGCATACATATAGTCAGTTGAGCATTTATTCCTAATTCTGTCCCATTTCATTGTTAATTTTGTGTGGTTTATTCCCAAACGGGGTTCACTATGCCAAAGTCAGGTCTTGCCATTCCAAATGGCAATCACAGAATTTAATGTTCTCTATTTTCTGGGGTAAGTTTGGGGTATTTTCAACTAATGTCATAGATAAATCCATATTTCCCTTGATTAGTCCTGATAGCTTCTCTTTTTCTGTCTCCACAAAAGTAGCAAAGTGCAGTTGTGTATCCATGCTACCCCATGTACAGTATAGCAGATGCTACCATGCAAAACCTCACTTCTGTTAGATAAAAAGTCATGTGCCCTTAAATACTAGTTTTCAGTCTGTTAAGCAATAATAATACCACTACAAACATGTTACTGAACTGCTTTGACACCAATCATACAACCTGATAGCTTAGCCCACCTTATAATGTTTAGCTTCTTATATGAGAACCATCTCCTGAGGATGAATCACGGTACATCCAAAGATTTTTTTTTTTCTTTTAACTGTGTTAACTAAGTAACTTTGAGAGCATCATATGCTCATTTTTGTGGAGGAACCATTGATTTAATCAAAAGAAAACAAGGTCCTTAGCATAAGGAAATTCCTCAAGAAAAGTTTGTTGTGTAAATAGTCCAATAAGGCTTCTGCATCCCTGTGCTGTGTGCTAGTCTTTGAATTTGAAAATGGGAGGAGGGCTGCAAAACCACACAAAGTCTTACTATTAATGTTAAATGTTTTTTATTCCATATTTCTTTGCGTGTGTTAACCTACGTTTTGTCTAAAACATCCAGCCTTCTTTAGGAGTGTATGTATGCATATGTGTGTATATATATATATATATATATATATATATATATATATATATATATATATATTTAAATTAATCATACCCAAAAGTTCCAACATAAAGTTACGATACAGTTAAATCACCAGTAAGTCACTGTAATGCTACTTACGGGCTTTCAAAGCCTCTGTGTCTTCTCAGAATTTTAAGGTGTTCTTGACATAGCTAAATGTGCTGCATGCCAGCTTTAAAGCAAGCAAGTTCCCCACATGATTATTTGGCAGAAGAGGTTGCTGTCAGATGACCACTGAGTAGAGCTGAGTGGGAATTGCTATCCACCTAACACACTTGGGTTTCATTGCTATGCAGATGACACTCAGCTCTACCTGTCCTTTGCACCTGGGATGCCAGGAGCAGCCGATCTGTTTAATAAGTGCATGCCCAAGATTCAGACCTGGATGTCATCTAGCTGGTTGAAACTGAAGCTGAAGAAGATTGAAGTGCTGGTGGTGGAGACAGGTCAAAGGGGGGAAGTGGAGGCCTCTGGGGAGACTGGTCTTTGTCTCAGCCCCTCAAAGTTATTAACTTTCTCCATGGTGAAACATCTTTGAGTCATTCTGAATAATGTGTTAACATTGGAGGCTCAGGTGGTGGCAGTAGTCTGGAGTGACTTTTATCATCTTCAGTATATTAGCTTGATTAAGACCTTTGTCCTGCTTAATGACCAAGACACACTAGTACACAAGTTCATGACTTTGAGGCCTGACTACTGTCATTCTATATAACTTGAGGTCAAGGAAGGTGCATTGTGACACCTGCAGCCACTGCAGAATGCTGTAGCTTGGTTACTAATGGGTCTTCCTAGATCCTATCATGTCTGTCCAATGCTGCATGAACTGCACTGACTGTTGGCCAAGTGGCATATCTCCTTTAATGTGGGTTTGTTGACCTATAAGGCTTTACATGGTCTGGGACCAGACTACTTGTTAGATGTCTTGCACCCTTAAGCCCCATGACATCCACTCCACTCTGCAGAGCAAAGCCTTCTGGTAGTCACAAGAGTGAGAAAAAAAATCTTTCCAGGACAGTGTATTTGAGGTGGCTGCTCCGGTCCTTTGGAATTCATTGCCCAGCACTCTGAAAGAGGATCCCCTCAGTAGAGGCATCTACATGTGGTCAGAAAATTGTTTTTTAATTAGGCAAGCATTTGGCGATTAATTAGAGTTGATGAGTTATCTATATGTTGTTTTATGATTACTGTGCTTGTTTCATGCATTGAGTAAAGTTCGTATAGTTAGGTATTTATGATATATTTCATTCTTTGTAATGGTATACTGATCTTCCATGGAAGGGCACCACAAATAAAGACTACTACTAATATTAATACTGTTACATCCTAGGGAACAGGATGTGATGGGGTAATGAAGGTTATGGCTTGCATCAAAAGTCTTCTGATGCCAGAATCATCCCCTCACTTGTCCTGAGGTGCAGTATCGAGATATATAACAACCCTGATTGGCTATCATCATATTCCCTACTCCCTATCTACACCCCAAGAGACTGGTTACATTTACGTGAAGGTATCTGAATACCTCTAAAATGTTTATGGTCGTTATAAGGTCGTCATTAACCTGTGACTACAAATCTATCATGTTGAATAGCCATACCATAGTATGTACTGGGTGTTGACTAAAATGGTTGGTTGTCAGTGGCTTCCAAAAGTGAACTTGTCACTGGCATATCAGAAAGCCATGTTTCATAAAAATTCCAGAGTCCAGTGGGAGATAATTCCTGTTCAGTATAACAAGTTACCATGAAGAAGAACCAGGACTCTTGCTGCTTTAAAACTGGTAATACTGTAGTATGAATGAATGAATGAATGAACGAATGAAAGGATTTTATTGATCAGTCTTTTGACCTTTACAAATTATGAAATACATATACAAAATATCATTGATAGCATTAATACAAAATACAATAACTCTGATAGACAATAGGTATAAAATTCCATTACAGTATTGCAGCATACTATAAAATCAATATTTCCCAGATAGAAATAGCGTTAAAACAGAGAATCAGCTAATTCAAATATTTAATAATTTGACGGCTTTAAAATACTTGTAATACTATGAATTCATTTTGGAAAAATTACCTGTTCCATGAAGAACATGCATGCTCATTTATCAAATACCTTTCATATACACCATGCCACAAAGGGTACTGCAAGCAATAAGAGAGACTGCTAATGCAGTGACTGTAAATGTTTAGTGGCAGACATTTTTATAATTTCCTACTCACAACTATGGACAATTAACAGGCAATTAATTGAACCACTTTTATGGGGGGGAGGAGGAATGTTGGCAAGGGGATCAGGGAGTATCACCGACTCTTGCAAAAAATGATATGGGTTCATTGACTTCCACCTAGACTCCAGCCATGGTGGCATGAGTGATGAGCAGATGGGATATTTTTTCAATGTTTATGTAACACATCCCAACACATATCACTTCCTAGCACTACACTGCCATAACAGAACTTGTGGTATGAGCCCAAAGTTCTAGTGTGGGACAAGAACCAATAACCACCAGTGCCAGAGGCATAGTTTAAATATTAGTATAACTATATCATAACTGGGTTCCCTTTTTCCCCATAAAGATAGGTAATTATAATTCACTATTATAACCAGCTGGTCATAATGGTGAACACACACTGCTTTGTCTGTGAGAAAGCCACTTGCCACAGTTCAGGCCATACACAATAAAGAAAAACACATCAGTTCACATAATTTTTTGTGGGGTAACAAAAGAACCCCAACAATAACATAAAATAAAACATTGAATTTTATACACACCCTTGATGTGGGATGCTTTTATAAATCCCTCAAGCTTTTCTGTTGTGGTTTATGTAACATGCCACACCTTGTATGTATAAAATTCTCATTATAAACACTTCCCCGTGTATAATTCTCTATAAATTGTACTTTGTGTTATTTTCATTATTGAGGTGTACTGATATGTATGCTTAACAAGGTTACAGATGAGAGGGCATGGCTTGGCTCAAGATCAGACAGCCATTTGATTTGAAAACTCCTCATCCCTCACTTAGTAACCCACTGCTATCTCTCCTTCATAGTTCACACTTCAAAGTCAAAAATCACACCGCTCTAGAGTCTGTTGCGCCAGTGTTACTCAGTGCAGAAATTTGTCATTTGTCTACATCATAGACACAGCTGGCAACCAAACAATACTCACTTTAGTAGTTCAGTATTCAGTGACTCAAAATGGTGACAGGTAGGTAGGTGACCCAGTGTGTTGGAACTGTTGAGGTAATGTTCTCCGCCATACTATTTGAAATGGACAAAATGAAGGTTGCTTCCCTGCAAAACATGAAAACAGTGGCTAAGCTGGATGTTAGGGTTCACCATACAGAACTGATCACAACACTGAATGAGGCAGCAATCCAGGAGCTACAGACAACCTTGTGAAAGCAGATCAGAATGGTTCTGCACCTCCAGGATAAGGCTGATGATTTAGAAAACTGCAGTCATAGAAACAACTTATGATCTATGGAATGTTTGGATGGTGTGGAGATGAAGGACGCTGTGTCATTTCTTCAGCATGGTCACCCCATGGTGCAGCATTAGAGAGAGACCACAGGTTAAATATGCAGTGGGCCCACAGCTCCCTGGCACACTTCTCTAGAAAAGAGAGAAACTGTGACTGATCCTGGCTCACTTCCTAATTTTTGTTGCAAAAGAAGCCATCCTCCACCAGTCTCAGGAGCTGGGGCATCTGTACTGGTAAGATCATGAGGTTCATATTTATACAGTCTTCTCTAAGGACCTTTCTTTTAAGTGGCGGGAATATACTGAGGCACTTCATATAATGCATAATGTGGGCTAGCAGTTTTCACTGTGATATCCCACCATCATGTGGATGATGCATAATGGAGTTCCCTTTCAGTTCTCTACCCTGGAGTCCTTGATGGACATGTTATAAATGACATGGCCTAAAGAAAGTAGGTATGCAAGCAGCAAACCCTCTTGGGCTCATCATCACCCAAGTGCAATGCCTCAAACATGGACACTTTTGCACCCTTTTCATCAAAAGCAGAACAGCAGGACAAGCATGGTAACTCTAAATCCTAGTCCTTACCCTCACAGATCCATTGGCAACAACTATACCATCAGTAACAAAAAAAAAAAAGGATTTACAACTCAGCAGTCCCAGTACCACAGCCATATCTGTGAGGGAGAACTGGAGAGCTCTTCAGATAGTCTGGTCCACATCCTGGCAAAGAACAAGAACAGTCCACTGCGCCCTTCCTCTCCACCACTGTAGCATGCTCATGCAGCAGCTTCTTTAGCTGCCTCAGGGATACAGGGCACCTCTGACCAAGAATGGCCAGCACTGGATACAAACCAGGAGAAGTCATGAGCAGAAATCATGGTTGTAGCTGTCCCCATGCCAATAACTCCAGTCAAAGGTGCTAGCCTCCCCAGCATCAATCCTATGACCAAGGATCACCCACCACTGTCTATCTCTGGTAGCCATCTCCCTTCTGCTGATGTGTGAGTGCCTATAAAATGACTTGTGTACAGTTATTAAGAGTGTGGGGTGGGAGGGGGGATGGGGGAGTTAGCAGGAACCGACTAGCCTCGTCACAAGGACTATCATAAGGGGTGTCAGGTCAGACATGCTCCAGGACATGTTTCCCCTTCCTGTTCTCCTACTTCCCTTTACCTATGGTCTCATGTGCCCTACTTGCCACATACTACCTGGGGTTGTCAGTGGATCAAAGACATATGTACAGACACATATGTTGTTTTCTGCTCTGTGGTACCCAAGCTCTGCCCAACCCTATCCCAAGGCATCTTGCAGGAGCTGCTGCAAAACTCCCAGTCACATTGCAAATGACTTTTTGGCTCCATGCAATGCCCAAGTGCAAAACAAGGTGATTTGGTGACATGGATCCTAAGATCAGGGCACATCATCATACTCAGCATGCTCCTTATCCTCTCCCTCCCTTCCTCTCTGTGGCAGCTATGAAAGACTTCAAAATAAAAATTATTTTTCTCTTTGCAGCTGCTCCTGCCTTAACCATGCTGAGGATATTTGTCACCCATTTTTCAAGTGTAAGTGATACTGTGTTGTCCGGGGCAGTAGAATATTCCCAAACATCCACACAGATATCTGGTCATAAAGGGCACATGGACAATCATGAGGGGCACTGGGTCTGCCAGAGTCACTCAGATATGGTGTACCAATCACCTGGCCCCATTTGGGATTCTCACAGTGGTTTTGTTGGGGCACTACATCCCACCCAAAGCTCCTGGGACAAGTTGACTTTGGCTCCAGGTCACATGTTATACTGCATGTTACCACTAAGGATATAAGTTCTAGTCAAGGTAACTGAGCTTCACAAGCTGTTTTGCTTTGCTTTTGTAAAGTGCCAGGTTCTGATCATTAATGAACAACTACTTCTGTCTCATTGCTCAGTGTGTGTTCTCATGACAAATTAGTGGAATCACTCTCCAGTTGCATACAGTGCCACCAGTAAGGCTATGTAGAGAGCTGAGAAACAACCATATTTTGCTTCCTTTCCTACAGCACATCACATTTAAATAACAATGGCTGCTTGCCCCCACTCGCTTAACCCCCTGCTGAAGGTGGGTGGGAGAGGAGTGACCTGCAGTCCTAGCTTCATTGTGGGAGACTAGAGGCATGAAATTTGGGCTTTTGCCTAAGGGCTGTTCCCTTGGAACCTTGCTCAGCTCAGTAGCTGAAGAACCGCTCCCATCACATGACTCTCCCACTCACCAGAGAAGGTAGCATTGATCAGTAACCTCAGAGTCTGGACTTTTTTTTTTTATCTCATGCATTTTCTATTCTACTATTGACCTTTTGGTGTTTCCTTGCTGCAAACAGCAGCACAGTTAAATCAGTTGGCTCTAATGACATTTCTGTAAGAAGGTTATTTGTACACTTTATATTTGGATCTAAATCACCTTCAAAAGTCCACTTAATGGCCATGTTCATTATAAATACAAGGTAGTAGTTTGTCAAATCTGGATAGGCCATACCCCCATTTTCTACAGCAAGACACAGTTTAACTCATGAAATCCTTGGTGCTTTATTATGCTAAATACATGTTTTAATCTGTTTATTTATTTGCTGAAATCACGTGTCTGGAATAGGTACCATCACTGTTTGTATTCAGTAGGAAAAAAAGGGGACCACCATCATTTTAATTGTTTGAATTTCCCCCCACAGTGAAATTGGAATCTTGGCCTATTATTGTAATCTATCTTGGAGAGCTTCTGATAAGGTTTTAAAGTCTGATTTAAAGAATTGGTGTATTTTATTATGTATACAAATACCTAAGTATCTTACCCCCTCTTTGTTAATATTCACCTTAAGAATGTTCTGTATTTGTGCATAATCTGATATGTGAAAGGGAACTATATCTGTCTTGTTTTCATTAATTTTATATCCTGCTACCTTAGAAAATCTGGCTATAATTTCTATTATTTCTTGAATACTTCTTAGTGGGTCCTGTACAATCAAAAGGATGTTGTCCACAAATGCATACAGTTTTACCTCTTCCTCACCAATTTTTAAAACTTTAAATTTGTTGTTTTGTCTAATTTCACATAAGAGGAGTTCTAAACCCAGTATAAAAAGAGACGGGGAAGAGGACACCCTTGTCGAATGCCCCTATGTAAAGTTATTGGGTCTGAAAAGTCTGCATTTATTTTAAGCTCTACCATGGGTTTATTATAAAGTATCTTCATAACCTGAATTAACTCTCCTGGATAACCATACAATTTTAAAATAAAGAATAAAAAGTGCAACTCCAACATATCAAAAGCCTCCTTGGTGGCATCCAATGCCACCAAGTTTGCCAGCTCCCCCTGGGCCTCTAAATGTTCTATTATAAACTGGACTTTGAGAAGCCCTGGTTGAATTACCCTTCCTGGCACAAAGCCTGATTGGTTATGATGAATTAAGTTCCCCAAGGTAGATAAAATTATATTATTCAAAATATTGGCCAAAATTTTGTAATCCATATTTAGAATAGCCACTGGCCTATACTTTTCCATTTTCCTTGGATCTTTCCCTTGTTTGGGTAGAACCAAAATGTAGGCCTTTGAAAAAGTGCCTGTAATTGGATAAGATTTTATTATTTGATTAAATAACTTATGGGGGGAAGGGACCATATAAGATTCAAAACCTAAATAAAATTCCAGGGTAAACCCGCCTTGGCCAGAGACTTTTGTCATTTGGTTCATAACATCTTTAATTTCCCGAGTAGAAATTGGGTTTGTAAAATTCTCTTCCTCAGCTGGGGACATTTTTTTGGTTGTAAAAGATTCATAATACTTCCAATCTTCTTGGGGTGGAGAACATACCGAAGTATATAGGGCACTGTAAAAATTAGCAAATTCTGACCAAATTAACTTTTGGTCAGTAATTACCTGACCCTGAGAATCCATTATAGAAATTAAGTATTTTTTCCTTGCTCCAAATCTTGTAATCTTTTTGCTAAAACTTTACCTACTGTTTCATTATTTGTTTTCCTATTTTTTTGTTTTTTTAGCACATCCCTTTTTTATATCCAAATATTCTGTAGCTTCTATAAGTTTTCTCAGATCTTGGCATTCCTGTTGTTTAGAAATATCACCATTTTTAACTTCCATTTCCAGACTTTGGATCTTGTTTTCCACCTCCTCTTTCTGTTTCAGTCTTTGTTTATTTATCCATGCTGCCTCTGAAATTATAGCCCCCCTTAATGTGGCCTTCAAAACATCCCAACAATCAATTATATTTGAAATAGACACCTTATTCTCTATCATGAAATTTTCCATGAAGGTCTATATCTTGCCACAAAATATTTTACTTTTTAACAAATTATTGTTGAAACAAAATATCCCTTTTTTTTGTTTTCCAGAATTCAGAAAAACCTTGAAAAGATACATGGCTGTGATCTGAAATCAGTTTGTTTTCCATTTCAGCATTGTGTCCTAGGCAGTCCACCAACAAGCCCTCCAAAACAAAAACATAGTCTAATCTTAAAAACATATTGTGTCTTGATGAATAATAGATATAGTCTTTTAATGCACCCTTCACCACCCACCACCAATCTATCAAACTATATGGCCTGAAGTCTGGGAGGGACAGGAGGTGGTTGTCCCTTCACCACTGAGGGGTGGTCGGGGGCAGGGACCAGTGCCCAAGGTCATATGGACACAAGCATGGTCTAAGGAAATGATGAGTCCTATTAATTAGTGGTACGCCTCCTACAGCTGCCCTCTAGACAACAGAAAGAAGTCAGTTCTACTAGTGCCTATATTGTGGTGTAGAGTGATAAGTAAAGTCAATGCCATCGGGGAATAATTCACACAAATAGACCAGCAGGTTGAACTTTGCCACAGTGTTTTTAAGCATGGTCCTGGCTTTGGTGGAAACCACCGAAAGGCTTCTAAGTCAGTCTAGGATGGGGTCCCAGACCTCACTGAAGTCTCCAAGCAAAACAGATCTCCATGGTTAGAGGTAGGCAAAGTACCTAAAATACACTAAGCATAGTGTTTTGCATAGAACTCAAATTTCACATAATTTTCTGCATAGTGAAGTGAAAAACTTTGCATCTTGAAGTAACGCGAAGTTCCCATTATTCTCTAGAGACTTTGCGTTACTTCACCTTGTTTTTTTTGCTCTTTAAGGTGAAATTTTCAGTGATTCATGGGTTTTAAGGTCACATGGGCTCTATATTGTTTTGTAAAGCCTTAGTTCAGCATAGTGTGTATAGTGGAATGCTGGAGATAGTTTGCTGTCAGAGCGTTGAGATTCAAACCATCGAAAAACTTTTAAAAATGCATTTGTGCCACAAAATGTTGTGTCAAAATTTAGTACATCAGTTGTAGGAATCCCTTTTGTGTTTATACCATCGAGCATTTATTGATTTTGTATGAATATTTAATGTTAATTTAGTACATTCAGTCTCTGAACTGACAGACACTGTCGAAGTATGCTTCAGGGGAGGGGCAGATCTGTGGTGTAGAAGGGAGATTAGTGAGAAAAACAGTTTTTCCAACTTTTGTTGGCTACTTTTTATGGTTTACCTATGCCGATGTGACAACAATGTTGTTGACATCCTGCATAGTGACAACCCTGATGTTGACAAGTGTAATTTCACCTGTCAGACATCGGTCTGTGTTTCTATCAGGGGCTGCACCTCCAACCCCCCATGTAAGGGGATGTGCCTCCCATGCCCCCTTCTACAGATTGTTAACTCTACTCAGAGTTAACTTGAAGGGGGGGGGCAAAAGTTGGTGAAAGGGTAAAATTTCACTAGCGGGTCCTCCACAATGACATTTTTGAAACTTGTCAAAAATGTAGCTGTGGGGGATTTCTACGATGGGGTTTTGCTCTTCTGTCGGTACACTACTTTTTATCAATTGTGTGTTCAGGTACACACAGTGCAACTTTACTTAACTTTTTTAATAGTTTTTTTTCTGTTTGCTGGGCATCTTTTCAGTCATTTTAAAAGACTGTCTGTATTGTAGTTTACTAAACAGTTAAGGTTTCTGTGCCTGACTTTTAATCTGTGTGCATGGTGTAAATTGATATGAATTTTATTGTGGCACCACAATAGCAGTACTCTGAATTTTTCAGCCTGTCTGCAATGTTTTTCCCTGCTTCTGTCTGTGTAGCTAAAGCTGCCCCCCCCACCACAAAACAAGTTATTTTGTTTTTACTTTTGAATTTTTGAAGACTGGTTAAGGTCTTGTGTTACTTGTGAGGCTGCATCTCTTTTGTCTTTTGCTTGCTATCTCCCCAAAACAGCAGAAATAATACGTTGCTGTTAATTGTCAGTATAATCTTATAAAAAACACCCACTAAAAGGCATTCATACAAAGCTGTTTCTGGTTGTGGCACTGCTGCCAAGAAGACTGTTAGCAGTGGAAGTTGTGATGAGAGGTAGGTTCATCAGGGGATAGAAGCATGTCTAGCAGTGTTAAGATCATGGCCATAGTAGAACTCAGCAGAAGGGAAAGATAGCAGTTGCTGCAAGTAAAGGAATTTATCTGACTTTTTCACTGCAAGATCAGTTGCTTCAATGCTGGTTGGAGATGTTGTTGTCCCTGCTGGTAATAAAGTTAGTGACAGCATGGTTGATAACAGCATAAGTATTGCTACCAGTTCAACCCTGGCAAACATTTCTGGTGGGAAAAATGTTGTTGAATCCATAGACTTGAGTAGCTGATGTCACACTCCCCACAGTAACTGAACATGATTCTGATCATGCTAATGACTCACAGTCTCATGTTTCCACTGATCATGAGGTTAGACCATCCAAACATTCAGATGTTGATGAAAAAAGTATGGATGATAGTATACTGAGGCTGTGGTGGGAATATCTCCACAGGAGGACAGCATCCAAAGTGAATTTGTGGATGTTGATTATGCTGACCCTGAAGTAATAGTAATCAATTGTAATGTTCAGTCAAATTCCAAGTGTGCAGAACACCAGAAACCATGCATTACACTCCAGTTTCATTGCCAACAAAACTGACATTTCATATGCAACCACAGAAGTGACATATGAAGAATAGGGCATCAAAATCCCTAGTTTGGGATTTTTTTGCACAAGATGATAGAGGTGAAACAGTGGCAATCTGCCAGCTTTTCCAAACGTGTGTGAAGCATGATACAAAGGGTGGACGTCTGGGCACTGGGAGCCAGCATACTCATCTCAAGAGCAGGCACATGGCACTGTGAACTCGGCACCAGAGAGGAGCTAATGTCATAGTGGGGTGTTCAGAGAAAGTGAAAGTGAAACTGACCCTGCTTTTTTAACTGCTTAACTACCTCCCTGAATCATGTGTCTTGCAGACCTGCAGAGTCAGTCAAGCATGTGATCAGTGGCCTGTTTCTTACCAACTTCACCTTATCAAATTGGAACTCAAATGAACTCAAAGTGGACAACGTGAAGTGAGGCATATTTTGGCTTTTTAATGGAAATTTCACTTGTTGATACACAAATTCAAAGAGGACCACTTCGCGTTTACTATGCAGGCGAATTAAAACTTTGCTGCATCTCTATCCATGGTGCAAAGGGTTCAAAATCCCTTGCAGCATTTCTGGACAGAAATCTCACATGTCCACACTTGGGCCATAAATATTCCTCAACAGTACCATCCTGGAATTGATTAAGGCTCTAACTAGGACCCACCTTCCATCTTTTGAATGCACTGTCGAGAGTATCTGCAGTTTAATGCATTTATGGAGCAGGATGGCCACTCCTTTTCCCTTGATGACATATGAACTCCCTGCAATGTGCCCCACCAAAGGCTTGGTGGGCTTCTGCATCTCTGCAGGAAGCATGCTGGTCTCTTGAAGAAACGCGATATTGCACCTTTCTATTTTTAAGTGAACAAGCACTTGTTTCCTTTTGATAGGCAAGTCAAGCCTTGAACATTCCAGGTGACAATGGGATAAGGTTTAAGTTCTGACTCCACTGTATGAACCTGATGGAGTGGTGTGGGTAGGACTCATTGTCAGGCCTTGCTTCCTATAGTAATTCTCTCTAAACTATGTTAGGTTGAGACCTAGGAAATGAGATGAGGAGCTGCTGCATATGTCATGTTGGAAAGGCAAGATAGATGACAAAGCTGCAGTTATAAAGAAAATAAACATTTTTTATTTTGATAAAAGAAAGCCTATTTCTAGAGTGTTCAAATAAATACTTCTAATTTTTGGACCCTTAAAAGGGTTCTCTATTGCGTATTCCCAATGTCATTTATACCAGTTATCTTCTATATCACACACCAGCACAAAACAATAACCAATTTATCAAAGGTAGCCTAGTTGAGATGTTTCCAGAGGAATGCTACTTCTACCCATGTATACAGCAGAGTGAAATGGAGCACAGGGATGTCAAGTCACTTGCTGAAGGTCACACTCTTAGTATTCTGCTCTTCTGAGGTTTGAATCTGTGAACTTCCAAGTGAAAATCTGGTGTTCAAACCAACAGACAATGCTGCATCTTATTACACAAAATGATGTTAGTGAAACAAAAATTATACACAACTGCTTCAGTACAAAGAAATGTTAAACAGCACTGGTGCAGACATCGTTTAGAGTGGTACTAGCAGGACTCTTTGGAAACCACACAGACACAAAACATTTCAGAAGAAGAAGAATAATCAGCATTTATATAGCGCTTTTCATACATCCAAAGCGCTTTGGTAGTGAAGTGACTGAATGTGTGGTGGCGGCCTTATTGCACATCATCACCCACACACAGCCTGGATAATTGCATTAACCAGTTTATGGGAAGGGGAATGTTGGCCAGGACACCAGGAATGTTCCCTACTCTTTGCGAAGAGTGCCCTGGGTTATTTTGCTTCCACCTGGACACCTACCAGGACAACACCAGGATGGGCAGAAGGGACCTCGGTTTAATGTCTCATCCGAAGGATGGCACACCCCAGCAGTACATCACCCCCCAATACTGCACTCAGATGCCAGCGATTTTTAGGTGCAAGTCCATTCCCAGTGTGGGACGAGAACCCACAACCTTCTGGTCAGAGGCGGATGTGCTACCAACTGAGCCGTGCAACACCTTTCACTCAACTGAAATGTCACAAAACATTGTACAAATCAACAGAACCCCAAAGGAGCTCAGAAACTGTTGGCACAGGCAGCACACAACTTTTTTTAACAACAAGGCAATATACTTGTAGCTCCATGAAACAGCAACTTTACAAATTTGTAAGATGGCAGGGATGCTGATACCTGAAAATGCCATCAGCACAATTTACCACAACTGTCACTGAGAGTTGAGGGGGATCAAAAACTATTCATTATAAACTACTGATTGCATTGTATTTTCTTTCTCTGTTTTCCCCTGATGTGATGTTATTTCCTGTGCCTGTAATATAGAAAAAAGATACCTGCAGCTATAAAGGGAAGGGCAACTAAATGGGTTACAATTCTGACACTGAAAATGTTACAGGTTCAGCCAATAACATATGTAAAGCAGATTTCCATTTGTAATAATACTGATACACTTTGTAATTCATGTTAGTTTCCCTTTAAGATAGGTGGGGAGCATATTGAACCAAAAGTTAGACATGGACTTGGCTCAGTAGAGGTGAAATAGCCCACAGATGTGGGGTCTAGCTACTGCCTTGACTCCTGAAACAGGAAGGTTATGACAGGGTGAGAGAATATGCAACAGCTGTCCTGAAGTGCTTGGTAGCCTGGACTATAGGTGTAGCTGTGTGAGCACCTTCCCATTGCAACTTCAATATTATTGACTTAACTACTGTACAATACACAACAAATAATGAATATGGATATTGACTGTTCCTGATACTACTAAATAGCAATAACAATAACAAAGTTAAAACAAATGTCTTGGAAACACCGAAAAGAAAGATTGTTATGCAGTAACCTCGAGGGGAGTGGTCAATGGAGTTGAGTCACAGAGTGGAAGAGAATCTCTTTCCAAACCCTAGTGTCCACCACTAACATCTAAGCTCTTTGGTTGCAAGGTCCACTGCCATGAGCATATCTAGCTCCCCTCAAACCCAAACATTGACTACAAAAGTTCAAACATCTCAGTGGCCTATTGTGTAGACTGGCCAGACACTAGAACAGAGGCAGCTGAGATTATCAACCATTTTGCACCTAACAATTAGGGAATGCGGGAGCAGGTGGGCTGCTATATGCAAGCCTACTTCAGACTTTTAATGACACAAAATTCCTGTTCAGAAACCTTTCTGTGTAAGTGACTATGGTGGGTATCCACCCCCCCCACTGTATCCCCCATCCAGTAATGGGCAGATAGTACATTGGTAGAAAGAGCCCCCCTCTGCCACTGTTGGGAACCGAAAAGGAGAGAGTAGAATGCAATGAGAGCAAGGCAAGCAAAGGTAGAGAGGACAGGTTCCCTTGCCCAGAATACTCTAGCATGCCCAGTGACAGTGGTGGCTACCCAATCCTTCTGCATAGGGGCTGTGAAGTCTGTAGGTGGACACCACAGCCTCATCATGTCTAACATGATGAAACATAAAACTATGACCAGCAGCTGCGCGATGGCAGCCCCAAGTTCAAAGGTACCTGTGCTGACCCTGGCAGGTGGTGTAACACAATAAGGTTTCTATCAACAATAAAAAACCTCACCATGGTTAAGGACCATTATTGACCTGCAGGCAGTATGGATAGAATGCCCTGTTGGCCTTCCAAAGAGGTGTACAGCTAGAGTTGCCAGCCTACACCTGTGTGACGACCTGGGAGATCAAGCTCCACACTGGGGTGGAACCAAGTTAACACAGTCACAATCTGCAGGGTGCCTCCATCAATTTCCTGGAGTTGGCACCACATGGGCAAGTCACTGAGTAGTATCCAAAAAAGGAGCAGCATGAACCATGAGTTCTGAGGTGGGGGAAGAAGAGAAAGAAGAATGCAGCTACCTGGAAGTAACTATGCACCAGATTGTTGGGTAAGACATGTCCAGGCTGCTGCTTGGAAAGAGGTGAGGGGGAGGCAGAGACACAGGGTAGAGCAGAAAAGGGATGTCCCTACAGATGCTCTGAGAAGCTGAATGACCAAGACTAGGTTTGTCATAGAGGCTGTAAATCATAGAGCAGGGCTGTGCTGACAACACGTTAAGATTATCAATGAGAAAGGGTGTTGGGATTTTGGTGGATGAGTTTGCCTCTCTTAATGGATAAAATCTACCTGCTGTGCAACCAACAAGCAAGGGGGGGGAGGACAGGGAGATGAGGTGCCTACCAGGTGCCATGGCATGGAGGGATGGAAGGAAGATCCTGGGGATCATTGGGAAGGCAAGACGGGAGGGTGAGCTGGATGTCATTATCCACCTGGGTACTAATGACCTGGCAAATGGGAGCCAAGGAAGTTCAGGAAGAGTTTGGGAAATTGGGGGAGGTCTCAAGCAAGTAGCTACTTCTGTCACTTTCTCCAAGTACTACCTATGAGAGGCAAGGAGAGCATAGGGTGCGGCATCAGAAACTTTAACTCATGGTTGAAGAACTGGTGCTGTGAGGAAGGGTTTGGATTCATTGGTGACTGGGGACCCACCTGGAGGGATGGAGGTTTGTTCAAGCCTGACGACCTGTATCCATCCTGGAGAGGAATCCAAGCACTCAATGATAAATTTAAATGCTACATTGACAAGCATTTAAACTAGCAAAGGGGGTTGGCAGGCCAGCAATGAGCATACCTACTTGCTCACCCCCTAAAGCTAGCAGTGGAACCAGTGAACTGGAGGAGAGGCTATCTCTACAAAGCAGTGTGCAAAAGAGGGAGATTAGCACCCAAGAGGTGGATAGGCAGAAAAGGGGCAAAATTCAGCAGAAGGGCAGACAGCAAGGAGATCCAGGGATAAAGGACAACCAAGGAAGAGGCTGGAGTAGAACAGTGAAACAGTCTAGGGAGGTCAAATCATAGAAAGCCATGTGTGCCAATGCCAGGAGCCTTAGCAACAAGATGGAAGATCTGGAGGCTGTCATGCTGCAGTCAGACCTGGACATTGAGGCCATCACTGAAGCCTGGTGTAATGATAACCATGACTGGGAGATGGCCAACCTGGCTACAACATATTCAGAAGAGACAGGGCAGGTAGTAAGGGAGGAGGAGTGGCACTGTATGTGAAAAATGACATAAGTGCCACAGAGATCCAGGAGGAACAAAATGGGGGAGAGGTACTGTGGGTTAAGCTGGAAAGGAAAATGGGGCCAGCCATCCACACAGGTGTGGTCTATAGACCACCAGCCCAGGAGGAAGAAACAGATAGGGAGCTGATGCTAGCCATCCAAAGGATGGCAGACAAGGGTAAGGTAGTACTGGTTGGAGACTTCAATATTCCAGATGTGGACTGGAGCATCCCAGCAGCAGTATCAACTAGGAGCAGATTTATCCTGGAATCCCTTCAGGGTGCCTTCCTCAAGCAACTGGTCATGGAACCAACTCGGCAGAAGGCAATACTGGACCTTGTGCTCACAAACAGGGACAGTGTGATGAGGGTAACAGTGGGGAGAACACTTGGGGAACAGTGACCACCAGTCATTGTGGCTTGAAATCACAGAAAGAGCAGAACCAAACCACACAAAACACGTATCCTGGATTTTAGGGGACAGACTTTGGGAAAATGGGGAGATACTTGAAAGAGGCATTAAGGGGAATGGGACAAGAATCAGGGGTTGAGGAACAGGGGGCAGTATTTAAAATGGGGATTACAAGAGCAACAGAATTATGCATTAAGCAGGTTAGCAAGAGGAACAGGAAGAGGAGACCATTATGGTTTTCCAAGCAGGTAGCAAAGAAAGTGAAAGCCAAAAAGACTGCATTCAGGCAATACAAAAAGACACAGGCAGAAGGGGATAGGGGGAAGTACCAGGAGAAGCAAAGGGAGGCAGGGAGGTCAGTAAGGGAAGCCAAAGCTCAGACAGAAGAACACATTGCAAAATCAGTGGGTAGAGGGGAGAAAACCTTTACAGGTACATAAGTGGAAAAAGAAAGGCAAAGGGAGGGAAAGTGAGACTGAAGGGGGAGGATGGGGGCCACTTGGAGGATGACAACAGTAAAGCTGACATATTGAACAGGTATTTCTGCTCAGTCTTTACTGAGGAAGAGGAGGGTAATGGGTCTGAAGGGAGTACAACGGTGAGAATGGTGCAGAAATGGACACAAGTCCCTTTACACAAGAAAGGTTCCTGAAGGAACTGGAAGTAATAAGAGTTGATAAAGCAATGGGGCCAGATGGGGTGCACCCCAGGGTCCTTAAAGAACTAAGAGAGGTGGTAGCTGAACCTCTGGCTATCCTGTTTAGCTGATCACTGGAAACAGGTGAGGTACCCAAAGACTGGAGGACAGCAGATGTAGTCCCCTTATACAAAAGTGGGAACAAAGAGGAAGTGGGGAACTACAGAGCAGTCAGCCTCACCTCGGTAGTGGGGAAGATCATGGAAGCACTACTGAAGGAGAGATTGGTGGAACATCTGTTTGTCAATGGACTACTGGACCCAAGGCAGCATGGTTTCACCAGGGGGAGGTCATGTCAGACCAACCTCATTGAATTTTTTAACTGGGTGACTAGGGAGGTGGATCAGGGGAGGGCAGTGGGCACAGCCTATCTGGACTTCAGCAAGGCCTTTGACACTGTGCCACATAGAAGACCATTACACAAACTGGGGAATATGAGTGTGGGCAGGACAGTAGTGTGTGGTGGTAGGTAACTGGCTGGGTGGCAGGACACAGAGGGTGGTGGTAATGGCCTCACCCACAGAGGAAGAGGACCAGTGGTACCACAGGGATCAGTGCTGGGACTGATCCTATTCTACATCTTCATCAGTGACATTACTGAGGACCTAGAAGGCAGAATTTCACTGTTCACTGATGACACAAAGCTCTGTAACAGAGTAGACACACCAGAGGGTGTAGACAGAATGAGAAGGGACCTGCAGAAACTTGAAGAATGGTCAGGGGTTTGGCAGTTGAAATTCAATGCAAAGAAGTGCAAGATAATGCATATGGGGCACAAAAACCCTGGCAGAATATATCAGTTGGGGGTGAGGATATAGCATGCACCAAGCAGGAAAGGGATCTTGGGGTTATCATCTCTGATGACCTCAAGGTAGGGAAACAGTGTGACAAGGCAGCAGGTGAAGCAAATAGGATGCTGGGATGCATAGGCAGGGGCATCACTGGCAGGAAAAGGGAGGTCATAATTCCACTATACAAGACACTAGTGAGGCCCCACCTGGAGTACAGTGTACAGCTCTGGAGACCTTACCTACGTAAGGACATAGGGTAAAGAAGGTTCAGAGGAGGGCAACAAAGATGGTACATGGATTGCATCACAAGTCCTATGAGGACAGGTTGAAGGAACTGAATATGTACTCCCTGGAGGAGAGGAGGGAGAGAGGGGATATGATAGAGATATATAAGAATCCTATAGGGAGGAACAGTGTGCAGGAATACACTATTTTTAAGCGAAAAAGATGTTCCAGAACTAGAGGGCATGGGATGAAGTTGGAGGGAGGACGATTCAGAGCAAACATGAGGAAGAATTTCTTCACAGAACGGGTGGTGGACAAGTGGAACACCCTGCCAGAGGAAGTGGTGGGGGCTGAAACAATCAAGGGATTTAAGAATGCATGGGATAGGCATAAAGGAATTCTGGAGGTCAGGGGGTAAGGGGCAACAGACTTCTAGGAAAACATAAACTGAATTTACAAGCTCAAATGGGCAGACTGGGTGAGCCATAAGCCATTATCTGCTGACACTGTCTATGTATCTATGTAAATAAGGGGAAACATCAATATCATGAGCAGCAGCTTCTGGTGTTGTGGCAAATGTAGGGACCTTGTGTGCATGCCTGTCATTTTGTGGAGCCCTCAGCTTTGATTTATATAGGCAGCCACTTCTTGATGGTCCATAAATTTGTGGATGACTGCATTGCTTTCCAGCTTAAAGGTTCAAGGATAGGTCATTTTGTACTTAACCACCAGCTGCTGAAGGGATTTATGTACGTAATTGAAAGCCAATACTTTTTTATTTAGCCTGGCAGAATAATCTTAATAAAATGAGATCTAATGGCTGTGCCATAACAGTGTGCCTTTTTCCCTCACCATGGCCAGGATCTGTTCCGTGATTGAAAATCTAAGGAATTTGGTCTAAGATGGGTTGGGACTTCTCAACTGCCTTAGGTGCTACTGACCGATGCACCTATTGTTTTACAATGCACTGGTTCTTAAGTCCCAGAACATTTGTGATTAAATGCTGAACAAAACTGGCTACATTTGTACTTTCAGCTGTTTTGGGAGCACAAACAATCCTTACATTGCTTTATTGGCCCTGGCACTCTAAATCATCCAATTTATCCCATATGAGGGTGAACTCAACTTTGATACTGTGCAAGTCTGATTCAGGTCAGTCTTCCCTCATGTCCAGACGTTTGAAAGTGACCTTAGAATTGGAAACTCTCAGTGTACACTCTTCCGTTGTTTTGAAATTTATTATTCCAAAGACCTCCACCAAAGTTTTCTCAAATGTGCCATGGATTTCTGGGTCTGCCAAAGAGCTTGGAGCTGTGCCATTGTCACGAGGTAATGCCACACAACAAATCTGACAGGAAAAAAAATTGATGGATTTCCACGAGAAAAGTATTTTTTATTTCAGGGTGTTTAACAGAAACATAATCTGCTGTTTGCCAATGAGATGAGGGATTTTTAGAAAAAAAATATTTTAGTGGTGTGGAGCCCTAATTTAGAAGTGAATCGTTTAAGCAGCCATCTTGAGCATGGCAAAACTGGAAGACTTCACATCATGAACTTACTCATGCTCTACCACAATGGTTCTGGATAGGGCCTACTATTCGGAACCTGACCACCAAGCCATGTCCCTTGTTTAAATTGTTCTGTAAAGTCAGCCAGTAGTTTCACATGGACACCCAGGCCACATTATAACCTCCCTTCATGTTAGGTACTGAAGTGTGTTTCTAGGATTGGGGGGGGATTTAGATGTTCTGTTTTTTGTATCTTTTACTATGTATAACCTGTTGTATTGTTACATGATTTTGTTCATATTAAAGTTTTTTAAGAATGTTGAACCCATATCTTTGGGGAGGTGTCTGAGGGCCTTGAGCTCACCTTTTGTGCTGGTCCATGTCCACCCCTTCTCAAAAAGGATTGCCTTGTTGTTAGAGTATCTCTTACCTACATTGATTATCAATACTTGTAAAACTATTAAAGTGCTAGTATACTGCCTAAAACTAATATTAGTTTTAAAAGCAGTTAACCATTATCTTTTATATCTGAAGTACTTTTTATTTTCCCTTTGGTTAATTAGAAGATTTTTATGTTTGCTTGCATGCATGTGCAAGAATCATAGTGCCATCATCCAAGTTTTCGGAGGTGTGGCACCCGTCTTCCAATTCAGTCAGTGTGTTTGCAGGTGCAGCCGCAGTTCTCCAATGAATGCTGCAGCTGTCTGTGACAACAGTTGAAAATGCAGTGCTGTACAGTTGAAAGGGATAGCTCTGCTTCAGTGAGCAGTGCTCCCCCACACACGCACGCATGCATAGTTCGTGCTGATGTGCCCCCCCCACACACACACTGTATGGCCAATGGGGGTGCCCAATCCCCCATTGGCTCCACACCTCCCCAAAAGCTTTCCAGGTGCCACGCTGAGAGCCTACCCCAGCTTGGCAAAAATTGTTATGGCCGACGGGGGTGCCCAATCCTCCATCAGCTCCATGCCCCCCCAAAAGCTTTCCAGGTGCCACACTGGGAGTCCACCCCAGCATGGCAAACATCCCACGTCATCTTTTAAAAAAAAACAAAAAAAAACGCTCCCTCAGCAGTCAGCCTGCCCACCCGTGCCCTCCCTCTGTGCACTCTGCCTCCCCACACTCTCACCTCATCCCATACTTACCTCCAGAGTCCGGTGCGATTATCTTCGGTGGACCGGGAACATGTCTGCACTATTCAAAGCTGACTGCCAACTGAAGAAATGCCGATAAGCTGTATAATGGCATATAAAGGGTTTTTTCAACTTTGATGCATATCTCAGGAATTTTTGGGAATTTTGGCACCAAATTTTCAACATGAGGTTTTTGGGACCCTTCCTCATGAATTCTGGAACTGTCATGGCATTACTCACGCCTGAAGGGTGATGTCGTGGTCACTGCGCAAAATCACCTTTTGGGACTGACTAATGAAATGACAGTGCCAGGGTTCAAAGATGGGCTCTCAAAAGCCTATGTTAATTTGAGTGAAAATGCTAAAAATGACTTTATTTCTGGCGTGCATTGCGCAGTTCTAAACGCGGCTTCGTAAGTTCGTGAATTTTAATATTTGCACTCAGATTTTCAACATTGCCATTTTACCACACCTCCTTAAGAGCAGTACAGCTGTCATTTTTCACATGTCACCCAAAATGTGTTTCCATGCATGTAGCGCACAATGTCACAGTCGGTGTGTGCAATCAATGTTTGGGGCAGATTAAGAAAATCACAGTGACACTGTTCATGAGCAGAGGTCTTAAAATGGCTATGTTGAAAATTTGGTGACTAAAGTCCATAAAATGACTG
The DNA here is from genome assembly GCA_016271365.2 of Neoceratodus forsteri. Taxonomy (NCBI): domain Eukaryota; kingdom Metazoa; phylum Chordata; order Ceratodontiformes; family Ceratodontidae; genus Neoceratodus; species Neoceratodus forsteri. Next base: position 897,089,312 of record CM057458.1, read on the forward strand.
CGTTACGAGTGAGTATTGTGCAATTTCCATGCACCATCATAAGTTCATGAATTTGTAATATTTTCAGTCCAGATTTTCACCAGTGGCATTTTTTCACACTACCTTATGAACAGTACAGCTGTAATTTTTCACAACATGGCCAAAATGTGTTTTCACACTTTCAGTGCAGAAATGCATGGTCACTGTGGGAAATCATTGTTCGGGAGAGATAAAGAAAATCACAGTGACACTGTTCATGATCCAAGGTCCCAAAATGCCTGTGTTGACAATCTGCTGTAAAAAATCCCCAAACTAATTACATTACAGGTGTGCGTTGCACAGTTTCTACGCACGCTCATGACTTCACCAGTTTTTTAAATATTTTCACTGCAGATTTTCAACATTGTCATTTTTTACACCTCCCCATGAACAGTATAGCTGTCATTTTTCACATCCTGTTTGGAATGGGTGTTTGCACCTGTGGTGCCAAATGCCGTAGTTGCTGTGCAAAAGCAGCTTTTGGCTAACAAACTGATATTGCCACTGTTCATGTGGTGGGGGTCACAAGAAAATCATGTTGAAAATTTGGAGTGAAAATACCAACGAATGCCTGAGGCATAAGTGTTTCTGACCATAACGCCCCACCCTGTAGAGAATGACAGGCATCAGGGCTGTGACTTGGGATTGTCTCCTGCAATGCTCATACCATTCCACCCCCACCCACACTCTGTAGCTAGTGAGAGGCATCGAGGTGTGCCTTGGACTCTTAGGCCCCAAAGTTCATCCCATTCTCCTATACCGCACCCATCTCACCATATTTTCTGCTGGAATGGGGTGTGCATAAGGGCCAAAGACCCCAAGGCACACTGTGACACTTGTCGGTGTCTGCAGGGTAGGGTGTGGCGAAATGGCGTAGCCGTTATACCTGATGACCCAAAGGCACACCACAATGCCTGTCACTATCTGCAGGGTGGTGATGGGGTTGGCTTCAGTTCAGTACTTCACTGCCATTTCTATTATGCAGCTCTGTAACTCCTACACTACAAATGCCAATGCCAGCAAGCAAACATTCGGCATTGACAAATACTTGTTTTACCTGATGTTAATAGGTGTGATGGGTGGCACAGCATGCTACCTGGCATCTGACATATTTTTATTTTTTTAATTTAAAATTTTTGTTTCTGGGATAGGCACACTGAGCTGAGGCTCATTTTGAGGTGTGACCTGGGGAAGGGTTACAGTAATGGGAATTATGACATAGTACAGAGACAGTAAAATTAATGCAAATAACATCAGTGCAGGAGTTGCTAACATAGACAACACAGGTTACAAGGTATGTATACAGTAAGGAGTACAGTATTTTTATACAGTTTCAGGAGCATTACATATGCATGACAGTTAGGTAGAGAGCTTTAGTAGGCATTTACTGTATAAGAAAGGATGGAGGGGGATAGCTGGAGAGAAGAGGGAAGCTGGTTCCAGAGACAAGAGAACCAGTGAGAGAAATCAGCTTGTTTAGAACTAGAGTGTGGGAGAGGGATGGATAGGGTGCGTGAGCCTCTGGTATGTAATGTCTAGGCTGAGACAGCTAGAAGGGAGAGGAGAGGAGAGAAGATAGGCAGGTGGGTAGTGAGTCAGACCAGTATTTGGCAATGAAAATGGAGCAGTGTTTCTGGCAACATAGGGGCAGGGGAAGCAGGGACAGAAAGGAGTATAGTGAACAGTGGTCTCCATGTGGGGGGGGGCATGTTGGAGGCAAAATGGCAGAAAGCATTACAGACGATATCCAGTTTGGTGAATGAGGAGGCAGAGCTGTAGACTACATCAGCATAGTCAGAAATGGAGAGGATTAATTTGGAGACCAACAATTGATGGATTGGAAGGGAGAAGCAGTCCTTGTTGCAGTATACTGCACCAAGTTTGGGGTAAAGCTTTGAGTGGAGGGCATCAATATGTGTGGAGTAATCCAATTTGCTGTACTGCCAAAATCCCAAATACTTGATGGTGGGGACTGCCACAAGTTGGATGCCATCAAGGGTTGTGAAGACTGGGAAAGGTGATAACCTGACTAACTTCTGGCCAGTGCTGAAGGTCATGGACAAAGTTTTTTTTTTATTGATTTTGAGATGGTTAGATTGGAGCCATTGCAGCGCATTGAGTGGGACATTGACTGCAGTGGATAAAGGACCAGATATATAAATTATCATGTCATCAGCATACATGTGTATGTGAGAAGAGACATTGGCAGAGGGGAGGTAACTTATTTTTTATTTATTTATTAAAAAGTTTTACCAGGAGAATTACACTGAGCAACAAGATACTTGTCTCATGGTACATCCTGGGGGAAGGGGGAGAGGGAGCATTTACATAGTACATCAGTATACAGCACATTGGGAAAAAAATAACTTCACTCTACATGGTCAATTAAACGATAACATAGGCTGTGCAAAATTTACAAATCAGCAAGAAAATGGCTTCACTGTACATAGACAATTACAACACAATCACAAGCTGTGGCATATTTACAAATCAGCAAGAGATCACAGCTGTGGATTATTTACAAATCAGCAAGTGGGGTGGAGTAGGGGGTTAGAATGTAGGAGGTTTTAGGAAATCAGAGACAGCTTAGTTGGTTCTGCTGGAGGATGGAGGAGAAATAGACCCTCAACAGAGACCAGTCCAGGGGGACTAGGTGCAGTTGCAGTTTTTTTTGAAATATGGAAAATAGTATTGGTCCTAGTATGGAGCCTTGGGGCACACTGGCCTGGATAGGGAGTGGGGGGGGGGGTAGTCTGCCACCGCCCTGTACAGACTGCTGATGGACCATCATATGTAAGTGGAACCAGTTCACAGGGGGAGTGGAGTGACCTGCTGAGGTCAGTTTGTTTAGGAAGAGGGGGGTGGAACACCAAGACAAAAGCTTTGGCCTGGCTGATAAAAATGGTCACTGTGATGTGACCTTTTTACATCCCTATGAGGATGGAGTCTGTCACTTGGGGTAAGGAGAAGATGGTGGAGTGGTCCTTTCTAAAACCAGACTGGATGGGAGAGAGGAAACAGGAGAAAAGGAATGTAGAGAGCCTGGGGAGCACAAGGGATTCCTGGAGCTTTACTAAGGATGGAAGTAGGGAGATCAGCCTGTTGTTTCCTTGGGAGGAGGGGTCACTGCCTTTGTGGAGGGGCAGGACTGTTGCCATTTTTTCAGGCTTGGGGGACAGCACATAGACAGAAGAATAGGTTCAAGATGTGCATGACAGAGAGGGTTATAGCTGGAGTGGATAGTTGGAGGAGGTTGGGATCAAGCCCATTTGGGCTGTATTTTGAAGATTTAGAGGCATAAGAGCTTGGGAAGCTAAATGTACCAGGCAGAAAACAGGCATCTGACAATATTAGACAATCCTTTGGTGTACTGGAGTGGCAATGTGAATGAATGGCCAGCACTGATTTCAGTTGCACTGAAGTGCTTGACCTGCCCACCCTCCAGTGTAAGTGTGGAAAGGATATTTAGTTCTGCAGGAGCCCTAGTGCATGACCGTTGTACTAACCTATCACCTACAAATGTCAGCATGCTGACATTCATCAAAGTGAATGAAGGTCACATATGAAGTAGGACAACCACATCTATGTTTGTACCCAGTCACGATGATTTTGGTGACCACTGGTTTCCCTGTGGAGTGTTTAGTGTGGGGGGGGAGGAGTTCAAGGGGGACAAAGGAGGGTGGGTGTATGTTTACATGTTTTTGTTGATTAATGTAAAGTTTCATTATTGTTATTTCTTCTTATTGTTCTTGTTAATACTGAAGATTTATACTTATAAATAAAATAACATTTAAAAAAGTGATGTACAGTGTGCATGCAATACTGTGCACTAGCAGGTATGCCTACCATGCACCACAGGGTACAACATAGTCACATGTGGTGGTCATGTGTATACACAGCCAATGGGGAGTGACCAGCATACTTAGCAGTGCTAACATGATTTGCCTAGATTGCTATCATCAATCATATTGTAGCACTATCCAAACACACTGAAAGACCTGTCACTGCTATACATACACCCTAGCCAGGCAGGCCAGCATTACAGGCCAACAGTCTTATCTGGGGCAGAGAGTACCTGCAGGGGCAGAGGGCATGATGACATGTTTACAGGAGAAGAGCTGCTACAGCTGGTGGCTCTGGTGACCCCAGAGAGGCCAAAATGTTTGGCCCCACAATTGATGATGCCCCAGCCCATCCAAACAATGTATTGGGAGTCAGTGGGCTGCATGCTGACATGGAAGGCAAAGGTCACCTGCACCAGTTTGCAATGTTCCCCACTGCTAGGATGTCCTCTGCAGGAGAGAGAAGGGATGTCTGGCACATCTGCAAGATAGGGTAGTCAGTGGAGAAGCCAGCGGAGAAGGTAACTGGCAGTGATGCAGTTGCATTTTATTGGGCATGCCAATGTGTGGATACCTGTTAGGGGCACCCATATATGTGTTCTGTGTGCGCATCATGGTGCACAACTGATACAGTCCCAACAGGGAAAGCAGCAGTGCATGTCTTTGCATAGCCTGCATGCACATGATTGATCTGACATGGGTGTATGTAGTCATGACATGGACTACTGTCCACCATGTTCTGACATAGCAAAGTACCATCCTGGTTCATAACATGGTTATCAATGTGAGCTGTACAGTGATGATGATCCTTTGTGAGAGACCTCCATTTTGTACAAGAAGTCCACAGTGAAATGTGGGTGTCACTGGCACAGTGCACTGTTTCCACTGACAATACACTGGATAGTAAATGTATGCACATGTTGATGTGACACATGAACATCAAAGCTATACCATGCACCAAGCTCCTGTGTTTGTGTATGCTGTTTGTGCTCCATGAAACATGCACTGTATTGTTTATGCCACTGCTGGTGCCACACACACAGGGTGTATTGGACACATGTGAGACACTGGCCTGTTGTGCTGCTACCCATTTCCCCTGACAGGTGCCTTGTAGTATTTAGAACTTCACAGACAGTACTGTGCACAAAGGACTGCGCTGTTAGCCATTCTGGGCATATGTCCCCATGGCATTCTATGTGGCCCATGCCAGGTTCAGGGTACACCTCAGCAGCACTCACACTGTCCATACATGGGTGCCTTTATCACCCACACATGTGCCCATAGACAGACCCCCAAGATTCAATGTGTGCCTGTGCAATATGCTTCTGTACATGTACCACAATGCAATATGTTGATATAAGTCTTGTGTACAATTCTACTGGTTTTGGGTCCCCAAAATCAAGCAGCAGGTCCCAGAAGGACACTGGTCTGAAATGTCCAGGAAGGGAACAAGTCTTTTGAGCAATCGGTTTAAATGCTTCATTGGCAAGCTTTTAAACTAGTCAAAGGGGGAGGCACTGATAAGCAGAAGGAAAATCCCAGCCTCTCCCTACAAAACAGGGTACTAAACGAGAAAAAGACTGAGGTAGAAAGGTCAGTGGGGGATGCTGCAACAGAATGTAAAGTCATCCAAAAATGGAGAGCAATGAGTACCAATGCCCGTAGTCTGGGTAACAAGCATCCTGAATTAGTGGCCTTGATGGAGGAGGAACATCTGGATATCTTGGCAGTCACAGAAACATAGTACACACAAAACCATGACTGGGATGTAAACATACCAGGATACACTATCTACAGGAGGGACAGGGAGGGTAAAAGAGGAGGAGGAGTAGCTCTTTACATAAGGGAAGGAATAAAAGCAACAGAACAAAAGGGTAAACAGGGAGGAGAAGAAGCACTGTGGGTAAATTTGGAGACAGGCAATGGCACCATAATCCGCACAGGGGTTGTATACAGACCCCCTTCTCAGGGGGAGGAAATGGACAAGGAAATGATAGAAAGTATACTTAGAATGGCAGAAAAAGGGGAGATATTGCTGATGGGTGATCTGAATATGCCAGATGTTAACTGGAGTGCAGTTGCAGCAGCCACTTCGAAGAGTGGGGTTATTCTAGATGCCCTACAGGGGGCATGCCTTAGACAATTAGTATTGGAGCCCACTCGAGAGGGAGCAATCTTAGACCTGGTTCTCTCAAATGGAGATGGAGAGAGGATAACAGATGTAGAAGTGGGTAGCCATCTGGGAACTAGCGACCATCGAACAGTATGGTTCACAATAAACACAGTAATAGAGTCAAGCCATACAAAGCCAAAAGTACTGGACTTTAGGAGGGCTGACTTTGCCAAAATGGGTGAGTGCCTAAGGAATGCACTAGCAAATGGGCAGGAAGGAGGGGTGGAAGAATAATGGGGAATAATAAAAACTGCCATCACAGAGGTAATGAGCCTTTGTGTGAAGCAAACAAACAAAACAAAATGATGTAAGAAACCACTATGGTTCTCAAAGGAAGTGGCAGTGAAGGTTCAAGAGAAAAAGAAAGCATTCAGGAAGTACAAGGAATCGCAGAAGGAGCAGGACAGAGAACCGCATCAGTTAAAGCAAAAGGAGGCTGGGAAGGCAGTCAGAACAGCAAAGGCCCAAACCGAGGAAAAGATAGCCAACTCAGTTAAGAAGGGAGATAAAACCTTTTATAGGTACATCAGGGAGCGAAGGAAGACCAAGGGAGGGATAGTGAGGCTTAATAAAGGGGAAGGAGGGTGGGTAGAGGGAGACTGTGAAAAGGCAGAGATACTAAACAAATATTTTTGCTCAGTATTTACAAATGAAGAGGGGGAGGTACCTAAAACAAACAGTAGAAACACTCTGGATACAGAAGTTGATACCAGCCCATTTACAGAAGAAAGGGTTCTGAAAGAACTCTTAAAACTGAAGGTGGACAAAGCAATGGGGCCTGATGGGATTCATCCCAGAATTCTAGAAGAACTAAGGGTAGAACTAGTGATATCACTGACTACCCTTTTTAACAAATCATGGGAGGATGGGGTGGTACCCGAGGACTGGAGGAGGGCAGATGTGATTCCCCTTCACAAAAGTGGGAGCAAGGCAGATGCAGGAAACTGCAGACCTGTTAGTTTAACCTCAGTGATAGGGAAAATGATGAAATCACTTCTGAAGGAAAGAATTGTCGAGTATCTAGAGGCCAGAGGGGCACAGGACCCTGGGCAGCATGGATTCACAGCAGGAAGGTCATGCCAGACGAATCTGATAGATTTCTTTGACTGGGTGACCAAAGTAGTAGATCAGGGAGGGTCTGTGGACTTGGCCTACCTAGAATTTAGCAAGGCATTTGACACAGTCCCACACAAAAGATTAATATACAAGTTAGCCAGCCTGGGAGTGGGTCCCAAGATGACATCCTGGGTAAAGAATTGGCTGAGAATAGGACACAGAGAGTAATAGTAAATGGAGTCCACTCAGAAGAAAGGAGGGTTACTAGTGGGCACCGCAGGGTTCAGTATTAGATCCGGTCCTTTCAATGTCTTTATAAGCAACATTGCAGAGGGACTGAAGGAAAGTATGTCTCTTTGCAGATGACACAAAGATCTGCAACGGAGTTGATGCACAGGTTGGGGTGGAAAGGATGAGAAGGGACTTGGCAAGATTAGAGGAATGGTCAAATGTATGGCAGCTTAGATTCAATGCTAAGAAATGCAAGGTAATGCACCTGGGAAACAAAAACCCAGGGGAAGAGTACACAATGGAGGGTGAGATACTAACAACAACAAAAATGGAAAGGGACCTGGGGTAGTCATATCAGATGACCTAAAGGTGGGCAAGCAATGTGAGAGGGCAGCAAGGAGGACTGGGGGGATACTGGGATGCAGAGGGAGAGGCATCACCAGTAGAAAACAGGAAGTTATTATCCCTCTGTACAGACAGCTGGTGAGACCCCATCTGAGTACTGTGTGCAGTTCTGGAGACCCAATCTCCGGAAAGACATAGACAGGATGGAAGCTGTCCAGGAGGGCACTCAAATGGTGCAGGGTCTGCACCGGAAGACATATGAAGAGAGACTTAAGGAGCTTAATATGTATAGCCTCGAGGAAAGGAGGGAGAGGGGGACATGATAGAAACTTTCAAGTACCTCAAGGAATCAACAAAGTCCAAGAGGGTAGCATCTTTCAAAAAGAGGTGTGCAAGAACAAGAGGGCACAATTTGAAGATAGAGGGGCGGCTCAGAGGTAATTTAAGGAAGTATTTTTTCACAGAGAGGGTTGTGGATGCATGGAACGGCCTTTCGGAGGAGGTTGTGGAGTCAAAATCAGTGGTGGAATTCAAGCATGCATGGGACAGTCATAAGGCCATTCTAGGGGGTTGGGGTAGGAAGAAGTAGGTTGCTGGTTAACTAGGATCTGCAGCTCATCCATTAGATAGGGAAATGGGCAGACTGAGTGGGCCAAGCGGTCCTTATCTGCCGTCAAATTCTATGTTTCTATGGATAGAGGGGCAGTCAGCCAGATGGAAGTCCCAAAAGGGCAAAGACCTGAGATGGGAGGAGGAGTAGCAGGACAGCAGCAGATCCAGAAGGGTGGACAGGGACAGCAGGCAGGTCCAGTTCAGTTTCATTAAATCCAAGTATGTATAAAATCAAATTTGTTACATATAAAAGTTTAAAAATATCATACAATGACAAACACACATACATATATATGTATTGCACATTTTGTACAACTCATATTTATTACAAATCTCTTGTTCTTTTCATACAAGTTTTCCCCCAGCAGCACTAGATTTTTAAACTATACACTTATTTTCAGTAGGATGAATATATTTTTGCAGTTGTCATACCTCATCTCATTACATTGTATTACACTGTACATTTTTCCACCTTAGTTTGCTTGCTACTTTGTAGGCAAAGCAAGCCAGTGAAAAAAGATAAGTTCTTGGATCCATGTTAAATAGTGTAATTATATTCTTGATTTTTGCTTCATATCTACTTTAAGGATTGGTAGCAACAATCTGTCTCTTTTATCTTAAAAACTGGGCAATCCCACAACAGATGTGTTGCACTTATTTTGGTATTTTCATTGCAACAGCATGGTAAACCTGCAATACATGCATTTTCAACTTTCTAGATACTTCCAAGCATTTCAAATCTCAAATTGGTAAGAGCTCTTCTATGTTTGATAGTTTCACAATACAATAAATACTTTTCAGTACAGAAAGTATCTTTAATTTGTTTAAGAGCCAGCATTAGGGATGCATGGGACTACAGAGCTATGTCCTTTTGCATAGAGATATCTGTTATTCTCTGAGTGGCTATGCTTTAGAGCCCATTTGGTTTTTGTTCACTGTATTATATAATTAATTAACAAAAACTTTGTTTAAAACGAAGTTAGGGTTTTAGACATACGTCTTCAACCAAAGTGATACAGGCCAGGAAATTGGATGTTAGGGTTTACAACTGTTTACCCCTCCCCCACCAAACCTACCATTGGAACTGCACCCCCACCCTCCACACACCAACAAATGTTGGGGAGTGCCTTAGGATCATTGACCCTAACACTTACCCCATTCCATCTGTAAGGAACCTGACATGGTACAGTATAGGAGAATGGGGTGAGCGTTGGAGTCCATTACCTTAAGGCACACCCCAATGCTTGTTGATGTGTGGAGGGTGGGGGCAGTGTTCCATTTTGCTGGCAAAAGTGCCACAAAATTGGCATTTTGCAGCAATTTCACCTGCAAAATGCCACTTTTGCCAGTGAAATGCCAATTCTGCTGCACTTTTGCTGGAAAAATAGAATTTTGCCTGGTCCCCATCCCAACCAGGCATCATCCTCACAATGGAAGAAGGAAGGGGATGTGAGGCTGTGGCAAGGGGCGCACATTGCACTCTGCCACAACTTTACTGTAAAATACAGTACCTCCATTTGCAGTGCTCTCTGTACTGGGAGGTACTGTAGGCCGGATAGTGCACAACTGGCATGTCTCTACAGAGACATGTCAGTGGCTTTTTAAACCCTGTGGTAGTTGTAGAGGATTCGAGGGGTTTTGTCTGGGAGGGGTTGGTCTGGGGTTTGACTCGACATCCCCAGCTAGTATGAGTTATAATGTTATCAAAAGTTTGGTTTTAGTTATGATCCACAGAAGCTTTACGGCAAGAAGTAGGTGGCTGGGAGGTATGCACTGAGGTGCCCTGGGCAGGGAATTTTAGGGCTATCAGCACAACATGGAAAGAGGGTTGAAGGATGGTAGAACCAACCAACCAATTGTAGAGGAGAGCAATGGGGGGCAGACTGAAGGTAGAGGTAGCAGAGTGGTTTGGCAGTGCAGTCGGGGTGTTGTTTGATAGGGGATATGACTGTATCTCTGGGGTGGGAGGGACACCAAAGGTGCAAGAAGGGAGATTATTTTTAAGCAAAGAGGCAGCATGTTGAGAGTGACTGGTTAGGGAGTACAGGAGTATGCTTGTAGCAGCCACTTGTGGTGGGTGCAGATAAGCTGCAAAGGGAAAAATTGACTGATTGGTTTTGGGTTCCACATGATCCTACCTATATAATGGGAAGTTCACCAAGGGTGGTGGTGGGGGTGGTGGGGGCAGACAACACAAAATTTTGGTGGTGCCTTTCACACTCCGTCTTAAAAATCTGGTGCACCTCTGGCCTGAACGCTGCGTCTGTTTGCTGGCAGGTTGCAGCTCGGGTGAGGGCAGACTCAAACTTGGCTCTCATGACCAGTGGGGAGCTGTGGGGGAGAAGGAAAAAGGTGATGGTTATAAAGCAGGTAAGATGGAGGTGGGGCTATGCAGGAGGTCATTTGGCTAGTGAGCAAGCAAGCAAGGCCTTTTGCTTGGAGCACACTGAGTTGAATAGTTAGGACTTGAGTCTGCAGCATCTAATTAATTAAGCAGAAATAGTGGCCCAAGTGGAAGGAGCTAAAACCTGCAGGAGTTTAGCATTCAGTTAAGCCATACTCCTGAAAGGGCTAGACTCAGCATTTCATCAGGATGGAGGCTCAAATGTTAAATTAAATCTAACTTTCTGTACCTGAGGTGAACATGCAATTTGTGGGGGGGGAATTTAGGGATAAAACAGTAATTTAAATCAAGCTCTCTCTTAAAGCATACAACCGGTAAGGCTAGACCCAGCAATTAACAGGAGAAAAGGTTAAACATTAAATTAAAGCAAACTCTCTGCTACAGAGGTGAACATGCAATTTTGCTCATTTAGGATGGAGATACACACTTTTATCTACACTCTGACAAGGAAACATCTTTGAGCACTTTAAGCAAGTATACAGGTAGAAAGAGACAAAATCTAAGTACTGCTGTAGGAATTGTACTGTTAAAACCTTGTTCTTTTAAAAGCTTGTATGGTTCTTGTGATACATAATTCTGTATTTTATGTTTAACATACTTTTATCTATTTTAGTAAAACTCTATTTTTAGAGCCTACTTGGTCTGTCTTTGAATTTATTTTCTTTAACAAGGGAAGTATATATGGTAAAGCAGACAATGCATAAGCTTGAATGGTGATACCAAACTGGAAAAAGGTAAGAGTAATCTGAGGTCTTTTATTAGAGTTTTTAAGGGTTCATTTCTGTACACCTGGTTAGGTTCCCACAGGCAAAGATATCTGGCCCCCCAAGGCAGAATTATCTGATCCTGTGCATTGAGTACTCTAGCAAGAGGTTCACAGTTTGAATCCCTCCAAGACTTGAGACCAAAGGTTACATAGATACTTACTGTAGATACATAGATACATAGTCAGTGTTGGCAGATAAGGGCCTATGGCCCACCCAGTCTGCTCATTTGAGCTTGTAAGTTCAGTTTATGTTTTCCTAGAAGTCTGTTGCCCCTTACCCCTGACCTCCAGAATTCCTTTATGTCTATCCCATGCATTCTTAAATCCTGTGATTGTTTCAGCCCTCACCACTTCCTCTGGCAGGGTGTTCCACTTGTCCACCACCCATTCTGTGATTGATTTGAACTCACAAAACAGACAGGAGGGTTACCCTGTTTCTGTTAACTGTTCACAAGACTGCACTCGGAGGATGGCACTTTGGGAGTAGAGGGCTGACCTGCTGAGTGGGTTTGTGATAGATTGTGACAGTATCCTTCCAAAAGCCCAACAGAGCTGAAACCCTTCCACCACAATTGGCATACGGAATAACAGCTGCACTGTTTCAGCTGTTACTTCCGCATTCTGATGCGTGCACTGCGCATGCTGATGAGTGGCGTGCATTCACAGTGTTGCAGTGCTGGCATGTTGTGAATGGCACAATGCCATTCACTATTTTGTACCCCCCTCCCCAAGTCATCCCCAATATGTCATATTACAACACTGGGAGCCCACCCCAGTGTGTGAAATGTGTTTTTCTCTGTAAATCAGAAAACTATCCCTCATCACGTTTCTTTGTTCGTGCTGCCCCCTGCTCATGCCATGTCCAAAATTGGAGTGCCCAATCACCATGTCTGCATTCATGTGGCACACTGGGAGCCCACCCCAGTGTGCCTAAATGTTAGTTTTGCTGTAGATTAGAAAACGGTCCCTTGTTGTCATTTTGTTTTCCCTGTAAAACTGAAAACTTTCCCTCTTTGTTGCTGCAGTCCTCTTCCCCACCCAGCCACAGAACACCCACCTCCCCACACCCCCCTTACCCTATACTTACCTCCAGAGATTGGCGCTGTCATCTTCTGTGGACTGGGACGCATCTGCACTCTTCAAAGCCCTATAGCGAACTGAAGAATTAAAGGTAAGCATGCTATATGCCATTCAATGGGATTTTCAACTTATGCTCATATCTCAGCCATTTTTGGGAAGTTTTGCTCCAAGTTTTCAACATAGGGTTCATGGGACCCCATCTCATGAAAACTGTCACTGTCATTTTGTTACTTGGTCCCAAAAGGTGATTTTGCAGTCACTGTGTGGAATCACCTTTTGGGACTGATTCATGAAATAACAGTGCCACTGTTCATGAGGAGGGGTCCAAAAAAGTCCATGTTGAAAATGTGGTGAAAAAATTCCAAACAATGACTGTGTTATGAGAGTACATTGCCCAGTTTCTACGTACACTCCTAATGTCACTAATTTTTAATATTTTCACTTCACATTTTTAACATTGCCATTTTTGTACACCTCCTTCACAACAGTACAGCTGTCATTTTCCACAACCTGCCCAAAACATGTTTTTGCACCTGTGGAGCAGAATAGTTCATTTGGTCTGTGCAATCACCTTTCAGGACAATTGAACAAAATGACACTAGCACTATTCATGAGGAAGGGTCCAAAAAAGGCCACGTTGAGAATTTGGTGAAACACCTCCAACAATAATTTCTATGCACATGTGTAACATTTGTTACTTGATTGCACTTCACAGCCCTATCGGCTCTGGCCAGAGTTTGTTGTAGTAGGGAGACCCTACTCCAGGTCACAATGCAAGCATTACCAGGACCAGTGGAAGCATGATTTGGGTTGCAAGGCAGATATTATTGTAGGAGTAACAGCCCCATTCTGGCCACAATACAAGCCTTACTGGAGCACTGAGAGCTTGATTCAGGTCAAAATGTCAACATTAATGGAGCAACGAGAGCACAATGGAAGTAAGAAAGCTGGCATTGTTGGAGCAGCATGAACCTGCTCCAAGTCACAATGGGAGCATTACTGGAGAAGCAAGAAAAAAACTTCAGATCAAAATGTGGACATCACTGGAGCAAGAGCCTTATCTCAGTCACAATGTGGAAATTATTGGAGCAGTGAGAGCTTGATCCAAGTCATAATGCAGAATTATTGGAGCATCTGAATCCCAATACAGTTTACAATATGACCGTTACTGGACCAGAGAAAGAGCACCATCCAGGTCAACCAGGTACCCATGAGGGCATAATTTATACAGGTAGAGTCCAACCCAAGTAAGAACATTGACATTATTAAAGAAGGGAAAGCCCAATCCGAGTGAGGTAGGGGAGAGCAAGATCTTATCCAGGACGTGAAAATTATTGGATCAGCCATAAGAGCTCAATTCAAATCACAATAAATGCATTACTAGAGCAGTGAGAGCCCAGTTTAAGTCACACTTTGGGCATAAGTGGAGCAGTGGAAGCCTAATCTTGGTCACCCAGGGTACAATGTGAGCATTACTGGAGAAGCGAGAGCCTGATCCAGGTCACCCAGGTCACAATGTGGGCATTACTGGAGAAGCAAGAGCCTGATCCATGTTAATCAGGTCACAATGTGAGCATTATTGTATAGTGACAGAGTGAACTTGGTCAGAATGCAGCCATTACTGCAACAGTGATACTCTGATCCAGGTTACCATACAGACCTTACTGAAGCAATGAGACCCCAATCCAAGCCAGAATACAGACATTAGTGGAATAGCAGAAGCCCAATTTAGGCCACAATGTAGGCATTTACTAATGCAGAGAAAGCAGGATCTAAGTAGAGATGGTTGTGGGAGATGGGTTGGATGGAATGGAGGATGGTCAGGTGCCTTACTGGTGCATCAGCCTTCTGGGATAGGGAGAATGGTGAAGAGGTAGAAGAGCTGTGGGTGAAGGTACACTTGTTTATCAGTGATCTGGTGAAGCAGAACTTTTGCAGATTGAGGGATATGTTGAAAGCACACTCAGCCTCCCTGGCCATTTCCAAGGTCCTCCCTGTGTGGAGTAGGGAGGGCATAAGATAGCGTAAGGAGAGATGAGACTGAGGAGTTTTAAAGGGTGGTTAAAGAATGTGTCTGAAGATGAAGTACCACTATGGATAAGGCTGGGAAGACTTCTGGGATAGGATGCTCTTCAAGAGTGACAGTCTTCACCTGGAAAGAGAGGGGGCAAGTGCACTGGGGCAGATGTTTGACGTCTTCATCGGACAGTTACATTGACTGTAGGGGAGACTGAGGCTAGGGGAATGACAGTGATAGAAGAGAGGAAAGGGAACCTAGCTAGTACTCCCCCTAATCTGGGGGCTTCTAGCAGCACACTGGGCAAAAATAAGGTTGGGTCTCAAGCTTCGCTAGGGAAAGAAACCAAGGAGGGAGAGCTCACAAAGCCTTAAACAAACATGAAAAACAAAATGTTAAGGACACTAGGGATGAATAAGGGAGAATGACAAGTAAAAAGCATAGAGGACCAGAGGTTAGATGGAAGTGGGTCTGCTTTAATGCCGGGAGTCTCAGTAACAAAATCTGTGAGCTCCAGGTAATGATGGCAGACACAGACTGAGATGGACCTCGTAGCCATTACAGCATCTTGGGTCTTAGTAAATAATGACTGGGACCTGATAGTCCATGCTTACCCAAGGTATACCATCAATATAGCATTGGAATAATCTTGCAGTGAAATGCGAGTTGTGGAAATTGAGTGCATGAAAACAGTTACATATACAGAACAGCATGGGGATATTATAGTGCTGTACATGTAGTTGTTTTCACTCACGCTGATATTCAGTTGGTCATATTTGTTCCCCCCTCCAACTTTGTCCCTCCCAGAGATTAGAATAGTACCCCCCCAACTTTCTCCCTCCTGGAATTTAGAATAGTAAATTCCCCCACCCTGACTTTCTCCCTCCAGGAGTTCAGAATAGTAATCCCCCAACTTTCTGCCTAATGGAGAACAAATTGCAACCTCTTGCACTGTTATTACTTCACGCTGTATTAGTTACAAATGTTTTTTGCTGTTGGTGTTTTGTCTGTGCTGTAATTGATGGTGTTTTTGTTTTCATGGTCTTATGGTAGACCCCTTACATAATGTTTATAAGGGATAGAGGTAAAGGGTAAAGGAGGAAGCATTGCCCTACACAGTACATCAGGGAAGGCACTGAGGCTTTGAAAGGCGTATAAGTGGAGAGACAAATTCGATGTGAGTGCAGTTCATGCCAACCTCAGGCAAGAAAATACATTTTTGGGAATTATCAATAGACTGCCAGGACAAGGGTAAGAAAGGGATAGGGAGCATGGGAAAGAAGTAAGAAGGAGAGTGGCAAAGGGGGTGGTAGTGGTGGTGGGTAATCTGAACCTGACAGATATGGACTAGGATGTTCCAGCTGCCAGGACCACCAGAAATCAGGCCCTGCTGGACACATTCTAAGACTGTCAGCTGGTACAGATGGTTAAGGAACACACCAGGCAGGCAGCCATTATTGTTGTGGTGCTCACCAACCTGAAGGTGGAAAGAGGTGTGCAAGTAGGGGAACCACTAAGATCCAGCAACCATAACTCTATTTGTTTTCAAGCTGGCCCTTGGGACAGAAAAGCCCCAATCAAGGGCTGAGGTCCTTGGTTCATAAGGGTGGACTTCAACAGGATGATGGAGCTGGTCCAGAACAAGTTAGTTGGGGTAGACAGCACTCAATGTGTGGAGGAGAGATGAGGGGCAATTGAGAAGAACATTCTTGCGGTATCTAAGTTATGCATGGGAGTGGTAACAAAATGAACAAGCATTTGCCAATGCCAAATGTTCCCCACTGATATTGCTGTTGTACCGGGTCTTGCTTGTACACATTTTTACTATGTATTTACCTGGGATAAAGCAGATGAGATTCAAAATCTCATTTTCAGTGGTGTCCTACTTTGACACATTGTTAGAGTGTAATTAAACAGGATAGAGCAGCTGAGAGGAAATATCTACTTTTAAGTGGGCTCCCACATTTTGACCCCAAATATCCAACAGTATTTTTATGACCTGATGTTTTGGCCAGAATAGGTGAAATGTTTAAAATCCTATCCGAAAAGTGATTTCACTGTGCAACTGTGGAAACCAGTTAAGGAGGGAATTTAAAAATGACACCTGAGATGTTCAGAAGGTGGGGTAACTCAAGGGAAATGTTGAACATTAGGGGGCCAAATCTGCCTAAAATAAAGTTATGAGTAAATGTTGAAACAATTTGTTTCTTATAACTTAGTCGTTTTTTCACATTTTTAACCCGACTTTTCATGATAATCTTTTTATGACCACTCCTGAGCATGACAGGTGTCATTTATAAAACAATGGCTGAAATGCCATTTTGTGCAACAAGTGTTAAAACACATATTGGGTAGGGTTTGAGAAATTACAGCTGTCACATTCATAAGGTGGTGTGAAAAATGGCTATGTTGAAAAGTTGGGGTCAAAATATTGAAAATTACTACAGTTATGAGCATGCATTGAAAAATTGCAATGTAGACTCATAACTTTGTTTTCTCATATTTTACCCACAATTTTCAACATAGCCTTCTTATAACCCCAAATACCTTTCTTATGAACCCACCTCATGAACAAGTGTGGCGAACATTTTAAATCCTGCCAAAAGGTGATTTTGTACCACAAGTACAAAAACACATTTTGGCCAGGATTTGAAAAATGACAGATGTCACATTCATGAGATGCTGTGAAGAAATGGCTATATTGAAAAGTTGGGGTCAAAATATTGAAAATTACCAAAGTTATGAGCCTGTATTCATAAATTTCAATGTAGGCTCATAACTTTGTGCTTTTTTTAATATTTTTAACCCAGAATGTTCAACATAGCCTTTTTATGACACCACATCATGAAAAAGGGTGGAGAAAATGCTCGCCATCGCTCATGAGGTGGGGTCCCAGAAAAGGCATGTTGAAAATTTGGGGCAAAAATATTTAAAAATGGCCATGGCCAAGGTATGGCACTAAGTTCAAAACCCCATTGAAATACATTGAACCACATACCTGATTTCCTCAATTCATGGTCTAGTGTTGAAAAGTGAAGACATGTCTACAGTCCAGAGGGTATTATGATGTTGGACACCCAGTGGGTAAGTAAGGTATTGAGGGGGTGGATGCTGAGTGGGAGTGTTGGGTGGGGGGACTAACTGCGCAACAGACTTCAATAGACAGTTTTCCTTTTTACAGGGTGCATAATTAAAAAAAAAATACAAGGGATGTTTTTCTATATTTCAGGTTGCAACAATAGAGGACTGAGCACCCCCAGTGTCACTGTTATGTTTGGGGGGGGTGGAGGGTGCTGAGTGGGAGGGATAGGTGGGGGGATTAACGGCTCAACAGACATTGATGGATGTTTTTTTATTTTACAGGGTTTAAAGAAAAAACCCGACGAAGAACAGTTTTATTTCAGGTTGTGCTGACTGAGAGGGACAAGTGGGTGAAAAGTAAAGGCAGTGCCAGAAACAGACATTAATGGATGGTTTTCCTTTTTACAGGATCTATAGAGATACTGTATATATAGATCACACACACACACACTGCCGGGTTAGTGAGAGTGTTTAATGTTAATAATTTTGGAATAATAACTGGCTCTGCCTTTTTCCCATAGGGAAACCATGGCGTAATTTGCCATTATAAAGGAACGTTTATAACGGCAAACACACGCGCAGTTTCCCCCACTCTGCGCATGCCCTGCTGCATCTTGTCCCTTTCGATCGCCGACAGCATGTTTTCCCCCGGAAGACTGAATCGCCATTTGGACTCGGCAGTAAGTGGCAATTTAAAAAGAATATCTGTAAGGGAAATGTAAAGTAGTCGTACTGTAGACAGAATGTTTTTTTTTTTCACAAAAAAGAAAACCGAATGGTGAGTCACGGGCCAAGCACGCTGAAATGTAACCAAGCTAGTGCTGCACAGGAACCTTCATTTTATATAATTGCTGTGGCGAAAAAGACAAACCCAGCAATTATATAAAATAAAAAATGGGTCGGGTGTATAAACTTGAGGTTTACACACACCCTCGGGGTTAGATGCTTTTGATAAACCCCGAGAGCTTCGCTCTCGGGGTTTATGTAGCATCTAACCCCTCGGGTGTGCGTAAACTTCTTGTTACACACCCAGACCCATACTTTATTCTATATATAGTTTCACAGATTAGCATGCAATGTCTTATGCACCATCCTTATGGATAGGCCTCTTAATGTGGGACATTTGGTTTGAATCCCTTTTGTGGTTTCTGAGATATAGAGTGTTGACAAAAACAGAGTTTTTTTTTGTCCACTTGTATCTCAGAAATAGTTTTAGCTTCTGGGCTGAAATTCTCAGGGTAGAAAGCATTGGCTTCACAGATGTGCTGTTTGAAGGTTTGCTTGAAACATATTAATCTGCTCCAAAGTTGTTATATGTTGAATTTCCCATTATTACCTATAGGGAGAAAAACAGAAGTCCAGAGCGATATGAGTTTTTTTACATCGGTGCAGGAATTCAGACCAGGGTTGTGTGTCATAGAGGCATGTTAATCCTTTCATAAACAGTGATTCCATATAGTTACAGGTGTTGCAGGGTAATGAAATTGTTGCTACATAATGTCAAATGCAATACATTCAATGAGACCTATGCACGAACAGGAGTAAATTGAGCAGAAACCTGATGAATACGCGGTGCTGGTGTGCATGGTGCACAGGACAAGCCAACAGCATGGCATGCACAAAGTGATCCATGCACTGTGCACCACCAGTGGGAGTGTCGGTGGATGGTGCAGAGCATAGTGCGGAGGCCACCCAGGCAGGTGCAGACTATGCAGCCCAGCCCCGCGACCCCACCATATATGGTCAAAGATGCCACCCCCACATACACACAGAAGTAAATGTGGAGTGTAAGTCAGGCAGAGTGAGTATGGTGGATCAAAGTGGCTCCACAGAGATGGCTGTGCACTGCCAAGTGGTGTTCAGGAATGAGCAGATGTGGCAGGGCAAACTCCCAGCAGCAGCAGAGGCTGGCTGCGGTCCTCCAACTTTACAGGGGCAGAGGTGGCGTCGATGGTCAACAAGATCAGTGCTAATCATGCACATATATATGGTGCGCTGTCCCTATCCAGCCCCCACTGAGGTGATAGCACAGATCTGGCTGGACATCCAGGCACCATGAACACTTCAGGGCCAGATGCCCATACCCTGATGGCAATCACACACAAGAGGAGGCATCTACGCATAGCTGTGAAGTGGAAGGTGGCTGTGATACATGTGCCCAGAGGGGCATGGGTGGTGGGTCACCCACCCCAGACAGCCAACTGACACCCAAGGAACGCATGGTGGTGGACATCATCACCGCTCTCAGCATACATGGGGAGGCAGAGGGCGTGGACACACTATCCGGTAAGTTGTGCACACACACACATCATGAGCACCCAGTGTTGCACCTGGATGGTGGGGGGACTAATGGTAATGATTTGTGCGGGAGATCCACGATGAGTGTGGTGGCAGGGGTTAAGCCACAAACAGCCAGGGAATCATGGCGTGGACACGTGCAGGATGATGACAGCACAGGTGAGAAGGGGTGATGTACAGTAAGGACACAGCCATGGAACACACCGCAGTACAATAATCAAACCCCCCTCTCCCTCCAACAGGTCCATCACAGGCAGCTGAGGAGGTGCAACAGGAACCAGCTGAGGACATGAGCCACACCTGTGAATCCAATGATGGGGACACCATTGCAGCTGGATGGATGGACAACATAGATATATGGCCATAGTGGATAGCCGCTATCACCTGAGGGGATGAGGTGACATGTCAGTCGGTGTATGCCAACACCACAGCCTGCCCAAGCACACCACACCTATCCAGCAGCCAGCCATCCATCCATCTGTCCAGAATGGAGCACAGCGCCCAGCCCAGAGGCTTCTAGGATGTTGGCACCATGGCACGACCCTGGATATTTTGCCCAGACATCTGTGAAAATGGCAGACACATCACACACCACCTGATAGTTCATACTGTGGAACTCTTTCCTGTTCTGATAGGCCTTCTCAGCAACAGAGGGCGTGAAGATTGCGATGTGTGTGCCATCCACCACACCGATGATGTTCGGCATTCTGTGCAGGGTGTAGAACACATGATTTGGGGCACGGACCTCCGTCTCCATCTGTTGGAGGTGTATATGTTCCCTGGTGTGTCAGAAGTGCATCAGTGACCTGTGCCATTGCACATGACACCAATGAGTGGCTGACACTGATGCCATCACCCACAATGTGCTGGAATGACCCAGTCAAATTGTAGGCCAGGGCACACATGACCTTGGTCTAAACAGTCATGGCCCAGGAACAACATGTCTGCAAAGCAATGCAGTTGTGGACCAGGTCACAGAGCTGTTCAGTCATGGTCCATAGCAGGTAGAACTGATTGATGCAATGCATGTACAGGAGCCCATTGTCAGATATGTGTGGCTGGAATGCATGCCCCTGTGGCCACTGACATCTGGCCCGGCATGCACTGCATTTTGTAGGTAAAGGTTAAGGAGTAGTCCAGGGCACATCCCACCATTGCACAGCACATGCCTTGACACTGTGCCCCCAAAAGATGCCATCAGTCCTATGCGTCTGGCATAGGGCATGATGTGGGCATATGTGGTGCCACGTGCAATGTGGCATGTGAACTGCTGGTGCCACATGGCATTGTGCAGCGATGCCACCATCCTGCGGACAGGCCGTGGCAGTGGTGGGTGTGTGACGCACACCAAGGACATGTCACATGTTACAGACAGTAGGCAGTACAGCCATTGGCATTTGTAGCATGCCATGCCAATGCATCTCCAACATATGTGGCTCACAACTGTATGCACAACACAATGGTCAGACCCAACAGGCAGCACTCCCCCACACACACACCACTGTGCCACTGTTGTCCCGGTGTGGGCAGTGGCAACAGAGGATTCACCCCACACACACACACACACAGTCCGGTGCAGCGGGGGGCATGTGGAGCATTGGACCGCAGTTGTGATGAACTTGTCTGGCACATGCATACGTGCCAGGCATAGTAGTAGTGGAATTCTGGTGCCACTTTAATGGGGTATCATGTGCCGTGGCACGTGCAGGACCATGTGGCACATGCACAGTGTGTCGTGTGACTCAGACCATGAATGGCAGTCATGCCCATGGTGTTCTGAGGTGCAGCATGAAGCAGTATCTGCAGCAATTGTGGCATGTCTCTGAGGAGGAGTATAGCAACAGTGGCAGATATGTCACCCTGTGGCATGTACAGGGAGGGACATGAGCCAGTGAGTACCCGTTGCAGGGTGTGTGTGTCTGTGTGCGGTGGTGGTGGGATCTGTCTGTCTGTCATCCACCAAGTACTGATGTATACTTTCCCTTTGTCTGCCCCTCCCATTACCCATGTAGGACGATACGGGTAAGCCAACCCTGCCTGACCTGAGGCGAGTGGAGCAGCAGGACGGGGACAATGTAATGGTGGTGCACCCAGGCGTGCTGTACTGACAGAGATGGAGGAGGCTGATGCTCCAGTACTTCTGGTGGATGTAGAGGGACAGCAAGCCACATTACAAGGGAGAGTTTGGAGAAGCCATGCCATGTACACTGTGATGGCTCACTGTGCCATCCAGAGTAAGTGGCATGCACCTTGCACCGCTCAGTGTCGGGAGAGTGTTTGCATCTGTTGGTCCATTGCTGAGGCTGCCACTACCTTCTGCCTGTCCCAGCCTGTGGTTGGTCATAGGCAGCACCCACAGTGGGTGCAGTGGGACAGCACAGGTGGTGCAACTCATGTCTGCCTGGCTCAACATAGTTCCGGACTCTGGATGAACCTCACTCACGGTGGACTGCAAGGGTGGATGGGGGACCAAGTGTGGCTTACACCACACTGTGGCCCAGGGCTTGTGTCTGTGTGTGTGTGTGTGTGTATGGGGGCGTGTGGATGTGGTGCATGCCTGGGCACCATGTCCTAACTGTTCCCTTTCTCTTCACAGTGCTACAGGGGCCAGTGCGGTGACTGGTGCTGAGGAAGGTGGAGTGGCCATAGTTGGACTCCAGCAGCAGCAGTGATGGGGAGAAGCCCAAGCAGACGAGGCCACGGGGGGGAGTGTGTTGGTGGTGAAGGCATGTCATCCAAGGCTGGGGACACAGGGACATCTGCAGCATCCTGCGGGTGGGGGTGCGATGGGCAGGGGATGGACGTTTACCTTTGGGTACAGTTATGTGGGTATATTTTTGGTCACATGTCATGTGCATGGCACTTCATGGCTGCCTGTATGCCTGTTGGCTGTTTCAGTGTGAGTACATACTTCAGTGTGTACTCACTGTCTCCTGCGTATGTGTGTGTGTCTGTGGTGGGGTGGGGGATGCTGGGGTGGGGCCGGGGGATGCTCCAGTGGGGGGGTATTGGGTCCTGTGCTGGCTGCCATGCCAGCAGTGGGATCCGTGTTTGGGGAGACCTGGTCTGCCTGTGGCTACCTTTCAGGCATGCATTCAGTGGTCCTGTGTGGTGGACCATAGGGGTGTGTGACATGTGCACATCCCGTTGGGTGTACGACTGGCCCCATACCCTGGTGGGGTGTGTGTGCACAGCTGCCACAGTGTGCCGTGGTGACATGGTCAGGGCACGCTATGTGTGTGTCCACTGGTGGCACCACTTGTGTGATGCATGCATGCCTGATGGTGGTATTCGCACATGGGGCATGTCACATGTGGCACATGCAGTGGTCAGGAGGCTGCAGTGCCTCTGATGCTGCATGGTCACCACCGATGTGTGGTGCCCTTGCCAGTGGCCCTGTGGCCCATATTGTGCCTACTGTTGTGGCTTCTGGCAGTGTCTGGTGCTTACGCACACACTTACACAGCGCTGCAGCTTATGTCTGTGTGTGCACCCTGCAGATCATGTTTGGGCACCATACTCACATAAGTGCATCCATGCAGTGTGTCTGTACATGCCTGCTACACAGTCATGCCCCCATGTACATGGTGCGCAGAAGGCATGTGTAGAGCCACACTGTGGCCTTAGGCGGTGTCTTGTACACACACACACACACACACACACACATTGTGCATGCTGCCGACGGGTTGCGTGCATGTACACAGTGCATATGTGTGCCTGCGCTGCTCAATTGCGTCCCAAGCATACCATGCTGGCATTGTGCATAGGGCCCATTGAATTTAGTATACATACGGTAAAATGAATCACATAACCAAAAGGATAGTGGAGCTATGTTACTGGTTCTAGATTAACGTGATGAAGAGTGTGCAATGATGGTGGGAACAAAAGCAACAGAAATAAAGAAAAAGAAAAGGTTTTAGATGTCTAAGCACATTGTTGCTGCATATTTTCTTATGATATAATGAGGAATTATTAGAATATGTTAGCTAGCTAGCTAGGAAGACATCCTGTTTCCATAGCATATTGGACCCCCCTCCCATCCTAATCCCCCATCGAAGTAGGATCACACTGTGAGGCAGTAAACCAGGAGGAGAAAATTGTCCTGGGTGCAGCTGGATGATGCCGACCCCTGCAGGTGCTGCTCCCATGAATGCCAGGCACCTCCCAATCTGGATCAGTGTTTGGTGGGTTGAGGTATCTCCACCATGGGGGTAAGCTGTGAAGGAAGAAAGGAAGTGTACTGCGAGCGGGTGATGGGGCTGGAGGGTCAGGGAGATGGAGGGCCACCCAGGAAGGAGCACAAAGAAAGTATAAAAAAAACCTGCAACAAAGAAAACAGTCCCTCATCATCCCTCTGACTCCCTCTCCCCATCCCTTCCCATTGCCGATGCCCAGTCAAAGTAGGATCACACTCTGATCCTGTTTTCATGGTATAGTGGACCCCCCATCCTGATCCCCAATCAAGGTAGGATCACACTGTGACCCTGGTTCATTCCCCCCAAGTAGTCTGGGACACTGGGGAGCCCACTCCCAGTGTCCCCAAATTATTTTACTATTTTATTCCCCCTGGACACTAGGGAGCCCACTCCCAGTGCCCACAAATGTATATCTTACCTGCAAAAATGAAAACGGTCCTACACTGTCTTTCATTTTATTTAAAAAACCTGCAACAAAGAAAATAGTCCCTCATCATCCCACTGACTTCCTCCCCCCATCCTGACCCTCCCACCGAGCACCTAGCTCCCTGCACCCCCCTCTTACCCTATACTTACCTCCAGAGGACGGCGGCTGTGATCTTCTGTGGAGCGGGACATGTCTGCACTCTTCAAAGCTGAACTTTGAACTGAAGAAGCAAGGTAAGTGCTGTATAATGGCTGTCAATGGCTGTTTGAACTTATGTTGATATCTTGTTCATTTTTAGGTATTTCTGCACCAAATGTTCAACATGTTATTTCATTACTCTCTACAGAAAGGTGATTTTGCTGTGTCTCAGTGGAATCATCTTCTGGGACTGAGTAATGAAAGGACAGTACTAGCGTTCATGAGGTGGGGCCCCAAAAAGCACATGTTGAAAATTTGGTGCAAAATTACCAAAAAAAATGCTTGAGTTATGTGCGGTCATTGAAATGTTCCTATGCACGCATGTAATGTTGTGAATTTATTATCATTTCACTCCAGATTTTCAACATAGCCATTTTGACACACCACCTCATGATCAGTACAGCTTCATTTCACACATCATGCTCAAAATGAGTTTCCACAGCTGTAGTGAAGAATGGCACCATTGCTGTGCAAAATTACCTTTCAGACTGAGTAATGAAATGACACTGCCACTGTTCATGAGGTGGGGTCCCAAAAAGCCCATGTTGAACATTTGGAGCAAAAATACCAAAAAACACCCATAAAACAGGGATACTATTATACTATCTCAAAAAGTAAGGAAATTAATTGCAAAAAAAACTTTGTTGAAGGATCAATTAGGGTTCCTACCAAAGTGACAAAGGCAGGGAAATTGGGTGTCAGAGTTTCCAACCCTAACACCCCACCCCACCCCACCTCTCCATCCAACGCTACCGTCACAACCCCACAGCCACCCTCCACACACCAACTAACTCTCATCCTATTCTCCTATACTGTGCTATCTCAGCTTCCTTACACATGAAATGAGGTGAGAGTTAGGACCAATGACCCCAAGGCACACCCCAATGCCTGTTGGTATACTTTATTCATTTTTACATTTTTATATATAATCTGACACCAGGCTACCCACCACCGGTGTCAAATGCCCTCTCCATACACAGTCTGATCTTTTTCATTTGCCAACAACTTCAGGGGGGCATAATCCTCATGTCAGCATTGTAAGCCCCCCCCCAGCAGTGTGGAGCACTGGGGAGTCCACTCCCAGTGTCCCAAATAATAACTCATATGTACCTGTAAAAAGAAAACCATGACCCAATATCTTTTTTTTCCTGAAAAAAAGAAAATGGTCCCTCATCATCCCAGCTGTCTCCCTCCCCATCCCAACCCTCCAACTGAGCACCCACCACCCCACACCCCTTCCTTGCCCTATACTTGCCTCCAGAGGTAGTGCACTGTCGTATTCTACAAGGTGGGTATTTCATGTTCCAGAATGTGGTATGTGCAAATATAGGTAGAGCTTATTTTCCACATGAGGCATTTTGGAAAATGAAATATCCCCTTGCAATCAGTACTAAAGAAAAAAAAAACCTCTGTGCTAGTTTTAGTTCCTCTGTGGTACAGAGGACAAGGCACAGGGACAGGAATCAAAGGATTCTGTTTTCAAAGCCAGTCCTCCATAGTTCCCCCCCCCACCTAACATAAAGGTGAAAAGGATAAAGAAAGAGTGGCCTTGAACCCAGGGCCCTCACATCCACAGTCATGTGCCCTGTCATTCATGCCACAGGAGAGGCACAAAACAGAGCTGTTTTTTTTCCTTTACCCATGAACTGTATTGATCATCTTCATGCCTGACCACAAGTGCATAGTTTATGTTTGAAAATGTGGTATGTGCAAAAATAGGTATAGCTGCACACATCACATTTTTGAATAAGGGCTATCCACTTCTGGTGGGGCATGGAGATAATTGGCATTGTGTGAGGCAGAGGTGGAGCTATTCCTTGTGGCCCCTTTTTTGTCCTCTGTATGTTGGCAGCCCCTTTGCTGTCCCCTGTGTGGTGGGCCCCACTTCCAACCCCCATTATGTGTTTCCCTGCTGTATAGTGCCACCTACCCTCTGATTTCTGGTTTGTCAACATGGGGGGTGGGCAATCTCCATGTTGGCATTAGAAGTGCTCCCCTCCTTTCCCAGCACTGTGGGACACTGGGGAGCCCACTCCTTATGTGTTGTTCAACCGAAAAGAAGAAATCCATCCCCCGACGTCTTTTTATTTTCTTTAACCTGAAAAAAAGAAAATGGTTCCTTGTCATCCCCATCATCTCCCTCTCCCATCCCCACCCTCCCACTGAGCACCCACCTCCCCACACCTCCCTCACCTTTACCCTATGCTTACCTCTGGAGGTTGTCCGCTGTCATCTTCTGTGCACTGGGACATGTCTGCACTCTTTAAAGTCTAACCGCAAACTGAGGGATCAAGGTAAGTGCCATATAATGTATTTCATTGGTGTTTTGAACTTATATTGATATCTTTGCCATTTTAAGGTATTTTTTTGCCAAATGCTCAACATGGGCTTTTTGGGATCTCACCTCATAAATACTGTCACTGTTGTTTTGTTAATCAGGGGCAGAAGGTGATTTTGTGGTCACTGCACAAAATCACCTTTCAGGACCGATTTAATAAAATGACAGTGCCAGTGTTCATGAGGTGGCATCTAAGAAAGCCCATGTTTAAAATTTGGTGACAACATTCCTAAAAATGGCCACGTTGTGTGCATTCATTGAAATGTTTTATGCACACATGTAACTTTGGAAGTTTTTAATATTTTTACTCCAGATTTTCAACATAGCAATTTTTTCACACCATCTCATGAACAGTACAGCTGTAATTGTTCATGTCTTGCCCAAAACATATTTTCAAAATGCTATTCCATGCCACAGGTGTGAAATGAATTTGAAACTTTTCACCTACAGGTTTTATGAGGTGGACTCATAAAAAGATTTTCAACATAGCCATTTTTTTACACCATCTCATGAACAGTACAGCTGTCATTGTTCAAGTCTTGCCCAAAAATGTTTTCACACCTGTAGCATGGAATGGCATTTTGAAATTAATTTGAAATGTTCACTACGGGGTTTATGAGGTGGAGTCATAAGAAGACTACTTGAAAATTTCAAAGTTCAAAATTGGGGTCAAAATATGAAAAAATGCCTAAGTTATGACCATTCATTGCAAATTTGGTATGCCTGCTCGTAACTTAAATATTTTGACCTCAGATTTTTAACATAGACTACTTATTACCCAACCTCATCTATGTCATAGGTGTCATTTTTCTAATGCTGGCCAAAATGTTTTTTCATACCTGTGGTGTGGAATGGCATTAAAGTTGTGCAGAATCATATTTTGGTGGGGATTTTAAACTTTTCTGCACTGGGTACATATGCTAGGGAAATAAGATGCCTATGCTGATAATTTGGTCAAGTATCTATGGATGGATGGGTACACAGGGTCCAACGGACCCTGCACTCCCACAGCAAAATAAAAAAAATAATGGAGCATGTGGTCCCTGTGCTCCCTCTGTTACTTAAGGACAGTTATGTCATGTGCTCCTACAGGCAAATAATGATACAAGTAAACTATCTGAAAAGAAAGGAAATGCATTGCAAAAAACTTTGTTAATGCACCATTAGGGTTGAAGCATCAAAAGTAGGGAAATATAACCTTAGGGATCCCAAGCCTAAGACCCCCCCCCACCACTGTATGTGTAGGAACAGACATGATGGGTGTGTTTTGGTGTTGTGGACCCTAATTCTCACCCCATTCTCCTTGGCTGTATGCATCATATCTTGCTTACTCATGGAATGGAATGATCAGTAGGATTCACAACCCAAAAACACACCCCTCATGCCTGTTCCTGCATGCCCAGTGGTGATGGGGTCTTAGGCTTGGGAACCCTAAGATCGTATTTCCCCACTTTTGATGCTTCAACCCAAATGGCACATTAGCTATGTTTTTCTGCAATTAATATATATATATAGATATACAGATACAGTATATAAAACCTACAAGGAATTGTTTCCTTTATTTCAGATCACAACACTGGGGGATAGGGCACCCCCAGTGTCAGTGTTTGTGTGGGTGGGGTGGTGGGTGCTGAGAAGGAGGGTCAGATAGGGGGACAATTACAGAGGCACCAACAACAGACATTGATGGACAGTTTACTTTGTTACAGTGTGTAGTTCCTCAGCAGGCTGATCATGACAGATCAACTCTGCTTGCTGGGTGGCGTAGACCAAAGAAAAGAGCCAACCTATGATTTGTTGGCTCTTTCCTTTTAAATGCACAAAGTTTCCACCCAGCAAGCCAGAATACTGTCATGATCAGCCTGGCTGATGATTGGCGTTGCACTAATGAGCTCCTTGCAGATCACTGTGCATTGGACTGACAGTGCCACACCCCTTAAAAGTCACTTTCATAACAAAATGTTCACTGCGCCTGTGTGCATGGCAAACATAAAAAGGTACAAGAGACCAATATGGTTCTCAGAAAGGGTAAGCAAAGCAAAGAGGGCTAAACAACATGCCTTCACTAGAAGCTAGGAAATGCAGGAGGAGGAAGAATACCAACTGAGAAAAAAAAAAGTCAAAGAGAATGGTTAGGGAGGCAAAAGCATACACTAAGCTATGTATTGCAGAGGGGGTCAAGGATAGGGAAAAGCAATTCTTCATGTATATTAGAGAAAAAATCAAGAAAGGATGGGTAACTGTTAACCTATCTGAGGGAGGTAGGGTAACAGAGGAGAACATGCAAACGGCAATCATCCTTAATGATTACTTTTGCTCAGTCTTTACAATGAATGATCTCGGGCCCCTGCCAAAGACTGGCATGAAGGCAGCCATAATTGGGGTGGGGAGGGGCAGGAGATAAGGCAGCCAATATCTACCAGTGAAAGGATTCAGAAAGGGCAAGCAGCTGGAAAGATGAATAAGGCCCAGGGTCTGTTGGGATGCCTCGAAGTTATTCAAGGAACTGACAGCAGAACTGGCTGAATTCCTGATAGTGATATTCAGTAGCTCATAACAGGTGGGGGTAGTTCTGAAAGACTGGAGAGTAGACGATGCAGTTCCTCACCATGGGGGCAAGGAACAAGTAGGGAACTATAGATCTGTCAGTCTTGCCTCTGTTGAGGGTAAACTAAAGGAGTCACTGGTCAAAGAGAACCTTATGGACTACTTAGAGAGTGATGGTCTCCCGGATAGTAAACAGAGTGGTTTTGAGGCTTGAAGGTCATGTAAGAGCAACCTGATAATTTTTTTTTTTACTGGGTGACATGGGTATTGGATAGGGGCCACACAGTGATTTACTCTATTTCAACTTCTGCAAAGCTTTTGACTCTGTGTTTCACAGTAGATTGCCAAAGATCATGGAAGTTCTGGGTGTGGCAAGGAACATAGTAAGATGGGTAGGAGATTGGTTGAAAGAGAGAGAGAGACAGAAGAAGCTTGTGATTAATGTTGTCAAATCAGAGGACAGGGAGGTCACAAGTGGGTACCACAGGGACTCATCTTGGGTCCTATCCTCTTCAATATGTTCATCAGCGATACTGGAGAAGGAATCCAGGGCAGGTTGTATCTCTTCCCAGATGACACTAAGCTCTATGGTAGGGTGGCTAGCAATGAGGAAATTAGGGAGCTATAGAGTGACCTGCAAAGGTTAAAGAGGTAGTCTGTAGTCTGGCTGTTGAAATTCAATGCCAAAATGTGCAGGATGCTGCACCTATGGAGCAAGAGCACCAGGATAGAGTATTAGAGGGGAGGAGTAAAGCTGAACACTACAGCTAAGGAAAGGGATCTAGGAGTGATCATTAGGGACTCTCTTAAATAATCAAGCCAGTGCAGCAAGGCCTATTGTAAGGCAAACTGGATTCTGGAATGTATTGGAAGGTACATTTACAGTAGAAAATAAAGATATTAATACCTCTTTATAGATTGTTGGTGAAGCAGCATCTGGAGTACTCTGCCGAGTTCTGGAGTCCTCACCTGCAGAAAGATAAGGATATGCTAGAGACCATGCAACAAAAGGTGACCAGGATGATTCAAGGCAAGCTAGACTGATCTTACAATTATCAGCTTAAGGCACTGAACATATACTAGCTGGAGACCAGATGAGAAAGGGGTGATATGATAAAGACCGTCAAGATCCTGAAAGGTATAAAAATGTTGAACTGCAAGGAATTATTCAGTACTAGTAACAGTTCAAGGCATGGGAGCATGAGTGGAAAGAGATGGGAGAGATGTTCAGGATAGATATGAGGAAGTTTTATATTACAGAAAAGGTGGTGGAACCATGGAACAGTCTCCTAGATGAGTTGGTTAATACCAAGCCATAAATGATTTCAAGCATCACTGGAACAGAAAGAAGAATATAGTGGTTACTGAGCATGGTAGTAGTAGAGAAGGCACAGTGGGGTGAATAGTGAGGATTAGTACCCTATATGGACCATAGGTCCCAGGGTTGATAGGGAACTACGGGCAGACTAGAGTGACTTTTGGTCTTTTTCTGCCATCAGTGTCTGCTGTATGTTTCCATATTACTAAGTCATAGTATGGACATTATTTAATCAACTCAGTTCAGGCCACAATGTTAGTATTACTGAATCAGTGGTAGCCTGATCCTAGTCACAATATGGGCATTATTAGAACAGTAAGAGGCTGATCCAGGTCACAATGTGGGCATTATTGGAACAGTTAGATCCTGATCCAGGTCACAATTGGGCACTATTAGAACAGTAAGAGCCTGATCCAGGTTACAATGTGGGCATTATTGGAGCAGCAAAAGCCCCAGTTAAGTCACGAGATCATAATTTGAGCATCAAGAACATGATCCTGGGATGGCCCGGTGGCGCTGAGGGCTGAGGCGCTGGATGCCACACCTCGTGTTATGCTGGCGACCCAGGTTCGGGAGCGAGCTTGGGCTTCCAGGTGTCGCAGGGGAGGGAAGAGATTGAGCATCTGGAGGATTGCTCTCTCTTCCTTGGGAGGGCTCTAGGGGCTGTGTCACACAAGTGCAACCTCTGGTGGAGACTGGAGGAAGCTGAGTTTGCATCGCCACGCATTGCGAGGGGTGGTGCTGCGGCACGCATTGGCACTATGCCATGGAAGCCATAACATAACCGAGCACGGGGGAAGACAGAGGAAAAATGGAAAAAAAAAACCTCCGGAGGACAGGCGAAGGCACTGCTGCCTGCTCCACACTCCCAATGCTGGGCTCCTCACTCTCCCTGAGCCTCCACTCCGACAGGTACACTATACTATAAATAGGGTGCCCTGGGAGGATAGGAGGATAGGGCAGACCTTCCCTGAGGGGGTTTAGATCCAGGGGTGCAGCTGGTCGGAGTGAGGGAGTAGATGTGGTTGTCATAGCGGGAGGTGGGGAACAGGATAGGCAGATGCAGAAGAGAGTTCCTCAGGCAAGGGGGTGAAGAAATAAACTCAAAAAAAACAAGCATTTGTCAATGCCGAATATTGTCGTGCTGGCATTGGCGGAGCTAGAGACGCATAGCGCTGTGATTTTGTTAATGTGTCTGTAACCCCTCATCCCTGCCTCATCCCTGCCTTTTTACTAAAATGACAGGTGGCCTGCTGTTGGCGTTGGCAGCAATACCTGGTGGGGACCTGGGTTCAGGGAGGACCTGGCACAAGGGACCTAGGTTTGGCTACTCTGCACAGGGGCACCCAAGTAAATCCAACTACAGGAAGCAATAACTGTAATGTCCAGAACCAGGATTGGGATTTTTCAGTGTGGCTTTATTCAAAACTAGCTGAACATAACAAAGCATAGATGGTCCCTTAAGGGGCTACGTTCACTGTATATGCAGATTAGAGACTACAAGGTGGTCCACTTGAAGAATGAACCCATTTCTACTGTGGTCTGGCTCTGGACCCACCAGGCACTCAGCCCAGATTTGCATGCGCTTTGGATACACAGCCCGACTGGCCCGGCTTCCCTGCCGGCCACTTGACTGACGGTCCATTTGAAGAATGAACCCAACTTTACTTGGAGTGACTCCCATCAAACAAGGAGTATATTTTCCAAACTTGTGGCTCCCCACACCACTTAGAGTCTGTGACTCTTAGAGAGATTTAATTTCTTACTTCCTTCGAACTCGCATCAAACAAGGAGACTCTCATCAAACAAGGAGTATATTTTCCCATCCTGTGGCTCCCCACACCACTTAGAGTCTGTGACTCCTAGAGAGATTTTCCAATTTGCGACCCACGTCTGGGTACCTACCTCATCACTGGCCAGGCACATGAGGCAAGTAGCAATCACAGTAAAAATCCGTAGAGGTAGACCTGGTTACTAAAGACGGGGGGTGTTCCCACCTCCAGCTCCCACAGCCCATACCCGGCCATTTCTCTAGACAAGCAGAAACTTAAACTTTGAAATGTAGATTAAACGGTGGATGACCTGAAGCACCCCCTCTACAGCAATACTTGAAATCCTTTCAGACTTTAAACTTTAAACTACTCCATTTGTTTGTCCT
Organism: Neoceratodus forsteri; assembly: GCA_016271365.2. Classification (NCBI taxonomy): domain Eukaryota; kingdom Metazoa; phylum Chordata; order Ceratodontiformes; family Ceratodontidae; genus Neoceratodus; species Neoceratodus forsteri. The sequence continues at coordinate 897,122,417 of CM057458.1, forward strand.
AGAACAACAGGCCTCCCAAATAGTAGTTCACATCCCAGCTTTTTCTTCATATCTTCCAAACTGAAGAAAACATATTGTTTGCCCTCTCAAATAAAGCACAACACTCACCCTTTCGTTGCAGGTGCCCCACAGGCGAAGTACCACTTCTTTCACTGTTATACCAGAACAGAAACTGTAAACAGGCAGCTTTCTTCTATAGTGGAAAATTAGGGGATTGCCCCTGGAATCCACAAAGGGACTTTTCTCCCCTCCCCAGAGGGAGGGGGCACTGAGACCTGGACAGCAGTCTCCACCACTTTAAACTGGACTCTAAATTTCTCCCAAGGAGGTAAACAGAAAAACACTTCCTTCTACTTGTAAACAAAACAGTAGACTTCCTTCTTGCTTTAAGACAAACAGAAGACTGACTTTGAAAACTCCCAAAGTTCTAACTCACTCCCTGAGCTGCAGATTCCAATGTGGCTTATGCAGCTGCGACAGTTCTATGGTGATGTCATCTCTCAGTCTCAGCTGTGACTGAGACAGAGTGAGACAGTGTGAAACCCATTTAACTGGAGTTTCATAAGCTGCCTTCCCTGCCTACTACTAGGTCTTACTGAGATTCTAGTAACCCCGGGTAACAAGGGGGTTACATGTCCCAAAAGGTGATTTTGCACAGCAAGCATGCCATTGTGAGCCACAGCTGCAGAAACGCGTTTCGGGCCGGCTGTGAAAAATATCAGCTAGACTGTTGATAAGGAGGTGTGCACAAATGCCAGTGGTGAAAATGTGGCATGAAAGTATTGCAGATTGACTAAGTTACAAGGGTGCGTGGAAACAGCACAATGCACTCTTGCAACACAGTCATTTTAGGGAGTTTCGGCACCAGATTTTCAACATAGACATTTTTAGGACCTCTGCTTGTAAATAGTGTCACCATAATTTCCAGCTTCTCCCAAAACTGATTTTACAGCGTCATTTAATTCATGGACATGTGAAAACACATTTCAGCCAGCTGTACTGTTCATACGGAGGTATGGAAAATGGCAATGATGAACAGCTGGAGGAAACTTTACAAATTCACAAAGTCACTGACGTGCATGCAAACTGTGCAACGTACGCTCATAAAACACTAATTTTATTGACTTTCATCCCCAAATTTTCAACATAGGCATTTTAGGACATCTGCTAATGAACAGTGTCACTGTCATTTTCATAATGCGTCTCAAACACAGACTTTCCACAGCAACGCCTGAACTGCAAAAACAAATTTTGGTCAGGATATGAATAATGACAGCTGTACTGTTCATTAGGAGGTGCAAAACAATGGCACTGTTGAAAATCTGGAGTGAAAATATTATAAGTTTGCGAACTTATGAGCGTGCGAGCAAACTGCGCAACGCACGCTCATAACACAGTCATTTTAGGGAGCATTGTCACCAAATTTTCAACACAGGCATTTTAGGACCTCTGCTAATGAACAGTGTCACTGTCATTTTCATAATGTGTCCCAAACACTGATTTCGCACAGTGATCACGCTATTCTGCGCCAAAAGTGTGAAAACACATTTCAGCCAGGATGTGAAAAATGATAGCTATGCGGTTCACAAGAAGGTGTGGTAAAATGCCAATGTTGAGAATCTGGCATGAAAATATTGTTAATTCCCGATCTTCACGGCGTGTGTAGCAACTCATAGCACGCTCATAAAACAGTCATTTTTAGTTTTTTCCACCTGCAACATAGACTTTTTGAGAGCCCCCCTCATGAACTATGGCACTGTCATTTCATTACTCAGTCCCAAAAGCTTATTCCATGCAGTGACTGGAAAATCACCTTTTCGTCCCGATTAACAAAATGACAGTGACAGATTTCATGAGGTGGGGTCCCAAAAACCCCATGTTAAATATTTGGGGCCAAAATTCTAAAAAATGCCTGAGATATGCAACAAATTTGAAAAAGCCCTATTTATTACATTATACAGCTTACCGGCATTTCCTCAGTTCGCGGTCGGCTTTGAAGAGTGTAGACGTGTTCCCAGTCCACCGAAGATCGTCGTGCTGGACTCCGGAGGTAAGTATGGGGTGAGGGGGAGGTGTGGGGAGGCAGGGTGCACAGAGGGTGGGTGTGTGTGGGGGGCAGAGAGTCTACGAGGGACCGTTTTCATTTTACAGGTGAAAAACAAAAAAAAAAAACATTGCGGGACAATTTTTTTGTTTTGGGGGATTTGGCACGCTGGGGTGGGATCCCAGCATGCCACCTAACTGTTTGGGGGAGGGTCTGCTGACCAGGGATTGGGCACCCTCGATGGACACACAACGGGGAGGAATTTATGCCGGTAGTGGGCAGCCCGTTGTACACACAAAGAAAAACGGGGGATGCGAGCCGAGGGGATTGGGCACCTCAGCATTTAATAATGGGGTTCTTTATGCCAATGGGGAGTGGGCTCCACGTTGGCACACAAGCAAAGGGGGGGTTAGAGCCAAGGGGGATTAGCCACCCCCTCAGCATATAACAAATGGGGGGGAGGTGATTTATGCCGACGGGGAGTGGGCTCCCCTATCGGCAGCACACAGGAGCAGGGTTAACCAACAGGGGGATTGGGCACCCCCAAAGTCAGCAGTTTGGTGGCCACTGTGCCGCCATGCTCATAATGTCGGCGAGCACATCCAGGGAAGGTCAGCTGTGTCTGACGAGCTTTGCTCGGATTGCAGCAGACCTTTTCTTATATGTTGTATGCACGGTGTGGCACCGGCATGCAGGCTGATTGGGGAATGAGGGACGCACCTTCTGGTGCGTGCCCTGCATTCGCCCAACAGTGACCGCACCTCCAAAGCTGCACTGCCACAAGATGTTGGCTGCGCAAGCGTGCCAACATAAAAAGAGCATGATCCTGGTCAGCCAGGTCACAACAGGGGTGTTACATGAGCAGAATGGACTGATCCAATAGACAATGTTGACATTACTGGAGCTGCAAGGGCATAATCCAAATCACCCTGCTCATAATGCAAGTATTGTATTATTGTAGCAAGGGCCTGATCCACGTCACCCTGATCATTATGTAGGAATCGCTGGAGCAACAATGCCTGATCCACGTCACCCCGCCACAATGTGGGCATTACTGGAGCAGAAAGGGCCTGATCAAGTCACCAACAATGCAAACATTAGTGGAGCAGCAAGGACATAATCCAAGTCACCCTGCTCACAATGTATGCATCACTGGAGCAGCAAGGGTGTGATCCATGTCACCCTGACCAAAGTGTAGCCATTGTTGGAGCAGCAAGGGCCTGATCAAAGTCCTCATGGTCTCAATATGGGCATTACTGGAGCAGCTGAGGCCTGATCCGGTTCACCCAGGTCACAATGTGAGCATTAATAGAGCAGCAAGGGCCTGATCCATGTCCCCCATGTCACAATGTGGGCATTACTGGAGCAGCAAAAGCCTGATCCAAGTCACTCCAGTAACAATGCTGACATTACTGGAGCAGCAAGGTCCTGATTTAAGTCACCCAGATCTCAATATGGGCATTACTGTATAGATTCCCTAGATCCCAACAAGTCTTCCGGCCCAGACGGGTTCACTGCTAATTTCTATAAAGATTATAAGACCCGGGTGGACCCCTCCTTTTTTAAACTTCCAGTTACATCTTCTGGGCTGGACTGGCTTGTCTGATGCCTCCCTTACAGAGGTAACCATTGTGGTTCTCCACAAATCTGTCCGGGACCCCCTACTGGTCTCCAACTACAGGCCAATCTTGCTTATTAATGTGGATATCAAAATTCTTGCTAAAGTATTGGCCTGTCAGTTGGGACTGGTATGGGATTCTCTTATTAGCAGAGAACAGGTCAGCTTTGTCAGGGGTAGGCATTCGGCTGACCATCTCAGGAAGTTAGCTTATTCTCTTCTCAGCATCAAGGGACTCCTCCACCCCAGTGGTTTTGGTGCCCCTGGATGCTGAGAAAGCATTCGACTGGGTCTCATGGGATTATTTGTTAGCGTTACTTCCCAAGTATCGTATTCTCCCAGACTTCTTATGTTGGATTAGGGTACTTTACTCCTCTCCTTCCATCAGAATACTCTGTAATGGGGTCTTGTCATCTGCATTTCCTCTTTATCAGGGCACCAGGCAAGGATGCCTTCTCTCCCATTATTTATTTAACCTTTTTCTGGAGCCCCTTATATGCAAAATTAATCTTTCCCCCCAGGTTTTGGATATTTCCATTGGTCCAACGGCATACAAGCTGTAGACCTATGCCGACAACATTTTATAACGTATTTCCTCTCCTGCTACCTCCCTGCCTGCTGCCCTACAGATTATATCTCAGTTTGGTGCCATTTCTAACTATAAATTGAATTTGGCTAAAACTGAGGTCATGCCTCTCAACTGTGCCACATTTAAGGCAGATATTGAACACCTGGGCCTGGTCTGGATGAAAGATAAATTGAAATATCTGGGGATTTACCTCAGTACCTCCCCCCTTAAATTGCATCAATACAATCTGGATGTGACAGTGAACTCTCTTAATGTGGATCTGGACATTGGTCTCTTCTACCTCTTTCCTTATGGGACCGTATGAATATAATTAAGATGAATGTCTTACCTAGATTACTGTACTCCCTCCAGATGTACAATTTTGCTCTCCCCTAGTATTGGTTCACTCAAGTCCACCATATTATTTCCTCCTTTTTGTGGCGGGGCAAGATGGCCCACCGGGCTTTTGCCAAGATAATGCGGCCCAAGTTGGATGGGGGGTTGCAAAACCCTAATTTTTTCTTACACAGTACTATCTGCCTTGGCACTTTATTAAATTCTTTTACTGGATGAGGACTGTTGAGAAGGACCCTTCTGAACCTTATATTCCCCATTGGGTAGATATAGAGCATGCTTTGTATTCCAATAATGGATCTGATATCTGCTCTCTTCCCTACCTCTCAAGGAAGAATTTATCTTGGCCATTATGGGATACCCCTCTTGTGGCCTCCCTTCTGATTCATTCACAACTCTGCTCCCTGTTTCAGCTCTGCCCCATGGTGATATAAATCAACCCCTGTTTGGTAACCCCAACCTTCACATAGCTGGTCAGCCACTCTCTACAAAGTTTTGGCCTGACATTAGGGTCTTTACGGTGGAGTGGCCTCACTGTTAATTTCTGAATGTTGTCTTTTCAGAAAGTCCAGAACAAGTACCATTGGTCTGTTTCCACTTGCTTCCATTATTTTAAAGGGTTTCAGATACTCTCGCACATTTGGCACTGGCCCTTGGCTAAACACATTCAGAAACTTCCTGTTTCCTCTTCTTAAGCAAGCCCCTGCCTCACATGACCTTTCATACTATTACCAAGCTTTACATGACTCTCCAGTTGCCAGGGATGGAACAAGGCTTTACAGTGGGGATCAATCTCTTCTGGGTTCTTCTAACTGTAGAAACTGGACTATCTGGAAGCATATCTACACTTTTATCAAATGGGATAGATATTGCCTTATGCAATTTAAAATGTTACATAACCTTTACTTTACACCTGTTAGATTATGTAAAATGAGAAGATTACCCTCAGATCCCTGTTCGAGAAATGGAAAAGTATGGAGTACCTTACTCCACATTTTATGGTTTTGTGAAAAGGTGGCCCCCTTCTGGGAGTCCATCAGGGCACAACTGGACCATCTACTGAGGCTCTCTGATGTTTTCACTCCCAAAATATGTATCTTGGGGGACTACGCTAATAGTCTCCTTGGCAGCCAGAGACCTTATATAGCTCTGGTTCCAGCCTGTGCTAAAAAAGTCATTCTTCATCACTGGCCTGATCAACAGATTCACCCATTTCTTGAATGGTACCAAGAGATTCTGTTTGCCCATCAAGCTGAGCACCTAATTGCCAAATTGGCTGGTAATTCATCTAGGTACACCCAAATCTGGGAACCCCTACAAATCTTATTGATGCTTTGACTTCACCTTGTTTGTGCTCCTCATCGCCTCTGCCACGAATACTGAAGTGGGTGGCCCCTGGCATCCCTCCTTATAAGTTGTGCTAGTTCATTTCTCTGGATATCCTCCGGTGGTTGATGGGGGGTGGGAGTGTTTGGGGGGAGGAAGAGGGTAGATTATATTTAGGATATTGAATTGTACATTATTATTATTTGTATTCCAGATTCTTTCCTAGTCATGTGTACTTAGACTTGTTTTCTTGGTAAGGCTTGCTGTTCTGATCTTATCTTCAATAAAGTTTATTCAATTTGAAAAAAAATGTGGGCTTACTAAAGCAGCAAGGGCCTGGCCCAAGTCACACTAATAACAATGCAGGCATTACTGGAGCAGCAAAAGTCTGATCCAAGTCACACCACTAACAATGCAAGCATTACTGGGAGAGTAAAAGTACAATCCTGGTCACAATGTGGGCATTAGTGGAGCAGCAAAAGTCCACCCCAGATCACAGTGCAGGCATTTCTGGAGCAGTGACAGCCAGATCCATGTCACAATGTGGGATTTTTTGAAGCAATGAGAACTGAGAGTATTACACTTCTATTAACATTGGTGCACACTTAATTTGAGTGCATTTCTGTCCATATCTATCCAAGAGGATGACTCTGATGCTTTCTCATTCCCTTCATTCCAATATGTGTTACTCTAGCGCAGCATGCTGTGGCCTTAGTGGGTAACAGATTCTGTCCCACCACACAGTTATAGCTATCCACAGCCTTGCCACTCCAACAGCACCTGTTGCAAGACAGCTGAAGTAATAAATAATCATAGCTAAACTCAAGATTTTTATATCCCTCCAAATTGTAGTCTGCTTTACCTGCATGCCACTTCGTTCACTGTGAGACAAAGTTTAGCTGCCAAATTCTCAATGCCAAAAAGAAGAAATGGTGCACCCCAAAAAAGCCAAACTGTATTTGTTACTGGCCACCAACTCTCACCTCAAGACAACACATCATGAAGAGATATCTCACATTTTCATTTCATATTGTCTTTTAAATAAGAAAAGGTTTCCCCTGAGCACAGTCCTTTAGCCACCTAGGGGCAGATATTCAGAGGAGTTGCACAATGCACAACTGAGTTGTGCATGTGCAACCATAGAAATGCATCCCAGAGCCATATTCAACCAGCGTGAATGCATAACGCAATATCCATTGTGCAGATGTGCAACAGTAATGTATGCGGCACAAGTACATGGGGGCGTGCCCATGAATAAGCTGCTCAATGGCATATTCAGCTGAAAAACATGGTGCAAATGAGGAGCAAGTCACAGAATGCACTAGGCAGAACTGAGCATATAAAAGGAGGCTCAAAGGCACACACAGCAGATGTGCAAGCCATAGCAAGACACAGCCATGGATGTAGGGCCATTCTTGATGGAGCAGGTAATGAGGGGTGTGAGGAGGAAGGAACACCAACATGGCCAAGGAGAGGCCTGTCAGTGGTATGCCTAACACAGATGGTACCGTGTCTGCTTCACCTTTGAGGGCTATGGGGATACAGAGATCGTGGACCGGTACCATCTGAAAAGGGCAATTCTGAGGCAGCTGGGTGAGCTGTGCCATGACGAGTTGCAGACACCCACCAGAAGGAGTCATGCCATGACAGTGAAGACAAAGGTGACAGCAGCAATGTACCTGCTCTCCACAGGCACCTTCCAGAAACCAGTGGAGGCAACCACTGGAATATCCCAGTTGGCCATGTCCCGCCTCCTCACATATTTCCTCAATGCCTTGCTGCCACATGCTTCAGAGTACATAAGATTCCCAAGTACACAGGCAGAGTATACAGCAAAAGCAGGAATTCCACAGGGTGGCACGCATGCCTGGCATGATTGGGACCATTGACTGCATGCATGTGGCCATCCACACCCCACCTTGCCCAGAAGGGGCCACCTACATGAACAGAAAGGGCTACCCCTCTGTCAACTGCCAGGTGGTGTGCAATGCCACTGGGCTTATCATCAATGTGTATGCCACACACCCTGGGAGTACACATTATGCATTCATCTGGCACAGCTCCATCCTGTGCCAGAGGTTTGAGCATGGGGAGATCCCCACAGGTCAACTCATAGGTGAGCATGACATGTGATTGGGTGATGAAGCAGCCATGAAGGGGTGGACATGCCCAAGGCACACATGGAGGGGGAGGTGTGGGTGGCCGTAGGCAGCATAGGAGGAGGACAAGGCAACAAGCAATGCCATGCGCTAACCAGTATGTGTTACCCCCACAGGTGACAGCACCTACCCCCTGAGCCCCTGGCTGCTCACCCCCATCTGGCACACATCCAATGCTGCGGAGGAGCAATACAACTAGACACACATCACAACATGCAACATCATTGAGCGAGTTTTTGGCATGCTCAAGATGCAATTCCATTGCCTAGACAGGTCTGGTAGTGCCCTACAGTACAGCCCTGCAAAAGCCTGTGGCCTATTCCTGGCCTGCTGCATGCTGCACAACATTGCCATTGACCGTGGGATAGCTGTCCAGATGGATGAGGGCAATAGCAGCGATGGGGATGATGAGCTGGATGGGGGTGCGCAGCCACCCGTGTAGAAGGATGACCCCAGGATGGCTGCCTGTGCACAGAGGCACTGTGACATGACCATACAGGAGCACTTAGGTAACCGCAGGTGAGTACCAGACATGACAGCCATGTATGCACGGAACACCACACACACAGACAGAGGCACACAGCCACACCGGGATGCATGAGAGACAAGGGCACACACATAGCATACACAGGGAACACACAGCCACATGCCCATGACACAGAGGATAGGCACTGCCACATGCACACACACACACACAGCCCTGTGCTGGACACAGAGCAGGCCATACACTGAGCTGCACATGTACCACCATCACGTGTCGCACAGCTGAGCACAATGGGGCATGTGGGTGGCACAATTGGCACAATCAGGAGCAGTAGGCAATATGGCAACACACACACTGGCGCAGCAGGAAGTGGCATGGATCAGAGTGAATGCACCAGGACACAGGCAAGGCTGGCACAGAGCTGCCCTCATCACACCCATGCCACAAGGCCCAGCAGCACTGCATGCACACATGGAGGATGTGCCATATGCCACACATATGTGACGGAACACGCACATGGGTTCACCCAGCCAAGTATTCACCAGCCAACAACACCAGGTAGCAGGATGGGACAGCACAACCAGCATGCCTAGCGTGCGGTTCCATGGCCACCATAGCCATTTGGGTGGCCACACCCAGGCTATGTGGCAGCCACTGGCTGCTCAACAGCCACAGGAGGTGTAACCAACACACTCGCAGGGGTAGAGGCCTGAGAACACGACCGGGTCCTCATGGGTGTGAATAGTCCAGTGAAAAGATTACTGCCGGATGTGTCAGAGATGGGCACATCAGAGTACGGCATCAGCTGTACTTGGGTTTCCAGTCACCGTGACCATGGTGTCGATGTTGCACTATGGGGAGTCCGTCGCACCCTGCCATGCCCAGTGGATTCCAGTGATGCAAATCCAGTGGTGATGGTACTTGCAGTGCGGTCCAATAATATAGTCATGGCCATCCGCAGCTGCTGGAGCTCACCTATCAGCTGGGCATGTCTAATGTCCCAATGCTCAGCCAATTGATGCAACTCCACCCGCAGTGCATGGACCTCAGCCCTGAGCATCACCTGGTTGTCCATGGATGCCCACAGCAGCCTGGTGTGCTTGTCCAGCCTGTCAGTGTCTTGCACATCCTGGGGCTGATGCTGCCCTGCTGGGGGTGTGGCGGCATGCCGTGCAACATCCCTTACCTGGGGACGCTGCACAGGGGACTGCACAGGTGGTGGGGAGTGTGCGGGTGCACTGGTGGTGGCCCCTCTGGTGTGCTGCCTGCATGGTGGCCACTACATCCTGTTCCCAGAGCCCATCTGCCTTCTGAGCCATCCCTGCAACACTGGTGACCATGCCAGCACCCCTCCATGGCCGGCGACAGCTGCGATGCCAGATGCCACTGTGCAGCCATGGTCAGGTGTTTTTTTGTGTGGGTGCTGTACTGCCAGTGCTGGCAACAGCTGCCTGTGTATGGTACTGTGCCCTGTGCAGCATGTCCAGGCATGTGCCACCCAGGCTCAGTGTAATATAATCATCTGTGTCCGATAATGCACCCTCCTGTGTCCCTAGTACAATTACCAGTAGGGCATCTGTTAGCAAGAGGTCTTCAATGGAGACATCATCACCCAGGCCATGGAATTCAAACAGCCCCACACTGCCCCGTCACCAACAGTCAGTGTCCCGGATGCCTGTGGATGTTGATGGCACTGCTTCATATGGTCCAACATCGTTGGTGGTGTCCTGCAACACACCCCTGAGGCATGATGGTGTTGGAAGACAGAAAAGCATTATCAGTGGTGACAGCAGCACTCTGCATGCAGTGATATGGCCAATGCAGCTGGGACATGCATGCCAACACCATGCCTGCCCACAACATAGGATGCCTGTGCAGCACTGCATATCAGGGCAGCCATGCCACAGGCAGTGCCCAAGGCAGGCCAGTCATGGTGAGTTGATGCAGCACATGGTGTTGCACCACCCCACGGCTGACATGCATGGCCCTCCCACACCCCATGGGCCATGACACCAGTGGTGTGCTGCACAGCTGCCTGCACCTCTGTGGACCATGCAGTGCTACTGGCATGCACTGCACAGGCAGTGCTGAGGGGCAGCCATGCAGCAATGCACACCCTGAAACATGACCCACAGCCACAGTACAGTGCCCATGCTGCAGTCCCACTGCACACAGGTGGCCAATGCCATGCTCAGTGGTCCCATGCATGGCATGTGCCACTGCATGCCACACCAGCCATGGGCACACATCACTGCTACTGGCACACTGCTGGCATGCACACACACTCACACCCACAGCCATTGACAACAGACTCACAGTGCTGTGATGGGCTGCCACCCATCTGGAATGCACCTCCTGGGACACCCTCAATGGCAATACGGTTGATGGTTGCTGCCATCAGTATGGGTGCAGTGGCCAGTCCCCGCCTGTCCTACTGAATGATGCCCTGATGGAGGCTACCTTCTCCCTAATGCACCTGTGGTCTGTCCCCATCTTGTTCTTTTTGCAATCCAGTGCACTCCTGTTATGTCTGCCATGGGCGTTCACGTATGTCACACCTCCTCCCACTTGGTGGCACGGTTCTGCGGGGTACCAGTGGCTCCACTTAGCAGTGGCTCCCTGTTGAGGTAGGCCTTGAACAGGTCCTGCTTTTCCTCTGTCATAAAGTTGGGCCTGTGCTTCCGTGCAGGCCCCTGCTCCTCAGCTCCCTCCATCTCAGACATGTTGCTACCTGTGGACAGTCAGAAATTGGCCTGATAAGCAGCATGGCAGCCCAACATGGAACAGTGCAGCACTGAAAACATGCACAGCAATAACATGACACAACACAGTGTGATGGTCCTTACTTCAATGGCTGCAGTACTTGTCAGTGACCTGTGATGTGTAGTGGCACTTTTATGGCTCAACCCATGCAAATTAACAACAGCGCAATTGTAATGATATGCTAATGTGCCGACTGCACCTGGCATTGGCTCATGAGGCTATTTGCATATGCTGGCTGAATATTGCGGAATTGCACTTTGTGCAGTGCAAATGTGTGGAGCAGTTCACTGGTGCATTTTCTGCACATGCATGGTGCACAGCTGCACATCTGCCATGTGCGCCATAGGTGGCATGTCATGAATGGCCTATCACACACCAGTGTGCACTGCATGACATTCCCCTATTGTGCATGCTGACATGCGTGCATGCGGACCTGATACACTCTGTCCTCATTACGCAAGCATGCCGAATGCGCTATGCCACCGGCCGTGCATTGCCAGTTGATGTGTGCCATGACCCCATACTCCCACCTTAATGTGCTGCATTGCACATCTGCGGTGCTGCACAATAGTGCTCTTTTGTGCATGTCTATCGTGCATCTCCGTGCTGCACAGTAATAGTCCATAGCTCCCTATTGCACTGCAGAGTTCCATGTGCACGCTTTGCAGGCCACAGCACATGCAGTCTGGAACAGTGTGGCAGACAGCAGTTATGGCATGATCAGGGTCTTGTATGTGCCGGGCTGTAAACTGGAGCGACATAGAGATGACCAACCTGGTGGCCTTGGTGATGCCTGTGGCAAACGAGCTCTTTGGTGTGGCCATTCTCCAGGAGCTGTGATCCCAGGTCTGGGACAGGGTGGCAGTGGAGGACAAGGGTGCTGTGGACCAGGATCAGTGTCACCACAGGTATGCAGACCTCTGCAGGTGGTATCCAGCATGGCTCTGCAGGCTACAGGACAGAGTGCATCAGGGTTCAATGCTGCAGCCAGGTAGGTGTCTCCTTGCATTGTGCAGGCTCTCCCATTGTCCAATTCCTGTGCTGTAATGTGTGCTATCTGTGCAGCTGCAGGGGGGCCAGCACTGATGGGTGGTGCATGTCCTGTGTTGATGCACCATGTACATGTGCAGTGCATGGTGACATTGGCCCAGGCACCATACCCCACATGTGAGCCAGTGTCCCTGCCTGTGCTGTATCAGTGCTGTGCACTGTGTTAGTCCTGGGGGCTCTGTGCATGACATGCCACTCATGTCCATATTTCTCTTTCTAATCCATCCACAGGACTGGAGGACCACAGGAGGACCAGGGAGACAGCCAGATGGGCCAGGTGGTGCAGTGATGGGGTGCTGCTGTTGCACCGGTGTCTGGACAGGCAGGTGAGTGTGTGCGGCATTGGTTATGTGGCATGGCTGAGACTGGGATAGGTGGTGTGGTACAGCCAAGGGCACTGCTGCCATGCATGACCACTGCTTGGGGAGGTTTATAGCTCCACTACCTGTGCTGTGTTGCACTGTGTGTGGTGGGTCCATGCACATGGCCTCTGTGTGGTGGCATCCCATCGCTGTCCCTGGTAGGTTGGGGGTGTGTGAGTGCCTCATTGTGTCTGACTGCTGCTGGGAGACTACCATCCTACCTAAAGGGCCCTTGCATCAGCACTGTGGGGTACACTGCACAAGTGTGGGTGCATGTTGTTCACAGGTAGCCATGCAGTCTGGCTGTTAGGCTTAGCTGGGTCAGCTATTGCTGTCCACTATGCATGTACCATTGCTGGTTACGTTCACCGATGGGCATGTCAGCTGTCCTGTGCATGACTTGTGCTCCTTATGGACCATCACTTATTGACACTTCTTTCTCCTCTCTCTTTTAGGTGCCTGAAGATGATGGCTGTGGTTGATCAGCAGGGGAATGCTGCACCTGCACCGGCTCATCCAGCATCACATTGTATGGACTAATGTGCAAATAAGGATTGGCTGGCATCATCTGGAGGCCACTTGAGACCTTGTGCTGGAGGTTTGCTGGCTGCAGATGTTGCTGCAGTGTCAGTGACACTAACCCTGTCTCCCCTCCACACTCTACCTTGAACTTCCCCTACCCTCCTTGGCTTTGTTTGTTTCCCTTTATTTCTGCTGTGTGTTTACTCCCAGACCCATTCCCCTTGTTGTCCACATTGCCCATCGCTGCATTTCCCTTTCTCTGTTGATTGTTGTATGCCCTGTTGGCACCCCTCTGTTCCAGTTTACCTGTTATTTAATAAAGGATTTACATTTTTGCACACCTGTGTCTTGTGTCTTCTTTGCATGCAGGCTGCTGCTGTTTGCTGACATTGTTCTGTGGTGCTCTTGGGCATGTTCCCTTCAGTCCCAGTGCTGTGCCCTTTGTTTTGTGCTGCTGTGTGCACAGGATACAGTGTGCCATGTCCTTCTGTATCCAGGCCCTTGGGCTTTGGCTGTACACCTGCCCTGTGTGTGGTCCACTGTCTTGTGTCCCTGTTTGCCTGTTTTGGCCTGCCCTCCACCTGCTGTGTTGCCCTTGCCAGTGCTGGTGTGCTGTGCAGTGCTGGGCCCTGTGTCCGTGCATGTTGGTGTGGTGTGTGCTCCTTGTTACCCAGTGCATGTGTGTCTCTTCTACATCAGACCACTGTACATGCCTGGTGCCCTCACACCATGGCTGTGGCATTGTCCCATATAGTGTTGCCTGTCAGGGTCTTGGTGGTGTGGTGCCACCTGCCTGCCTGCATCTGTTCCATCAGAGTGAGTGGCTTGATGTGTTTGGTGACCTGTTTTTGTGTTGTGTGACTTGCATTCTCTGTTGCCTCATGGCCGTGTGCCTCTGTTGTGCCTCCTGGACACTGTCACTTTGTGGCTTGGCACTCTGCTCTTGTGCTGCCCTGCCTGTGTTCCCCTTTGTCTGTTGTGCTTGCTCAGCCTGCTGGTTGCTGCATACTGTACTGTCATGCCCCTGTGCAATCATGGTTGCTCTGGCACATGTCTGGTTGTGCAGTGGCACATCTTTACTATATTCTGTGTGATTTGTGCCTGCGCATGTCTTTGGTTCATCTTATGAAAATGGCGTCAGTTTCTTATGGTGCAACAGCATTGCACTGCACATTCCATTGCGCACATTCTTGGTGCACTTTTGAATATCCAGGCCTTAGAGTTTATACATTCCATTGCTACTCATGTAACTCTTTCTGATCTAGAGAAACCAGGCAGCCAGTACAGTATTTGTATTTATTCATTTTGTATTTTGTTATAGTACAATTATCTAGAATTCATGTAGTTGCCTTTGCATTATCACAAACTAGTTTTCTTTCTTTCATTGAACCCTCAGCGTTTTATAGACAGTAATGATAGCGATTTGAAAATGTCTAGCAGAATACCAAAAAGAATGTTAAATAAAATTATGGTGTTTTACTGAAAATATTTGCAGAAATATATTCTTGAAAAAGAAGATTTGGCTGGCATTTTGAACAGTGAGTCAGTCATTGTAATTCATGCCAAAACTAACTTTCATTACATTGAAATGAAATAATACCTTAACAAACTACAGTGACTACATTATAAAATGTTGCTGCTGATTGCCAGAGATTAATTTATTCCTAAAGTTTAATTTAGCAAATCTTGGTGCTTCACTTTCTCATGAGGTAACATTTCATAAATATTTTGGTCATCTCAATTTAGAACATATTTCAATGTAGAAAAATTACATTAATGGGCCATTTTCCATAGGGATGGCCAGTTTTATTTGGTATCTGTGATTTTGTTTCTACATGCTGGCACCAAAATACTCACCAGCTTTCCTATGTAATCACAAAGTAATGCTGCAAAGTCACTGAGCCAAAATTATAACAATGGAATCCATAGTAAATATTGCATATAGGTCCCAGCTGCTAGAACTCAGCATGCTATAGCCATACTGTATAATTAATGTCTTTGGGAACAGTTATATGATATTGAGTCAGTTGGTATGCTTTTCATATTCATTATGTACCATTTGATACTAAAAATACGGTGCATTTGATATCATAAAAACAGTTGGGGGGAGTAACATTCCTTTGAATTCATTATTAGTTTAGTTTTATATATTGATGCACCATAACAATAAATTGCTTTACCCATACATGAACATCTTCTGTTGTAGGAACCAATTATTATTTATTTAGAAACATTTTAGAGGAGCATAGTTATGCCTCTGAGTAATATTCTCAAAATCTTTTTTATTGCCAGAGCTATAGTTTTGATTGGTCACTTATGCAACAGACTAGTGCCCAGCATTTAAATCACACAGAAGTTCAGTGTGCGTGTTTATGTAACACATACAAACAGATGTGAGAAAGAAGACAGCACCTCAGCTGGGACTTGAACCCAGACCACAAGGAATACCATTCCGACTGCGCTAACCAGCTGTGCCACTGAGACAACTAGAACCTCGGCTGTCCCTGAACACATTACTCTTTCTCAAATGCGCAATCCAATGGCAACACAAATATTTACTTGTGACAATCACAGAGGAGTGCGGTGTGCATATTTATGGAACACATATAAACAGATGTGAGAAAGAAGTAAGTACCACAGGTGGGACTTGAACCCTGGCCACTTGTAATACCATTCCAATTGCACACTGGGTTCAAGTCCTAGCTGAGGCACTTACTTCTTTTTCATATCTGTTTGTATGTGTTCCATAAATATGCACACCACACTCCTGTGTGATTGTTACAAGTAACTATTTATGTTGCCATTGGGTTGTGCATTTGAGAAAGAGTAATGTGCTCAAGGACAGCCCAGGTTCCAGTTGTCTCAGTGGCGCAGCTGGTTAGCGCAATCAGAATGGTATTCTGGGCAGCCTGGCTTCAAGTCCCAGCTAAAGCACTTACTTTTTTCTCACATCTGTTTGTAACTGTTCAGCATTATAGGGAAGCTGCAACTTCTTGCAGAATGTATGTTCCATCAGTAACTCAGCAGAGAAAAATAAGCATCCTTGAATATTTGGCAGGTTCTGTTCAATAAGCAGTTTTGTAAATGTGTGGTCCTATTCACCTAGAATGTAACCCGACTTGGGAAAATGTAAGAAACTGGCATCAAACTGAAGTTTATAAGTGGAGCTTTAGCAGTCTTGAAAGAGATTGGTGACTAAAGACAGTTTTCAGGTTTGGCGCTTACAATCATTTTCAAGTTTGTATACTCTACTTTGGCAACCAGAATGTAAGCAGGAACTAAATGTTCACCTTTATTGTTAAGACAGCTCCCAGTGATCCTCAATGATGATATCTTCATATACTGTAGGCTGGACTGATGTTAGTTGTATGTTAGAAGTAGACTGGGTGTAAATTCTAAATATTTAGATTGGCATTTAATTTCCCTTTTAAAAACTATTGTAACATGGGTACAATGCATTTTGGCTGCTGATTGTTTGACAGAGGCTGACACATGTACTTTTACCTTATCCTAACACACAGAGAACTAAGTACTGGTCTCTGCCTGCCTGCAGATAGGACTGTTCTTTTCTTTGCTGTGACTGCATGCTGCTGTTTCTGTAGCAGCATCCTATTTTTTGGATTACATTTTCTGAGAACACTAACTGGCAAGGGTGGTAGACTCTCTTGAGGATGAAGACAAGTTTCTGGAGGACCTGAACAAACTGGGTGACTGGTTTGACACCCAAAGTTTTGTATTCAGTGTAGATAAATGCAAGGAGTTACACTTTTGGGGGTGAAGTAGAGGATGGGCCTTCATGCCTTGTGGTGCTCTGCTTTCTGCAGTTGAAGAGGAAAAGGACTGGGGAATCAACATAGGCAAGCATTAGAATGCATCTCTGTCAAGAAGGCTGGAAAAATATTGAACTTTATATATGGGGGGCGGGGTGGTCAGCAGAGCCAAAGAAATAATCTTACCACTTTATGATGCCCTAGTCAGGCCCAAGCTAGAGTATCATGTGATGTTGTGGTCTACCCAATACAGAAGGACATTGAGGCAGTAGAAAGGGTACCACTCAGAGCCATTAAAATGATCAGGGGTTTGTAGGATAAAATCACAGAGGAAAGAAAGGAAGCCCTTAACATGTTCACCTAGGGAAAAGGAGGCTGAAGGGGACGCAATTTCAGTCTTCTGCATACTGATGAGGATGTTTTAGCTGTTGTTTTCAAGCAGGGCAAGGAGGGGCATACCCTGAAGTTCAAAGATGGTAAATTCAGGGGTAAAGTAAGAAGGCACCTCTTCTAGAAGGTGCCACAGTGAGGGAAACAAACCTCTGTGTCAAACAAATGAACAAAAGCAAGAGGCGAAAGAGACTGCTATGGTTCTCGAAAGGTGTGGCAAAAAAGGTGAAAAAATTAAAGGGTAACTTTCAAAAGTTATAGGGAATTGTATTATGGGAAACAGAGAGAAGCAGAAAAGCAGTAAGAAGTGCAAAGGCACAAATGGAAGGGAGAATAGCCCAGTAAGTAACAAAAGAGGACAAGACATTTTTTAGGTATGTAAGCAAAAAGATGAACAACATTGGTGGGATTGTAATTTTGAAAAAGAAAGGAGGGTACTGTGCAGAGTGGGGTCAGAAAAAGGCAGACATACGAACAAATACTTTCGTTACATGTTTACAGAGGAAGGAGAGGTGGAGGTGCCACAAAAAAGTAATAAGAACTTTGGAGGTTGGGAGCTGGTCACTGCTTCATTCTCAGAGGAGAGAAACCTAAAGGGACTCGCTAATGTGAAACTGGACAAAGCAAATGGGCCAGGCATGGTGCATCCAAGGGTTTTAAGAGAGCTCAGGGAAGTACTGGTTGCACCTCTGGCATTCCTATTTAACAGCTCATAGGAAATGGGAGTGGTTCTGGAAGACTGGAAGAGAGCTGATGTAGTCCACTACACAAAAGTAGTAGTAGGGAAGAGGCTGACAATTATACGGCAGTCAGTCTGATATCAATGTTGAGAAAGTTAATGGAATCCCTGCTAAAATAAAGGATTGTTGAATACTCTGAATCCTATGAGTTACAAGGCCCAAAGCAGCATGGGTTCACAGGGGGTGGGTCATGTCTAACTAATCTATTAGATTTCTTTGACTGGTTGACCAAGGAATTTGATCAGGGTGAGTGGTAGACATAACCTATCTAGATTTCAGTAAGGCATTCAACACTGTTCCACATGGAAGACTCATAAGCAAGCTGAGGAGCTTGTGATGGGTCCATAGGTGGCTAACTAAATATTAGGGTATAAGTGGCAAAGGGTGGTGGTAAACATAACTCACTCTGGTGAAGGAAGGGTGCCAGCGGGGTGCACAGCAATCTGGGCTGGACTGGTCCTTTTTCATGTCTTTACATTGCAAAGGAGCTGGAAGGGAAGATCTTCCTCTTTGCAGATAACACCAAAATCTACAATAGGATGGACACCTGGGAGTGGAGGCAGTCCAAAGGAGGGCAACTAAAATGGTGTTGATTCTGCATCAGAAACCCTATGAGAAGAGATTTAGGAACCTGAATATGTATACACTGGAAGAGAAAAGGGATGGGGGATATGATAGAGATCTTTACATACCTCACAGGGAGTAAACAATGTACAAAAGGGAAGGATTTTCAGTAAAAAATGTGTGTGAGAAAAATGGGACATGATATGAAGCTTGGGTGTGGTAAATTCAGGAGGATGTGAGGAAGTATTTCTTCACAAAAAGAGTAGTGGATTCCCAGAGCAGTCTTTCAGCAGAGGTGGTAGGGACAAAACAGTTGTGGGGTTCAAAAATGCATGGGATAAGGAAGGGGGTAAGGGGGGTGATTATGGATCAGAGATCAAGTAGGATCTGCAGTGATACTGTAGGCAATGATACAATAAAATGGGATGACTGGGTGGGCCAAGCAGCCCATATCGATCAGCAAATTGTATGTTTCATAGGTTCACCACCCTCTGGTAGAAATATAGAAACAGCCTAGGAGTGGAGACAATGTTTATGAGGACAGTACAGGCCGTCATGATAAGTCTGGACTAATTTCTCCTGACTAAGCGAATTACATGATACCTTAAGTAGTATGGTGGGTGGACATTACCTTTAGAGTAACAGATGTCTGAATAGCTTACTTGTTGGTCACTGTATATAAACTGGGGCAAGGGGGTGGAATTGATACACCTGGAGTAATTTCTGACCTTAAATTACTATGTTACTGGATAAGGCTTCCCAGTTGTCTTTGTGTTATTCTTAATTTGGAAGTAACAGCAGTCAAATGATCTCCCATGGTGTCTATTTTAACATTCAGCTCTGTGATGTTGGATGTGAAGTCTGCAAATGAAGACTCAGACACCCGTTTAGATGTCTGTAGCAGCTAATGGATAACTACTGTACAAGAGTAATATGTCTATTTTTGATTGTGTTGCAACAAGGTAGTCTTTTCCACCCTAGTGTGGTAATGCTTTCTGGGGAAGCAGCACAGAGTCTGAGTCCATCTCTTTTCAAGCTCCTTATCAGGACACCTTAAACCCCTTGGTGACAAAAGTCCTCCAGCACAGCATTCTGCTCCAAACCCTTTTGCCAACATTTTTCATTTTTGTTTACCTTATTCCCCACTGTGCCGTTCTGGTTCAGGGGCAGTGTTCAAGTGAAAGCATATTTTCTTAAATGAGCAGCAAGAAGATCCCAGTAGGATGTTGGGCAATCTTGGATCACAAGGCATGCCCCAAAACACAACATAAAAAACTCGTGAGTTCTGCACTGACCATATTTTCTTAAAATGGAGTTTAATAACAAGATCAAATCTTAAACCTTCATTGCTTGAAACACATCTCCCTATTGCTAATTAATTTCCTATAAACTGCCTAATTCATAACTAATCTAATCTTATCTACCTAACAACCTTTTAACATCAGAAGGAATCAGTCCACCATAGCACTACTCGACAAAACCACTTTGAACATGACCTACTTTCTAAGAGACAAACTGCTGACTCATCCTAAAAAAAGATCATAATTATCTGAGCTACATGCAACCTGTACAAGAAAACATCTTGCTGACTCTGATGACAATATCATCTATGTAGCTGAGCTGCAGGAAACATGTGCAAGTAGCAGCCCAACCATTTGTTTATGTCACAAGGAGGGGGTATTTGTAGTGAATTAGAACTGCAGAATAGGAACAACTTAAAAAAAAAGTTCTTGTAACAAATTTATTAACTTTTTCTGATAGTTTAAAACCTTCTGCCTGTATTTCAATCTTATAGTAATATATTTTCCATTTTATAAGTGCAGTAAGCCACTCCAGGGCATGGTGAGTTAAGCTGGAATAATGCACACCCTGGCTGGTAATGCAATTGATCAGTGGCATCATGCCACAATGCAGCCATGCCAAGGTCATGCATTAATTCAGCATATAACTATGCCCTGGGAATAAACAGTTTCACTCTGGGACATGTGGTGCAAAGTAGCTAAAGTTCAAGGGTACACTGTAGTCAGAAAATTGCACTGCATTCAACACAAGGAACACAAACAGATCAGTCCCAGTCCTGAGAAGCAAAAAGTGCAAACTTTATTTCATAGACACACAAATGTAACACTGCAGCAAGTCTCAGTAACAGCTTGGTAAACCCTTAAAGTAACACTCTTAACAGCTTTATCAAAGGTGGGCAGTTCTGCTAGTAACCCTCTTAAGTACCAAATGAAAAGTGCCTTGTGATTAAATATTTAAAGAGAAGACATTCCAGTATTACACTTGGGATGTTTTTCATGCAGCTATGCACCAGCAAGAACTTTACAGATAGAAAATAGCATCAATAGGGAGAAAAAACGTACTACTTATTACAGAGATTAACTTTTGCACTTAATGAAGTTATGGCCCTAAAACAGTGCAAAAAATGTCCTACACAATTAATCAAATATTAAATATGGAATAATAAATACATATGGTCCAAGAAAGCAGAAATAAAGGGACAGGGAATGGAGATAGGAGGAAAAGGAAGAGAAAGGGATGTGACAAAACTAGGGTAGGAAAGAGAGGTGAAGGGAGATTAAAGGGAAGGAAAATTTAGGAAAGTGGAGGTGAAGGGATGAGAAAAGGACACTCTAGAAAGGTGGAATTGAAAAAAAAGAAAAAAGCAAATAAAAACCAGTGATGGCATGAAACACACATTGGACCCAAGAAACCTCTTGGTCCTTATACTCACATTTTCCCATCCTGGTAAAAACCTCTATGGCCAATAGAGCATCTGCAGCTAAACCAAAGAGGCTTGTAAGGAAATTCATAGGTGGAATACTTAATGAATTTGGAAAGAAGAAACAATATTAACATATTTATATCATATAGTGCAAGGTTACTTGAATACAAAAACCTGAGAAGAGAAAAAGAACTTGATGCTTTAGTAATTATTAGCAGAATTTAAACAGCCAGATTCATACACAATGAATAGAGAAGAAAAGTTTAGTTATCAACTAAAAACTTATCAGATCTAAACTGGTAATTCAGTCCTAGCCAGTGCATAGCTCCCAGTTTAAAAATACAAACTGGTTCTTTCCTAGCTGCTGCCAGGACTCTATCTCCTCCCTTGGGGCTCATGACTACATGTTCGATGCCACTGCAGTTAACTTGGTGTTGACTGGGGTAGCCTCTGGAATCTGCATGTGCAGCCAGGGAATTCTCCTGATAGATTGCATTGCCCTTATATGGTCTACTACATAGTCTTTAACCTTTCTTTTTGTCCATACCACATAGCAACCTCCACAGGCACACTCTGCAAGGTACGCCGTGTAAATCACATGTAATGAAATCAAGTACATCCAGCACTTTGTTTTCCACAAGGTTGAGAAAACTGTTTGCATCCTTCACAACCTTACAATACTTGCAGCACTTACACTGCCTGCAGCCAGTAGGAGGAGATGGCCACCACATGTTGACTTTCACCTTTGGCTGAACTGAATGGACATGCTCAGGTTCCTTGCCCCTCTATACACTATCCTGGGTGGGGTTGCAGCAACATCTTTCAGACTCTTATTGGTGCCCAAGACACCCCTGTGTTCCTGCAAGATTCTCCTTACCCTGTTAGAGCTCACAGAGAAGGTGGTGATAGAATTAACACCTGTCATGGACTCTCCTCTATTTTCATAAAAAACATAGAATGTGCCAGCAGAAAAGGACTGGTAGGACCATGTAGTCTGCCAAATTTTCCCTGCCTATTACTACACTCTAGACTCTATTCAGTCAAAGGTGTCCCCCTCCACCCTTTATTCTACTTATAGTGCCATGAGCCTATCCCATGCGTGCATGAAGCACCCCATTGTTTTCACCCCCACCACCTCTACTGGCAAGCTGTTCCAGGCATCCACCATCCTTACTGAAAAGAAGTATTGCCTCAGAGCCCTCTTAAAGTCCCCCTCCCAAGCTTGATAGCATGTCTCCATGTTCTGGTGCTCATCTGCACTTTGTCTACACACCCCTGTGAAGTAGGTATGGGTCTCAATCATGTCCTCTCTCACTCTCCCATCTTCCAGTAAGTACATGTTCAGCTCCTGCAGCCCCTGCTTGTATGGTTTCTCATGCAACCCACATACCATTTTGGTAGCCCTCCTCTGGATCACTTCTACCCTGTTAATGTCCTTGTGGAGGTACGGCATCCAGAACTGGATACAGTACTCCATATGGGGTCTCAAAAGTGAGCAACACAGTAGCAGCACCACCTCTCTTTTTCTGCTAGAATTTCCCCCTCTCTATGCACCCCAGCATCCAGCTAGCATTGCCTACTGCCTTGTGTCAGTGCACTTCCACCTTGACCCTAACCCTAACCCTAATCTCCTAACCCTAATGTCCTACCCTAAAGGTTAAAATCTTATCACCTACTGAGGCCAGCAAACAATAAATTAAGGCAGAATGTAGGGTCCTCCAGAGGGGAGGCTACAAGTTGAGAAGCAGAGGACACCAGCAGAGCAGGAAGAAACTGCTGGTGGTGTTCTCAGTTTTTAGGGATAGTTTTGAGATCAAGATTAGAGAGTAAGAGGGATTTGAGGTGTCACCTGATGCCTCTGCATAGAGGAATAGGGAACAGATCCTTAAGATCGCTAGGGACATGGGATAGGAGGATGAGCTGGATATCATTGTTAATATGCGAAATAATGACCAGGAAAGTTATTTATTTATTTAGTTTTTGTTGACCAGGTAAGTGCATGAGACAAAGCCTGCCTATTTTCAGGCACGACCCGGGGCAGGGGGATACAGATGAATGCCAACTGACCTTCAACCAAATGATACTGTTGGTAGTATTTTTAATGAATGAGGGAAACTTGGCTAGGACACTGGGGAAATTCCCCTACTCTTTTTTGATTTGTGCCATGGGATCTTTAACACCCACCTGAACTACCACCAATCCAGGCAGATGGGACTTTGGTTTAATGTCTCATCCAAAAGACGGCACCTCAGAAGTGCAGCACCCCTCTCATGCTGCGCTACAGTGTCAGTACTGGGATAGTAACCCAAGTACCAGATGTGAAAACTGAACCCACAGCCTTCTGATCTCTCAGCCTCAGAGGTGAGTGTGCTACCAACTGAGCCACTGACACTACAAGTCAGCAGCAGGGGTGGCACAGGATAGGATTAGGGAGTTCAGGAGAGACCTGAAACAGGGAGCTCACATGGAGGCCTTCACTGAGGTGTTAACTGTGTATGGCTGGGGAGTAGGAAAGGGAACATTGTACCAGGGTCTTGAATAACTGGTTGATGGCATGGTGCAGGAATGGAGTGATGTGGCTACATTGGGGACTGGTGTCCTACACAGTGGGATAGAGGCCTGCACAAGGGAGATAGCCTCCATCCTTGAAGGAAGGGAATGGCAGTTCTAGGAGGAAGATTTAAATGTTACTTTGACAGGCTTGTTTCATAATTCCCATCCCTCTTGGTATTCTCTCAATCCCAGATAAGCCTCAGTTGAGATCTGTTGCCAGTGAAGTCTACTGGCTTTCCAGGCAGCATCTTCATACTGCCCAAATGCCTCAGAGATATTTAAATCTCCCTGCTCTGTGCTGCTTTCTGGTTCCACACCATTCAGCAGTACAAATGGGTCCTCACTCTCCATTCTTAGAAAACAGGTTCTGTATAATATCAGACATGTTGTTTGACTTGCTTTTGCTGGCTGCATTCAGTTCTTGACTGCTCATGCTATACAGTATGTAGCAAGCTTTCTGGTCACAACATGTGGCTGTGGTCATCTCAAGCAGTATCCAAAATGAGCATACCATAGAAGAAAACAGGATCATTCTGAGACTTGTGGTGCAAGTAGTAAAAGATCAAAAATACACTGTAGTCAAAAAATTGAATTGCACTCTCCACAGGGAATAAGAAGTAGATTAAGCTCAGTCCTGAGTAGCAAAAAGTGCAAACTTTATTATAAAGACAGGAAAATGTGGCACAGCAGCCAATCTCAGCAAAGCATGGTAACCCCCTACTGTTTCACTCTGAGCTTTACCAAAGGTGGGTAGCTTCTTCTGGTAACTCTCTTAAATACCAAATGGAAAGTGCCATGTGAACAAATATTTAAAGAGACAGCAGGTCTTTTATATTACATTGGAATCAGTTTTTCAGGTAATTGTTCATCAACAACAAATATCAACAATAAATATACAAATGGATAGGAAAGATCAAGGGAGAGAGAGAGAGAGAGAAGACTATTACATATTTCCAAGATTAATATTTGCACTTAAAGTTGATATGGGTCCTAAAACAACAGATATAATGTCCTACACTAGACTGGACTTCAGGAGGGCTGCCTTTGGCAAGATGGGAGAGTGCCTTCAAAAAGCACTAGCAAACAAGCAAGAAGGAGGGGTGGAACAACAGTGGGGGCACATCAAAACTGCCATCACAGAGGCAACAAGCCTTTGTGTGAAGTAAATAAACAAATCAAAATGAAAGAAAAAGCCACTATGGTTCTCAAAATAGGTGGTGGGGAAAGTTAGGTAGAAAAAGATAGCATTTAGGAAGTATAAGGAAACATAGAAGGAGCAGGACAGAGAACTGTACCAGTTAGGGCAGAATGAAGCAGGAAAGGTAGTCAGAATAGGAAAGGCACAAACTGAGGAAAAGATAGCCAACTCAGTTAAGAAGGGTAATAAAATCTTTTAGAGGCACATTAAGGATTGTAGAACAACAAAGGGAGGAATAGTGAGACAGAATAGAATGGATGGTGGGTGGGCAGAGAGGGACAGTGAAAAAGCAGGGATACTGAATGAATCCTTCTGCTCAGTACTCACAAAAGAGAAGCAGGGGGAGGTACCTAATCCAATTAACTGAAGCACTCTGGATAGGGGGGTCAATCCCAGTCCATCCACAGAAGAAAGGATTCTGAAAGAACCCCTAAAACTGAAGGTGGACAAAGCAATGGGGCCTGACAGGATTCACCCCAGAATTCTAAAAGAATTAAGGGGAGAATGAGTGACATAACTGTCTACCCTTTTTATCAAATCATGAGAGGATGGTGTGGTACCTGAGGACTGGAGGATGGTGGATGTGATTCCCCTTCACAAAAGTGGGAGCAAGACAGAGGCAGGAAACTACATACCTTTCAGTTTGGCCTCTGTGGTAGGGAATGTGATGGAATCACTTCTGAAGGAAAGAATTGTTGAGTACCTAGAGGCCAGTAGGGCACAATACCCAAGGCAGCATGGCTTCACAGTGGGAAGGTCATGCCAGACAAATCTAATCAATTTCTTTGACTGGGTGACCAAAGTAGTAGATGAGGGAGGCCCTATGGACATGGTCTGCCTAGACTTTAGCAAGGCATTTGACACAGTTCCACAAAAAAAGATTAATAAACAAATTATCCAGCCTGGGAGTAGATCCCAGGGTGGTAGCCTGGGTTAAAAACCGGTTGGACAACAGGACACAGAAGTTAATAGTAAATGGAGAACTCTGAAGAAGGGGGTTAGTAGTAGGGTACTGCAGGTTTCAGTACTGAGTCCAGTCCTTTTTAATGTCTTTATAAGTGACATTGTAGAGGGACTGGAAGGAAAGGTATGCCTATTTGCAGAAGACACAAAGATCTCTAACAGGGTTGGATACACAAGGAGGCAAGGAAAGGATGAGAAGGGAATAAGCAAGGTTGGAGGAATGGTCAGAAGTGTGGCAGCTTGGATTCAATGCAAAAAAGTGCAAAATGATGTATCTGGAAAACAAAAACCCAGGGAAGAGTGCATAATGGGGGTGGAGGTAGTAACAACAACAAAAATCGAAAGGGACTTGGGGGAAATCATATCAGATGACCTTAAAGTTGGCAAGCAATGTGAGAAGGCAGTAGGGAGGGCTGGGGGGATGCTGGGATGTATAGGCAGAGGCATCACCAGCAGCAAACAAGAAGTTGTTCTCCCTCTGAACAGACAGTTGGTGAGACCCCATCTGGAGTACACCGTCCAGTTCTGGAGACCCCATCTCCACAAGGACATAGACAGGATGGAGGCAGTCCAGAGGAGGGCAACTAAAATGGTGCAGGGTCTGCAGGAGAAGCCATAGGAAGAGAGAGATTAAAGGAGCTTAATATGTATACCCTTGAGGAAAGGAGGCAGAGGGGGGACATGATAAAAACGTTTAAGTACCTCAATGCAATCAACAAAGTCCAAGATGGTGGCATCTTTCGGAAAAAGATGTGCAAGAACAAGCGGACACAATTGGAAGATAGAGGGGGGATTGCTCAGGGGTAATATGAGGAAGTATTTTTTCACAGAGAGGGTGGTGGACACATAGAACAGCCTTCTTGAGGAGGTTGTGGGGTCTCAAACTGTGGGAGAATTCAAGAATGCGTGTGACAAACATAAGGCAATTCTTGTGAGGGGTAGGAAGAAATAGGCTGTTGGTTAACTAGGATCTGCAGCTTATCCAGTAGGTAGTAAAATGGGCAGACTAGGTGGGTCAAGCATTCCTTATCTGCCATCAAAGTCTATATTTTTGTGTTTCTGTGTATTTAATCAAATATAATATATATTAAATATCGAATAATAAATACATAGGGTCCAAGAAAGTAGCAAGAAAGGGACAGGGAAAGAGATAGAGGAAAAGGGAAGGACAGGGAAGGGAAAAACATGGTAGGAAAAGGGTTGGGGAAGGGGTGTTTGTTAAAAAAGGTATAATAGGAGAGGGGGGAAGGAGGAACAAAGAACACTCTAGAAAGGTGAATGTGCAAAAGAAGTAAATGAAAAGCCAGTAATGGCACTAAAATCTCATTGAACCCTATGCGCTGATGTGGCCTACTGCTTACACAAGCATTTCAGAGGAATATTAGAGTTTATTTTTTTTTATTTACTGGCCTCACCTATTATACAGTAGGTGATTATCGGATTTTATCATTTATTTATTTCTTATGTTTTTTTTTGTTTGTTTGTTTAGCAAGAACTTAGTAAGCGGTTAACAATTGGTTTCCAGAAGTGTCATGGGGCGGGGTGGACAGAAGTATACAGTCCATACAATCAATACAATGACAAGGAACCAAGGAAGGACAAAAGATAACAAGTAGATTAACCACACATAGTACAGGTGTACCATATAGCACAGCAGCAACACAGAATGTGATTTTGAAATTCAATCTGTCATGTAAGATTGACATTCTTTATTTCCTCCTATTTGCTGTAAACTGAAAATGTCAAGTCATTTTCAATAATCCTTACCTACAAGTGACATAATGTCTAGGACTGTGTCTTGAAAGCTACAAATTATAGCCCTGGTCACACTGGGAAGTCACATATAATACGTACTTGACAGTTAATTCTTCTGTAACATTCTACAATAAATGGTTTTGCCCTTTAACTGACATTACTGAAATGGATGAATATCATTTGAAGTGATAATACCCTTTCACGGGTATTCAGGAAAAGTCACAATGTCCTTACAGCTGTCTCATAAAAAAATAGAAGTTTTTCTTCTCAAAATGTGTATTGTGACTTAGAAGTTAAAACATATTTTTATTATATATCTAAGTAAAGGCCTTCCCTCGAAACTTACAATGAGATTCCTCTCAACTGATGTCACTAGGTTCCATGACTCACAGCATCAAAGTAGTAATGGTACAGAGAGTCACTAAGCTGTCCCAAGCAGAAGGTGGACTCCACAGGAAATTATATGTGGTATTTCAGCTAAGCTATTTAGTGTAAATAAACTGTTTCCAAATCACTTTTCAAATTACTCTGTTTTAAGTGATTTTCATCCAGTGTATCCCAGAGTGTAAGTTTGCATGATCAGCAACAGTGGACAACAATGAGCAATCAGCTTGTATAATCACTGCCAGTCACGTACAGTGACATAACTATGTATTACATATATAATAAATGTTAAGAAAGTGGTGGTGTATCAGTGTATTTAAAAGTCTTTAACCAGTGAGGTGATGTAATTAAAAGTCATAAACTTTAAAGCTGATCTAATCATTGTGGTGTTAATAATGGATTAAGTCCATTTTTGTTTTTAAATTATTGTCAGTTTTGTGGTGGTATGGGTGCAGTTTTCATATGCAAAAAGGCAGATGTATTACATTTCAATCACTCCTTCAGTTAAGCACCAACTCCACTGCAAACCAATGTATGAGACACCATTACAGTCAATGTAATATGCCTGAGAAGCATCATAACAAAATGTCAGTTTGTAAAAGGGGAATCATGGAGAAATGCATGAACAATACAAGAAGACAGATAATTTTCAATTGGTTTGATTTGTAAATCTCTTCAAGGCATGTGCATGCATTTTAAAGCTTAAAACCCCGTTCAAAGCAACAATGGAACCCTTGTGTTTTGGAGAGGAGATAAGTTGTATAAGAAACATCTCAGCTGGTACTGCATTCTGTTAAACCATACCACTACTCATATCTTTCTATGGTCAACTCACATTCACTAAACATAACAATAATCTTGACTATTTGCACAAGAGTACACATGACAGCAAGAGGCATTACAAGCTATCATTCGAGACCTAAAACTGAATGTCTTGAAAGAAGCAGGCAGCATCAACAAGGTACCATAACAAAGACTATTACAAAATGAGCAAAAGAAAAATTACAGCACAGTAAGGATATTATGGAGATTACAAACATGCCTAAATTATCAATCATGTTCTAAGAACAAACTCTAGCCAAGGCCTATATGGCTGCAAATGATATTATTGATAGTAGTGAAAAGGAAAGAAAACATCTAGCACAGATGAAAGATTGTGTGCCCCAGTCCTTGACTGACACAAACATATGTGTGTGTGTGTGTGTGTGTGTGTGTGTGTGTGTGTGTATGCATGGCAGGGCAAATATAGAGTGTATGATCTCCAAATGTGCACAGTCTTTTATACTAACAGGATGCATTAAAAAAAAATATTAAAAAACACAGATCCAATAGTAGAAGCACAATTGTATGTGCTGTGAAATTCTTGCTTGAGTCCTTCCACTGCCACTTGTATAATCATTCATAACATACACACAAAGCAAAGCAAGCAAAGCAATCTTTATTTGTTAATTGTTATTCCAAAATCAAGATCATATCATTGTTCAGAAAACTCTAAAAAATATATATAAAACTATAAAAACTATTTTAGAAGAATTAAACATAGGCAGCCAAATTTCAGATTTCAAACAAATGCCAGACTAAATAAATACATTATTAAGGCAGATTTAAAGCCTCAGCTGTTGGGCAATCTCTACTCTGATGAGGTAGAGAGTTACACAGGGTCAGAGCCATAAATGCAAATTATCTATCTCTTGAAGTTTTTAAGCAAACCCTGTGAACGTCTAGCAATCTGTCATTGGTGGAGTGGAGAGGGCAGAGGGACCATAAAAGTAAAGGAGATCTTGCAAATACCATGGCCCCTGTCTGTGTAGGGCCTTATATGACAATAACCCAAACTTGAAAGTGATATTCCACCAAACCAGCAGCCAGTGCAGTCCACAGAGCACAGGTGTGATATGGCAAGATCTAGGTAAGACAGGCAGCAACCTGGCAGTGGCATTTTGCAACCAGCAGCAGGAAGTGAAGGTCCACCCACAATAGCCCTAGGTATAGGGCATTGCAATAATCTAGGCAGGAGGTAAGAAAGGTGTGGGTCAATGTTGGAAGATCATCAGGCAGACCAGGTGTTTTATTCGGGCAATATTCCTCAGATGGTAAAGAGAGGTCTTGATGACAACTGACACCTGAGACTTAAGTGTCAATCCAGCATCAAGCATAATGCCCAGATTTCGCATCTGATCAGAGGTCATCAGCTGGCTGCCCCCAGCCATAACCCTGATGGCTGACCAGCAGACAACCCCCCTACCCGATGACCTAGGTCCACAACCAAAACCTCAGCCTTATCTGTATTCAACCTCAACCATTTGGCACTCATCCAATCCTGAATTTCAGAGGCAGTTGTTAAAGACTGAGACAGTATTACCCTGCTCAGTTACAAACAATACGTACAGCTGAGTATCATCTGCATAGCAGTAAAAACTCAGCCCATACTGCCATATAATGTCTTCCAACAGCAGCATGTATACCACGAACAGCATGGGTGAAAGCACAGAGCCCTGCTACACCCCACAGGACAGGAGCAGAGGGGCATACTCTACCTGCTTATATTGCACCTGTTCCTGTGAATAAACAGAGGGCTTTATTCTCCAGAGCTATAAACCCCTTATTTTTCACTGGCAATAAATACATACTGAACCTACCCGTGCCATGCCTGGCTCATTGGATAACCAGGTGGTTTCATTCTCTGGTGCTGTCTGACCCTTAACTTTCATCAAAACTAAATTCACAGTGTGGAAAACACCTACCATGTACCTGTCCCTGTGGATGAACAGGAGTCTACAATCGCCAGAGCTGTCAGTCCCTCACATCTCACCATCACTAAAAAACACATCACAGTTAAGAAAATCCTGCACTGTCTCTACCCACACTTTACCTATCTCTGTGGATAAACTGAGGGTTTCAGTTTCCAGTGATCTCAGTCCCTACCCAACCTGCCTCTACCCACACTTTACCTGTCTCTGTGGATAAACTGAGGGTTTCAGATTCCAGTGATATCAGCCTCTCACCTTTCACCAATACCAAATCCATCATGTTGTAGGGAAGCTTGCACTGTATCTGCCCACTTTGTACCTGTTCATATAATCACAAGGCTTCAGGCTCCAGAGTTGGCAGTCCCTCATCATTCACCAACACTAAATACATCACATTATGGAGAAATATTGCACTCTACACGTGCCAGTGGATAAACAGGGGTCTCCAGCACTGTAAGTCATTCACTTATCAACATTACTACATTAATTATGGGGTAGAGAAAGCCTGCACTGTACCTGTCCCTGTATGAACTGGGGCTCCAGAACTGTCAGTCCCTCAGCTTTTATCACTGTTACATTCATTACAGTATGGAAAGGCTGCACTGTACCTATTCTAGGATACACTGAGGTCTCCAGATCTGTCAGACTCTCACCTTTCACCATGGCTATATTCGTTAGTGTGAAGAAAGTCTGTACTGTACCTATCCTTGTGGATAAACTGAGGGGGGGCAAAGCAGCCAGTCTCCCACCTTTCACCACCACTACATTTCATCACAGTGTGGAGAAATGCTACACCGTACCTGCATCTCTGGATAAACAGAGGTCTCCATACCAGTCAGCTCCTCACCTTTCACCATCCCCATATTTCATCACAATATAGAATAACTCTGCACTATACCTGTATTAGTGAATAAATGGGGCTCAAGAGCTGTCAGACACTCACTGATCAACATACCTACACCCACCACATGGTGTCTCTAACCACACCATACCTATCTCCTCAGATAAACTGAGGGTTTCAGTTTCCAGTGATGTCTATCCCTTACTTTCCACCAACACTAAATCTATTATATTGCAGGGAAGCTTGCACTGTATCTGCCCACTTTGTACTATGCAGGTAAGAACTACTAGCAGATAAAATAAAAATTACCATTAACGCAGCAGTACTAGATAAAAAATTGGATCTTTTGCAACAGTTTGCTTCCTGTGCACTATTGAATACTTACCTGGCAATATCTCTTCTTTTCAATGTACTATCACTCCATAATTTGCTCCATTTCTTTGTTTTTGTTTATATTGATCCCCCAATGTTGAATTTGAACCCTCTGCTGCTAACCACACATGTGCATGACTTGTGGCACTACATGGGGACAGCCGGAACATGCAGGACAGGGTCCCATAGAAGTAAACAAAAGACTTGATGTGACAGTTCAGCTGCAGATTAGGCAGTAACCATATGTACTGTACATCCACAACAATGGAAATAAATTCTAAATAACTAAAAAACTAAAGATCAGCAGAATTATATTTACAGATATGGAAATCCAAACTATGGCTGCATGCTTCCAACCAAAACCAGAATTGTGATAATCACTTCCTGATTATCTAGTACTGTTTCCTTAAGTTACAAGAAGGCTGAAGGTAAACTATCAGGATCATCAAGGGCTAAAACTTTGTTCTGTCTGTAAGGGGATGAAGTGGGTGAGACTTTGCAGCAGAAACAGTTGTCAGGAGGTTTTGACAGAGGTTCTGCAAAGACACACACACACACTTTTTTATAATCTTCATTTTACTTTTTAATTTTCACATCAAGAGACTGAGTGTCCTTACCCAAGGTAAGAGAAAAAAAAAACATTAACCATAACTGCTACATCATAGGTTACAGTTCCATGACATATCTACATCACATATGTCAACACTGGAGTACAGAAGATCCATAAACAATAACCTGACCATTTTACTTTTCTCTTAAAAATAGTCAATGTAGACTTCCGGTGAGTGCACCGACTGAATGGCTGCCTGATGCAGACACTCCTGCCTGCCATGAATAGAAACAGCCACAATCAGAAAGATATCAGAACCATCCGGCGATGAAAACAGCAGCAATTGCAGCTATGATGTCATCCAAGCATAAAAATAAGGAAAAATCAGGGGCACAGCAGATAAAACAGCATAAAACATTGTTGGGCTTTGCCCAGCAGGCCGAGGCCTATGCATCACCCATATCACCGAAGCAGGGGACTGAAATAGAGGAGATGGAGGAACAAGACTACACGATAACCTCTAAACAATTATGCAACACTTTGCAAAAAATGAACGCTACATTGGAGAGATTGGAGGCTAAAGCTAACGAAGATCGAGAGAAAATAAAACTTACTGCTCAGAAAGTGGAACAGATGGAAAGAACGCTGAATGACTATACAGCAACTACGGATGTGCATAATGCTGCTTTACTAGACCTGCATAAGAGAGGGTTGTTACTGGAGACAAGATTAGATGAGCTTGAAAACCAGAATAGAAGAAATAATATCCAAATTCATGGACTACCTGACGGGACAGAAACTAGCCCAGTGCTACAATTTATGGAATCCTTTCTGCAAGAGATTCTGGGCTGACCAGCTGATAAGCTATTAAAAATCATTCGTGCTCATTGTTCACTGATACCTAAGCTGCGGGACCCAAGAGCTAGACCCCGGTCCCTGGTAATGGCATTCCTGGATTATCGTATAAAGGAGGAGATCCTGAGGATGTCATGGTCCAAAAAGGAAATTGTTTTCAGGGACACTCGTCTTTACTTTGAGCAAGACTACTCCCCCCAGTTACTAATTCAATGTAGAAAATTATTACCTATAGTGTGCCAACTGTAACAAAAGGGGGTTAAAGCAGTGATTGAATACCCTGCAAGACTAAAAGTGGTTAATGAGAACAATGTAAAATGATTCACAGATATGCAGGCTGCACAAAAGTTTCTGACCTCGATGGGGATACCGATTCCAGAAGGGGCAGCACAGCAGAGGGGGCGCTTGCTAGAAAGGGCCTGGCAACAAGGGGGAACGAAAAGAAAACAGCTGCATGACCGCTTAGGGACTTCCGCTATGTGGGACTCACTTACAGTGCGAGGAGAACTAAATTTTGAGGGGCCTGCACAAGAAGGAGAACAGAATGAAGAACTGGGAGAGGCTTCAGAGCAAAGGATTTCAACCATGGAATTAGCGACCTGAGGGACAGAGAACATTGGGCAGATGCCTGGGCATGAGTGAACACAAGGGAAAGGCAAAACAATTGCTGCAGAGATTAAAAGTTACACCCACTGAAGCAGGTTAAGGGGGGGATGGATCCAAAGGAAATAAATGAAATGAAACGGGAGGGGGGGTTCTCACCCTTCTCTTTGCATATAAAAGGTGGGGAACAGCAAGATCATTAGCAGATCCTAAAGCTCAGGTATAACTGGAGCAGGGAAGCTGTGGGGACCAGAATAAGATATGGGGGGTAACACCCTGAGGGCTACAGCGTATCAATGGATTTGACATCACAAAATGGTAAAACACCAAACTGGAAGGTAGAGGGAGATAGGGAGGGAGTAGAAGGGGGGAAGGGCCTACAGAAGCAGATACATTTTGTGGGGTTAAAACAAAAAGAGAGTAATAGGAATTATGAATAGAAGCTAAAGAAATTAGATGGCTTAGATAATAATCAAAGAGAAAACTCAACAAGCAACAAGAGAGCCCATGGTGCATTTAAGACTGAGAGGATAAAAAAGAGTAAAATGGCTACTTTATTACTTAGAGCAGGGGATAACGGGGGGAAGGGGGAAAAGAGGTGGACCTCGAGTGAGAGAGGGATCAAGGGGGAAACAAAATTGGATCATTAAACTCACGGCAGAAGGGGGAGAAAGGGTTTAAAAGGTCAAACACATACACTAGTTACGTTGGGGAAGGGACCTTCCCGTGACAGGGAAGTTCCTTCTCATACTGGGGCTTGATATATAGCTCACAAAGTGCCTGGATCACACGGTGAAGGTGCTTAAGACCTGCCCTTCTGGTAAAGGTGCTGTTAGTGGCCGATAGCCAGTCAGAAGACCCACAGTGTTGGGGTCACCCAACCACGCCTCTAGCATCAGGGGATTTGCAGAGGGTGCCAAAGAGGGCAACTATATCTTCAAGTCAAGGAGGTTGATCAAGGAGTTAAAAGTTACTGGTTTAGAGTTGAATTATAATAATTTGTTGATTTAATGGTTCTATGTTATATGTTATAAACAATGCATAGATTGAATACAAATTATACTCTGAAAGTGTGTCCCCATCCCTGGAAGTACTTTAGTAAGCCGTACCTAACACAAGGTAATGAAAATGGCTGATTTAAAGATTGTTTCCCTAAATGTGAGGGGTATTAACAACCCGGTGAAATGAGCTAAAATAATACAAGACTTAAAAAGACGAGGAGCCACGATAGCCTTCCTCCAGGAAATGCATTTGATGGCCCAAGAGCATTTGAAATTGAGAAGGACATGGGTAGGAAGTGTATATGCCTCACATTATAACGACAACCTTCACCGTAGGGGAGTCACAATCCTGATAAAAAGAGATGTCCCCCCTAAGAATTTTAAAGGTTAGAACATATCCAGAAGGAAGATTTGTCTAGACACAAGGAAACTATAGAGGTCAAGATTGCACCCTAGTAAACAGATATACACCAAACAAGGAAGTTCCGTGGTTGGCATTTCTAGAGACAGTAATAAAAGAAGCAGTCACGGATGCACAAAGTATGGTAATCATTGGAGGAGACTTCAATGAAGTCATTAATCCAGGAGTAGATAGATCTGGGAAAACCTCAGGAGGGATAACAAGAACTGGGAAACTAGTTTGTAGACTGGGCCAAGAATTAGGGCTGACAGAGTGTTGGAGGTTCTTGCACCCTAGGGAGCAAGACTATACTTATTACTCCCCAAGACATGGTGCCTATTCTAGGATAGACTATTTTCTAATATCCACTAATTGGGTCCATAAAGTAGAACAGTGCTGCATAGGATCAATAGTGATCTCTGACCATGCACCAGTCTCCCTTCATGTTTTGATGGCCCCAACAGTGACACAATCTAGTTGGAGACTCAATGTGAGCCTCCTCACCAGAGAAGATTCTAAAGAGTTAATAAAGAACAAAATGCAACAGTCTGAGCTAGAAAATCTGAAAGGGGACACAAAGGAGAAAATGAGATGGGGTGCCCTTAAATGCAGTCTTGGGGGGAGATAATAACATATGATTTTAAAATCAAAAGAGAGAGAATGCAGCAGAGGGTACAGCTGGAACAAAAAATCCATCAGCTCGAGTCTACCCACCAGGTAAGCCAAGACCCTATAGTTAAGCAAGAAGTAGACAAAGTCAAACATGAGTTAAACAAGATATTAGACACCCAAATTGAAGGGCAACTACGGTATTCTAAACAGAAATACTATGAACAAGGTAACAGGGCCGGGAGACTTTTAGCATGGCAACTCAGACAGGAAAGGGCAAGCAGAGCAGTGATTCATTTGCAGGGGGAAGATAATGAACAGACCACTACCTCCCCAGCAGAATTAGTGCAGAGATTTGAAAAATATTATGCAAACCTATATAGGGCGGATAATTTTCCTGGACACAAGGAGGCAGTAGAAACCTTTTTGAATGGCCTTAAAATACCTACATAGCCAGATGCAATGAGGAAGGAGCTGAACACCAAAATTACTACCCAAGAAATCATTAACAAAATAAAAAAGCTAAAGAACGGTAGGCAACTGGGCTAGATGGATTTGGAGCCGAGTTTTATAAAGAATTTAGGACCCAGATGGTGGGCCTCCTATTAGCGGATTGCAATGAGATACTGATAGAGGGAGACCCGGTGCCACCATCATGGAATCTGGTCCAGATTTCAATAATTCAAAAACCAGGCAAAAACCCAGAGTTATGTAGTTTATATCGCCCCATATCTTTGTTACCAGTGGATTTAAATTTTTTTACAGGCATTTTGGCAGATAGATTGCAATGTTGTGCCTCCAGTCTGGTCCATTCAGACCAGACAGGATTTATCTCAGGAAGATATTTACAAGACAATATACGGCATCTCTTGAATATATTCACAGCCCAAAGAAGTTCAACGGCCCTACAGTTAGCAATCAACATGGATGCAGAGAAAGCCTTTGACAGGGTGGATTGACACTTTATGTGATCCACCCTGTCAAGGTTTAGGCTGGGAGAACAGTTTGTTTCAGCCATTGCTGCACTGTATTATAAGCCGGAAGCCAGAGTCAGGGTGAACGGTATGCTTTCAAACCATCTGCCTCTTATGAAAGGCACCAGACAGGGGTGCCCCCTATCACCACTATTATTTGCCTTAACTTTGGAGCCGTTGGTAATCTGGATATGGGACAACCCACATATTAAGGGCATTTGGGCAAGGGAAGTGGAACACAAAGCAACGCTTTATGCAGATGATTCTCTTTTCTTCTTAAGAGAGCCACAGGATTCCTTACCTTGTCTGTTAAATGCATTAGAAAAAATTGTCTCCCTGGCAGGCTATAAAATTAACTTAACTAAATCTGAGGGGGTTGTGGTGAGTGGTACCCTTAATAAGCAATTACGAGAAATGTTCCTGTTCACCTGGGCCAAAAAAACACATTTAAATACCTAGGAATACAGGTGTCTATGGATACGTCTAAACTGTATTGCAACAATTTCCTAAAGTTGCTCCAGACCCTTAGATCCGATTTTGCCAGTTAGAAACTCCTGTCTTACTCCCTGTATGGTAAAATACAGATCATTAAAATGAATGTATTACCCAGGCTATTATTTTTATTTCAGACACTCTCTGTCCCAATACCACCCCAGTTCTGGACCCAAATTACAAAATAAATATCTAAATTTATATGGGGGTTGCACGGCCAAGGATAGCACTGGGTACTTTGATGAAGCCAAGGGAGAAAGGAGGCTTAGGCCTACCACACATACTGTATATCATTATTACCTGGCTGCACAGGGGGATCACCTAATCACATGGGCTAAACAACGGGCTGTATCGGGGTGGTATTGTATTGAAAATGAATCGATTCCTAACAGTAAAATATGGACCTACCTAACCTGTTGAATTGACTCACATAATTGGTGGTTAATCACTAACCCATGGGTAAAACAATCCATATGTGTTCTTCTTAAACTTAGGAAAAAAACAAATACCCCGAATACTTTGGGTCCCTTGTCTTTGATCAGACATACGTCCCACTTTGTGCCCCCGAGGTTAGATCAGGGCTATGTCTACTGGGAGCAAAAGGGTCTTACTACTTTCAAACAATTAGTAGAGGGAGGCCTATGCTTGGCATATGCCACACTGAAGGAACGTTTTGCTTTACGTAAGGAAGATTTTTATAGATATCTTCAGATTCAACACTTTATTAATTCTGGAGATAATCTTCAAAAAATCAATAGAGTGCTGACCCCCCTGGAGCAATTCTGGTGGGACTCCAGAAGAATTAAAGATAAGTTGCCTTACCTTTCCATCCTGTATAAGATACTTATGGGAAAAAAGGGAACTCCTGGGTCAGAAGACATCAGAAAGAGGTGGGAGATGGAATTACAAGCGACAATACAGAAGGGAGACTGGGAGTGTTGCTTACAGAGAGGATGGCAGGTAACCTCAGTCATAACATCGAGAGAATTTAATTGGAAAATTTTAACCCGCTACTTTCGTACCCCAATGATTACCAAACACTTTAATCCCCAAGCATCTTCGGCATGTTGGCGGGCATGTGGGGAGACACAGAGTACTCATTACCATATATTCTGGGGATGTGTAAAAATTCAGAGATTTTGGTCTCAAGTCCAGGGGGTTATGACCCAAGTGGGAGGAGTGATAATACCACACATGTTTCAAGACCTAGTCCTAGGAATGCCAACCCTCTCCTCACAAAAAAATGTGGAATTGCTTAAGATACTGTGGCTTGCTGCACTAAAATGCATCACAACCAAATGGTTACAGCAGGAACTTCCAAATCTCCAGTTATGGATCTCTAAAGCGGAGGAAATGGAAAGATTAGAGAACATTACATACACTACCCAGTTAAGAAAAGATAGATTCCTGGAAGTCTGGAGACCTTGGTACTGCTGGAAAGAGGGCTTAGATGAAGGGGGAAGAAAGGAGACAGGAACACAGGAAGGGAGGGGGGTATATGAAGTGCAGAGGAGAGTTAAAAGAAAAGAAACAAAATAAGAAGAGAGAGGCGAATAACTGGAGGATAATGGCTTATGGAGATAGGAGAGTATGGGGGGGGGACAGGGATGGATACACACATATAACGATATAGATATGTACCAGTATCCGTATGTATACAAGCACACTTTCAACATAAGATTGTAATATCAATTATAGTGCATTGATATGAAGTAAAGGAGTTGATGAGGTTTTTTTTTTAAAAAGGTCTTTTCTTTGTGATCAAAAGGGTTAGATAAAAATAATCAAATATTAATAAGGAAAGCAGTGGATTGAGAAAGCAAAACTCCCAGGAGAGAAGCAACAACATCAAGAGGAAGAATTGAAACAGATTTCAACACTAGACTGGAACATTCTCAGGGACCACATTATGAAGAACTGAAACTACCAACTAAAAGCCTTGGGCATAATAATGTGAACCCATAGATGGACTCTACTGCTGGATCTGTGAACTGATTAGTTTATATAAAATAGAAGAGGTAGAATGATAAATGATAAGAAAAGAGTAGGGAATGAATAAGAATGGATTGGAATTAATGTATACATGTCTTTAAAAGATGTCTTTTGGAACTGAATGTAATAATGAGATAGACATGAATAAAACACCAGAAGTTAAAAAAAAATAGTCAATGTATACTAGGTAGGGAACAATGACCATACCCCACATATCCCTGACCAACCATTTAAAAGAACTGCATATTGATGTGTTCAATAACATTGGGTTATCCCAGCCTGCATATAAATTTCCCAATCAAAATGGCTCCACAGTATGCTAACCTCTTTATGGCTGACTTGGAGGAGGATTTTTTAAGGCAGTATCCCCACAAACCACTAGCTTATTTCCGTTACATTGATGATTTGTTTATCATCTGGACGGAAGGCACAGATGCACTCAAAGATTTTCATCACAAACTTAATAATCTCCACCCTACCATAAAGCTTACCCTGGAGTACTCTACCACTAAGGTTAACTTTCTGGACACCACAGTCATCATTAAGGGATGGAACCTTACATACATGTATTTACAGGAAGCCAACAGACAGACAGAGATACCTGCACAAGAAAAGTAACCACCCAAACCATACAAAAAAATCTGTCATATACAGTCAAGCACTTTGTTGTCACCGTATTTGTTCAAATGAGGATGACAGAGATACACATTTGGCTATGTTGAAAAACACCTTTATTGAGCAGGGACACTCTTCCAGGGAAATTGACAGGATAACAGAATGGGCAATGCAAGTACCAAGACAACAACTACTTCAATATAAAGAAAAGACAGCTACAGACAGAATACCCTTGGTAGTCACATATCATCCAGACCTTGAACGTCTGTGTAAGATTATTAAAGATCTCCACCCAATATTTAGTGAGGATGAAACCCTTAATTGTATTTTTAAGGAACTCCCGCTACTATCTTTTAAACAACCACCAAATTTATCCAGCCTAATTATTAGGAGCAAACTTTCACCGGAACAGAATACCATGTCACACAATGGCACACGACCCTGCAATCAATGCCCCTGTAAGACTTGTGGGCTCATTTCTACCTCGGACTGTGTGGTTACATCACAAACAGACAATTCCAGGTGCATGGGAGTTATACATGCATGTTACGACATGTTGTTTATTTCATTCAGTGCAAGAGATGTCCACAAACAGGTTATGTAGGAGAACACGCCAACAGCTCCACACTAGGATGAACTCACACAGACATACTATTACAGCAAGGAAGACTGAAACCAGTGGGCACCACTTCTCCCAGCCTGACCACTCAGTCTCAGATATGTCAGTAATGGTCTTAAAAGGAAATCTCAAAAACACACAACAGAGACGAGCTTTTGAGATTAAACTTATTTTACATCTCAATACGGTAGCAGATGGGATGAACGTTGATCTTGGCTTTATGGGACACTACAGAAACAAACATCCACAGACCTTTTCTTCTTCAAACTGACATATTATAGGACTTCAGCATGTGTGGGATGTGGATGCATGTGTGTATGTATGTGTGTGGGTATGTGTTGTGAGGTATGTGATATAACAGATGTGGGGCTTGCTGTCACATTGAGGTA
The DNA here is from genome assembly GCA_016271365.2 of Neoceratodus forsteri. Lineage (NCBI taxonomy): Eukaryota > Metazoa > Chordata > Ceratodontiformes > Ceratodontidae > Neoceratodus > Neoceratodus forsteri. The sequence continues at coordinate 897,163,771 of CM057458.1, forward strand.
AGTCTCTATTTAGATATGTGGAGTTATAATGTGTTACTATTCTTATTTCACACACATAATGAATATTAATTCCTCCTTACTTTTTATCTTTGCCTGAGGGGATTGATTCCATTGCACCATATTCAGATTACCCAGCCTGCTAGTGCACATACAGGAGTGTTATCATATACTGTTATATATAATTTTTGTAACTCTGTACATATTGGGGTGTGTGATCTCATTTGCATGGGGGTCCTGCACAGATCTTTTTACATTAGGCTAATGTTGTAGTAATTTGTGGATATGTAGGTATGTTAGACCTCTGGTCTTACACATATATTTTATATTTACTTCTAGTTACCTTATCCTGGGGAGGGTGGCAGGTTTATTTCATGGTAGTTCTATCTAGTATCCTTGGAAATGTTACTTTGCAGATAGTAGTACGATTAAATAGTGTTACATTTTTACTCTGTAGATATTAGGAGACATAAGCCCTTTTACTCAGGATTTCATGACAATTTGAATTCCTTTGGGGAACAATTGCAGTGACTGAAGTTAATATAGGTTCACTAGGAGAGAGTGTATGTGTGTGTCTGTGGGAGAGAGACAGAGAGAGAGAAAAAAGGGGAGGAGAGAGAGAGAGAGAGACAACATCTCCTTTAAGCTATGTATCTCCCCCACCCAGATTATTGTGATGTGGGGTGGGTTAGGTTGTATTGTTTGTATGAAGAGGAGGAGAGAAATTACATTTTTATCTCTTTTTCAGAGTCCTTAGACACTTGTGGTACATCAAGTTGCTACATTCTCAGTATATATTGACATCAGTACATATCAGGCTACATGGTCTTAATTCCTTGAGGTTCCTCGACTAGAGTTTTTTGTTTGACACTAATATTATCAGTTTATATTTAAATTATCATTTATATAGTCCTGAGGTTTTTTAAATTTCTTGGGCCTTATATCTAGCTTGAGAATACAGTTGGGTGACAGGTCCAGCTAGGTTTTACACATCACACAGTGTGCACTGATGTTTTTAAGACAACTTTACTGGTAAATTCTTGTCTATAATGCTAACATTGAAATTTCATGAGCCCTATAACAATCTTAGTTTGTCTTTCACCTGGGTGGGGGTTGCCTTTCAGTAATCACATCCTTATACTAACTGTGACACTCATAGCTTGATTTAGGAGTTATCTGCTTCAGCAGTGTTATCTTATGTCAATTAAATTTATATGCAGTAGGATTCTTTGTATGTGTGTTCCACCAAGCACAATCTGACCCAAGGTTCTTTCTGGCTGAAGGCAGTATTGTACTGTTAAACTTCTCTGACATCATCTTCTGTTTTTTTTTTTAAAATGAGTATTTTAAACCAATGGGGATTTTGTTCTGTTTTTCTCTGCATTATCTTGCTGTTATAAGTATTGTATTTTCTAAACAACTGCCATGAGCGTCTGAAGAAGGACTGGTTGGTCTGAAAGCTAGAGCACTTTGTTTTTGTTGTTACATCTATGTTGGTCCATTAAAAGGTATCAAATCATTTGCTTCTGAACCAATCAAAATCAAAAGCTCCTCACCTGTACCCATAACAGGAATCTCCAGGAGACAGGCACCAGTCCCTCAGCTATGGAATAAAGTTTGAGTCTTCCTGAAAAATGTAAAATACCCACTTGCGACACTTAATTTGAATTACGGAGCTCTATTCTGCATTTTAGTTGTAATTTATTCCATCCTATATACCATATTAATGATACCATGCCATTATTCTATAGTTGGAACATCTGGCTTACACAAAGATGGGTTATGGCTTTCTTTGCTGCCAATATGTACAGATTAAACACCGGAAGAGAAGACATAAGAAATCCTAATGGAGGTATAGCTTATAACACCAGTTCTGGTAACAACAGTCCTGTGTAGTCCAACAGTCTGGCTATGCACTCCTCAATTTGTTGCCAAAAGAGGCCAGCACATGGGCAGTACCAGAATATATGCGAATGTGTCACCTTCAGATCCATGCATTGGCACCAGCAAGCTCCCAACTGTGAGGCATAAATCCTTGCCGGGGTTGCAGTAATATAGAAATATCTATTGTGACATTTCCATGAGAACTACTACCAGTAAGGGGCCCTGGATATTCTCATTTAGGGACCAGTAAATTTCAACCAGATTTTGACTGATACAGATATATTTAGTTCCCTCTTCCAAGCTTTTAAAATTGTTGTATCTTTGTCTTCCACAAATTCTTGCAGTCCTCTAGATGCATGACCTCTCAAGCGGACTCCCTGTGTTCCTTTTAATGCCTCCATTATTAACTTCTGTCCCTTCCTTTATGAGATAGGTAAATCTGTACCTGCAGGTAGTAAAAGTGCCCCCTGCCTATCAGGGCATATTGTGTTTGAAGCTCTGCAAATGATTGAATTGCTTGAGTGTTCAGAAATTGGAAGATATATGTTAACCCCATCTGTTGCTACCGCTGAAAGGTAAGACTGAGTCTAGCAGGGAGGAATTCCGTGTCATCGATCGATTGCTGAAGATAATAAAAAAGTGAAGCTAAGGTGGGTAAGGACCTAATGGCATACCAGATCTTGAGAGTCAGAGCCATAAACTGGCTATAGCCTCTAAAGTTAGTGAGATCTGTTAATGAAGTAAGTAGAAGTTTCCCTTGGTTATGTAAGTCATTAATAACAAATTCTGTTTGCTTCCATATGACTTTATAAGTCAAGTTCAGCCAGAATAATAGTGTACAGATCAATACCACTTTGAAATATAGAGACCGGTGCAACAGGTTTAGTCCCCTCTTCCTAACTTGAAGATGTAACGGCTTTCACCTTATTCATGGGTGTTTACCTGCCCATATAAACCTTGATAAAGTATGGTTCCAAGAGATAAAATAAAACTGAGATGGGGTCAGGGTAATGTTTGAAATAAATGAGAACTGACAAAATGTCCATGCATTATACCTCCACCAGACTGTATAAAGGAAGTTGAGATTGAGAACACAACTACAGGTCTTGCTCTATCACCACCGTTAATGGTTCATAGTTTATGAGTTCCAAATTGGCCAAATCTTGTGGCAAATATATTCCTAAATACTTCATTTTAATATTCTGCCACTTTAACGGGAAGGAAGACTTCAGGGTAGGAGAGGGGGTATTATTTAAAGTTAGTACCTCCATTTCTGTGATGTTTAATTGGAAACCGGAGACTGTACTAAATTTCCTAAGCAATGACAAGACTGTGGGGATAGACTATTCAGGTGTCAACAAAGTTAAAAAGACATCATCAGCATACAAGGACAAGGTCAGTCTCTCCCCACCCAAAGGAACATCCTTGACTTCCCTAGCCCCCTTTATAGCCATCACCAATGGTTCAATGTATATAACAAATAACAATTGGGAGAGGGGTATCCCTGCCTTGTTCTAGTTTCCAGGGATATTGGGGAGGAAAGACTACCATTGATTCATAAATAAGCCATTGGAGATGAATAAATATTCCAAAGCCATACCAGGAACTTTTTCAGGAAGCTGAAGGCCCTCAGGGTTAACCAGAGGAATTTCCACCTCACTCTATCAAAGGTCTTGTCAGCATCTAAGCTGACAGAGGCTGCAGGTATTGATCTCTGGTTAAAATAATCCATTAAATGTATATTATGTCTAACATTATCCATTGTTTGATGATAGCGAACAAAACATAACTGATCCAGTTGTATAATGGCAGGAAGTATCTCCTCCAGTCGATGCACACACACACACCTTTCAGTGCCAATTTGCACACATTTCTTTTATGCTGCAATGATTTTCCAGTTTACAAATGCATTTTTATTACAATTTAAAAATATATACACAGCATTCCTTCACAGTACTGAAGAGTGTTAGTTTTGAATTGCAGGGGCTGAGTTCTGAGTTAAAAATCTCTCTCAAAGAGCTATAAAAGCAGTGGGACATGCAGAGCTGTAGCTTGACTGTCTGTCATTTGACACTGTAGTATGCTGAATGAGACAGTGAGAGCTTCAGTGCTTCAATAAGAGAAATTCCAGTATACTTGTATGCTTCTTCTTTTCAGCTATTAAAACAAGCTGAAATTTGTAACCATGTTATCACACAAGTCCTGTTATGGACAAATTAAGATTGAAATACATGTACTGTTATTGAGAACCTCATCCCTCACTGTGAAACACTTACTAACAGAGAAAAAGTACTGTAGTAAACAGATCACAGAGCAGAGGGATTGTTATAAAACCTCAATTCAATGAAGTCCATTAGCAATCTGCTGAGGTCCATTGTTCTATATAATAGAAAAACATCTGCAGAGCTCCACCCTGCAGCCATAAAAATAAAGCAACATTTATTTTACCATTAAGAGGATTGCTAAATTTTTCATGCAATTATTTAGTATTTAGTTTACTTTTATCCATTAACCTGCTTCTAACTAATACACCCAGCAGCCAGCACATGGTTAGGCCTTCTGTGTCATATCTAGATAGTGTTCTTAAGATACTGTAATGGGGCAAAAAGGTTCAGTAAGTCACTATTCCTATCACTGTGCCTTTAAGATTATCCTGACAGCAGAGGGGGCACCATATCCAAACTTCAATCAGGCACTGGCCTTTACGATTCATCTGGTGGCTTCAAATACATGGTCTCCAATAAATAAAATAGAAATATCTCTTTTTTTCAATTATTCTCCAAGCAGTGGAGCCCCTACTTGTACTTGACTTCTTTAATATTTGGAATCAAGGTCAGTCCATTGACACAGTGTCATTGTTGCTGCTCCCAACACTGGTGATCTTGTCTTGAGAATGAGCCTGAGATATTGGGGGATGACCAGGAGAAGGAGGAGGAGGAGGAGGATCAAGTATCCTAGAGGATGCTCACCAGGAAGGAAGGGCAGCTTTCTCCACTGTAGTAGTGCCACCTGGATGACCACAAGGGGAAGTGCTGTTGGAGCAGCTTTGAGGAGTAGGAGAATGATGGCTAGTTCCATGCACAACCATACAGTTTGTGTGCATGTTCACTTTAAATTCTTGCTGTCAGTATTCAAAGGTTGGGGAGAAACAAGGAGGAAAACTCCCAGATGCAAGTAGGATGATGCCCCATGCTTTTGGGCCCTGGCCTCCTGACTGGCCACTCACATCCCCACACAGTAGGTCCTGGGGCAGAGGGGCAACTTAGCAGAGGCTCATCAGGAACCAACACTGGGCAGAAGTTGCACCTGTGACAATAATGAGTTGCAGTAAGTGTCAGAGGTGGGTTGGAAGTCATAGCTGAAAGGGGCAGTATTGATGACAACAGGTATAAAATGTATAAAAAAAAAGATCTGTAGAATTACACTGTGAAATTGTAGGGGCTATAAAACCTGCAAAATATGGCAGTGCCTTTTTTTATCTCACCATGCTGTTGAGCTTCTGAAGAAGGACTGGTTGGTCCGAAAGCTAGAGCACTTTGTTCTTGTTACATCTATGTTGCTCCATTAAAAGGTATCAAATCATTTGCTTCTGGATCCATGCTTGTTAGTTGATGGGGAATCATTTCACTTAAGCAAATTGAAGCACAGGGTCAAAATGATTATAAATCAGGCTAAGCCATTAACATCACAAAAATAAAATATGCTTTCATTTAAATAGAATAAACAAATGTAGACAATTAAAGGTAAAATCAAAGTGCAAATGTGCGGAATGACATTCTAGTCAAGGTGATGAAAACCAACTGAGGGGTTAATTTGCCATCCTAGGGGAAACTATATGAAAGAGAGATAAGACAATGTCTTTATCTATTAATTTAGAATATCTGTTTCATGTTACCACTATTTTTATGGCATACTCATCTTTAAAAAGCATGTTAAAGTTCTCCAGTCATACAGTAAAACATTTCAAGACATATGACCTGTTTTAACAGGTTCCGATTTGGTCTGCATCTCAGATCATATGCAGTTTTCCTTGTAATCAATCACACAGCTTCTTTACTACAGTGCCTGCCTCACTTGTCCTCTTCCACATAGATATGAAAAGAAAACAGTGCAATTAATCTGCATCCTCCCAGAAAAAGTACTGAATATAGTATATCCTATTCACCCCACCACAAACAAACAACAAAAAAGTTGATGTTTTTGGTATGTGTGAGAATTCTGTAATTATTTATTGATCTTATTTAGGAAGATTTTAAGTTAATTATGGTCAACTCTATCTATTAATATATTTTTGATTATATGAATTTCCTGTATTAACCTAACTTTTTCTGTAGTGATTGCTTCAATAAGAAGCAACATGAAATTCATTGAGAATCAGGCTGGAACCTCATTCCAGCAATCTTAAAAACTTTCTTGTGAACAGTGTTGTGTTCTTTTACAATCCTACTGTAAGTCTTTGTGGAGTCCTTTTTTGTTTAGTGAATTCTAATAACATCACTGCACACCAAAAAGTGTATATTTTTGGCCCCTTTAAAGATTCTAAAATACACCAGTTAAGACATATTTCTTTCTCCTTTAAGGATTCTAATTTACTGATGGATGTGTTAGGGACTCCAGTATCTGTGATAGTTTTACTTTTAACTAGGCCTTTAGGATTGATTAATAAGGGTGTTGAACATACATATTTTAAGCTATCTTATAAAATGGGAAGAGGAAATTCTTCACCCTGATTGGTTGTTACCAGTGCATTAGATCTGTCTAATGCACAGGTTAAAACAAGTGCTGACAATCTGGACCACAGAAAATGTGAGAAATCCTTCAGCCAGCAGCTAGTTTAGAATTAAAAAAAAATAATAATAGCGGCCATTTTTTCCTCCCACTCAGTGAGGGAATGACATGGCAAAACTCCCTAGAACACACAAGTTATAATATTTCTTGTCATGTAGAACACAAAATGACACAATACTCCCCATGTTAAGTAAAAAAAATAACTACCTGCCATCACACTGATCTAACCCGACTGACTCATTCCCCTTCATATATTACATTGCAACGCTGTGTCATTCATATGTTTTCGTAACTGTTGCAACACCGTTTGTGCTTTTCTGTGCTTGCATCTCCCCCCAGCTTCTGCTTGTTCATTAGTTGTTTTTTTCCTAATATTTTTTTTAAACTTATCCTTTTGAACTGCAATACAGTTCACTAAAGCTCTAGAACACCTGGCTTCCTTATTAGATCTGCACCGCAACACGATCACTTCACAGCTGGCAGCCTTTCTCCTGACACTTGTTCACTTCGAAATCCCAGTACTGCTCTAAGCTATTTTTAAGAATGTTCAATGATTTGACCAATTTAAATTTAAACTATAATACAGAGAATCTGCTCCACTCCAAACCAGCCTTGACTGAATGAATTTCCATGGTTTTGTTTTCAGTTGACATCTGCCACCTGCCTGTCAGATGCTCACAGTGCCAATCACCAATACTCAGCACTGGCTCCTTCCTGCCACTTACTGCCGGCTGTCCCTCACTGTAATTCTTACTCTTCAGGGACAAGTTACCCTTCCTGATACTTCTCACAAAAATAAAACTAATCCTACATCAGTTGTACTGTTTTTGAGATATGATAGCGATCATAGTGAAGTTACGATTGACGGTAGTAGCTCCAGAAACCATGGCAACCACAGATACAAAGACAGCTATGGTGGCCACAACAGGACAAAAAGCAGAAACTGAAAAAAAAAAACTATAGCAATTGTACAGGTGGAGGAAATATTTTGCTACAAAATACAGAAAACATTTTACTGTTGGGGCATTTAAACAAGTAAATTGTAATTTTTTTAATACTTGTAGAATACAGTGTCCAATTTTATAAGTGCAGCAAGACACTCCGGGGGCATGCTCCAGACATTTCTAACGCACGGCCAGGGGTTGAAGGCACTTGGTCTGTCGCCTCATACCTCACCACGCACCTGGCCATACATTAGAAATGTCTAATGCACACCCCCTCATGTCTTATTGCTTTCTTATTCTGAAAAAGTAGCCATTTTGATTTTGATTATATAAATAGCTTCCCTAGTAAATGAGAGTTGTCTTCCTATAAAAAGCAAATCATCCTGTTTCCAGCAGTTTACTGCTACTTCAGATTTTTTTTTCACTTGTACTTAGTACGGTATTCAGGAAAAAGACTTAATTCTTGTACAGAGATTTCTGCAAAATGTTCCTTGTACTTTTGCTAGGTTCCTAATTGATAATATGTTTATGTGTAGAAAGGGAAGACCATGCTAGAACAGTTTGAATACTCACAAAACTAAAAAAATTTGCAGGTTCTTAGCTATCTTTGATTTATTTTTTCATTTCTTGTGTCACATTTACAAATTATTCATAATACTGCAACTTTCTATTTAACTGTTACAGCATCATGTTTTCAAAAAATAGTGTTTCATTAGATTCCTTTAGCAAATGTATTTATATGCACCACCTTGTGCAATATGTAGTTTGCTTTTCCTAACTTTAAGACCAACCTGGTCCCTTCTTCAGAGCCACTAGTCTTATAAGAAAAATGAAAAGTGTGTTCAATTCCATTCAATGTGTATTAAAAATGTTAAAGTTCGTCCTCAGTTATAGCATTAACCTTATTTTATAACATACTTTGGGAGCAGAAGAGAGTGACCTGCTGTTGGATGGTGTGATTGGAAATAAATGAGTCCCCAGTCACTGTGAGTGTAAGGCTGAGTTTCAGATTTTGCTTCATAATCAATCTAAAAGAAAACTTTGTATACATATAATGATGTCCATTTTACTTATTCTGATTTATGGAACATCTGCAGTGATTTATGGATATGCTGCCATTATCTGAAATGCTACCCCTCTGAATTTAGAATTTTTGTACCAGTGAGAGGTAAGTGGACCACATTATCATATCTAATTGTGACAAGGTGTGATTGCATTACCATGATGATGCAGTTGCATGTCCTACAAGGATAACATTTCCCACGTGGAAGGAGATGTCTAGTACAGGACATTCACTGTTCCCTCTTCTCAACATACTTATTTTTAAAGAGGCAAAAATGCCTGTTGGGATATTGACTTACATTCCTAATTAGAAAACATTTTTGATCCCTCACTAATGTTTAATATATATTCATTGATAGCCCTGGTTCTCTACAGAGATGGTGGACAGGTTAGCTCTTATAAATTATAGTAAACACGATTCAAAGTGTTTTAAATGGGGTACTGTAGGGTTCCATACTGGGGCTGGTCCTTCTCTGAGAACTGAATATGTGTGAACGTATATAGATTCTGGACGTATATATTCGTCCACCGTCTTCTAAGGGTTAATGTCTTTATAAGTGACATTGCAGAGGGACTGGAAGGGAAAGTATGTCTCTTTGCAGATGACACAAAGATCTGCAACAGGGTTGATATGCAAGGTTTGGTGGAAAAGATGAAAAGGGACTTGGCAAGGTTGGAGGAATGGTCAAATGTATGCAGCTTAGATTCAATGCAAAGAAGTGCAAAATAATGCACCTTGGAAACAAAAGCCCAGGGGAAGAGTATATAATGGGGGGTGAGATACTGACAACAACAAAAAAGGAAAGAGATCTAGGGGTAGTTATATCAGGTGACCTAAAGGTGGGCCAGCAATGTGAGAAGGCAGTAAGGAGGGCTGGGGGGATACGGGGATGCATAGGGAGAGGCATCACCAGTAGAAAACAGGAAGTTGTTGGCCCTCTGTACAGACAGTTGGTAAGACCACATCTGGAGTACTGTGTACATTTCAGAGACCCCATCTCTGCAAAAACATAGACAGGGTGGAGGCTGTCCAGAGGAGGGCAACCAAAATGGTGCAGGGTCTGCATCAGATGACATATGAAGAAAGACTAAAGGAGCTTAAGATGTATAGCCTCGAGGGAAGGAGGGAGAGGGGAGACATGATAGAAACTTTCAAATACCTCAAGGGAATCAACAAAGTCCAAGAGGGTAGCATCTTTCAGAAAAAGAGATGTGCAAGAACAAGGGGGCACAATTTGAAGATGGGGGACAGCTCAGAGATAATGTGAGAGTATTTCTTCACATAGAGGGTTATAGATGCATGGAATGGCCTTCCTGAGGAGATCGTAGAGTCAAAAACAGTGGGGGAATTCAAGAATGCATGGGACAGACATAAGGCAATTATAGTCGGGGGTGGGAGGAAGTAGGTTGTTGGTTAACTAGGATCTGCAGCTTATCTGTTAGGTAGAGAAATGGTCCGACTAGGTGGGCCAGGAGGTCCTTATCTGCCATCAAAGTCTATGTTTCTATGTTTCATAGTTTTAGTGTACTATCTAATAATAAATTGTCCCTTGAAACACTAGCCTATAAATCACAGAAACCTGTTTGTGGGTGCCCAGATTGGCAAATAACTTTATTCTATAAATTGAGCATTTTACATCCTTTTTTCTGTTCATCATCATATTTAATTATTTCTTTTTACACATCCCCCTTTTCAATATACATACCCATCATTGCATTTTATCTTTCCATGAATTCATTTATCATTATCTCCCTTTTTCCTCTTTCTCCCCTCAGATGTACATCTGGGGGCCGGTCTCCTCATTTTCTTTTATTCAACAGGCACAACCATTACCCTTCTTCATTTGGTTGATTTGCAGCCTTCTGTGCCTGCCTGCGTCCCCCCCTCAATTTTATCTTGCGTTCATTTTCCTATATATTGGTTGTCCACCTTTGGCCGCATCCTGTATGCACCTGCATACCCTGTTACATTATTCCATTAATTTCAGTTACCCATATACATTCGGGCTGACCTGATGCATAACTCCTTCCTCCCTATTTTGAAGTTGGGTGGGAGGGAGGTAATCTCTTTAGCAGCAAAACTGTGAGTTCTAGCACTAGGGGAGTAGGTAATAAACCTCACTTTTTGACTCCCCCACTTGCCTCACTGTCCAATCACCTTACTTCATTCATTTTAATGCCCACTCCCCTTTTGTGACAACACACTGTGATGTCACTGTCCTTTGCTTCCCATTTATCTCTTATTTCTCACATCCCCTGTCCCTTTTGCTGCTGCCACTGGGCCAACCCCATTGGCCAGGGCCCTAGGACAACAGAGTCTGCCCTTTAATTCTGGCAAACCTCATTGTCACTTGAGACCTTGGCCAATAAATCACTGAAACCTGTTTGTGAGTGCCCAGTTTGGCAAACAACATTATTCCATAAATCGCACATTTTATATCCTTTTGTTCTGTTCATCATATTAAAATATTTCTTTTTACATATCACATACCCAGTCACCAAAATTGAATGAATGAATAAATGAATGAATGAATGAATGAATGACATTCCAACCTTTCCCCTGCCATTATTTACAATCACCCTTTTTCAATATACATATTCATCATTGCATTTTATCTTTCCATTAATTAATCATTATTTTCCTTTTTCTCTTTCTCCCCTCAGATGTACATCTGGGGGCTGGTCTCCTCCTTTTCTTCTCTTCAACAGGCACTTTTGTACACTAGTGCCCTTCTTCAGTTGGTCGATGTGTGGCCTTCTGTGTCCACCTTGCCCCCCTCTGCTCACTCCCCCATTTTATCTTACCTTCTACTAGCCTGCCTCCAGCTTGTGAAGACAGCAGGCTTCCCCCATTATATGGTTCTCTACCTTCTCTAGCATTCAATACAATCTGCTATCTCAAAACTGAACATATTGTTACCCATCCCAAATAAATGAACCCCATCTGTCTTGTAAAATTTGTCATCCCTCTCCTGAAGCCCTTGTCTGGTCACTTTTCCCACATCACTAGAAATAAAGCCCCCCGCTCCCACTGATTCATTTTTCTTCTGGTTCTTTCAATAGCCTTATGGCTGTGGGCATACCACCATACCCTTCTGTTGACCATATCTGACCACACGAGGGTGGTCCCAGGCCAACATTTTCTGTTTCAGCTGATGTTGTCCTTAATTTGATAGTCAATGTCAAGCCAGAGCCTGAACCCAATGTCATTTCCACCTAAGTGGATGATTATCATATCTGGCTATGGTTGAGTCTCCCTCATTTCCAGCAGTGTTGGTAGCAGCTTGGTCCCCTTCATCCCTCTGACTTCTTTACATCTTAATTTACACTCCCTGAGATCTTGGTCTAGCTGCTGACCCCTGGTCTTCATGCTGCTCTCCTTTCTGCCCAGCATATAAATGAGTGCCCGCAAATACAAATCTCTAAATTCCTCCTCGCCCCGTTGACGAAAAACACTGGTAAGCATAAATAACTGATTGCTTTATTCCCCAACCCACCCCCTTTCTTGACTACTTTTTTTTTAGAACCTGTAAGGAAAAACAAAAACATAGTTAACACATCAGTCATTTAGAGGTCTCACATATCTTTTGTGGCAGTTTGACGTCCAGCATCCTAGAACCCTCAAATCTTCTTTTGAACCCCCTTTCACTGCAGCTTCAGAGGCTAGTCCAATGTGAAAGGAGTGTGATGAATATATTTTGGGGTCTTCCCCTATGAACTCCATGCCATTCTTTAGCAGGGTGACCACCTGCATGCTTGTCACCACTTTCCCGTCCCTTGCTTGAATAACAAACCCTTTCTCTGCTCATACACTGCGGCATACTGCCACAGTGCCTGACATGGGCAAATAATGTTGTTCTGACTCTGTCTCTGTACCACACTAGCCCCCTGACCAGTCTGATCCATCTATGACCTTCTAAGTTGTATTGCTACCTCTCTCTCTCTTGCCCCAGGTTAAATCCTCCCATTTTAAAACAATCAGACTGTCTTCCTTGCTGTACCCAACTACCTCAATCACTCTGAAAGCCCTATGCCACATCACTGTGTACATTGTGGCAAATAATACAGCTTTGTTCTTAGATCTGCAAACCTTTCTCATTGCCTGCACCAACCCTTCTTACATATCCTCGGATATAGGCCACCTCTTATCCTCTGTCTTTCCTTTTATCCACAACCATCATTGAATCATCCTCTTGACTAACATGCTTTTTGTGAGGTCCCCCCACCCCTTTATGCTACAGATTAGACTGATGGCGGCCAGATAAACTCCCATTGTTACATGTGCTTATCCCACTTTGCCACACTTGCACCACAAATTTCCCCCTTCTTCCTTGATAACTATCCCACTTACATCCATCTTTTGTCCCTCTTTGAAGGCCTGAAAAACTCTCCAAGACCCTTCATTTGTCTTTAAGGTCCTAGGTGACCAGGAGTTACGGAACAGCAACTCAGCTCCTTCCAGCCAGTTTCCCAAATAAATGCTGGTACCAGTGTCCACTGCTCCTCTGCCCTCAGAGCGACAGCCCAGAATCTGTCCAGCTGCAGATGGGTCAGGCTGTCAGCTATACCTTTCAGGGTCTCCTCAATATGTCTTGCCCTAAATGACATGTTGAGCCTAAGACCCTATAATGCTAACTGTCATAAGACTTTCATTATGGTCTCAGACATTGCCCCTGTTTGTTCAACATCACCACTACTGCTTTGTTATTGCACCAAAAAGTAACTTTCTGGTTCCTTACCTCTCCCCCCCCCATACCAGTGTGCTGAACCATACTGGTAAAATCTCCATCAGTGTGATGTCCTTTGTTAAACCTGCCACTTTCCATTTGTCTGGCCGTGCCTCTGAGAGCCATCTCCCCCTAAAATACACCCCCATCCCTAGTCTCCCTGCAGCGTCTGTGTACAACTCTAAATTTGTGTTAAACACCCAGTCTTCTTGCCAGAAAGTTTTCCCATTGTAATCTTTCAAGAAGACTTCCCAGATCTCCAGGTCGGCCCTAGTCCCTTTTGTGATGTCTGCCCAGTGATGTGGTCTCATAGTCCACTTTGTCACCCTGGCCAGGTGGCGTGTAAATGCCTACCCTGGCCCAATTCCCCTGCAGGCAAAGTTTAAATGTCATATCAACTGCTGTACTTGCTGGAGCTGTACCTTTCTCCTCCTGTTGATAATTTGCAGCTGTCGCTTAAGTCTCTCTACCTTCATGTTTGGTGAGCAAAAAAGCTTTTCCTCTGCATCTGTTTCTACGCCCAGAAATTCTATCTTCTGCCTCAGACCTTCTGTCTTGTCAGGAGCTAGTGGGATGACCAGCTCCAGACAAAGTTCTTGGAAGCATCGTAGCATGCATTCCCTTCCCCCTACCTATTAATAGAAAATCATCTAGACAGTGTATTACTGATCTATACCCGCCTGCACCTGTGCTGAAATACTCACTGCACCCAGCTGCTAAACAGATTGAAAGTGGTGCAGGTGATAGAACAACCCATGGACGTGGCCTTGTCAAAGTAGTAATTTTCACCCACCCAGAACCCAAGTAAGTCCCTGTCCTCTGGGTGCACCGGTAGGAGTCAAAAAACTGACTCAATATCAGTTTTGACTAACCATGCCCCCTGGGTGGCCCTAATAAGTTGTACTGCCTCATCCAAGGTGGCATATATCACCTTGCTGTCCTCCTTTCCAATTAAGTCATTTACTGATTCTAGAAAGTTTATGGTGGTTTAGGCTGCCCAGGTATTTCAAACCTTCTGTTTTAATTCTTGGGTCATCCCTAAATGCAAGCAGTCTATTAACTCAAATAAACCAGAAAGAATGAGCTCTACTGCATATATACTGTAGTCTTTTGAGCATAAAAGGTGCTTTATTTTAACTTCAGTTCCAGACTTGGTCATAGGGGCAACAGTTTCCTGGCTGTCGCCACTTCCTCAGACCCAAATGCAGTGTTGGATATCCTATAGTTTGTTTATATTGTTTTCGGCTTTTTATCACGATTTAGTTGGTTATGTAGCTCTTATTGGATACTATGCCTCCAGATTCCAATAGTATAGCTCTCAACATCTGAGCTGCCAAGTGCTGTTGCTCACACTTTAAACTTCTGGAATTAAACCTGCTTCTAGGAAGATGCCACATATCACAAAACCCCAGCAAACATTTGCGATGTAAATGAAGGAAAGATTGAAGGTGAATCTGAACATATTAAAATACTGGAACAAGGAGCAGATTTAACTCCAGAAGTTTAAAGTGTGAGCAACAGCACTCGGCAGCTCAGATATTGAGAGCTATACTATTGGAAAGCTGAAGACATAGTATCCAATAAGAGCTGTATAACCAACTAAATCGTGATACAAAGCCGAAAACATAAACAAACTATAGGATATCCAGCACTGTATTTGGGCCTGAGGAAGTGGCGACAGCCACTAAACTGTCACCCCTATGACTAAGTGTGGAATTAAAGTTAAAATAAAGCAGCTGTTATGCTCAGAAGACTATATGTGCAGTGAAGCTCATCCTTTCCAGTTTATTTGAGTCATTTACTGATTCCCCATCCACATAGGACAGATGGTGAATAACCCTGAATTCCTCTGGTTGTTTCTTTGGAAGTAGGCCCAATGGAGGCACCCTAAGGTTCTGGAAATGCAGTTCCTTGAGGGATCCTTCTACCCTGCCTGCTTTCACCTCCTTCTGTATTTTTTGTTGTAACAGTTCTTCTTTACCTTTAATGGAACACAAATTAATAGATAAGCTACTTACCCGGGGTCCCTTGAACTGTAATTTAAAACCTACATGAAAACCTTCCTCCAATTTTCTGGCTGCATCCCTGTCTGAGTATTCCTTGATCCAGTGTTCCAACACATCTATTTTTGTAGGTTTTGTCACCTTCTGGCATGTGTCTGGTCTTCTATGTTTGCTATTCTCTGGGCGTGGTTTAGTGACTGTGCTCCCACCCTCTCCAATAACCCCTCCCCCTGTACCCTCTGCCCCACTGCTGAACCTGATAGCCCCCTTGACCTCCCAAAAAGGACTGGTTACCCTGATTGTTGCTGGCCCCCCATTGCCTTTATTGTACCAGTTGGTTGTGCACTTGGATGCTGGGTGGTTGCCACCGCACTTTGAACAAGCTTGCCGAAATCAACACTGTGACCAGGAACAAAAAGCTCTGTTACACCCCAACAGCATTTTTGTAATAAGCTCACCTCTTTTCCCCCTCTCATTTGTTGCTCCCCATACCCATCAGACAGTCCAGCCACAAATTGGATTGCCAGGTATCCCATCTGACAGTCTCGAAGGTCGCCATTCTTTGGCGAAACTGCTCATTGATTTGCAACTTATTATTCATACCCCGTATCTTGTCCTTTCTCATTATCAGTAAATACATGAGCAGTTTTATAGCCAATACAGGCCTGTTTTCTGTCACAATTGCTGAGTAAATCGTGAAGCCCACCGATCAGGCAACATAAGTCTTCCCTTTTGTGGCTTTATTCTCCTCCCTTTTCCCTAACAGAGCCACTACCGCTGCCATATCCTTCTTCCTTATGCTCTCCTTCTCATCATATTTTGTTATAGCCTCCTTACTCACTAGCACGAATATATTGATGAAGTTCTCCTTCCGAATCTTTTCTTTTGTAGCTAGTGGCACGTGTTCCCATAACCTCATACCTGATGATACTATTTCCATTATACCCAGCCCCTCCCCCATAGCCATTCCTGTGTCTGTCTTGACCTCTTCCCCTTTCTTTTTTTGTTTTCAGCCAAAGCTTTTGAATTGACCAACCACATTGTCTGCCATAGCTCCCAACATTTGCTCCAAATACACTTTGCTACTGCTGCCCATATTAAGGCCATTGTTACCTGGTTTGGGGGATGGCTCTGGTACCAGGACTGCAGGTCCAGCTGGTAGGGAATTGTTTGTTAGTGTCAGGGGCATAATTGCACCTGGAGGCAATGCAGGCTCTGGAGGGTTCACTAGCTGTGGGGATAGTGGAAAAGGCAAAGGCTTGGGGATGGGCTCTGGGATAGGCAGAGGGGTAGGCTCAGGTGCTGGGGGAAGAGGCAAGGGCACCTCTTGGTCCCTGCATGTTGGGCATACCAAACATGCTGGAGACCTTTTGTTGCCCTTATCCTTCTTCCCCTTTTCCACCTTCCACATCTCCCCTCATCTGGTCTCCCTGCCATCAGCCAAATTCCATATTTTATTAGCCTTGTCAGTCGGGTCCACAATAGCCTTATAAGCATCTGCCTTCATCATCTTGATTTTCTTAGCAGCCTTTTTAAATCTTGCTGTACCAGACTGCAAAACAAATTACAACTATTCTCTTATATTAACATAGAAACATTGAAGTTGATGGCAGATAAGGACCGCAAGGTCCTTCCAGTCTTCACATTTTTCTACCTTATGAATGTGCCATACGCCTTTACTCTTTCAATGGACTATTTATTCATACTCATCTGTATTGCTTCCTTATGCCTCTTTGAAACCATGCACCGTATTCATATCCACCACTTCCTGAGGTAGGCCGTTTCATGCATCCACCACTCTTTCTGTGAAAAAGAACTTCAACACATTACCCCTTAATCAACCTCCCTCTAATCTGATGCTGCATCCTCTTGTCCTGCTATTCTTCTTGTACTGAAACATGTTAGACTCTTTCACCTTGTTAATGCCCTTAAGATATTTGAATGTTTCGATCATATCACCTCTCTCTCCCTCCTTTGCTCTAGGGTATACATATTGAGCTCCATTAATCTGTGCTCATATGTTTTCTGATGCAGTCCCTGAACCATTTTGTTTGCCCTTCTGTGGACTGCCTCTGTTTTGTTGATGTCTCTATGCAGGTGCAGCCTCCAGTACTGCACACAGTACTCCAGATGGGTCCTAACCAGTGCCTTGTAAAGAGGGATTATTACCTCCCTCTTACAACTAACAGAATGCCTTAGTGTTCCAATTGAAGCCCCCCTACCCCATTACTTGTCTGCCCCAAAGGCTCCTTGAGCAGTTTAAGCTACCTTTTTAAGTGACCACCTTTATTTTTTTATTTATTTCTGTATATGTTTTATTATGTTTGTTTTATACTGCCATCCACCTGTGTATTATATGTCCCCATAGTTACTTAGTACCCCCCACACACATATAGCACTTCCCTTCCCTTATACGTAGCTCCATCTTCCATATGATACTGAACCATTCGTACAAATCCTTTCTGTCTTTTCCCATTTGTTTTTTTTTATTATTATTATTATTATTGTTTTGTTTTTTATTAAACAATTATTGAGGTAAGTGGAGCCTCCCCTTGTCTGTGCCCTCCTGTCCTGCCCATTTTCAAAATGGCAGCTCCCCTTGTTACAATATAGCGGCCGTCATCCTCATACAGGCTTTGCAAGTGGCGGCCAATCACTTTAGTCTAAGATGGCAGCCACTTGCTTTTTATTGAAGATGGTGGCTGCATGTCCTATACCCATGATCGACCCATATAGCATGCTCCTCTGAATGTTTTAACTGCACATCTTCACCTCATCCTTCATTTCCCTGTAACCTTGCAATCCCCTCTTTCCATTTCTTTTTTTGATTAGAACATCTAAACAACTAAAACTTCACTACTGGGGCTGTATTGCCCTCCTTCCCTCCCTTCCACCTCCCCAACCTAAACCAGTCCTACTTTTATGGGCACAGGATTTAACTGACAACAGGAACTTTCTGTTTGGGAGCAGGAAGGGAGTGATAACAAAGCCACAAAAGACTCACCATCCTAGAAGGCAAGAGTAGCTCTCTGCCCCAGCTGCTGGAGGTCTGACTCTGAGCAAGTAAGGAGACTACTGAGAAATATAGGAACTTCTTGTCTCAGAACAGGAATATCAGGAGCTAAAAGGGTGCAGAGACAGTAAGTAAGTGAGGAGAGAAAAAAAAAAGAAATAAACAAACAAGGGAAAGAGTAAATATTCCAACTAACGGTTAGGGGGCCAGAAAAAAGACATGTTGGGAGTGGTGCAGTGCAGTGGCTATGGAGCAGCAGTCTTCCGGGAGATGTTCTGGAGGATGCAGTGTTGTCCCATCTGCAGGCACCTCTCTGGGCTGAGGGAGGAGGTTGCTCATCTCCAGGCTGAGTTGGCCAGGATTTGTGGGACCTCCTCTCCCACCCAGGGACCACCAGGGTCACTGGCATTGCCTCAGAGGTTGCCAAGAAAAAGGAGTGGTTGGACAACAGTGGGCTCAGGGAGGCTGAGGATGGTGGAACAGAGGCGCATCCCTCCAGTTGTACCTCACCACAATTTCTATGCCATTCTGGAAAAGTGTGGTTCCTCTATGGAGGCAAACAGTGGAGACCAAGGAGGATACTGGGAGCCTCCACAAAGGAGGCCCACAGGAGGGTGGCCTGGGACAATCCATTGTTAGGAAGGTAGAACTGGGGGAGGAAGGGGAGAGGGAGGTAAGGTGCCTGCCTGGTGACATGTCTTGGAAGGACAGGGAGCAAATCCTCAGGATCACAGCAGCAGCTGCACAGGGGAGGGAGCTGGATGTCATTGTCCACCTAGGGACAAATGACCTGGCTAAGAAAGGGATCAGGGCAGTGCAAGAAGCATTTGTGGAGATGGGCAGGGGGCCTTAGACAAATAGCACACATGGTAACCTTCTCGGAGGTGCTGCCTGTCTATGGCATGGGTGAGGCTAGGGTGCTCCACACCATAGGATTCAATCAGTGGTTGAAAAACTGGTGCAGGGATTTGGCTTCATTGGGGACTGGGGGTCCACCTGGAGGGATGCAGGCCTATACTGGTATGATGGTCTGCATCTGTCCAGGAGGGGAACCAGGATCCTAGGTGATAGGTTTAAATACTTAATTGACAAGCATTTAAACTAGCCAAGGGGGGAGGCGTGGGAAAAGAGCATGGAAATCCTAGCCCCCCCAAAATATCAGGGTACTAAGTGAGGTAGACACCAACATAGAGATGTCGATAGGGAGAAGCACAGGGGTAAATGGAGAAAGTGACAAATGCAATAAGGACAGGGATGAGGCAAAAAGGGGTAAGGCCACCAAGAAATGGAGAGTAATGAGTACCGATGCCCATAGTCTGGGCAACAAGCTCCCTGAACTGGTGACCTTGATGGAAGAGGGATACCTGGATATCATAGCAGTCAAAGAAACATGGTACACAAAGAACCATTACTGGGATGTTAACATACCAGGGTACACAACCTACAGGAGAGACAGGGAGGGCAGAAGAGTGGGGAGTAGCTCTCTATGTAAAGGAAAGGATAAAAGCAACTGAACAAAAGAGTAAACAGGGATGAGAGGAGGCACTGTGGGTCATCTTAGAGACTGGAAATGGCATGACAATCCGCACAGGGGTTGTATATAGACCCCCATGTCAGGGGGAAGGAATAGACAAGGATATGATAGGAAGCATACTTAAGATGGCAGAGAAAGGGGAGATTCTGTTGTTGGGGACATTAATGTGCCAGATGTTAACTGGAGCACCTTTGCAGCAGCCACATCCAAAAGCAGGGCCATTCTTGATGCCCTTCAGGTGGCATGCCTCAGACAGCTAGTTTTGGAACCTACTCCATGAGGGAGCTATCTTAGACTTGTACTCTCAAATGGGGACAGTGAGAGGATCTCAGGTCTAGAAATGGGTAGCCATTTGGAAACAAGTGACCACCAAACAGTGTGGTTCATGATAAACTCAGCTACAGAGTCAAGCCATACAAAAGTGAGGCTTCTGGACTTCAGGAGGGCTGACTTTGGCAAGATGGGAGAGTGCCTTAGAAAAGTACTAGCAAACAGGCTAGAAGGAGAGGTGGAGCAACAATAGGGAAATATCAAAACTGCCATCACGGAGGCAACAAGCCTTTGTGTGAAGCAATGAAACAAATCACAATGAAAGAAAAAGCCACGATGGTTCTCAAAAGAGGTGGCAGTGAAGGTTAGGGAGAAAAAGATAGCATTTAGGAAGTATAAGAAAACACAGAAGAAGCAGGACAGAGAACTGTACCAGTTAAGGCAGAAGGAAGCAGGGAGGGTAGTCAGAATAGCAAAGGCACAAATTGAGGAAAAGACAGCTAACTCGGTTAAGAAGGGGGATAAAACCGTTTATAGGTATATCAGGGAGTAGAAAGACAAAGGGAGGGATAGTGAGGCTGAATAGAATGGATGGTGGGTCGGCAGAGAGTTACAGTGAAAAAGCAGGGATACTGAATTAATACTTCTGTTCAGTATTCACAAAAGAGGAAGTGGGGGAGGTACCTAATCCAATTAACAGAAGTATTCTGGGGGTCGATCCCAGTCCTTTCACAGAAGAAAGAGTTCTGAAAGAACTCCTAAAACTGAAAGTGGACAAAGCAATGGGGCCAGATGGAATTCACCCCAGAATTCTAAAAGAATTAAGCAGAGAACTAGTGACACCACTGACTACCCTTTTTAACAAATCATGGGAGGATGGTGTGGTTCCTGAGGACTGGAAGAAGATGGATGTGATTCCCCTTCACAAAAGTGGGACCAAGACAGAGGCAGGAAACTACAGACATGTCAGTTTGACCTCTGTGGTAGGGAAAGTGATGGACTCACTTCTGAAGGAAAGAATTATTGAGTACCTAGAGGCCAGTGTGGCACAGGACCCAAAGCAGCATGGGTTCACAGTGGGAAGGTCATGTCAGACAAATCTAATTGATTTTTTTGACTGGGTGACCAAAGTAGTAGACCAGGGAGGAGCTGTGGACATGGCCTACCTAGACTTTAGCAAGGCATTTGACACAGTCCCAAACAAAAGTTTAGTAGTCAAATTAACCAGTCTGGGAGTGGGTCCCAGGGTGGTAGCTTGGGTAAGACATTGGCTGAACAACAGGATACAGAAGGTAATTGTAAATGGAGTTCACTCTGAAGAAAGAGGGGTTACTAGTGGGGTACCTCAGGGTTCAGTACTGGGTCCAGTCCTTTTTAATGTCTTTATAAGTGACATTGCTGAGGGACTGGAAGGAAAAGTATACCTCTTTGCAGATGACACAAAGATATGCAACAGGGTTGATACACAATGAGGTGTGGAAAGGGTGAGAAGGGACTTGGGAAGGTTGCAGGAATGGTCAGAAGTATGGCAGCGTGGATTCAATGCAAAGAAGTGTAAAGTACTGTACCTGGGAAACAAAAACCCAGGGGAAGATTACACAATGGGGGGGAGGTAATAACAACAACAAAAATGGAAAGGGACCTGGGGGTAATTATATCAGATGACCTTAAGTTTGGCAAGCAATGTGAGAAGGTGGTAGGGAGGGCTGAGGGGATACTGGGATGTATAAGGAGAGGTATTACCAGCAGAAAACAGGAAGTTATTATTCCCTTGAACAGACAATTGGTGAGACCCCATCTGGAGTACTGCATCCAGTTCTGGAGACCCCATCTCCGCAGAGACATAGACAGGATGGAGGCAATTCAGAGGAGGGCAACTAAAATGATGCAGGGTCTGCAAGAGAAGCCATACTAGGAGAGACTAAAGGAGCTTAATATGTATACCCTTGAAGAAAGGAGGGAGAGGGGGGACATGATCGAAATGTTTAAGTACCTCAGTGGGATCAACAAAGTCCAAGAGGGTAGCATCTTTCAGAACAAGAGATGTGCAAGAACAAGGGGACACAATCTGAAGATAGAGGGGGGATGGCTCAGGGGCAACGTGAGAAAGTATTTTTTCACAGAGAGCTGGTGGACACATGGAACAGCCTTCCTGAGGAGGTTGTGGGGGTCTAAAACTGTGGGAGATTTCAAGAATGTATGGGACAGACATAAGGCAATTTTTGTGGGGGGTAGGAAGAAATAGGCTGTTGGTTAAATAGGATCTACAGTTTTTCCTCTAGATAGGGAAATGAGCAGACTAGGTGGGCCAAGCGGTCCTTATCTGCTGTCAGTCTATGTTTCAATGTTCCTATGTCACTAACCCACCACACTCCTCTCTAGCACGTGCCCCCATTGTGCTTCCCTTGCTGATCGCTAAGCTTCCACTGAATTACTCTGAAAAAAAGAGGGATGTACTGCCCATCTATTATTTTTTGAAGAAGCCCAACTCTGTTATTGGCTCGCAAATCAGTCCCTATCTGTCTAACATGCCACGTGGCCTCCCTTCTTGCCACGTGGTGTCCTAGGCCAACACTCCCCATCTCATCCTTGTGTCTCCGCTGCCTGAGTTTGCTCATTTTTTTTTTTGCATTGCTATACTTGTATGTTTTTCTTTTCTCTGCCCCTGCCCAACTCTCATATGTGACAACTCCAGTACGGGACCCCCAACCACGTGGTCCTATACAATTAAAGAGGAGGCCCCAACTGTTGCTTTGTCCTGGCAGTACCACCCAAATGCCAGACAGAGAACTTGTCCACAACCCTAGCTCTGCTTCAGGTGGTTTCCTTTCATTCATCATTATTTCATTTTTTTTCTTTTATTTTGATGGCCCCTAAGCAGGCCACACTATAAGACTCTCCTTTACAGTGGACCCCACAGTTCATTGCCTTCCTACCACCAGGCAAAGTAAGCAAAAGTCTGAATATATGAAAGCATACCAAGCAAATCTAGGCTCACAACAAAACCATTGTTGGGTTCAACAAACTTTCAACTTCTGCTGCTTTCAGATTTTGTAAATACCAAATGCAAAATTATCTTACCTTTTTTTGGTCCACCAGTTGTCCAAGAAAAAATCTCCAGGCAAAAACCTGAATAATTTAAAAACAAGTCAAGGTATATTTATTTATTAAAATCCTCTAAAAACAGAATATTAGGCGAATTATCTAAAGTTTTATATATATTTTTTAAACGCTAATAGTTCGCCAATCTGAATGTGCTGCGAGTTATAATCTCTTTAGCAGCAAAACTGTGAGCTCTAGCTCTAGGGGAGCAGGTTATAAACCTTACTTTTTTACTCATCCTTTGCCTCACAGTCCAATCACCTTACTTCATTCATTTTAATGCCTACTCCCCTTTTGTGACAGCACACTGTGATGTCACTGTCCTTTGCTTCCCATTCATCTCTTACTCCTCCTTTTCCCCCCATTCCCCCTGTCCCTTTTTTCTGCTGCCACTGGGACAACCCCCCATTGGCCAGGGCCCTAGGACAACAGGGGCTCCCCCTTTATTTCTGGAAAACCCCATTATCAGATAAACTCAGGTAATCCAGGGAAGCAAAACTGAGTTGATTTCTATAAGGTGTTAAAAGGATGAGTTTAATCTTAAAGTTTGTGTCTAGAGTTGTGGAAAGGTATTAGTCACTTACCGCTGTTGTTCATTCAGTCCCATGAATAAAGAGACAAGGCTTGCACGGATAAATAAATCCTTGCTCATGGAAGCCAAACTCCAATGCTGCCATTTAGGTTGGTGCTCAAGCCACACCCCTTATAGCCCACCATTTAACAAAGGCAGACAGACTTTCAGATTCTGTCTCTGTTCTAATTCAATCACTGCTTTGAGCTGTGCAGTCTCAATTTATACTTCTGTCTCTGCTAGTTTGGCTGATATTCTTCTGTTAATTACTCCTGGGCTTACTGTTGCAGGATAGATGTATTTCTTCTATGCTTCCCTGGTACCAGATGTAGCACCCATGCACAAAACTCCTGGCGTAGAGTATGCACAGCATAAATCTGACTATTTACACCATCTGTCATTGAAGCACAGGACAGGAAGTACAGGAAAACCAGGAGCAGTTATAAAATTCACAAATAACATTTCATTATTCTCAGTAATAATAGAATAAAAATATAAAAAATCAGTTGTTCTGAATGGATTTTTTAACATAGGCAGTTCAAACAGAACAAAGCCCTTCCTCTGAATGTATCTCTAATTCTAAATTTCAAGTCATCCTCTAACAAATGATTGCTCCCATTTTATAAGAAATCTTTGTCTGGTAATTAACTTCTGCATCCTGCTCTCATTAAGAGACATCCTGTTTTTACACACAATTTATCAGAGTTGTTGTCAGTTTCTTTCCTGCAGTTGAATAATGTCACCAGGCATGGGTGTAGGATAACACTATTTCAGGCAGACCAAAACTCAGTGCATAAAAAACGCACAAGTGTGTTTGTCATTTTATTTTTATCTAGTAAAGTATACAGAAAGCAAAATGGTAAGTCAGACAACTGCTTAGCTTAAACAGTGTCCAATGCTTTTCTTCAGCCTAGCATGAATCAAACAGTGGAAAGCACACACTACCAAGAGGTCTTCCACCTTCCTCAGTCAGTATCCAACTGACGACCCTATCTTTCCTCTTTCAGTACTGAGGTAGGGCTTTTTATAAACTCAATAGAAGTTGGAAAAACAAATTCCCCTGCCTTTTGATTAACAGCAGACATAACATAAAACTAGCCACTAGGGGCCACTGTTGCACCATAGAGAACAGTTATTTGGCAGTCACCTGGAGTACATTACATAACTTGTTCACAACATTGTTAAAGATCAGAGCAGAGAGCAGAACATTCTGTGCTCTCCTAAATTCTTCTACAGGGTCATATTACCTCATGCTGTCTGTTGCAAAATATATCTTAGAAGGGGGCTGCTAACATCTAGAAAAAGCAAATGCAAACTTTTTTTATTCTTATATTAAGACAGCCCTCTCATTTTTTAACTGTACTCTTAGTTTTGTTTTTAGGTTAATATGCACAGAAAGCTTTATAAGCACTGCAGCACTTAATTTATAACCAGCCAGCCAGCATGTTGTACATTATACAAAGCATAAAGTGCTTGGGAAAGGGGTGTCAGTTTATCCCATGGGTGTCCACTATGACAGGGATCACCCTGTCATGAACAAAATAGAACATTGTGTCGTAAAACTAATTTTCTTTTCACAACTCTGAAAATGTGCTTGTGCTGCATCTCAACAGAATCATAGTAAGAAAAGTGAAAAGCAGAGGAGACACTTGGCCAATATTTTGCTTCTTGTTCCTCAAATTATTTCATAGATAATTCCTTTAATAAAATTGTATCAAATCTGCTCCTGAATTCAGTTTTATTCCTGCTTATAATGACTTGCTGTGGTAGTCTATTCCATGATCTAATGACTCTTTGTGTGAAAAAACACCCTCTAGTAACAGTTTTGAAAGCCTTCTCTTCCAATTGCAGTGGTTGTCCAAGAGTATTAAATGAAGATTGTTTAAAATTTAAATTTAATTCTGATACCAAATGGAGATCCGGTATAATATCATAGAGCATTAGTAAATCCTCTCTTAATCTTCTAGTTTGTAAGGGCATTAACTTTAATGAATTATCAATCAATCAAGTCTTTATTTAACCAGACATTCATCATTGAGCAGAAGCTCATTTGCAAGATGGACCTGGGTGGAGCATGAACAATTGTATATACAGGTCAACA
Organism: Neoceratodus forsteri; assembly: GCA_016271365.2. Lineage (NCBI taxonomy): Eukaryota > Metazoa > Chordata > Ceratodontiformes > Ceratodontidae > Neoceratodus > Neoceratodus forsteri. The sequence goes on from CM057458.1 coordinate 897,189,767, forward strand.
CAGCTATTTACAAGGCAATACAGATAATACTCTTTACAGAGAGGAAGAAAAAGAAGTTCATATGTACATAGAATTATACAGATATTGTACAGATTACACAGTATTTGCACACATAGAAGTGTCTATAGGAAGATAAAGCAGGTTATCTAAGGTTGCAGGAGGAAGTAGAGTAAGAAAAAAATAAAAATATACACCAGGTAGAGGTGAAGGTAGGGGGGAAGGGAGGGAGGTAGGGGAAGAAAGGCTAGGACGGCATGGTACACAGAGAGGAGTTGGTAAAACGGGATGTAGAGAAGGTAGATGGAGAAAAGGAATATGTGTGAGCCCCGGGATTGAATGCTATAAAGTATGGGGCATGGTAGGATGTCACAACCCAGGGTAGTGAGCTCCTATCCGAGGTTGGGAAAGGAAGAATAAGGGGATGGATGGGCCTAGTGTTGATAAGATAGGGGGATAAGAGAGAGAACAATTAGGCGGGTGAGGAGCAAGCTGGGGGGTCAGTACTTAAAATTGGGTCTAGGCGTGGCTATATACCAGTGCAGACACCGGTACTGGGTCTGAGTGGGTGAAGCAGTTACATACTTCTCTGATTGTATGGAAATAAAGCATCTTGAAGGCATTTATACTGATTAGAGTGCTTAATTTGAGGTTTTTTTGTAGATCATTCCATAAGGTAGGTAGTATGAAGATTATGGCTGCCCTGCTGAAGCGGGATTTTGCTTTGGGTACTTGAAGTGTAATAGCTGAGTAACTTCTTAATGTATTTCCCAATTATACTCAGGGAAGACAGCAGGAGATATAGTAAGGCAGCTTATTAGAGATGGCTCTATAGGTCCAGAGATTGGCGTTTCTGTGGCGTCTGAACTTTAGTGATGTCCACCCCACTGCCTCATATAGGGTGCAGTGATGCGTGTCGAAGGGGAGTCCAGTTATAAACCTCAGTGCTCCATGGTAGAGTGTGTCCAGTTTAGCCATGTAAGAGTTGGGGCATTGGCTGTAGAGGAAATCAGCGTAATCAACCAATGATAGGAAAATGGATTGGACCAGTTGTTTCTTGGCATCTCTGGTGAGAAATTGGTTGATTCTAAAAAACAATCCAAGCCTTTGCCGAAGTCGTTTTAGCAAGTCCTCGATATGTTCAATGAAGGAGAGTCTTTGGTCTATCCAAACTCCCAGATACTTGAATTTTGTAACAAATTCTAGTTTTTCACCTAGAACTGTGGTAATTTGGGGAACTGTCCCACTGGACACAGTGTTAGCTGTACGGATAAAAGGGGAGAGGACCATCACTTTAGTTTTTTTTGGCATTAAGGAGTAGCTTTATTTGGAGGAGTTGGCTTTGCAAAAGGTTGAATTCTGACTGTAGGTCAGTGCAGGCAGCTTCACGTGTTGGGCGACTCACGTAGAGAACTGTATCATCTGCAAAGAGATGGATGTTGGCTTCTTTTCTACAGTAGTCGATGTTATTAATGTAGATTGCAAAAAGTAAGGACCCTAATATAGAACCTTGAGGTACCCCTCTTTGCAGACTTTTTAAGGGGGACAGGCCTCCTTCGGCTTTGACTTGTTGAAGGTGCCCTGTAAGATAGTAAGTAAACCAATGCAGAGAGGAGGGGTCCACACCTATGGTTTGAAGGGAGGAGAGGAGAGGAGCAGACTATGGTCGACAGTGTCAAAAGCCTTGCTTAGATCAAGGAAAACAGCAGAAATAAAGTTTTTGCTCTCAAGATTACGCTGCCAGTCATTAGTAACTTTGGCGAGGGCTGAGATAGTGCTATGTTTAGCTCTGAATCCGGACTGCATGGGATTTAGCAGTTCCCTAGACTCAAATTGAGTCCTCAGCTGTGCATTTACAACTTTCTCTAGGAGCTTGGACAGGACCAGAAGGAGAGAAATTGGCCTGTAGTTATTGAGATTGCCAGGGTCACCTGATTTGAACAGTGGTATGACAAGTGCTGTCTTCCATATAGGTGGTAAGGTGCCCTGAGACAGGGATAAGTTAAAAAGGTGGGTGACGGGTATTGCTAGTATGTGGTAGGCAATTTTTAGGAAGTAAGGGTCAAGGGTGTTGGCCCCAGCACTTTTTCTAGTATCCAACTGAAGCAAGAAGGCCCTTGATAGAATGTTGTGGAAGATATTGCAAGCTGACGTAATCATTTTGGCCAGGTAGAAATCCTGCCACTGAGGGGAGTACTTAAGCTCGTTTAGGTAGGCATGTTCATTGAAGTTGCGCCTGGATCTCTTCATAGAGAACTTGCTGATGGGTGCTGGGTTGTTGGTGGATCTTACTCCCGCAATAAAACAATGGTCACTGGCGTCTGAGAAAAAGACATCAGCGTGGGAGAAGAGATGAGGTTTGCTCACCATTAGCACATCCGAAAGTGTACTTTTACTGGGGTTCTTCATGTTTGTGTGTGTTGGTTCAGTAATAAGTTGCATCAGCCCATGTTCATCAAAGAAGGATGCAAGGGGGGCAGCTGTGTTAGAGAGCCAGTCAAAGTTGAGGTCTCCTAAAATAATAGTTTCTGGCAGCCCTGTCCCAACTTGTCACTTAGATATGACAAGCTGTAGGCCAGCAGACGGTGGTCTGTAGCATCCTATTATGCAGAGTGAAGTAGTCTGTATATTTCCACTTTGAGAATTAGGCATTCAATTTCTGGCGACAGATGCGAGATAAGCAGAAGGCAGAAAATTTGTCTTTAACGTAGATAGCTACCCCTCCTCCTCCTCTGGCATGCCTATCAGCTCCGAACAAGGCATAGTTGGGTATGTTTACTTCTCTATCAGTGGTGCTGGGTCTAAGCCAAGTTTCAGAAATCACAAGTATGTCAGGGGAGGTATGATTTACCCAGGTTTGTATTAAGGTTATCTTTTTAAGGAGGCTACATACGTTAATATGCAAGAAGCTTATTCGTTTTAAATTTACTAGTTCTGCTGGCAAAGTAATAGCTTCTGGGGGGCCAGGGTTGAGTTCTACATTGCCTGAACATAGCAGGAGGATAAGTAGGATTTTTCTAAGAGTGCTAATTATAAGCTTGTAATTCCTGCCTTTCTCCTGTCTAGTAGGTCTGATGTTTTTAGGGACTGGAAAGTAGCCACCATAGAAGAGCTGATCTGTTGTAGCAAGAGCTAGTACCCCTACCACAATAGGCGGGGGAGGAGATAGAAGTCTGCATGGTGGGAGGTGGGTCTTGTGGTGGGGGAGTGTTATAAGTACTACTCGTATGTGTGGTCCAAGAGCAGGATTCGAGGTATTGGTACTTGGAATCACGGAGGCAATTAAAGGATAAGTTGCCATGTGGTATACAGCACAAGTTGCCGTTGTAGACCAAACATGATGGTAGTTTAGGTGTCCAATGCTGGGCAGCTGGTATCAGCAGAAAAAGGGGCAGTGTAAGGAGCCCTATAGGGTCTGACATGATGGTACCTCAAAAAAGGACCCACTCAATTAGCCCAGGGGGTCAGTGGGGATGCTGGATTAATGCAGCTTATCAGTAGCTTTCTGATCCAGGTTGACCCAAATTTGATAGCATTTAAAAATATTTAGTGGTGAAGGCACAGCCAAGGAGAGCCTATGCATTTTAGTAAGGCGAGGCTCTGAGAGTTGGATCCCGTAGGCTGGACAGAGAAGAGGGGGATCACGAGCTAAGTCTCTATTGGTGGGGCACTGCGCCAGGGGATGTGGACTAATATTTTGGCAGGAGCTACTGTATTTAATAATCAGCGGAGGTGGGGAGGGGTGGTCGAAAAGGCGCGGCAGTTGCCGCATTCCTTGTAGGGCCTTGGATCTGTGTCTGCGGTCCTAGGCCAGATGAGAGGCCGATCACCAGTAGCCGAATCCCGCAGCTTAGGAGCTGGGAGCCTGGGCTACAGTTTCTCGGCTGAGGGAGAGAAGAAGAGTGAGGGTTAATAAAGGGGATTCACATAAAGGGTTAGACAGAACAGCTGGGAGTCCAAAATTTGCAGAACAAAAGGACGTGTATTACTTTGGCACCCAAAAGTGTCTAGGTCCAGTGCACATATGCAGGGAAAGGGATGTAAACACTAGATTTCTTTCCCAAACCACAACTCAAGTCCTTTCAATTACAGACTGGGTTAACACTTCGGCTTTTTAACATTTGTCTCAACATAAATATTTTTGGGGTTTAAAATCAAAAAGCAGAAGCTGGCTTCTGCCAGGGACCAATCAGAGTGTGGTCTGAGAGGGTGCTCACAATCTTGTTGGTTGCGGCAGTTGCCGTACCTTGTAGGACCTTGGGTCCATGTCTGCAGGCTCGAGCATCGGCTAGAGGGGCACTGACCACCTGGTAGCCGGGAATCCCATGACTTAGGAGCTGGGAGCCTGGGTGGCAGTTCCTTGGCTGAGGGAGAGAAGGAAAGTGAGGATTAATAAAGGGCATTCATACAAAGGGTCAGAGAGAACAGCGGGGAGTCCAAAATTTGCAGAACAAAAGGACGTGTATGGTACCAGCAATGCCAAAAGAGGTAGTGAGGAGTAGTAGTAGGTGGTTGCACCCCATGGTAGTTTGTTTGGTGTTGCTGGCCTGCTTAACTGCTAGCTGGTTTATAGTTGGAAGGGTATATAGTCAAATTAGGGTGAGGTCCCTAAAGATAGGGCAGGTAAAGCAGTAATTGAGAGGAGTTAGATGGAGTGGCTGGAGAAAAGGTTGAGAGCAAATGTGTGATCCTGTGGGTGGGACTGCTTTAAAAAGGGGCAGTGAGAAAGTGGGTCAAGTTAGGTATTGAAGACAGGGAGGCCAATAGCATGAAAATGTGCAGCAGTGGAGTGACCAATCTGCTGCTAGGCTGAGGAAGGGGTGGAGTAAGGGTCTATTTAATACTGTGAGGAGGAGAGGGAGGGGGGGTGAGTGAAAAAAATTCAGTCCAGAACAAAGCACAGAAAGTGATTTCCCTGAGATCAGGAAGCACCAGGCATTGGAAAATCAGCCAAGGAGTAAAGCTGCCAATCAGTGCTTGATTCCTCCACTGGGCATCCAGTTAAAACAGTGGCATTCAAAACCATGAGTTTCGGAGGTCCGGTGTGTACCTGAATCTGTCCGGGGGTCAGTCAGGTGGTCTGTTAGCTGTGGCCTGCTTGGAGAGAGCCAAGGCCACAGGAGCAGCTTGGAGAGCCCGCAGATGGGCTGTCTGAATCTCTCCGGGGGTCAGTCAGTGGTCTGTTAGCTATAGCCTGCTCGGAGAGAGCCAAGGCCACAGGAGCAGCTTGGGAAGCCTGCAGATGGGCTGTCTGAATCTGTACGGGGGTCAGTCAGGTGGTCTGTTAACTGTGACCTGCTCGGAGAGAGCCAAGGCCACAGGACCAGCTTGGGAAGCCCGCAGATGGGCTATTAAGATGATCCTAATGAGACAGACTATGAAGTTCTTTGATGGACTTTGTAGCTTTCCACTGCACTTTTTCTATTTTTCTGATTATATTTTTCAGTGGAAAGATTCCAAAGTTGACTTGCACACTCTAGGTGTGGTTGTACATAGGCTCAATAGAGTGGTAGGAGTACACCAGGTTCCCCCAATTAAGACATTTTTCTTAATTGACCTCAAGGTTAATCCACTAAATTCCAAATAGCTTTTGCAGTCATTTCAGCAATACAATTATATACATTGGCAAACAAAGGGATCCCAGTTTCACATAGAGATTCACATTTATTTTTACAACCACAGTTAAGAGAGCAGGAAGAAAAGACAGAAACAGCAAGTAGAGGCAGAGAATCATGGGACTGTGACAGTGATCAGTTCCTAGGTCTCACAAGAAAATGTGATTGTGGAATTGGACAGAAAAGCAGAGGAAAGAACATATCCTTGTGTTTAACTCTTTCTGCATAACACATAGGACAGGGCCCCTGTTACAATCTTCAAAAGATCACATGATATACTGTATAATGTGTCCATGTACATACTATTATATAGGAAAAAGCATACCAACAACTAAAACAGAGAATCTCATAAAATAACAATGATATCTGTAGAGGAGACAAGGAATCACTATTGGTCAGACATTTTACAGAAAGCAAGCATCAAGTCAACACTTGAAGATTTATGGGCATTGACAAAGTGAGCACACCAAGTAGGGGAGGTGACTGGTAGAAACTTTCAATAAAGTGAAAAGTCTGGTGAGTTTTCACATTCCAAGCTACTAATAAGAGATATGGTCTCAATGAAAACCTGACATGGACTTTTTACCAATTGTTTTTTGTTTTCCAAGAATATGGTACCATAGAAAACTGAAATTTTTGTATGACATATATTAGTGAATGTAACAGGAAATATGACTATTTTCCATTGAAGCTAATAAAGTTTTATGCAACATGGAGGATATACTATTACTATATACCTAAATGTCTCTCTTTTTCATGACTTATTATTTGAAGTACTATAGTTTTCCCACAATGCCTTACTCATCAAGCATACAGTAGCCATTTAATATTTAACAAAGCAACATTAATACCTATTCAAGGATTAATTGTGGAACTGCCCTTTCCACAATAACTTACCAATACAGTCAGTGTAAATCCACCTCTCCTTCTTCCCCCTATTTTTTCCTCATTTCTATACCTTTAGACATAAACTTTAAGATTAAACTTGTCATTTTATCATCATATAGAAATTACAGTAGCTTGGTTTTTCTTCTCTGGATTAGCACAGTTTGTCTTATAATTTATTAGTTGTATGGTAAACTAAAGTTATGCTATTTAAATCACTTTGAATCTTGTTACTAACATTTTTAGGATTCAACCTGCCAACCATCTAGGCAGAGAACTGAGTCTATCCCCAGATACATAATAAACATTAATGAAAGATAGAAATATTTCCCATTAGGAATATACTGTAATTAGCATCCAAACAGGTGTTTATGCCCCTTCCAAAATAAATTCATTGAGCAGGAGGGAACCCAACAACACTAAGCTCTGTGGCAGTGTAGACAGTAAGGAGGGGGTTAGGGAGATGCAGAGAGACTTGCAAAAGCTAGAGAGGTGGTCAAAGGTTTGGCCATTGCAATTCAGTGTGAACAAGTGCAAAGTTATGTACATAAGGAACAAGAACTCAAGGACAGAGTACTGGGTGGGGGTACAGCTGTGCATGACCTCTGAGGAAAAAGACCTTGGGATCATCATCAGTGAGGCCCTAAAACAATTGAAGCATTGTAACAATGCCTACAGTAAGGCACACAGGATGCTGGGGTGTATAGGAAGGGGTATTGACAGCAGAAGGAAGAAGGTATCACTGCCTATCTATAGATCATTGGTGATGCCCCATCTGGAGTACTGTGCCCAGTTCTGGAGTCCTCATCTATGGAAAGATAAGGACTGGCTGAAGACAGGGCAGCATACAGTGACCAAAATGATTTGGGGCTAGCAGGGCAGATCTTACAAGAATCAGCTCAAGGCATTAAACATGTACAAACTAGAGGCCAGATGAGAAAGAGGAGATATGATGGAGACATTCAGTTTCCTGAAAGGAGTGAACAATGTAAACTGTGAAGAATTATTTAGCAAATGTAATGGATCCAGAAGATGGGGCAAAAGTTGAAACTCATGATTGGAGATTCAAAAGGGAAGTGAGAAAGTTTTATTCTACGGAAAGGGTGGTGGAGCCATGGAACGATCTGCCAGCTGATGTGGTGGGTGTCAAAACTATCAATGGTTTCAGACATGGCTGGGACAGAGTGAAGGGCTTAGTTGTTATTCAGGGTGACAGTGGTAGGGTGGGGAGCATGGGGGTGGATAGTGTGGGCTAGAACCCTGTATAGATAGATAATAGTTCCTTGACTGTTAGGATTTATGGGCAAACTGGATAGACCAGTGTTCTTTTTCTACTATCATTATCTATGTTTCTATACTTGGTGCTAAATTCCACTTAAGGGGCATCATGCTATCCTTAGAGACCAGGCCACAAAAGTGCATCACCATGGTGTTGCAGTCATTCCTCAGCACACTGAGACATAATAATGTGGCCAGGGTACCTCTCACCGGCTCAACATGCCAGATTTAAGAAAGTCAGCATCTTAACTAATGGTGACATATTCAAGCAGTAGTCACTTGCACTTACTTCATGATATGAGTGTTTGAAAACCCGAGCACTGCACTACAGGAAAGAGGACAGCATTCACCAAACCTGGCAAGAAAACTAAGTTCTAAAATGGAGTTTGGAACTGTCCATTTATGTATTTTTTTATAAAAAAAATTGGTAACCAGAAAAGGCACAGAGCTTAGGCTCTTTCCAGGTGTGACCCAGGGGACTGGGGAAGAAGGGGAATACAGACAGAATAATAATTACAATACCACAAATGGTGGTAACCTTGGCAGCATTACAAGTGTAGGAGCACATGGATACCTCATGTAAAAACAACAGTATTGTGTAACACAGTAAAAAAAGGGACTCTCGTGAGAGAGCCAGTAAATGTGCTCATTGCCTGATGGATTAGGTGACAATGTTCTAGGCATCTGAAGACAGACAGTGGGTGAAGACACAATAGCAACAGTAAAGGGGGCACCAAGTGAGAGGGTAAGAGAGGAGAGGGTGAGAAGTCAAGGGTGGTGGCTAGAACAGGAGGGAGCAGAAATATGCCTTAGTTTTTCATCTAAAAGCAGGAAGTGAGGAGGAGAGGCATAGTTGAGAGGGAGCTGGTTCCAGAGGGAAGGGAAGCGGTAGGAGAAAGCAACTTGTCCATCAGAGAACTGAAGGTGGGGGATGGAGAAAGTATGAGATTCCCTAGAGTGGAGAGGGTTAGAAGAGGATGGATCAGAAGAGTTAAGTGAGGAAAGGTAGTAGGGGAGGGACCCAAAATAGTATTTGGCTGTAAGGGATGCACTGTGGTACTAGCTATGAAACAGTAGCAGGAGGATGGAGAGAGAGGAATAGAGGGAGCAATGATGAGTGTGTGTGTGTGGGGGTTGTTGGTAGAAAAATTACAGAAGACATTGGAGAGGGAGAATATACAGTCTGACAAGGAATGAAGAAGGGGTGGTTCCATAGACCACATTCTCATAGTTGAAGACCAGGACAAGTATTTCGATTACCAGTTCCTGGCAGACCTGGAGGGAGAGGAAGTCCTTATCATGGTACATGGCATCGAGCTTAGGGGGACATTTGGTATGGATGGCATTGATGTGGGCAGAGAAGTCAAGCTTACTATCAAGCCACATACCAAAGTACTTGAAGGCAGGGACAACCTCCAGAGAGGTGCCAACTAGTGTGGAAGAAACAGGGGAGGGTGAGAGCGTGGCCCATTTCTGGCTGGTGCCAAAGGTACTTAGCTACTAAAGGTGTTTGGGATGGCAGTATAGCCTAGAGGTTAAAGGAATGAGGTGTGAACAAGCTTGATACATCAAGCAGACCAGACCTGAGTTTGATTCTCACAACCTCCACTTGCATACTGTGTGACTCTAAGCAAGTCACTTAATTGCCCAGTGCTTCCAGGTTGTCCCTGGGCCTTACTCGGTTACCAAAGACAAAAATAAAATAAAAATAAATTGACTATATAAACTAAAAACAGACACTAAATGTTGTGTTATGTATCCCACAGACATGAAATAAATCACTGATGATGTTCCATAAACCAGAATAAAAACCAACATCAATATAAGTGTAAGACGTTTTCTGTTTATTATGGAACTGAATTTATTAAAACTTAACCTTATAAGAATTTTTTACTTTTATTAACATACATTAAATGCTGCTGTATACTTATAAAATACATGGCTTGGACATGTGTCCCTGTGAAAAGCCCATCTTTTTTCATAAATATCATACAAATTAAAGTCATATGCCACAGCCTTTTGTGGTATATGGCTTCAATTAGCTGTCATAGTATATGACTTTCCCTCTGCAGGACCAGTCCTCCTTCTGCAGCCTGCTCCCCAAGAAGCATTCAGTGAACTGTCCCAGATTTGGGACACTGTCAGCATTTAGTTGCTTTTTAGCCCCCTTTCCATCCTCACATTTATCTTAGGCTGACCCCCGCTCTCGAGCGTGCACTACCAGATACCTACAAACAGCTTACAAACCTGTGCTTGGACGAGTTTCATTTTTTGTTTCAGTAACTGTCACCTACAATTAGTTTCTAACAGCAGTCAGTCTCCTGAGCAAAACAAACGTAATCCTCTGCCATAACGAGTGGTGTAACTTGTTTAATTATGTAGGAGAAACATATAGCCATGACTCTGGGCATGCGATGCTAATGAGCATACCAGGAGTCTCAACTTTAACTTTGACTTACAGAATTAAACATGTTAGACCACTCATTTTGATGGCAAATGAATGTGAAGTTGTGTACTCTCACAAACCCTGTGCCACACCAACTGGAACTGCACACCATTCCTGAGCCTTGAAGGCTCACAACTAAGGGACAGACTGCCCTCTCCACACTTGCTTATATAGGAGGACCCTGCACTACAGAAAAACAAGAGGGAGAAAATAATTGGAAGTAAACCCAGATATGATCAAATGCAATCTACAAAAAAAGATACTAACCATCCTAATGTATTGTATAAAACAAAATGCTAGAAAAGTATGGTATATGAGGATATAATGCCATCTCAGGTGCTAATTAGTTCAATAACTCCACTTACTCTTTGGGCAAGTCAGTTACTGGCTAATTAGCCCCCCTCAGTTGCATTATATCCTAATATACTACGCTTTCCTAGCATTTATTCTCTGTGTATCCAACAGACATGAAATAAACCACTGAAGATGTTCCATATACAGTAGCAGAATAAGAAAAATGGACATCATATTAGGTATAAAAAGTTTTATTTTCAGTTTATTATAGAACAGAATTTGTAACTCAACCTTATACTCATAAATACTTTTTGCTTTCATCAACAGACAAAAAAAAGTCATCGTTCACAAATAACTCACTTATTTCCAGCCAGAACATTTGACAGCAGGTCTGTAAATTTTGCACTTAATTTTATAAAATAGAATGAATATGATACAAAAGATATACTTTTAATATATTTTATTCATATCCAATGGGACTTAATACGCTTATAATGCATGGTGGAATGCTGTTAATCTTAGGAAATCATCATTTTCTAAGGTTGTTAACCATCATTTGTCCATTCCAGTGTTGTTAATCTATCGATGCCACGTCACATCGATAGGTTAACAACAGGGATCACTTTGGGCATGTGTACTACACAAGTGACAGCTTTCCAGAAACGGTCACAGTGGTGAAAGCATGACCTGGAATGACTGCAGCAGTGACTACAATTTGAACAGTAAGGATCATCCTTCAGTTTTTAAATTGAAATGTATGGCCATACACTATAAAATATAATGTATGGTCATACATCAGTAACCAGTTTGAATAACCGGCTCCAGGTTGCCATGGTGACATAAACCTCTCAAGCTTCACTATCAAGGTTTACATGGTCACCATGGCAACCTCTCACCAGTTAACAAACTGATTACCAATGCATGCCCATATATAATCCTCTATTTTATTTTTCTTATTAAACTGATAGCGCTGATGAAGGAAACAGGTTGATCCTGAAATGTTAGCAAAAACACATTACTTATTATATATGATGGTGCATCAATGGGAATTTGCTAAGTGAACTGCATATTGAATAATGTGGGGATACAGTGGAATTTGCTAAGGGAATGTCATGAAATGTTCAGTCTTTGATAATGTGATGCAGTAACAGTTACATGAAAAGCTGCAATATTAGGGATAAATAATTTGTGAATGTGATACAATGCCTGAAAAAGAAATCATAAAGAGGGTTGAGAACCTGCAACACTTTTATCATTTTTTGAGTATTCAATCAGTTCTAGCATATCTCCTTTCTACAAATAATCATATTACAAATTAGAAACCTGTGAAAAGGACAATTAACATTTTTACTGCAATGAATAAGTGACCAATTGATTAGCCTGTCAGTGAAGTATTAGCATCTAGCTTAGGTTATTCAAGTGTAAAAACAAAAAAAATGTTTCATTACCACTAGACAAAGCAAATGTAAATAGGTGGTGACAGAGTATGACAGTTTGAAAATGATCGAGGCTACTGGCCAAAAACTGATTGAGTAGAATGACAAGCCTAAAGCTACAGAAAAATCTCATTCACATGTCTAACAGCATTGATCATAAGAGCCAGCAACACTGCCTCCTATCACCTATCAATTGCTGATAATCAACTTTTTTTTACCTGGTTGTAGGTCTCATTATGGAGCCATAATCTTTTCATGCATTCATTAGTCATTGCTTACCACTCCCCTAAGGCTGCCTCTGTCTATAGGAAAAATAGATTGTTATATTTGTAACATGCCATATATGGCAGCTATGCACGATTGGTGTGGAGGCACATGCAAAAGGTTCATACCCCACCAGCATAGCTCTGCACCTGTGGACAGGTGTGCACATGTTAGTATTTATAACCAGCAGCTACCTGTCTGCGGGTCCACCCCCACTGCATGCAGGACTCCACAGGGTGGCCTGGGGCAGAGTTGTGGTACCAGGTGGGACTGGAAGAAGATCCCTCATACAGTGAAGCACATGTCCAGCTGTGAAAATAGCACCCACAGGCATCCAGACCCACATGGCCATGCCCCATGGTAGGCAGCCCCCGCAGCATGGAACTGGCCCCTGTGACCATAAGACACCCACCAGCAGCAAAACAACCAACCTCTCAGATACCAGCCCCTCCACCAGGGGGCAGTTCCCAGCTGCATGTCAGCTGCAGACCCCACCACCGCTCAGTGGCACCCATGCCCCCAGACATCTATGTACCCCGCCAGCAGAGGACCAGCCTGTCCCCCAACCACATGCTGGTAGGCCACCCACGACCCCTGTGCCCAGTACCCCAGCATGATCCCTGGTGGCCAGTGGTTCCCCTGCCTGCCCGAGGCACCCACAACAGCCATCCACCCCATACACATCTCTCAGTGCCGTGGCCCAAAATGGCCAGCAGCACATCCCTCCTCACACATCCTCAGCTGCCATCCATCCAACTGATAGTGGATATGTGATGTTAACATAGCAGTGGCCATGGAGGTGTGAGGAGGGATGTGCCACTGGCTGTCCCACATCATGGCACCACCAGAATTGTATGTGGTGGTGAGTTGTTGATGGTGCCTTGGGTGGGTGGATGGACTACTGGCCACCAGGGATCTTGCTGGAGTACTGGGTCAGGGATGGCCGGCCTGGGCACCTCTGTTGATGTCTGCCTGTGTATGGGGGTGGCCTGCTGCACAATATGGGGACCAGGTGTGTTCAGTGGTGGTGGTGGTGGATCCTGTACCACTATGGGGCCAGGGCAGCCATGAGTCAGGGGGAAGGAGATTCTGTGTGGCAGGCTTGGATGGCATCCTGCAGGGGTGCAGACCTGCCACTATGGGTCACAGGGGTCTCAGGAACAAGCACGCATCTGATCAGCTGCACCAGCCCTCTCCAGCTGCCTACAGGGCTTGGGCAGTGGGGAGGAATGTCAACAGGTATCACTGCATATGGTGGGGATGTCTGTGGGGCCATATAGTAGGTTGTGGCAGGGTGCCTGCTGCTGTATCCTGTGCAGCCCTCTGCACCCAGGCGGCCTGCCCAACCAATGTTGGTGCATGCCGTTTAGTGAGGGCAGGCCCCCCACTCACCCCCAGTGCATTGCTATTCAGGTGGAGTGGACACATGGCTGGTGGAGTGGACACATAGCTGCTGTGTGCCCCATTGTAAATGCTGTATGGCCACCACTACATGGCATTCACACGTACCAATGTCAATGCACCTGGTTTCCATGGTGCATTGGCAGCATGCATAGGGCCCTATGTATGGGATGGTAAAGGAGACTGTATGCTTGATGCACATTGTATAATTGGATCTGTGTGAAATAAATTGCTAACACGCACAGAATCCCAAGGTACAATACTAGTATCTAATAGTAATTAATGTTATTTTATTAATGTTATTAATTGTTGTAGGTTAGGATATTGGTAGTTAATTAAATATTCAATACACAGCAGTATTCCAGTCATAAAAACATTAAGATTTGGGGAGTCACATGATGCCAAGCAAGGAGTAATAGCTCCTCTGCAGTGCTCCATTGAGACCAGATAATAAGTTAATATTTTCCTCTCCCCAGCTCCCAAAAGTGGTCCAATTTTTTGCTTTTATCTGGTGACTGCCTACAGTACTGGCAAAATGGAAAGTGAAAATATGGATCAGCAGTCAAGTGAAACGTTATTACAGTTGGAAGATTCTGACAGACATCAGGATGGCGGTACAGAGTTGGAAGCCCTGTCAGAGTAATTCTCCATCCACCCCGCCAGCCGATTCTCTTTCTGTGGTAACCACTGACCAACTGTATGTGGAACTGCAGTCTATAAAGGTGGCAGTTTTTTCCCTCATTGAGGATTTTAAAGAAATAAAACCGGCAGTCAAAGAATTAACTAAAAGGGTCTCTGATCTTGAATCTCGGGTATCCTCAGTGGAAGATCACCTTGCTAAAATGGACCCAGACATTGTAACCCTGAGAGGGACCATCATGAAGGTGGAGGACAAGCTTGAGGACTTGGAGAGGAGAGTCCAGAGAAATAATTTAGTTTTGCATGGGCTACCAGAGGGAGAGAAAGGAGCAAACCCCCTTGACTTTATTCAAATATTTTGTGTGAAGGTAGGCTGCCCTACCCCAAAAGGGCTCCATTATATTATTGAGCGAACGCACCACTCACTGCGAGCAAAACCTGTGGCTGGTGAACCTCTGAGGCTGCTGATATTTAAGGTCTTCAGTTATTTGGACCGTAAGCATGTTCTCAAGTCAATGAGGAAAATAGAACAGTTAATATGGGCTGGCAAAAAATTAAGACTTGTTCCAGATCTGACATATATGGCTGACAGGAAAGGGTAGCATATTAGAGACTCCAATTTAAATTGTTGGCCGCTAATATCAAGCATCGCATGCTGTATGCAGCCCAACTTGAAGTTCATGCAGCTAAAAGAACTTATTGCTATGACATGGCAGCTCATGCCCATACTGAGCTAGCCAAGTTGCTACCAGACCTATTTGGCAAAGTGAAGCGACTCTTTGTTTAAAGTTCTGGACTGGTGCCTAATAGTGGTTCTCTACAAGTCTCAGTTGCCGTTATGACACAAAACAAGGCTGAATTCTCGTTTAACTTAAGTGGAGTCTTTCTACTGTGAACAGTCTGATTAAATTTCATGTGAAATATTCTGTCCTAATTTGACCCGACTGATAGTAGTGATTTTTCTTTTTCAGAACTTTACCCTAATGCTGCATTGAAAGACCATGCTGGGAGGTGTGGGGGTCGGTTTTGTATAGTTCACAGTTCACAGAAATATTTTCTAATATTGTTCTGAGGGCATTTGATCTTATTATGGTTATTTATCGAACATCCAGTCTTTTTTCACTAAGTTATTACTGCTGATGTTTTAGGCTTTTTGAATGTGCAATGCTTACTTAGATTTTTTTTTTAAATGTTACAGTCAAAGCCAAAGACAGGGTTAGATATTTCCTAAAATTTCTGTGATATTTCTAGAGAAATCTCCTGGTTTGTGCAAGTCCATGGTAGGGGCAACAAAGAGAAGATCTTTAGAAATTTGGTGAAATATCTGGCATATCTGACCATGTCTGTGGTTACTACTGAAGTTTGGGAGCAGATTTTAGAGTCAGCAACATCCTCCCTCTAGTGATAGCACTGCCTATGTTTATATATCCTTATCAAGAGATTGCTGTGAGTCTGGAATTTTCTTACTTAATCAGCCTTGAGCCTGGGGTGCTAATTTTGGTTTCTTTGCTGACAGAATATGTCTCTATGTTTCTGTTTTTTTACTGATAACTTTTAGTTTGCTCTGATGTAGCTCAGATTTATAATAACTAACTCAAGTGACTGGTTCAAGGGAGCAGCCTCAGGGTATTCTTGTGTTTTTTTATGGGAAACACTTCCCAGAGTAAAGGCTACCTGGTTTTGGACTTTTATGTTGTCTGAGTATGTGGTATATTGTACAAGGCACCCCTGGTACAGAGAATTTATTTCTTTGTTGCCAATGCTTCCTCCCTGTCACAGCGGTCCAGTTACAATTTCATTGTATCTTGAAGTAAAGTGTTTGTATTAATGATGCTATTTTGGGGGGAAGGGTTTAATCAGTTCAGGCTGTGTTGGGGTCCATTAATCTTAGGCTCGCTGTTAGATGGAGACCATTCAGTGTGGATTGATTTTATTCATATTCTTTCTTTATGGGTCTCCTGAAGAGATATAAAGACATCTAGGCTACAGTAAGGCCGTAATGGCTGTGAGCTGGGAATCTCTTGGTCTATCCTTGAGAGAGGGGAGTTATTCACTAAAAATGAATACCACCAACAGCTTAATCTGGTTCAAGGTCAGTTGGCATTTATCTGTATCCCCCTTCCCCAGGTCATGCCTGAAAATAGGCAGGATTTGTCTAGTGCACTTACCCGGTCAACAAAAACTAAATAAAATAAATAAATACGTATCCCTTTTACTGTTGAAGGAATACGTCTTTATCGGATTTCCTTTTAATTTTTACAACTGCTGGTAACGTTCAGCCTATTTTAGTTGGGGTTTATATTTATGTTAATTAATTGTTTTGCCTGATTTAAGGGACCGACCGGGATATTTCACTGAGATCGCTTCCTAAGGGGTAGACTGCTCTGTTGGGGACTTTTACTCAGTCCGAGGCTGGGAAATATCATATGAGTACCTCACACTCAGGGAATTTTCCTTCTTGCTACCGATTGCTCATGCTGCTCACAACTAGAGATGCATCAAATTTAAATTTCGCCGGTGTGGTGCCCACAAGGTGGGCACTTTGCATTGTCACTCCACTACATGGAGTGGCCAATATGAAAGGCTCACTTCGCCTTGTAATTATTACTTTGCGTTGTCATTCCGCCTTAATGTGAAGTAAGGTGAAGTGACAACAATATTGGCAGCTCCCCACACACAAAGTCACCGGAATTAATGCACATCCCCAAAATGCCACTGTCTTGTGTCCAGAAAACTCCCTAGTGCTGACAAAGTGAAATGAGTACACAACAAGAAATGCAAAGTCTCCCAGAATTAATGGCACACTCAGTAATGCATGCACTGGTCACACACAGTCACCAGCATTAATGTGCATCCCCAAACTGCTACTGTCTTGTGTCCATAAAATTTCCCCAGTGCTGACAAGGTGAAATGAGAGTGTAACAAGGAAAGCAAAATCTCCCAGAATTAGTGGCACACTCAGTCATGTGTGCAGTGGTCACACACAGTCACCAGAATTAATGTGCATCCCCAAAATGCTACTGTTTTGTGTCCAGAAAATTCCCCAGTGCTGACGAAGTGAAAGGAGAGCATAACAAGAAATGCAGTCTCCCAGAATTAATGGTGCACCACAAATGCACAGACAGATTAAGATTGCACTGGACACTCAAGAGATGCAGACGCAAAGGCACAACAACAGCTAACCAGTGCTCACAAGTCACAAATCCAAATCTGGAAAAGAATACCTTTTGCTCATTGGGGGAGGGGGAAGTGCACAGCAGTAACAGTCCACTACCAGTAAATATACCACAAAGCAGTACAAAAAATTCATGCAGGTGTGGTGGATAGTAGATTCACACTGCTGCAATTATTCTGTGGCACAATAAAAGGTGTCTAATTTAATGGCACGCATTGCGCGCACACACACACACACACACACACACACACACACACACACTCTACAAGTAAGGAACAGCAAATTGAAAACCTTTAGTAATCTAACCAAATAACTGAATTTATACAATGTTGCACCACAACAATCAACAAAGAAATTTCAAGAATTGCTCAAAATATTAACACAGTTATACAAGAAAAATATACCCAAAACAGAAAGACTGCCTTTTTCTCCCAGTTAATTTATCTACACCACATATACGCCCATCCCCTAAAGCACACTTCACAGTACACAGACTGACTGTTCTAAATTAACATTCAAAATCCACACACAAACAATAAACACTCAATGATATGAGCTCAGAAGGGTTTCCTACAATCGATGTACTAAATTTTGAGAAATAAAGACTCAAAAAGGCATTTTTAACAGCTTTTAGAGGTTTTGAATCACAGAGCTCTGAGAGCAAACAGTCTCCAGCTGTCACTACACACACTACCCAGAACTGAGGCTGTGCAGAACAGTCTAGAGCCCATGTGACCTTCAATCCCATGAATCACTGCAGAATTTGCCCTGTAGCTCAATTACAAGGTAAAGGGATGCAAAGTATATTGATTTCAATGTAATTCACATTACAATTGGTGGAGAAGTGGTTTGGAGAAGGCAGACTAATGCAAAGTCATTGGTTTCAATGGACTTCGTGTTCCTCATTATGACACGAAGTACTCCACTTCACATTGCTGATTACTCCGAGGATTCCACATTACTCCTCAAATCACTTTGTGGGGTGAATTTTAGCCACTTCACCCAGCACCATTCGCAGCAGAATTTTTCAATGTTAACAATACTTTGGGTTACAGTACTTGAATTATCAACAATTTTTTGGGGGGAGGGGCTCAATTTAGGAACTGTGTAAGCTATTTAAAATGTTGCTCCTGTCTAGGTTGAGACCTCTTCATGTGGATTTATTTCTTTTTACAGGTCTCAGATAGAGATATAGATATAATAGGACATATGGTTCACAATAAACACAGCAACAGAGTCAAGCCATACAAAGGCAAAAGTACTGGACTTCAGGAGGGCTGACTTTGACAAAATGGGTGCATGCCTAAGGAATGCACTAGCAAATGCCAGGAAGGAGGGGTGGAATAACAATGGGGAATACTAAAAACTGCCATCACAGAGGTAACAAGCCTTTGTGTGAAGCAAATAAACAAAACAAAACGATGTAAGAAACCACTATGGTTCTCAAAGGAGGTGGCAGTGAAGGTCCAAGAGAAAAAGAAATCATTCAGAAAGTACAAGGAATCACAGAAGGAGCAGGACAGAGAATTGTATCAGTTAAAGCAAAAGTAAGCTGGGAAGGAAGTCAGAACAGCAAAGGCCCGAACTGAGGAAAAGATAGCCAACTCAGTTAAGAGGGGGGATAAAACCTTTTTTAGGTACATCAGGGAGTGAAGGAAGACTAAGGGAGGGATAATGAGGTTTAATAAAGGGGAAGGGGGTGGGCAGAGGGTGATGGTGAAAAGGCAGAGATACTAAACAAATATTTTTGCTCAGTATTTACAAATGAAGAGGGGAGGTGCCTAAAACAAACAGTAGTAACACTCTGGATACACGAGTTGATACCGGCCCATTTACAGAAGAAAGGGTTCTGAAAGAACTCTTAAAACTAAAGGTGGACAAAGCAATGGAGCCTGATGGGATTCATCCCAGAATTCTAAAAGAACTAAGGGTAGAACTAGTGACACCACTGACTACCCTCTTTAACAAATCATGGGAGGATGGGGTGGTACCTAAGGACTGGAGGAGGGCAGATGTGATTCCTCTTCACAAATGTGGGAGCAGGGCAGAAGCAGGAAACTACAGACCTGTAGTTTAACCTCAGTGATAGGGAAAATGATGGAATCACTTCTGAAGGAAAGAATTGTCGAGTACCTAGAGGCAAGAGGGGTACAGGACCCAAGGCAGCATTGATTCACGGCAAGAAGGTCATGCCAGACGAATCTAATAGATTTCTTTGACTGGGTGACCAAAGTAGTAAATCAGGGAGGGGCTGTGGACATGGCCTACCTAGACTTTTTAGCAAGGCATTTGACTTAGTCCCACACAAAAGATTAATATTCAAGTTAGCCAGCCTGGGAGTGGGTCCCAAGATGATAGTCTTGGTAAAGAATTGGCTGAAGAATAGGACACAGAGGGTAATAGTAAATGGAGTCCACTCTGAAGAAAGGGGGGTTACTAGTGGGCTGCCACAGGGTTCAGTACTAGGACTGGTCCTCTTCAATGTCTTTATAAGCGACATTGCAGAGGGACTGGAAGGAAAAGTATGTTTCTTTGCAGATGACACAAAGATCTGCAACAGAGCTGATGCACAAGGTGGGGTGGAAAAAGGATGAGAAGGGACTTGACAAGGTAGGAGGAATGGTCAAATGTATGGCAGCTTAGATTTAATGCTAAGAAGTGCAAGGTAATGCACCTGGGAAACAAAAACCCAGGGGAAGAGTACACAATGGGGGGTGAGATACTAACAACAACAAAAATGGAAATGGATCTGGGGGTAGTCATATCAGATGACTTAAAGGTAGGCAAGCAATGTGAGAGGACAGTAAGGAGGGCTGGGGGGATACTGGGATGCAGAGGGAGAGGCATCACCAGTAGAAAACAGGAAGTTGTTATCCCTCTGTACAGACAGCTGGTGAGACCCCATCTGGAGTGCTGTGTGAAGTTCTGGAGACCCAATCTCCGCAAGGACATAGACAAGATGGAAACTGTCCAGAGAAGGGCAACTAAAATGGTGCAGGGTCTGCACCAGAAGACATATGAAGAGATACTAAAGGAGCTTAATATGTATAGCCTCGAGGAAAGGAGGGAGAGGGGGGACATGATAGAAACTTTCAAGTACCTCAAGGGAATCAACAAAGTCCAAGAGGGTAGCATCTTTCAAAAAAAGAGGTGTGCAAGAACAAGGGGGCACAATTGGAAGATAGAGGGGGGCAGCTCAGAGGTAATGTAAGGAAGTATTTTTTCACAGAGAGGGTTGTGGATGCATGGAACGGCCTTCCGGAGGAAGTTGTGGAGTCAAAAACAGTGGTTGAATTCAAGCATGCATGGGACAGCCATAAGGCAATTCTAGGGGGTTGGGGTAGAAAGAAGTAGGCTGCTGGTTAACTAGGATCTGCAGCTTATCCATTAGGTAGGGAAATGGTCAGACTGGGTGGGCCAAGCGGTCCTTTTCTGCATCAAATTCTATGTTTCTATGTTAGGCTATAATGGGGTGGTATTTGTTCCTGTTTCCTTTTTCTTGGGAAGGTTGGGGATTTCTTGAGGGATCATTTGGGTAGGTCTGGACAGGGACTTCCTTCTTGCAGGCAGGTATGGACCGCAAGTTCGGGAGGGGGCTTTTGGCCTGAGGGAAGGAGTGTTTTCTTAGATAGACAGTTATTTTTATTTTATTTTACTTTTTTTTTTATGAAGGAAAGGGGGTTGGTCCTGGGCTAATGGTTGTGGGTGGGTAAAGAAGGTGAGGGGTTCCATGCAGGCATACTCGGTAGGAGTTCTTAGGTGTGACAATATTTCTATTTGGCTGCATTTATGACATCACTGTTCTGGAACTTTGTCTCATGGAATATCAAAGAAGGGAGGGGCAATGCAAAGAAATATTGTATTTTAAGGCATTTAAAAAAAAACAACATCCCCATTTTGTTTGCATACAGGAGACTCACCTTCCCTCATATCAAATTCAGAACCTGAAGGAGCTATGGGAGGGGCAGGTGTTTGGTGCGGGGACTGGCACCAGACAGAGGGTGTTGCCATCTTAGTAGACAGATCAGTACCATTCCAGTTGATGTAAGAAAATAAGGATCCTGGTGGTAGGTACGTATTTGTCCACGGAAGGTTGGCAGGTATGGAAACAAATGTGGGTTCAATATATGGCCCTAATGCTGCTACACCTTCATTCTTTCCTGCTCTGGTGTTGGTCCTCATGCTACTGGCTCATGTCCCTTGCATACTGGGTGGTGATTGGAACCTAGTATATTTGAATGAAATAAATAGATCTTATAGGAGAAGGGTTGGTCTTTCCCCAGCCCAAAGGGCCCTAAGAGAGTTTATGGAGTCTATGAGCTTGATAGACCCCTGGAGAATCATGCATTCTGGGGCACAGTCTTATACATTTTATTCTCCCCCACACAAGTTTTTTTTACCATTTGGATTATTTTCTTATTAGCCAGTCTTTGTTGCAATCTGTTCAGAATTCAAGTATTGAGGCCAGGGTATTATCTGATCATCCGCCTGTACAAATTCACCTATTTCCTCCCCAGTGGCCCTTTCAGGTCTCTAAATCCACAGCTCTTACGGATGAAATGCTTATATCTCATATGAAACCTTTCATACTTCACTCCATAACAGAAAATATCAGTTCAGTACCAGCTATGTTTTTTTTAAAACCAGGAGAGAGAGACACTAAGCTGAAAGCTTGTTTACAGGTGCAACCTGGGAGCACAAGGAAGTTAAGTGTCTTGCTCAGGGTCACACAGTATGCAAGTGGGAGCTGTGGGATTCAAACTCAGGTCTCTAGGTTTGCAGCTCAGAGACTTAAACCACTGCACTATACTGCCTCTGTGCTGTGGGGATCTTTAAAGCCATCTGGAGAGGGGAGCTGATTAGACTAGCCATGATAAGGAAAAAGAAGACATTGAAAGATGTTGAGAATTGGCTGTCTAGAATCAAAGAATTAGGGGCCTCCCTTTCTAAAAATACCAATGAGACAAAGTGGCTAGAACACTCAAGATTACAAGTGCAGTACTCAGCCCACTTTTTAGACCTTATACCATCACTTCAGCTTTGGGAAAACAGCAAAGACCTTCACAGCAACCAAATCCTCTGTTCACTGTGATGGTCCACTGGTGTCCCGATGCTGCTGTCTCTGTGGAGTTTTCCCCCCAAACCAACTCCGACATGGAGTTGGTAATCTATAGTGCAAGGTTTTTTTAACATTTATACAGTGATAACACAATGCCAATTGTCAGCATTGTGCCATCGCTGTAATGACGGTTGCCAAATTTCCTGTTGCTAAGGTGCCATGGACCCTTACTAGACAAGTTGACATGAGCGGCAGCTAGGGTAAAGGCTTCGGCTGTATGATGCTGGTTTGACAACACTTTCATCAACCAGAATCACAGTGACAGGATTTATGTTGACTCCAAGTTGCGGTTGACCTAAATCCCGATTGTCTGCCGGTCTGTATTTTCAGTGGGAGGCTTTGGCCCCCAAGCCCCCCATATTATTGATTATCAGCTCTGAGTTGGAGTTGATTTGGGGAAGGAGTGCAGGACCAGGAGACAGTGTGCCCTGTCTCAGGTGCACCAACACAGTGACTTGTCAGCAAACTGTCGATTTTGTCAACAGGGATGTAGGTCGCTGTGTTGGTGTTGCTGCCCATGGCACGTACCAAAGGCTTTATGTATAGGCAAGGGGAAAAAGCAGGGAAACTGCTAGCCCTATGCCTTAAATAGCAGGCAGCGGTGAGGTGGATGAACGCCATATTAGACCCCACCTCGAAGCAGCTGGTATCAAACCCTAAGCAGCTGGTGGAGAGTTTCAGGCTCTATTACCAACAGCTCTACACCTCACCAGAGACAGATTCTGCTTGGCAAGAAAAGTTGGGGAATTTTTTATCAGACGTAGATATGCTCAGACCTGTAGAGGAGCAGCAGAACTCTTTGACTGGTCCTATACAAGAAGCAGAAAAAATTGAGGTGATTGGGTCACTGCCCTCTGACAAAACCCCGATGCAGGACAATTTTGTCCAGCTCTTTTATAAAACTTTTAAAAGTGAGCTTGCACCGACCTTAACTTTGCTGTACAACAACCGTTATGCTTCAGACATTAAAGGGTCTTCTTTATTTGAAGTTAAAATCATCCCACTTCCTAAACCTGGCAAGAACCTTGATGACCCAGATAACTATCAACTGATATCCCTTTTGAATGTGGACATTAAGCTTCTGGCGTCTGTTCTGGCTGCAAGACTCAGAAAGGTCTGGTCCTGTTTAATAGGCTCGGAGCATGCAGGATTTGTCTCTGGGTATCACTATTGTGGCCACTTTAGGAAAATTCACCACTTGTTCTTTGCAGTCGGGGATGCCAAACTGGACTCAGTGTTGGTATCCCTGGACATAGAGAAAGCTTTTGGCCAAGTTTCTTGGGCCTGTCTATTTGCATATATGGCATCCCAACTGAATTTGTGAATTGGGTCAAAATGTTATATATGGTTCCTTCAGCTAGGGTCTTGTGTAATGGGGAACTATCAGAACCCTTTCTGTTGACAAGGAGCACTCATCAGGGATGCCCCTTGCCCCCCCATGTTATTCAAGTTATATATAAAGCCTTTAGTGAGGAAAATGATCTCTTCCTCCTTAATAAAAGTGATTAAGGAGGGAAACTTTGAGTATAAACTCTCAATGTTTGCCAATGATGTGGTGCTGCATATCTCTGACTGGAGATCATCTCTCCTTGCAGCTTTAACCCTGCTCTCAGAATTTGGCCTGATATCAGGTTATAAATGAAATTTACAAAAGAACAGTGTTTCCTTTAACCACAGAGTGCACCAGAGCAGATATTGTGTCTTTAGGGTTCAATTCAAAATCTCAGGCTCTACCTTATCTGTGTATCAAGTTGTCCCCTGACATGCATAAGCAAAAAAAAAACTTAACCAAGACTTAATCATTTAACAAATAGAGTTTGATTTACAGAGGTGGCAGCAGTTACCAGTGTCCATTTGGGGTTCTATTAATATTCTTAAAATGGCTATTTTGCCCCAAATTATGCATCCGCTGAATATGATCACACTTGTGTTGCTCAAGGCCTGATTTATCAAACTCCACTCAATATGGTCTAAATTTATTTGGTTAGAGAAAGTCTCCACAGGGCTCTACTTAAATTGTGCAGACCTAGAAAACTAGGGGGCATTCAACTTTCTCATGCAATGAACTATTACTTTGCTCCACATGGCTCCAAGTATTTACAATGGGGCCATCCAATAGAAGATATACACCAGATTGGTTAAAAATAGAGGCGGCTCATGCAGAACAGCATAGAGTATTGCTGCATTCATTATTATATATAAACTTGGTAAACTTGGTATGTATAGACAAAGTAGGCCATTTGACCCATTTAATTGTCTCCCACTCATAGTGGGCTTATCTGTTAATATTTCTTATGCTATTCAATGACAGAAATTTATCCAACCTATTTTTAAATGAGTCAAAAGAGGTAGCTTCTAGTACATTTTTGGGCAAATTATTCCAAATTGTTGGTGTTCATATATTATAAAAGTTCTGGTGCCTATTTGTTCTTGCCCTATTTATAAATATTTGTTTACTGTGTGATCTAGAGTTTACTAATTTATTAATCTTTTTTATGTTACATTGTAACATTAGGGTCTTGTCTTCCATGATACAGTATAAAAATAATAAATCTCCTCTAATTCTTCTGGATTCCAATGAGTACAAATTTAGATCTACTAATCTGTCTGCATATTCCTTATATTTTAGGCCATTTATTGATTTAGTTGGTCTCCTTTGAACTTTTTCCACTTTTGAAATATCCTTCTTTAAATATGGGCTCCAAATCAGTGAACCATAATCAAGATGGGGGAGTACATATGTCCTATATAACTTTAGGACACAATCTTTGTTCTTTGAAAGGAAAACTCTTTTAATGGAGTGAATAATACTGTTGCATTTCTCTACTGTTTTGACAATATGTGTGCCCGATGATAATCTAGAATTTATCCATACACCTAGGTCTTTTTCACAAGTACTGTTCTTTATTGGCTTATTATTTAATAGATAAGAATATTTTGGATTATTTTTCCCAAAATGTATCACTGCACATTTGTCTTCATTAAATATCATATTATTTTGTTCACCCCATCTTTCTATTTTGTATAGACTATTTTTTAATTCATTATAGTTGACTAGTGCAGTAACTTTTCCACCAATTTTGGTATTGTCTGCAAATTTGGTTATATAAGAGTCCACCCCATTACCCATATCACTGATATATAGTCCAAACAGTAAAGGGCCTAGCACAGATCCCTGGGGGGACAACACTACTAACTCTACCCTAGTCCAAAAGAACTGAGTTAATACGTACCATCTGTTTCCTGTTTGATAACCAATTTCCAATCCATCTTATAATAACTTTGTTTAAATCTATCTCCATCATTTTTATGATTAATTTATGATGAGGGACCATATCAAATGCCTTTCCCAGGTCCAAAAATATTACATCAACAGGTTTACCCTTATCTAATTTACAGCTAACATGATTATAGAATGCTAATAGATTTGTGTGACAAGAAAGTCCTCTCCTAAAACCATGTTGTGTAAGGTCTTGCAGGCCTAATCTAATTACATCCTTCTCAATAACATTTTTAATCAATCTTTCCAGTATCTTACAACAAATACATGTTAGGCTAATTGGTCTATAATTTGTTACATTTGATTTATTTCTCTTTTTGTGTATTGGTACTATAATGGCTTTTTTCCAGTCCATGGGAATCATACCAGTTAGAAGAGACTTGTTTAATATTTCTGTCAAGGGATTTATTATTACATCAGAATGGTGTTTCCATACTATTGTATCAATATTATCTGGGCCTGAAGAAGAAGATGTCCTTAATTTTAGTAATTCCTGCAGCACCGTATCACGACTGATAATGAAGGCATCTAAGTCTGTTACTCCTGGAATGATTACCTTTGAGGTATATTCCTGATATGTGGTCACAAAATATTCATTGAAACTATCAGCCATTTCTTTATTGTTCAGTATTGTTTTTCCATTTACATACACTGAATTAATTTTTTTACCGGTTTGCTTATTATTATTTATATAGGCCTAGAATGCTTTCTGATTTTTACTAGATGCCAATTTATTTTCAGATCTGACTTTTCCTTTTTTAATAATAGATTTAAACAATCTCAGTTGATTTCTATATTTTTTATAATTTATCGAAGTTGGACTGTTTTTATATTTCTTAAAGGCTTTATTTTTTCTTCTTATCTGTGTCTTAATATTTTTATTGACCAATATGGAATATAACCTTTGTTATTTTTGTCTTTATGCCTTGGAATAAGATTAAATATTATTTCTTGAATTTTAGATTTTCCCACATAGAGTTAATGCATAACTTACTATAGGATTCTCCCCAATCCAGTTTTTTAAAGGCTTCAATAATCTTATTCCAATTGGCTCTTTTTTAATCAAAGGATAGTGGTGATCTATTTAGTTTTGGTTTTTCAATATTGATTGTACATTCTACAATATTATGATCACTATTTTCTAAATGGGGGAGGATATCTATATGGTCAATTCTATCAATTGAATTTGATATAATTAAATCTAGTATACTTTTCTCCCTGGTTGGAGCATCAACTAATTGATGTTAGCCATGAGATATTATAGTATCAATCAATATTTCATCGAATGCAGTAATACCTTTCAGATCATTCCAGTTTATACCTGGAGTATTAAAGTCTCCCAAAATCAACACATCTCCCAAACCAGAAACTTTACTTATTTTCTCTATTAAATTATTATTATAAACACTACTACTATTAGAAGGTTTGTAACAGATCCCCAGATTGATTTTTGGCAAATGGGGAAAAATTATACTCAACCATAGAGTTTCGGGTATATTTTCAGAATTGTCATTTAGTTTGATTTCTTGACATTGTGTCAGTTCCAAAATATAACAACATACTCCCCCACCTTTTCTTCCTGTATGTTTTTTTTAAGAAGAATTGAAACCCTTCGATATTATTGGACCAGTTATTACACTCATCCCACCATGTTTCAGTTACACATACAATGTCAATGTTGTGATTATTTATCAATGTCTTTAGTTCAGTTAGCTTTACGTTATTCAAACTACGAGCATTAATATTCCAAATTTTCAGTTTCCTAGATCTTAAATTAATAGGATTTGCATTGCATTTTTGATTTATGTTAATTTTAGGATTTATGTTGGATTTATTGCCCTCATTGCCCTTTTTTCCTAGTTTAAAGCTTTATGTATGACACCCTCAAAAATCCTGCCCAATTTATAAGCACCTTGTTTGCTCAGATGAAGACCATCCCAACAAAATAGGGATGGAGTGTCACTAAAGCATTCCCAAAGGGGAATGGACTTATAGCCTTCTTTAAGAGTCCATTTCCATATCCACTCATTTATGCATTTGATCTTTCATGTCGTTTGATAATTTGCTCTAGGAACTGGTAATATTCCGAGAACCATGTCTCACATTTATGTCCAACTAGTGTTTTACCAATGTTTATATACTTCTGTTTTATTTCATCAATCAACAGTTTCTTGAGATCATTTGTACCTGCATGGATCATAACAAGTGGATTGTGGCCTGCATTTTGCAGAATATCAGGACACATTTTATTTATATCTACGCTAAACATCTGGCTGGTTTAAAAGCCACCCCATAGGATGCTCTCAAAGGATGCATTCATTACTTTGTCAAGTCTTACATTTAGTCTACAGAATACACCTCTATCAATCCCTTTTTTTCATAATTTGAACAGCCTAATAGACAAGAAAGTGCCGGTACAGTAGCAGTGGAAGGGAGTAGAAGTATTCTCTCTGAAAGATCTTGTTAAGAATGAGGTTTTTATATCATCTGAAGAATTTTGGAGTAGGTTTCAGCTTCCTGTCAAGTCATTTTTCCAGTATATACAGTTACGTCACTCTGTGCTGCAGGTGTTGGGCTCTTCTTCTTTGCATGGAGAAGCTGGTCCAGTTTTTATAGAATTCTCTACTGTACCTGTTCAAGCCAAGCCTATTTCTGGGCTTTACAATAAGATGCAATAAGGTACAATGAGATAAGTTAATGTAGGCCAAGGTTTCTCCATCTGCTTTTTATTGGCAGTTGGCTCTTTATTTCAAGTATTCCTTGGAAGTCTGGGTGGGTATCTGGAAAAATGGGTATTCATTCCTGAAACAGGATAGAATGCACTTACTTCAGTTTAACATCCTTCATAACCTTTGTTTCATTTATTCTAGATTACATTCAGTGCTTTGCAAACCTAATATCTGGGTGTCCCACACCACTAAAATGCAGTTAGTGTTGCTAGTTACGAGATGCTTTATGGGTCTGCTCCTCTGCAACTTTAACCCTGTCTCTGAGCCTTCACAAGGAGCTGCACCTGCTAGTCTGCAAGTACCTTGCACCCTCCTATAACACTAATCCTGTTACCTGATGACTTAATAGTTCTGCAACCTTACTCCCTCTATAGCATGACCCTCACATATGCTAGGCCTTTTGCTCCCCAATGCATGCCCCCCTTCCTGTTATAAATCATTTCACCTTTTCTGCCATGGTGTTCTTATATGCATCTCTCACTTACTGCCAAGATTGCCCTTCTGTACCCTCCTCAGACTATCTTAAGAGAGGACATACTTAGATTTTTAGGTTGTTGTTAAATGCTCTCAATAAAATCTTGCTGCTGCTCCTTCTATGCTCAGGCAATGTTGAGCTGAACCCCAGGCCAATCTCCTCCATCTCAGCTCCCTCTGAGTTGGTTCAGCTGAAGGAAATAAGCCTTCTTCATTTAAATGCCTGTAGCCTATTAAGGAAATTTGACTCAATACAATCTTGGACTTGCCATTCTAAGCCTGACATACTGGTGGTTACAGAAACCTGGCTTAGACCTTCTATCTCTGACTTTGAAATTAACATTTCTTCCTACAATGTCTTAAGATCCAACAGGCTTTCTAGAGGGGGTATGGTCACAATCTATGTCCATGACATCTTCTCTGCCACTTTAACTGATGCTACTATTCTACCTAAGGAGTTTGAGAGTCTGACCTTAAAGGTCTAACTTCCATCCACTATGTTCCTTACTATTATTGTGTGCTATAGACCCCCTTCAGTGGGGCTTAAGTTACTGGAGCACCATTGTAATAACTTGGACAAACCATCTGCTGAGGTCATTATTTCGGGTGACTTCAGCCTCGACTGGTTCTTTCCATGTTCCCAACAATTAAAAGCCCTCTGTGACACCTTCAGCCTTACCCAAATCATTACAGAAATCACCTGTCCAAATATTAAAAATCTAGACCCTAGCACCTTACTTGACCTAATTCTAGTAAATAAACTTCACCTGATCTCTCATTCGGGTATTTTCTTCAATGACCTAAGTGACCGCTGCGCTATAGCCTGCATGAGGGACATCCCTAAAATTGCTTCCACTTCTAGATACATTTATAAAAGAAGACTTCATAACCTTGACCAACATGCCGTCCTTGTAGCTCTTCAAAACTCCTGTTGGCAGGACTTCTACCTGGCCCACACTGTAAGTGAGGCCTATAAGCAGTTTCAAGACATCGTTCTTGGAACTATAAATCGACTTATGCCCTAAGCCAAAATTCGTACTGTGAAAAAAATTGTGCCCATGGTTTATGGTCATCCTGAAAGCCACACTGCTCCATAGGGATGCCCTCTGGAAGAAGGTGCGGAAAACTGAAACTCCATCTGACTGGGCAGCCTTTAGAGCAGTAAGGAATCTGTGTACAAAGCTAATCAGGGCTGAAAAAGCTAGATACTATCAATCTGAACTAACCTCTGCCTCCAACTGTTCAGCAAAATTTTGGAAGACCCTAAAGGACATCGAAGGACATAACCTAGCTAGCTTCCTCCCTGCAAACATTTCCACGAGTGGTTCCTACAGCACTGATAAGCACAGCATCTTAGATCCTCTTAATAACCATATTACCGTGTCTTGTCTGCCCCATCACCCACTTTTTCAATCTATTCTTTACTCATGGTGCCATCCCGTCTGTTTGAAAAAAATGCCCATGTCATTCCGCTGTTCAAATCTGGTGATCTGAGTGATCTAAACAACTATAGGCCCATATTGCTTTTTCCCATTTTATTAAAATGATCTAAAAATTATATTTGGAATCTCATAACCTGCTTAATCCTGTTCAATCAGGGTTCAGACTGTGTCACAGTACAGTATGTGCACTTGCTAAACTAATGATTGGCTAAAGGCCTTGAATGCTAAACAGCATGTATGCACCTTATTCCATGACCTTAGTAAGGCCTTGATATGGTTGACCATGACCTGCTACTGCTTAGTCTTCAAAACTTTGGCCATTACTCCACTAAGTTAAGTTGGTTCACCAGTTATTTAATGGGTCACCATCAACAGGTCAAGCAGACGGAAAAACTCTCCCCACTAAAACTTCTCCTCAGCGGTGTGCCTCAAAGGTCTATTTTAGGTCCACTTTTATTTGCACTCTACATCAACAACATTAATTCCCATATTACAACAGCAAACATTTATCTTTTTGCTGATGACACTGTCCTTTATATAGATAGGCCCACCCCAGATCTGGCATGCAAGGACCTGCAATTAGAGTTTAACCTTCTGCAACAAAACCTCCTGCATCGGAAGCTCTTGTTAAATGCCAAGAAACCAATGCCATGCTTTTTCCCCCTGTAACCCTAGTTTCAAATCACTGCCCAGTACCTCAAATTGCCACCCTCTTGGGGGAGTCACTGGAGTTCATGACCAAATTCAAATATCTGGGGTTCTGGGTTGACTGTAAGTTGTCCTTCCTTGACTATATCGATGAGTTAGCAAAAGAATGGAAACAAAGGTTTGGTCTGTTCTTCTGCATTAAGCATTTACTCATGCAGAAAGCCAACATGAGATTGGTACAATCCACCTTCCTTTCTTTTCTTGACTACACCAACTTCCTTTATGGTTAAGGCCCCAGTACTGCTCTAGCTAAGCTCGACACGCTTTACCATTGAACCCTATGATTTATAACTGTTGCCCCTTACTCCAAGCTCAATTGGTTCTCTCTTAAACCCGGACATCAAAAAAATGCTGCCACCTGGATATACAGAGCAATAATCAACAAGCTGCCTCAGTACATTTCAGATTGTCTGCTTGCTTGTACTGTGAGTAGCTACCCACTCAGGAGTCTCTCCTTCATCTCCCTTGTCATCCCTAGAGTTAGAATGAAATTTCATTGGGCTTTCATTAGCCATGCCCTTCCCATCCTGTGAAATAACCTCCAAAAAACCTTAAAAATAGCAACACCTGACAAATTAGCCACCTTTATAATTCTAATTGCACATACCTTGAACGAGTCCTGTAAATGCTTCCCTTGACAGCCCGCTGTCTTACTACTCTGCATCCTTGACCTCTGCCATTCCTCAAGTTGGTCTGCCTCTTGCTAACTCCCTAGCTATTAGCCACTCATCAGTGTACCTTTTATATGTATGTATGTATTGATTATATTGTGTAAATATTAGGATTATTATGCCTGCTGCGAGCCTCATGTACTGTTGTTCTTCCATTGCCAGTTTGGGGATTTTTATGGTTTCTTTGTTGCTTTGTAAAAGTTTTATCATTTGTTATTCATCTGTTGTCTTATCTGATTTCTCAGGTCCATATTTTTTTGTAGACTCTATTTTTGCTCCGAGGGTCCAGGGCATCCTTCCAGAGTACCCACTCAACTACTGCCTCTACTCCCAGCCTGAAATCCCCTCTCCTTGGTCTCCTACTTGACCCATGGTCCATCCAGCCCCCCCAGATCACCCCACGGGAGAGGGCCTGCCCTCCCTTGATGGCTTTTCTGAAATTAGAGGGATGGCCATGATATCGAGGCCTCAGCTTGGGAGAGTTGAGTCTGATAGGTTCAGCAATGGGATGTGGGCAGGTCTCTTGGGTCTTTTTCATCTCCACTGAACCTCAAGGATTTTCTCATTGAGGTTTTTCCCCTGGAGTGTGGATGTGCAATGACGTCTGCCCAGGTGTGTTGCTTACATCCGCAACTGCTCTGCCCTCTGATTGCCCCAGCTCCTGAAGAGCCTCCAACATCCATCCAGAGCCTCCAAGGAGCTGGGTGAAGCCCACAACTCACCCCAGGAGAGAAGAGGAGAGCTGTCCTCCAGATGCTCAATCCTCTCCCTTCCCAGCTAACCCCCAGTGACCCAAGTCTGTTCCCGAACCCAGGTCACCAGCATGGCATGACATGTGGTGTCCAGCTCCTCAACCCTCAGCGCCACTGGACTGGCTTGACTAGGTCCATCTTGTAAATGAGTTTGTCTCTCAATGATGTTTCACCTGGTAAAATAAAGATTAATTGATTGATTGACATAAAATGGGTAGAACTGTGAGTCCTTCTTGCCCAAGGTGTTCACACAAAGATGGTACTTTGGTTCAACTGCTTTGGACATGCCCAGCAGTTACGGCCTACCAGTGTACTGTTCAAGCCTTATTTTTTGCTCTTTTTGGTCACTCCTGACTTTTCATGGCAGAGATATGTATTCCAGGTAATTATCCTCAGATTCTATATGAGCCATATAAATATTATATAGTCTGTACTGCAGGGGTGACCAAATTGTTATTAATGAGACATTGGATAGACTATAAAGTGCCCTCAAAAACAGAGTGGGTTCAAGAAGTTTTACATGCATTAAATGCAGAGAGGGCTATTGCCATGGCTAATCAGACCCTTAAGAAATTCCAGACCCTTTGGGAGCCTTTTCTTTCTGTGTTTTCTGGAAGCTGAAATCTTCAAACATGTCCTTTTCCCTCTAACTCAGGTTTTTGTCTATGTTACAGTGATACTTGGGAGTGATGTTCATATTTACAGAGCAGCCCTACTCATTGTAATTTTAGATTGAAAGCTGGTACAGATGATTACTGTGTGGGATGAAGGGAGGTAATGGGTGGGGGGTTCAGGGTTGGAGGGAAGAGGTCTGGAAGTGGGGTTTTGTTGTTTGTGCATTGTTTTTAGGGTTAATCGTGTGTCTTTGTTTATTATTTCTCTTACTCAATTTGTCAGTGACATTCCAGGCGGTATGTACAGTATTTTTGAATAAATGTTATTACAGTTCTTTTGTATTCTCTCTGGTAATGCATTCCTTTAAGAATTTCAATAAAGTTTATTAAGTTGCAAATAAAAAATCAGGATTTAAGACATACCTTATAAACTGCTAATGATAAATAAAACTAGGATGATCATCAAAACATGCATTTCTATAAAAAGGAAAAAAAGTGCCTACTTACAGTAGCACGTATTTGGTTGAAAAAAAAACATAGATACATAGACAGTTTCGGCAGATAAGGGCCTATGACCCACCCAGTCTGCCCATTTGAGCTTGTAAGTTCAGTTTATGTTTTCTTAGAAGTCTGTTGTCCCTTACCCCTGACCTCCAGAATTCCTTTATGTCTATCCCATGCATTCTTAAATCCCGTGATTGTTACAGCCCCCACCACTTCCTCTGGCAGGGTGTTCCACTTGCCACCACCCATTCTGTGAAGAAATTGTTCCTCACCTTTCCTCTGAATTGTCCTCCCTCCAACTTCATCCCATGCCCTCTAGTCCTGGAAGAGCTTTTTTGCTTAAAAATAGTGCATTCCTGCACTCTGTTCCTCCCTCTAAGATACTTGTATGTCTCTATCATGTCCCCTCTCTCCTTCCTCTCTTCCAGGGAGTACATATTCAATTTCTTCAACCTGTCCTCATAGGACTTGTGATGCAATCCATGTACCATCTTTGCCCTCCTCTGAACCTTCTCTACCCTGTCTATGTCCTTATGTAGGTAAGGTCTCCAGAACTGTACACTGTACTCCAGGTGAGGCTTCACTAGTGTCTTGCATAGTGGAATTATGACCTTCCTTTTCCTGCTGGTGATGCCCCTGTCTATGCATCCCAGCATCCTATTTGCTATTCCTGCTGCCTTGTCACACTGTTTCCCTACCATGAGGTCATCAGAGATAATAACCCCAAGATATCTTTCCTGCTTGGTGCATGCTATATCCTCACCCCCCCAACTGATATATTGTGCAAGGGTTTTTGTGCCCCATATGCATTATCTTGCACTTCTTTGCACTGAATTTCAACTGCCAAACCCCTGACCATTCTTCAAGTTTCTGCTGGTTCCTTCTCATTTTGTCTACACCCTCTGGTGTGTCTACTCTGTCACAGAGCTTTATGCCATCAGTGAACAGTGAAATTCTGCCTTCTAGGTCCTGCACAATGTCACTGATGAGGATGTTGAACAAGACCGGTCCCAGCACTGATCCCTGTGGTACCCCACTGGTCACTCTTCCCTCCTGTGGCATGACAGCCATTTACCATATTAATTTAAAACTTATATCTCAGCAGGAGTCAGTATCTGTTGAGATTAAGTAGACATATACTTTATTAGAAGTAGAAGGGGTTAGGGTTAAAAAGAGAAAGAAAAGAAAGAAAGACAGTGTGTGTTCTGTGCTGGGAAGGGTACTGTATCAGCTGACTTTGCTAAACCAGTAGGAGGAAAGAGAGCTTAATTGGGAGTGTGGCTTATACACTATAAAAGCAGGTGACTCAAATTACAACTTTCTGTTGCTAGTCTTGCTTGTAGAACAGAAAGCAGCTAACTAAAAGAAGCTACATTTTCTTATTAATTTAAAACTTATGTCTCAGCAGGAGTCAGTATCTGTTGAGATTAAGCAGACAGATACTTTATTAGAAGTAGAAGGGGTCTTATTTAGGGTTAAAAAAAGAAAGAAAAGAAAGAAAGGCAGTGTGTGTTCTGTGCTGGGAAGGGTACTGTATCAGCTGACTTTGCTAAACCAGTAGGAGGAAAGAGAGCTTAATTGGGTGTGTGGCTTAGACACTATAAAAGCAGGTGACTCAAATTACAACTTCCTGTTGCTAGCCTTTTTTCTCACTAATTGCCCTCCATCCACCCACCCTAAGCCAGTTCTACTTTTATAGCCACTGGATTTGACTGTCAACAGGAACTTCCTGTTTGGCAGTAGGAAGGGAAGGATCATAGAGAAACATTGGTTTTGTCAACCCTAAAGGAAAAAAGTAGCTCACTCCCCCCCCAGCTGCTGGTGGTCTGACATTGAGCAAGGAAGAAGGAGGCTACTGAAGAAGACAGGAAGTTGCTGTCCCAGAACAGGAAGGAGGAGAGAGTAAGCATACAGAGAAACAGTAGCGGGGACACAAAATAAGACATGATAGGAGTGGTGCAGTGCAATGGCTGTGGGGTGGCAGTGTTCTGGGAGACATTCTGGAGGCTGCGATGCTGCCCTATTTGCAGGCACCTCTCTGGTCTGAGAGAGGAGGTTGCCTGTCTCCAGGCTGACCTGGCTAGGATTCGCAAAACCTCCTCCGCCACCCAGGGACCACCAGGGCCAATGCCACTACCTCAGCTGTTGCCAAGAAAGAGGAGAGGCTGGACCAGGATGGGCTCAGGGAGGGAAAGAATGGTGGAACAGAGTTGCATCCCTCCAGCTGTACCTCTCCACAATTCATTCGGTCTTCTGGTGAAAAGTGGTTCCTCTATGAAGACACCTGCAGTGGAGATCAAGGAGGATGCTGGGAACCTTCACAAAGGAGACCCACAGGAGGGTGGCATGGGACCCCACAGGGGAAGGAAACAACTCCTGGTGGGGGACTCAATCATTAGGGGGCTAGAAATGGGGGAGGAAAGTAAGGTGCCTGCCTGGCGCCACAGCTTGGAGGGACAGGAAGCAAATCCTCAGGATCATGGGAGGAGCTGCACAAGGGAGGGAGCTGGATGTCATTGTCCACCTAGGGACAAATGACCTGGCTAGGAATGGGATAAGAGCAGTGCAAGAGGAGTTTGTAGAGTTGGGGAAGGGCCTTAGACAAGTAGCGCATACGGTAACCTTCTCAGAGGTGCTGCCTGTCTATGGCAAGGGTGATGCTAGGGCACTCCTCACCAGGGAATTCAATGAGTGGTTAAAAAACTGGTGTGGAGCTAAGGGTTTTGGCTTCATTGGGGACTGGAGAGCCACCTGGAGGGATGCAGACCTATACTGGTGCGATGGTCTGCACCTATCCGGGGGGGGAACCAGGATCCTAGGTGAGAGGTTTAAATGCTTCATTGGCAAGCATTTAAACTAGCCAAGGTGGAAGGCACTGAAAAGAAGCAGGGAAATCCCAGCATCCTCCCACAAAACATGGTAATTAGTGAGGTAAACACCAAGGTAAAGAAGTTATTAGGGAGCAGAACAGAGGTAAATGTAAAAAAAGGCAAAGGCAGTAAGGACAGAAATGAGGCTAAAAGGGGTAAGGCTATCAAAAAGTGGAGGGTGATGAGTACCAATGCCCATAGTCTGTGTAACAAGCTCCCTGAACTAGTGGCCTTGATAGAAGAGGGTTGCCTGGATATTGTGGCAGTCACAGAAACATGGTACACAGAGAACCATGTCTGGGATTTCAACATAAGAGGATACACAATCTACAGGAGGGATAGGGAGGGTAAGAGAGGAGGAGGAGCAGGAGTAGTTCTCTATGTAAAGGAAGGGATCAAAGCAACAGAACTAAAGAGTGAACAGGGAGCAGATGAGGCACTCTGGGTCACCCTGGAGACAGGAAATGGCACCACAATCTGCATGGGGTTGTATACAGACCCCCATCTCAGGGGGAAGGAATGGACAAGGAAATGATAGAAGGCTTCCTTAGAATGGCAGAAAAAGAGGAGATATTGTTGATGGGGGACCTGAATATGCCAGATGTTAACTAGAGCACCTTTGCTGCAGGCACATCCAAGAGCAGGGTCATTCTTGATACCCTACAGGGGGCATGCCTCAGACAGATAGTATTGGAACCCACTCAGGAGGGAGCAGTCTTAGACCTGGTAGTCTCAAATGGGGACAGAGAAAGAATCTCAGATTTAGAAGTGGGTAGCCATCTGGGAACAAGCGACCACCAAACAGTGTGGTTCATGATAAACACAGCCATACAATCAAGCCATACAAAAGCAAGAGTATTGGACTTTAGGAGGGCTGACTTTGGGAAAATGAGAGAGTGCCTCAGAAAAACACTAGCAAACAGGCAAGAAGGAGGGGTGGAGGAACAATGGGGGAGTAATCAAAACAGCCATCACAGAGGCAACAAGCCTTTGTGTAAAGCAAATCAATAAAACACAATGAAGGAAAAAAATGCTATGCTTCTCCAAAGAGGTGTCAGGGAAGGTTAAGGAGAAAAGGATAGCATTCAGGAAATTTAAGGAAATACAGAAGGAGCAGGATAGAGAACTTTATCAGTTAAAGCAGAAAGAGGCTGGGAAGGCAGTCAGAATAGCAAAGGCCCAAACTGAGGAAAGGATAGCCAGTTCTGTTAAGAAGGGGGATAAGACCTTTTTTTTTATAGGTACATTAGGGAGCGGAAGAAAGTCCAAAGGAGGGATACTGAGGCTTAATAAAGGGAAGGGAATGTGGGTAGAGGGTGACAGTGAAAAAGCAGGGAAACTGAATGAATATTTCTGCTCAGTATTCACAAAGGAAGAGGAGGGGAGGTACCTAAACCAAACAAGAGAAACACTCTGAAGATGGGGGTCAATACCAGTCCATTTACAGAAGAAAGGGTTCTGAAAGAACTAATAAAATTGAAGGTGGACAAAGCAATGGGGCTTGATGGGATTCACCCAAGAATTCTAAAAGAACTAAGGGTAGAACTAGTGACACTGCTGACTACTCTCTTTAACAAATCATGGGAGGATGGGGTGGTACCTGAGGACTGGAGAAGGGCAGTTGTGATTCCTCTTCACAAAAGTGGGAGCAGGACAGAGTCAGAAAACTACAGAACAGTTAGTTTGACCTCAGTGGTAGGGAAAATAATGAAATAACTTCTGAAGGAAAGAATTGTTGAGTACCTAGAGGCCAGTGGGACACAGGACCCAAGGCAGCATGGATTCACAATGGGAAGGTCATGTCAGATGAATCTAATAGATTTCTTTGAATTGGTGACCAAAGTAGTAGACCAGGCAGGGGCTGTGGACATGGCCTACCTAGATTTTAGCAAGGCATTTGATACAGTCCCACACAAAAGATTAATACACAAGTTAGCCAGCCTTGGAGTGGGTCCCAAAGTGGTAGCCTGGATAAAAAATTGGCTAGACAACAGGATGCAAAGGGTAGTAGTAAATGGAGTACACAGTGAAGAAAGGAGGGTTACTAGCAGGGTACCGCAGGGTTCAGTACTGGGACCGGTCATTTTTAATGTCTTTATAAGTGACATTGCAGAGGAACTAGAAGGAAAAGTATGTCTCTTTGCAGATGACACAAAGATCTGCAACAGGGTTGATACACAAGATGGAGTGGAAAGGATGAGAAGGGACTTGGCAAGGTTGGAGAAATGGTCAAATGTATGGCAGCTCAGATTCAATGCAAAGAAGGCAAGACGGGAGGGTGAGCTGAATGTCATTATCCACCTAAGTACTAATGACCTGGCAAATGGGGAGCCAAAGGAAGTTCAGGAAGAGTTTAGGAAATTGGGGAAGGGTGTCAAGCAAGTAGCTACTTCTGTCACTTTTTCAGAAGTACTTCCCAAGAGAGGCAAGGGAGCATAGAGTGCATGCACCAGGAACTTTAACTCATGGTTGAAGAACTGGTGCTGTGAGGAAGGGTTTGGATTCATTGGTGACTGGGGACCCACCTGGAGGATGGAGGTTTGTTCAAGCCTGACGGCCTGCATCCATCCTGGAGGGAATCCAAGCACTCAATGATAAGTTTAAATGCTACGTTGACAATTTAAACTAGCGAGGGGGGGTTGCAGGCCAGCAAGGAGGGTACCTACTTGCTCACCTCCCACAGCTAGCAGTGGAACCAGTGAACCAGAGGAGTGGCTATCTCTGCAAAGCAGTGTGCAAAAGATGGAGATTAGTGCCCAAGAGGTGGATAGGCAGAAAAGGGGCAAAATTCAGCAGAAGGGCAGACAGCAAGGAGAACCAGGGATAAAGGATAACCAAGGAAGGAGCTGGAGTAGAACAGAGAAACAGTCTAGGGAGTACAAATCATGTAAAGCCATGTGTGCAAATGCCAGGAGGCTTAGCAACAAAATGGAAGATCTGGAGGCTGTCATGGTGCAGTCAGACCTGGACATTGTGGCCATCACTGAAACCTGGTGTAATGATAACCATGACTGGGAGATGGCCATACCTGGCTACAATATATTCAGAAGAGACAGAGCAGGCAGGAAGGGAGGAGGAGTGGTACTGTATGTGAAAAATGACATAAGGGCCACAGAGATCCAGGAGAAACAAAATGGGGGAGA
The DNA here is from genome assembly GCA_016271365.2 of Neoceratodus forsteri. Taxonomy (NCBI): domain Eukaryota; kingdom Metazoa; phylum Chordata; order Ceratodontiformes; family Ceratodontidae; genus Neoceratodus; species Neoceratodus forsteri. The sequence goes on from CM057458.1 coordinate 897,229,503, forward strand.
GATACTGTGGGTTAAGCTAGAAAGGAAAATGGGGACAGCCATCCGCACAGGTGTGGTCTATAGACCACCAGCCCAGGAGGAAGAAACAGATAGGGAGCTGATGCTAGCCATCCAAAGGATGGCAGACAAGGGTGAGGTAGTACTGATTGGAGGCTTCAATATTCCAGACGTGGACTGGAGCATCCCAGCAGCAGCATCAACTAGAGCATATTTATCCTGGACTCCTTCAGGTGCCTTCCTCAAGCAACTGGTCATGGAACCAACTCGGCAGAAGGCAATATGGACCTTGTGCTCACAAACAGGGACAGTGTGATGGGGGTAACAGTGGGGGAGCACCTGGGGAACAGTGACCACCAGTCATTGTGGTTTGAAATCACAGAAAGAGCAGAACCAAACCACACAAAAACACGTATCCTGGATTTTAGGGGGGCAGACTTTGGGAAAATGGGGAGATACTTGAAAGAGGCATTAAGGGGAATGGAACAGGAATCAGAGGTTGAGTAACAGTGGGCAGTATTTAAAATGGGGATTACAAGAACAACAGAATTATGCATTAAGCAGGTTAGCAAAAGGAAAAGGAAGAAGAGACCATTATGGTTTTCCAAAGAGGTAGCAAAGAAAGTGAAAACCAAAAAGATTGCATTCAGGCAATACAAAAAGACACAGGCAGAAGGGGATAGGGAGAAGTACCAGGAGAAGCAAAGGGAGGCAGGGAGGTCAGAAAGGGAAGTCAAAGTTCAGACAGAACACATTGCAAAATCAGTGGGTAGAGGGGACAAACCTTTAACAGGTACATAAGTGAATAAAAAAAAGCAAAGGGAGGGACAGTGAGACTGAAGGGGGAGGGTTGGGGCCATGTGGAGGATGACAATAGTAAAACTGACATATTGAACAGATATTTCTGCTCAGTCTTTACTGAAGAAGAGGAGGATAATGGGTCTGAAGGGAGTACAACGGGTGAGAATGGTGCAGAAATGGACACAAGTCCCTTTACATGAGAAAGGGTCCTGAAGGAACTGGAAGTAATAAGAGTTGATAAAGCAAAGGGGCCAGATGGGGTGCACCCCAGGGTCCTAAAGAACTAAGAGAGGTGGTGGCTGAACCTCTGGCTATCCTGTTTAGCCGATCACTGGAAACAGGGGAGGTACCCAAAGACTGGAGGACAGCAGATGTAGTCCCTTATACAAAAGTGGGAACAAAGAGGAAGCAGAGAACTACAGACCAGTCAGCCTGACATCAGTAGTGGGGAAGATCATGGAAGCACTACTGAAGAAGAGATTGGTGGAGCATCTGGTTGTCAATGGACTACAGGACCCAAGGCAGCGTGGTTTCACTGGGGGGAGGTCATGTCAGACCAACCTCGTTGAATTTTTTGACTGGGTGACTAGGGAGGTGGATCAGGGGAGGGCAGTGGACATGGCCTATCTGGACTTCAGCACGGCCTTTGATACTGTACCACATAGAAGACTATTACACAAACTGGGGAATATGGGTGTGGGCAGGACAGTAGTGTGGTGGGTAGGTAAGTGGCTAGGTGGCAGGACACGGAGGGTGGTGGTAAATGGCTGTCACACCACAGAGGAAGCGTGACCAGTGGGGTACCACAGGGATCAGTGCTGGGACCGGTCCTATTCAACATCTTCATCAGTGACATTGCACAGAACCTAGAAGGCAGAATTTCACTGTTTGCTGATGACACAAAGCTCTGTAACAGAGTAGACACACCAGGGGGTGTAGACAGAATGAGAAGGGACCTGCAGAAACTTGAAGAATAGTCAGGGGTTTGGCAGTTGAAATTCAATGCAAGGAAGTGCAAGATAATGCATATGGGGCACAAAAACCCTGGCACAATATATCGGTTGGGGGGTGAGGATTTAGTATGCACCAAGCAGGAAAGGGATCTTGGGGTTATCATCTCTGATGATGACCTCAAGGTAGGGAATCAGTGTGACAAGGCAGCAGGTAAAGCAAATAGGATGCTGGGATGTATAGACAGGGGCATCACCAGCAGGAAAAGGGAGGTCATAATTCCGCTATACAAGACACTAGTGAGGCCCCACCTGGAGTACAGTGTACAGTTCTGGAGACCATACCTACGTAAGGACATAGACAGGGTAGAGAAGGTTCAGAGGAGAGCAACAAAGATGGTGCATGGATTGCATCACAAGTCCTATGAAGACATGTTGAAGGAACTGAACATGTACTCCCTGGAGGAGAGGAGGGAGAGAGGGGATATGATAGAGACATACAAGTATCTTACAGGGAGGAACAGGGTGCAGGAATACACTATTTTTAAGCGAAAAAGATGTTCCAGGAGTAGAGGGCATGGGATGAAGTTGGAGGGAGGACAATTCAGAGGAAACATGAGGAAGAATTTCTTCACAGAACGGGTGGTGGACAAGTGGAACACCCTGCCAGAGGAAGTGGTGGGGGCTGAAACAATCACGGATATAAGAATGCATGGGATAGACATAAAGGAATTCTGGAGGTCAGGGGTAAGGGGCAACAGACTTCTAGGAAAACATAAACTGAACTTACAAGCTCAAATGGGCAGACTGGGTGGGCCATAGGCCCTTATCTGCCGACACTGTCTATGTATCTATGTAATGCACTTGGGAAACAAAAACCCAGGGGAAGTGTGCACAATGGGGGGGTGAGATACTGACAACAGTAAAAATGGAAAGGGACCTGGGGGTAATTATAACAGATGACCTAAAGGTGGGCAAGCAATGTGAGAAGGCAGTAAGGAAGGCTGGGGGGATACTGAGATGCATAGGAATAGGAATCAATAGTAGAAAACTGGAAGTTGTTATCCCTCTGTACAGACAGTTGGTGAGACCCCATCTGGAGTACTGTGTGCAGTTCTGGAGATCCCATCTCCACAAAGACATAGACAGAGTGGAGGCTGTCCAGAAAAGGGCAACCAAAATGGTGCAGGGTCTGCACCAGAAGACATATGAAGAAAGACTAAAGGAGCTTAATATGTATACCCTTGAGGAAAGAAGGGAGAGAGGGGACATGATAGAAACTTTCAAGTACCTCAAGGGAATCAACAAAGTCCAAGAGGGTAGCATCTTTCAGAAAAAGAGATGTGCAAGAACAAGGGGGCACAATTTGAAGATAGAGGGGGGACGGCTCAGAGGTAATGTGAGGAAGTATTTTTTCACAGAGAGGGTTGTGGATGCATGGAACAGCCTCCCTGAGGAGGTCGTGGAGTCAAGAACAGTGGGGGAATTCAAGAATGCATGGGACAGACATAAGGCAGTCCTAGTGGGGGGTAGGAGGAAGTAAGCTGTTGGTTAACTAGGATCTGCAGTTTATCTGTTAGGTAGGAAAATGGGCAGACTAGGTGGGCCAAGCGGTCCTTATCTGCCGTCAAATTCTATGTTTCTATGACCACCCTCTGTGTCCTGCCGCCAAGTCAGTTACCTACCCACCCCACTACTTTCCTGCCCACACCCATATTCCCCAGTTTGTTTAATAGTCTTCTATGTGACACAGTGTCAAAGGCCTTGCTGAAGTCCAGATAGGTCATGTCCACTGCCCTCCCCGATCCACCTCCCTAGTCACCCAGTCAAAAATTCAACAAGGTTGGTCTGACATGACCTCCCTCTGGTGAAACCATGCTGCCTTGGGTCCGGTAGTCCATTGACAACCAGATGTTCTACCAATCTCTCCTTCAGTAGTGCTTCCATGATCTTTCCCACTACCGTGGTGGGGCTGACTGGTCTGTAGTTCCCTGCTTCCTCTTTGTTCCCACTTTTGGGTATAAGGGGACTACTTCTGCTATCTTCCAGTCTTTGGGTACCTCCCCTGCTTCCAGTGATCGGCTAAACAGGATAGGCAGAGGTTCAGCCACCACCTCTCTTAGTTCTTTAAGGACCCTGGGGTGCACCTCATCTGGCCCCATTGCTTTATCAACTCTTATTACTTCCAGTTCCTTCAGGACCCTTTCTCATGTAAAGGGACTTGTGTCCATTTCTGCACCATTCTCACCCCTTGTACTCCCTTCAGACCCATTATCCTCCTCTTCCTCAGTAAAGACTGAGCAGAAATATCTGTTCAATATGTCAGTTTTACTGTTGTCATCCTCCACATGGGCCCCATCCTCCCCCTTCAGTCTCACTGTCCCTCCCTTTGCTTTTTTTTATTCACTTATGTACCTGTTAAAGGTTTGTCCCCTCTACCCACTGATTTTGCAATGTGTTCTGTCTGAACTTTGACTTCCCTTTCTGACCTCCCTGCCTCCCTTTGCTTCTCCTGGTACTTCTCCCTATCCCCTTCTGCCTGTGTCTTTTTGTATTGCCTGAATGCAATCTTTTTGGTTTTCACTTTCTTTGCTACCTCTTTGGAAAACCATAATAGTCTCCTCTTCCTTTTCCTCTTGCTAACCTACTTAATGTTTAATTATGTTGTTCTTGTAATCCCCATTTTAAATACTGCCCACTGTTCCTCAACCCCTGATTCCTGCCCCATTCTTTTTAATGCCTCTGTCAAGTATCTCCCCATTTTCCCAAAATCTGCCCCCCCTAAAATCCAGGATACAAAAAAAAACACCTGCAACCTAAAGCCAGTGAAAGTTTCATGATTTTTCACAACCTAAATGTTATTAAATGAACTTTCAAAATGACTCGGCATGCTTCCTTATAACAATTTATCACAGATACTTTTATTTAGGTGTTGTGTATTAATGTAATCACTGATTTAAGCACTCGAAAGTGCAGAGTTACTCTGATAAGATGGAGACAATTCCAGTTATTGTTGATTTTATTTATAATGAAACAATATTACTATTGCTATTTACACACAACGATTTTTAGTGCCATGATAATCTAATTAAAGAGGTTCATTAGCAAGTCTTGCTGGTTTACTCGAAGATACATGTAGTTTAACCTTAATTATTCCACAGGTAACCATTGTAAGCCTACCAGAACACTGGAAAACTGTCAGTTATTCTCCCACAAACTATCATATACAAGCTCTCAGCTGGTTATCCACATTTTAGACAAATGCAAGGTAGGTTATCCACATTTTTAACATGCCCATAGTAGATTACCCATCTTTAAAACATACCCACAGTAGGTTATCTATATTCTGATCCTTCCTGTTCACAATGCCCGTCCGCTTACACTCAGCTCCCTCAGCTTTCTTACATGCAGCCCTTCTACAGCACAGCTTACTTTAGTTTAATATCCAGGAATGGTATTTTAAGTTAATGTATCTGTGAGGATGAGCAAAGGAGACAAAGGATCAGTGACACGAGTGACAAAATGTTCATAGTGAGGTGAGCTGGGAATTATAGGGGTGAGAGGGAGACAGAGAGATGGTGAACAACAATCAGCTAGCAGTACAGAACCCAGTTGTACTTTACTATGTAGCATGGAGACGTTCTGTAGTTTGAATGCTGTTACAGTGTGAGATCGGGCTTTGAATATTAAAGCCATGACTCTGGGCATGCGTATTACCGTTGCCACTAATGTGCATGCCCAGAGTCTTGGCTTTACTTTTCAATGCCCGATTTCACAATGTAACACTGCTAGTTTTCCATTAGGAGTTACATAAAAAAATATTTGAAATTAGTGGTATAATAGTAATAACATTCATTTAGTTGGAGTATACTTGCAATAACCAGCTTCTGTGGGGATTAAACACCTTGGCATTTGACCTTGGCATTTAATCAACCACAGCAGCCAGTTATTGCTTTGAATGTTCCAACTAAATGAATGTTCTCACTTAATTATCTGAACCCTGATTATCCAGATCTTCTGATTATATAAACTTGCACATTGCCTCTGACTCTGTTTTGCTTTATTCTACAGAGCCTTGATTTTCCAGTCCGATCAATTATCCAGAACAATCTGATGTCTCCCAGTGTGTTTGGACAAGGTTATACTACTATTTGGTGAGAGATCTAGAACACAATTATGCAGAAATATTTTCAGATTCTGCCAGTTCTGTAGTCTTTTCTTTCCTCTTGCTGCAATTGTACTGTGATAAAAACATAAACCACATCTTCCTCAGTAAAAAGTAAAGCCTTATTGTTGAGTATAACTTAGTCAAGATAGTTGTCATAAAAAGAGCTGAACCACCAGTGTTATCATGTCCACATTCAAATTTTAAATCTGTTTGTCTGTTTTTGTGTGTCTTTAGCATAGTCAGAAAATCAATGCATTAAAAATAAAAAAAAATAAAGAGGACCAGTGAGTGGATCCATTTCTCCATAATTTGAATTTGCTTTTGGATGTTCCATCAGTGTAGAGGAAAAAAAAAACATATGTTGCAGGTGATACCTTTTATTGGACTAACAAAATTATTTTTAAGACTAGCTTTCGAGAGATGTTCCATCATAATTCCACATTTCTTCTTCATGTTTAATCATAAACTGTCTCTCATACACAGAGACAAGAGTTACAATAATATAGAAACATAGAAATATACTGTCAGAAGAACATCTTATGGAATATCTGTTCTGTCCTGTGTAGTGGTACATGCTCTCTAGAGATTAATGTTCATCTACCCTTCTCTGTACCCTTACCAGCCCCTTTTGCATGTCCCACCCTCTCTTAAATCTCTCCACTATTTTTGTTCTGACCTGTATCTTCAAAAGCTTGTTCTACCACTCCAGTACCCTTGAGTAAAATAAATCATCCTAGAGTTTCTCCTGAATGTATCCTCCCACTAGTTTCTTGCTGATTCTCCCAATACCTGCATTACTACTGATCTTGAACAGTTCATCTGAATCCACCTTAGTAACACCCTTCATGTATTTACGTGTTTCAATCATGCCTCCCCTTCCTAGTCTCCAGTGAGTGCTTGTGGAAGTTCTCTGGTCTGTGCTTATATTTCTTCCCCTGTTAGCCCTGTATCATTTTGGTTTCCCTCCTCTGCATGGATTCCAACTTATTAATGTCCTTCTTTTGACGAGGGTTCCAAAATTGCACATAGTGTTGAAGATGTGACCTCACTAGTGTTTTGTGCAGGTGCAAGATTATCTCCTTATTTGTATTGCTGAATCCTGTGCCTATACATCCCTGCAATTTGACCACTTTTCTCACTGTTTTACTACACTGAGCAAATGTTTTAAGATTTTTTGAAATCACCACCTAGAGCTCATTCCTCCTCAATCACCATGGCTACCACTCCCCCCCCCCCAATCCATACCCAAATCCTGGATTTTGCTTCCAACATGAATGATAATACACCTTTTGGCATTGACACCAAGCTGACAAAGCCTGGACAACCACTCAGTCCTCCCTGAAACCTTCCTAATGTCTTGAATCCCTTTCTTACAGTCATCCTTTCCACAGAGTTGTTATCTGATATTGTTAGATACTACAGCATTGGGTTTCACTGCTATGCAGATGTCAACCAGCTGCATCAGTCATCTGTACCCGGGACACTGAATACAGGAGATAGAAGATTTCAATTCCTGGTTTCAGAGCTGGTGCCATAGAAAAGGGTATCACTTTGTGGGTGCTTGGGGAGACTTCTGGGAGAGGAAATTCTTCAAATATAATGGACTAAACCTGATCAAGGAAGGGGCAAGAGCAGTGTGACAGACGTTTGATGTCTGGGTTGGATGTTTAAACTGGGGGGGTAGAGTTTGTGGCAAAGTAACCTGTCAAAGCCATCATAACAGATGGGAACATAGCTGTCACTCCCCCACAAATTAGAAATGAACACAGGAATTTGAAGTGAATCCACAATGGAGGCAAGACAAGTGCAACTTACCAAACAAACCCGGAGGAGGGAAAAAGTAATATGCCTGCTAGGAACAAAGTAGGGAGGTGTACAGAGGGAGTGGGTAAGAAGGAAGGTAGCAAAACTTGGAAGGCCACTTGCACAAATGCCCACAGTCTGAGAAATAAAACCCCAGACCTAGTGGCCTTGATGCAGAGGGAGATCTGGACATTGTTGCTGTTACTGAGATATGGTACACTGGGAACCATGTCTGGGACACAGCCATACCGATGTATACTGTATTCAGGAAAGACAGGTTTGTCAAAAAGGGAGGAGGAGGAGTAGTGGCTATCTACATCAGGGAAGGAATTAAAGCTCAATCAATCAATCAGTCAATCAATCAAAATCGTTATTTATCCAGGCGAACATCATTGAGCAGAGCTCTTTTACAAGATGGACCTGGTTAGAACAGGGTCAAGTAACATCCACCATAAAAACATATAAATACATGTAAATAAGTATAAAAACACAAACGCAATGGTGCAGTAATAGGGGAGGCAAATGATAAAAGGAAGACAAGGCAAACCATAACAGAGGAGGATTCAGATGCAAGGGGGCAGGTCCACCATTGAAACATGCAACTGTATATAAACCATGTTCTCTGTATAGAAGTACCAGTTAGTTCACTTACCAGGGGCAATCACTAGTACTAGCCATGAAAATGGCTTGAAGAACCACCAACTAATGGCAGATGGGGTAGCAGGAGGGGTATGTAAGTGAAGGATAAACATTGTGAGAAGTGAAGTCCCAAGGGATAGGTTGGTAGAACTGATGTGGCGGTGGGGACCTATGGGGAGAGGGAGAGGGAAAGGGGAGTTAGGACTTTTATAGTATCATTGCATGTAGATTGTGGATGAGTGCAGTATAGAGTTGTGAAAACAAGCCTGGAGAAAGCGGGAAGATAGACCAATATCAAAGGGAGGACAGAGGCATCAAGGTGTTACATGAAAGCATGATGACAGACCAGGGCCAAGGAGGAGACAAGCACTAGAAGTAATTTGTTCATGGATAAATGGTACAGGTTAGCATGATGACAATTCATGGTGATGGGAAACAATTGCACTGATCATTTCTGAGACGTGAACATAAGAGCTTGAAAGATGAGATGCCGATGAGTGACCTCAGTTTCATTTTTTTTTTTTGCACTTTATTCCACAAGGAGGACAGTGTAAAGCTTATAGCAGCCCTGCCAAAGTGAGAGTTAACTTTGGGAACCATCAGTAGGAGAGATTTGCAACTTCTCAGGGTGTAATTGCCTATTGGTTTTATAGGAAGACAGTCTATAAAGTATTGGGGCAGTTTTTTGGAGATAGCTCTCAGGGTCCAAAAGGCTGCATTTTTATCATGCCTGAGTTAAAGAGAACTCCACCCCACTGATTGATATAGGGAGCAGTGGTGAGTGGAATAAGGCAGGCCTGTGAGGAACCTCATAGCTTTATGATATAATGTGTCAAGTTTGGTGAGGTAGGAAATGGGACAGCGACTGTAGAGGATGTCAACATAATCTATCAAGGATAGAAAGGTTGATTGTACCAGCTGTAGTTTGGCATCTCTAGATAAGAAGTGGGCTATCCTAAAGAACAGGCCAAGTCACTGTCATAATTTTTTGAGTAATTCTTTAACGTGCTCTATAATGGAGGACTTATGGTCCAGCCATACTCCCAGATATTTGAATTTAGGGACAAATTCCAACTTCTCGCCAAGAATTGTAGTAATCTCCAGCACAGGATCTGATAGGGCTGAATTTACCATTTGGGCAGAGGGAGAAAAGAGCATTGCTTTTGTTTTCTTGGCATTAAGTAATAGTTTTTTGTTTAGGAGTTGGTGTTGCAGCAGGTTGAATTCAGATTGAAGGTCATTACATGCAGATTGTAGTGACGGGCGGCTTATGTAAAGAACTGTGTCATCTGCAGATCTACTGAGGTTCAAGGAAAGCAGGAGGGAGTGGAGGCACTGTGGGTCACCCAGGAAACATGAAATGGCACAGTCATTCACACTGGCATGATATACAGACCTCCAGCACAAAGGGAAGAGCTAGAAGGGGTAATAGTGGAAGCCATCCACAAAATGGCACCCAAAGGGGCAGTACTACTGATGAAGGACTTCAATATGCCAGATGTGGATTAGATCACCCATGCTGCAGCTACAGCAAGGAGCAGAGATATCCTGGATGTCCTGCAGGGGGCATGCCTCAAACTGCTAGTGGTTGAGCCCACCCGGGAGGGAGCGGCATTTGACCTGGTATTCACAAATTAGAACAAAGTTACAGATGTAAGGGTAGGTAGACACCTGGAGTCCAGTGATAACCACATGGTGTGGTACAATGTGAGAACAGCGGAGGAGTCAAAACACATGACAACAAGGGTCCTGGACTTCAGATTGGCTGACTTTGCCAAGATGGGGGAATGTCTCATAAAGCCCTGGCAGTGGAATGGGAAAGGGGTGGGGTGTAGAGAAACAGTGGGTGAATCTCATGGAAGCCATAGCAGAGGCAACTAGCCTTTGAGTTAGGCAATTCAGCAAAACAAAGGAAAAAAACCCACAATGGTTCACAAAGGAAGTGGCCAGCAAAAAAAGTTGGCATTAAGGAGGTACAAGGAAACACACAGGACTATATCTAGAAAAACAGAGAGAGGCAAGGAAAGCAGTCAGGAGCATGAAGGCACAAACAGAGGGAAATACAGTATAGCCCAGTCAATAAAGAAAGGGGACAATACCTTTTTCAGGTTCCTTAGTGAAAGAAAAAAGACCGGGATGGGATTGTGAGGATAAAAAGAGAAGAAGGGGAGTGTGCAGAGGGGGACATAGAAAAGGCAGCTATCCTGAAGAAATATTTTTGTTCAGTATTCACAGAAGAAGTGCAAGGGGAGGGACCACAGTTAGGTGATACAAGCACCAATGGAGAGGGGATGGACATAAGTCCTTTCAAGGAGGAGAGCATCCAAAAGGAACTCACAAATCTAAAGTTGGACAAGGCAATGGGCAGGACAGCATGCATCCCAGAATATTGAAAGAACTTAGAATATTGCTGACAGCACAGTTGACAGTCTTGTTCAACTAATCACTAGAAACAGGAGTGGTTCTGGAGGACCGGAGGAGGGTGAATGTAGTCCCTCTCCACAAAAGTCAGAGCAGGAAGGAGGCTAGACATTACAGGCCAGTCAGCCTGACCTTGGTGGTGGGGAAACTAATGGCATCACTGCTAAAGGAAAGGATTGTGATATATCTTGAATCCAGCAGAGCACAGGATCCGAGGCCACATGGATTCACAGAGGGAAGGTCATGCCAAACAAATATGATCGATTTCTTTGACTGGGTGATCCAGGAAGTAGATCAGGGATGGTTGGTGGATGTGGTCTACTTGGATTTTAGCAAGGCCTTTGACACCGTCCCACACAGGAGGCTCATGAACAAGTTGGGCAGCCTGGGAGTGGGTCCCCGGGTGGTATAGTGGGTCAGAAATTGGTTGAGTGGTTGACTCAGTTAAGGGTGGAGTAGAACAGAATTCAATCCAGAGAGTGTGGGGTAGCTAGCAGGGTGCCATAGGGATCAGTGCTCTGGCCAGTCCTCTTTAATGTCTTCATAAGTGACATTGCAGAGGGGCTGGAAGGGAGGGTATGCCTCTTTGCAGATGATATTAAGATATGCAACAGGGTTAACACTTCATGGGGGGGTGGAGAAATGAGAAGGGACCCATGTAAGCTTGAGGAGTGGTCAAGAGTGTGGCAGTTAAGATTCAATATGAAGAAATGCAAAATCATGCATTTGGGCCACAGAAATCTAAGGGTGGAGTACAAGATGGGGGAGGAGGTACTGGTGGCCATGAAACAAGAAAGAGACCTGGGGATAATCATATCTGATGACTTGAAGTTGTCCAGACAATACTAGCAGGCTGTGGGGAGAGCAAGTGGAATGCTGGGGTGCACAGGAAAAGGGATCATCACAGAAAAAAGGAGGTAGTGATGCCACTGTACAAATCATTGGTGAGATCTCATCTGGAATATTGTGTTCAGTTCTGAAGGCCACATCTCTGGAAGGACATAAAGTAGAGACAGTCCAGAGAAGGGCAACAAAAATGGTACAAGGGCTGCACCAGAAGTCATATGTGGAGAGACTAGTGTACCTCAATATGTACAGTATCCACTCAAAGCAAGAAGGGAGAGAGAGAGGGGATATGATAGAGTTTTATATACCTCTAGGGTATAAATAAGATACAGGAGGATAGCATCTTCCAGAAAAGAAGATGTTCTTGAACAAGGGGTCATTATAAAAGGCTGGGGGGGTAGACTCTGGGGTAATACCAGGAAGTATTTCTTCACAGAAAGCGTGGTGGATGCATGGAACTGCCTCCCTCTGGAGGTGGTGGGGGACAAAATGGTGGAAAATTTAAGAATGCATGGAAAAAACATAGGGGAACCTTAGCGATAGGCAAGAGAGGGTAAGCTGCTGATCAAATAGGGTCTGCAATATATGCAGTAGGTTGGGAAAACAGACAGACTAGGTGGGCCAGGCAGTCCTTATCTGTCGGCAAATTCCGTGTTTCTGTGCTGAGTTCCTGAGGCTGGATTTTCAAAATGTGTTGTCACGCTTGAGTCAAGTCTGGCACCACAATACTTAGATTTTCGCAGTGTGCCAAACACCTTCTCTACAACTGCACCCAATTTTACAATCTTGGATGCAGTTGCAACAGTTTCTACAATTTATGGCAGCTTGCGCCAAATGTCTGGCAGAAGCTCCATAAAGAAGGCCCTTAGGATTGTCACAGCCTGGACCATAAAAAGTTGTTGTAACTTGTGGTAATTTGCCAACGGGATGGAAGATCCTGATCGCCGGCCAGGAGAATGCCCTCAAGGCATGTGTTCCTCATACCAGGACTTGCAGCATTCTCTGTGGTTTGAAAATCTTGATCCATACAGTATGTCCAAAAGATTCCTGCCCTCAGGGAAATGAACAAACAACACTCTCTGGCTCCATTTCAGTTTAAACTGCATTTATTGTGCAATACAGCAAAAGAGTGAAGAGCAGACTGCCTGCATACAACCTGCTAGCCCCAGTGCTTCAAGATAAACTCTCTTCTTCAAGGTGTATGGTGACAAAATAGAGCCAAAGAGTGTTGTTTGTTTACTTACTTGAGTTCAGGAGTCCTTTGGATTATCAGTGTGCACTAGCTGGGCTGGCCACATTGTTTTTTCCTGCACTGGCCTTGTACTGTTATTTCAAGGTCTGTTGTTTGAGCTTTTACTCATACTGAATTCCTGCCTGGCCGAGGTCCAAGACTGAATGTTCTCTAGCTGGCTGAGGTTTAATCCAGACAAGATGGAGCCTGATCATCAGTGAGGTGAAGAGTCATCTGAAATGGTGCCTGGGTTAGTGTTGGGTTCCACATCTTTTTCCATCTCACCTAAGGTGGTGAATCTGGATATAATCTTGGATACCAGTCTGTCACTGGAGTCCCAGATACCAACCATTGTCCAGAGTGATCATTACTACCTGAGAAATATTGCACAGATCAAATCTTTCATCTCATCTGATGACTTGCCCGCACTGGTACACACTTTTGTGACCTCCAGGCTTGACTATTGTAATGTTTTGTACCTTGGGTAAGTGGAGGTGTCATACATCATTTGCAACTGGTGAAGAAAGCAGCACCTAGGAAGCTGTTGGGCCTACCTAGGTCTTGCTATGTGAATCCAGTTCTGTGTAGTCTGTACTGGCTACAGGTGAGGTGGCAAATAATTTCAGGGATGGATTGCTGACCTTTAAGCCCTATATGGTCAGTGCCCTAGCTATCTGTGTGACCTCCTGACCCCTCCACTGCCCCCCTCTGTCCTCTCCACTCCTCAGAAGAGTGCCTCCTAGTGGTTCCCTTGGCCCAATTAAAATTGTCTTGGGGCAGAGCTTGTGCAGTAGCCGGCCTAGCCCTGTTGAACTCCCTTTTCAGACCACTGAGAAAGGGTGCCTTGGTGCAGCCATTAAGAGGGTCTGAAATCCTATCTTTTTAAGGAGGCATTTGGCTCATTATTCCTCATGTTCACTGGCTGGTTGATTCTACTGATTGTACAACTCATTATTATTATTTCTGTATTTCATTTATTTTATTTGTTATAACTGAGACTGTTTTGTTATTTGTTAATCTAAGTGTATTAAAATAAGTGTATTATTCTAAGTGTATTAAAATTGGCACTCTATTGCCCCGGAATGGTCACTTGAAAAACAAAAGTTAACCTACTTACTTACTTGCAGAAAGGCAGATTTTTTCTCTGATGTCAGCTCCAATATCACTAATGAAGATGTGAAAAAAAATAAAGACCCAGTACTGATCCCTGTGGAACCCCACAAGTGACTTCCAACATACCCAAGGATTCCCCATTAATCGCCACCCTTTGTATCATCCTTCCCAAACACCACCTTCTGTCCCCTCTTTTCTAACCAGTCCCAATTCCCAATTACCTTGTCAGTGTATTCCACACTCCAGGATCTCCCAGTTCCTTGATTATTCTTTTCTGTGGAACAGAGTGAAACTTTGGTAAAGCCCTGATACTGTATGTCTACTGGCTGACTTTAACAGCTCTTTTTGTACAATTGAAAATGTTAATCAGATTTGTTTAACATGATCTTGTCAGCCAAATAGCAGCCAAATCAGTTGCTAGAAACTCTCACCAGTATTTCTTTATGTATTGTTTCCGTAAGTTTGCCAATTATTGATTTCAAGGTAATAGACCTATTGTTCTCTGGCTCACCCTTTGCCCCACGATTGTGTAAGGGTACTGGGCCTACTATTCTTCAGTCCATAGGCACTACTTTGGTCTTTAAGGAGTAGCTAAGAAGATCTCTCAAGAGTACAGGTAGTACCTGTGCCATTTCCCTCAGCACCCAGAGTGTAACCTGGTCATGAAGATTTAGTTACTGTCAGTGCTAGGAGTCCTTTGAGTACCCTGCCTGTGTCAGTTGGTTATGTTCACAGTCTCCCCTCCCCCCCAATACTCACCCCAATCCTCCTCTTTAGTAGTCTTGATGGGCCTTTGCTACCAGGGCATGGAGATCCTCTGCTTTGTTGCCCAGATTCCTGGAATCAATGCAGATGGCTTTCCATGATGTCTGATGTCCCTTCAGGCCCATGTTTGTAACTTTTTGATGACCTTGGTTGGTAACTATTGTCTGCCTGTACCTTGTGCTGGTCTTAATATTTTTTTTTTACATCCATTGTCAAGTTCAGCAGTCTATGTATATATATATTTATGAGGCAGTATAGTGCAGTGGTTTAAGGCTCTGAGCTGCAAACCTGGAGACCTTGGTTTGAATCCTACAGCTCTCACTTGTATACTGTGTGACCCTGAGCAAGTCACTTAACTTCCTTGTGCTCCCAGGTCACACCTGTAAACAAGTTTTCAGCTTAGTGTGTCTCTCCTGGTAAAAAAAATTAATAAAAAATAAGCCACTAAAATGTTGTCCATGATATCTTTGAGAGAGAACCAGGATTCGGACAGCATGAACCATCATAATGTTGACCTGTACTGAATCAGTATTACATTTCTACAAAGCACTCTAAATACCCTCTCTCTGTCTTTGAGAGTCACAGCTCTCTCAAATTCCTTTCTCTTACAGAATTCTCTTATCTGTTGAATTTGAGAGGCATATAAAACAATTGTCCCTCATGATACCTTTTTTAGGCAAAGCTAGAGAGTACACTTCATTTTTCAGTTCCATAGTGTACTTACCCACATAAAAATATATTATATACATTAACCTTCACCTGATTGCCACGGGACTGACAACATTTCTGTAACTGCATCCAACTCACTAGTTTCTTGCAACTTTATATCTATAACCATCTTGAACTCCTTGAGCATAACATTTGCATTCAGTATGTCTGGTTTACATATATTTCTAACAGTTGTTTTCTGTTGTTCAGTGCACACTCTAATAAAACAGGGGGCTTCTATGATGGATCTGGATTTGGTGTCCTTCAGCCCCATACCAACCCCTCTGTGCTGGTTTGACTAGCTTGCTTTGTGGAGGGGCTTGGTGGTGAGCCATCAGACAAACAGCTGCAAGAAGGGGTCTCGCTGAAAGCTATAAAAGCTTGAGTTAGCCTGAAGAGGAGTGTCAGCATTCTTTCCATCCATCTTGCTACACCAGCCATTCTTGCTACCAGAGCTCCTGTTTGCCACAAACTGCTACAGGTTTCATTCATCTGCCTTACAAACTTAACCCCTGTGAGCTGGTTTGGCTGTAGCTTGTTTTGTGGAGGGGGCTCAGTGGTGATCCATAAGCCAATCAGCTGCAAGGGGGGGGGCTGAGCACCATAAAAGCTTGTGCCAGCCTGTGGCGCAAGTGCGAGTCACTAGCAATATTTTAGGAACTTTGAAGAATGTCAAAGGGACTATTGTAAGTCTATCTTTATAACTTTGAGGGTTTTTTATTTGGTGAACTTTTAATTGTTAAAATGAAGGACATTTTACACTGTCTTATACTTGGGTTTGTTTTATTAGACCATTTTTTTTTTATTACCTATTCAAAAATAACAATACGTGTGACACTTTGGGATATGAGTGTCTGGGATCCCATGATGAAGAATTATGTTTCTCAAATAGCCTACATAACTCTACCTATGTTATTGCTGTCAATATTAAGCTTTTGAGAGTAGTGAAAAAGAGAACAATTGTTAATGCTGGGCTATAGTTAAATCTACTTGAGTTAAATATTTCAACCTTGATTACTTTTTCACTACCTTCCATTTTGTTAGTTCTATCTAGTGATGTTGAGTCCAATCCTAGTCCCTCTTTAAATGGTAACCCCTTAAGCTCTTCTTATAAGAAGCAGGGGGACTGCAGTTTATACATGTGAATGTATGCAGTAGTATAACAAAAAATCATTACATTAAGGCTTAACTAGAACAGCATCATCCTGATGTACTATGTTTAACTGAGACTTGGTTACAGCCCACAGTGGATCTCAAATATTATTTAATTGAGGGTTACAAAACTATCACAAAGATCAGGTAAGAAGGAAAAAAGGGAGTGTGATACTAATTTACTACATAATGGTTTAGACATCACTGAATTAGGTTCTACATCTACTCATACCTCTGAATGTGAATGGTTGCTTACTCAGTTACTACTCAGTGGCTGCCACAATTTAAAAATTTGCACAGTCTCTAACCCACACTAAATTGGGTATCAGGGATCTTAATGATTTGTTAGAATTTCTGTGTCAAGAATGTAAATCTGGGGACTTGCTGGTTCTGGGAGATGGTAATATGAATTGGTCACCTGACAATAATCCAGACATAGACTCGTTGGTGGCTAATGCAGGTCTGGTTCAACTAATTACGTCATATACAAGAATGACTTTAACCAGCCTAAATCATATTACTTTATACTGTGTATTAACAAATAATGTTGCTATAGTTTTGACAAGTGGCACACTTCCTGATGTTATAAGAGATCATCTTGCAGTTTTCTGTACCTGGAAGGATAACAAGAGCAAACCTCTTCCAAGATTTATTTCCTTCCGGAATTTTACCCCAGTTTTGCAGGATGATGATCTGAGAAAATTTAATCTTATAGACTTGACATTCCTCGATGCCACACCCGATGTTGATTCAGCAGTAGATTTTTTTTACGATAACTTTGGTGCAATTACATGACAAATTTTTTCCCAAAAATGCAAGAAGGATTAGGGGAAGTAAAAATAAGTGGATAACTCCCAATGTATTCCATCTTATGAAAGATAGGGATACAGCTTGGAATCTTTGTTAAAAAAAATGCAGAATGAAAATGTCTTTAACAATTACCGTAGATTAAGAAATGTGTGTAAAATTTAATTGAGATTAAGTAAGTCTGAGTACCACTTAAACAAGCAATGGAACAATCTAAGAAAAAAAACTGGGGGCAGCAATCAAGACTATTATTTCTCCTAAAACCAATAACCAACAAGATTCTTTTAACTTACATAGTAAGAGGAAATCTGACTATGCTGACATACCAGAGGCTTTCCTAGCCAGATTTGCTGATTTAATTTACTTCAATGATGTTTTTTTTCAGTGAATAACATTGTTTCTAAACCTTCAGTTTCTGAAGGCCTTACATCTCCTTCTTTTCACTTTTGATTAGTCAAACCTAAATATGTATTGAAATTATTTAAAACAATTGTCCCCTGATAAAAGTTCTGATACTGACAACCTAAAACCGAGGTTCCTACAGCTAATTGCTACTTACTGTATACCTATGTCCCACTGACAAAAGTATTTTATCTCTCTTTAGCAACTGGTCAGTTTCCAACTCAATGGTAACATACTGTAATAAAACCAATTCCTAAAGGTGGGTCTGTGACAGATTTGGATAGCTATCAACCCATATCTGTTCTTCCTGTTTTAGGTAAATTACTTGAAAAAATAGTCAATGAACAACTGGTAGAGTTCCTTGACTCCAGTGGATTTCAGTCGCCTGAGCAGCATGGATTTCAGAAATATCATAGCACTGGGACAGCCTTGGCCAGATTCATGGATCACATTGGTAGGGAAATGGGTTATGGAAAACTCACCAGTGTTGTGTTTGTGGACCTGTCCAAGGCCCAGTCAACCATCACCTACTGCTCAGGAGGCTAAGTAGCATTGGACTTGGAGAATCTCCATTAGAATGATTCTGTAGCTATCTAACTGGTCACCTCCTTAGGGTGAGCTACCATGGGGGTGATGTCTGGCAGCAGAATTATGGACGTAGGGGTGCCACAGTGCTCAGTTCTGGTGCTATTCTTATTTTCAGTTTTCTTGGATAAACTTCCATCATTGTTAACACAAACTAACTGCCTAATGTACACAGATGACATCATCCTCCACAGTAGCTGTCCTGCAGAAGAAGTTATTGTTTCTAGCTTGAATAGTCATTTTCAAGTTATTGAATCCTGGCTAAAAGCTAACCACTTGTTGCTAAATAGCAAAAAAAAATATCAGAGTATGCTTTTCGGTTCCAGACAATGATTGACAAAAAGTAAAACCGCTTGTAGTACAAGATTCCACTAGTGCTTGTCTGGAACAGGTTTCTCATTTCAAATGTTTTTTTTTTTTTACTAGACCCAGTATATCTTATTCTTTGCAAATAAAATCAACTTGCAGGCAAATAAATCAAAGGTTGGGAGTATTTTTTTTTAAATTGCAGAACTTTCCTTCAGAACAAGTTTGATTAGTTGTTGCCAATAATGTACTGTTATCCATAATGAACTATAACTCTTTATTGTTTCAGGGTTTAGCTAAGACTGAAAAGACCTTTCTTACCACTACTTTCCATGCAATCTGTAGATTCACTCTGAATTTACCATTCCAGACTCATCACTGTATTTTACACAGTTTATGGGTTGGCTTCCTCCAAATTTATATTGTCTTTACAGACTATATTGTCTAGTCCAAAATGATCTAAAATTGGGGTCCCTTTCTCCTTTATACCCATCTTTTGAAATAAAAAATTCTGACAGGGTTTTTAAGATCTCCAATGTCGACAGGTGAAATTTTGCCAGTCAGACATTGTGCATTTTCTATCGGGGGCCTGAGCCCCCCAAACCCCCCATGACATCTAACCTCAAGTTACAGTTGTTTTGAAGGGGGGGGTGAAAGAAGGTGAAAGGATGAAATTTTGCCTTGGGTCCCTCACAGCGACGATCTTGAAACCTGTTGAGATTGTCACTGTGAGGGATTTCATCGTTGTGTGTTCACTGTGCAAATGGCATACCCTTTTAAAGTTATTACCAGTGGGTTCTGAGGAAAGGACTTGAGCAGTCATCTTGATACAAATCACACACCCCCATCATGCTTCTATCATAGTAGTAGTAGTAGTAGCCACTTAACAATATAGGTTTACAACCTATAAATACAGTGCAACCCCCTTGTAATGGATTAGCTTGTGCATAGTGCAAAAGTCCATTATAAAGCGAACATCCAATCTATCCCAAAGCAAATAGTCAGCCTGACATTTGGCACTGCACCTTATACTTTTATACAGTTAGGCACTGTAGTGCAGTAAATTTACTGTACTGTATTGCATGCTAGTCTTCATGGATGGAATTAGTATTATTTTAGTTTCTTTGTGCTGAACTTCATGTAGGTATTAAGGGTGTGTTTGTTTTTCAGTGCAGGGCTTTGAGGAAGGGGGAGTGAGGTTTGTGATAGGTCTTCAAAGATAGTTGGTGCTTTGTGCTTCATGCTTGAAATCACTGTGAAAAACAATCTTTTTTATTCTGCTTTTTAAACATGATTTATCATTGTCTGCTTCTCAGGTCTCTTTATATATTTAACCCATATGTGCTTGTTTGTGGCTATGACAGACCAGCCAGGTGTCAGATCACCATGTTGTTCCCTTGCCTGCTTCAGCATAAGGAGGGTTGTTTGAACATCAGCAGTTAAAAATGTTGCTGCAGGCTCACATTTCAGTTTGTCTCTATGTGAGTCTTCCTGCTGACCTGATTGTGACAGAGATGACAGGACTTCAGAAATGTCATCTTCTGTTTGTAGTTCACTACCCATCTGATCACCTAGATGTCAGAGTCTGTCAAAGTCTTCCGCTGAAGACTGGTGGGTGACTCACTTCCAGTTTGGTCCAGGAATTCTGCTTAATCAGCTTGCTGGTTAGATGGTTGAAACCTGCTTTACAGAAACTGCTAATGATCATTTCTTCACTGATGGAGTCCCAGGCAGTCTTCACTAATCTGACTGCATCTAGTATGCTATTATGCTTAAAGCAGACAAAGGTTGTGATCTCTTAATTGGTGTCAATGAGATTGATTACTCATCTCATGAGATGCACATAATGCCTCTTGAAGTCATAGATAATGCCCATGTCCAGGAGATGAATTAGATAAGTTGCGTATGGGGGTAAAAACATCAGGGTGCTGTTATGGAAATCCTGATCTTGTGGATGCCTTGTGAAATTATTCAAGAGCAGTGATATTTTATGTCCTTGTAGCTTCCTGTCCCTGCTTCTAACCCAGTCAGTAAAACAGTCACCTGTTATCCAGGCACTCCTGTTTGTCAGGTACATGACAGGCAGGTGACAGATACCCCCAAAACACTGGGGTTGTACAGTCTTGCCCATAACCAAAAAATAAGTGTTCTCTATACCTGTCATATTGCAGCAGCAATGTACAGAGTGGTGTTCATTTGCTTTTTTTTGCCCAGGCAGGGTTTCAGTCTTGAAAGTGAGAATCCTGATACAATGGAAAGAAAGCCCAGTCTTATCACAGTTAAAGACATCATTAAGGGAGAACTGTGACAAGAAACTGGGTAACACATCTTTAACCCAGGACTCAGCGCTACTTGTATTTGTATTTTGTTTCTCCCCATAAGCTCTTTTATACCCAACATTATGCTGTACCTTCCACCTATGTAACCATCCTTCTGATGGTTGGATGTCAGTCTTCTCCATGGCAGCAACCAGTTTATCAGTCTTTTCCATGTGAATTGGTACTCTAATTTGATTGTCCATCCCCTGAGCATTAGAGAACCAGTGAAGCAGGGCACCCTCTACTAACCCATCCCTTCCCTCCCATTTTCGCTTGCAGTCCAGGTTTTCATTGGCGTGCCACTCATCAAGTAGTTTAGAGCAGCTCTTTAGCAGATCAAACAGTGTGGAATGTGGTATGCTGAAGTGGAGAGACATGTCTGTCATTGACATCTTTGGCATGTTGCCTATCTCTTTTAAAATCTTAATCTTTAGAGTTAAAATAAGTGCCTTTCTTTTGGCCATTACAGCAGGGATTGGGTGAAGCAGAAGAATAGCAGAGAAACACAAACAGCAGCAGGGTGATTGACACTGACATACATGAGACTACCTCAGAAACCTTTAATAGATGCAAATCACTTGTTAGTTGAACCTGATAATGAGCATAATTAACTCCCTGGTGTTTGCTATATGCAGCAATACTGGATAATTATAATGTGATTTTTTACTACAGAGTCCTATGCAGTGGGTTTGGGAATTTAAAAACCGTCCCTTGTACCTGAATGTCTGGAATGACCATATCTATTATAACTGGGTTGCACTGTATCTCACTGCAATATAACTGGGTTGCACTGTATCTCACTGCAATATAAAGGACCTTTGATACAAGTCCCTTTCTCTGAGACAGAATCAAAACTCAGAGTATTAGAACTATTAGCTACTGATCTATATTCATATTCTTTGCAAAAAAATGTACTAATGCACTAGTTAGGATAACTTAACACAACAAAACTAGGGAAATATGGTTGCCTCTAACAGGTAGCCAAAACTGTCAGATGGCCCAACCCCCAAGGAAGAAGCAAGGATGGGGGGGGGGAGGTCACCAGAAGCAGGAGAAAGGAGGATGATGAGGTCACCAAGTGACTCATCTGACACAGGGTAAGGGAGCAGCCCACTAGCCGAGGGGAGGAACCTGTGGGTGCTGGGAAGGGGGCTTGGAGGGGTATAAGAGCTGGGGCAACCCTCCAGCAGCCCTCTTTTGCTGAAAGTTTTCCCTGTAGGCTATTTAGCACATTGTGTGGCAACATAAGGTAAGGCAAGCTGTGGGTCTCCATGGGGCCTCTGGGCCATGTGGAGCCATGGTGGAATTTATTGGCTATTAATGGTGGTTATCTGGAGAAGGGGATGTTTTAGTTGCTGCTAAGTGGGGAGCATCAGGGCATTGGGTTTGGGAACTAGCTCAGATAGGTAGTTTATAAAAAAAAAGCAGGTATTATATCTGCAATGCATTGTGGTTTTGTGTGGTCTGTAGAACAGTAGTATGGCTAGCTAAGGTTCATAGGTTGAGGTTTTAAGTCACAGGAACGAAATGCGTAGGAGCCTACTGGTGTTGTAAGCTAAAAGTTGGAATGTGCACCATTAGGCTGAGCGTGGGCCAGGAGGTTTTTGTTGCTGAAGCCGTTTCTGCTCTGGCATAATTAGTGAGTAAATGTGCCAGGGATGGCATGGTTTGTACCCCATTTCGATTGTTGCAGGGACGAGGATGACTGCTGAGTATGCTGGTAGGCCGGGGCCTTTGACCACATGGGCCCATGGTCAGCGGGGAGCAACCAGGCAGCATTTGTTTGTGTTGTTTTGTGGTTGTTCCTAGGGTGGTGAATGGCTCCCCCAAGAAGGAATGCATGGGGGTGCAGGTTTTTGGTCAGGAGGCGAGTCACTGGGGAAGCTGCAACGGCGCCATTGTTCTACCCAAGGCCATGACTGGAAGTAGTGGGTTGGTCCACCAGAGCGTGGGTAGCACGGCGAGCTCGGTGGACCAGGATTAGATCAAGCAGCGTTGGGCCACAGTTAAGGGCCTTTCTGGGTAAGACAACCAGGGCTGTGGAAGAGAGGCACCCTGAGGGGGGTTTGGGCCCCATGTCAAACAGAGATGATGGCTCAAGGATGGGTTTGCTTGCATAGTGCACAAATGGTGGAGAGTTGGGCATGGTGGAAATAAAGGGATGGGGGTATGGGTCACATAGGAAGACAGCATTGGGGAGTCAGATTTCACATCTCCAAGCCTAGGACTGCAGGGCGAGGTTGTTTTATTTCAAAAAAAAAATTAGTGAAAAGAGAAATAGGCCAGGAGGACGAGGAAAAGAGATTTCAGCAGGCATGGCAAGGGAACAGCTGGCTGCAGCTGGTTGGGAGAAGGGGAGTGCACAGAAGACAGACGGGCTTAGGAGTCCACGAGAGTGGACTTGGGGGGGGCCAGGAAGTGGTGTAGGATGCATACCAAACAGAAAAGCCACAGAGCAGCTTAGGCATCAGAGGTAATGCCTGGACAGGAC
This sequence comes from Neoceratodus forsteri, assembly GCA_016271365.2. Classification (NCBI taxonomy): domain Eukaryota; kingdom Metazoa; phylum Chordata; order Ceratodontiformes; family Ceratodontidae; genus Neoceratodus; species Neoceratodus forsteri. Next base: position 897,253,006 of record CM057458.1, read on the forward strand.
AGGGGGCCAAGGACAGGCCCAAGACAGGCCAAAGGGCTGCAGGCCACAGCAGTACAGGTGGCCATGGCAGTTGGGTGACCTATATGCACAGGATATGGAAGGCCCAGAGGGGGCAGTGTGAAACAGGGAGGGGAGGGGTGGGCATTTATGGCTACAAGTGGGACATGTGGCCTAGACACATGGGCCATGGGGGGACCGGAGGGAGTAGTGAGAGAAGCATGAAGGGGCAGAAGCACTGGTGGCCTGAAAGTGGGACTGCAGTTTCTGGAGGGGGAGGAGCTGCATCTGGCACAGCCCCCCACCCCTGGGGTTGGACACCATGAGGCAGTGGGAGGTCAAGGCTGGGACACGAGCTTGGCCCAAGTAAGGGAAGTTTTTTACCAGCTTCAGGGTGGTGCAGAACAGTGGGGGAGCCCCTACAGTGTGGCACAGAAGCTTAAGGGATGGTTGGGAAGCATCAGCGAGCCCCAGTCAGCACATTTCAGGGTGGTCAGGAGGCACTAGGCATGTGGAGTGGGTGGCCCCATGGGGGGGCGGGCAAGCAGGAAGGGGTGATGGGTACCCCAGTGAAGAGGCACTCAGCAGATGGCAGCTGGGGCATGGCAAGAGAATATGGACCAGGAGAAGTGCACTACAGCTCGGCGTGTAAGGCAGTTAAGTTCCCGGACAGATCATCGTGGTTAAAATGTTGCGGTGTAATTGCCAAGCGGACAAAATAACACGGATCGCTAAGTCTCTGGCAGCACAGGTTGCTGGTATTTAATGCCTCATCTACTAATATGTCACCGGACAACTAGTCGTCCCTATTAAATTTATTAAATACACTGCAATAGAAATGGAATGTGCAATTCTTTATTAAACATCACAGTACAAAACAAATTAATTGATTGTCAGCAAATCAGTGTTACAGTACAAAATGGATTAATGAATAGCCATTGCCAACAAATCAGCATTACAATACAGTGCAATAGAAATGGAAAGTGCAATTCTTTATTAAATATTTTAAAATCAACGCAACATTACAGTACAAAACAAATTAATTGTCAGCAAATCGGATAGCCATTGACAACAAATCAGCGTTACAATACAGTGCAATAGAAATGGAAAGTGCAATTCTTTATTAAATATTTTAAAATCAGTACGAAAGGAAAGTGCAACAATGCTTTACTCATACAACATTTATCTCAATGACTGTTGCTATGTCCATTATGTATTGCTTTGGGTCTCCAGAAGCAAAAGCACTGCAGATTGACTTAAAAACTTTATTCACATGTATATATTTAGCATGCTTTCTCAGTGGTTGTTTCCCGAGAGTTATCTGTCTCCATTGCAATGCTACTGCGTGTTGTTCTTGCCTTAATTTCCATGCTAGGCAGCCATGAGTACAGTGGCTGATGGCTGCTGTCCTAGAAAAAGCCCTGTGCCAGGCTTCAATTGCATTATTGCTTCTGGGCAAATCATTTAGCACTCGGGCATACTGATTCCAAAACACGATCGTTAACCTTGGCTGTCACCTTTCCTTTCTATTCCTTGTCAGTCGCCCAATGTAATTGTCCTCGAAATAATCCAGTAAGCATACTACGTCTTCAAAATTGGGGTCATCCTGGAGCATTTCATATCTCTGTTCCATGTAGTCAGCTGGTACAAATGCTAGTGCCAATATACTTCGCACTTTGTGTGCAAACTCCTCGTCATGTATATATCTTTGCTGCAGACCTTCTTGCTGTACTCTGTGCCATAGCGCCTGTCCCAGATGAAAGTTGCAGCCTGCGAGCTCTGCGTGTGGCAATAATTTCTTTAAAACATATATAGCCGCAATCTCGAAGTCAGTCATGACACTGAGTGCTGTTAATTTCCCACCAAGCAAGTTTTGAAGGTGTACAAAAAACTTGCGATATATTGCCTCACTGCGACCTGGCAGGAGTGCATAGACACATGGTCTATTGACACCATTTACCAGTGCATGCACTGTGTACATTTGATCATCTTCTTGTGGGGCAACTGAAAATGTTCCATCGCAGAACCAATGCTCACTGTCATTAAGGACTTTAAGGTCAGAATTACTGGCGAATACTAACAAGTCACTTTCACTTATTCGTAAAAACATCTCCCCATCGATAGTAGTGGAATACAGATTAATATCAGTATCGTTTGGGCCACCATGCTGCCTTTGGTCATGCACATCTTGCCGCAGGGTTTCATGTGATGGAAGCAGGTGAGCATGCCTAACGGATACTTCTTGCAGCCCGGTATGCACAACATTTCTTGTCGACTCCTTGGACTCGCATGCTCTCTGTCGCATATGTGCACGGGCAGTGAGCTCCTCAACCCTACCATGAGTTGGTGCATGGTTGTGCTCAGTAGAGGGAATGACAATGGAGTCACCCTTAGTGTGTAACCATGCTCTGCATGTTGTTTTCAAATCGCCAAATAATCTTTTGATCAGCTCCATCTTTTTCTTTGGTGTACAGATAGTTATCCAGTGCAAGCTTCTGCTTGCCCTTCTGTGTCGGTACGTACTCCATTGAAGCAGAAATGCAATGCTGTTGGAAGCGCTGGCTTAAGTAGCCCTGTAAGTGCTCAGGTAAATTCCAGTTCTATGACTCAACTGGTAATAATAACCTTATATAATAAAGCTATGCTTAGTTTGAACACCAGAGGTCAGCAGAGAAACAGGTAAACATGGTCGCCGTACATTGCAGGACAGAATGTCACGGATATATAGTTGTGGTGGCTGTTTAGTGTCCGTGACATATTGTAACAGCAACAAGCTTAAATATTGATGAAATGGCTGCTACTTTTTGACCGCAACATTTTAAAATGCGACGAATGAACGGTATGCCCAGCTCGGGGACCAGAGAGTCAGATGGCAAAGTTCCAGATTTATGATGTTTCTCCATTTGATGCAGCAAATCAGCAAAAGAAAGATGGCACCAAAGAAGACACCATTATCCAGTGCCAAGATGATAGAGGAGGTGACCAAATAGATGAATAAAATGATGGAGCTGACGGTCCGGTGGCGCTGAGGGTTGAGGCGCTGGACGCCACATATCGCACTGCGCCATTGACCCAGGTTCAGGAATGGACTCGGGTTGATGGGGGTCAGCGGGGTGAGGGTGGATTGCATGTCCCGGCAGATGCTCTCCTTCCTCGGGGAGGGATACCAGGGGTACCAGGAGGTACCTGACGTCCCGAAGAGAGCCGGTGGAAGCACAGGCTCTCAAAGGGCTCTGGCAGCTCTGTACAGTGGAGTCGGGAAGGGGGAGATGCTGTTGGGTGCTTGGGAGGCAGACGTGTGTCAGCACGTCACTCTCTGGACGTCAGTCCTCGCGCTGGCACTTCTAGGGGTTGGGTGGGGAAACAAGAAAATCTGGAAAAAATCCCTTTCAGTCCTAGATGAAGACAGATCAGTGCCTCCCAGGATCCACCGCACTACAGACAGACCTTGCTGTGCCAAGTTCTCCTCCAGTAAGGTTGAGGAAGGTTCATTCTCACCCCACCCAGGGGGGATTGCTAGGAATCAAGGTAATACAGAGGAGAACAAGAGAGCAGTCTAGGGGCAGACTCAGAGTCTGTGTTCCGGTGGGGTTGATCAGTGATCCGAAGGAGTGGACCAAGGGGGTAGTGTAGGTGGATAAAGTAGGTGTGCAAGCACCACAAAGTAAAAAAAAAAATGATGGAGCTGGTGGAGGCCGCAAAGTGAAGAGAGGAGGAGGAGGAGGAGGAGGAGGAGGAAGCATCCCAAAAGAGGAAGGAGTGGGAAGACTGAGCATGGGGTGGCAGGGAGGGAAGAAGCCGAGGGGAGCAGGGACCGGCCCTTCCCTAGCCCCACAGCTAGAGCCCACACCACAGCCTGAGAGGCCAGGCCCAAACTGGGTGGAAGGACAATGTGGATGTCATGAACGAGGGTGACCTGAAAGAATATTTGGAGGGGCTTTGAAGATATGGGAGAAAAGGGATAGAGAAAATGGAGTGGGTGATACAGGAGATTAAGTGCAGTAACAAGGAAGGGGGGCTGCGGAGAACCTGCCAGTGAAGAAAAAACTTTACAAAGGACCCCTGGGTTTTATTTTGGACGACCACGTGCCATCTTCATTAAAAGAAAAAATTTGGAAAGGGGAATACGTGGATTTTTTTGGCTTGTTGGATGAGGACACGGCCAAAAAAATATGACCAGAAGGAGTAGGTATGAAAATCTGAGAAGGCGGTGGCACTGGCTGTCATGGGGCACAAAGTAGAGGAGGCAAAGTATAAGGGGAAGAATATAGACACATAGCAAGTGGGATTCCTCATCTACAGTGTGCTGATCCTGGAGAAGCAGTCGGAGTTGGCGATTCCCCTGCTGACCTACACGGCAATCATTGGGGATGCATATAAGGTCAAGCTGGGGTATGGGTGGCTGAAGTATGATGAAGCACTTAGGAAGTGGATGGCAGCAAACGGTGACCTGAAGTGGGATTATACACACTCAGAATTGTGGGTGAGAACTCTCTTGGGCCTGGTGGGCTAGGCCTTGGGGGGACCACGATAAGAAAAGTACTCCTCCCACAGTAGCAAAGACATGCTGGGGTTTCAACAAGGCCTCTTGTATGTGGGGGAACTGCAAGTTTCAGCATGTTTGCTCGCTTTGTGCAGGACCACACCCAATGGCAAACTGTCTGGAAGGGGGGAGAGTATCACGAGCGGGGAGGGGAGTACCAAGAGCAGTTCTTTCGGGGGGAGGGGAGCGGGACCAGGCAGAGGCAGAGGGGGGTACAACTCCAATTATGGGTGGAAATGAGGGGCAGATTGGGGGTGGGTGCTGGGGTTTTGCCTTAGCATGTATGCCCATAGCAGAGAACATGGTGGTAGCTTGGACGCAGGAATACCTGGACACAGCAAAAGCAGAATTCCTCCAGATGGGTTTCAGAAGGGGTTTTGGATTTGAAGGGGAACACAGGGCAATGAATGTGAAGAATCTTGGGTCATTTAAAGAGAAAGAGGACATTGTCAGGGCAAAACTTCGGAAGGAGGTGGTAGCAGGGCAGGTGGCGGGACCTTTTGATGAAGCTCCATGCCCGCTTTTCAGGGTGTCTCCTTTGGAAGTGGAACCAAAGAAGAAAGAGGGTGAGTTTAGACTCATACACTGCCTGTCTTACCCAGAAGGGGCTTCAGTGAACGAGGGGATCCTGGAGGACCTACAGGCAGTCTCATATGCATCCCTAGACCAAGCAGTGATTTTGATAAGAATGATACAAGGGGTGTGTCTGGCAAAGACCGATGTTGAATCTGCCTTCAGGGTTCTGCCAGTGAGGCAGGAGGATTGGGACTTGTTGGGTTTTCAATTTGAAGGAAGGCTATATTACGACAAAGCCAAGCCAGTGGGTTGCTAAGTGGCCTGCTCTATGTTTGAGACGTTTAGTTCATAGGTACAGTGGATATTAAATTGGAGGTATGGGCACAGGAGGGTGGTCCACTACTTGGAAGACTTCCTAATTATAGAAAGCAGCCTTGCGGAGGCAGAGAGGATGCTAGCAGATTTTAAGGAGATGTGTGATCACATAGGGATTCCACTAGCAGAAGGGAAGATGGAAGGTCCTAGCAGGCAGTTGGAATTTATAAGGATCGAGGTGGATATGGTACAAAAGTGTTTCAGTCTACCTGGGAACAAGCTGGCTCTGCTTAGGGGCTTGCTGGCACAAGTAAATGGAAGGAGGAGGGTGCTGCTGGTATTAGTACAACAGCTGCTGGGGCACCTCAGTTTCACCTGTAAAGCTATCAACCCAGGTAGGGCATTTACTAGGAGACTGGCAAGGACAACAGGTAGGGCAAGGATGCCACATCACTAGGTGGACATTACAAAAGGGGTAAGAGAGGATTTAGAAGTGTGGGAAGAGTTCCTGGAGGAGTATAATTGGGTTACATTCTGGCAGGAGGAATGGGAGTATAAAATGGAGTTGGAGCTATATATGGATGATTCGGGGGCCCTGGATAGGGGGGCCTATTTCAAAGGGATTGAATCTCTGAGGCATGGCCAGATGCTTGGAGGGAAGTGGGGGTGCTGGAGGACATCACCTTCCTGGAAATTTTCCCCATCCTGGTAGCCCTGGTAGTGTGGGGGGACAGGGTGAGGGGGATACTAAATCACACATTGAGTGAGAGGCCTTTCGGCACCATGCATTTGTGCTTAAAGTTGAACCAGCATAATATTCTGTGGTGATTTTCATATGCAGCCCATAATGCTTTACATTGTGGGGGCATGTGTGATTTAGTATTTCTTTGAAACTTAGCTTCCTGGCCAAATGCCCTTTGGGGTAACCACTGCTTCAATGCTTGCACACAGAGGTTCTTTGTCTTTTAAAGGGTGGGGGGAAAGTGGATACGCTTCTGGTGTGATAATAAAGGGGTCATGAAGGTGATAAATGGGCATGGGGGGTAACTGACTCAGTGGGGAGAGTTATGCGTAGATTGATCCTACTGGGTCTAGAGTTAAATGTGTCATTTAGAGCGCAGCATATTGAAGGGATTCAGAATGATGTGGCTAACAGTCTTTCCCATTTATAGCTGGACAGGTTCTGGGAGTTGGCGCCAAATTCAGCAGGACACCAGACCAGGGTTCTGGACCATCTATGGAAAATTGGAGGGAAAAGAAAGCTAGATGGTTGTACCAGAGGTCCTAGGGGCCCAACATGCTGAGGGCATACTAGGGAGCGTGAGTGGTGTTCCAAGAGTTCAGGTGAGGGCAGGTTGGGACACGGGGGAGCAGATGAATGGGGACCAGGTGCAGCAGTACGTGGTGGAGAAATGGGAGGAAGGCCCAGCCTATATCACGATGGGAGTACAGTTAGCAGGCATCAGCTGGGTGTATAAAGACAGAGACTGGCTGGATGTCATGGCTGGGAATCATGTGAAGAGGATGATTGCGGGTTGGCAGAGAGGGCATGGGGCAAGACAAGATAGATGGAGACCCATCAGGGGACAGCCGCTTAGGAGGGTGATGGGCACCCTGCAGCATGTATGCACCACAGCGAAGGAAGCATGCCTATTTATTGAAGTGTTTGCAGTCATGGTGAGGGGGACTTTCAGGGTAGAGGAAGTAGTAGCTCTGAGAAAGACAGGGGCAGGACACAGGTGACATTGAGGTGAACCAAGATAAGGTGGTCATTCGACTGTTGCGATCAAAGACAGACTAGAGAGGCAGAGGCACAATGGTGGTACTGATCAGGCAAGGGCCGGGTGAGGTGTGTACAGTAGAAGAGCTGCATAGGGGAATATGGGAGGATGCGGGGCACAGGGGAAGGGGCGTGGTTCCACCATGGGGACAGCAGCCCAGTCATGGGTTTTCAGGTCAGGGGGTTCTTAAGAAGGCGCTCGCCTTCATATGTGAAGAACCCAGGGACTTTACCCCCCAATATTTTTGCATAGTGGTGGCTTCAGAAGCGGCAGCGAATGGGGGTCAGAAAAGGAGGTGAAGCAGGTTAGAAGATGGAGGTCCTCCTTCTGTAAGAAATATGCGAGATAAGGACTTATCAGTGTTTTTCACCATAATGTCTTTTTCTTTCCTGTAGGAGAAAAGGGACAAGTCTGGTTGGTGCAGCACTCATTTATCTACTGGGCCGAGAAGTTTGTGGCATCAAGAAGTGGTGGTACACAGCTGAGTATGGACGTGCAGCACATTAGAGTGCAATGGATGGGTGTGAGGGGAATGAAGTGGGCACAGTTGATGCCGCTCTTGGAAGAACTCCGGATCTAGTGGAGTAGGCCAGATCTGTCAATTATCCACCTAGGTGGGAACGAACTGGGCAGCACACCATGGGGGGTGCTGGTACAGGACACGACGGCAGACCTCAAAAGGATAAAAGGGTGGTGGCCGGGCGTGATCATCGACTGGTCTAAAATCACTTAACACAGTGTATGCAGGGGAGCAAGAGAAGTTAAAGCAGTTGAGAAGGGGAGGAAAAGGCTCAACAGGAAGCTGGTCAGGACTGTAATTGAAATGGGAGGGGGTGCATTTGCAGCACGAGGACATTTCTTTTGAGAGGGAGGAGGTTTACCGGTCAGATGGGGTGCACTTGACTGAATTTGGCATGTGTCTCTTTCTGAGACCCATTATAGATTAGTTGGGGATTGTCAATAAGAAGGGTGCTAGATATTAATCTGCAAGGGGAGTGCCCCATCTTCCATTGCTAAATGGAAATGGGGCAGTGGAAAAGGGGGAGGGGAAGCAAGGAGGGATATGGGGGTAGATAAGTAGGGGGCAGGCCAACACATGCTGGGGGGCAAGGTAGCACCCAGGCATGGTTAAAAGGGGGGTTGGGGAAGGAATAGAGAATAGTATCCGGACCTAAAGGGGTGGAGGTCCTGGCAGGACAGTACTTGGTATTGGTGATGGTGTGGGTGGTCAGATCGGAGTGTCCGGTCCCTGAAGGTGAAGAAAACAAGATGATGATGCCAGGAAGGAAGAAAGAGCTGGAAGAATAATGAACATTGTTGTTGTTTTTGTTGAAAGTGTAATAACTGCTTTGAGATAAATGGGAATGTAATTATAAAATAGTTGCCTTAATAAAATCATTGCCAACGAGCAGCTAAGCCAGCAGTAGTGCAGCGAATTCTATTTCCTATGGGGGAAAGCTCAGATGACAAATAGGTTTGCCTCTAACAGGCAGCACAGCTGTCAGAAGACCCACCCCCCAAGGAAGAAGTAAGGATGGGGGGACGGGGGAGATCACCAGGAGCAGGAGGATGGAGGATGATGAGGTCACCAAGTGACTCATCTGACACCACAGGGTAAGGGAGCAGCCCATTGGCTGAGGGGAGGGGCTTGTGGGTACTAGGGGTGGGGTTTGGAGGGGTATAAGAGCTGGGACAACCCTCCAGCAGCGCTCTTTTGCTGAAAATTTTACCCACCCACCCTGAAGGTACGCAGGGTCAAGGGAGCCAGGGGGGCAGGTTGAGAAGTGAGGCTGAGAACACCGAGGACAATTTTATGGTGGCAACAGCAGGGGCCCCGAGGGGCCATGGTAGCTGCAGATAGGCAGCAGGCAGTACGGTGGGCTGACCGAGCCTGTTTGGTGGCAGCAAGTGCCCGGTTTTTGGCTGAGAGAGCAAATGGGTGGGGGATAGAGGGGCAGACAGGTAGGGGAGGGGGCAGGCCAACATGTGCTGGGGGGCAAGGTAGCACCCAGGTGTGGTTAAAAGGGGGGTGGGGGAGGGAATGGAGAATAGGGATCGGATCATAGTGTCCGGACCTAAAGGGATAGAGGTCCTGGCAGGACGGTACATGGTACCTGTGATGGTGTGGGGGGGGTTGGATAGGAGAATCCCGACACCAGAGGTGAAGAAAACAAGAAGATGATGCCAGGAAGGAAGAACATGCCTGAAGAATAATGGACACTGTTGTTGTATTTGATGAAAGTGTAGTAACTGCTTTGAGATAAATGGGAATGTAAATATAAAATAGTTGCCTTAATAAAATCGTTACTAAAGAGCACCCAAGCCAGCAGTAATGGAGCGAGCATTATTTCCTATGGGGGAGGGATCAGATGACAATGTGGTGTTAGGGTTTCCAACCTAACTCCCCATCCCCACCCCCAAGCAGTGGAAAGAAAAAAATCATTACGGTTTTGGCTGTCCTGAGTCTTTATGAATCAGGAGTGGGGTCTTCCTTGGAGTTTTCAACCCCAACACTCACCCCATTCTGATGTAATGTTTAAACATACCGAACTGTGCCTCCTCACATGTTGCAAACAACCTGAGGGCCTTGCCTGAAGAAAACAGATTACATCTGACATTATTTGTTCATGGAATGGAGCAAGCATTAGAACTGAAAACTGCAAAGACGACCCAACCCCTTATTCACCAAGACTCAGGAGAGACAAAACCTAAATATTTTTTTTCTTTTTGCAGCTTTGGGGGGTGGGGTTGGGAGTTAGGGTTGGAAACCCTTATGCTACATTCCAATAGTTTTATGACATTAGGTTACCCTAACTGGTGCATTAACAAAGTTTTTGCAAATAATTTCCTTTCTTTTTGACAAAGTGGAATTGTATCCTTATCCATGCAGGTCTCTTTCAGACCTATGTGAACAGGTGCAGATGTGCAGGGAACTTTTGTCCCTGCATCATGGAAATAATCTGTCTACCTACAGGAGTGCAGGGCCTGGCACAGTCAGTCTTTGCACACTGTAGACCTGGACCACCACAGAAACCCTATACTTACTGCAGCATATGGTACATATACATTTATTCATAATATGCTTAGCAAGATAGGATATAGTGTAGTACTATGTGCTTATGTAATACACATGTGCTTATGATTGTAGTACCCTAACAGGGCTATGTGCTAGCAGCCTCTGGCCCTAATAGTATTAATATTGCTTATACAGGCCTGATGACACAGTTACTTTTCCCAGCTATGCAGCCTGACACATTTTTATTTTTGTGCAGTACTAAGTATCTTTTGTACTGTAGCTCAAAACTAGTTTCAGCTAGCTTCACTCTTACCAGAACAGTACATACAGAGAAAGTAATGATCTCACTGTCTTAGGTGCTAACTGCCCACGACTGTCCACCAATATAATTGCTGTATTTTGCTCTTCTGCTTTTCTTGGAAGAGTCAGTTACCTAGTAACACACTTTCTTATCTATGGTATAAGACTGTAAGACTTTTTCACTGAGGTTTTTGTAATGACAATATGGTGTTAGGAGGTTTCCAAACTCCCAGTTGGTATGCAGTTTTGGAATAAACTTTCCTCTGTGATATCTGGGCTTCTGTGTACTGTTTTGCCAACAGGTCCAGAATCCTGCCAGCTAACAAACTGGTGACCATGGCCATGGCCTATTTGGACAGAACCAGTATGCTAAAAGGTATACAGGTAAACGGGATCAGGACACAGGTGTTCGAACCTATGCCCCACATTTGCTCTGCAGGAAGGTCACTAGGGACCCATGCATCCAGAATGGGAAGAGATAACACAGGTGTTCAAACTTACACCCTTCATTCACTTTGTAGGAAGGTCATGGGGGACCTTCACACCCAGAAAGTGCAGCTGTCTAGCTGTAGGATTCAAGGTGAATTGGTAAGCCTTGGACTTTCACTTAGTGCAGTAAAGGTAAACCTCCAGCAATGGCCATTAAATGAGAAGACTCCCGTATATTTATGATTTAGATATGTCTGATGTATTTATTATATATTACATCAAGTACTGTACATATGTCAATAAGAGATCATCCATTTCTTCTGTTGCAACACATATCTAGAGTTTGAGGCTCTGACACAAGGTAGTAAAATGACAAGCAAGCCTCCATTACATGCAAATGAGTCGCTTGTAATACAGCCCCTCCCATTCCATGATATCACTGCAGCAACAGTGCAGAATGAAACATAAGAGTATCAGTGCTGTCTAGCCTGATTTTAGTTTAAGTTTGCAATGGCTTAAGGCAGTTCTGTCATGCAACTCACACAGGGAGTAGTACTTGTAGCCTTAATACTGTATGTGTAGAGCAAATAATACATCTAACAGTATTTCATTCACAGGAAACAAAAGCTGTTTCTTTGTACTGCTCATTTCTTTCTAGGAGACAGTTGTAACATGTAGTGGAAAGCGGTAAACTGATTGACTGCTCGATTGATTGATTGATTGGTTGGTTGATTGACTGTTTCAGTCACTCTGTATTGAACCAGGTGAACACCCTTGAGAAGATTTGTTACAAGGTAAGCCTGGGCAGTTTGCCAAAGGATCACACAAGACTGACTTATACACATCCCCTTTCAGCAGCCTGAAAGTGGAGTGCTAGATCATTTACCTTATAAAGTGTATTGTTTTATATTTCAAATGCTCCTTAAATCTGAGTTTCTGACTGGAAATACCAGGACACAGAATGCATATGACATGGGAGGAGTGAGCTAAGCAAATACATCGCACTACAAACACTGAGACTGATTAGTTTCTATACCTACAACAGCTGAGGTGTAGCATCTGATTTGTGAGGGTCATCCTACTTCAAATGCAAAGTGGGGGGGCCACAGCTTATCCTTAGTACCTTGAAAGTCAAGTGTTGTAGCTCTCATTTCACTGCTAATGATATATAATGGGACTTGGGGCACTTTTAGAGGACCAGAGGGGTCATCAAAGTTTCCAAGGAGGTTAGGGGAACGTTTTAAGGGTTAGAGAGTAAAGGACTCTAGTAGGATTTGAACCAGAGTCCCCCAGTGCTTGTGCTTTAACCACTAGATTACCCTTCTTCCATATGTTGCAGGAGATGCTTTCCTGGTAACCTATTCCTTGTTGTAGCTGAATTATATTGCCTTATTGCCTTACAGCAGCCTTCCAATCACTGACTGCTTAGTTACAAAGGAAAAGGGACCGATTGCAAGGTTGTTTCTCACAGTTGGTGTCAATCAAAACAAAGAATGCTAAGACACACACACAACATAATGCAACAGCTGTATAATACCACTTAAAACTCCTGTTGTACCCAGAGTCATTTATTGGGTAAACTGTTTTTGCTAACAGAAACAGTAACACAACACATACAGGCACTCCATATACGAATAATGTACATAACTCAAATCAGTGCTGCATCACACTCATATGGTCCTAGTCCCTATTAGACCTGCAGTTCAGGATGTGCACAACTCTTAAAGGGTTCCTCCATTACTCAAGTGGGGAACTAAACATTGTGGGTTTGGTTTACTGGTAGAACTGCATTTAGTGCAGTACCATTATCTGTTGCTCTGATGACATCATCCTCCAGCAACACTGATGGTAAAATGGAGGACAAACACATTGATAACTTTTGAGGGCTGTATATTTTTATTTATAATCTAGATTTGGACAGCATTAGGACTGCTGGCAACTGGAGGAGGCACACAACAGTTACACATAAGGAGCTGGGAAACTATTGGTGTGAAACTATGGGAGACTTCCCCTTTAACAATGAGCTCAAACTAGACATCTTAAACTTCCTGTCCTCCCATGGAGGATGGGCTGATTTTGCACTGGAAGCAAAATTGCAGGCTGAACTGATACAGTATGTAGGAAAGCTATATACTGAGGTTCCATTTAAGAAAGGTGAGGGTTTGGAACGAGAAACTGAAAAGCCTAAGAAAGAGAATCAGAATGAACTTAAATGTGTTGTACAATGAAAACAAGGAGATTGTTAGGTTGCAAAAGAACATTGTTAGGCTGCAAGAAGACAATGAGAGGTTACAATTCAATGGTGTGCCTACGGGCATGAATGAGTTGCTAAAGAGTGAATATGAGCAGTCAGAAGAAGAGTTTGAAAGGTTTCAGAAAGAGTTAGGAAAACATATGAAATAAAACCGTGAAGTAAGCATTGGGTACAGGATGTTGGAAAAGGTCAGTAGGCTAAAGTTTCAAGGAGTTGTGAATCAGGCTGAGTGCAGAAAGAGAATACCAATGCAAAGAAAATTTCTGATCCTAAAGTACCACATCAAAACAGTGCTGTCTGCCCTCATAACTGCTGTCTTTGGAGGAAGATAGTAAGATTGATAACCAGCCTTGGGACACTGGAGAAGTCCATGGGCAGAAACAGACATGGGGGGGCAGGTCTAACCTTGAAGAAGGTAAAAAGGGTGGAAGCATTGACTGCAGACATAATACAGTAGTTTTGGATCAGTGTGATGCAATGCCTCTTTCCAGCAGAGGAAATGAGTAAAATGCTATGAACTGAAATCTGCTGTCTTACAGAGTGCTATGTGAATTTAAACTAATAGTTTTTTTTTCCATTCGCTGAACATAACAGAGGCTTTATAAGATCCAAGGTCTCAATGAGCTGCTACTGAGATAAGCAGCACACACACACATGAACGAAAGTCTAGTTCTTTGTGAAAGAGGCCAACCTGAGACCTGCTCTCACAATCATTTGGCTTACATAGCCTCATACAAGAAAAAAAAAAGGTTGCTTTACATATTTTGCAATGTGATTCAATCCCTTTCACAAATATACTTTCTGGAAACTATATGGGGGAAGAGTCCCCATATACAAAATATGTCTTCAGAAATAATTCCAGTATGTTAATCTGGAAGGACTGATGGCAAGGTTGTTTTTGTACATGATTGTTTGAGTAAGTGACAAGTTGTGTGTGGGTTTGATATGACATTTCTGATAGATGTCTATGGCAAGGACTCTAGAGTCTCAGCATTTGAAACTGCATAATGGCAATGCAGACTGATAAAAAGGACTCAAGGTTACACAAGCATACTTGTATGCATTATGAAAGTGCCTTATGAAAGTAAACAAAGTGTTTATGGCCAACAGTATGGTTGGTATAAACTAATGTAATTAAACTCCCACCCTATGTTCATACTTGGGGAGCTCAATACTTCATTTTTAATAGAAAAAAAAGGTTCCCCTTCAGCTGTTAATATTTCTGTCATCTGTCATTTCAATTACAAGGGAGTCACAACTTGGTGTGCCCCTATCATGTAAAGCACCAGGTTTTCTGATGCTGTACTGCAAATTAAGAATCAGAGGTTTAAATTTTGGATTTTCTTTAATCCACCTTCTCTAACAAGGGGGGTGGCAAATTGCTGTAGAAGGATTTCTCAAAGAAAAGAAAAATAACTGAGATAGGGTTAATTTGCCTTCTGAGTCTCACAGCATGTCAGCCTTCCTTGGAGAGGGCTGGGATGATGTACACTGTAATCAAACATATTTTTCATTCAGGAATGGGAGCCTTAACTCAACAGGGAAATAAAGTTTAATTTTAAGGTTTTAAAATGTTATCATGCATGATGTTCCCTTGTGTTATGTGCATATCTGTTTGTGTATCCATAGTGTTTAAAATGTTGTTTCCTGGCTATTTTTATGGTCAGTTCATCTTATGTAAATGGAATTACATGGTTAAAAGGCTCATGTCAATCTCCTTGCAATGACAGGCAAGGAGATCGAGTGGTGGAGTATGGACCTTCCATGTACCTACACAACATGTATCAGCTTCCCAGATAAACAAATTGAGCCCATTTACTCAGCAGTTCAACTGTCTAAAAAAGTGAAGTGAAAAAACACTTAAAAACAGTTTCCTTCATCCACTGCAATGCACAGATCAATCCCCTTGCCAAGCAAGGAGCTTGGAGGGGGCATGGATCCTCCATACCCCCCCCCCCATACCTAACTGCTTTCCAGCAGTCTCTGTTTTAAAAAGAATAAAGCATAAAAGAAAATACTGACATGTCCATGGGAGGCAGACAACCATTTTTAAATGCCAGTTACATTATCTGTGCTCCAAGTAGCCAGTAATAAGTGATTTCACGCTAATCTATTCTAATTAAGAATAACACCCTGGAAATGTTGGCAGATGTATTCCGCTACCACAAAAACAAACTCGGTCTGGTAGAAGTCTCATTCATGGTTCACCAGAGAGTGTGGATCTTAGTGTTAATTTTAACTTTTTCCTCTGCTACCAACATTGGTGTGAGACTCAACATTGAAATAAAATGTTCATAAAAAAACAGTGCCATTAAATACAACTAGATGTAAGAAACATGGCATTAATCAGGATTTCAAATAAATCAGTTGAAACTGTTTTCTAACTTACCAGTGAGGAAGGGGATGCCTTTTCTCTAGTTTTTTTTTCCAGAAATCTAGTAATGTGTGGCTGGCAATGACATTAGTATTTACATTTCTACTCTGCCTATGGCACGTTTAGCAACTGTAGCAACAGATGTTGAACAATACTCCCAAAAGCACACATCTGTATACAAATAATGCATCAGCATTTTAAAAGGTCAACAGTAACATCCTAAAGAGGGAGGTGCCTGAAGTCCTCTTCTTTGTTTTTCTTTTGTCTTTCAGAAATATGAAAGTGCCTATCGGTGATTAAATGGTCTCTGTCCACAGAGGATGCCTTGCTAGAAGTTATGAGATTTGCCCTTCTAATGGTGATATCCATTGGTGGCCTACTTACAATCCTCAGTCTTCTGGTGCTGCAGAAAGAACCAATAGGCAAATCAAGGCAATGTTGTTAAAGTTTGTTCGTGAGAATGCAAGCGTTGGGATACTCTGTTGCCCTTACTCCAAATGGCAAATAGAGTTACCCCATCAGCATCTATTCGGTATCCACCCTTTGAGATGATGACTGGTTGGTAAATAAAAGTGCAGAAACACCTACGTAAAACAGTTACAGGAAAATTTGGCAGAAATTCACAAATTTGCTGCTCAAACCTTGCGCAATGCCCAACAAAAGTCCAAAATGTACTTCAAGTGGCAAGTGGGTGACAGAGTCATGGTGATCCAGTATTCAACACCTACCCACTCCCTAACCAGCAAATGGGTTTGTCTCTTTCACATTGTGAACAAAAGCAAGCCTTCTGTCTATCAGGTGCAATTCCCAAGATACAGGAAACCTATTCACAAGTGGTTCCATGCCAATCAGCTCACACTGTAGAAGGGCTCTGATGGCCCTCCATAACGATTTACTGAGCTGGGGGGTGTACCTTCACCAATTTCTTCTTTGTCTTTTCAGGACAATGCAGAATACTTTGACTGACTAAAAGGCAGATGGCCGCTGAAAGTTTGGGCACAGATATCTGCTTTTCCAGGCACAGATGGGATCCATATGATTTATCAAATTCGGAGTACCATGGAGTATCCTAAAAAGGACCTATCTACCTCAACCATAAGTTTTTTTTCCATATAAGTGTTTAATCTCCTTCTTCCCTGGCTGCCCCCAGCAGACTGACTCCCCCAGCCCCATCACCCTCGTATCTCTGGGACTTACCTTGACCATTGGCCTCGGTCGGAAGGCTGCAGCTGTGCCCAGTCGCCAGGTGTGGAGCCTGTGAGGAGTCAGCTGCCACCCACAGCCTGGGGTATTTTTTCCACATTTTTCCCTTTCCCCGTCCCTGAGGTGCACACACCAGATGTGCGTGCATGGAGGCATGCACACATCTGTGGATGTCTGGTAGCTCCTCCCTTCTTCGGTGCCCTCAGAATCATACTTCCCACAGGCCTCCAAGTGGGGTCAATCATTTAGCAGGTACACAGCATCCCTGCTTTGGAGTGGAGAGCTGTCTTCCAGATGCATGATCCTCTCCCTCCCTGGCCAACCTCCAGCTGCCCACTAGCACTATAAACATGGGTTGCCAGCATGGCAGGAGATAAAGCATAGCTGCCTCAGCCCTCCACACCACTGGGCTGGTCCTCTCAATCATAATTTTAATAAAGAACATACAACAAACAGATCAAATAACTTGGAGTTTTAATATCATAATGCAACTTCTTGAACAGTATTTGATTCCACAAACTTCATTGTATACCTACCCTCTACAACTCATCCCACTACTGCGCCCAACACAACTGTTTCCACATATTCTGAGACCACCACAACCTTTATAATGCTCTAAGCTGAAACCAGGTACAGCTAGTGGACTGACTCCTACTTCTATACATGGGGCACTTTTCAACAATATTCAATTCATACATGTTCCTGTTGTTTTAAATATATTGCACTGGAATATGGCCCAATATGGTCATCGTTCCATTATAAATGTGTCTAGGTTTCATGCTACTATGTTGTTAGATATTGTTGCAACTTAGCAAGTGCAAGCTCAAGACCCTGTAGCTTGGCAGGAAACTGCTCCACATCATGGGATGTTCCGCTCTAAATGCCCTAGTGGGATTTCAGTGTAACAGGCCTGGTGGGGAGTATATCAGGTTTATTTGGATCAGATATGTCAATCTGGAATAGGGGAGCTATATAACTAATCAAAAGACATTAGTTATTTTCAGAATTAACAAGTTGAAAATGCTACATGATATTGATGACTTAGCCATGGAAAAAAGGCTCACGGTGTATAACATGTACAATACTACATGTTTGCTTAATATTACACAGTCCAAAATTAGGCCAAATAACACATAGGCAGGTAAATCATTTGTGTTACCTATGGTGGCTATTTTTATTTATTTTTTTAGTTATATCTTTTTTGTACCTCCTTGGCCACCTGACCTGCTCCCTGTCATTGTTGCATCCTCCTTGGGGATATTCCAGCCACTGTCCACCTCTGCCACAGCCATCCTGGCACCCCACTCCTACAGTTATACTACCCACAGCGGGGCTGCAGGGAGTCCCCCACTTTCCACAGAATTTGGATCCAAATGGGTGCCTTGAATCCTACAGTGAAACTCATGGAATGGCCATCAAGCCACCTGAACCAGGCACATCCCCTTTTTTAGATAGGTTACCCCCCAGAGCTGAAGGAGTGCAATCCCACCTATGGAGGGGAGCACACACGTGTCCACATCTGCTCCCTCCAGACGTCTGCCCCCAGCTCCAACCCTTCATACAGCAGTGTGTATTGTCCCCCAGCCTCTGCCAAGAGGCAATCCTGTGCCAGCTGTCCTGGATCCCCCTCCCCAGAGAAGTAGAGCAGGCCTACAGGCACTCAATCCTTCTCCTTCCCTGCCAACCCCTAGCAACCCGTGCTCATTCCTGAACACCATTTGCCGGTGTGGTGTGAGGTATGGCGACCAGTGCTTCAGCTCTCAGCACCACTGGGCCAGCTATGGTGGCTATGTTTTGACCATTGTCACTAACCTCTTCCCATACCAGGAAGCAGGGCATATCACTGACCTTGTCAAGGATTCACAGATGTCCAGCTGATATTGCTCTCACTTTCAGACATCGGCATGCACCTCCAAATACATAGCCAACTCCCTCACTTTTTCTCTCACAATTGCCAGAAACTTAGGCTGTAACACCATACCCTAATCAAGGACCTTGCTACTCAACTCACCATTGCTCCATCCAAGAAGCCATGTATGTTTAATTTACTGTGTCTTTACCAGTGTTTGTGAATGACTCTTCAGTCTTCTACAGACTGGCATGTGTGCACTCCATTGGATGCCTAGAAGAAGACATCTACAAGCAAAAAATCTACCTTCCTCCACCGGTAGTGTTTTACCCTCATCTACAAGCTTAGTTAGTGCCTCATACTGACTGTTGTTCTGTGAAGGGATACAGGTACCTGTGCAGGTGTGATGTGTTCAACATAGAAACACCTGTATGTGGTTATTCCATGCCCAGGTTACCTAAACTGAATGCATCTGAAACCTCTACTGAGCAACCATTCTATGCAGCTGCTACCCAAGCAACCAATGCTACAGAAGACTTCATCTAGCCAACCAGCAGCCAGCAACATGAATATGTTCAGATCTTCACCTCTGTAATGGGTCCAGTACAATTCACCAAGTAGTGTCTGCCACAGTCAAAATAACATATAATATGGATGGACAATATTATGTTGTGACAGGCATCAATAACTTTTCTTATGGACATTTAACTTGTGGCATTGACATTTCTAATTTCTGCTTCGTGCCTCATACATGAAGCATTCTTGATAATCTGTGAACACCCCTGTACCCACTCCTGAACAGGGCTACTTTCTATTTATATATGTATTTATTCATTTAACACTTCGGAAATAACCTTTGAGCATGATGCTCTTTTACAAAGGTTCCACGTTAAGAACCAAAAGTCAGTTAGACTGGTATGAATCACAGTAAGTGGTTCCACAACAAATACCAAAAGAAAGTTACACTGATGTGATTCACATAAGGTGGTTCCATAACACATAAAAAAGAAAGCTACACTGGTGCAGATCACAGTTACATAGAAACATAGAAGTTGATGACAGATAAGGACCGCAAGGCCCATCTAGCCTGCCCATTTTTTCTACCTTATGAATGATTTCAGGACATCAGTGATGATGACGCCCAAGTCTCCTTCTTCCCTTGTGACTGCCAGCAACTCCCATCCCAGCCTATAGGTGGCTTCAGGGTGTCTCGTCCCTATGCGCATGATCTTGCACTTCTTTGCGTTAAACCCCAGTTGCCACTCTTCTGACCATTTTGCTAGTTTATCCAGATCTCCTCTCATTCTGCCCACACCATCTGGATCATCTACTCTGTTGCAGATCTTGGTGTCATCTGCAAACAGACAAACCTTACCCTCCAGTCCATCTGCAATGTCACTGATGAAGATGTTGAAGAGAACTGGCCCCAGGACTGATCCTTGAGGTACCCTACTTGTGACTTGCATCTCTTCGGACTGTATACTGTTTACCACCACTCTCTGTTTTCTGCCCATCAACCAGTTTGCCACCCAGTTGACCAACATCTGGCCCATCCTGAGCCTACCCAGCTTATTAATCAATCTTCTATGTGGAACAGTATCGAAAGCTTTGTTGAAGTCAAGGTAGGCAACATCAACTGCTCCCCCTTGGTCCACCACTCTGGTTACCCAGTCAAAGAAATCTATGAGATTAGTTTGACAGGACCTTCCTTTTGTAAACCCATGCTGTCTTGGATCCTGTGCTCCTATGTATTCCAGGTGTTGCACTATCCTTTCCTTAAGGAGTGTCTCCATAATCTTGCCGACTGACTGGTCTGTAGTTCCCTGCAATGTTCAGTCATAACCTGAGCATTTTATCATATTTGTACACCAAACATTTAACATAGTCTTTTTGATACCCCACCTCATGAACCCAGTTGGTGAAAATTTTCAAATCAGTGCTAAAATGTGATTCAATACCACCAAAAAGTCATTCTGCGCCAAAGTTGCAAAAACACACTTTAACCAGGATTTGAAAAATGACAGCTATCATTTTCTTGAGGTGGTGTGAAAAAATGGCTATGTTGAAAATCTTGGATAAAAATATTTAAAATGATCAAAATTACGAGGGAGCATAGACAAATTTCAATGTACACTCATAATGTTGCCATTTTTACATATTTTCCCCAAATTTTCAACATAGTCTTCTTGTGACCCCACCTCATGAACAATGGCAGAAACTGTTCTAATCCCACCCAAAAGGTAATTTCTCCAAATAACTGTGAAATCACCTTTTTCACCAAATTGGAATAATTCCACCACCATTAGTCATAAGACAGGCTCCCAAAAAGGCCAGGCTGAAAATTTGGGGTAAAAATATACAAATATGACAAAGTTATGCATGTAAGTTCAAAATCCCATTGAAATACATTAAACTGCACTTACTTTAGTTTCTTATAGAGCAGTCGCCTTTTCTAGCAGCAAGATGCATCTTTGATCAGACAGGATCTATGTCATGGGACCTGGTCAGGTGAGTGAGGGTGTGTGGGAGGTGGTGTAGTTGGGGCGTTGGATGGTGAGTGCTGAGTAAGAAGTCAGGGTGGTGGAATCAGATCAGAGAGGGATCATTTTCTCTTTTATAGGTTTAAAAAAACATCAAGAGACTTTTTTTTATTATAGCTGACATTTCTTGCATTAATGAGGGGCGTCAACTGGATGGTGGCGGGGGGGGAGCACCACTAGACACCAGAAAAACATTATTTAAATTAATTGGACAGTGATTGGAGGGTGGCATGCCATTAGACACCAGGGAAGCATTATCTACATAAGGGGACAGCAATTAGAGGTTAAGGGGTGCCCCTAGACACCAAGGAAACACAGCATACATAAGGAGACAGTGATATGAGGGTGGGGGATGACACAAGACACCAGGAAACATAACATACATAAAGAGACGGTGATGGAAAGGTGGTTGGGGTGCCACTAGACACCAGGGGAAATGGATGCTCACTGCTCTCAGAGCAGTCCACAGCATGAGTTTCAGCTGCAACTGCAGAACTCTAGAAAGTCCCACTTTTCTCATGCAGAGAATGTGGGTCAACATATCCTCTTGTTAAGCTGGGCACCCAGGATTTTGAGGTACCCTGAAAAGATATTTCTGGTCATTAATTTAAGAAAAAATCATCAGACTCTAGCTAAGCTGGCCCCATTTAATTAGGTTCTGGTTTTTGTTTCTTAAGGTAATGGTATTATTATGCATTTTCCATGCTTATTAGTTCAAGGAGAAAAGAAACAAGATGTCAACTCTCAGAACATACAAAAAAAATACTTTATGCTGTGAGAAGCAAGTGGTGAGAAATGAAAAACTGTCTTGTGATGCAGAATGTTTGGTGCCATCACTGAGAGCTCACAGACCTAGACCCTCAGCCTAGCACCTGGACTAAAATTTTCTCTGCAGCTGATCATAACCATATATTTTTCCTCTAGTGCTCTTGATATTTGGACCATTATGTGTTTAGTATGTACACATTATTTGCATAGCACAATTATAAGTACCTCTGTACATGATAATAGTCTAATTCTCTTCTGCTCTTCACACATCTACTGTACTCAGTGTACCCACTGCTTTCTTGGCAAATAAGTTATATGTATTGTATATTGTACTTCATAATCGTGTATATATTACTGTATCTATCCCCCCCCCCCAGGACGCATCAGAAATCGAGCGGTACTCTGCTCAGCATGCCTTCTTGGTAAAACTTCTAAATAAATATATAAATATCAGAATGTTATTCCAAGAACCCTACTGAGCATGCTCAGAGCAGAAAAACACAAACCTTTAAAACCTTATAACTCTGGAACCATTTAATATTTTTTCACAAAACTTTTCAAAGGAACTACCTTAAGACTTCACACCTATACACTGAATGTTTGGGGTAGACATTCCATTCCATGCAGGCTACAGGTGAGAGCAAAAACAAATCCCATGTTAAGTATAGGCAGAAAACTAAACATCTACAGAAAATTGACATCTGCAGATCTCAGAAACCATGTAGGCTGCCATCATAAAACTTTCTGCAGAATAGAGATCTTGCTTCCTAGACAACACATGCAAAACTTCAACTGATTTTGTCAAATGCTGCCGGAGCTATTAAGGTGCAAAATTAGTAGTTTAACATTAACACCGTACTCAGCCCTAACTATAGGAGTGCTACTGACATCTGTAATAAATATTCACTATTATTTATAGGATCTATGTGACGCAAATTGATGTCACTGACACAGATTCTCAAATCACAGTACTAGCATTGATATAGTAGTATAGTCTTCTGATCGACAGTGTGCCACTACTAATAAAGGATTTTTTTAGTTGTTTTATTTTTAACTTATTTAGTACAAACATTCCAATACTTATTGGTTGTCAGTACAACATTGCCAGTTCAGTGTTTCTGCATTCTCCTGATCAGATGCAGTGAAGCCAAAGCTGCAATTTAATAAAGAAAAGTGTTTCCACTGCAAAATATTCATACTATCAATTAGCTAAAATGTTCATACTAAGGTTAGGTGCAAGAGCAAGAAGGCAGAAGCCCATGAAGCTCTTATACTAATCCAGTACATAATAGGAGAGGTCATACCCATTACATATAAGACTATCCAATCTATTTTTAAAAATACTTTTAGTTTCACTGATACCAACATTTAGTGGTAGCCTGTTCCAAGGACCAACAACTCTGACAGTAAAAAAATATTTACGGCTAGACTTAACAAAAGGTTTTCTTACTAATTGTAAGGGATGGCCCCTGATGTTATGACCTCAGTTTTTAAAATCTAGACCCAGTTCACACAATAAATAAGGGTCTTGAATAATATCATACAATAACATAAGATCACCACGAAGTTGACGTGTAGATAAGGGCATAAGTTTTAAAATGTGTAATCTGTTCTCATAAGGAACTGCCAATAGCCCAGAAACTTTTTTTATATATTTTCTTTGAACTCTTTCCAGTAACAGGCATTCAGATTTTTTATAAGGATTCCAAAGCTGTGAGGCATATTCTAAATGTGGTCTAACGTATGCACGAAACAAGGGCAGCACTACTTCCTGTTTTCTAGATCTAATATAACGTAATATAGACCATATCACTTTATTAGATTTGTTAATAATATTGTGTACATGATTATTGTAATTAAAGTTATCTGAAATATTGACACCCAAGTCCCTTTCATCAGATGTGGTCTCAAGTAGTATGCCATCCAAATAATAGGGACTTTGTAAATTACTAGAACCCAAATGCATTACTTTGCATTTGGAGATATTCAAATTCATACCCATTTCTTAACCCATGCTGTGATATGGTCTAGGTCCTTTTGAATGGCAACAACCTGATGATCAGAGGCACAAGGGCCACCTATTTTTGTGTCGTCGGCATATTTAATAGTAAATGAAGAACAGCCAGAAGTAAGGTCAGCAATAAATGCCTGGAACAGATAAGGGCCCAAGACTGAACCCTGTGACACCCCACTAGTCACACTACCCCTAGCTGAAATGCTCCCATTAATGGTCACCTGCTGAGAGCGATTATAAAGCCAGCTAATTATCCAATTGACTAGAAACTTGTTTATATTGTGCTTGTGAAGTTTAGTAATTAAGGCCCAATGTGGCATGATGTCAAAAGCCTTACTGAAATCAATATAAATAATATCGCATGGAACATTTCTGTCTAATAATAAGCTGATATGTTCATAGAAACATATTAAATTTGTCAGACAACTTCTACCTTTTTGAAGCCATGTTGTTCTGCATTGTGACAATCCAGGACTGGGGAAATTAAATCTTTAATTAAACTCTCTAATAATTTACAAATAGAAGAAGTTAGACTTATAGGCCTATAATTATCCCACTTATTTTTTTTTTTTGCCCTTTTTGTAAATAGGGATGACATGGGCTTCTTTCCAGTCAAGGGGAATAAAATTGGTGACCAAAAAATATTCAAACATCAATTTTAAAGTAACTGTAATGACATCAACTAATAAAAATAATAAATGACCTGCTATATTATCTGGACCAGGACTATATTTTCCTTTCAATTTCAATATTTTATTTCTAATGGTGTCCAAAGAAAATTTAACTGGTGAAACATTGGCGGTGTCTAGTAAGATATAATCATAAGTTTGATTAGAGGATCCGGAAAATTTTTTTACAGAACTTTGCATTAAACAAATCGGCCATTTTTTAAGGCTCATATATTAAAGTGTCACAGTCCAATAATGAACCTACTTGACATGTAGGTTTCCTTAGAGAATTGATATATGAATAAAATTGTTTGCTACTAGATTTGTGGGTGCTGAATGCTAAGTTTTGTTCCCAGTTAGATTTAGCCTTCATTCACATATCTGGACTGCCTTGTATGGTATGGGCTGCACGGCCATTGGCTCTTGCTCTGAACCAATGGGTGTGCAGCCCTATCGAGCTGTCAGTCGGCAGGCAGCAGGCAGGTGGGTACTGCCACCCACCGGGTGATGGGGGAGTGGGGTGGTGGGGCTCCGTGGGTGGTCGGGTGGGGGCCCACTAGATCACCTGGGAAATTGGACTTTGGGGGTGGGTTTGATCTTATGCCCATGATCAGGCTTTGAGGTCCACTGGACCACCAGGGATAATGGTCTTTGGGGGGGATTGATCTCCATTCTGCCCACGATCGGGCTAGTTGGGGGGTTCATTTACATTATGCCCACAATTGGGCCAGTCGGGGGGAAGATTTACTTCATGCCCGCGATCAGGTTGCGGGGGCGTCGGTCCCCGACGGCTGCTGCCTGGCAGGGCGCCAGGCACAAGTCATCTGGGATTGGCGCACCTGCATGCTAATGGCATGCAAATGGGTCTGTAATTAGATGCAAATGGCCCCCCATGCACCTTGCAAAATTATGGCCCCATTTGCATGTCACCTTTTGAATATCGGAAATTTGCGCATGGCGCAGTGGAACTTGCACCACCGCATCTGAATGCTCCACTCTGACCACTTGTGGTGGCGCAAGTTCCACTGCGCCATGCACAGTGGCTGTGGCCAGAGGGCGATATTCAAAGGAGTTGCTCAATAGTGCAACTCCATTGAATATCACCCCGGCCACACCCCTGCACAACTTTTTTGAGCAGCGCAAGGACTTGCGCCACAGAATGGCACAGTTTCAATATCCAGCCCTATATCTTTATTCTGTATTACTTGGCACCATAGCTCCATTCATTCCTGCTTTAATCAAAGCCAAAGCAAAATTCTTTCATAATGATCTGCAGATGCTTCCTATGATGCTTTGCATTATTGGAGTACGTGTACTTATTATGGATGGTTCAGAATTTGTTTATTTTTTCTGATTTATGTTGGTGAGATAGTGCCATTTTTACCATGCTTCTAGAAGAAGCCATTGCAAATTCTCTACTGTCGGGTGCAGGCTATAGACATGTAGACAGCCCACACATATCTGCACCCAAAGACTGGTTTGTGGGACATTGCAATGACTGCTGCCCACCACAGGCCACCTGTCTGCAGTCCTACCCCCGTAGCATGCTGGTGTGAGGGGGTGAACCACTGAACACAGGGAGGCATCCATCCCACTTCCAGAGTGGATCTTCTGGTCCACCTGGAGCAGAGGATTGTAGGATACCATGCATCCTGAAATTTAACATGTATCAGGTAAGTGCTTGAATGTCTACCCACATCTTCTCTGCCTGACCAGAGGGCTTGAGAAGCATGGCAGGGGGTTGGCTGCCCTGCTGTGATCAGAGGGTACATTTCATGGGGACATGCAGTAGTTACAGCTGGCCCCCTACCCACTTAGTCTACACCCCCCTCTTCCAGCACTCCATGCCACAGTGAATGGTACAGAGTGTTGGAACATCCCCTGGACACTCTCGCAGTGTGTCCACATATGTAGATGTGTGGACAGACAGGGGTTGGGTATGGAAGGGGCATGCCCTCCTCCCGTGAATGCTGTGGGGGTGCCACAGAAATACGCCACATCGGCTTTGTGCATTTATGTTCAAAGGGCCCCATATGACTGACTCTGGAGACAGTAATGGCTTACTCATGTAAATGCTATGAGACACCTGCATGAGAAAGCAAGGTGGTAGCAGTGTTTTTGTGACTAAATCAGGAAATATCTAAATGGTGTATAAGTACTGACTTGTAATCCGATCTTTGTTATTGTTTAGTGCTGACTCTGGCCCTGGAAGATATGATAGTAAAAGCTTAAAGTTATTTATGTGAATAGAGTTTAGCATGCATTATAATATATTTGTTCACAGCACTGCCATCCTTAAATTGTGGAAATGTTTAATAGGGTTATCCTAAGTTGTCTTGGGGCAGCACTACTGTTCAGAATAGAGATGTGAAAACTTCCCAAAGTTCGTTCTTCTGATCTTAATTCATCATATCAGATAAGGGTTTCCAAAGTCTGCCTTTTTAACTAGTTTACTGTTGTTTCACTGTAGAAACCATTGTTTTGTGGTTAAGATATTTTATTTTATCATGTTTTTTTTTTTTATTGAAACAAAATAATTTAAACTTCAGGTGGACACTGCCAGGCTGCCAGCCAGTAACCACTTGGTAGCTTCCCACTAACAAGGCTCCCAGTCTCTTCCTTCACTTTATCTCAGGGATCTGCACTAATCAGCCTGAAACACAGAACAATTAGCAAATCCTCATGTAGCAAAAAAGTTTCTTGTCTAATTTGCTTTCTTTTCTTTAATTGCAAGAAAATGCCAACTGGTACTGGACACTGCCAAGCTAACCCACTTGAGCCAGTCCTCTTCCTTGCACACTATCTCCTTCCCATCTCAATCCCTATTCTACCATCTGATCTGGATTCTGAGGTGCATCTCCATCTGCATGCACCTCTCTGAGTTGAGGAAGGAGGTTACTGATCGCCAGGCTCAGCTGGCTAGAATCCAGTGGACTTCTTGCCCCACCTTGGGGCCACCCAGTCTACCACCATTAACCCAGAGGTTGCCTAGGAAAAGGACGGCTGGTTGGACCTTGACAGACTCTGAGAGGGCATGTGTGGTAGGTGAGGGGCACATTACTCATTCTGTGCTACTACAGATTCCTTTGCCATTCTGGTGGGACAGAACTGCCAAGAGGAGACACCTGAAGTAGTGGCAAGGAAAGATGTGGGTGGCCTCTGAAGGAAGGACCCCAAGGTGGGGGAAATGAACCTCAGCAGAGGAGGAAGCAACATTTGGTGGGGGACTCAGTTGTAAGGGGTGGGAGATTTGGAAACAGGAAGGGCTGGAGAGAAAAAGGTTAGTTGTTTACCTGGTGCCTTGGTTCAGAGGGATGGATAGCAGATCCTAAGGATTGCCTGGGTAGCAGGGCATGGGGGGAGTTGGGTGTCATTGTCCACCTGGGAACTAATGACTTTTTAAGGGATGGGGTTGTGATTGTGCAGGGAGAGGTCAGAGAACTGGGGAGATGCCTAAGGCAAGTAACACATGCAGTAGAATTTGCTGAGGTGCTACCTGTTTACGGTTGAGGGGAGGATAAGGTACTTCACAATATGATTCTCAACTCATGGTGGAAGGAATGGTGC
The DNA here is from genome assembly GCA_016271365.2 of Neoceratodus forsteri. Classification (NCBI taxonomy): domain Eukaryota; kingdom Metazoa; phylum Chordata; order Ceratodontiformes; family Ceratodontidae; genus Neoceratodus; species Neoceratodus forsteri. The sequence continues at coordinate 897,281,140 of CM057458.1, forward strand.
AGAGAGGAACAGTTCAGCTTCACTGGGGATTGGGGACCAACCTGGAGGGATATGAGTCTATTCAGAGAGGTGATAGACTGCATCCATCTGGAAGAGGAACCACAGTCCATAGTGGATGGTTTAAATGTCACTTTGGACTTCCAATTCTGGTGTTGAGGAGAATGGCCAGATAGTTTGTGAGCTGCACATTCACCCGCTTTAAAAATCCTCCCTTTGATTTAACCAGCAGGTTTATTTATAGGCAATGCTATCAGGAGGCTTCTAAATTTATGGGCAGATCTAAAAAAAGTAAAAAGAGTGAATGGCTGAGTTCTTTTTTTTACCTGGCTTGGATCTGACTTCTACTCCATCAATGGTGTCTGCTCCTTCTGCTTCTGCAGCAATGAATCCTCTGGCAGCAGATAACAGTGGGCCCATAAATGCAGCTCTTTTAGAGGAGTTGAGAGCTTTTAGATGGGAAAGCAGATCGATGCCTGAGGAATTAAAATCTGCTATATCACTGTTACACACATCTCTGGGATTTGGAGCTTCAGCAGTCTAACACTGACTCCTGGGTCGATCAGCTGGAAAGAGTGACAATAAAATTATTGCAAGATAACCAGCAGCTGGTAGAGAAATGCAACAGTCTAGAAAACAAGTTGCTACGCAATAATATAATTATCTATGGTCTCCTCAAGAAAACAGAAGGATCAGGAGATTTTTCTTTGTTCAATATCTCCTAGCTTCAGTGCTGGATATTAGAGACTTGAGCCATTTACCAATTGAAAGGGCATATAGAGCTCTTTCCCCTCTAACAGCTTCTTCTTCACCAAACCCCTGGTCGGTGGCTATTTGATTCTACAACTTTGCAGTCAAGCAAGCCCTGCTAATAAAAGCTTCAAATAAAAAGGAGCCATTATATAAAGAGCATAGGCTGCAATTGGACAATGACTATTCAGCTGATCTTGTGACCTGGAGACTTACTTATAAACCCATTTTTGGGATTTTGAAACAACATAATCTTCACTTCTCTACCCTTATCCAGCTAGATTTCGGGTGTATTTTGACGATGGTGTGAAAACCTTTGATGACCTGGAAGAAGCATTTCAGGACTTAAAAGCTCACCAACTGGTTTCTGCTGAAGAACAGATAGAGGTTTGGGAAGTGCGTGATAAGAGAGAGCTTCAGAGAGATTCATGGTCTAAAGTTTTTCCAGCTGGGAAAAGCATAGATCAAAACAAGCTTTTGCTGAAGTGAAGGCGTTGCTGCAATCTTTTTGGAGAGAAGAACATACTTGGTGGGATCTTTGGAAAGTTGTTCTTCTAGATGTTTCTTCTGGTCCATGCCATTTCTAAAGCTGGAGCCTATTGTTTAGTTTAGACTCCCTCATGGTAGACCCAGGTATTTGCATTGTACTTTGCACTTATTTTTTAGTTGTTTTTTTCCCTCCCCTCCCCCTTATTTTGTTGTCTGTATATCTCTTTCTTTCCCTTATAGGTGTCTCCAGAAGCATCCAGGAATGGCCTGCTGCTTAACTGAGACACTATGATACCGTGGGACGATCCTGTGATCTGTGGTTCAGCAGGATGTACTGAATAGAAGACTGAAGACTGTTATTTTTTCTCTGTTTTCTCACATTTATATTGTAGTGGTTTGACACTTTAGGTTTCTCATCTGTTCACTGTGGATATTTTAATAACTCTGACTAGTGGTTTGGAACTCTTTCCTCTTCAGAGTTGGACATTTTTTATTCTAGGGTGCTGATTTATTGATGTTCTTCTCATTTTATTCTTTTGCTGAGGCTTTTTTCAGGGGTGGGTGGGTCTGGGTTTAACTTTTTTTGAGAGGGTCTATGAGAACATTAAATCTTTTGTTTTTGGGGTTTTCTGTGGAAGTAATCTCAGACTGCAGGATTTAGCACCCTGGGTCTTTGCCCCTCACCCCTCTTTTTTTATGGCTATGCTGCAGAGTCTTTTGCACTTTTTTTTCTCATTTTGCCAGGTGGTCCTTGAGTGATTTACTGAAAGTTCCAGAGTTAGAGGGAGGTGTTTTACATGGCTGTCCCTCTTTTGGGTGATAGATAGATAGATAGATAAATAGATAGATAGATACATACATACTTTATTTTTATAGTGCTCCTTTCCACAGACTCTGAGCGCTTCACAATTAAAACACAATGCAACAATTTTAAAATATTCATAAAATAAAAAATTGCAACAAGCAGCAATATCCAACCAACACAATATATATAAAACTATTATCTAAGCAATTAAAATCTAATTCATACTATCTACAAATTAAAAACCTGGCTAAAGAAGTAAGTTTAGTCCTTTTTTGAAGGTATCCACAGAGGGTGCCTCCCACAGCTGTTTAGGTAGTAAGTTTCATAGGGTAGGTGCAGCCACCAAAAAAGCTCTATCACCAGAGGGATGCAACCTAGCCCTAGGAACACTAAGGAGACAACCCTCGGTGGAACAGAGAGAGCCCGGGACAGATGGTAAAGTACAAGGATATCTTGCAGGTAGACTGGTCCCCCTTCATGTAGTGCTTTACAGGTCAGTAACCTGACCTTGAATGCAATCCTCTACCTAACTGGCAACCAGTGCAGTTTGTAGAGGATGGGTGTAATATGATCATACCTACATGCACACATCAATAATCTTGCTGCCGCATCCTGCACCAGCTGCAGTCAGCTGAGGTTACCTCCAGATTGCCATAGGTACAGGGCATTGCAGTAATCCAGACTAGATGTTACAAAAGCATGTACTAGTGAGCCTAGGCCCTTGGGGAGTAACCGATTCTGAATCCAGGCAATGCTCCTCAGATGATAGAATCCACTCTTAACAATGGCAAACACCTGAGCATCAAATGTCAAGCCGCTGTCAAGGATCACATCCAGATTCTTCACCCATTTGGATGGAGTCAGCGGCAACACCCCAGTACAAGACTAGGGGGTCTCCACAAACCCCATCCCTCCCACAATGACCCAGATCCTCCACCAGCACCTCTGTCTTGTCTGGATTGAGTCCCAACCAGTTATGAGACATACAAGTCCAGATCTCAGACAGGCAGTTGTTAAGTACAGAGTCTGCCACCTGGTTACTTGGTGCAAAGGACAAGTATAGCTGGGTATCATCTGGATAGCAGTGAAAACCCAGCCCATATCATATGATAATGTCTCCCAATGGCAACATATACACTGTGAACAATAAGGGCGATAAGACTGACCCCTGAAGAACACCACAGGTTAGAGGATTCAGGCTAGATGGGGCCAACCCCCATCACCACCCTCTGCACTCTACCTGTCAGGTATGACCTGAACCATTTGATGACCTTACTGGACAGGCCACACTAGAACTGTAGTCGGTCAAGCAGCACCTCATGGTCCACAATGTCAAATGCTGCTGAGAGATCCAGGAGGACCAAGATGGAATGATCTCTCCTGTCTCTCACCATTATGAGCTCATTAAGCACCTTCACCAGGGTGGTTTCTGTACTATGCCCAGCCCTAAACCCAGTCTGGAAAATCTCATAGGTGGAGGACGAGGCGAGATGCTCCTCAGGCTGACTTGCCACCATTTTTTCTATAACCGTCCCTAAAATGGGAGGTTAGAGACTGGGCTGTAGTTGATGAAACAGTCTGGGTCCAATGAGGGTTTCTTTAATAGGGGTCTAACCAAGGCCTCTTTCAAGGCCAATGGGAAGACACCACTCCTCTAAGAACTCTGTATGATCTCAGCAACAACAGGCCCAATCAGGTCCATAAATACAACCAAAAGTTGTGTCAGACCTGGGTCCAGATTACAATGTGCTGGCTGCAGTCTTGAGAAAACCTTCACCACCTCCTCCACCCCAACCACATCAAACTCAACCCAGACAGGAGGAGTGCTCTGGAATGCCTCAGAGTGGACCCCACAATCCCTTTGAGTGACACTGGGGAAGATCTCAGCTCTGATAGCGGCCACTTTGTTGACAAAAAACTGAGCAAAATTCTTGCACCTAGTGCTTGAACCTGCTCCCCCCACATAGAGGCAGGCTGGATACAATAGCCCATCCACTGTATTGAAGAGCTGAGCCAGTCTGTTCCTTGCTGCAGCAATTTCCCTTGACAAAAATGTTGTCTTCCTACAGGAGATTGCCCCCTGATAATCCTTATAATGGTACATCAGGGCCAATTTGTCCTCCATCAGGCCAGAGCTTCTCCATTGTCTCTCTAATCTCTGACTCTTAATCTTTAACTCCCTAAGTTCCCTATCAAACCAGGGAGGTCTCTGGCAAGTAGATGAGGGTCAGACATGAAAGGGTGCAATTGAATCAAAGGTGGCGGTGACAGACCCATTATAGACCACCACCTCCTCTGTTCCAATCTCACATGTAGCCCCCACACTTGATAGATCCAGCACTGCCAATAACCCTAACAGAGACAAATACCACAAAGGGTGGTACCTGACCATTTCCACAGGGGCAAGAGCTTCAGGGGGGGCTCCAAACCTGAACCTTATGGTGCTATGATCCGTCCAAACTACCTGATTAACCCTAAGGTCAGTGGTCACAATACCTACTGAAAACACCAAGTCCAATGTGTGGCCATGTGAGTGGGTCGCTGAAGTAATATTTTGCATCAGGCCCAGTGCCTTCATGCTCCTAAGGAGATCACTACCAAATATGGAGAGCCCATCGTCTACCCAGGCATTGAAATCCCCAAGAATTAACCATCTTGGGGACTCCAACACCAGGCCAGTGATGAGCTCCCCAATCTCCCTCAAAAATGTGCCCTCCCTACCTGGGGGCGATAGAGCAGGAGGATCCTGTAACCCACACCAGGAGCCCCCCTTCCCACATGGCAACACATTCAAAATTTTATGTATTTATTTATTTATTGAAATGTTTCACCAGGAAGGTTACACTGAGCAACAAAAAGCTCATCTCATGGTACATCCTGAGGGAAGGGGAATGGGAACAATAAGTAATACACAGGATACTTACATCAGGAAGTAGCTTAACAGCATATAGACAAACAGTACAGGATTACCACCATCAATAGCTAATGACATTTCTTGACTAGGATCCATAGTGAAAGACTGGTGGGAAGTACTCAGCAAGGGGGTGATACAGGAGTGGTGACAGAAAGTGCTAGGGTTGCAGAAAGTGCTAGGGTTGCAAGACAGGTTAGAAAGGGGGGCATATCTGGCCCAGCTGGAGGAAAGAGGAGGTATTGACCAACAGTTAGGCAGGGCCCCATGGGGCTAGGTGCAGTTGCAGTTCATCACTAGGTAGTTTGTTAGGGAAGTAGAGAGAGAATAGGCTGAAGAGAAGTGGCACATTTGGGTTGGTAGTTGATTCCAGAGCTTAGGTAGGCAATGGGAGAATGCCATTTGGCCAGATGTAGTATTTCTGTATGGTATATTCAGGGAATGAGAGTCATCAGAATGGAGGGTGTAATTGGAGAGGTGTGGGGCAAATAAGGAGGATGCGAGGTAAGGGGCAGTGAGCCTAGCCAGAATTTTGAGGGAAAATTTAGAGAGCGGTAAAGAGTGCAGTAGTGTGTTAGAGCAGGGGCATCAAAGGCAAACTGGCAGAAGAAGTTAAAGAGAGGTTCCAGTCTGGATAAGGGGGATTGAGGGGCAGCCCTGTACACAACATCACAATACTCGAAAGTTGGCAGTACCATTTTATGTACCAGTTCACGCCTAGAAGGATGAGGGATGCTACTCCTGTTACAAAAGAGGCCACATAGCTTAGGCCGGAGTTTCTTCAGGATGGCATCGATGTGGACAGAGAAGTTTGGGTACCTATCCAGCCAAACTCTGAGGTAGCAAAAGGAAGAGGTAGTCCCATTGATGGTGCAAAAGGTGAGTAGGGAGGGGAACCTTGTCAACCTCTGCCTAGTACTGAAAGTCATGGAGACTGTTTTGAGTTTAGAATGAGGTATTGCTCACTTAGCCAGCATTGTACATTGTTAAAATTGAGCTGGAGCCTGGTGGTGACATCAGGGAGTGATTTGTTAGTTGTGAATAGTGTCGTCGGCGTACAAGTGTATGTTAGCCGATAAGCAAAACTGAGGGAGATTATTGAGGAAGATTGAAAAAGATGAGGCTCAAGTACCAATCCCTGGGAGACTCCTGTGGTAATGGAGAGAGGTGAGGAGATGGCATCTGCCTTATGGACAGATTGTGTTCTGCCTGACAGATAGGACTTGAACCAATTAGTGGCATTAAGGGAGAGACCAGCAGACCTGCGGCAGGACAGGAGTATATGGTGGGAGACTGTATCAAAGGTCTTGGCCAGGTCAATAAAAATAGCTGAGGTTATGAGGCCTTTGTCCATGCCCGTGGTGATAGAGTCAGTCAGCTGTAACAAGAAAGTGGCAGCAGAGTGGTGTTTTCTAAAGCCAGATTGGAATGGAGTGAGAAAGGAGGAGTCACTAATGTAGGAGGAGATTTATTCAAGTACTATGTGCTCCTGGAGCGTAGTCAGAGTTGGAAGGAGAGAGATAGGGCAGTAGTTGCCAGGGGAGGAGGGATCTCCCCCTTTAGGGAGAGGTAGAACTGTAGTGTGTTTCCAAGCTGTAGGGACAGTGGATAAGACAAAGGAGAGGTTTAGTAAGAGAGGTATAGGATAGGTGATGGCAGAAGCAGACAGAGAGAGGAGCTTAGGGTCTAGGCCATCTGGGGAGGAGCCTTTGGCAGGGTTAATGGTCTGAAGGGCTTGTCAGGCAGCAGTCAGGGAGATGTGGGTGGAGAAGAAGAGGGTAGAAGGAGCTGGAGGAGTAGAGGAAGGGGAAACAGGGAGTGAAGGCTCTGTGGGACCCATAGGTAGCACTGTGAAGCCCATGTCAGATTTAAAACAAATGACCACCCCCCCAGCCTCTGTGATCCTTCCTTAGGTTGTGTATCACAAAGTATCCAGCTGGCACTGCCGCCTCCAGATTGGGAGCTGCATTTTCATCTAGCCAGGTCTCCATGATGCAAGCCAGGTCTACTTGAGGCAATCAAGTCTGCCATTATAGCAGTCTTGTTCCTCATTGACCTGGCATTGCATAACACAGCCCGAGTAGGATGAGGGGAGACTGTTGGATCAGCTACCTGCACACTAATTTCTGTGGAAACCTTAGATATGGGCAGACTCACTGTTTCCTCCTTCAGGAGGGGTCTGTTCTCTCTATAGGGATTTAGATTATCCCTCACAGGCAAGGTTTACTGCATTAGTCACCTATTGCTGTACCATTGGGGTTCTGGCCTCTCTGAGGCCTTTGCAGTTTAAGATCTGGTATTGCTGGTTTATACTCAAGGATGTGGTGGGAAGGGGGGTGGGAGTGATTTGCGTTTTTTGGGACTGTTTCAAGAGACATATCATTTTTTAAATTTGTTCATTCCTGGGCGGGGGTTGTTAGATTAAGTGTAAGCAGTATACTTATTATTAGATAGGGACACTAAGGGTTTGTTCTTTAAATGTGAAAGGTCTGCATAATGTTATAAAGCATGCCAGAGTTCTCCAAGAATTTAACCGGTTACATTGCAATGTGGGGTTTCTTCAAGATACCAGAGCTTCTGATGTAGAACATAGCAACCTTATAGGTTCTTTGGTGGGATCGGGTTTTGTGGCCTCTCACCCATCCTCAAAAAAAGCTGGGCTTGCCCTTCTGTTTTGACAAAGCCTTCCTCTTCAGGTGAAGAAGGTGTACAGAGACTTGGGGGGGGGTACACGTATGTGGGTGTTTCTGGAATTTGTATGGGTCAGTTGGTGCATTTTGTCTCAGTTTATGCTCTAACACCCCGTCCATGGAATTTTTCCAAAAATTATTTTCCTTTCTTGCTACATTGCCAGAAGGTCAAGTGATATGTGCTAGAGACTGGCACTGTGTGCAATCCCTTGAGTTGGATACACTTCCAGTCTCCCAGACAGCTGCAGAGGCTTGATCTAAAGTTATGCAGTCATTATTAGTGGAGGGGTTCTGGGTAGATCATTGGATGCAACAGTTTCCAAATGCTAAAGAATACGCCTTCTATTCCACTGCCTCCAATTCTTATGCTCGGTTAGATAGATTTTGCACCCATCAATCTGGGGTCCACAGATTCAAGGACATGTGTATTTGCCCCATTTTTTTATCTGATCATGAAGTGATGGGCCTGTTGCAAGATCCCACTTTAGTGGCTTCGATCACGGATACTATTAAAAAATATATTTCAGATAATGAGAGGCAAGATAAATCTATGAAATATACATGGGAAGGAGTTAAAAGCAGTTTTGAGGAGTCACCTTATTTTTTTGGCTTTCCATAAAAATAAGGAATTTGGAAGCAGTTTTCTCACTTGGAAGCACAGTTAGCTCATTTAGAAAAATCTCATCAACAAACAGGGGACCCTTCTCTGCTGCTGCCGCAGATTCAAAAAGTTAAACAAGACCGTAGTTATTTAGGGTTGTAATGTGCTGAAAATACACTGTGCTTTACAAACTAAAAATATTATGAATGTGGGGAAAGGGCAGGTAAACTTTTGACAATGAGGCTTAGGAAACAGGAAGCAGACAGTTGTGTTCCACTACTCCACCCAGACAATGCCCCTCAGGAGACACATATGGCCCCACCCCAAATCATCCAAGATTTTTTTGAATCTTATTACTCATTATATGCAAAGGAAAGGGCTCTGACCCTGAGGTGAAGGTGGCTCAGTTTTTGAATGGAATTCAGTGGCCAAAATTGTCTCAAGCCCAGCGGGAGACATTGGATTCTTGTTTTACAGAGACCAAAAGTTTTAAAGTTATAAAGTCACTGCAGACAGGTAAATGCCCAGGACCCGGCTGGTTAATTCCTGAATTTTATAACATTTTCACCCCGATTTACTTCCTCTATTGACTAAACTTTACAATTCTATTCATGAACAAGGGTCTCTGCTGGACTCTTGGGACGAGGCTATAACTTCAGTTTTAACAAAGCCAGGGAAAGAACCCAATAGGTGTGCCAATTGTTTTCCCCATTTCTTTACTTAGTTATAATTTCAAAAGTTTTACTAAAGCCCTTAGTTTAAAGTTACAGAAAGTGATCTCTGCAATGATCCACATGGATCTGAAGAGATTTATTCCAGGCAGATACCTGCAGGATAATATAAGGAAACTATTAAATGTTTTCTCATCCTCTTAGTCTGAGCAGAACTCCCAGATAGGGTCTGTAGTGGCAATCATTGCTGAAAAGGCATTTGATTGCCTAGATTTGTGTTTCCTGATAAGAACTCCTTCTAAATTTCAATTTGGCGCAAAATTTTGAAGTTGGCTAGGGAATATTTATAATAAACTGGTTGCTCAGGTCCGGGTTAATGGGCTCATTCCCCCTGAATTTCAGATCAAAAGGGGAATAATGCAGGGGTGTCCCCTCTCCCCCTTATTGTTTGTGTTGAGTATGGAATCCATAGCAGCTTTAAAATGCCAGTCAGAAGCATTCCAGGGCATAACCATGGCCTGGAGAGAGCATTGCATTTCACAATATGTGAATGATACACTTTTGTATCTTTCAGACCCCTCAAAATCCTGTCCTATAGTTAAAAGATTGTTGAAGGACTATAGTCAGCTTTCTGATTTTAAAATTAATGAGTCTAAGATGTAAATAATATTTTTGGGTCAGCAATTGAATACCGCATTGCTGAATAATTTGGGGTTTAAGTGGGTGGTAAGGGATTTTCAATACCAAGGTGTTTGGTTTCTCTGAGATTTATCAAAACTATTTACCACCAATTATTTGAAATTATTAGGGAGTGTACAGGAAGACTTTTCCCATTGGAAGGCCCTTCCCTTGTCAGTGGGAGGTTGGGTTGAAGTAGCACGAATGAATGTGCTTCCTCATTTCCTCTTTTTATTTTCAGCTTTGCCTATGTTTCCTCCAGAGTCCTTTTGGGTTACCCTGATTCTAGCTTTGTCTAAGTTTATTTGGGGGATGGGGTGGGAGACCACATGTCAGATTGTCAGTTATTTCCACTCCCAAAGCAAAGGGTGGAATGGCGGTTCAAAATATTCAATTTAATTTTTGGGCAGCACAATTGCAAAATTTTATTACTTTTTTCTTTTCCGACCTTCCTGATTGGGAGAAGTTAGAATTGTCCACACTGTCTCTGATTACATTTGCAGACATTCCATTTGTAGACTCTAGTAGTATACGATCCCATAAGCCCTCAAACCCCTGGGTTACCACTTTGATCAAATTATGGCACAAGGTTTGTGAGGTTTTTAAACTTTATTTGGGAATTTGTGGTGAAACACCTATTTGTTCTCTCCTGAATTTTCCCCATGGTCAATGTGATTTGAGGTTTTCTCAATGGTGAGTAAGGGCCTCCACTATGCTAGCCAATTTTTTGAAGGGGGGGTCTTTAAAACCTTTCAGCAACTAAGAGACAAATTTGGCCTTCCCATTGGGCATATTTTCTAGTACTTTCAAATCCATTATTATTTGTCAGACACTCCACAGAGGGATACACTTCAGCAGTGGGGAACCCCTGGTGAAGTTTGTTCATCCTTCAGGTTAAGTTACCAAATAGGAAGGACTTTAAATCTAAAAGGGATTTATATAATTTAGATATTGAGATTGATCCCTTATCCATGGTTAAACAGAGATGGGAGGAGTAAGGAGGGAAACAGCTGAAGGCTGACATGTGGGATTAGATCTGGGGAGGTGCCCATGCCACCTTGGCTTCCCCTTCATGGTAAGAATTTAGATAGCGGGTAATAGTGTGGTATTTCAGGGTTCCCATGGTGGTTAACCATTTTGGGAATCATAACTCAGATTTATGTTGGATGGGCTGTGGTGAATAGGGTTCCCATATTCATACATTTTGGAGTTGCCCTTTGTTACGTCCTTATTGGAACCTAAGTGAGGTAATGGGTAGAATTTTTAACAGGGACATTCCTCCTTTGTTTTAAACATGGATTTTAGGTTTGCCTCCCCCAGGGTTCCGAGACAGGTCAGTGACTTACTTATTTTACATCCTTCAGGCTGTGGCCCTTAAATCTATAACTCAGTTGTGGCTAACCCAAATATTCCATCCATAGAACACTGGTTAAGAAATTGTAAATGGATTTTGGAAATGGAGCATGTTACAGATTCTTTGAGGCTACAAGGGGAGAGGTTTAGAAGCCATTGGTTTCCTTTTTTTCATTTTCTTGCTTGGAGAGAGGGAATTACAATGGTAGATATTCTGGCTTGCTATTGTTGAATTGTTATAGTTCTTGGTTTTGTATGTTTCTCTAATATATTTTCTTTTGTTTGTTACCCTGTGTAGATGCAGAGGAAATAACGGATGTCCGGACCAAAGGTTTAAGATGCATAAAAAATGGAAAGGTATGCATTTGTCAATTTATTTCCAAAAGCAAACAAACAAAAAATATTCTTAACTTAAAGTTCACAGAAAGGAAAACAATTGGTGTTAGTCTTCACACCCCAAAAACAACATGGAATACTTCTTTCCACAGACTCCTGAATTGCCTTTTCCTTTCCTTTTGTCTGAACAGTACGTTGTGTGGACGCACACACACAACCTCCTTGCTTTGTGGTGAGTCAAATACTGATTCTCCTCTCTGTATCTAAACAGGTCTCCTAGTGGAAGGTTTATATACTTTCCAGAAGGGGTGTGTCTTGATCTGAGCCCCTCCCCTATTGGGACATCACTTTACCTGAATACTGTTAAGGCAGCCATTTTGTAGGCTGCCATCCCTATAGCAGGACCTCAGCAGGAAAAGCAAGACATTCAAGTACACATGCATTTTTTTTAATACAGAAAAGAAACATTTGTTAAAGATTGAAATAAAATCTGCAGTCTTGGCAAGGAAAAACAGATGAGGGGCGCACTTCCTATCTGTCTTCCTTGCAAGGTTTCAAGATTCTATTTACTTTTAAATGTAATTGTCAGAAAGTAAACATGCATTTATTTTAGACAACAATTCTAGTAAATATTTTTACACAGTAGTCTCCTGTAACATATTTTGATTATATGTGCTGCATAATGCTTGTTTTTCATAAAATTCCTCACAGCTAGAATTTCAGCTGACTGCTTGTTTTACCACCCAGCCTTCTATTTATTAGAGGTCTTCATTTCAAGAGACCACAGCTCCATTTTGTCATTTATCTAGGACACAGGGCTTTAGCCAAAGTCTCCAAGCAGAGAACTATATTCTATTTCTACATTTGTTTCTTTTAATGCAGCACTAAGATGGGATATCCTGTGTACATTTATTCCAATGAGGGTACACAAAAAATAAAACTATAAACAGCCCCTTTAAATTGAGAGCAGGGAAGCTCTTAACAAAGTTGTTTCTCTTACTTTCAACAATACTTTTGCTGGGTTAGATACTTAAGACAAATACTCTTTATTAAAGTCCTACTCCATAACTAAACAACTGCTTTTCAGCTTACCAAGATTTGGATGCAGATTGTTTTAAAGATATTCAGGGACAGTAAAGAAAGGTTTAAAGATTGCCAGGTTGGCCACCCCAACAAGACAATTAGGATAGATATTAATATAGAAGCAGACAGGATAGAGTGAAAATTGAAAAGTGTGGTGGGGGGGGCATCTTGTAATTTCTTGATATTTCACTTCATAACAAGACCCTGTTACACCCTGTGTGATGTTTAGCTAATGATTTTATTTCTATAACCTCTGTATTACTGTTATTTAACTGAGGTTGACTATGAGTTGGTTGTGAAATGATTTTCTATGTGGGTGATTCAACCCAAGGTCTACTCTTCATGCTTTTGTCCTTACTTAAACTGTTTACTGTTTGATAAATTTCTAATAAAAATTTATTTAAAAAAATAAATGTTACATTGATGAACATTTGAACTAGCTGAGGAGGGTGATGGAAAGTCAAAGGGAGGCATAAACTGTACCCCCCCCAAGACTGAAGCAACAGGAAGGGAGGCCCAAGGGGAGGAAACTCCCAAAATGAGCAGGCTAAAAGAAGCAGCAAAGTATTTGAAGATAAGGGTGATGAAAACAGAAGTTGTAAAAAGAAAGGGGAAAATGTGATGGGTCACAAGGGGGAAGAGGGTTGCAGGTAGAGTGGGAACAAGGTGTGGAGGGCCACGTATGCAGAAACAAAGGAGTCTTGGAAATAACATTTCAGACCTTGTTGCCATCATGGCAGAGGCAGATCTGGATCTTGTGACCATTACTGAGTCATGGTGCACAGGGAGCCATGACTGGTATATGGCCATACCACGCAATTTTCAGACCAGGAAAGATAGGAAGAGGAGGCAGGGTGGAGGAGTTGTGCTGTATGTGATGGAGGATATCAAAGTGACCGAAATGTAAGGGCACTAGGGGAAGAAGGAAGGGCTATAGGTGCTCTGAGTCACCCTGGAAACAGAACCCAGAGCCAATATTTACATGGGGGTGGTATACAGACCTCCAACACAGGTGAAGAACTTGATAAGTCACTGGAGAAAGCTATCTGCATGATGGCAGAAAAGGGGGATGTGCCACTGGTGAGTGACTAATGTCTGCCAGATGTAGACTGGAGCCTCTGAGACATGTCCACAGCTAGAAGTAGGGCTATGCTATACTCCCCAGGCAACTAGTCCGAGAATGCACTCAAGATGGAGCAGTACTGGACCTGGTGCCCAAAAAGAGGGACAGTATTGCAGGCATCAAGATGGGGTGTCACTTGGGAACCAGTGATTATCATACAATGCAGATTAACATAAGGATGGCAGCAGAAGCAAATCACACAAGGACAAGGGTCCTGGATGTCAGGAGAGCAGATTTTTTTTAAAAATGGGTGAATGCCTCAGAGATGATTTATTGGGGGGGGATTGCAGGAGGGGTGAAGGAAAAGTTAACTGGATTAGAGGATGGCATAGTGAACGCAACAAACCTCTTCACATAAAAAGTGAGCAAAAACAGGAGGAAAAATATACCACTAATTTCTTGAGGCAAATGGCTGAGAAGGTAAAGGTTAAAAGGGTAGCATTCAGGAGGTACAAGGAGACACAGAGGGAACAGGATAGGGAGGTGTTCCAGGAAAAACAATAGGAAGCAGGGAAGGTGGTGAAGGATGCAGAGGTGCAAACCAAGGAAAGGATAGCCAAAGGGGTAACTAAAGGGCACAGAACCTTTTTAGATACATAAGTGAAAAAGAAAAAGACACAGGGAGGGACTGTGAGGTTAAGTAGGGCATGGGGAGACTTCGCAGAGGAGGATCAGATAAAAGAAAATATCCATAACAGATATTTCTGCTCAGTCTTCACAATGGAGGGTGAGGAGAATGGAGCACATAGAAGCAGTAGAAACACTGGAGAGAAGGAGTGAGATACAAGTCCATTCTCAGAGGAAAGAGTCCTGAGAGGACTTGCGAACCTGAAAGTGGATAAGGCTTTAGAATTGGAAGGGATGAATTCAAGGGTGCTGAAGGATCACAGAGAGGCATTCACTGCACCTCTGCCAGCTGTATTTAACAATTCACTGGAAACAGGAGTAGTTCCAGAGGACTGGAGGAGGGTGGATGTTGTCCCACTTGATAAATGTGGTCGATAGGAGGGAGGTGCTAGCAACTATAGACTGGTCAGTGAAATGGCAGTAGTGGGGAAGTAAACGGAAACTCTTTTATAAGAATTGCTAGTGGAGTATTCTAAATCTAGTGGGTTACAAGACCTGTTGCAGCACATGTTCATGGGGGGAGGAGGTCATAACAGATTAACCTGATCAATTTCTTCAACTGGGTGACCAGGGAAATAGATCAGGGTGGAGTGATGGAAGTGCTGTTCTTAGACTTCAGCAAGGCTGTCAAACCCATACATTATAGGGGGCTAATAAGTAAACTGGGCAGTTTAGGGGTGTGATCCAAGGGGGGTAAACTAAGCACAGAACTGGCTGAAAGATACATGACTGAGGTTGGTGGTAAATGGCACTCACTCTAATGAGGGGATTATGACCAGTGGAATATTTCAATACTGGGCCCTATCCTTTTCAATGTCTTTATATTCAGCATTGCAAAATAACAGGAAGGGAAGATATGTCTCTCTACAGATTATACCAAAATCTGCAAAGGAGTAGATACTCTGGATGGCATGGAGAGAATCAGAAGAGACCTGAGGAAACTTGAGGAGTGGTTGAGGCTTTAACAGCTGGGGTCCAGTGCCAGAAAGTGCAAAATCATGCATCTAGAGTATAGAAACCCAAGGGCAGTGTATACAATGGGGTAGAGGTATTGATGGTCACTAAACATGGAAGGAAGCTTTGGATTATCATACCTCTATTTATTTATTTATTTGTACATTCAGATTTACCTGTATCTGATGTACTCAAGGTGGTGAGACAGTGCAACAAGACAGTGAGCAGGCCCAGCAAGATATTGGGCTGTATAAGGAGGGGAAAAAGACAGCAGAAGGAGAGAAGTGGTGTTTATTGATTTAAAATTTGTTAACCGGGAAAGGCATGCTGAGCCTAAGCTCATTTCCAGGTGCAACCCTTGGGAGGAAATGTAAAAGGAGGTACAAACAATAGTATGGTAAGAAAAATAAATAAATACCTGCAAATAAGTACAATACAATGCAATAAATACAGTACATAATACAGTTACCACTGTATCAGTCATTGGTGAGACCCCACCTGGAGTACTGTGTCCAGTTCTGGAGACCACATCTCAGGAAGGACATAGACAGCATGCAGGCTGTCCAGAGGGGAGCAATGAAAATCATGCAGGTGCTGCATCATAAGCCCTATGAGGACAGACTGAGGGATCTCATTATGTACACACTGGAAGAAAAGAGGGAGGACATAATAGATACCTGTAAGTACCTAACAGGGATGAATAAGGTAAAGGAGGGGAGTATTTTTCAGAAGAGAAGGGGCACAAGAACAAGGGGAATGCTATGAAGATGGAAAGGGGCAAAGTCAGGAGTAATGTGAGGAAGTGTTTGTCCATGGAAACAGTGGTGGACACTTGGAACATTCTTCCAGCAGAAGTGGTGGGGGCCAAAAACAGTGGTGGATATCAGACATGTATGGGATAGGCACAATGGAATCTTTGTAGGAAAGCACTGGGAGTAGCCAGAGATCAAGTAGAGTCTGTATTAACAGTATAGGCAGAGACAAAATGAGCAGACTTGATGGGCCAATTGGCTCTTCTCTGCCAATAAAATTCTATGGTACTATGGTCCAAGGAAGCTGCTGCAGAACTCAGCCTTACCCACACTTAGTAAAAAGCTGTTTTTCATTGCTTCCTGATTGGATTTTCCTGTTGAAAAAAAAAACATATATATCTTTTATTTGTCTGTTTTCTTTTATAAATAGCACAAGATTTGTACCAAGGCAATTTTTAAGTAAAAGCCTTGCTAAACTACAATGGCTACTAAAAACAGAGATCCCTGTCCAGCTACCAGTCAACCCAGTGCTCAGTGTATGAGTGAGCTCTTGCAGTAGAGTGTAAAGCTGACACCAAAACATGTGATTGCACAATATTAAGATCACAAGTTTGCTCGAGAGTAAACTGTGGTTTGCCTTCTCATGCACACAGCTGGTCTACATCATTCCAAACCAGTCAAATTAAAAGTTTGCATTTTGGTCCAAATATTCAGGAGAAGCCAGACAAATTGAACACATGAAGTTTTACTAGTGCAGTTCTCTGCCAAAAGTGAACTTGCAACTCTAGTTTTGAATGGCGGATTCCATTGTGAGGTGGGCAAGGATACTCCTCCTACAGTTCCATCAAAAGTGAAGAATGGTGACTAGTTGGGATAATGGGTCCCTGGTATATCGCCATCTTACTGCTGCACTGTAGGTTTTTCTGTTTGGTTTTTTCCCATCCCAAAAGTCACAGCCAATGAGGACTCTGTGCTGTGCATGTGTAAAGCTAGGTTATGTCCTCCCTCTACTGAGCTTCTCAAGCTGCACCATGACCCGTGATTACTTGGGTTGCAGTATAGCAGTCAAGAAAGCTGTCCTCCTTCCTTGGAGAAGAACAGCATCCTTGGTGGATGCTGGATCTTCCACCCACCCAGCCTTCTCTAACCATCCGGGGCTGCTTCTTTAAAATGAAAGTGAATCAATAATGTGGTAAACCATTCAATGGAGTCACTTATTAGTATAAGAGTAGTCCCTCTTGTGGCATTCCTGTGTTTCAGCAGCTCAGATTCATTTCACTGTTCTCACAAGAAAGAGGGAAAGATAGAAGCACACCTCACTCCCAAAGGTACTACTGTCCAAACAATATTAAAGACAAACAAAGGAGAAAACAGTGCACAAACTTAATATGGCTTATAACATTTCTTGGTGCAAAGTATGGAGAACCAACCAATACACCACTTATCACTTCCTAAATGAGGCTATGACAGGGGGTGGCAATGGGCAAGCATGAAACCTTCTTAAACATTTAAGAAGGTCTCCATAGACAGATATTATAGATGTCTCCATATATATTAATATACCATATTAACTGTTGTACAGGATACCATTTATCTTATTTAAAATAACAGTACTCCCACCCACAATTACTATGCCAACTTCTTTGGAATAATGGCACACTCCTTATTGCTGTGAATGTATTTGCATATGAATGGTATGACTCACCCATTGAGGCAATTCCAGTGATACACATTGCCACTATACATAGTTTCCAGGCTCTGTAGTTTTAGTGTCAGAAGTATTTCATTCCTATATCATATTATTGCTTTAATTTTTCTAGAATGAAAAAAAAATGCAAGTTGCAGGTTTTTTTTGTGGAAACATGGCATATCCTTTCAGTCAGGCCATATGTATTGTATATAACATAAAGTAGAACTTTTTCAAACTCAGATGATTAATTTAAGGTGAAAATGTTTCCATGAAAACAGTTTGAAGTGCTAAATATTGTTGGAAATTGGCAGTCCACCAAGAAGGCATAGCCACTTGGCAATAAAACAATCTTTTCCTCCAAAATTTTGCAACATGGTGAACAAATTAATGGCTTTTAGATAAACCACTATCTGTCATACAAACAGCTGTGGAAGTCATATTGATGAAGTTCATAGCTTGGATATAGTACACAATCCAAGACTAAAGGCCCATTTTCCCAATGGTGCTGAAGTTACTTACAGTACACTATGCATTAGATTTAAGCATCTGGACAGTGTTATGTGGTATGGACCAGTTTAAAATACTGGAAACTGAATAAAATGAAACTTCATGTGTAGAAATTGGCCAATGAAAGCTATTGGAGTGCACAATAGTACCCTCATAATACTGCTCACTGACAAATATTTTATGTGCATCCCTAAATAGATAATGCTACAAAAAAAGGGGTACACTAGAGCATCATTTTACTTCGGGGGTACTCATCCATTGTTTTTCAGACAACCACATCCAGATGACCAACAGCTACCAAAATATGAACTATGACAAAGCTGATATTCTTTTAGTTGGTGCTCAATACCTCTTGGCTGCTGCATAATGTCTTAAGAATTCTTTCTCATTTGAACTGTCTTCTGGAAATCTTCCTTGTTAAGCAAGGAAAACATGGAGGCAAGTCTCTGAATGGCTAAATATACTAATAATGTTTGTGGTAGCTTGTTTGTCCAAGAAGTACTGATTTAAACCTTCAATAAAAAGATTAACTGCAAACATAGTTTACTTATCAAAAGTTTTAACTCTTGGTTGTCAAAGTTGCCTCTCTCCCTCACTAGCTGTAGCACATGGCTTGCTTCACAAGGATCTGCCAGAGGCACCACATGAACATTGAAAACACCTGGTTAGTATACAGTAGCTCTTTTCAAAAACAGTGCTGCCCACATAAAAGGGTGTATATCAACAGTCTTTTTATGTGGAAATTCAAATCCTGTTTATTGTAGTTGTCCAAAAGGAGAGTAAAGCTAATTTAGATTGCATATAATACTGACACACAAAAGAAAATCATGGCATTTTTCATTTCATTTTAATATACAGTAACTTATCTGAATTAATGGATATATTTCTGGTATTTTCAGGAACCACCTGGGCCATGTGGCAGTAGTACATGAATAAACAGCAAGTTGTGGCAACAATGCAAGAGAAATTATAAGCTAGACAATACACTGAAGAGAATACACTAGTCAATACATTTTTTTTATCAACTCTATTTATTCTCCTCAGGGCAGCTAGGGGATATATCCCACATCAGTCTGCTGTGTCCCCACAAGGATCGAAAACTTCATGCTGATCCTCATCCAAGGGTTTCTTTCTGAGTGTGGTTTCCTTTGGCCCACCCCTTGATGAAAGCATGCATGTAATGACCTCAGAGCATAGTTAGGTGCACTGAGGGCCCTCATATGCAAATATCTGCTGCCTCCACCAATCCAGCTTCAGTACTAGTCCCAGGCTCACCTACCCCTAGTCATTACTAAGTGTCAGTAGTTGCTGGGAACCAGATTCCCTCCCTCTCCAGAGAAGGTAAGCAGTTCAACGGATGGTCAGCCTTCCTCCCACAGCTGGTCCTCTGACAACCTTTGGTCTGCTTATGAACCCTGGTTGTCAGTGTCACAAATGATAGTGGTACTGCTGTGCTGGTGGGCCAGCTCCGCCAATAACATTTAAGTGAATAAACAGGCCAACAAAACACGAATGAATACAGTAGCATGTATACTATACATACCAGAGAATTTACCAACAGTGATTAAGGCAAGCAAATGGTGAAGATTGATTATAAACATAGGCACTTTGGCTTTTCCAATATGTAACTTTTAACTTACAGTGATAGCCATTGTCAAACATAACAATAACCAGCTGTACAGCCTAGTCTTTAACTCTTTGCTACTGAACTGAATGAGTCATGTCTAGCCGTGGATAACCATAAATAGGGATAGCAGTACAGATGGCAGCGGCTACCACTGTACTACAGTGGCACCCATTATCTGCAATATAGTACATATTCAGCTTAATGTATAGTAGTAGAATTCAATAATTGAATATTTAATATTGATAATTTCTAGACAATTTACAAACTATTTGGTATTTTTCCAACAATAAGGTGGCTAGTTGAAGACTATTAGCTGAAACTATGACGAAAAAAGCTGAATCCAAAAAAAAAACTTAAAAGTCAGGCTACAACAACAACTGAATAAAGACCCATATGCCAGGTCATGTTAAAAAGTATTTTAATATATAAAATAAAATACAAATGGAGCAGCACCCCCACAAAAACTACAAGTCAAATGTTTCACATCATTGACACTTTTTCAATGCATCCCAGAATGCACACCATAACCTAAATTTAAAGGACCCACTTAAAGGAACATAGTTCTATTTTAGAGGACTGCAGTTGGGAAACAACACCACGTGGTACACATTCTGAACCAACAAACACCCAATGCATCTTCACACATACAATGAATAATAATTATATACAAAACACACATTTAAGTTGGTTAACTAGGATCTGCGGCCTATCCTGTAGGTAGGGAAATGGGCAGACTAGATGGGCCTAGCGCTCCTTATCTGCCGTCAAAGTCCATGTTTCTATGTTCTATGTTAAGTAAACATCTTACTTCTAAAGGTGATGTTGCTATACCTAAATAGAAGAATACTATATAATAAATAGTGCAAAATTAACTAAGGCCCAGAATATAAATTAATCAGAATTTCTGGTACCAAAGGAATTTAGCCCGAGGGACAAACATCATCAAGAAATTATGTCAGTATAATAATAGATCTAAATATAGCAGCAAATATAATAAGCACATGATGGGCATTGCACATAAAAAGTTTATTTTAGAAAATACTTTTTGAATCAGAGCAGACTTTCACCAGAAAAAAGTATTGCACTAGGAGAAACATATAAATATATATATATATATATACAGCACTGGAAAAGTATGAGAACATTTCTGCGCTAGAGAAAATATTGCACATAATAATAATAGAATGTATGTATATTGCATCAAACCCTATCATTGCACAAAGGAAAGAAACATTTGCACAACCTAACTAAAAAGCAGAATACACTAGTACAAAAATAAGGAAACAACCTAACTATTTTTATTAAATCTAATGTCTGTTTTTCAAATATGGAACTAAACTAAACATGGCATTTGGTCCCTTATTTTTATGTGCCCTCAACAAGTATTGCTATTTACTTTCCAACTGAAGCAGCCTGTTATCAAGATCTCCTCCCCGGATATTAAGGCTAACTTTATCCATGCTCTGAAATTTAAATTGATGATCAGACACTTTGTTCATCACATGAAGTGCCAGACCATTTGTTCTGTCCTTGCTAGTAATGTAACATAAATGCTCGACTATTCTATTTTAAAGGGCCTCTTAGTTCTTCCTACATAAAAATCAGAACAAATGCAAGTAGCCACATATACACTGTTCATAGCTGAACAGTTAACAAAGTGTCTGTTTGTATATTCTCCTCTGGTTTCAGGCAGTTTAAAAACAGTACCTGTGTGTAAAGATGTGCAAAAATTGCAATTTCCTCACCGAAAGGTCCCATCTGGCAAACCTGGACGAGTATTCTGTTCAAGAGTGGAATAAAGACTGTTAGTCACAATATCAGCAATGTTTTTTTCCATGACAAAGAAACATCCGGAATGATTTGCTCACTTCAGTTTTCAGTTTAGATTCCAATTTCGAGAGATCCCAGTGCTTCAAAAAAAAGTATGTTTTTAACCATGTAACTTTGTGGTGAGATCTCTGAAATAAAATTTAAAGGCGTTTTGAGTATCAGTATTCGCATATTTTTGTAACAAATTCATCCTACCCATATTTGCTATTTTTGTTTGGGGAAGGGTTCAAAACACATTGCTGTGTGTTATTGTATGATAATACATTTGACTGAGTTTATGATAAATATTTGGAAGATCTTTTAGGCTAATTGAAGGCACACATATATACCTGAACATAAAGTTTTTGTGAAACATTTTTCCTCACTTGCTTGGCTAAGTTTACTGACTGCCTTCCTGAATTATACTGTATTTTTCAGGGTACTAGTTACTACATGGTGACGAAGTTTATAGTTAAGCGTTTTCAACTAGCTATACAGTTTGTAATGCATTTTAATTATGCGAGTCTCAAGATGGTCCAGGTCAGAGCCTGATAAACTGTGGTGAAATGATGATTGTGCCAGATTATACAAAGGCAATTTCTAGATGCTTTCCAGTTTATCAGATTTTGCATGGGTAAGTTTGGTCTACCAGATTAAGATAATTTATTTTATTTGTAGAGGACAGATTAATGACTTGCATACCCTAGTCAGGATACCCTCTGTCAGCTCTCTATTATTCAGGGCTCTAAGACAGAAGTCTCTGCGTAGTGTAAGCAACCATTTTATCCACTTAATTGTACCATCTAGGAATGGCAGGGATTGATATCCTTAAGAGTTTTGCCTTATACACTGTTTTGATGGATTAAAACTGATCACTGGGGAGATGAGTTGGATGCACTAATGATGGTTGATTGAGAGTAAGTGCCCTTTTCATTGAGAAATTCAGAATCATAATGGAATTTCTTATCCCTAACATTCATGGCTGTTGATATTATCTTGTAAATAGCAGTTTCCAAGGATCTCAACACTGGACCAAATGGCTGTGTCTCCTTTTGTAAATCTGGAGCTGATTGATTATGTTCATGCTGTTGAGCATAATCCATACCAGCAGGAGGTCCAGTTTTGTTGTTTGAAGAGGAGGAGAACTAAAAATGGCATGTACAGGCAAACAAGTGTTACGATTGCTAATATTGGCAGTGCAAACATGAAAAACAAGGCATACCTCAGTATGGGACCACCAAGAACCCAACACTGTGTGGCATGCTTTTGCTTCCTCAGGAGACAGTATGGTTAAGTGTAGATGTACATAAATGTCCCATGGTGCTAATCATAAGATTAGAGAAGTTTCCTTAGGTTTTGGCCAACAGTCTCTTGTCAATAAAATAGGTTAATTTAATCACTCCCCCAGGATGCACCTTGACATGTGTGGGTACAGCTCAGTGTGCATTCCCAGGTCAAACATTATAAACAACTAAATATATTACTGCATACTGTATCTCTCATTAAAACTACTGGGCTGAATTTTCAGAAGTCTTAATGCAGGCACAATTCACAGTTTTCAGTTGTGCCTACAGTGTGTCAAAATAAATGCACAAATATATTTAAATGCTATTTTAAAATGTTATATAGAACCATAGAAATTGTCAGCAGAAAAGGACCACCAGGTCCATCTAATCTGCACGTAAGCATTATACTTGTCTGCAGCCTCTGACCCTATCTGGTCAGTGGCTTTTCATTTCTCCTTCCCACCTCAAGGTTCCCTTGTGCCTGTCCCAGGCATGTTTAAAACCCACCACTGTACTCGCTCCACCTTCTCTTGTGGCAGACTATTCCATGTGTCCACCACCCTCTTTGTGAAGAAAAACGTTCTCACATTTCCTCTTAACCTTCTCCCCTTCAATTTCATATCATTCCTCCTCATTCTTTTACTCCTTCTACATGGGAAGATGTCTCCCCTTGCACCTTGTTTTTGCCCTTGAGGTGCTTGAATGTTTTTCTCTTGTCCTCCCCCCCCGCTCCCTCCTTTCCTCCAGTGACTGCATAGTAAGATCCTGTAATCTTTCCTCATATTCCTCATATGTTTTGTGGTGCAAGCCCTTTGTCATCTCGGTAGCCCTTCTCTGCATGGCCTCCACCCTCTCAATGTCATTGCAAAGCTGAAGCCACCAGAACTGCACACAGTACTCTAGGTGAGGCCTCACTAGTGTTTTATACAGTAGCATAAGCACTACCCCAGCATGCCATTGGCCTTCCCTGCAGCCTTTGTGCTCTGCTTTGACACCTTTAGGTCATCTGAAATGATAAACCCCAGGCTCCTTTCTTCATTGGTGATAGTCAACACTCCCCATCCTGTAGTTCTTCCAGGGTTCCCTCTTCCTAGGTGCATTATTTTGCACTTCATTGCATTAAACCTCAGTGGCCATGCCTCAAATCATTTTTCCAGCTTCCCCAAGTCACTCCTTATTCTCTCCACCCCTTCTGGCATATCCGCCCTATTGCAAATCTTAGTGTCATCTGCATACAGGCAGATCATTCTTTCCAGCCCCTCCACAATGCTACTAATGAAGACATTGAACAGTAGTGGTCCAAGGACTAATCCCTGTGGTACCCTGCTGGTCAGCACCCTCTTCCTGGATTGGATTCCATTTACCACCACCCTCTGCCTCTTGTCTGTTAGCCAGTTTCAAACCCAGTTTAACACCTTGTGCCCCATGCCCAGACTATCCATCTTGTTAACCAGCTTTTTATGTGGGAGAGGGTTGAAAGCCTTGCTGAAATCGAGATAGGCGATGTCCACTGCCTTTCCTTAATTTACTTCCTTTGTCACGCAATCAAACAAATCTATAGGATTCATTAGACACAACCTCCCTACTGTTAATCCATATTTCCTTGAATCCTGGGCACTGTTGGATTCCAGGTGTGCCACTATTCTTTCTTTCAGCGTTGTCTCCATGATTTTCTTCACCACTGAGGTGAGGCTGACCATTTTCAGCTGTTGTACTTGTTCTACTTCAAAAAGATGATGCATGCCTCATATATTGATGTGTTACTTTTTTATGCATTTGGAAGTTAAAGTGGAACAAATTGAGGCAATTGGGCTAGAAATGTTAACCACCTGTTAAGTTACATGGAAACATAGAAAATGTGAACAGCAAAAAGCCCAGAATCACCTTAAGCCAGCTCATGCCTACCTATCTACTAGACTGAGCCTCTACCAGTCCCCTCAGCCTGCCCTTGCCATCAATAAATCCATCTTCACTATGTCCCAATGCCTCTCTCATCCTCTTTTGAAACTCCCTCCCCCATTTCAATACCTATGTTTTTGTTCTGGAAGCTTATTCTACTGTGCCACTACCCTTTCATTAAAAAGTACTTTCTGACATCTTTTTTTAACCCTCCATCCCACCAGTTTTAAGGAGTTACCTCTGGTGAAACTATTACCATTTAAAATAAATAAGTCCTTAGTGCCCAAACTATTGACACCAGGAAGAACTTGAATATCTCAATCTTGTCCCCTCCTTTCCTCCTGTATTTTGGGGTACACATGTTCATATCTTCCAGATGTTCCTCATACAACCTCATCTGCTACCCCTAAATCATTTTGGTAACCTCCTTGCATCACTCCCAGTCTGTCCCTGTTCTTATTTATTAGCTTTTGGTAACCGGGTAAGTGCGCTAGGCAACAGACCTGCCTATTTTCAGGCACGACCCAAGGGAGCACAGGACATTGGTTACAATATGCAGAAATGCACAGACATAATATAGGTGCACAGGAGCAAAACAAGATATATATTGGGTAGCACAGTAATAGTTACATAAGGGTACATTTTAGGCGTAGATCATAATAAGGATGTAAAATTAAGCGATTAGGGTAACCATAAGACAGCTGAGGACAGTAAAGACATCAAGGTTCATAGCCACCTAGACAAACGTATTGCATGGGAGAACATTAGTGTAGTACTCAGGGTCAGACCCGACAGCCTGCAGTGGGACAAAGCAAATTAAGAGCATTTGCATTGGCCAGAGGCTAGAGGTGGGTGAACAGCGAGTTTTTAATTCTCGATGGAGGCTGCAGTTTTCACCATAAGGGGGTGAGTTCCAGAATTTGGGAGCAAAATGGGCAAATGCCTGTTCACCCATTTTTGTCATGCAAGGTCTAGTGGAGAGCATGGGGACAGAGGAAGACCTGAGGGTACAGGTGTATGAGGCAGGAGTCAGGAGGTTGGCAAGATAGACAGGGCAGAGAGGTCTAGACAGAGAGTCAATAAAGCAGCCCAGGGAAGGACTCGAATATCCTAGGTGACAGCCAATTTAAGCCAGTAAAGGAGACAATGATGGGTAAGGCATTGGGGCAGTTAAGGCGAATCTACAGATGTTGTTGTAGACAGTGTCCCATTTGTGGAGTGTAGAGAGTTTGCAGCAAGAGGAGGGCACAGCATATTGGAGCTAGGGGTAAGAGAATATCTCTCACAACAGAGAAAGTCTAGCGGAAGGAGTGAGGGAGTGGCGCACGTGATAAGCTCTGCCAATTTTAGCATTGACGGCATGGCACACCATATTGACATGTTGAGACAGGTCAAGTGTGGGACCCAAAGTGACCCCAAGGTACTTGAAGGACTCAGTGTTTGAGATGAGGGAGCCATCAAGGCATTGAACCCGGACCCTGTTCGCAGGGGCAGACAGTTTCTTAGAGGATCTGAATAGCATAACACAGGTTTTTCTAGGTTCAGGACTTGGTGGTTGCTAGAGAGCCAGGTCTGCAGGAATTGGAAGTCATTAGTGAGAGTGGAGTTGATGGCAGCAACCGATTTTGACCCAGAGTTTAAGTTCCAAAACTGTGCACAGTACACCAGTTAAGAGCTGTGGGAATCCCAAAGGAGGTAGCATAATGTTCATGATAATAGGGGATACAGTTGTCAGGGACACAGGTGGGAAGGTGCTCTCTTTGCCAGGCATCACAAGGGAAATCCACATTTTTCCAGAGACTGCAGCAGATACCCTCCAAAAGAAGGTACTGCAGCTCACTGTACAGGATGGGGAAGGCCATTTAGAATACTGCATTTAGGCACAAATGATGTGGCTGTAAGGATGTGGAGAACTGAAAGAAAGTTTCTACACCTCAGACAGGGGAATTCAGGAAAATGGTAGAAGGTGCAGTAACCCTCTCTGATGTCTTACCATAGCCAAACTTTAGTCACACGGGAGCAGCTAAAAACACAGCAATTGAATGCATAACTGAATGGCTGGGCTACATGTTTTTTTTGGTTTACTTTTTGTTCTTTGCAGACCTGTGTAGAATTTTGGCTGTCCTCAGTTAATGATCTGACCCAGACTATAAGGGTTTTGTGTAAAGAAACATAAAGCAGAGGCACTCACTCATACCAGGAATACTAACACCATTTCCAGGAGTATATAGTAGGTGCTTAAATCCTTTATTTGATAAAATCAGCTCCTCTTCCACCAGGTACACAGGCCCGTGTACCTTTTGGAGAAGCAGATGATTTTATCAAATAAAGTTAATGCGTGCTCCTGGAGTGATCCCTGGCATGATGAGGGCCTCTTTTTTGTTTGCTCTTAATTTTCTGCATTAGAGCACCACATACTGTGAAGTGACTCTTTTTGAATTGCAAGGGTTTTGTGTAATTCACCGGCTCTGCTTTTACTGTAACTGTGCAATTCTGACAGTTTTTCAATTTGTTGTAATCCTGTTGTATTTCCTGCATACTTCTTGGCATTATCGCCCCATACCACACTGGAAATGAACCCTTCTAGGTAAACATGAGTCATTGCTGAGTTTGTACTTAAGGAATTTGCCAAAATTCAGCATTTTTACCTATGATTCTATCCAGTCAAATATTTGGGACACTTTGAGATCACTTTAACCTTTGGGACAAGCACAGACAACCTGGGAAGAGTTATGTGTTTTTAATTAACTGGTCATTGTACTGTAACCCCTCCTTCTATGCTGGTCATTTTGCACCCTTCTCTTCCATCCCAAGACAGAGTGATAGGTGGTGACTGAGTTAATGTAAAATTCTGAGTGGAGAATCAATTGAAGGTAGAAGAGGATGGGATGGGAGGGTGTGGTTGGGGGGGCACTTGTCCCTATTTATATCCTGCTAAATATCAGTCCCAAGGACCGAAGTGTCTTTGTTCAAAATGCTGAAGACAAACCAATGACAGTGGGTCTAAACTGAAGCTGAAACAAAGTCATGGTATCATTTTCCACATTTATTAACACTTTTTCCGGGGCTTTGCATGCTTACTTGGTGAAATATGTTTGAACAAATAAAATAAATAAAATAGTAAATAAATAAATACCTACCTTTTCTTTCTGATATAGTATTACTTCTTCCACCTACCCATCTTTCTGTCTTTCTCTTTCTTTCTCTCTCTCGATCCCCCACTCATGCTTTTACTTTTCTTGACATTTGATATATTTTGCCCTATATTCAATTATGTATTGAAGAACCTGTTTTATACGAAGTCCTGCAAATAGCCCTACACACTTTTGTTTCATCTGTACCTTTCCAGCTACTTGCTGTAGCTCCATCTTTCTGCCTGTATCTCCACAGCATTAATGTTTATGTGTTGCCTTTTGTGCCTTTTACACCTTGTGTATTCCCCTGCTTCACTTGTCAATATATATTAATTTTGTGTCACTTTAAAGGGCCACATTCATGAACAGTTCACATCACAGCTTGAAAGTCTACATAAAGCTCTTTTCAATTAAATGTTAGGTTTACCTGCAACTGTCAGCTATTTGGAGATACTGATGATTAAGTCAGTTACACAATAAGTGTCACAACTATGCTGTAACTGCACTACAATTGTAATGTAATTACATGCAACAAACAGGTTACTACAGTGCAATTACTACATTGCTACTGTTTTTAGAACCTTGTGATACTACTTATTTTGAAATGATGCCTACCTATTTTGTAGTTAGACATAGCTTTACCCTGCATATCATGACAAAGTTCTAAAATGGTACATTGTATTATCAATATAGGGCAGAGCTTGTCTTCAGTATCTCTTTACTGCTGCCTGGTACAAGAAAGCTGAAAACCTTATATTAAATAGTTTTTCATGGGCTTACAAGCTGTTGTTGGATCCTTTAATAAAACTCCCCCTTTAATGCATTTCATTTTTATGTTTGCTTGCACATGCAGTGCACAAGAAACATATTGAGATAGTAGAGCATTGCAGAGGTGTGGCAGTATTGTGGCCAATGCAGTGGACTCGTTAATGGGTGTGTCCCTTGGCCACCAATTAATGCTGAATCTACCGATGATGGCAGTTTCAGAGTGAGCACCGCACTTGAAAGAAATCTGCTGCTGCAATCAGGAGCAGTTTCATTATTGCAGCGTCAGCTCCCCCTCCCTCCCAACGAGGAACACAGGAGGACAACAAATTTAAATGTTAGCCCCCTCCCCTGCAACTGCCCACCCTGCATCCTCCATTCCCCATCACACCAGTGTATAATGAAACCTTCCCACTGCTGCTGCTTGCTCCGCACCCTCTGTTCTCCATTGTACCAGCATAAAACTCTTTCCCTCCCTCCCACTGCTGCTGCCCACCCTGCATCCACTTTTCTCCATTGCACCAGCATAAAACCCTCTCACTCACTCCCTCCCACTGCTTCTACCCATGCTACACCCTCCATTCTCCATCCCCTGCTGAAATTGCTGTGCTCATTCCCTTTGTCACCATGTACATATGCACCCCCCTTGCCTCTATGTTCTCAGCCAACCTTGGGGGGCCTAATCGCTGGGTCAGTATTGATCCCCCCCATCCAGTACTCTGGCACACTGGGAACCCACCCCAGTGTGCCAAAATCCATTTTGTTAATATTTCACCTGTAAAAAAGAAAACAGACCCCAGATTTTCTTTTTAAACCTGGAAAAAAAAGGGCCCTCATTGTTCCTGCTGGCCCTCTTCCCCCAACCCACACCCTCCCTCTGAGCACCCCTTCTCCCCACCCATACTTCCAGAGATCAGTAACAGCAATCTTCTGTGGATTGGGAACAGGTTTGCATTCTTCAAAGATCAACCGGGAACTGAAGAAATGATGATAAGCCCTATAATGGCAGTCAAATGGCGGTTTTCAACTTAGGTTGATATCTCAGCCAATTTTTGGAGTTATGGTCCTAAATTTTCAACATGAGGTTCTTATGACCCCACCTTGAAAACACTGGCACTGTCATTTTGTTTCTCTTGCCTGAAAGGTGATTTCTTGGTCACTGCATGGAATCACCTTTTGGGACCAAATAATGAAACGACAGAGCAAGTGTTCATGAGGTGGGGACCCAAAAGGCCCTTCTTGTAAATGTGGTGAAAAAAACTCCAAAAAACGACTGTGTTATGAGTGCCCATTGTGCAGTTTCTACACACACTCGTAACTTCATCAATTTTTTATATTTTCACTCCAAATTTCCAACATTGCCATTTTTTCACACTCCCTTGTGGACAGTACAGCTGTAATTTTTCACATCCTTCCTGAAAAGTGTTTTTTGCACTTGTGGCTCAGAATGGTGTGGTTGCTGTGCAAAATCAACTTTCAGGACAGATTAACAAAATCACAGTGCCACTGTTCATTGGGGAGGTCCCAAAAAGGCCATGTTGAAAATTTGGTGAAAACATTCCAAAAAATGACTGTGTTATGAGTGTACATTGCACACTTTCTATGCACACTCATAACTTTGCCAATTTTTTATATTTTCACTCCAGATTTTCAACAATTGCTGTTTTTTCACACCTTCTCATGCACAGTACAGCTGTCATTTTTCATATTCTTCCAAAATGTGTTTTCATACCTGTGGCACCGAATGGCACACTTGCTGTGTGAAATCACCTTTTGGGATTGAGTAACAAAATGATAGTGCCACTATTCATCAGGTGGAGTCCCAAAAAGTCCATGTTCAACATTCAGAGTGAAAATACCAACAAACACCTAGGTCAATAGGATTTTTGTAACCATAATGCCCACCCCATAAAGACTAACAGGCATTGGGGGGGTGACTTGAGGTCATCATCCATTATGCTCATGCTATTCCACCCCACCCTGCAGCCACTGACAGGCATCGAGGTATGCCTTGGTATCTTTGACCTTATGTTCACCCATTCTCCTATACTGCACCTATCTCAGCTTATTTCCTTATGGAATGGGGTGAGCATAAGGGCTGGAGACCTCAAGGCACACTGCAACACCTGCTGGTGTCTGCAGGATGGGGTGAGGTGGAATGACATGAGTGTTATGGCTGATGACCCAAAGGCACACCCTCAATGCTTGTCAGTCTCTGCAGGGTGGGGATGGGAGTTGCTGTTACTTCAATACGTCACTGCCATTCCTATTATGCATCTCTCTAACTCCTGCACTACCAATACCAATACCAGAAAGCATACATTAGGCATTGACAAATGCTTGTATTATACTGTATTACTGTGTATGACAGTTCTTTTTGTACATTTTGTATAGAGCTTTTTTCAGTTTATTATCTCTGCTGCAATTGTATCTTTTCTGTGATTTGTTTTCTACACTATTTATTGTTTATTACCCTTCATTGTAAATTCTCCACCAGGGCACACCTGGAAACAAGCTTTGATTCAGTGTGCATTTTCTGGACAGCATTTTTTTTAAATAAATAGCTAAGTAAATAAATAAGCAAAAATTAAAGTCTTATTAATTCATTTATTTATCTTCAGTAGTGACATTTGCATTTTTGGCTTCACAAACACCTATTGATTTTACTTGCTTCTTTTCTAAACTGATACTATGACATTAGTCTATGCTTGGTTCACTGAGCTTCTGGGCTATTGTCCGACTATCACCTTGACCATTATCAAAAACAGCAAAAGCTATTTCAGAATAGAACTGCTCATATAGTGCAGTAACTGCACCGTTGGTGCTCAGACAGCTCAGTTATCCCCATCAGTAAAACGTATCTGAGATAGATCCATGTGGGTCCAGATTTGCTTGGTAATTTTTTCTTTGTCCAGATTAGTTATCCTCATTCATGGTAGTCATCATAGGCTGCTCTTAATCCCCAGATAATTTTAATCTTTGTCACACATTTCTTTTGTCCAGAGAGGATAATGCAGTATATGGTTAGCATTCTGATAAACTACTGTATCTGGGGCTATTCAGTCATAATAATTCATTATCCAGGGCATTTCTACCAGATAGGCCTGCTTATGGTGAATATTCACTATGGAAATAAGAAGATGAGTTACAAGGGTGGGAGACTTCCATTATCTGTATTATCCACCGTTGTCTAAAAATTGTGATAAGTTGGTGTATTCAAGTGTCAGTGAATTTTACAAGCATCCTGTAGTTTAGAACACAGACAGCAGAAGCATCACTTATTCCATCCCCCTGGGTAATTACTTCAGTTCCTCAGTATGCTCCTTGTTATGCAGTAGATGGCTCTTAATGTACCTCAGTGTGCTGATGCATAAGGCTGTGCATTTTCATAATTCAGGATGCCTCATAGAGCATATGACTTCACATATTGTACCATGTCATGTTTCTTCATTTCTGCAGGGACTTAGTTTGTTGATGTTACACTACTGATATGTTAGCATTTTCACATTTGGCACATAGACCATGGAATATTTTTTACTAAAGATCAGACTTGAGGGCTCCATGAATGTTTTTTTTTTTTTTAAACTTCCTTTATTTATGAATTTTTTTGAAAATCAAGGGGAGTCAAGTGATGCCTGCAGACTGGTAACAGACTTTAAGAGGAGCTTTCTTCTCACTCTCCTGCATCCTGCTTAATCCTTGATTGTAAGTGCAGATTTAACCTCTATTTTTATCCATGCTGGTGTCTGCCTACCTACTGCCTTGATAATTTGCTTCCCTTTTTTTTATATATATATCATTTTTCCCGGGAGGCCTTCATCCTGTCTCTTCCCTGGTCACAGCCCCCAAGACCTCTGCCAAGTGTCGCTACTCCCGGTAACCTCGCACCCCGGATGGCAGGGCCATGGCACTGGTTCCCCTAATTCCTGCACCGTGGAACTGGTATCTGGTTGAGAGTGTGGCAGTGGTAGCTAATTCAAGTCCCGGGGAGGGCTTCATGTAGATGGAGGCTCTCCTCTCCATTTTCTTTAGTTTTCCTCTGAGGTGGGGACATGCAATGATGTTCAGCATTCACCCCACCTCCACTGAGTGCGAGCGCTGGTGTTGTGGGACCCCTGGCCTCTGCTAGGAGTCCGTCATGTGCTGGACACTCCCCCCCCGGAGAAGGAGAGCTGTCCATAGGATGTTCAATCCTTCTCCCCCTGGTCAGCACTCCAGTGACCTGGGGCCATTCCTGAACCCAGGTCGCCGGCGTCATAAGTGGAAATCCAACCACTGTGCTGGTAGGCCAGTGATAATTTGCTTCTTTACATTGCCATCAGTGTTTTTTTTCCCCACGATGTACACAGAAATGAGACAGGCCCCACCACACCAAACACCTCCAACTTCGCCTCTGAAAGCCCTGAAGAAATCAAAGGCACAAGGGAACCAGCCTGCTCGATCCACCTTGCAATCTTCAACAACCAATCTCCTAACTGAAGATAGATTTCTGCAGGAGCTGCTTCCCTTCAGGGAAGCTTTAGCAGATATCTCATCGGAGCTGAAATCTTTATGTTCAGACGTGGGGGATCTGGGACAGTAAATCGGTGATGTGGATGCCAGGACCTCATCTCTAGAAACCTGGAGAGACTGGACCGACCCAGAGATAGTTAAACTTAGACAAGTCACTAAGCTCCAATCAAAGGCATCAGACCTAGAAGGCAGGAGCTGGAGAAATAATATATTCGTTTCTGGCCTGCCTGAATCAGAAAAAGGGACCAACATTGTGTCTTTCATCCAGAAACTACTAACCAAAGTAGTTGGGCCATCCCCCTTCAACCGTGGATACCACTGAGGCCTATTATTTTAAAGTTCCTTAGCTACCTAGAGAAGCAGCACATTCTAGCTAAGGCCCGGGAAATTCAAGCTATTCTATGGGAGGGCAAATCCCTGTGGTTCACTCAAGATCTGCCTCTGGAGACACGTCAAAAATGGACTGCTTTTCACCCAATTGTTTCAAAAATAATTTCTGCTGGAATGAGGCTCAAAATGTCATATCCAGCATGCCTCCAGATCTGCATTAACAATACCTGGCATTCCTATGACAATCCTGATGCTGCTAAAAAAGATCTTAACCAGATACTTCCTGACCTCTTCAACTTCACCTGAACTGTCTGCATACAAGCTGTTCAAATGGTTGTTTTAAAATTGTTACCTGCTGTTGATGTTGCATGCTATGCTGCAGTTCTGCTAAGTATCTCTCTTCTTGGATGCTTACCTCAGTGAGGTGGGTAGAGGCCTTAGATGGGGTATCAACAGCTCACCATCATTTTTTCCTGGCTATATACCACCGGGTGCACTCTCCCTCCTGGGCACTATACGGAGGTGGTTAACTCCTAGCAACTTTCTAATCTCCCATCCAACTGGAACCAAGAACTGATTTATTGTTCCTAAGGGACAGGACTACTAAGGTGCTAATACCACACTGTTTTGGTTCACCGTAAGTATCCATGCATCCATCTAGCGCTCCTTGGAGAGGGTTTTTTTTCCCCCTTTTTTCTTTCCTCTTATTTTTCCTTTCCCTCCTTCTTCTCCCCTCATTATTATTTAAACTTGCCCAATGACTAACTTCCCTACAGGGCCAGAGTGAGTAAATGTTTTTGTAACTGGTGGCTCACAGGGTCCTCCTTATTGGCATGGTTCTTCACTCCAGAATCCCACATATAATAGGTCCTACAGCAGTTTGCATAGACTGCTCTGCCAGCTATATCTGGTTCCCCCATCTCTATCACAGGACCTGAAAATAGGGCAGTGGCGACTGGAATTCCAAGCTGTCTTGATGAATTCCTGAGTGTCATTAAATAAGGGATGGTAAGCTATCTCTTCATGCATTTCTAGTCTCACTGTATTACTGCTCTAACTAGAGGCAATACTAACTGGGATGTGGGGGGGGGGTTAGGGTCCCAAGAAAGTGTGCTGTTGTGTTGTGAGGCACCACGAACTGGATCGGGGGGGTTATGCATGCTTCTATTCACCTAGTACACCAAGCTGATCAGTCTTGATTCTTTACATTGCTCCACCAAGGTGAATGGAACCAGACACAATGGGGTTCACCCTCTCCTACAACTGCTTCTTTATGCCTGTTGCAGACTTGGATTACTAGGAGAGGACACTGTAAATAGTTTATTTAGTTGGAATAGGTGGTTAGATATGATAAGACCCCTAGTTTCATTTGACACGTTCAAGCCGTTTGTTTCATTAAGGGGGGTGGTTGGAGTAGCAAGTTCTTTTATTAGTGGCCCCTTCTCACAGGGTAAAGGGGATATATATACTGTGTATCCATGATCTGAATTTGATGTTGTTATCTCTTATATTTACAGTAGATTGTTAGGGTCTACAAGGATGGTTTGTGGGAGGAGGATGGAGTGTGCCTAATGTATTGCAAATGGATGTTGAGTCTTATGCTAGTCTCACCTACTTTGAATATCCAAAATGGGGAACAGAACTGTTAAAATAGTGACATGGAATGTCAGAGGTATTAGAGACCCTACTAAAAGATATTAAGTTTTAAAACACTGTGCTTTGTTACATGCTAGTATAATTTTTTGCAAGAAACCCATCTCATTGTTAACAAGACCTCATGGTTACGCAGGCAGGGAGTGAGCCAAGTCTTTGCCTCAGGCAACGTATCCTTGAGCAGGGGATTAGCTATCTTAGTAATGAACAATGTCCCTTTCCAGGCTGATTTGACTGTTACTGATCCTGAAGGTAGATTTATCCTGGTCAAGGGAACCCTTTTTCATACCGAGCTAGTCCTAGGATGCCTTTATGGCCCGGTTGGTGGGGATGCACAGTTCTTTATGGAGCTTGTGGACAAGATGGCCTCCTTATTATCTAACCTTTTAATACTGGGTGGGGACTGGAACATCCCACTCACTCTGGACATGGACCGATCATGTTTACTCCTGAAGCCCATTTCCCTCCCTCAAAGAGCCCTGAGAGATTTTATGGATATGCTGTGTCTATGTGATCTGTGGTGCATCCTTAATCTCTCTCACCTTCTCTACTACTTTTATTCCTCAATCCATCAATCTTGGTCTAAGCTTGACTATATATTAATCAGTCTTCCCCTATTATCTGGCCTATGTCAAGCAAGGATCGATCCAAATGTCTTATCAGACCATTCAGTGGCCTGACTAGTCATTACCCCTGACTCTGATGTGCAGAAAGATTCATCCTGAAAGCTGAATACTCAGCTCTTAAAGGACAAGGCTCATATTATGAAGATTCCCTCCCTTATACAATCTTTTAATACCCATAACAGAGGATCTGTCCCATGGGTGGATCTTGAATGGTCTGCACTTAAATGTTATCTTTGGGGAGAATTTATTAAAATGTCTTCTTGAAGGAAAAAGCTGCGAGAGGCAGAGGCATTAGCACTTCTAACTCACATCAGAACTGCTGAATTAGCCCTCTCTTTTTCTACTCCACCTGCCTCTTTAGCTCCCCTACTCTTGCTATGCAACAAATATGCAGATATTCTATACGAAAAGGCTGAATATGCTGTGCTGAAAATTGGCTCCAAATACACTGATCTGGGAAAAAAAAGCTGGCAGACTTGTAGCTCTCCACCTGCGGAAGCTTGAAAGTCTGATTTTCTCCGTCATTGCCCCAGATGGTTCTATTAAGACCCTACCCCGAGACATAGCTTCAGTTTTTGAAAATTTCTACCATAACCTTTATGGGAAAAAACCCTTTCCCTCTAGATGCTCAAGAAGTCTAGGAATATCTGAATTCCGCTCATCTCCCATGCCTTCTGGAACATCATCAAGCCTCCCTATTGTCCTCTATCTCTCTTACTGAAGTGGAAGAGGCTATCAATGGCCTGGCTCTTGACAAGGTACCAGGACTGGACGGCTTTCCCTCCAATTTTTTACAAAACCTTTTCCAAGGAATTATCCCCATTGTTACTAAGGCTCTATGAATATATACTCACTGCCGATACACTGGACCTATCACTATCGGAAGCTACCATTGTTCTTATCCTCAAACCGGGCAAACCAGACACCCAACCATCTAGTTACCATCCTATCTCCCTCCTGAACTATGACATTAAAATTCTCACAAAAATCCTCTCCACATGTATCAGAAGGGTCTGGATACTCCTGATGAGTCTGGAACAGGTACATTTTGTATCTAGTCAGTCCTCGGCAGACCATCTTAGGAAATTAGACCACATCTTTCAGATTGCCGACTCTTCTTCCACTCCTATGGCTCTCAGCTCTCTAGACACCAGAAAGGCTTTTGACAGAGTTGATTGGAGTTTCCTCTGGTCAACTGTCCAGAAAATGGGCATTCCCTTCAATTTTCTTCACTGGGTTCAAAACATATACTCTTCACTCACCACTAGAATACATTGTAACTGGGTCTTTCCTTCCCATTTCCCTCTTTTCACTGACACTAGACATGGTTGCCCCCTTTCACCTTTCCTCTTTAACTTATACCTAGAACCTCTCCTTAGACACATTAAATTATCCCCTCAAATACAAGGTATTCAGGTACTAAACTCTAGATTCACATTTTCAGTGTACGCGGATAACATTCTTTTACACTTATTTATTTATTTACTGAAATGTTTCACCAGAAAGGCACACTAAACAATAAGTTGCTCATCTCACGGTGTGATCTCGGGGGAGGGGTTACATAGGGTTGTGAAGGATGATCAGTTACAAAAGTATGTGGGTAGTACAAACAATACAAGATGACTTAGAGCAACCTGCAACTTAATTGCAGGGTGCTCTCGATGCTATATCACAATTTGGTCGTCTCTCCAATTATAAATTAAATCAGTCTAAAATGGAAATATTTCCTCTTTACCATCACACTTACAAGGCGCACTTTTCTTCATTTGGCATGAAATGGGCTACTCAGTCACTTAGATAACTTGGAATCCTTTTAACCACCGACTCCTCTCTTACTAAAAAATTAAATCTAGATAATCTGATGTCTACCATACAGCAGGATCTTAAGAGATGGTAATCCCTCCCAATATCCTTATGGGGGAGTATAAACATTGTCAAAATGAATGTTCTTCCTAGGCTTTTCTATCCTTTGAACATGTTGAATATCTGGTTTCCTCTGACTTTTTTCCTTCACATTCATTACCTCATTTCCAGTTTTATCTGGTTGAACAAATACCACATGCATTCCTATTTCAAGCTTAGTCTCCCTAAAGACTCAGGTGGTCTCTGTCTTCCAAATTTCCTATTATATCATTGGGCCAGCCACTTTGCTAAAATCAAACAATGGCTGATTAATACAGACAGCAACTGTATCCCTGCATGGTTGCAAATTGAAAAACAACTCTTACGTACACACAATCTAACTACTCCTGTTATTTTCCATCTGCCTTGGAAGGGTTTGCAGGAGCTTCCCCGAAAAGCACCCATAGGTACCTCAGCTAGAGTATTTTCTCAACTTTGCTCCTTTCTTAGGATCTGCCTTCAGAAGGACCCCTCCCAATCACTCATCTTCAACACCAACATTAAGATAGGAGGCTTCTGTTTAATGCCGGGCTGGTTGCCCCAATTAAGAGAGGCCACAGTGGCTGATCTGGAATCCTCAGACTCTCTTCTTTGCTCTCCAGACATCATCCTGAAATTTAACATCTTCAAAATCTTCCAACTCAGATACTTAATAGGACAGTTACTTGGCACTACCCCTAAACCTTCTAATCTCTCTCTCCCATCCTGACTAAATTAAAACATGTAGTGAATAGGATGCATGGTATTTCCTTACTATACTCCTACCTCCTGTCTCTAGGACACCCTAAACCACATTTGGGTTCTAAGATCTGGGAATTTCTGGTACCTGGCATGTCTCTAAACTGGCCACAGATTTGGAAAGACCTCCACACTTATATTCCTCAGGACAGACTTAGACTCACCCAATATCATATTCTTAATGATATATACTACACTCCTGTTAAACTTTCCAAAATTGGACACCTTTCCTCCCCAGTATGTTCTAGATGTGGCAAGTCAGATGGGAATAGCTTGCACATTTTCTGACAATGTGAGAAGGTATCCTCCTTGTGGCACTCAATTTAATCCAAACTGGATCCCCTGCTAGGCTTAGATGGTCTCTTTAACATTGATGGGGGAAGGGGTAGGGAGCAGTTAGGTGTTATGGCTAGCACTGTTCTCCTCGACAATGTACTTATGTGTATGGTTATCATAAAATTCAATAAAGAAGTTGAATTTCAAAAAATAAGATCAATACATACATACATACACAGAACTTTTTACCAAAACATTCACATGTACACTACATAGAGCTTGGTGTTAATGTAATCTATTGATTCTTCTTTTCCCTGAGCATCTTATTAGACATTTATACAGATATTTATTTAGGTATGGAAGAGGTACTTAGTCTCATAATTAAAATAGAGGATAAGTTAATTAAATGAAGTTTCTACAATCCAGGGGAAAAATCTGATCCCCAAAATGATTTTAAGCCTGTTATATAGTATCTGTCTTTTCTTATACTACCTATAAGATCATCTTTTTATTGTATTTAAAATCATGGTAAAAAGTCTTGTCTAATGGGGGTAACATAAAATACCCACCTCCTCCACATCTCCTCAAACTGTGTTCCTTTTCTGTTTATTAATGCAGTTAATATTTTCATCTTATATATTTCAATGATAATGTCTTGCCATTGTAAGAGACCTGTTGGTTCCTGACACAACTACTTTCTGGTTATGGCTTTCTTGGCAGCCAGTAATAGTATCAACAGTAATTTTGTGGACTGTGTATCTCTAAATCTTTAGATATCTCCAGGAAGAGAAACAAGGAGGAGGTAAGCCTCAAGGAAGGTGAAAATACACTCCCAATGACCTCCTGGAGGTCTGCAATGACAAGCATACATTTTGAACATTTCCAAAATACGTGAACATTTGTGGCCGGGATACCCCCACATCCCCTCTAGCACTCTGCTTTATTTTCCCGGGCACAGTGTGCCTGTATTGCAGGTACTCTAAAGAATATTACTGCATTCTTCCATGTGAATTCCCTCCAATAAGGTGAGGAGATGTTTCTATGTATTTTATTCATATATCTATCCATCCCACATTTCTTCTGGAATTTCTATATCCATATCATTAGCCCATGCCCCTCAAATTGAGGAGGTAGATTCCCCCTCCAGTTCATGAACTGCAGCATAAAGATATGATATTATATGCTTCAGAGGGGCTCTGCCTTCCAGAATAGCCTTAACATAACTAACCAGCTGAGGAGATAGGGAGGTCATCCAGGTGTCTTCATTTAAACCTTTTATTAGGTCTCGTACCTGAAACTATGTGAACCTATCTCTTGGGGATATGTCATAGCTTGCCTCCAGGTCTGCAAAGTTCATAAAGGAGTCCCCTTCCATAAATAGGTATATCATGTGGAGACCCTGTCTCTCCCACCTTCAGTATCCTTCATC
Organism: Neoceratodus forsteri; assembly: GCA_016271365.2. Classification (NCBI taxonomy): domain Eukaryota; kingdom Metazoa; phylum Chordata; order Ceratodontiformes; family Ceratodontidae; genus Neoceratodus; species Neoceratodus forsteri. The sequence continues at coordinate 897,321,143 of CM057458.1, forward strand.
CATTCTGGCTGGTAAAACATTTTCTAGGTGTGGTAAGGAATAAGTCAGTGACCTCCAACTCATAGATTTTTTAGAAGTTAACACTGAATCTCAGCTCTCAAGAGAGGCCACTGAATAGGGGTTATTTATGTCTCCTAATACCATCTCCCTTGAACTGGATAATAGGACCCTGTATGGTTTCATAAGATCTTCTTCTATTATTTCTAATGATTTCCACCTTACAGAGTACATAGGATATATCCAGATTAGTATGGCTCTGATCTGTGCAGCAGCATGGTAATGTTTAAAATTTGGGAGGGAGAGCTCCCCTTTATTTTTTGGGAGCTATAAAGTTGATAACAGAATTCTTGGTCTCTGTAATCCCCATATATATTGAGAAATCTTCTTATTTAATTTCTTATTGTAACCCCCCCTACCGATGGGGGTTCCCAAAAAAGTCTTCCTTGAGCTTATCTAAATATTTACTGCCAGGCTGGTGGTGTTCTGCGTTTTAGCAGTGTAAATGTATTGCCAGAGAGTGCCAATATAGCCTCTGTGTACTGTCTCTTTAAGAGCTGCCTGAATTGCAGTCATAATTAATCTGAGAGGGAGCTCTGTTAGAAGATGTACTTGTTTGCTGATCATTTGTTAGAGTAGTAATAATATTGCAGTTTGTTCTAACCTGCCTTCCTTGCAGCATGGACAGTTCTGTTTGTTTCCATCTTCTTGGTCCTTGACTGCAGAATAGGCCAGTCAGAACATTTGGAACTCTAAAATTGAGCCTGCCTACAGGGGCTTGGTGGGGCCAAAACTTGTAGGAATTGTAGTTTAGGGCTTTTGGAGCCTAAAATAACCTGCAGGGAGAGCCCTTGTTGTGACTGACCGACAGATCAGCCAACCGAACCGTTTGGATCTTAGGGAAAGTCCCACACTGCTTGCCGTTTCAGTTAGATTTGAGTTGGGAAGTGAAGAAGTAACAGCTCGAGATAGTTCAAGCAGCAATCCATAGTGGATTCATGTGGGGGAACTGTGGAAAAGCCTGAGTTTGGCTTGCATGCCTGTCTGCTGTTCCTGAGAGGGAACCTGTGTTTTTTTTTTTGGACTGAATCCAAATTTGGAAAGCGAATTAAGCCACTGAATTGTGACCAGGCTTTAACCTGAAGAAGACTGAACATTTGCTGAATGCGATCGGCCTGTCAGGACTTCCAGCTATCTCTGAACTCCCAGATTGTGCAGAGACTCTATAATTGTGACCGGAGAGCCATTTGCCTGGTACAGTGGAATTTCTTTACTTGTGAATGTGTTTTGTACTTATAGTGGGTCTTGATTTGGTTCCCCACAGTGTGTATGAACTGTGTTTTGCTTGCTGGAGGCTGCATCCAGCTCCATGAACTGAATCAGTATCTATTTCCATTTGCCTGGGCCCTGCTACACTGGCCCAGCCAGAATACCTGCTACACAGAGAAAGTCATCGAGGGACCGGCCTGAGGATCAGCCCCTTGCTCAATGCCTTAAACAGGAATGACATCTTGGTAATTCGTGTGGGCACTGCTTCTCTGGGCACTCCAGATCACCAGCCTGCAGTCTTGATTTCATCCTGCCTGTGTCCAGTATTGGGTATCATGAGTAAACATTAAGGTAGCTCCCTGCAACAACAGCTAAATCTAAAAGTGTTGTCATCTGACTGTCTTGTTGCATTTTCTTTTATGAACTGAACCCTCTGACTCCAGATTACAAATAGTGTGTGTTGTGCATGTTGCTTTCTCCCATCACTGGGCCCCAACCAGCTGCAACGTTCCTGGCTAGCCCACCATTTTCTTACCTGGGTACCCAGAGCATCTGACTATGTAGGGACTCTGAACTTCATGCATAGTTGTCTGATTAATATAGCTTTTAAGCAAATCAACCTGATTATGCCCCTCCCCTGTTCAAGTCCCCTGAATAAATCAGATTTAGCTTTGTTTGCATTTAACCTGACTGTGGTTCATGTTTATGCCAAAAGTATTTTACTGTTGCTGTTTGCTTTGCTTAAACTTGTTTTACAGTGGGTCCTCAGGGTCAAGCTAGAGGAACTAGCCCTGGTGGTAAGTGTAAACAGTGTGGGTAATTGCCTGGTGAATAAGGGTAATTGTGAAAGTAATTATTGTATATTGTTCAGGCTACTATAAGGTAAAGAGGGGGGTTACAGTGTCCCAGAGGGCTGTGTAAAGGTTAGCTTGACCACTAACAACCCTGACCTCCATTTGGAGGCATCCGTTTCAATACCCAGGCCCCTTAACCTGCTAGTAGCCAAGCAGGCATGGGGTAGTAGCCCTTGGGACAGTTCCACCTAGGGGTTACATCTTGGAGGCACCACTGGGATTTTGTGCCTTCTAGTGGCAATAAAATATGAATTAGTGTTAAAGATTAATGGCTACCCCAGTCAAAATGGCTTTACACCAGTTGGTGGGGTGGTGTACTTGTGTTGATATGGGATTAAGGAGGACACCAAATTCAGATTCAATACAAATATTATTTATTTCTGTAACAAAAAGGCACACTGAATGGCAAACAAAATAAATAGAGGAGAATAAAAAGGCAAATAATTATTTAGTAGCGATAACAACACTAGAAAACAGCTAGTGTTCCACAGAGCAGGACGGAGCACATCTCGTCCTTCTGAACTTTAACTGGAAAATGAAACAGAGCTTCTTTTATACAGACAAAATCAGGTGACCTGGGAAACTTTGCCCCTTTTCTTCAGACTATCACTATATACTAAAATAATACTTATTTATTACATAGTAAAGCCAATATAACTTTTATTATGTCAAAAAACTTAGACGTAGTTCAGTAATTCCACATAACACTTAATAATTGATAACTTTCCTAAGAAATGCTAAGTAAGCCCCACCCCCTTTTGATCCAGTCTATAAAAAAAGGCAGACAAAGGCCAGCTGGCTCTATAGAAGAATGGAGAGCAGGGTGGGAAAAAAAGGCTTCAAACAAATACAAAAACAAAACCAAGCATATACCTTTGGTTAGGTTGTATTTCTTTACTGTAAGTATGCTTCTTTTGCTAAAGGAACTCTAGTTTAAATTACTGTATAAGCCTGACGCTAACTCTGTTAGCTCTGGTACTAATACAAGACCGAGGAATGAGAGTTGAAGCATTTTTTCTAATTCTAATTCCTTTCCTTAGAAGCATTACCTTTATTCCTTTATTTTCAAATAGAACTGACCCAAAAACGCTAATGCAACCTATGAATAAATTGTAAAAAGCACACCCATTATACAAAGCAAGACTAACCGGCTGTTCTTTTCTTTTTGAGAATAAAGAACCAAACCAGTAGAACTAAAAAAAGTAGACGGCTTAAACAAAAGCCGAGCGGCTGCAGTGTTTATCGGTGGTTCTTCTCTCGCTAGTGTGCACTATTGAGAAGAACTACAGCATTACAAGTGCCCACTGGCTGCTACTTTGAGCAGAAGAGCTGGAAATTTACATCTTGCAGGACTCTGAGGACAATGGGGAATTAACAGAGCACTTAATTCCTAGCTTCTTAGTTTGAGCTATGAATTACTGCTAAACATTTAGACCTCAACGAGTAAAAAAAAAAAAAATCTTCCTTTTATTTTCACTCGCTCTTTGAACTAACTTTGTATTTCTCATGCAGTCGGGAGATGAGATAGTGTTCCAATCTTTAAGGACATTCTAAAGCTTACAGTAAGACAAAACATTAAGAATTTAGATATACACAGATGGCCAGTCTGCATATATGTCTTAAGGAGACAGTAACGCGTAACAAAAAGAGAGACATAAATAAAGAAATAATATGCTGTTGCAACAGACTTTTAAAACAAAACAGAAAATAACAAAATAGCACAGGAAAACATTAAATTAGTCCCAAGATCTGGCACCTATCTCACAGTACTGGGCAGGAGACCGACCCCAAAAATGCTCTGCTTATACTGGATAGTCCCCTGGGTATGAGTAAGGACACTGTAGAGGGAGCACTCTCTAAAGCTGAATGTTTAAAAATCCCTGTGATGGTGGGTTGACAGGCTGATTTGATTGCCCAATCTTTCATAGCCTTGGTAGAGTGTTGTGACCTCATGGACAGCTCTAAAGTGCTACAGACTATTGCCTCAGAAGCACTCCTAGCCACCTGGAGAGTGATAACAAAAGACAGTAAAGACCCTGTGGAGGATGAGCTCCCACCATTATCTGAGACTTTTGAGGAGAAATTTGCTAAGTTGTTGCTGGAGGAAGGGAAAACCATAGAAGACTTTAAGAAACTATTCCTGCCACCTGGGGGTGTTCCTTCCCCAACACCCCCTCCCACTCCAGCACCTGTTACTGTCCTGTCTTCTGTGCCCATGGCAATGCTGGCCCCTATATCTGTACCTACCATTAGTCATGACTCCTACCAAAGTCTGAGAATCTTTTCGGTCACCCTCCAGCAGGAGGATGACTGGGAGACCTGGATCAACTATGTTGCCCCCTTGGTACCCAAATGGCAATGTGTGGAGGCTGAGAAGTGGAAAAGAATCATAGAAAGTTTGAGGAGCCATTACATTTTTGAGGTTCACAAACCCTGATGCTTCTGCTCAGAAGCACATATCTGTACTTGAAGGCAATTTTGGGAGCATTGAGACAGGGGAGACATTGATGTGGAAATGCCAAGGTACCAAACAATGGAAGGGGCAAAGTTTGTCTGTGTATGTTACTCGCCTAGAAAGAGCTCTGCAGAAAGCTTACTGGAAAGGTGGGGTAGCCAGCAGTGATTTGAACCATGTGAGATTGGGGCACATACTGCAACATGCCAAACATTCTAAATTGCAGATCATCCAGTTTAGGCTCCAGGATAGGAGAGGTAACCCACTTGACTACTGTGACTTCATAAAAGAACTCCAGGAGGTAGAAGGTGAAGAGGGCGATTGTAATTATGGGGTGAGTGCAGCCAAAGTGATCATAGCACCAGAAGGCCATTCCAAAAAAGGAGACCACTATGAGTGTCCCGCCATGGGCTAAACAGTGGGGGAAGGGAGTTGCTGAAGGAAGTCAGAAAAGCACATCCGGGTGCGTTCGCTGAGGTATCCTCTGCTGACAGAGACCCTGGCCCCTCTCAGGACATGACTGTTATGGGGGTGGAAGTGTACCCTCAGGCATCCTCTACTGAGGGTGGCTTCTCAGCTAAGCTCAAAGAATTGACTGCTACTCTAAAGGAACTTTTGAGACATGGTACACTACCAGCAGAAATCAGATCACAATCTCCCATCGATGCTGCAGCATCCCCTGCTATGTTTTCCCCAAGGGTGCACCGGGAGCCTGTCATTTGTCACAATTGTGGCAAGGATGGCCATAAAAAAAGGGAATGACAGTCTCAGAAGGACTTAGAGAAAGTGGTGAAATGGCTTCAAGGAGGGCTTTGGAAAACGACTCAGTGGTCAAGGGGTGCATGAAAAGACGACAATGAAGGCTTCGCCCATGCTAACTCAAACCCCTCTGTGGCTTAATCATCTGTCCAGGCCCCTGCTGTTGTCCTTCCAGACTGGTCCAAAATAGTGGGCCCTTCAATGAAGACTACTGTGGCTGTGAATGGTATTCCTACTCGGGCAGTGCTTGACAAAAGGTTGCAAGTGACCAGTGTGTTTGAGGACTAGTGTGACAAACACTTATCTGATGTGCTATTACAATCTCTCGAAGGCCTACATGTGTAGGGGCTGAGCAACAAGTCTTATCCCTACCTAGGATATGTCCACCTCTGGTTGTCTATTCCTGCAACTGTAACTTGTGTAGAGAAGCAAGTAGATACACTGGCCCTAGTGTGTCCCCCCACCAGACTGTATGATGGGGTTCCCATGTTAATTGGAACAAACGCCCACATGTTTGGGAAACTAGCCCAACTCTTCCATGAGAAACAAGGGGAAATGACTGGATGGGCCCTAAGAATTCCAGTCATAGTAAAAAGGGTATATGACTTACAACAGAAACCCAATGAAGAGGACCCAGATGAGCCAGTGGGGATAGTGTGGAAAAAGAAACCTGACTCCTTTGTATTGGATCCCAATGCCCAGTGCACAATCCATGGAGAAGTCCACCTAAAGAGAAATGTAAAGAACAAAACATTAGTGTTGGATGCATCAGGTAATGGAAAGTTGCCAGAAGGATTATTGGTTAAACCCAATGTCTTGCCTGCCCGTGCCCATGCCAATGCATGACGAGTGATGGTCCAGATTTAAAATGTGTCAGATCTGGAGGTCCAGGTGAGCAGATGGTGCACTCTAGCTATAGTACACTGCACTGACACTGCAGTATTACCCAATAACAAGTACTCTGGCCAAAAGGAGAGAGTGACCCCAGACTTGTTTAACTTTGGAGAGTCCCTGCTGCTAGCTGAATGGAAGGCTAGGATTAGCAAGAAACTCGCCAGAAGAGACCAAGTATTTTCATTAAAAGAATGGGACATGGGGTGTGTCCAGGGTGCAGAGCATCATATACGCCTGTATGATGACCAGCCATTTCGAGAGAGATCCCGACACCTTGCCCCAGCTGACATAGATGATGTGAGGAGACACCTGCAAGAAATACTTGCTGCTGGTGTGATACATGAATCAAGGAGCCCATATGCCTCTCCCATTGTTGTTGTGCATAAGAAGAATGGGTCAGAGAGGATATGTGTTGATTATCGAACCCTGAACCGGAAGATGCCCCAGATCAATACACCATGCCCCATATACAAGATGCCCCGGATTGCTTGAATGGGAGCAAATGATTCTCAGTATTGGATCTTCACAGTGGATATTACCAGATTCCGATGGCCAAGGAGGACCATGAGCAAACTGCCTTCATCTGTCCTTTGAGGTTCTACGAATTCCTGAGAATGCCACAGGGGATTTCGGGCACCCTGGCCACCTTTCAGCAACTGATGGAATGTGTGGTGGGAGATATGAACTTGCTAGAATGCCTAGTGAACCTAGATGATGTCATTGTGTTTGGAAACACATTAGAGGAGCATGAGACCTAACTGTTTAAAGTCCTACACCAATTGGAAGACTTCAGCCTCAAGCTGTCTATTGACTAGCGCCAGTTTTTTTTCAAACCTCCCTGAAGTATATGGGGCACATAGTATCTGCAGAAGGGATAGAGACCTATCCCAATAAGATCGAGTCACTGACTACTTGGCCCCAGCCCCATAACTTGAAAGAACTACAATGTTTCCTGGGGTTCTGTGGCTACTACTGAAGGTTCATAAAAGACTATTCCAAGGTGATTTGCCTGTTCCTGAATCTCAACCAGGGTTACCCCCCCCCCACCAACCATAAATACAAGAAAGGGTCTGTCAAAGAACCCGAGAAAGTATACTTCCAAACATGTGAAACTTTTGGGCACCACTGGACACCCAAGTGTGAAGCAGCCTTCCACGAAGTCATATACCACCTCATCCACATCCTCATCCTCACCTATGCTGACCTTACCAAGCCCTGTGTGCTGCATACGGTCTCTAGTCTGCAGGGCCTAGGAGCTGTGCTGTATCAAGACCATGAGGATGGTTTGAGACCAGTGGTTTTTGCCAGCAGGAGCTTGACTCTGTCAGAATGAAACTATCCTGTACACAAGCTGGAGTTCCTTGCCCTAAAATGGGTAATTGTTTACCAGTTTCATGAGTACCTCTATGGGGCAAAGATATTGGTGAAGACTGAAAATAACCCATTAACCTATTTTCAGACTTCAGCTAAGTTGGACACCAATGGACACTGGTAGCTCTCTGCTTTATCAACCTATGATTATGCTGTCAAATACAGGCCAGGACTGAACCACATTGATGGTGATGCCCTGTCACGAAGGCCAGTCTCCAAGAGTGATTGGGTCAGGTTGTCTGAACCTGACATCCGAGCATTGTGCAAAAAGTTTGATAGAGATAAACAGATGTCGACGGACACAGTGGACTGTTTAGTAGATTGCTTGGGCCCTCCTGATACCTGCATACCCGGCTGCCTATTGCCATTTCTCTGCTCTCGATATCAGTGCACTACCTCAATTTGACAATGACAGCATCCAGTGGGCTCAATCCCAAGATCCGATGATTCAGCCAGCACTTGAAGCCCTGCATGTAGGGAAAGATGTGTGTCTCAGTTGCGCTCCCCTGACTTGCAAACTGCCCTATTGTTTAGAGAAGGACCCAGGTTGAAGATACACAATCAGTAGTTATACAGAGTGACAGTGGATGACAGTGGTTGAGTAGACAAGCAGCAATTGGTCCTGCCCACAGCCTTTAAAGATTTGGTACTGAGGTCCCTCCACAATCACAAGGGGCACCTCAGTATTGATATGAACTCTCGATCTGGTATGATCTCAATTCTACTGGCACAAGATGGGGGCCAGTGTTGAGTACCATGTAAAGACCTGCAGTCGTTGCTTGCAAAAGAAAGCCCTGCCTCAGAGGACTGCCCCCGTCAATATTACTACCAGCACCACCATGGAACTGGTCTGCAGAGACTTTTTGTGTTTAGAACCTGATCAGCGGAATAGTGGCAATGTGTTAGTGGTTACAGATGATTTTACATGGTATGTACAAGCTTTTCCAACTAAAAATCAAAAGGCCTCTACCGTGGCCAAGGTGCTAGTGGAACATTTCTTTGTCCACTATGGCCCCCCAGCGGATCCACTCTGACCAAGGCAGAGACTTTGAAAGTTGGCTAATCAAAGAAATGCTCTCTCTGTGGGGGGTATGGAAGTCAAGAACCACCTCCTGCCACCTGCAGGAGGACTCTCAACCAGAACATTTTAACCATACCCTTCTAGACATGCTGGGCACCCTCCACTGAACAGACAAGCGTAAGTGAAGCCAGCAGATTAGCACCATGTACATGCGTACAATTGCACCAAAAATGATGCTACTGGGTTCTCCCCCTAGCGCCTCATGTTTGGGAGGGAGGCCCACCTGAGAGTTGATGTCTGTTTTGGGGTCTCTCTAGATGGGGTCTGAGGTGAAAACTACCTGCAGTATGTACAGAAACCGAAAGCTCAATTGAACCATGCATATCAACTTGCCCAGACAATGACCGCTAAAAGAAATGTTGCCAACAAAGAGAGGCACGAAAAGAAAGTAAAGGCTCAAGGGCTACGGCCCAGAGATAGTGTGTTGTTAAACAATTTGAGACTACATGGAAAGTGCAAAATTGCTGATAGGTGGCACCATCTTCCTCATGTAGCAGTTGAAATGTTGGATGATCTACCAGTATGCAAGGTATGCCCAGAGAATAACTCCAAAGCTGTAAAGACCATGCACCGTAACCACTTGCTGCCTATTGACCAAGTCATTATTGAGGATGAGCAAGCAGACATTGCCTCCCTTGGGCTGGTGACTCATGCTGCTGCAAAAAAGAGACAGAGTCAACCTACCCCCTTAGTTACAGAATTAAGGTTTCCCCCACAGCAGGCCCAGAATGATAGTGACTGTCATTCCACCTCTGACGATAGTAAGTGTGACATTGCCTATTACCCCTCCGATGAAGTGAGTCAGCTGTTTTGAGGTAACCCTATGACTAATTGTGGGGATGAAGCTGGGCCTTCTGGATTGCCTAACCCCCCCAGCTTCATCCTTGGAGTCAGTGCTCCCAGAAAGTGAGGTGCAAAGCATCACATCTGAGGTTGTCGACTCTGTGTTTTGTGGAACTGTGTAAATTGCCTGAAGCAGGGGCTGATGGTCTGAGTCTCCATGGTGACACTAAAACTTGACAAACAATATGAGAGTGCTAACAGCCCCCCTACAGTGCCACAAAGCCTTATTGTGCCAGAATCTTCTCTAAATGAGCCAAGTGTTGTGGAAACAGAGCCTACAGAGCAAGGAGCTGACAGTTCTCCCAGTTTGGACATTCTCATCTGTGCAGAGGCACCTCTCACAAATGATGAAAGCTCCAAAGTTAGTGCTGAAAGTACAGAGACTGTGGCTGTTCCCCCCAGAAAGACTGGCTGAGCTATCAAGCCAGTATTGCACTTCAGTTATGATTTTCACGGGAGGCCGATGGATTTGTCTCTCAATGTGGTTCACAAATGTGTTTATATTTCTCAGAGCTCACTACCCAAACTTAGCTTAATGGCCAATTCCAGGTTGATTGTTCTTCCTTCTCAGTATGGTGCCCCTGCCCCATCCAGCCCCAAGTTAGATGACAGGGAAGGGCCCCTTCCTACATTGTTTAATGTACAGGAAGTTATAGCATGAATCAGTATTGCGATGTCACAAGTATGTTAATCATAGTGGATTCAGTATTACCTGTATGAAACATGCATAAGTATTGTCCTTATGGATATAGCATCATGCAGTGTAGTGAATATGTATAGTAAGGTAATAAGTTTATGTTAATTGATACTTTATGGTGCAGATTTGCCATGGATGCCAAGTTTTCTCCAGGCAGGGAAGGGTGTACCCCCCTACAAATGAGGGTTCCTGAAAAGTCTTCCTTGAGCTTACCTAAATGCTCACTGCCAGGCTGGTGTTCTGCGTTTTAGCAGTTTACATGTATTGCCAGAGAGTGCCCATATAGCCTCTGTGTACTGTCTCTTTAAGAGCTGGCTGAATTGCAGTCATAATTAATCTGAGAGGGAGCTCAGTTAGAAGATGTACTTGTTTGCTCATCATTTGTTAGAGTAGTAATAATATTGTAGTTTGTTCTAACCTGCCTTCTTTGCAGCATGGACAGTTCTGTTTGTTTCCATCATCTTGGTTCTGGACTGCAGAATGGGCCAATCAGTACTTTTGGAACTCTAAAATGGAGCCAGCCTGCAGGGGCTTGGTGGGGCCAAAACTTGTAGGAATTGTAGTTTTGAGCTTTTGGTGCCTAAAATAACCTGGAGGGAGAGCCCTTGTTGTGACTGACAGACAGATCAGCCAACCAAACCTTTTGGATCTTGGGGAAAGTTCCACACTGCTTGCAGTTTCAGTTAGATCTGAGTTGGGAAGTAAATAAGTAACAGTTTGAGATAGTTCAAGCAGCAATCCATAATGGATTCGTGTGGGAGAACTGTGGAAAGGCCTGAGTTTGGCCTGCATGCCAGCCTGCTGTTCCTGAGAGGGAACTTGTGTTTTTTTTACGACTTAATCCGAATTTGGAGAGCGAATTAAGCCACTGAATTGTGACCAGGCTGTAACCTGATGTAGAACGAAGATTTGCTGAATGCAATCGGCCTGTCAGTACTTCCAGTCATCGCTGAACTCCCGGATTGTGCAGAGACTCTGTAATTTTGACCGGAGAGCCATTTGCTGGTACAGTGGAATTTCCTTTCATGTAAATGTGCTGTGTGCTTATAGTGGGTCGTGATTTGGTTCCCCACAGTGTGTTTGAACTGTGTTTTGCTTGCTGGAGGCTGTATCCAGCTCCACGGACTGAATCTGTATCCATTTCCATTTGCCTGGGCCCTGCTACACTGGCCCAGCCAGAATACCTGCCACACAGAGAAAGTCATCGACGTGAGACCTGCCCTGGGGATCAGCCCCTTGATCAACGCCTTGAACAGGAACAATGCCTCAATGATTCGTGTGGGCCCTGCTTCCCTGAGTACTCCAGCTCAGCAGTCTGCAGTCTCGATTTTGTCCTGCCTGTGTCCAGTATTGGGTATTGTGAGTAAACATCAAGGTAGCTCCCTGCAACAACAACCAAATCTAAAAGTGTTGTATTCTGATTGTCTCGTTGCCTTTTCTTTCACGAACTGAGCCCTCTGGCTCAGGATTACAAATAGTGTGTGTGTTGTGCATGTTGCTTTCTTCCATTACAGGGCCCCAAACCAGCTGCAACTTTCCTGGCTAGCCCACCATTTTACTACCTGATTACCCAGAGTGTGTGACTGTGTAGGGACTCTGAACTGCATGCATAATTGTCTGATTAATATAGCTTTTAAGCAAATCAACCTGATTATGCCCCTCCCTTGTTCAAGTCCCTTGAATAAATCAGATTTAACTTTGTTTGCATTTTACCTGACTGTGGTACCAGTTTGTGCCAAAAGTATTGTACTGTTGCTGTTTGCTATGCTTAAACTTATTTTACAGTGGGTCCTCAGGGTCAAGCTAGAGGAACCAGCCCTGGTGGTAAGTGTAAACAGTGTGGGTAAATGCCTGGTGAATAAGGGTAATTGAAAAGTAATTACTGTATATTGTTCAGGCTACTATAAGGTAAAGAGGTGGGTAACAGTGTCCCAGAGGGCTGTGCAAAGGTTAGCTTGACCACTAACAACCCTGACCTCCATTTGGAGGCACCCGTTTCAATACCCAGGCCCCTTAACCTGCTAGTAGCCAAGCAGGCCTGGGGTAGTAGCCCTTGGGACAGTTCCACCTAGGGGTTACATCTTGGAGGCACCACTGGGATTTTGTGCCTTCTAGTGGCAATCAAATATGAATTAGTGTTAAAGATTAATGGCTACTCCAGTCAAAATGGCTTTACACCAGTTGGTGGGGTGGTGTACTTGTGTTGATATGGGATTAAGGAGGACACCAAATTCAGATTCAATACAAATATTATTTATTTCTGTAACAAAAAGGCACACTGAATGGCAAACAAAATAAACAGAGGAGGCAAATAATTATTTAGTAGAGATAACAACTCTAGAAAACAGCCAGTGTTCCACAGAGCAGGACAAAACACATCACGTCCTTCTGAACTCCTTCTGGAAAATGAAACAGAGCTTCTTTTGTACAGGCAAAATCAGGTGACCTGGGAAACTTTGCCCCTCTTCTTCAGGCTATCACTATATACTAAAATAATACTTATTTATTACATTCTAAAGCCATTATAACTTTTATTATGTCAAAAAACTTAGACATAGTTCAGTAATTCCAAATAATACCTAATAATTGATGACTTCCCTAAGAAATGCTAAGTAAGCCCCACCCCCTTTTGATCTAGGCTATAAAAAAAGGCAGACAAAGGCCAGCTGGCTCTATAGAAGAATGGAGAGCAAGGTGGGAAAAAAATGGCTTCAAACAAATACAAAAACAGAACCAAGCATATACCTTTTGTTAGGTTGTATTTCTTTATTGTAAGTATGCTTCTTTTGCTAAAGGAACACTAGTTAAAATTATAAGCCTGACGCTAACTCTGCTAGCTCTGGTACTAATACAAGACCGAGGAATGAGAGTTAAAACAATTTTTCTAATTCTAATTCCTTTCCTTAGAAGCATTACCTTTATTCCTTTATTTTCAAATTAAACTGACTCAAAAACGCTAATGCAACCTACGAATGTATTGTAAAAAGCACACCCATTATACAAAGCAAGACTAACCAGCTGTCCTTTTCTTTTTGAGAACAAAGAACCAAACCAGTTGAAGTAAGAAAAGCTGACGGCTTAAACAAAAGCCGAGCGGCTGCAGTGTTTATCGGTAGATCTTCACTTTCCAATCTTCACCATTCATTACTGCTTGGGTTAGTGCCAGGCACCATCACGGGGAGTTTTTTTTTTGAGTCGGAAGCACGCGCCTCAAGAGTGAAGCACCGCGGCCTTGGCGTGAGGGGTGGCCGTTAGGTGCCGCATACTCCTCCTCCATCTCAGTTCTGTTTCTCCCATTGTCGAGGCTGCATCTGCTATGCAGTTAGTGACAGTTAGGCCGGATTTAATCCAGTCTCCTTCTTGAACTTCTCTCGATCTTCTCTCGACGCCGTCAAAACCAGATAAGACCGTCCTTTTTATATTTCTTGGATGGCACCGAGAGCTTTTGCTGTGTTATTATAATTTTTTCACATCATGTGTCGGGTTTGGGGGCAAAACGTAAGTCAAAGGCGGGCTGCGCACCTATGCGTCGGTGATCCTGTGGCCGGCATTTTTCCATCACGGATCAGCATGATGTTTGTCTTCATTGCCTGGGAACCAACCACGATATGGATGCATGCGACAACTGTTTCTCCATGGACCGTCGTGTCCTAGAAGTTCAAGTGTTCAAGATCGGCAAGGCCCCACCAACTTTCAGGGAACGGCGCTGCTCCAGGGATTCCCAGGTAAGGTCTGTAGGCCCTTCCTACAGGTCCCCTCTCGGACCCATATGGTCTCTAGAGGAGGAGGTGTCCTCATCTTCTCTTGCCAAAGAGAAAGCTTCTTTTGCAGTGTCGGAGGAATGCTGAGGTCCCTCCTGGGGCTGCGGCAGGGACACTGCCTCAGCAGTGACCTCGGAGGTGCAGGCTCCCCCAGTGTCGAGTCCCACGCCTGCTGGTCCCAACATCGGTGGACCCTCGACGCCACTTTCTGGTGCTGTTTCGGATCCCGGCGCCACTCTAGGTGCCAGTGATTGAGATGGCACTGATGGCGGCACCATGTTGGCCTTTGGCACTGCCCACGGCACCGCGGGCCTGGTTCGCTCTTCTGGCAGTGCTGAGTGGGGTCCCAGCACCGATGGCAGTGCCATGGGTCTGGCTGGCACCATTTGGGAGCTGGGGCCGGGCTTAGGTGTCACGGGGGGTCCGGGGTCGTCCAGCGCCGCCTCCAGCACCGGCATCGTTCGCTGCGCCATTTCACTGGGGACCCCTGGGGTTGCTAGTATTGTAGTCCAGCTGATCTCTTCCTCCTCAGAGGCTGATGATTCAGATGTGGACCCATCCTGGCAACCTGACTCTTCGGAGTCAGAGTCTCCAGTGGCTCGAGGTGCTAGGCAGCCCAGCGCGCCTATTCCTCTGTCCCCGCTGCCATCCTCCCCTGAGGCCTCCCAGGCTGGCGGTGGTCTGGGGTCCCTGGGGGGGTGATGGAGTGGGGGTAGAGGGAAGGGCTTTCACTCTGGGGGGCTCGTGGCAGCTACCGACCCTGGTGCTGCTGCACCCCCTAGGGGTGGGAGGTCGCTGAGGTAGAAGAGGAGGGCATTCTCAAAATCCGAGGGGTTGAGGGGCAGGGTTCAGGCATCTCAGTCTCTGCCTACCACCCCTCGGGGTGTGGCTCGGAGCCATAGCGCTGGGCCCCGTCTCTCCCTTTTGGACCCCGGGTACCCCTCTGGAGGCATTGCTGTGGGCTGCTCTTCTGGATCCATGCAGTCCCAGGTTCGTCAAAGGGGAGGATCCCCTTCTGGGCTCTTCCAGGCTACGCATCACCAGGGTTCTGTTTTGTGACCTGGTCTGTTGTCCGGGATCCTGCTAGCTCGGGCTCCATTCCCTGGATTCCAGAGCCCTAGCAGAGGACAGTTGCCTCTCCGTAGGTGCCCTTCTCCCATTCCTCTGCAGCCACCCCCCGCTCTCCCAGGCCATGTCAGTCCCACGGGCCTGTTGTCCTGGGAGGCGTTCAGAGGTTCTACAGCGTCCTTCCCCTCATATGTTAGGTGTATGAATGAGCGGGTTTTTTGCCTATCCCCACAGCCGCAGGAGTCCTCTGGACACTCATGCTCTCCATCATCCTTGTCTCCCTCCTCTGAAGGAGAGGAACCTACTGCACATCTCTCCTCTGATGCTGATTTCACTGAATATCAGTGATTCCTTTTGAGGATGGTGAGGGATCTTCGAATTTCCTATGTTAGGCAAGACAATACTGAATGGGAGAAGCATGAATTCCTTGGTGAATTCAGTGCCCAGCACTTGATGGTACTATCCTGGCCTATTCCCTTCCAGGAGGCGTCTATCCGTTCCTGGCAGTCACCAGCCGCCCTTTCTCCAGCCCAGACAGACTGCCAGCATAGGTATTGTGCCCCATCTGAATCCCTAGGTACTCTCCCCCAACCCACTTTTGGGTTTGGCATACCTAGAGACTCCCTTTGGGCGCCGCTGCCTGGCGCACGACTGTCCACCGGACTCGGATTCTCTACAGTTCGACCGGTGGGGGCGAAGAGTGTTCGCTTCCTCTCGTGTGATGTCTTGCATTGCATCTCATCAGGCCCATCACGCTGCCTACAGTAGGCATTTGTGGTCGATGCTTTCCCAAATCTTAGCATCAATGCCTAATACGGAAAAAACCAGACAAGCTATTGCCCTCTCTGCTATAGGCCTGGAGCTGGCAAGACACTAAGCAAGGGCATCTTATGATACCAATGAGGTGGCTTCCAGGCTTGCAGGGACAGCGATCTATATTAGACGGACGGCATGGCTTCATCTATAAAGGTTGTCGCCCCTGGCCTGGCATAGGGTGATTCACTCCGCTTTCCGGGGGACCAGTCTCTTTTCCTCCAGAGCTAGGAGACTTCTGCAGGGGCTTCCTCTGTCTCCCCATCCTTGCTGGGCACCTCCTAGCTCTTCTCCCCCATATACTTCTCTCTTGATTAGCCCAGGGTCTTCCCCTTCTGTTTCTCACCAACAGGAGGCTGGGGGTCTTGCTCCCTCAGGGTTCCCCCCCTTTTTTTAAGGGGGGAGCTTGGTACTCACCGAAGCAGTAATGAATGGTGAAGACTGACAAGGGAAGATATGAAAATTACGTACCTACCTTAATTCTTGATCTTCTCTTGTATCTTCACCATTCATTACTGATACCCACCCACCTTCCCCTCAGTGGTCTCCTACTGTGGCGTCCCCCCCTCCCATCTCGTTCCTCTCCCTCCCTTTGGCCTTTATGCAAAAAAAAAAATTCTATTTTCCATTCTTACTGAATGGATCTTTTTTCCTCAAGGTAAAGAGGAACGAGCAGGGTCTGTGTTTCACCTATTCTGAGGGAACTCTTTCTGACTGCCCCTAGGGTGTGACCTCTGGGCACCTTGATCACATTACGCAGTTTGCAGTTTAAGAGACTGTGCCCAGGCTCGGCCTCAAAGAAATTTAGATTCCCCCTGGCAAGTGTTATTCAGCTCATTCTGGCTGGTGCATTTTGCACTTCTTAGCCTTGAGCAGTTGCTCTTGCCTTGCCTTAAGGGAGTCTGATTGAGTTCCCACTCTATCCTTTCATACAGAGCTGCCTTCCGTACGGCATAATCCTTCCCCATACACTTCTGTGTTAGCACTTAATAGAGTGCTAAGGGGCATATTCCCCTTCCCAGGTGGGCGCTCTCTTTCCGGAACAGATTTCTGCCCTGGCAGTCTGTGAGCTCTCAGCTAGGATGTAGGGACTTGGCATGTTGAGAGATTAGAGAATCTGCCCTTTATGTCCGATCTGTGCAGGCGGTTCAGTTGAACCCTCTCTCAGTCCTATCAGCAGAGATTCTTGCTCCCTTGTTTTAGTCTCGAGCTTATAAGCCTCTCAACCAATGCCTCTATGGGCACTGTTCTCCACTCTCAACATGCCTTCTTTCCTTCCCCTTATTCTTCTTCTTCTTTTCCTTTTCTCATTCTCTCTGTCTGTTCCTCTCCTAGAGCCGCCCTGGAAAGGAGGCTCTGCAGTCCCTTAGGGTAGAGATTCTCTCTCCTCTGTTTGTTCTCTACCAGCTTATTCCTTTTTCAGTTTATATCCTTTCTTTTTTCTGTCCCTCAGCTCTCTTGCCTCACTCTCCTTTTTTCCTTACCTTTTGTTTTCACCTCTCTGGCTACCAGAACTGAGATGGAGGAGGAGTCCGCGGCACCTAACGGCCGCCTCTCGGCATGACACAGTGCGTCGCTCTCGAGGGCGGCGTCATTGGAGCCGACTCCAAAAAAAAAAAAAAAACTCCAATAGTGGGTGCACACCTCCGGCACTAACCCAAGCAGTAATGAATGGTGAAGATACAAGAGAAGATCAAGAATTACGGTAGGTACGTAATTTTCATTTCTTCTCTCACTAGTCTGCACTATCGAGAAGAACTACACCATTACAAGTGCCCACCGGCTGCTACTTTGAGCAAAACAGCTGGAAATTTACATCTTGCAGGACTCTGAGGACAATGGGGAATTAACAGGGCACTTAATTCCTAGCTTCTTAGTTTGAGCTATGAATTACTGCTAAACATTAAGACCTCAATGAGTAAAAGAAAAAATTCCTCCTTCTATTTTCACTCGCTCTTTGAACTAACTTTGTATTTCTCATACAGTCGGGAGATGAGATAGTGTTCCAATCTTTAGGGACATTCTAAAGCTTACAGACAGACAAAACATTAAGAATTTAGATATACACAGATGGCCAGTCTGCATATATGTCTTAAAGAGACAGTAACGCATAACAAAAAGAGAGACAAAAATAAAGAAATAATATGCTGTTGAAACAGACTTTTAAAACAAAACAGAAAATAACAAAATAGGACAGGAAAACATTAAATTAGTCCCAAGATCTGGCACCTATCTCACAGTTCTGGGCAGGAGATAGACCAAAAAAATGCTCTGCTTATACTGGATAGTCCCCTGGGTACGAGTAACGACACTGTAGAAGGAGCACTTTCCAAAGTTGAATGTTTAAAAATGAATGTTTGCTGGGTTGACAGGCTGATTTGATTGCCCAATCTTTCATAGTCTTGGTAGAGTGTTGTGACCTCATGGACAGCTCTAAGATGCCACAGACTATAGCCTCAGACGAGGTCCTAGCCAGCTGGAGAGTGATAACAAGAGACAGTAAAGACCCTGAGGAGGATGACCTCCCACCTTTATCTGAGACTTTTGAAGAGAAATTTACAAAGTTGTTGCTGGAGGAAAGGAAAACTGTAGAAGACTTTAAGAAACTATTCCTGCTTCCTGGGGGTGTTCCTTCCCCATCACCCCCTCCCACTCCAGCACCTGTTACTGCCCTGTCTTCTGTGCCTGTGCCAATGCTGGCCCCTATATCTGTACCTGCCATTAGTCACTACTCCTACCAAAGTCTGAGAATCTTCTCGGTCACCTTCAGTGAGAGGATGACTGGGAGACCTGGATTGACTATGTTGCCCCCTTAGTACCCAAGTAGCAGTATGTGGAGGCTGAGAAGTGGAAAAGAATCATAGAAAGTTTGAGGAGCCCTGCCCTTGAAGCCATTACATTTTTGAGGTCCACAAACCCTGAAACATCTGCTCAGAAGTACCTATCTGTACTTGAAGGCAATTTTGGGAGCATTGAAACAGGGGAGAAGTTGATGTGGAAATTCTAAGGTACCAAACAATGGAGGGGGGAAAGTTTGTCTCTGTATGTTACTCACCTAGAAAGAGCTCTGCAGAAAGCTTACCGGAAAGGTGGGGTAGCCAGCTGTGATTTGAACCGTGTGAGATTGGGACACATACTGCAACATGCCAAGCATTCTAAATTGCAGATCATCCAGTTTAGGCTCCAGGATAGGAGAGGTAACCCTCCTGACTACTGTGACTTCATAAAAGAACTCCAAGAGGTAGAAGCTGTAGAGGGCGGTTGTAATTATGGGGTGAGTGCAGCCCAAGTGATCAAAGCACCGGAAGACCCTTCCGAAAAGGAGACCACTGTGAGTGTCCCACCATGGGCTAAACAGTGGGGGAAGGAGTAGCTGAAGGAAGTCAGAAAAGTGCAACCAGGTGCATTTGCTGAGGTATCCCATGCTGACAGAGACCCTGGCCCCTCTCAGGATGTGACTGTTATGGGAGTGGCAGTGTACCCTCAGGCATTTTCTACTGGGGGTGGCTTATCAGCTGAGCTCAAGGAATTGACTGCCACTCTAAAGGAACTTTTGAGACATGGTACACTACCAGCTGAAGTCAAATCACAATCTCCCATCAATGCGGCAGCATCCCCTGCTATATTTTCCCTAAGGGTACACCGGGAGCCTGACATTTGTCACAATTGTGGCAAAGATGGCCATATGAAGAGGGAATGATGGTCTCAGAAGGACTTAGAGAAAGTGGTGAACTGGCTTCAAGGAGAGCTTTGGAAAATGAGTCAGTGGTCAAGGGGTGCAAGAAATGATCACAATGAAGGCTTTGTCCATGCTAACTCAAACCCCTCTGTGGCTAAATCATCTGTCCAGGACCCTGCTGTTGTCCTTCCAGACTGGTCCAAAATAGTGGGCCCTTCAATGAAGACTACTGTGGCTGTGAATGGTATTCCTACTCGGGCAGTGCTTGACAGTGGGTCGGAAGTGACCATTGTGTTTCAGGACTGGTGTGACAAACACTTATCTGATGCACCATTACAATCCCTCAAAGGCCTACATGTGTGGGGGCTGAGCAACAAGTCTTATCCCTACCTAGGATATGTCCACCTCTGGTTGTCTATTCCTGCAACTGTAACTGGTGTAGAGGAGTAAGTAGAGACACTGGCCCTAGTGTGTCCCCCCACCAAACTCTATGATGGGATTCCCCTGTTAATTGGAACAAACGCCCACATGTTTGGGAAACTAGCCCAACTCTGCCATGAGAAACAAGGGAAACTGACTGGATAGGCCCTAAGAATTCCAGCCATAGTAAAAAGGGCATATGACTTACAACAGAAACCCAATGAAGAGGACCCAGATGAGCCAGTGGGGATAGTGTGGAAAAAGGAACCTGACTCCTTTGTATTGGCTCCCAATGCCCAGTGCACAATCCATGGAGAAGTCCACCTACAGAGACATGTGAAGAACAAAATATTAATGTTGGATGCATCAGGTAATGGAAAGTTGCCAGAAGGATTATTGGTTAAACCCAGCATCTTGCCTGCCCATGCCTATGCCTTTGCATGATGAGTGATGGTCCAGATTTGAAATGTGTCAGATTGGGAGGTCCAGGTCAAGAGAGGGTGCACTCTAGCTATAGTACACTGCACAGACACTGCAGTATTACTCAATAACAAGTACTCTGGCTAAAAGGAGAGAGTGACCCCAGACTTGTTTGACTTTGGTGATTCCCCACTGCAAGCTGAATGGAAGGCTAGGATTAGCAAGAAACTCACCCAAAGAGACCAAATCTTTTCACTAAAAGAATGGGACATGGGGTATGTCCAGGGTGAGGAGAATCATATACGCCTGCATGATCACTAGCCATTTCGAGAGAGATCCCGACACCTAGCCCCAGCAGACATAGATGATGTGAGGAGACACCTGCAAGAAATGCTTGCTGCTGGTGTGATAGATGAATCAAGGAGCCAATATGCCTCTCCCACTGTGGTTGTGCATAAGAAGAAGAATGGGTCAGTGAGGATATCTGCTGATTATCGAACCCTGAATTGGCAGACGTCCCAAATCAATACACCATGCCCCATATACAGGATGCCCTGGATTACTTGAATGAGAGCAAATGGTTCTAAGTATTGGATCTTCACAGTGGATATTACCAGATTCCAATGGCCATGGAGGACCATGAGAAAACCACCTTCATCTGTCCTTTGAGGTTCTATGAATTCCTGAGAATGCCACAGGGGATTTCATGTGCCCTGGCCACCTTTCAGCAACTGATGGAATGTGTGGTGGGAGATATGAACTTGCTAGAATGCCTAGTGTACCTAGATGATGTCATTGTGTTCGGAAACACATTAGAGTAGCATGAGACCCGACTGTTTAAATTCCTATACCGATTGGAAGACTTCAGCCTCAAGCAGTCCATTGACTAGTGTCAGTTTTTTCAAACCTCCCTGAAGAATATGGGGCACATAGTATCTGCAGAAAGGATAGAGACCTATACCAGTAAGGTCGAGTCACTGACTACTTGACCCCAGCTCCATAACTTTAGAGAACTACAATGTTTCCTGAGGTTCTGTGGCTACTACTGAAGGTTCATAAAAGATTATTCCAAGGTGATTTGCCTGCTCCTGAATCTCAACCAGGGTTACCCCCTCACCACCAACCATCAATACAAGAAAGGGTCTGTCAAAGAACCTGACAAATTATACTTCCAAACATGTGAACCTTTTGGGCACTGCTGGACACTTGAGTGTGAAGCAGCCTTCCACGAAGTCATATACCACCTCACCCACATCCTCATCCTCACCTATGCTGACCCTACCAAGCCCTATGTGCTGCATACGGATGCTAGTCTACAGGGCCTAGGAGCTGTGCTGTATCAAGACCATGAGGATGGTTTGAGACCAGTGGTTTTTGCCAGCAGGAGCTTGACTCTGTCAGAATGAAACTATCCTATACACAAGCTGGAGTTCCTTGCCCTAAAATGGGCCATAGTTTACCAGTTTCATGAGTACCTCGATGGGGCAAACATATTGGTGAAGACCAACAATAACCCATTGACCTATGTACAGACTTCAGCTAAGATGGACACCACTGGGCACCAGTGGCTCTCTGCTTTATCAACCTATGATTATGCTGTTGAATACAGGCCAGGACTGAACTACATTGATGGTGATGCCCTATCATGAAGGCCAGTCTCCAAGAGTGATTGGGTCAGGTTGTCTGAACCTGACATCCGTGTATTGTGCAAAAAGTTTGATAGAGGTGAACAGATGTCTACGAACACAGTGGGCTGTTTATTAAATTGTTTGGGCCCTCCTGATACCTGCATACCGGCTGCCTATTGCCATTTCCCTGCTCTAGATATTAGTGCACTACCTCAATTTGACAATGACAGCACCCAGTGGGCTCAATCCCAAGATCCTATGATTCTGCCAGCACTTGATGCCCTGCATGCAGGGAAAGATGTGTGTCCCATTTGTGTTCCCCTGACTTGCAAACTGCCCTATTGTTTAAAGAAGGACCCAGGTTGAAGTTACACAATCAGTTATTATACAGAGAGACAGTGGATGACAGTGGTCAAGTAGACAAGCAGCAATTGGTCCTACCCACAGCCTTTAAAGATTTGATACTGAGGTCCCTCCACAATCACAAGGGGCACCTCGGTATTGACATGAACTCTAGATCTGGTATGATCTCAATTCTACTGGCACAAGATGGGGGCCAATGTTGAGCACCATGTAAAGACCTGCAGTCATTGCTTGCAAAGGAAAGCCCTGCCTCAGAGGGCTGCCCCCGTCAATATTACTATCAGCACCACCATGGAACTGGTCTGCATAGACTTTTTGTGTTTAGAACCTGATCAGCGGAATATTGACAATGTGTTAGTGGTTACGGATCATTTCACATGGTATGTACAAGCTTTTCCAACTAAAGATCAAAAGGTCTCTACCGTGGCCCAGGTGCTAGTGGAACATTTCTTTGTCCACTATGGTCCCCCAGCGGATCCACTCTGACCAAGGCAGAGACTTTGAAAGTTGGCTAATCAAAGAAATGCTCTCTCTGCGGGGGGTGCGGAAGTCAAGAACCATCCCCTGCCACTTGCAGGGGGACTCTCAACCAGAACATTTTAACCATACCTTTCTAGACATGCTGGACACCCTCCACCGAACAGACAAGCATAAGTGAAGCCAACAGATTAGAACCTTGGTACACGTGTACAATTACACAAAAAATGATGCTACTGGGGTCTCCCCCTACCACCTCATGTTTGGGAGGGTGGCCCACCTGCCAGTTGATGTCTGTTTTGGGGTCTCTCCAGATGGGGTCCGAGCTGAAAACTACCTGCAGTATGTACAGTAACCGAAAGCTCAATTGAACTATGCATATCAACTGGCCTAGACAATGACTGCTTAAACAAATTTTGCCAACAAAGAGAGGCACGACAAGAAAGTAAAGGCTCAAGAGCTATGACCCGGAAAATGTGTGTTGTTAATCAATTTGGGACTACATGGACAGTGCAAAATTGCTGATAGGTGGCACCATCTTCCTCATGTAGCAGTTGAAAAGTTGGATGATCTACCAGTATGAAAAGTATGTCCAGAGAATAACTCCAAAGCTGCCAAGACCATGCACCGTAACCACTTGCTGCCTATTGACCAAGTTATTATTGAGGATGAGCAAGCAGACATTGCCTCCCTTGAGCTGGTGACTCATGCTGCTACAAAAAAGAGACAAAGTCAACCTATCCCCTTAGTTACAGAATTAAGGTTTCCCCCACAGCAGGCCCAGAATGATAGTGACTGTCAGTCCATCTCTGACGAAAGTAAGTGTGACAATGCCTGTTACCCCTCCTATGAATTGAGTCAGCTGTTTCAAGGTAACCCTATGACTAATTGTGGGGATGAAGCTGGGCCTTCTGGACTGCCTAACCCCCCAGTTTCATCTTTGGAGCCAATGCTCCCTGAAAGTGAGGTACAAAGCATCACATCTGAGGTTGCGGACTCTGTGTTTTGTGGAACTGTGTGAATTGCCCGAAGCAGGGGCTGATGGTCTGAGTCTCCATGGTGACACGCCAAAACTTGACAAACAATATGAGAGTGCTGACAGCCCCCCTACAGTGCCACAAAGCCTAATTGTGCTCGAATCTTCTCTAAATAAGCCAAGTGTTGTGGAAACGGAGCCTACAGAGCAAGGAGCTGACAGTGCTCCCAGTTTGGACATTCTCATCCTTGCAGAGGCACCCCTCATGAATGATGAAAGCTTCAAGGTTAGTGCTGAAAGTACAGAGACTGTGGCTGTTCCCCCAAGAAAGACTGGCTGAGCTGTCAAGCCAGTATTGCACTTCAGTTATGATTTTTCTGGGAGGCCAGTGGATTTGCCTCTCAATGTAGTTCACAAAGGTGTTTATATTTCTCAGAGCTCACTACCCAAACTGAGCTTAATGGCCAATTCCAGGTTGATTGTTCTTCCTTCTCAGTATGGTGCATCTGCCCCATCCAGCCCCGAGTTAGATGATAGGGAAGTGCCCCCTCCTACATTGTTTAATGTACAGGATGTTAGTGCATGAATCAGTATTGTGATGTCACAAGTATGTTAATCATAGTGGATTCAGTATTACCTGTATGAAACATGCATAAGTAGTGTCCTTATGGATAGATCATCATGAAGTGTAGTGAATATGTATCATAAAGTAATTCGTTTATGTTAATTAATGCATGATGGTACAGATTTGACACGGACGCCATGTTTTCTCCAGGCAGGGAAGGGTGTAACCCCCCTACAAATGGGGGTTCCTGAAAAGTCTTCCTTGAGCTTACCTAATTGTTCACTGCCAGGCTGGTGTTCTGCGTTTTAGCAGTTTACATGTATTGCCAGATAGTGCCCGTATAGCCTCTGTGTGCTGTCTCTTTAAGAGCTGGCTGAATTGCAGTCATAATTAATCTGAAAGGGAGCTCTGTTAGAAGATGTACTTGTTTGCTGATCATTTGTTAGAGTAGTGATAATATTGCAGTTTGTTCTAACCTGCCTTATTTGCAGCATGGATAGTTCTGTTTGTTTCCATCATCTTGGTTCTGGACTGCAGAATGGGCCAATCAGTACTTTTGGAACTCTAAAATGGAGCCTGCCTACAGGAGCTTGGTGGGGCCAAAACTTGTAGGAATTGTAGTTTTAGGCTTTTGGCACCTAAAATAGCCTGCAGGGAGAGCCCTTGTTGTGACTGACAAACAGATCAGCCAACCGAACCTTTTGGATCTTGGGGAAAGTCCCACACTGTTTGCAGTTTCAGTTAGATCTCAGTTGGGAAGTAAAGAAGTAATGGCTTGAGATAGTTCAAGCCACAATGCATAGTGGATTCATGTGGGAGAACTGTGGAAAGGCCTGAGTTTGGCCTGCATGCCAGCCTGCTGTTCCTGAGAGGGAACTTGTGTTTTTTTTTCAACTGAATCCAAATTTGGAGAGCGAATATAGCCACTGAATTGTGACCAGGCTTCAACCTGATGTAGAACGAAGATTTGCTGAATGCGATCAGCCTGTCAGGACTTCCAGTCATCTCTGAACTCCCAGATTGTGCAGAGACTCTATAATTGTGATTGGAGAGCCATTTGCTGGTACAGTGGAATTTCCTTTCATGTAAATGTGCTGTGTGCTTATAGTGGGTCATGATTTGGTTCCCCACTGTGTTTTGCTTGCTGGAGTTTGTATCCAGCTCCACGGACTGAATCCATATCCATTTCCGTTTGCCTGGGCCCTTCTACACTGTCCCAGACAGAATACCTGCTACACAGAGAAAGTCAACGTGAGACCAGCCTGTGGATCAGCCCCTTGCTCAATGTCTTGAACAAGAACAATGCCTTGATGATTCGTGTGGGCCCTGCTTCTCTGATTACTCCAGCTCAACAGCCTGCAGTCTTGATTTCGTCCTGCCTGTGTCCAGTATTGGGTATTGTGAGTAAACATCAAGGTAGCGCCATGCAACAACAGCCAAATCTAAAAGTGTTGTATTCTGATTGTCTTGTTGCCATTTCTTTCATGAACTGAGCCCTCCAGCTCTGGATTACAAATAGTGTGTGTTGTGCCTGTTGCTTTCTTCCATCACAGGGCCCCAACCAGCTGCAACGTTCCTGGCTAGCCCACCATTTTCTTACCTGGGTACCCAGAGCGTCTGACTATGTAGGGACTCTGAACTGCATGCATAACTATCTGATTAATATAGCTTTTAAGCAAATCAACCTGATTATGCCCCTCCCTTGTTCAAGTCCCTTGAATAAATCAGATTTAACTTTGCTTGCATTTAACCTGAATGTGGTTCCAGTTTGTGCCAAAAGTATTGTACTGTTGCTATTTGCTGTGCTTAACCTTGATTTACAGGGGGTCCCCAGGGTCAAGCTAGAGGAACCAGCCCTGGTGGTAAGTGCAAACAGTATGGGTAATTGCCTGGTGAATAAGGGTCATTGTGAAAGTAATTACTGTATATTGTTCAGGCCACTAGAAGGGAAAGAGGGGAGTTACTGTTTTCCAGAGGGCTGTGCCCAGGTTAGCTCGACCACTAGCAACCATGACTTTTGGGTGGAGGCACCCATTTCATTACCCAGGCCCCTTAACCTACTGCTAGTCAAGCAGGCAGGGGGTAGTAGCCCTTGGGATAGCACCACCTAGGGGTTGCATTATAAAAAGAATCTGGGACTATAATTGGAAGAGTTTGAGCTAAAAATAAGAATCTTGCAACACTACCTTGCGCACTGCATCTGTCCTCTGCATTAGTGGAATAGGAAGAACCATCCATCTCTCCAGGTCCCCCGTTATTTTTTCTAATAGAGCATTGTAATTAAGTTCAAATATCTGATCATATGCTTGGCTTAGCTCAACCCCTAATTATTTCAGGGTTGTTAGGGACCATCTAAACGGGAAGGTATTTTTAATATGGGCTGTCGGAATACACTTAATGCCCATTACTTCTGTCTTTGAAGTATTAATGTTATATCCTGCTATATCTCCAAAGCTCCCCAGTACTTCCCAGAGCAGTACCAGATAATGCTTTGTATCTGTCAACTATACTACAATGCAAAGAAGTGCAAAGTAATGCACCTGGGAAACAAAAACCCGGGGAAGATTACACAATGGTGGGGGAGGTAGTAACAACAACAAAAATGGAAAGAGACCTAGGGGTAATCATATCAGATGACCTTAAGGTTGGCAAGCAATGCGAGAAGGTGGTAGGGAGGACTGGGGGAATACTGGGATGTATAGGGAGAGGTATCACCAGCAGAAAACAGGAAGTTGTTATCCCCCTTTACAGACAGTTGGTGAGACCCCATCTGGAGTACTGCGTCCAGTTCTGGAGACCCTATCTCCACAAGGACATAGACAGGATGGAGGCAGCTCAGAGGAGGGCAACTAAAATGGTGCAGGGTCTGCAAGAGAAGCCATACCAGGGGAGACTAAAGGAGCTTAATACTGTATGTATACCCTTGAGGAAAGGAGGGAGAGGGGGGACATGATAGAAATGTTTAAGTACCTCAGTGGAATCAACAAAGTCCAAGAGGGTAGCATCTTTCAGAAAAAGAGATGTGCAAGAACAAGGGGACACAATTTCAAGATGGAGGGGGGACGGCTCAGGAGCAATGTGAGGAAGTATTTTTTCACAGAGAGGGTGGTGGACACATGGAACAGCCTTCCTGAGGAGGTTGTGGGGTCTAACACTGTGGGAGAATTCAAGAATGTATGGGACAGAGATAAGGCAATTTTTGTGGAGGGTAGGAAGAAATAGGCTGTTGGTTAAATAGGATCTGCAGCTTATCCTCTAGGTAGGGAAATGGGCAGACTAGGCGGGCCAAGCGGTCCTTATCTGTCGTCAAAGTCTATGTTTCTATGTTTCTATACTAAAAGATCATCTGCATATAGAACTATTTTATGGTGTAGTCCTCCTGCCTGTATCCCCCTAATTTCATCATGCTGTCTAATGGTTTGCACCAAGGGTTCCAAATATAAAGCAAATAATAGGGATGACAGTGGGCAGCCCTGTCTGATACCGCTTAGTCAACTAATTGGTGCTGATACAGACCCATTTATTTTTTATATATGCTGTTGACCTGGTGTAGAGCCCAGTAATAACCCATCTGAACTCCCCTGGGAAGCCCATTCTCCAGTATGGCCCCTAAAAAAGGCCATGCCACCCTGTCGAAAGCCTTCTCTGCATCTAAACTTGAAAGCCAGAATGGGGCCCCCAACAGGGCGGCATAGTGCAACTAATGTAATATTCTTTTTATATTATCCTGGGTTTGCTACCCATTATAAACACGGTTTGAGCTTGATCAATTAAACCAGGCAGTAAAGTCTCTAAACATTTGGCTATAATTGAGGTAAACATTTTATAATCGATATTTACTGCTGAGATGGGGTGGTACAATGCACAGTTAGTGCTATCCTTGCCAGGTTTTAATACATAGACACATAAACAGTGTCGGCAGATAAGGGCCTATGGCCCACCCAGTCTGCCCATTTGAGCTTGTAAGTTCAGTTTATGTTTTCCAAGAAGTCTGTTGCCCCTTACCCCCTGACCTCCAGAATTCCTTTATGTCTATCCCATGCATTCTTAAATCCCATGATTGTTTCAGCCCCCACCACTTCCTCTGGCAGGGTGTTCCACTTGTCCACCATCTGTGAAGAAATTCTTCCTCACGTTTCCTCTGAATCATCCTCCCTCCAGCTTCATTCCATGCCCTCTAGTCCTGGAACATCTTTTTCGCTTAAAAATAATGTATTCCTGCACCCTGTTCCTCCCTATAATACACCTGTAATAGTGACATATTGCCATATGTCTGGATTGCCTTGTCTTTCCTGTGCCTCTCTGCAGGCCTTCAACAGGCTGGGAGTTAACCTTTTGTTTAAATATTTTATCAAATTCTCCAGTATACTCATCTGGGCCAGGGCTTTTATTTGTATTTAAATTCAATATAGAATGTCCAAATTCGATTTTTGTAATTGGTGCTATCAGTGTCTTCTCTTGTTCTGGTGTGACTGATGACAGTCCCAGACCATCAATGAACTTTTTTACCTTATTTAAGTCTGTTTCATGATCTGGAGTATACAGATTTTGGTAAAACTTCTGAAAAGCTTGTCTTACCTGGGATTGGACCCTCCACCAGTTGACCTGTCTCCGGGTCTTTAACCTGTGTTATGGTAGATTGTATGATTTTCTTTCTTAACCTTTGTGCCAACAATCTGGTGGCACTAGAGCCCCCCCCCCCCCCACAGCATTTTTGTTTCAGGTTTAGCAGCTCCTGTTCTGTCTTAATGTCTATCAGTTTCTGTAACTGTTCTCTGGAAATCTGTAGCAAGGTTAGGCTGCCCTTGGCTCCCCCAGCATGTCTTTTCTGTAAGTATTTTAATTGTTTATCAAGTTGTTCCATTGTGATGTCCTGCTGCTTTTTATAATGGGATGCATATTTTGTTATGTCTCCCAAAATACAACTTTAATTGTATCCCAGAGTATGTTTTTTTTAAGATCTGGGTTTGAGTTCTCCTGCACTATTTGGGATATTTCGTTTTCTATCATATCCCTAAATTCCTTCAGGTTTAAAAAATAATTGCTCAATGTCAATAGGGTTGTACATCTTTCCTGTATCCAATCAATAGTTAAGATTAATTGAGAGTGGTCTGACAATGGAGATGGAGACATTAAACAGTCTTTTACCCTATAAAAATGTTCTTTAGAGATGTGAAAATAATCAGTACGTGAATATACCCTGTGGGGTGCAGAGTAGTGAGTATATATTCTTCCATTTGGATGCAAAGTATACCACATGTCTGTCCATTGCATTTCTTTTAAATATGCCAATGACATTCTCTGTGTAGCATTTCTTCTGGGGACCTGTGCTTTTGATCAGTCCAAATGCCTATGAATCATACTATGCCCCTCCCCCAAATCAGTATCCCTGTTGGTATTCTGTTATTTTTGACAAAGGTTCTTAATGACTCCAGAATTGGTCCCTGGTGGTATATAAAGGAAGGCCACAGTGATTAACTGTCTCTCAAGGTCATGGGTGTAGCCAGAAATTTCCATTTTGTATATACAATCTCCAACAGTTACACCCCCCATTAAAAAATGTACACATCTTCTCCAAATGCTGCCCCCTTCCAAACAAGCCAGATTGTTGTCAGATGATTCCTGTAATGTCCAAGAGGTTGTATAAATGTCTGTCTCCTAAACAATTGAAGTTTAAACAGAGACACTCCTCAGTGGCCTACACTAACCCAAATACTACAGATTAAAATGCAAATATCAACAGAAATACATATGGTTTGTGACAGGCACTCAACAAAACTGTACACAAATGTGAACAGTGAGTATGCCTGCCTACACCCTTGCTCAAGGTGGCTCGAGCTCACCACTAGGAAACCCTCTGGGTCAACATACTTGTCTTTCACCAAAAAACTTGTATTTCGGGCTATTAACTCTGCATCTCCTCTACATCTCCCTCCTTTATGAGAGCAAGCTACCACTATGGGAAAGCCAAATTTAGACAATTTATGTTCTATACCACTCAGGTGCATTTCCTGTAGAAGTATGAGGTTTGTTTTTTGCATTTTTAAGGAGGCAATCACTTTTTATCTCTTAACGGGGTTATTAAGCCTGTTTATATTATGGGAGCAAATTCCAATTTTGTATGGCTAGCCATTTTCCATGATATAGTTTCAGGTTTTCATGTAATGGTCATGCCTCCAAATACTCCTACTTGGATTGAATTCTCCTCCACCTCCCCAATCTATTTCGTCTCAGTTGTACTCATCTCTGTCAGCTCTAGAAATACACATTTAACAATATAGCAGTATATATCCAAACAATCAACACTTAAACTATTTACAGTTATGCTTCCAAGGTAGGAAAGTGTATAGTTACCCTCTCTACAGCGGTTAGGAAAAGGGCCAATATCAGGCCTCCCCAACCCCATTGAGAGAAATCAAGATGTACCCCAGTTCCCTGTCTCCCTGGGCCCTGTAAATGTCAGGGTCAAAAATTATGGAAAAAATTAAGATGTTCACCACTTCTAATAGCATGTTCAGTTTTACTAGAAGCTGACTTCATTCCTCCTCAACTGATCTCATTTGTTATCCCTGTGGACGTTCCCTTCTAAATCTATGTATTAAAACTAAGTAACCAGGGTCAGTGCTTGTGTTGGTATATCCCTTTCTAGGTCACTGTTCCCTGTAGCAACTGAACCCCCCTTCCCACACTTTGCCCTCACTCAGCAACTGTCAGGATGCAACTTTCCCTTATGCATTTCAAATCATCTAAATGTTACATATTCCATGTGGCATAACTATTCCTGTCTGAGAATGAAAAAAGATGTAAAAGGGTAATAGAGCAATCATTCTATACTCAATGTCAATAAGTGTCTGATTAAACTAATTGTAGAACATATAATGTCTCTTTTATACGTCATCAGCCTATGAGGCTTAGTGCTATTCATTTGTCCCAGTTCAGGTTGTTTCATCACACCCATTAGATTCAAATATTTATTTATTTATTTGCTTTTGATGGCCGGGTAGGTGCACTAGGCAAAAACCTGTCTATTTTCAGGCAGGACCTGGGAGAGTACAGTATACAATAGTACAGTAGGGCGACAAAGCGCACAACTCATGACAATAGAAGGATAAGTGGTAAATACAAATGGGAGAACAACATACTGTAACTCACCAAATGTCAACATTGAGTACAGTTAACATAGTAGTACCATAACCTAGAATAAACATTAGATCAGAACATACATAATTAGCAAAGTAACCAGAATACGAGGTCCTGTGTCCAGCACAGTGGAAGCAGGTGATTGGTAGTCAACATACACAATAGCACTACATCAGGGATAGGGAGGGGTATAGACAGGGAATCCTCAAGTGTTTTAAGTGCAGACACAGACATCTGGTGCATTTAGGTGGGGAAAAAAGTGCATTCTTAAACATTTGGTGGGTTGTAGAGGACTTCTCATGACGGGGGAGTGAATTCCAGAACCTGGGTGCAAAATAGAAAAAAGCCTGCTCACCCAATTTACTGGAGCAAGGCTGTATTGAGAGCAAGATGGAGGAGGAATACCTGAGAACTTGAGTGTGAGAGACAGGAGTCAGCATATCAGCCAGGGCTGCAGGGCGGGGTGTTCTGTTTAGAGAGTCAAAGAAGCATCCAAGTACATAGGACCGCAGGGCACTAGGGAACAACCAATTCAAGGCAGAATAAAGCTGGCAATGATGTGTAAGGCGAGGAGCCGATAAGGCGAATCTGCAGATGTTATTACAAGTAACATCCCATTTATGAAGGACCCCCGTGCAGCATGGGAGAGTACTGAAAGAGCAGATTGTAGTTGTGGCATCAACACACCTCTCGCCACAGTGATCCTGCCAGCTGGGGTAAGTGAGTGTCGCTCTCTGTAGGCTGCTCCAATCTTGATGTTAACTGTACAGCAAACCTGCTTAATATGTGGGGCAAAGTCCAGCCCTGATCAAGAGTCACATCTAGGTATTTGAACATTGTAGTGTTCAAGAGTGGAGACCCACTGAAGACACGGATAAGGAGCTTAGGAGACTCTTATGATACCTTTTGAGAGGACCCAAAGAGCATGGCCTGGGTCTTGTGAAGGTTTAGGTGTTGATAATTGGAGGCTAACCAAGATTGGAGGATTTGAAAGGCATGAGATAATTGTTGGTAGAGTTGAGCTATTGACTTGGAGGCAGAGTAGAGAACCAGATCATCGGTATACATAATGGTATTACAGAGAGGGGAGGAGTTAGGAATGTCATTGATGTATAGTGAAAAGAGTACAGGCCCAAGAATAGAGCCCTTAGGTACACAAGAGGAGATATGGGCAGGGGAAGAGAGGACCTTACAGAATGTGACAGTCTGAGAACGATTATCAAGATAGCTGCCAAACCAAGACAGGGTAGAAGCAGAGGCACCGAGAGATTTAAACTTGTCCAGTAGTAGGGGTGATGAACAATATCAAATGCTTTGGAGAAATCAATGAACCCAGCTCCAGTCAGTAACCCCTTATCCATGTTGCATTTAACATTGCTAGTAAAGAGGGTAAAGGGCAGTAGTAGTGCTGTGTCCAGCTCTAAAACCAGGTTGTACAGGGGATTGAAGATTAATGCTAAGAAGGTATTCAGAGACCTGTCAATGTACGATTTTTTCCAGCAGCTTACTGAACATAGGTAGGAGAGAAATGGGAAAATAGTTAGATAGAATTTTGTCATCCCCTTTCTTAAAGACAGGTATAGTCCTGGCAGTTTTCCATACCGAGGGGGTAAGAAACAGTGGAGATAGAAAGGTTAAACAGTCATGTTACTGGGCCAACAAGCCTATAGGCAAATTTTCTAAGAATCCTAGGATCTAATCAGTCAGAACCAATACTCCCGGAGACAGCAATAGTCCTTAGTAATTTAAGGACTTCTTGACGTGTGACTGGGGCTAGCACAAGCACTATTGGTGCAGTAGCAGGTATGGGTTGGGGCGACAGGGGAGTGGAAGATGGAGAGGGGGTAGGGGTGGGAAGAGTAGAAAAGAGGTCATTGAAGGTATTAGCAATCATGTGGAGGTTATTACAATTGATACCATTGATTATCAACTCATTTGGGGTCAGTGGCTTACTGTTGCCTACAATTTCCTTGATCTGGGACCAGTAGAGCCTAGGGTTAGAGGCCAAAGAACTGAGCAGGGTCCTGTAGTACATATTCTTAGCTGTTCAGATCTCCTTTTTTACAGATGTTCCAAAAGGACCTGTAGGCATCAAAATCCTCCTGATTTTTGGAGGACTTCCATACAACCCAGAGTTTGTCCCTACGTTTCAATAGCTGGAGCAGGGGGCGCTTGAGCCATTTAGTAGCTATCCCTTTTACCCGAAGAATGGTGGCCAGAATATGTTGGTTCTAGAGAGAGAGAAAGAGCAGAGTAGAGTTGAAATACTCGGGTGCAACGTTAATGGCATTGGTAATGTAGAGGGGGGACCAGTCGACCAGGTTTAGATCATGAGAAAAATGTGACGTGGTTCAGATTGGAGAAGCTGGAAAAAGATAGTACTTTAGGAGGGTAGGAGGGGGGATTAGAGTCCCAAACACAGAAAATCATGCAATGATTGCTTATGGAGTCAGGAAAAACCCCTGCATTTGTGATGTTGTCCTTTTTATTTGTCAGGATCCAGTCTAAGAGTGTGTTACAGTAAGCCTGGCGGGATAGCCTTGTAGGGTCCTAGATTCATTGGATAAAATGTCCCTTCTTTTGCAAAGCCTTCTCTTGCATCTTGCAAGTATATTTTGCCATGTATGCTAACAAAAAAAGAGAATTTTAGACCATGCTAGATCTTTTCAGGGTTTATTTCTAGAGTCTGAAGTGACTATCACAGTAATTATGTTAAAGTCTCGGTATAGCGAGAGAAAAATCACTCTACCAAGCAACTCTAGCCAGAGACAGATTTATTCATGCAACCTCTTTCAGTACCTTCAGGTAGCATCTGTTTTCTGGTTCTCCTGTTGCTCTGATTGTTTGTGTCCCTGATCACCGAGCATTCTTTTTACATCTTGAAGGGTTTTCAAAACCATTTCTTCTGCCTGCATTTTATATTTAGTGCATATTATCTTCTTTAACTGGGATCTCAGTGAGAGGGGCGGTGTTCTGCACTCTGATTCAACTGGGTTCCCCATCCTTTCTTCAAGAGTTCCTGCATCGCTGCCTCTGGGAATTCATATACCACGGATCCATTTTCCCAGAATATTCGCAGTCTTGATGGGTATGGTGTTTGAAAACTGATTTTATGGTCCCTGAGGATCCGGAGAATAGGTGAGTAAGCCACTCTTTTTTTAACAATTTTAACAGGGTAGTCATGGTCAAAAATGAGGTGAGCAGAGTTATATTTTACCACTTTCTTTTGCCAGGCCACCCACAGGAGATACTCTATCCCTGTAGCTGGCCACTTTGAACACTACTGATCGAGGTCTCACTGAGGGGTCTGTTGTTTTCACTGTGAGAGCTCGGAGCACCTGCTGAATTTTTAATTGGAAAGTAGGAGCCAGGTCTAAAACATCCCTCAGTAGGTCTGTGATCAAATCCTCCATGCATCTGGTTTCTGCATCCTCTGGGAGCATGTATATATGTATATTTTCTCTATAAGATCTGGTTTCAAGGTCTAACAGTTTTTCTTGCATAGACTCTTGCATATCTACTAAGAAATCTACTGCTGTATGTACCGTTTATACTTCTTCAGCTCCTACTAATCTTTGTTCTACTTGCTCTGTGCACTGCTCTATCTCCTGTATTTTTCCCCTCAAGGATTGAAATTCCTTTTTATTCTCAGCTCTATATGCTTTTAACTCAGCCAGCAGAGTCTCAAATTAGTTCTGGGATAGCGGTTCTGTTTCTTGGCCAATATCCGCTTTGTAGGCAGCACTGCTCGCCAGAGACGAGCTCCTGCTGAGGCTCCTTTGTTCACCTAATTCTTCACGATCTGATCTTTTTGGAGTGTTTTTCCCTCAGGATCTGCTGGATCTTAATCCCCCAGACATTTTTAGAGCTTTTAAATTTAAATATCTTTAGAGATTGCGGCTGTTCCAAGGGTTATTTGTCGGTAAGATCTGAGGAGGTCTGGGTTTAGGCAGCCATCATAGTGGTGACGTCACCGGAAGTCTCCATGAATGTTTTTAAAAGCAAGCTCAAAGGGCATGGGATCTTCAGCAAGCACTAGAAATTGAATGCCTCTAAATGGTCTACATTTCAAGTTTCTGTGTTTTCTGTACCTTGCTTTTTCTTAGTAAGGGTACCTGCACTTAAACTGGATCTTCACCCCTCTGACATCTTCTTTTATGGCTACCTTTTTCTTATCTAGAGTCATTTCCTTCTGCTTATGATAGCACAGTCATTTCCCTGGCAGTAGCTTGTTTTTGTATGTCACAGAACAAGGTTTGTGACTTTAAGTGGGGAATGAGCAGTATGGGTCATAAAAATATAGTCACTACACAGATGGGACTCACTGCCTCACGTAGAGATTGAATGCTGACACAGGGTTCAGTGGCCCTGGAAGGTAGACTCTGAAAAAAAAAAAAAAAAGAAAAAGAAAATGGAGTATGTGCAGGATCTACAGTCAAATCATTTTTTACAGGATCACATTTACATTTTCTTAAAATACCAGAAAATTTATATACAGTGAACAAAGGCAGAAGTAATCCAACCCATAGAGTTCAATAACTGTGCCATCTCATTTTCCTTCTTGTTAAATATTCTGGCCCCCATATTCAATGGTAGCTGTAAGCACAGCACAGCCTGTTGTGCTGCACCAAAAACAGCGCTCAGCCAGCTCTGAATAATATTCAGCCAGTTAGTGAGCACTAATGGAGTGAGCTAACTGGCTGAATTTCAGGCCATGTCAGTGTAGCACTAAGTGGATGTGCACATTACTGACATGGACCAAAGCTGCATATGGCCCATAGGGTTCCTGTTAGAGGTGGGTGAAGTGGCCAAAATTTGCTCCATGAAGCAATTCACTGAGTAATGCAGAATTCGCGAAGTAATCTACAATGCAAAGCGGAGTACTTCACATCATAATGAGGAATGCAAAGTCCATTGATAACAATGACTTTGCATTACTTCGCCTTCCCCCAACCACTTCTGCACCAATTTTAATGTGAAGTACATAGAAATCAATGTACTTTGCATCACTTCACCTTGTTATTGAGTTCCAAGGTGAATTTTGCAGTGATTTATGGGATTGCAGGTCACATGGGCTCTAGATTGTTCTGCAGTCTCAGTTCTGTGTAGTGTGTATGTAGTGGTAGATGGAGACAATTTCCTGTCAGAGCTCTGTGATTCAAACCATCTAAAAGCTGTTAAAAAAGCCTTTTTGAGCTATTCGTCTGCTCAAAATGTAGTACATCAATTGTAGGAAACCCTCCTGTGCTCATATCATCGAGTGTTTATTGTTTGTGTGTGGATTTTGAATGTTAATTTAGAACATTCAGTCTGTGTACTGACAGACACTTGAAGTGTGCTTTGGGGGAGGGGTGTATCTGTGGTGAAGGAAGGTTAAAACTGGGATAAAAAGGCAGTCTTTCTGTTTTGGTTATATTTTTCTTGTATAACTGTGTTAATGTACATACACTAATATTTTCAGTAATTCTTGACATTTGTTTTGCTGATTGTTGTGGTGCAGCAGTGCATAATTTCAGTTGGCTTAAAAGATTTGGTCATATTACTGACGTTTTTCAATTTGTTATGCATTACTTATAGCATGTGTGTGAGTGTGCGTGCAACACGTGCCATCAAATCAGACACATGTTATTGTGCCACAGAGTAATTGCAGCAGTATGAACCTGCTATTCGCTACACCTGCATGATTTTTTACTGCTTTGTGGTATCTTGGTTTTGGACTGTTACTGCAGTACACTGCACCCACCCCCTCAAATGGCAAAAGGTATTCTTTTCCAGATTGGATCGTGACTTGTGAGCGCTGGTTAAGGTGTTGTTGTGACTTTGTGTCTGCATCTCTTCTAGATTGCATAGTGCAATCTTAATCTGTCTGTGCTTTTGTATCTCTTTAGTGCCCAATCTTCATCTGCAAGCCACAGTTGTTTTTTTTTGGCTTCACATCCACTGGCCCAGACTGAAAGTTCAGAAATCTGAATTTGTTTAGAATTTTCTTGGTGATGCCCCAAAATGCCTGCAAAAAGACATGCAAGCAAAGCTGTTTCTGGCCTTGGCACTGCTGCCAGTGGCAAGATTGTCCATGGGCATGGTAGTACGCACAAGCACATTGCTGATGTCAGTAAAGGGATTTCTCCATCAATGTTTTTTGCAGCACTATCTGTAGCTTCTCTCATAGTTGGAGGAGATGACATTGTCCCAACTGGTGGTGTTAGTGCAGTTTCTTCTGGCATGAGTATTGCTGTCTCAAGTTCCACTTCTTACCAGTTAACCATTTCTAAAAATATAATTGAGTCTAAAGCTATGACTGACAGTGTAGATGATGTCATACTCCCCATTAACATCCCCATGATAGTTGAACATGATTCTGATCCTGGCAATGATAACTCACAATGTCACATTTCTTCCAGTGCTGTTGAGATCATGCCTTTGCCATCCAATGATTCAAAGTGTGCCAAAAAAGTATTGCATGATGATGACGATGATGCTGTGGTTGGAACATGTTCTCCACATGATGGCATCCAAGCTGAAAATATGGATGCAGATGATGTTGATGAATATGATAATGATGTCACTGACCCCTGTTGGGAACCGGAGGAAAAAAATTCAAGGTGGCTGTGTCTGGGTCTGTTGGCGTTAAATTCCCCTCCTCAAAAAGCTGTGATTTAGCAATTCCTGTTGATGATGATGATGACCCAGTAATAATCATAGACAGTCATGGTGGCCAGTTGAAATCCAAGTGTGTCCAGCCTGAAAAATCATGTAGCACCCCCCCCCTTTTCAGGGGTTAAAAAAACTGGAGTCCAATAAGTAGCAACAGAGACATGTTAAAAGTAAGGGATCACAATCCCTTGGTTGGGATTTTTTTGTCTAAGATGCAAATGATGAGTCAGTTGCATTCTGCCAGCTTTGCTATGTGCGTGTGTGAGTCAACGTAAAAATGGGAG
The DNA here is from genome assembly GCA_016271365.2 of Neoceratodus forsteri. Taxonomy (NCBI): domain Eukaryota; kingdom Metazoa; phylum Chordata; order Ceratodontiformes; family Ceratodontidae; genus Neoceratodus; species Neoceratodus forsteri. The sequence continues at coordinate 897,359,611 of CM057458.1, forward strand.
TCATCTGGGCATGGGCAGCCAGCATACACATCTTAAGAACAGGCACAAGGCACTGAGGACCCAGCACCAGAAGGCAGCTAATGCCATAGTGGGGTGTTCACCCTCGTCATCAACCTTGCTGAGCAGGTTATCCCTCTCCATGAGTGTAAGACCAAGTTGGAATGTCCGCAGAAATGATGACATAACACCAGAGGAATACTACAGGCATGATGAGAGGGAGGATTATGATTTACAGATCTTGTTGTGGTGGTCAGAGTAGCAGTGGTGGTGGTGGTCAGTGCAGTATGTCTAGTGCAAGTAGTACATCAACCCCTGTATATAAAATGGGAAAAATACCTTTATTTGTGGACTTGTCACCTGTGCACCCTTCTTCATCACATGTCCACATCCCACCCCCAGCCATTCACAGAGCCATTTGTCACACCCCGTGCAAAACATGTAAGTCAGACCACATTGGAGAGTGTTTTTGCCTGTAACCTCCTGCCTGAAGCATGTGACTTACACTGTGTAAACCATGAGATGTGATTGGGCTGCCTGTGAATTCTCACTCAGCCTTAAAGTGGAATAAGGAGGTGTGCACAATGCAAAGTCATAATTACAATGTGAAGTGGTGAAGTGAGGGTTTAAAGGCACTTCGCATAGCGGAACACTAAGATGAAGTAGTCATTTCCTGTTCACTTTGCTGGCTGAATTTTACTTCGCTGCATCTCTAGTTCTTGTGTGCCATAATTGGCCATAGCGTGCAAATAAGCCCATATGGTATATAATGCATTAAGTGGACATTTACATGCCTGTTATGTGGCCATTTGCACGTCATGTGAATGATATCCTTGATGTCTAGTGGACAACCTCTCTCAATCACCCCCATAACATGAATAGTGATATTTCTCTGTCTTTAGTGTTAAATATAACAATGTATTGCTAAAACAGTTACCAAGTTTTGGGGTAATGAAGATTTAGATTATATTAGTAAATCAGCTTACTCTAAATGGTATGCGACAAATAATTACTGTTTTGGCATGAAATGCTATCTTGATATTTTAAATGTTCTTGATCAGCTTAGAATATTCATTATGCATACATTTTAATGATCTTCTAGTAATGTGCTGAAATGCCATTACAATAAACTACCTCAAGAGGCAGATAACTGTACATGTTCTGTGGGAGGTATAGATGATCTCTGTCACGTAATGTGGAGTTGTTCCTGGTTTGTCAAAGAATGCACCATTGGCTAAAGCTGTTTCTAAGCCCAACTTTTAATATAGACTCATTAACTATGACTTCCATTCTAATGCATACTGCAGATGCATGAATGATAGGAAAACTGGTCAAGAATTTTACATCAATAAATAAAGTTAAAAAGAAGATAGATAAATGTCCACTTGAATCTTAAACTTGAACATGAATGGGGTAAACGTATAAGCTGTTTCTGAGTGTTAGAAGTTACAGTAGTGCTTAGAGCAGTTTCTGATGTGTGATATATAAATGTGAATGTTTGTATTTATATGTTTTGTAACTCTTTTGTGTATTTTCTGATGTCTAATTAGTCAAACAATAAACAATTACTACTACAATAAAGAAATTAATTTAGTAGTGTCTAGTGGACTCCCCTCTATGATTACCATCATAGCACGTATAGTGATAGATTCCTGACATTCAGTGGACTCCTCTCAATCATCCTGGGTCCTATGTATAATCACAATCCCTGGTGGGCTAGGGACTCCCACACTGAGTGTCAAATCCCACACTCATGTGTGTGCCTCCCCTCATGAGCCCACACAATGAGGTACCCCTTGTCCCCATCCCCATTCATTGTGGTCATCACTCACTAGTTACAGCATAGCAGATTAGTGGCTGGCAAGGCCCTCCACTCACCTACTTGGTTGGCCACTGTCTGGCATTCACAGAGAGAAATCACAAGTACTGTACCTTTTGTTTACAAATTGATGTCCACTGTTTTTGAGGCATCATACAATTCTCAGTCTCATCAGTGCAAAGAAGCATCCTTCCATTTTCAATAGTACCATAAGTAACCTTAAAAGTGATAGATAATAATAATTAATAATAATTTTTATGTAATATAGCATATTTCAAAATGTCAAGGCACTTCACAAATACAAACAACATTCTATTAAGCAATAAATAGCAATAAAATTATAGAATATCAGGAAATGCTTTTTCCCATAGAAAAGTCTTCATTGCTTGCTTGAAGCTTCCCACAGTCCTGCACTCCCATAGCTGACGATTTAGAGAATTACAGAGGGATGGGGCAACAAACATAAAAGCCCAAGCCTCAGATGACTTCAAACTAACCCTCGTAATCTCCAGTAACCCCTCATCAGCCAAGTAGAGCTGTTGCACAGGGGTGTAAGGGATCAGAAGTTCTTTCAAGTAGTCAGAACCAAGTCCATGTAAGGCTTTGTAGGTTAACAAACCTACCTTAAAGGTGATCCGCCACTGAAGCCAGTGTAGATCGCGCAGCACTGGGGTAATGTGAGATCTCCTAGATACCCCAGTCAATAAACATTCAGCAGCATTCTGCACTAGCTGCAAGTGATGGATATCAACCCCAGGAAGCCCTAGGTACAGGGAGTTACAATAGTCAAGGCGCGAGGTCACAAAGGCATGGACCAAGACAGGCAAGTCACTGGACGGAACAAGGTGCTTGATCCTGGCAATGTTCCTAAGATGGTAAAAAGCTAACTTGATGACTGCAGACACCTGATCGCAAAAGGTCAACCCATCATCAAGTATCACTCCCAGGTCACGCACCAGTTCAGAGGTAAGGATCCGTTCACCACCCAGGAATATGTCAAAGAGAGCAAATCAGTCATCAGTCCCTCAGTCCTGCAACCCAGTCCACCACCAAGACCTCAGTCTTTCCTGCGTTCAACTCTAACCCACTGGAACTCATCCAATCTTGGATTTCATCGAGGCAGCTGTTAAATACCGAGAGAGCACACACCTAGCATAGCAGTGAAACCTCAGGCCATACCATCTTACAATGTCTCCAAGGGGCAGCATATACACTGCAAACAACATAGTGGACAGCACTGAGCCCTGGGGCATCCCACAAGGCAGAGAGAAAGATTCCCGAGACAACTCTTTGAGTTCGACCGGTGAGGAAAGATGAAAACCATCTGAGGAATGTACCAGTCAGCCCACAAATGGACCTCAGGCACTCAAGCAGAACCCCATGGTTGACAGTGTCAAAAGCTGAAGAGAGACCAAGAAGTACCAAGATAGAGCGGTTTCTCTGATCTCTTGCCATCAGGAGATCATTGAGCACCCGAACCAGAGCAGTCTCAGTACTGTGCCTCTCACGAAAACCTGATTGGAGAGGTTCATAGAAATTCTGGATGGTTAAATGGTGCTCCAGTTGAATTGCCATCACTTTCTTGATAACCTTACCCACAAAAGGAAGGTTCGAGATAGGTCTGTAGTTCACCAGAGACTCCAGGTCCAAAGAAGCTTTCTTCAGGAGAGGTGTCACCACTGCCTCCTTCAGGGAACTTGGAAACTCACCTGATTCCAGGGAGCACTGGACAATCTGAGCTAAGACCGGGTGAATAACATCACTACAACCCAAAATTAGGGAAGCAGGGCCCAGGTCTAAATTATAGCATGTGGGGCACACCCCTTGGACAATCCTCATAACGTCAACATACTACGGCAGGTCAAAGGTACTCCAGGAGACACCAGGCATAATGACCGAGCGCCCACCAACCATATCTCCCATAGAACGGAACAGACGAATCTCCTGCCTGATGTCAGCCACCTTATTCACAAAGAATCAAGCAATCTCATCACACTCCATTTTTGAAAAAAACTCAATGGAGCTGCAGACAGGATGGGTTGCACAATCTGTCCACAGTTCGGAAGAGTTGAGCCGGTCGGTTCCCAGCAACAGCGATTTCCCTGGAGAGGAATTCTGCCTTCTTATGGGAGATCGCTGATTGATAGAGCTGGTAATGCTCTAACAAGATAAGATGGTCAGTATCCAAGGCAGATTTACACCAGCAACATTTTAACCTGCGTCCCAACTTCCACAACTCCCTCAGAGACCCATCAAACCATGGGGTTTGAGGGCGAAGCGGAAGGGGGCAAACATGGACTGGAGCAATCCGATCAAGAACAGAAGAAATAGCCTTATTATAGGCCACAACTAACTGCTCTGGACCGGTGTTAGTCTCACTGAACACTGAGAGATCAATCGCCGCCACCAGGTCTTCAGGGACCACATCCCGCAAAGGCAGTTACTGACCATCTCCACAGGGGCAGACCTAGTCAAGGGGGCAGAAAAACTGAAACTCACGGAGTAGTGATCAGACCAACCAACAGGTTCTACCCCCAAATTGGAGGCCTCGATCACCAGGAGGAAGACCAAATCAAGAGAGTGACCACCATTACGGGTAGCTGAGGAAACAACCTGTGTGAAGCCCAGTGATATCATCAATTGGATGAAGTGTTATCCAAAAAGTGAGGATTTGTCATCGACCCAGGCATTGAAGTCACCCAGAACCAACAGTCTGGGTGACGCCAATGCCATGTCGGCGGCGAAGTCTGCTACTTCCTGCAGGAACAGCTTTTCATCCCCTGGTGGACAGTAAATGAGAGCTATCCTGCACCCCACACCAGTTACCACAGTGCACTCAAATGATTCAGTCTCCTCAACTGGTACACCAGTGAGGCCCAATTTGTTCTTGAAACAGACCTCTACCCCCCCCACCCCTGTGATCCAACCTCGGGTGATGTATCACCGAGTACCTGAAAGGAATAGCTGCCTCCAAGATTGGGGCAGCATTACCATCTAACCAAGTCTCGGTGATGCAGACCAGATCCGCTGTTCCTACAAAGTCTGCAATCAATGCAGTTTTGTTCTTAACGGATCTGCCATTGCATAACAATGCCCGGGTTGGACAATGCTCGTGAGCTATCCTGGCTACTTACACAGCCAAAAAGGAGGTGCCCTTGGGTATTGGGACTAGACATGGATCACCACATTCCAGGCTTAATTTCATCCCAGGGCATCTTCTGGTCTTCACCACCCCTATGGGAGAGACCCACTCATTCAGGCTCCAATGTCCATGCCCCCAACCTCCCCACCCTCCCCCTCTGAGCAATCCCCAGTGCCTGACAGTGCTGGTAGATAAAAGCAGGCAGTGGTGGGGAAGAGAAAGAGCGAAGGGCATGGACAGAGGAGGCCGAATAGCAAAAGGCCGGGGCAGCAAGCAGACACATTCTACAGAGTAACACCAAATTGTGGCAAAACACCACAAACAATCCTGGTTTCCTAAAATAAATAAAGATGCAGTTGCAGTCTATAAATATAAAACTCCCAAAAAATAAAAAAAAATCACAGCACCCCAATAAATCCCCAAAACAACAAAACAAAATAAAATATAAACTAACTTATCAAACAAAGACAATAATTACTGAAATAAATAAACCCCCAGGCAACCAGGAACTCTCACTAACTGGTGCCACTAAATAAAACCTAACTAATAAATCAAAACCAAATAAAAAAAAATATAAACCCCCCTGGCTACACTATACTCTCACTATAGTAGTCAGGAGGAGCAAAATGGTACTCTCACTACCACATATAAATAAAAATAAATAAAACAAAATAAAATAACAAAGCCAAAAACAGAATTAACACAAAGCCAGAAACACAATTAACACAAATATAATAAAATCCCTGAAAATTCTACGAGAAGTCTCAGTCCTGGGCACTCTCACTGCCAGATCTTCCAAAAAAGCACAAGGATTCTCCAAACAAAGGACAGAAATGATGGAAAAACAAACTGAACAAAAGTTTGGTACATATCCAGCGGCTGAGACTCCAGAAACACTCTCACTGGTTCATAGGGGTTTTGAATCAACCAAACAGTCTGTCCACTGAAGGAAGCACTGAGGTATCTACAAGGCTAGTTACATTCTCCCCTGCTAAAACTAAAAGGGTTATCTCCAGCCTACCACCAGGCCACAGCAGTTACTACGAGACCCCAATGGATCCCAAACAAATGGGCTCCCCGGGGTTCCCTAGGGGAAAGGATCACCATCCACTGACTCCCCAGTGTGGGATGCCCCACCCCTGCACCGCTATGGTCAGAGGAGCCAGGATTCATCAAATAGGGCAATAAAAGCAGGGAAAAAACACAAAAGTCCCAAAATTCAAACAAACACCACAAAATAGTCCAAGATCTGCACTGAGGGATCAACTCAAAAAGATCCACCTTCTTCAAGACCGAAAACCTTCCCAGGATAACAAAACTCAGAAACAGGCCAGGATCCAATTAGACCCTGGCCACAGTACTCACAGACCAAAATAAAACAGTCCAGGGTGAAGAAAGAAGATCCAAAAGACTGATAAATCCAAAGCCTTCGTGGCCAAGAAAGGTCTGTTCCCCATAAGATCCACAGTCACCAGAGCACCAAATCCTCGGGAACCAGACAGACGGACAGCAGAGTAAGCCAGTCATGCTATGCTCCAAAAATGAGCATTCCTAACATTTGTTCCAGGCACCGCAGCTCGTATGAGTCAGTATGGTAAACACCACAACCGATTACCAAGGCCAGGCAACTTGGAGATGGAATCAGTACTCGGTCCCGAACCATGAAACAAAAGGGCAATACACTTCCTAGCATCTCCCAGATCCTCGACCGTCCCAGATCCCAACAGTCCCGGATCGCAGAGTGGAAAGCCAATTAAATGAAAAGCCAAAAAGCAAGTAACGAAATCAATAATAAAACAAAGAGGGAAAAATACCGCTAATAAACTTAAAACTTTAAAACGATTAAAACAAAAGATGCTCAACTGCAGCATTAGTCTTAAGGAGCAAATGATCGCATGCCCAGCCTGGTGGCCATCTGTCCAGTAATCTCATTACAGTGCTGAAAGTTCTGAAAACATTTTCTGATAGATAAGGGAAGCACTCAGTTGTTCATGTACCATCCTTTCCTTAACACAACTCAAGGATTTCTATTTGTGTGTTAAGAGATAAGCAATGATGGCAGGAAGTTTTCAGTACATTCATTGTCTTCAGCGAGTCTCTTGAAAGGCTACATGCCATCATGGAATCATGGCTAATAATGAATATGAAACTGGACAAAGTCTGTGGTTAACACCAAATGCTAGCCCAGGCCATACATTATGCCCAATACATAAAGTGTCCAGGATACTCGTAGTGAATATAAGACTACAGCAAAAACTGCAAAAAGCTTAGCCACACCCCTGTGCCACAACAGTTAGAGTGCAGATGATAGCATTTCAGTGGTATAGAACTGACACTTAGAGAAATGATACAGAGCACGTGTAACAGATACAGGAATTATATAAAAGCACATCTATAAACATCACCAGGAACACATTTAATTCTAGCGAGGAGACCTCACAAATGCAAGGCCAAGAAGAAAGTCCAAATCTCAGAAACAGTGTATTTTGCAGCAGTCCTGCCCCCCAAATGTTCTACTGAGTCCCAAGCTGTGTCACAGGCTATCTAGGGCTTAATACAAAACTACAGAGGAAATTTTCAGGATGACAAAGTCCTATTTTCACAAAAATGAGCACAGGTCTGCTAAAGTGGGGGGCAAGTGTCTCAGATCCACAGAGCTCACATGAAAAAAAAACAGCCACTGCTCAACAGAAGTTAAGAGTCAACAGTGGCTTCAGTCTCTGTTCACAATGCCCTGAGGTGGTGCTCCACCTTGAACTTCACCAAAAATGTGTTTACGTCTTGCAGGTATGAAAGGTGTAACACTTAGTCCCTGCTTCCACCCAAAGATGTGCTGGTATATGAAGGGCAATCTATTTTTACTTCCCTCAAAAGTCTTTCTATCAGGCTCTGGTAGAAAAGGGTAGATTGGCCACCCAGTAGCATGGAGGGCTAAGGCATGGTGTCTTACCTCCTGTCATACTAGTGACTTGTGTTTGCAGTGAGAGCAGGTCACCAAGGGGCAGCCAGGGTGGGAAAAAAATCAAGCTTCCAGAGGATAGCTTTCCTCTCCCAGGGAGGGAGGGAGGGAAATAGACACTGGTGTATGTCCAACACCTAGTGGTGGCTGGGTGCCGGAGTTCCAGATCCCATATGTAGTGGGTGGAGGCAGAACAGTTGTCCAGTGTGGTGTGGGCAGAAGAGCTCACAGCTTGGTCATTGCTGACACTGCACACTCCTCCTCCTCCTTCAAGGTGGGGAAACTGGAGGAGAAAAGGTCCTGGGCAAGTTGGATGATTGCTGACCACGGTAGGCACCACCCCCAACATCAGCAGGCACCTCCCCGAACTGGATCTGGTACTGGTGGGTTGAGGGATCCCAGCTGTCCTGCCATGGAGGGGAAGCCATGGGGGAAGAAGGGAGGTAACCCTGTATGTTTGGGGGGGCTGATATGAATGTGCGCCAACCCGGATGGGTGATAAACAATGTATTAAAAAAAAAGGAGAGATGGGTAGATCTGGGAACAGGCGAACACTGGCACCCCCCAATAGTCCGCTCCTGACCTCAAGGCCCACTTCCAAAACAGTGTCTGTAAGGCTGACTCTAACAAAATCAGCAGGAACATGCAGTGTTGCAGTAGACTGTCAGGTGCTCACCTGGTAAGTTCCATAAAAAAAAAAAAAACTGGCAAAGGTGAGGAGTTCTATTGTAAGTCAGCAGGCAATCATTCCTCAAGATAGGTAACTAGGTCATCGTTCTCTGTTGATTCAAGCAACTATAACAGCTCTACATTTCTATCATGAAGGGCCATTTCAGCAGTTTCCCGATGGTGGCACAGAGCAGCATTATCCTCCACCAAGCCAGAAGTCTCGGCCAGGGCCTATTCCACAGGAGCTGCTGCCACATTGGTTCCATCAGTGCTGCTTGCCATTGACTCCTGGATTTTTTTTTTTTATGGAGGAGTGGAAGTTTGTGAGCTGTTGTTACATAGCTTGAAGTGAGCAGCTCATAGTTTTAAGAGTTCTTGATTTCAAGAATGTCTTTTGGCGTGGTCTGCTCCCCCATTGGAGGCACTCCACCACCTTGTCTGTTGGTCATTTGCTTCAGCTTTAAAAAGTCAGCAGGTGGTTGTTTGGTCTTGGGTTTCCCATAGTAGCATTCAAAAAGGTATAGGATTATACTTGAAAGAGTCGTGACTGAACAGTTTATAAAAGAAAATGTTTAAATGTGCTATACTGCAGTTTCAGGCAGGAGCTCTTTTCAATGCTTTCATCTCAGTTGATGGCTAGCATAGCCATGCCCCCCCCCCACTGACCAGAAATTATTGAAATCAATTAGGCATCTTTCTTACTGCCAGTCTCAGAGTTCTGCATCCCTCACACCCATCAATCATGGTGCTTCATTACTGGTGTAATAACAATCAGTTTACTGGAAAAAAATAAGCAACAAAATAATGGGTAACAATGCAAAAACCAAAACTATTTAGAATAAAAATTTCCAATAGGAGCCGTCCCAGTGGCGCAGAGGATTCAGGCACTGGATGCCACACCCTGTGCTATGCTGGTGACCTGAGTTCAGGAATGGACTTGGGTCATTGGGTGTCAGCAGAGGAGAGAAAGGATGGAGCATCCCATGACAGCTCTCCTCTCTCTGGGGTGGGTAAAGGGGATCTCGTTGCTCTGCAGCGGCACCAGACAGAAGTCAGAGGCACTACAGGAGCAGCACATAGAAGAGGGACTGGAGTGTGGCAGACATTGGCACTTAAGTGTGCTAACATCATTGCACATCCGGCTCCAGCAGAGGAGTTAAATCAGGTGAAAAATTCCGGGTTGTTCATGGCTAATGGCCATGCATTGGGCCCCCAGGACCTAGAGAGATGTGCCCCCCAGGTATTGGATCCAGGTCCCCCCATGGGGGGGGAGGGCACTGTGTGTGCGTCAGCCTATGTGGGGAGAGCAAGGTGTTGACCAGACCTGGTTCCTGAGGTACAGGTGCCGGCAACTGGATGACCTGTCAGCCCACTCTGCTCAGAAGGAGAAAGAGTGTCAATATAAACAAAAACTACTTATAATAGTAATAAAGTCCTGCTCCTCCCTACTGCAACTCTGATACATATGGGAGTGGTGGAGCTGGTGCTTGTGTGGTGAGCAGGGATTGTTGCTGGGCTCTGGCACCTATATAGTTATTATAGCTGCCTCAGTATATTTCTTTGGCTGCACTTAGTGACCTTCACTGCCCTCTCCAGGATCCCCTCAATAGATCAGAGGAACGAGTGCGAGGCAAGGTACTCTAATTAGGGTGAAAGCAAAGTTCACGACTCAGTGTTTGGGCATGTAGAAATGTGGCATGCTGATGGGTAAGTGTATGTGAAAGGTCTGTATGTGGAAAGTGTGAATGTGCTGTGCATGTGGGGTGTATGCATGGGTTGTGTGTGCACTGCTGTCTTTGGCTGTGCTTAGGTACCAGGGTTGTCTATATTGTTGTACTTCCCCTGGGTTGTGCAGGTCTGAACTGGTGTGGCATACCGGGTGCCAGCTCTGCAGTTCCCCCCCTAACCCTGGCTCTCGTCTTCCCTGCTATGACACGCATGTGGAGTTGTTTATTGGGAAGGCTATAAGGAACAATATCACTCCTCCATCAGGCCTTAAAAGGCCACTCTTCCTGGACTGTTCCAGGATTTGTTTCTTCATTGCAGCCAGAGGAGACGCTCTTCCTCACTCCTAGCTTCTCCTACCACTACCCCTTTTCCTGCGGTCACCTCCGGCTTGCCCTCCTGTAGGGATAACCTCCCCTGGCCCTCGCTAGTTCTGCTGCATTTCTCCCACTTCTCGGCATCTTCAGTGGAGTTTGGAGGCAGTTCACCACTGCTGTTGCTGTGCTATTTGCCATGCCTAGTACCCTACTCTTGCTGTGCCTAGTAGTGGGTGCTGCCCCCTCCTCCTTGCAGTCCCTCTGTGAGTTTCGCCCTCCTCTGCTTCATCTCATTTCCCACTCATGTTGTCCTACCTTGCGGGGCTTTGTTGCAGCTTTTCCTGTTGGCTCTGGTGCTCTTCTATGGCTCCATTTCCTCCAGTGCTACGGGTGTAATGTCACCCATGGGTGCCCCACAACTTACTCCATACTCCACCCCATCTTCCTCCGACTCTCACGCCCTTCTTCCTCCTGCCTGTGGCTGTCTTGCATCTGCTGTACTCCTCATGCTGCCTTTGGGTATCTGACCACTACTGCATCTATTGCCTCTACTTTGGGGAATTTTTTGCCCTGCCATCATTTGCTGATTTCTGCTGCTACCCTTCAAGCCTGCTTACCTCCTGACCCCCTTTTTGGTCTGGGCTCACACCTGTGCTTTGCTTGTCCCTTGTCTTCAGCATCTACATCTTCTTTTGTTATCCAGCACTAAAACTTATCACCTCAGTGCTACTGTATGCTCGTGTGTGTGCATACCTCCTGTGATTTGGAGGCATTTTTGATTTTATTGGCCTATTTGTTTGACACGGCTCTAGCTGTTTTCCACTAATCGTGTCCTGTCCTGTTGCAAGGGCATTTACATCTCTGCCTCACATTACTCAGGATGGATGTGTTCTGCCTGTGGTGTCACATCAAGGTTGTATTGTATTTTATGGGCACCCCTCCTGCTGTTTGAGCTATTCATGTATGCACAATCTAGTCCATCATCGACCTCAGTTGTTTGACTAGGTACTTCTCTCTGCCTATATCCGCTGTATCGGTGGTGTCTACCCCCGTCGACTCCACTTGTTGCCCTCCTCCCATTCCCTCCACCCTCCATTCCACTCCTTCTCTAAACTTTGCTTTCTTTTGTAATTTTCTCTATCCTGCCATCACATTCCCTATTCATATCCTCCTCTTACCCTAGTCCATCTGCTGTCCCAGTGCCTAAGTCTGGTTCTCCTTTTCTCAGTCTGTGCTCAGGGTCTATTCATTCACATTGCTTAATTGAGCACCATAGATTAATCGAGCAAGCCTCTCATTGGGTCTTTTGCTACCTCATCAACCTGCTGTGCTCCTGCAGTTATTATCACCATCAGTCTTCCCATGACCACAGCTGGTATCCCTCACTCATCTGACCTCTATGTGGGTCTACTCCTTCACATCGACTACTAAAGCATAACCCTCTCAGGTTCATGCTTCCTCAATCGACCTGCTCTCCACTCAGAGACATCCCTTCATGTCTATTGCCCCTGTTCTTGGAGCTGGCAGGCTTCTCTCCATCATCGTACATCATTCATTTCATACCTCACCTTAACTGTACCAGCTTCCACAGCTTCACTCTATCATCATTCATCTTCCACTTCATATTTCACCTTAATCATACTGGCCTTCTAGGCCTCATTTCATAATCATAAATCATCCATTTCATTCCTCACCTTAAACCATACAGGCCTTTAGGCTTCTTTCCATCATCGTACATCCTCACTTGCTTTTGAGTGTCTAGTTGCAGAAATATCTGTTGCATCCCTTAACTGCTGTCCATTTAGAAAGACAGAGTGAGATCTTCCTCTAAATTGGACTTTTCCTCCTTCCTCGATCTCAACTTTTAATTGCTGTAGCTGAGCCATCTCTATTCAAAATATCCTTCGGCCTGGAGGGAAGGTGACCTAGGCCTTAGATCCCCAAAGGTTTCCTCCTCAAAGGAGTTTTATCCTCTCCCTTGTGCCAGTTGTCATAATATTAGTCAAGCTTAGTGCATTCATAGGTTCCATAGTTAGATTCCGCTGTTGGATGAAGTCAGATGGTGGCACCAGCTGTTCCCTTTCTCCTTAGGAAGTCCACCCCTCTGCATCTTGCTGGATTTCCTTTCATTCATTGTCCTTACCATGTCTTGTTCTTCTCCTGTTCTTCTTTTCTACATCTATTGCCTGACTTTCTGGTCTATATATCTTCTGATTTTTTGCCTCTTCAATGCTTGACACCCTTTTGGGTATTCTTTTTGGGCTTCTTCCTAAGCTACCTTTAGCCAAGGGAATTATTCCTATGGCATCTAAAGAGGGAACCCTCCTCTAGAGTTCCTTGCATCGTACCCCTACAGGGTAGTATATCCCATGGATAGAGAGGTGAACAGCCATAATGTATTGAAGCCACACTCGCATACATCTCAACAATATGCATAAGCACAATTGAATGGGAAGACTATAAGCCTGAGGTTCAATGGGTGGAGCAACAACATCACTCCCCATCAGGCCTTAAAAGACCACTCCTCCTGGACTGTTCCAGGATTCATTTCTTCATTGCCCCACCATCCACCCCTTCTCCTTCAGTGGCTCATCTCTCTTTCCCATGGGCTTCTTCCGAAGCTACCTTTAGCTAAGGGAATCATTCCCTCGGCACATATGGGGGGAACCCTCCTCTAGGATTTCTTGCATTGTGCCCCTACTGGGTGGTATATCCCATAGATAGAGGAGTGATCAGCCACAATGTATCAAAGTCACACACGCTTACATCTCATCCAGTTGCATAAGCACAATTGAAGTATATTTTGGGGGAGCGGGGAGTGGAACCCCCTCTTCATCTATGTACTCACCATATTTTCCCTCTCTGAGTCTGGTGGCCTAATTGACTGCTGCGCTCTTTTCCTTCATGCTTGTGCTTGCACTCCAGTTGTCCTTGGTGAAATTGTTTTCACCCTACTGTGTGTGACCCATCATCTCCAACCTTATGAGGTGCTGGTCAATCAATTTAAGGGGCTTGCTGCTGTCTCCTTCTGTCTGACTGGGGGATTTGGTAGGCATTGAAACTGGTTATCAATAACTGTTATCTGTGGTCTACTGCATCTCCTCATCTATTCTGGCCCTGAAGACCTTTTTTCATTTCCTTAAGCTACCTTGCTATTTGCTTGCTGATGTCTTTTTTGGAATGTCCTCTGCCATTGTAACTATAAAAAAAAGTATTTTATACTCTGTTGAATTAACAGAGATGTGGTGAAGTAAAACTTCACCTGCAAAGTGTAAGAAAATTGCAAAAAATTCACTCTCTGCCAGCTTCGCAAAGCCTACCCTCATCCAGCAAACTTTGACTTCATGCAAATTGCACGAAATTTGCTGGAAAGCTCAAAACTCACGGGTGAAATTTGGTGCTTTGCAGTGAAATGAGTGATCCACGAATTGCGAGAATTTCACAAATTATGATCCATGAACTGTGTGAAATTCAAAAATTATTTCACAGAGGGAATTTTGAGGACTTCGCCTGTCTCTATCAACAGTACACGTCTGTATGCTTGGCTTCACTCAGGTGTCTCTCTACATGTGATGTCCCTAACCCAACCTCAGAATGCAACATACCATTATTCACAAACTAATTTACAGATAAGCTTGAAAAAATAGATGAATGGGATCGAATTTGTCATACAGAGAGATCTATCATAAGAAACATACTACTTCTGCTACAGGAATCATAAGTTTATTTGTTTGACTTCGTCAGAGACAGTCATCAAAAAGCAACAGAGTATCTTGCATTCAGGTCAGTAGAACTATAACACCGGAATCTGAAATTAATATACTGCAGGAATTTCTCAAAGATGGGTCTATGAGCTGCAATGACACACTTCATGAATAAGTAATTTGCATTAAAGTTCACAAATTGATTTTTAGACCCTTCTTAAAAGGGGTATTTGCTGCCCACATGTCTTCAATTCTTTGGTATTTCAAGGCTCCTCTACTTGTTTTGCATTATGGGTGAAAATGATTTGAACAATACACATTTAGTTTCATCCACTCTTATTGAGTGTGGCATATTCCAACAGAATAAACAAGATGTCCTTTTCATTCACAGCTGAAATTAAGTTGACTATCATTAATATATAAAGATTGCAGAATCTCATACCTGCCCCTGAAGGCTGTAGATGCAGTTGGAGTGCTGCAGCACCATCGACATCACCTGCAGATCCAGATAGCTAACCATTAGCAGCTCCTCCCTCAGCCCTTTCTGACTGACACACATCTTCTAGCAGAAAAGAGAAAACAAGACATTGAGAATGGTTATACCTTTTCATCACTCGTAGCTGTTGCTGTTTCTAAGCTATCTTGCTCACTCTCTGACAAAGTCCCCTGTTGGCTGCTCAAATCCTCTACCTTCTCTACCCTTGGTTCCTGTTACCTCCCTGTTGACTTGGCTAAAACACACTGTATTGATATCCTATGTTTTTCTGATGTTATAGTTATTTCCCTGAACAATGTTAACTTCACCAGCCCTGTATGTGGTAAACTGTTGATCTCATTTGTCCTCCCGTATCCTCAAAAAAAAAAAAACTGTACACTGTTTCTCTGTACTAAGTTGTTATCACTGTATTGTCTTCTCTGTGACAAGGTACCTTTGTAAATGAGCCTCTGGCTCAATGGTTGTAAACTGATGCTTAATAATTAATAAATAAATATTTCAATACACCAACATTTATACCAAGAGAGATGCTTTTCACAAAAAGCCAATTTTTTTTCTGCTACTTGGGCTGCCCGTGAAAAGCTGTGAAATGCTTGTCATGACACCAGCTGCAAAGCTATACAGGTGGCCTGGGACTCTGGATATGTCTATGTTCTCAACAGAATTAGTGATTGACAGTAGCAACCTGTTACTAGCAAGTGCCACAAGATTGGTAGTTGGGGAGCAGACATGCAAACCCCTTCTCCCAAAAAATACATGTGCACATTTTTTTGCCAGATCTAGCACTATCCAGAAACACTGCATAGACACATACTGGTGTAACTGGTAGAAGGGACTTGCTGAGCATCTATGGAGCACAGAGCCAGGCCATTCATAGGTATCATAGGTATAATCAAGCTTCTAGACAGTAGTCCTTTAAAGCTGGCAGATCCCAAATTTTATTTAAAATTGTAAAATCTTATCCCCAAAGTGCCTATCTACAAACTTTTTGGAACTAGTCATGTTAGAACTACTCACAACATCATGTGGAAGGTCATTCCATAGTTCAGCTACTCTGTGACTGAACCATCATTTATGCAGGTTATGATTCCAAGTCTGAAGAAGGAGCTGCCTATTATGCTTCCTGGTACTGATCCTCCCTAGATTGTGCTTAAAACTAATTTCTGCTAGGAGATTATTATCTTCCATCAGTCTAAATAGTAAACATAAGTCCCCCCCTAATTCTTCTGTAATATAGGGAATATAAATTGAGGTAAGCCAACCTATCCTGATAAGACTTGTTTTTTAATTCTTTGACAGATCTAGTTTGTCTTCTTTGTACCCCTCCAGTAGGTTGATGTCCTCCCTGTTCTGTGGTGACCAAACCTGGGCACAGCATTCCAAATGTGGTCTAACTAATGCACTATAGAGAGGAATAAGCACTCTCTCATCCCTACTGGCTATGTGCCTAAGGATGCAGTTTAGATTGTGGTTGGCTTTCTTAAACTGTACTCTACAGTGGGATTTAAATTTGAGGTCATTAGTGATTATAACCCCTAGATCTCTTTCTTCATTGGTAACTTCCAGTGGTGTGTTGCCTAATTTATAGATCCTCATTTCGTTATTTTTAACGACATGCATGACCTTACATTTAGCAGTATTTAATACTAGTTTATTACTAAGTGTCAATTCCAGGATCTCATTCATAGCCTCCAGTAAAGCTGTTGTATGCTCCTGTGTATTTGCTACTGTCTCTAGCCTGCAGTCATCAGCAAATTTGTACAGCCAGATGCTGGGGTTACTTAGTTTTAAGGAAGTGATATATATATTAAAAAGGCAAGGTCCCAGTACAGAACCCTAGGGGCAGCACTAGTAATGGGGGACCAGCTGGAAAGGACACCATTTATAACCACTCTCTGTTTTCTACCCTGGAGCCAGTCTGATACCCAATTACAGATGTTCCCATTAAGGTTGATGTTTTCCAATACAACTAGTAATTCATTATGGGCAGTTTGTAAAACACTTTTGCAGTCTAAAAAGATCACATGGACTGTATTACCTACGTCCAGTTCTCTGTTGATGTTTTCATAAAAGGTCAACAAGTTTGTTTTACATGATCTAGAGTTTGTGAACCCATGCTGTACTGGGTCTATCATATCATGGGCTGTTAAATGTTCTAAAATTAAGTTTTTCATTAGGCCTTCCATAGTTTTTCCTATCAGGGATGTCAGACTAATAGGTCTAAAATTTTCTGGCCTAGTTCTTGACCCTCTTTTTTAAGATGGGAAAAACTGTAGTTATTTTCCAGTCATTAGGGACTGTTCCTGAGTCTATAGAGGCTTGTAAGATAGAAGTGATTGGTAAAACCAGTACATCTGCCAGTTCTTTTAAAACCCAAGGGTGCATACCATCTGGGCCAGGAGATTTATTAACTTTAAGCTTGCTTAGATAATTGTAGACGTTTTTAGGGTCAAAAGTTATCCCTCCAGGTATAGAAGGCCTACTACCTCTGTGTACTTTAGGATCATAGGTGTTATAAACTGAGCAGAAGTAGTCATTTTGTATGTCTGCCATTTCATCTTTTTATGCTGTCTAACCAGTTTCTTTAATAAAGGGACCAATATTGCTATGCAAATTTCTATTGCTATTGATATAGGGAAAAAAGCTTTTTTATTATCGTTAACCTTGTTTGCTAATTCGACCTCAGTTTGTGCTTTGGCTTTCCTTATTTGAATTTTGACCTTCCTTAGGCAGTCTTTGTAATTTTGAAAAGTTTCCTCTTTTTCAGTTAATTTTAGTTTTTGAAATAATCTTCTTTCTGTTAATAAGTCTTTTTAAAGAGCCATTCATCCAGAATGGTTTCTTCCTTTTTTTGTTATTATTATAATTCGGGGTACTAGGGATAAATTTAAGAATCAATCTTTACAATTTTAGTTTTACGATGTCACACATACTTTGGACTGTTTTGTGTTTGAAGTCTGATGGCCAGTCCCAATGTTGAAGAACTTTTTTTAACACCATGAAAGTCTGCTCTATAAAAGTTTAATTTGGTAGTGGTTCCAATAGGGTTTAGATGTACTGTTTCACTTATTTTGAACTGGACAGAGCTATGGTCACTATTGCCCGGAGGACTTTTAACCAGGATTCTATTTACTATAGTCCCCATATTCATAAAAAACAAATCCAGGATATTATTTCCTCTAGTACAATCTAGGACCCTTTGTTCTAGTCCCCACTGGTCCATGACATCCAAATACTGTCCATCAAGGGGAAAATTCCCTTTCCCATTTGCCCAATCAATATTAGGCAGATTGAAATCACCAGTCAACAATATTCTGTCTGATGTGTTTAATTTGCTAATTCCTTTTAAAATTGTCATGTCATCATCTAATAAAGTAGAGGGGGCCTGTAGATTAATCCTAAAATGATTTTTGGACTATTATATGGGAGCAGCTTTTCCCATAATATTTCCAAAGAACCTGTATCCCATGTTAATTCTTCACAATTTAAAGCTTTATGTATGTATATCGCTACCCCACCTCAATTTCTATATACTCTAGATTTGGAAAACAATTTATACCCTATGACTTCTTTACAGTGGTACTGATCAGGATGTAATGCAATACTGCAGTAGAGTTTCTGTAGTAAACAAGGCAGTTTCAATGGCAGTCAATCCCTTTTGTTATACTGTAACTAGAGATGCTGTTTTGCAGCCTGGCTGGCACCACTGTACATTAACACTCAAAAGGAGCCCTGCAATGGTGTTTCCATCCTCCAGACATGGTCACCAAGCCCCCAGGCTCTTCAATATCTGGATATCTCTGCACCGCAGATCCTCCCATAAATTTTTCGCTGTCACAGAGAGTGAGGAATAATGCAAGTGAGGCAATTTTTCAAGATTTTAAACACGCTAGAATGTGACATTTATTTACTGAAATTATTTATTGAAAACACCAAGAAATCAGAAAAAACAAAATAATAGAAAAGTCTGGAAAATAATATGCAATGCCAACGATCATTTGTTCCCTCAGTGGTTTCTTGCAATAGATTTGAAATATAGTCACAAAGCCATTGAATTGCTACGGTCTAAATACTTCTGTATTACTCTTTTTGAATCTCATAGTCTACCTCACTGTAGACCTCTTTGTCTCACTGTCAAGGCTCATCTGCTTAAAGAACAGTGGAGGGGGATATTTATACTCCTGGGCCAAGGTCACCTGACTAGACCCTTAACAGTTTGTCCACAGTTATGAGCCTTTAGTAAAGGTTTGGGCAGTTTAAAAGTGCCCTAAACTCTTATTTAATTAAATACTATTCCAATACTTTTTCCATTTACACAGTAGACTGAAATACAAAACATTTCTTCCTGTTATAGAGTTAATGAGGCAGCTAATTACCTAGCAACCTAGATGTGACAGTGTTGGTTACCAGCTGAGTGACAGGGGGTTAACAGATAAACATATAAAAAGGGAACAGTAGAGGATATTAATCCCTATAGAAATCCCCCATTTTAAGATCTGCAAGCTTGAAACAGCACTGTTTAGTTCTAAGTGCTCAGGTAAGATTCTCTTCTTGGCTGAAAACCTGCTGCATTTATTTTTAAACCAACCAGATTATAAACAAAAGCATGATATGTTATGTTCAGGCTATACAGAGTAACAGAGGGTTTAGTTTACTCCATTTAAGTTTTGCTCCTGTTTTTATTCAAGTTTTCTTGTTTCCCATTTGCCTTTTGTAAAGTCTAGTGTACTCAAGGATAATGCTTTGCATGCTGGTTTTAGTCAGGGCACCCTTTTTAGTATCCTTGCTACTGGTTTTGTGGACAAGTGAGCTTTTCTAGGTCCCGCAGGAGCAGTGGCTGCAATTGCAAACTCCTGTTTGTACTCAGCGGCCGATTCCACCTTGACTTGCTTATTTATTTAATTCTTTATTTGAGGCATGCTACCCTTACAGCAACCTCAGGAAGAAGGATAGCAACCTCCTAATGTCTCTTAGGGAGTGTAATTTAGTTTTCTACTGCATTTGCATTTGCATTTGCAGCGCAACTTACGCTGAAAAGTGAAAGTTTTTCTCACTTTTCCTTTCGGGCAGGTGGCTGCAATTTCCAGTGCTGCCCTTCCTCTTTGGTTTACTTTCTCCCTCTATGGCATCCAACAGAGCTTTGTTAATACTCTTATAAATTAATATTCTACAACATTCTGTCTAAGCAGCTTGGGCGCAGAAATTGCATGCACTGAGGAGTAAACAAAACATTTTTAATAAGTTGCTAAACTCGGGCAGCTGCAGAAGCGAACATTGCTTTGACCCAAGTATGGATAGAAACTAAATTCAGGACAGCTTCCTTTATTCTTTTAATACATTCTTATATTACCTCTGGAAATATATCTTCATATCACTTTCCAGGATCCTGCTTTTTATATTAGCAGACCTTTCTTCATTAGTCTGCTTTACCACATAAACTAGAAGATTTTCAAACAATAATCTTCTTTGATTATTATGTCGGAGGACATACAGTCCTGTCTTACTGTACAGTATTTTGGTTACCAACTCCTAGTCACTTTGGAGTTGGGGGGGGGCTGTATGAACCTGAAGTATTAGTTTCAGATAGAGTAAAGAAAAAGAGGGTTGAAATATAGAAGTGGATAGTGCAGTATTATCCTAGATGGCCTACCTAGGATATGAGAAATAAAATACATATAGAGTAAATGAAAAACTGGGTACTGTTGCACAACATAAGTTTATAAGGGGGAAGAAAAAGAAGATAGAACAGGGTTCAATAGTTCAATTTCTTTAGGGAGTGTAGCACACTGTTACCACATCAACTGTTTGATTGTCCTTACCAATCAGTTTCCATCACTACTCAGCAAGGTGGCAGTTAGTCCCCAAATTTGCTCTCTCAGTAACCAAGACCTTTACCTCCAAAGTGCTGATCAGAATTTTTTCTGACCCACTCACCAGAATGCAGTTCTCTTCTTCAGAACATGGTACAGATGAACCATCTTCCTGCTTTTCTCTTCCGCAGCCATTGCAGGAGATATGAAGCACAGTGGTAATTGCACAAAAGTTGACCAGTATTGTGATATAACACAGTTACAATAAAAACAATGCATGTTATTCAATGTGGAAATACTCTAGCACAACTATTGTATATCACAATTCTGGTCAACTTTAGCACAATTACCACTCTGTATAATGAAAACTTACAGTTAAAGGCATCAACAAGTAGTTCCCTCTCAGTCTTCCTATCTCAAACTTGCACCGTCTCAAAAGGGAACATAATCAATGTGATAACATGCCAGAATTATGGAACCACAATCTGCTAATTAAATCTAAATCTGGAATTACATTATACATTACTGAATATCCATATAACATTTCTGCTTTTTTCATGATGCATCATGAAAATGCAAGGTGGAACACTAAACTGTGGTTCTATAAAATATGTAATGGGATTCTGGAAACAATAATGGCAATTAAGACAAACAGGCACAGCAGCACAAGGACCTTGTGTCTACACTGACAGAGCAGAATATGCGTAATCACTCTGTACATGGGGACTCCATAATGACCACCCCATGACTGCACCACTCAGTGCAAAGCTCCTTGACCATAATAAAACAACTGCCTTGAGTGTGCAGAAAATAAGTTAGTGGCCACAATATGTTGCTGGCCTAGGAGGCACTAGAAGAAATCAGAACGTTGAAGGACAATGCCCAACAATAAAAAAGGGTTCAGCTGCAACCATTTGTTTACCCCTGACCCTGCACCCCTGCATCAACAGGGTAAGAGCTGGCATTGCCAGTAAATAAACCATCCAGGCTTATAGTAACCTGATACATTGTTTGAAGGGCTAATGGGCTGCATTTAGTCTTAAGTTCAGTTTTCAATCAAATGAAAGAACTGAGCTGGGGCAGGTTAACTGGAGTAAATTGCACTGGGGGAATAAAAAAATGGGGAGAAATCAAAGGGGCTGCTCTCAAGGCAAGGAGCATATGCATGAGAACAATTTATGTATTTATTTATTTAGTAATTCAGAAAAGACCTCTGAGTACAAGCTCTTTTACAAAGGTTCCAAATCATAGATTGCAAAGCAAAGTACAATAGGAGAAAGCAAAGGTACATTACAATGAATGATACGGATTGGATTCAGAACTTACAGAATAACTCAAAACATAGGTACAAGTTAAAATAACAAGAAAAACACTTTATGAGAGTGGGGGGGTAAGCAGCCACAAAGTACCTCGTCGTTCAGAAGGACGGGGATAGCTGGCAGTGGGGTGAAGAAAGGAGGTACCAGAGAGAGGTATGTACAGCAGTGGAGGTGAAGGGTGAGGGAAGAAGGGCAATAAGGTATAGGGAGAAATCATGGGATGAGGGGAGGCTGAGTGGAGAAGACATGTTAGAGTAAATGGTGGGGTGTGAGGGGGCATGGTCAGGCAGCCTGCATTAGTAGTGACTGTTAGGGAAACTCATGGGACTGTGAGTTGGGGGAGGGGGAGGATGGGGTGGTGGGAGCCAAAAGGAGAATGATGCAAACTGATTGTTGAGGCAAGTCATGAGAAGTGACAGAAGGAGATAGTACCTGAGGTCTGCCTAGTGCTTGCTGTGGGGCAGAAAGAGCAGGTGTGGCTGGACTCAGGGGCAGGTGCACTTTCAGTGTGTTATTAGGTGCTGTTTGAGGACAGTTTTGAATTGTGCCAGACAATTGGTGGCCAAGAGGTACCCAGGGAGTTCATTCATCCACAGGGGGGCCTGGTAGGAAAATGCACATTACCCAAGTGAGATGCAATGGAAGGGAAAAGCCAAGGCCCTTCTAGTCCTCCCTCTTGTGAACTACAAAGAGTTGGCCGCCTTGATCAAATTGCCTACACATGGTGGTGTTTTACCCAATAGAGCCTTCTTCCCTAGGATGCAAGTATGGAATTTGACCCTGTTTCTTAATGACAGCCAGTTTGCATGTTCATACAGAGTACAGGTGTGAGTGCCATGCTCAGCATCCAGGGTGAGTCTGCAGGCTTTGTTGAATGCAGTTTGAACCCTCTTGAGCGCTGTATCCATTGCTGCCCTATAGACCACTAGTCCATTGTCAATCATAGATATAATTGAACTGTGGACTCAGAGGTGGAGGGCTCCCAGAGAGAGGTATTGTCTGTGCCTGTACAGGGCACCAATCTTGATACTGACTGTCTTGACCAAAGAGTCAATACCATGTGCAAACGTGAGGGTATCATCTATTATGACCCCCAGATACTTGAATGAGTGAACTTGTTCCTGTGGCTCATTGCATAAGCTGGAGATGATGAGGGGGTTGTGCTTATTTTTGTTGTAGGGCCAGGTCATAAGCATGGCCTTGGTCTTCTTGTAGTTAAGTAGCAACTTATGACTACAGAACCAGTCCTTGAGTTTGGAGAAGGAGTTCTGCAGCTCAGATTGTAGGGCAGCCTGAGACGTGCCGCTGCTCAGGAGCACAGCATCATCTGCATATAGTATGAGTTTGGTGTCACAGGCTGTGGGAAGGTCATTTAAGAAGAGGCTGAAGAGTAGGGGCCCCAGTATTGATCCGTGGGGTACCCCTAATGATATCTGTCTTGCCCCGAATACTGTTTGCCCAATTTTGATACACTGATATCTCCTTATGAGGTAGTCTTAGAACCAGCAAAGGGCATTGGGTGCCACACCCATGTTTTGCAGAAGGGTCAGTTACAGGGGGTGGTTGACTGCATCAAAAGCTTTGGGGAGGTCAATAAAGACAGACTCCACCAGTTTGTCTTCATCCAGGACCTTAGTTTGTGTAGTCCAGCAGGGCAGTGGTGGTACTGTGATTTTGTCTGAAGCCATGATGTTTGGGGCATCATAGATTATACTTATTGAGGTAGTCAATGAGTTGATACACCCAATCTTTTCCAGTGCCTTGGATGGGGGGAGAGGATCGAGATCGGTCTGTACTTGGCTACCAGAGACTTGTCGCTTCTTTTATGCACTGGTATAACTGGTACCTGCTTCCAAATCACTGGGAATTGGGCCAGAGACGTATTGTACAGCAGGGTAATGGGCACTATAAGAATGTCCAGGGTGAGGGATAGAAGTTTCATGTCTATCCCCTCACATTTTCTTGACCATAGTAAGGGCCTCCTTCACAGTCACGCTTTTAAAGTAGTAGGTCAAGTGAGAAAACTCAGTGTTTACATTGTTGGAGTGGTTCAAACCAGGTTGAAAATAGGCAGGTGGTAGCACTGGGGTAAGATCAGTGAAGGCCTTATTGAAGGCTTCTGCAATAGTTAGAGAGTCTGTAGTGGGGGTGTTACTGATACTGAGCAGCTGAGGGTGCTTCTTGTCCTCCTTCCCAAGGATGCATTTGATGTTATCCCAGAATCTTTTCCAATCACCCCAAGAATTGCAAAGCTGGGCCTTATGATAGTTGGCTTTGGCAAGCCAGATTAGCTTGGTGCAGCAATTCCTGGCTGTTCTGTAGCACTGGTAGTCATGATTGCTACCTGTGTTTATGGCCTTCTCCCAGATTATGTCCCTTTCTCTCAGGTGGGGGCTCCCCATCAATCCAGCCATTTGCCTGCCCCAGAATTTTTCTTTTTGTGAATGGGGCAGGCAAATTACCAAGAGAAACATGTATATGACCAGCTTGATTCTCAGAAAAGGTCAGGGAGGCATTGAAGGACCAAAAGAAGTATTTTATTTGGTACAAAGAAAAACGGGGGAAGAGGAGTGGGACAAATATCAAGAAAAGAAGAGAGAGGCCAAGAGGGCACTCAAGATGGCAAAGGCAGATACAGAACTGCGAATTGTGGAGGGGTTCAATGTATGGGATAATTATTTTTAAAATGTACTGTATAAGGGAAAAGACAGTACGGGCATTGTCAGGCTACAAATGGAGGGCAAGGTAATACAGGAGGATAGCAGAAAGCAATGGTGCTGAATGCCTACTTCTGCTTGGCAGTCACTAGGGAGAACAGCAAGCCCTTGCTAAAGAATGGCATAAAGACAGATGATAGAGGGTTTCCAGAAATGAGGCTGCAGAAATATAGTCCTGGCGCCGGGTGGGATCCATCTGAGGGTACGAAGGGAAATGGTATTAATGTTCACTGAATCTCCAGTGGGGCTTTTTAATAACTATTTGGAGCATGTGGTGGTTCTCAAAAACTAAAGGATTGTGCACATAGTTCCACTACACAATGGGTGGGGATAAGAAGCAGTTGGAAAACTGCAGAATCATCAGCCTTACCTCTGTGGTAGACAAGCTGATGAAGACACTGGTCAAAGAGAATTTAATGGAATACTTAGAGAACAGTGGGATTCAGGAAAGTAAGCAGCATGGGTTAATGGCAGCGTGGTGTTGTCATAGCAATCTGGTAGTATACTAGGGTGGTTGACAAGGGGCACACAGTAGACTTACTATGCTTTGACTTCAGTAAGGCATTCTATTCAGTGCATAAATCATCTATTTTAATACTTAATTTCTATAAACAGGAGCTCCTTAGTCTTATTATCAGAGCTCTAATTTGAGTCCAGCCAGATCACCAGACACCAATGTGGAACCCCATGGTTTGGTTCTAGCTGTGAACTGCCTGCAGTGGCTTCTCTTAAATACCTGTAGAATGCTTTAGCTAAGGTGCTTCTAGCCTGAAGTTGATTCTTCCCTCACTGCTAGCTGATATTGTGTGAAGGTTCTCTTCTGCCCTTCCCAAACTGCTGAAAGTAGAGTCCCATATCAATAACTAAAATTCAGAAACTTTGCACAAAAAGAAATCAAATTAAAAAAATGATCTGGCACTTTCACTACAAGCCTTTATACAAGTATACAGGAATGAGAATGTTTCCAGCAAGATTTGGGGTCAGATTTCAGCAGCCTACAAAATATCAGAGCCTAACTTCAGGCCACTCCATGGCTGCACACCTTCTCCTCTCATGCACACTGCTGATAGCTAGAGTCAGATAACAGGTCAAAAAGAAGACATTTTTGCACAGAAAAGATAACACAATACTTCTATGGCACATTAACAACAATCCTTTGGTTAAAGTATTCTGGAATGAGCATTTTTGCAAGATGTAAGGTCATTTGGAGGAAACAAAACTACAACTCCACACAACATCAGAGCATATCATTTAAATTTCTCACTATTCTGGAAGTCTACAAGAAGTCACATGATGTAGTTTGTGTCTGAGAGGCACCCATGTGTTATCGGTAAGAAATCATGAAATGCTTTCCCATGAAACTCTGTTCTCCAGAATTTTTAGGCGATTCCAAAGAACCTGAAGTCAATTTAAATTGCTGAATTCAGGTTTGGTTTCACATGAGACTGCTGGCATTTAAGGGTCCATTATGGACTCCCAGATTAGGTGTGTTATGACCAATAGGAAGCAAGTGGGTTGTATTTTCAATTACATTAACCTGAGTACTCAGAAAAAGGAGTTAATACTTGAGGAATGACAATCCACAGAATAATGCAGATCAGCTGAATATGGTTCTGGTTGCTTGTGGAATTCTATGGAATGCATCTGAAGATTCTGAAAACAATTCCTCCAGTAGAATGATTATTCTGCCTGCATTCTCCTGGTAGAATTCTGCACTGTGCACTTCACTAGTGCATAAACAGAGGCAAAACTATAAGATTATCCTACAATAATTCCTTTATTCACTAGTGCATAAACAGAGACAACGCTATAAGATTATCCTACAATAATTCTTTTATTATTATTCTACCATCGCCATCACTAAACTGCTCTTCTAATTTAAATCCATGATTTGTTTAATCTTTATTGAACAACCCCTCCTTCTATTAGTGCCCATATAGAAGTGCACTTAGTTAACCCAAAGCATTTTCAATTTCAGCACTTCGGTCAGCTTTAAATGGCTTTATTGTGGTATTAAAACCTCTACTGTATTCAGTCCTTCTAGCATAAACTAGCATTAATTTTCTTTCTATTGGATAATTAACACAATTTACTTTATGTTTCAGGTAGTGATAGTCAAGAAACTGCTTATTATCTTATCCTGGATCGTAATTGTTTAGTTTTAACACCATTGTATCACAAAGACCACTAACACATCTCAATTATATATTCTCTTTCTTACTCTCCTTCCCTTCTGCCTCTAGTTTCCTTCATCTTGTACCTATTATCCTCTATAAGTTTCTTTCTGTATCATTTTAAATTTCACATTTTTATATCCATTTTGGATTCTGGCAACATAAAGAAATTAACCTTAGTTTAAAGCTAAGTATCCCCCACCTTCCATCTTCTCTTCCCTTTTCCTATTACCTGAGGCACCTTCTGGTGCAGCCCAACAGGATCTAGTGCTCTGTGTGAGATTTCACAGTTTACTACATGACAAATTGGAGGAATTGTCCTTGAATTATGCTGAGTTTCTGCAAAAGACCATGACAGAAATTGTGAAAAATACATCCAATCTTGGTGAACAGGGTTTACCTATGCCAATGCAACAAACAATGTTGTCGACGTTCAGCTTAGTGACATCCCCGATGTCGACAGATGAAATTTCACCTGTCAGACATTAGTCTGTTTTTTTATTGAGTGGTTGCACCCCCTGAACCTCCCATGTGGGGGGCTATGCCCCCTGCACCTCCCTTCTATAGATTGTTAACTCCAAGTCAGAGTTAACTCGAAGGAGGGACAAAACTTGGCAAAAGGGTGAAATTTTGCCAGCAGGTCCCCCACAATGATATTTTCAAAAATTGTCAAAAATGTTACTGTGGGGGACTTTGCTGATGGGGTTTCACTCATCCATTGGTTCACCAGTGGACAGCACTGTACACATATGCAAAACAATTATTGTACTCCAATGATTAACGTAATAATGTATGCAGAATTATTATTAACTTTTTATAGCTGACTGGTGAAGATAAGCAGAAACCAAGGCCAAACTTTTAAAACTGACTGGTGAAAATAAGCTGATACTAACACGGAATGATTTTGAAGCACCACAAAAAATAACTAATGAACCATCTTAAAAAGCTCAGGGATCATATTAGAGAGTTACAGGGTAGTTTTGAAGGAATCACTGCCTTATGCCATCAAGATAGATGGGGCTGAGATAATTGGGGATCAGGATATTGCTAATGGGTTTAATATAGTTCTAGTAATTTGCCAGTTTAGCTTCCAGATTCAAAAAAGCCTTGACTTCTTCCAGTGACACAACCTGTGAGAATGACCTACTGAACCTACATTTTGTTTTAAGCATCTTAACTAATCTGAAGTTTACAGTTACTTGAAAAAGCTTAAAATAAAGACTCAAATGGTGATAATTTCAATACGACATTTTTGAAATGTGGTCTTTTTCAACTCACCTACATAATTTAATTAATTTGAAATTTAACTTTGAAATTTGGCAAAATTCCTGAAATTTTGAAGCATGCATGGATAGTGCTTGTCTTTAAGGGTGTCATGCTAAAATTCTTAAGACTATTGCCTGACTTCAGTTTGTACTCCCTGTATCAGGCCATAGAAAGGATCATGAATAACAGCCTGTGGTTAATATCTGAATAAATATGAGTTTTAGGCAAGAGAACAACATGACTTTAGAAAATGGTTTTGTACCAGTTCTACTTTGCTTGAATAAATGCATAGATTCATACAAATAGCCAGCAGATAAGGACCATATGGACAACCTAGATCATGGAAACCTCCCAAGTAGAATCCATCTTCTGGGGGCCCTCAAACCTGACCGTCCAATTTGCCAGTATGCCCATATACTTATCCCATTCATGCTTGAACTGCATGATTGTTTCCACCTCACCACCTTCTCCAGCAAACTGTTCCAGACATTCACCACCCTCTCAGTGAAGAAAAACATCCTCACATTACCTAGGACCCTGCCTCCCAACGACTTCATACTGTACCCCTAATGTTAGAAGCTCCACTCCATTGAAACAGACTCTCCACCTGTGCCCTATTAATGTCCTTCAAATATTTAAATGTTTCAATCATCTCCCCCACTTCTCCTCTTCTTGTCCTCCAGGGAGCATAGGTCTAATTACTCAGGCATCTCCTCATGGGACATTTTCTGCATACTCAACATCATCTTGGTCACCCTCCTCTGCACCACCTCCAACTTGCCTTGCCCCTGGAGAGATAGGGTCTCCAAAACTACATGCTGTAGTCAAGGTGCAGTCATACCAGGGATACATACAGGAGGAGAAGCACCTCTCTCCTCCTATCAGTGATCCCCCTGCATATGCATCCAAGCATCTGATTTGCTTTTCCCACCACTTTCCCACACTGTTTAGCCACCATATGATCATCAGTAATAATTACTTCCAGGTCACTCCTCCTTGTGGACTCCAGCACCTCCTCCCAAGTGTGTATTCCACACACTGACCTCCTCCACAATGCCTTGATCAGAGGAGAATTATCAAGTTATATTGCTCTTATGACGGCTTTTGATCTTGTACTTTATGGTTTACTTTTTATTCATTGACCTCACTCAGTTTGTTTATTTATTTATTTATTTATGTGATAACCGGGTGAGTGCACTGATTCCAGGGACCATTTTCAGGTATGACCCAGGCCATAACACATGGTACAGGGTGACAGTGAATAAAAGGTAACTGTAGTACATATGAAACAGAAATAGATACATGCAACAATATTGAGCACAGTGTACAAGCAAGCTGTATAAATCCATTAAAAACAGTGAGTGCAGGGTTCCAATATGGGACATGGAGTGGAATGATAGAACACAACAATCGTAAGCACAGTGTACAAGGTATGATACATAGAGCAGTGGGCATGTAATACACTGAATATACATTAAGAAAAATATACAGTATGTACCCATAGTACAATGTAGTACACGGAATATACAGTGAAAAAAATATATATACAATATGTACTGACAAGGAAGTCACATATACCATGTAACTCTAACTAACAAGGCAATGAGGTAACAGCTGTGGGTTGAGGAGTAGTCTAATGTGGGTAGTCTAGTGTGGGCTGGTGGGTAACCACTGGGAGCAGCGGCAGAAGGAGTTTGCCAGGAGCCAGATTTTGAGGCGGGACTTGAAACTGGAGTGAGTGTCGATAGAATGGAGTTCAACTGGCAATTTTCTTCCACTGCAGGGGTGCAGTAGTGGACCAAACTCTGCTACCTATGTTGGTGGATACCCTAGGAACAGCTAGAGGGGGTGTACCATTACAGCGGAGCTTGCATTGAAGAGTTTGAGTTGTCAGGAAGGCAGTTGGGGGGGATTCTTGAGCCACGCAGATGATGCTGTCCACCGTGCAGCAGAGTGCTAGGTTGAAGCAGCCTTGCATTGGTAGCCATCCAAGGATATTATAGGTGGTGCAGTGGTGGGCGAAGAATGGGCCAATAACGTAATGTGACAGGCACTGTTGTAGGCAGCTGAGAGTTTGGCCAAGTTTGTCACTAGACACAGTAGATAAGTTTATTGATCATCTGAGTCACATAACTGAAGCTGTAAAATGTTGGGATATGATGTCTTATGAAAGAGAAATATCAGTAGGTGTTTCATGGGGGCCCATTCTTTGACTTCTCTGGCCTTAGTTAATCTGTCCTCTGACCTCCTTTTCTTCATAATTTGAACCTGGTGTCTTTTTCTTTGTCTCTAGTTTGGATTTTTTCTGTTTCCCAACCCCATTCTGTTTTTGTTTCAGGTAATTAGTAAATTTTAATGTAAGTCCAGCACAACCCCTTGCTTTTTATCATTGCACAATATGTACTGTAATTTTTTTGATTGATTCCCAGTTTCCATTTGCTTTTGCCTGTATACTGCTGTTTTGTGACCTTGGTAGTTTACATGTGTTCGTATGTTCCTACATTCTATTTTAATTTACTTTGACCATGCTTTACCACTGATTTTACTTGTTCTTCCCTTTCCCTACTTACCAGGTCATGCTTGGAAATGAGCCTTGGTTCAGTGTGCCATTTCCAGTTATCAGTTTTCAATAAATATAAAAATTGATCCCCAGTTATTTAACTTATTCCTGAATCAATTACCTTCTTCTGTATGTGTGAATCAATGACTACCATTTTATATACAAACGGTTTAATGCTGTATTGGTCCTAGTAAGAACAAATCCAGAACAAATGGTTTGATACCATTTATTGGACCAACAAGGATGCTGCAAAAAGAACAAATAGCTTTAGCTTTTGGACCAACAAGTCCTTCTTCAGAAGCTTAATGACAGTTATTTAGAAAATCCCATATTAGTAACACTTAGAACATGCAGAAAAAAACATAAATAATTCTCATTGGTTTAAAACAGGCATTCAAAACATAAAGTGATGTCAGAGAGCTTGAGTATCTTAAGTGTGCTTTCAACTGAACCAAAATTAAAAGTCAAAGGTTGTCCAGAGATATCAGCAGGCAGAGAGTTCAACCAAAATATATTATTCCATGTATCAGTCTAATGAATCACAAAACACTAGGATTCTCTACTTATTAAATTATATGTCAAGTGAAAAAACCTCCCAAAGACACATGCTTCAAGAGTGAGATAAGAGTACACCAGTAGAAGCCAGCTTCAACTTTGCTCAGAACTCTGTTAGTTTGAGAATACGACCAATGGCAACAAAATGACCCCAAAAATTACAACAACAGAAATTATCTTTATGTGGCATATGAAAAGATTAAAGTGATGTTTACCCAAAGTAAGTAAGTGTATCACACTGAAGAAGGTACAACTAGCTGTATATATATATTCCCAACATACTCTCAACCAGCAGTTATGTTACAGAAACCTTAAGGCCTTCAGTGTTGTAACAAGATTTTATTCATGTTAATATCAATTGTCAGTGTAAGTGCCAGATACAAAGAAGTACTAGTCAAGGACCCCCAAGAAATTGAGACTATGCAGTCTGATATGTACATATGTCAATACATTGTCAGTGTATAACAGAAATGATACATTTACAGAAACAGTCAAAGGAATCTAAACAAAAATTCCTAGGAATTACATCCCCCAAGGGAAAGTAACTACTTAAAAGGAAATATATGTACATGAATCCTAATACACCATCAGTTGCACCAATCACTAAAATAGTTACCCAAAAAAGAATTACACCTGTCATGAACCACCAAGTAAATGAGAAAATGCATCCTAATAGGTACAGAATGTAAAAACATAGCAGCGTATATTCAAACTACAGAACTAGCAGAAGGAAGTAAATATCCACTATAATATGAGCTTAGAGTCCTAGCCATTATGGCACCATAATGTCATGCACCTGAACATAAGTTTACCTCAATATCACCACAATATTGACATCCACTGTACCCACATAACCACCCACCTCAAATACCCATATTAAACATGCCACACTTCTTCTCCCCTGCAACACACACACAAACAAGTATACAAATCCACACACACACCCATGCACACATTCACACAATACTGATGTGAGTGGCTAACCTGTAGATAACCAGTTTGGAGGAACTGTATAAGTGTCAAAGTCCAAGGCTCACTGAAAACCTAAAATATGTTTGTCCATCCTTTGAAGAAAAGGTTCATGTTAGTTTACATGTAATGTGTCATATATCCAACATCAATGTTTAAGCCATCTTCCTCCGTATTAAGAAGTAACATAAATCTGATCTCACAAGCTG
This sequence comes from Neoceratodus forsteri, assembly GCA_016271365.2. Classification (NCBI taxonomy): domain Eukaryota; kingdom Metazoa; phylum Chordata; order Ceratodontiformes; family Ceratodontidae; genus Neoceratodus; species Neoceratodus forsteri. The sequence goes on from CM057458.1 coordinate 897,392,018, forward strand.
ATCTCTGTTGTGTACTGTTGAAATGTCCTTTCAAGACCATCACAGACACATCTGAGATTGAGTGGTCATCCTGAGAGAAGTGCTGTTCCACTGGTTTGTCAGTCATCTTCCTATTAATATCATACCTGTTTGAATTCATTCTAGTGCAGTGTTGTCATTTCGTCTCCCTCATATACTCTCGGTGAGGACATTTCCTCCATTGAATAAGATAAACAACATTGCTTGATGTACATGTATAATTACCCTATATCCTGAATTGTCTATTTTGTGAGGTAACCAACCAGTCTGAAGTGGAAATATGCTCAAAAGTTTTACATTTGCATTTATTACAGGGTTGTGTGCCATATGATGTCATGGCACTCTGTTCAGGTTCAAGTTTACTTGTAATAATCAGGTTGGCTAAACTGGGTAGTTGCTTAAAAGACAGTAGTGGCAGTTCTAGAAAAATATGACTAAGGGTTTCATCCTCACTAATTATTGGGTGTAGGACTTTAATAATTTTACATAGAAGTTCAAGGTCAGGATGATACATGACTACTAGAGGTACTTTGTTAGTACTGGTCCTTTCAATGTATTGCAGTAGGTGTTCTCTTGGTACTTGTGTAGCATGTTCCACTGCTCTGTCAATTTCTCTGGAAGAATGTCCTTGCTCAATAAAGGTGTTTTTCAATATAGCTAAATGTCTATCTCTGTCTTCCTCATTTGAACAGAGGCATTGGTACTGAAGTGATTGACTATACATGACAGATTTTTTTGTGTAACTCAGGGGATTACTTTTCCTGTGAAAGTATCTATGTCTGTTTGTTGGTTTCCTGTAAATACATGTATGTAGGGTTCCATCATTGATGGTGGCAGTGGTATCCAGAAAATTAACACTGGTGGCAGAATATTTCAGGGAAAGCTTAATGGTTGGGTGGAGATTATTAAGTTCCTGATGAAAATCCTTAAGTGTGTCAGTGTCCTCTGTCCAAATTATAAATACATCATCAATGTAACAGAAGTAAGAGAGTGGTTTGTGCATACAGTGCCTTAAAAAGTCTTCCTCCAAATTGGCCATAAAGAGATTAGCATATTGTGGAGCCATCCTGGTGCCCATTGCCGTTCCCATAGTTTGAACATGTTTCCCATTAAAGCCAAAGTTGTTATGTGTCAGAATGAATTTAGTAAGTTCTCCCACAATGTCAGGGTGGATGCTGTGGTCCAATCCCTTCTCATACGTGTATTTAACTCATTACCTCCAATAGCTCCATATGAAGTCAGAACTATCCATTATTTACCTAACACAAAATGTCTGCCCAGGGGGTAATGAGTTAAGTTAGGCTGAAATGCCACCTGTATATGGTATATTAGTGTAAAGGGATGTTACATCCATCTTTGCTAAAAAGGGTATCAGGTGGTAAGTCCATAAAACCAGAAAGTTTATGCAGAAAGTGAGTAGTGTCCTGAATGTAACTGTCCCTTTGTATAACCGGTGGTTTTAAAATAGCTTCTACAAAACTTGAGATCCCCTCTGTCAATGTTCCATTACCAGAGAATATGGGTCTTCCTGGGTTCCCAGGATTATGTACTTAAGGTAGCATGTAAAATGTCCCAGGCTTGAGTTCATCAGGGATGAGGACAGTTATTCTGTCTTGCACATGGTCTGGAAATGATTTAACCAAACCCTGTAGTACCCTTTTATCTTCTGTTGTAGGATCACTTTCCAGTTCCCTGTAGTAGGTATGATCACTTAGCTGTCTGTTGGCTTCCTTAATATAATCTTCTCAGTTTAGTATCACCACAGCAGAACCTTTGTCAGATTTTTTTACGACAATATTGTGGTTTAATTTCAGTGTTTGTACAGCCCTGCATTCCAATGGAGAGAGGTTGTAGTGGGTTTGTTTCTGCCTATTAAGAATTTCACCAGTCACTGTCTGGCAAAAGAAATGGATATAATTGTCCAGTTTCTTATTACGGCCATGGGGGATCAGCTTCTTTCTTTTTCTTATCTATTAAATTGTTACTGTTTAGAACTTCTTCACTTCCTGTGATTTCTTCTTTGCCCATAAAAATATTCTTTAAGTCACAATCTGTGGAAGTATTCCTCCATTTCACCACAAAACTATATTCTGTCCACTGGTTTTGTTGGGCAGAAAGTGAGGCCTTTGAAAAGCACACATCATTTCCCAGTAGTCAGTGTGTGGTTGGACAAATTAACAACTAAAAGGTGCCCATCTCTGTGGCTTAGTTGTTCAATCACTCTATTCTGCTGTCCATGGTTGTTAGGAAGTATGGCACGTTGAAGGGTATTTAACTTCCTGTTTTTAATAAGTATGACTTTTCTTAAGGTTCTTTAGTAGATCATATGTATCTCATGCAGGATGTCTGGAATTTTCCCACCAGACACTCTCCAGTGTGGTAAGAATTCCATCAAACTGTTTCTTCAAAAATGTTTTCTTTGCATATGAGCTATGGATCCCATGATTTCTCAGTTTCTCAGAGGTCCTACAACAGAGTTGTTCAGCATATGTAGAATTAACCGATTTCTCAATGGTTTCCAAATAGCTAGACCCTTAAGGATGATGCTATTACTTTTGCACTGGGCTAAAAAATAGATGTCACTGTCTAGCTGTGCTAGTTTTCTTCTTGATGTTGTGCAAATGACATATTTTGCAGTGAATTCCGGTATCTTCCAATTTGACAAACTGTTTAATGCCGTATTGGTCCTAGTAAGAACAAATCCAGAACAAATGGTTTGATACCATTTATTGGACCAACAAGGATGTTACAAAATGAACAAATACTGTAGCTGTAGCTTTTGGACCAACAAGTCCTTCTTTGGAAGCTTAATGACAGTTATTTAGAAAATCCCATATTATTAACTAGAACATGCAGAAAAAAAACTGAAATAATTCTGACTGGTTTAAAACAGGCATTCAAAACATAATTAAAGTGACATCAAAGAGCTTGAATATCTTAAGTGTGCTTTCAGTTGAACCAAACTTAAAGGTCAAAAGTTGTCCAGAGATAACAGCAGGCAGAGAGTTCAACCAACATATATCATACCATGTATCAGTCTAATGAATAACAAAACACTAGGATTCTCTACATGCTAAATTATATGTCAAGTGAAAAAATATACAAATTATGTTTTTGTCTTGACAATAATACAAACTATATATATATATACACATATATATATATTTTTGTAGCATAATCTTCAACTTGACTTTATTGTGATACAGGAATGTTTTATATAAACCTTTTGATCAACAATGAAAAAAAAAAACCAAAAGCATGTTTTTTTATGAATTTGTAGCAAGCTGGATTCTTTACCTGACTTGACATTTTGTAATTTATTTGGTTCTCATCTTGAACAGGTGACTATGTTCTATTACTTGTGGGGTATTCCATGGCAGTACACTGTAATTGGCCAACTATGTGGATCACTTGTCATAGGCCATTGGCATTCATATTGGTTATCTTTACAGAATCAAGATAAACTTCCAACCCAAAAAATAAAAAAAATGGTACAAATGTATTCTTATCAGAATTGACTATGGCATCATTGTATCTGGAAGGTTTAAAGGACTGTAGTTCTATTTTCTCTTTAAGAGATCAAATTACCAATTAATGGACTTCCCTGAAAACTTGTAATTGTTTACATTTTTGATAAACTTGAAATCTGTATCCTTCATATGTCTAGTGTGTCTTTATTGTATAATTCATATTTGACTCTGGGTCTTTGAAAATGTGTTTTTGTCCAAAGGATTGTATGTCTAAATAAAATGAAATGAAATAATATGCATTTATCACCACATTTCATTCTTAAGTTCATCTGATGTTCATGCAAGAAAAAACCTGTGGAATTTAGATAATCAGATTATTTTCAGCTTCCTGTAGAGATTCACAGATAGAAGTGTTGTGGATTAAAAATTAGCACATGGATTGCGGAACATTTGACTGCTACCCATATCATTTTAAATTGAGCACATTGTATTTTGCTGCACTTGCAGCACATTTTACAATGCAGATTGTCACAGTTCACACATTGCTATGAATGTTTAATGCAAAGTGTAGTAATTTGTATTGTGTGTGCATATTGCAGCAATTTATACAGTAACATGTTCATGATTGCACAACTCTCACCATGCCAATTCATGCGTAATGCTACCGACAATGCAAATTGCAGTTTTTTTCACTTCACCCACAGCTATTCACAGATCAGTACTTGGCCATGGAAGCTAAGAAAAACTTTGATTGCAATAACTGCTTTTTGTCATAATTTATTTCTGATATTGTCATTTTGTTTCTCACTTGCACCACTTCTCTGAGGAGGTCATGGGAAATGGCAATGGCAATGGTGGCAGCCATCAATTCAGTTTGTATTTTCTTGTATACTGAGTGCATTAGGTCTTCTTTGTCTTCCTTCCTGTATAAGAACTTTACCACAATGGCCCTCAGGGGCTTCCAGGCAGCAAGCATTGGTCTCACAGAGTGATTTGCTCTGTCCAGTTTAAAATGTATTGACATTAGATTGGAGTCTAGATAAGTGAAGACAATGTTTCATAGAATTTTGGGAAGTGGAGTATCTTGGTCCCTTGATTCCAAATTTCCAGGCACACTCATATTCTTTCTTCTTGATTGCATTTCAAACTCTATAAACAAAAGAAGGGAATACAGAAATAATAAACACAGAACAGTGTTTGGGTTTCTCAAATTTGGCACCTTCAGGAATGATACATAAGGTGCACATAGCAGGGATTGTAATTCATAAAAATGGATGAATGTACCAAACAACCAACCAAAGTTCCATGTGCACACTTAAACCAGAGGACACCAGCATTGCATCTCAAAAAACCTTTTACTGTGCTTATGGCGTTACATCCTCCATAAAGTGCATTACAAATAGCATGTGTAAAAGTGAGATAATTGCAGTTGTCACACAAATTATCCTTTCACTTATGAGCTGTACTTCAAAACTCATATGCTTAAATCCAATGGTGCTATGTATGCTTCTGATATTACTGTGCTGATTTAGCTGCTGACAGAATTCAGAGAGGAAAATAGGTTTCTTTATGAATATTCATAACAAATCTTCAATGACCCATTGCTAAAGGGCTATCTTGATCACCCAGGAAAACTAGCATGTAAAAGTGCATGCACGTGTCACATGATTGCTGATGTTTGAGTGATATGTGCAGTTATCTCACTTTAACACATGCTATCGGTACTGCAAGTTGTGGAGGTTGTAATGCCATAAGCAGAGTAAAAAGTTTTTTGAGATGCAGTACTGGTGTCCTGTGGTTTAACCCTTGCTATGCCATGGACTGATATAACTGCCAATACTTCCTTCATTTTCTAATTCTGTTGGCAATCTAATGGTAAATGAGCACATGGGACTTTGATTGTTTGCTTGGTGCAGATAGCCAGTTTTTATGAACAGAAATAATATTGGTGATATGATACAAAGGCTATGACAAAGGACAAAACTGTAATGGGGGTTGATTTGAAAAAGAATGTGAGACTTAATGTGTGGAAGGGTATGGACCTTCAAATCAATTACTATCAACAAGGAACCCCTATTGGATGTAACTGGAAATGAAGTGGAAATGCTGACACAAGACACAATATTTAATTTGAGAAAATATGTGAGCAGTGAAATGCCTATCTAAGCCACACTAAAATAATGTAATTCTAAACTCTGGTAAAGAGCTTGTCTAAGTGTGCAGATCCAATTATTTCCATGACTTTATTTAAAGGTCTAGTAGTGGAAATGAAAAAAGTACATTATTTTGCACATACAGTAGCCTCTTAATGATTATACCCCTTTCCCATGCCTGTTAATCATAACACTTTATTATTATTTTCGTATTACATTGTTTTTTTCTTCATTATTATTAAAAAACCATTAATAGTAGGAGTACTTACATTATTACAGAGAAACATAGAAACATTGAAGTTGACAGCAGATAAGGACCGCAAGGCCCATCCAATCTGCCCATTTCATTTTCTACCTTTTAAATGTGCCATCGGTCTTTGCTCTGTCAATGGCCTATTGATTCATACTAATCCGTATTGCTCCCTTATGCCTATCCCATGCCTGTTTGAAGCCCTGCACTGTATTCATATCCATCACTTCCTGAGGTAGGCTGTTCCATGCATCCACCACCCTTTCTGTGAAAAAGAACTTCCTCAAATTACCCCTTAATCGGCCTCCCTCTAATCTCATGTTGTGTCCTCTTGTCCTGCTATTTTTCTTATATTGAAACATGTTAGACTCTTTCAGCTTGTTAATCCCCTTAAGGTGTTTGAATGTTTTGATCATATCACCTCTCTCCCTCCTTTGCTCTAGGGTATACACATTGAGCTCCATTAATCTGTCCGCATATGTTTTCTGATGCAGTCCCTGCACCATTTTTGTTGTCCTGCTCTGGACTGCCTCAATTTGGTTAATGTCTTTGTGAAGGTGTTGTCTCCAGTACTGCACACAGTACTCCAGATGGGGCCTAACCAGTGCCTTGTAAAGAGGGAGTATTACCTCCCATTTCTGACTTGTGATACCCCTACTAATACACCCTAGCATCCCCCTAGCCTTACCTACTGCTTTAGTAGTCTGCTTGGATGATTTCAGGTTATCAGTGATGATGATGCCCAAGTCTCTTTCTTCCCTTGTGACTGCCAGCAACTCCCCTCCCAGCCTATAGGTGGCTTCAGGGTTTCTCTTCCCTATGTGCATGACCTTCCACTTCTTTGCATTAAACCCCAGTTGCCACTCTTCCAACCATCTTGAGAGTTTATCCAGATCTCTTCTTATTCTGTCCACCCAATCTGGATCATCTACTCTGTTGCAGATCTTGGTGTCATCTGCAAACAAACAAACTTTACCCTCTAGTTCATCTGCAATGTCACTGATGAAGATATTGAAGAGGACTGGCCCCAGAACTGATCCCTGAGGTACCCCACTTGTGACTTGCACCTCTTCTGACTGTATATTGTTTGCCACCACTGTCTGTTTTCTGCCTGTCTACCAGTTTGCCACCCTGTTGACCAACCTCTGACCCACCCTGAGCCTACCCAGCTTATTAATCAATCTTCTATGTGGAACAGTATTGAAAGCTTTGCTGAAGTCAAGGTAGACAACATCAACTGCTCCCCCTTGATCCACCACTCTGGTTACCCAGTCAAAGAAATCTATGAGATTAGTTTGGCAGGACCTTCCTTTTGTAAACCCATGCTGTCTTGGGTCCTATGCCCCTATGGATTCCAAGTGTTGCACGTTCCTTTCCTTAAGGAGTGCTTCCATAATCTTGTCCACTACTGAGGTAAGACTGACTGGTCTATAGTTCCCTGCCTCCTCCCTGCTACCACTCTTGTGGAGCTTGATCACATGAGCCCTTCTCATGTTTTCTGGGACCTCTCCTGTGCTCAGAGACTCACTAAACAGTTTTGATAATGACTCTGCTAGTTTCACCCTTAGCTCCTTTAGTACCCTGGGATATATGCTATCAGGTCCAATTGTCTTGTCCACCCTGAGCTTATTGAGCTCTTGTAAGTCCCTTCCTTTTGTGAAGGGACTAGTGCTCACCTCCTTCCCCCCTGTGTCTATGGTGCTGAGCTGTGGGTCCTGCCCTACCTTCTCTTCAGTAAATACTGAGCAGAAGTATCTATTTAGGATTGATGCTTTTACATGATCCTCCTCCTCCTCACACGCCCCCTTATCTCCTTTGATCTTAGCAATACCTCCTCTGGACTTTCTCCTTTCACTAATGTATCTATGGAAAGTCTTGTCACCTTCTTCTACTGTCTGTGCTAGTGTTTCTTTGGTTTGGGCCTTTGCCTGCCTTACTGCCTTACCTGCTTCCCTTAGGAAAGTTTGGTATGCCTCACTATCTTCATTCGGCTGTGTTCCCTTATATTTTCTGAAGGCCAGCCTTTTGGCTCTGACCTTTTCTGCCACTGTTTTTGAGAACTAAAGTGGTTTCCTTCTTCTTTTGCACTTCCTTTCCTCTCTAACACAATGGGATGTTGCTTCAAGTATTGCATCCTTAATGCCTACCCACTTTGCCTGTACCCCCTCACCTGTATTTATTTTTGCCAGGGCTAGCCTAACTCTGTTTGCCATGTTATCAAAGTCAGCTCCTCTGAAGTCCCATATTTGTGCCTTGGAATGGTATTATTTAGTTGTAGTGGCCAAATTGAACCATACCATGTGATGGTCACTGGCCCCCATGTGACCTTCTACCTGGAGATCTGTGATCCTTTCTGTTAGTCAGTACTAGATCTAGGATAGTCCTGTTTCTTGTGGGTTGTTGTATTAGTTGTTTGAGGCCTTCCCCCTGCAGGGAATCCACCATGTGTCTAGTTCTGGCAGATGTTCCTGCTGGTATTGACCAAGCTGCATCTGGCATGTTGAAGTCTCCCATTATCAGAACCTCCCCTTTAGCTGTTATGTTTTGTATATCTTCTAACAGCAATGTGTCTATGTTCTCCCTCTGGTCTGGAGGCCTGTAGATAATCCCAGTTCTTATGGCTGTCACATTTCCTGTTCCCAGGATGACCCACAGTTCTTCTGGCTCCTTATGTGTATTCTGAATTTCTGTAGATTTGATATTTTCATTGACATACAGGGCCACTCCACCCCCCACCTTCTTTGTACCTCGGTCTCTTCTGAACAATACATAGCTAGGTACTGAAGTCTCCCAAATGTGGTTACTGGTAAACCACGTCTCACTAATTGCTACTATGTCCAGTTTAGCCTCTGTCATCATTGTCTGCAGATCTAGGATCTTGTTTCCCAGACTGCAAGCATTTGTGTACATGATTTTCCATTGCCCAGATTTCGGTGTGTTAGTTGTTGGGTGAGGTCTGGCATTTCCCCTGTGCATCGTATGGGGAGCCAGACCTTTTTCCTTACTTATTTGATTATTAAGCTGTGACCGGCTCCAAGTCTCGGCCTAAGTACACTTTGAATTCTTTGTACTGTACATGATCTAATGTTTAAACTTGCTTGTACCTAACTAGAATGTAAAAAATTAGCTGATCCCAGCTTTGTTTATACATGTGGGAATAATAATTCTGTAGCAATAAATTGGAAAGTACAGTATTGTATGTTGTTACTTTAAGCAATTATTTAAACCTGAGAGCCATTTCCAACCTGACCACAACCCTTGATGAAGCCACAGAGTGAGGTCAAGTACTGGCATTGCTGGCATCTTCAATCAATTGCAGTCTTTGTATTTTGCATGTTTTGCTACATGGAATAAATACCTCATTGTTTAATCATGTTGGTTTACTGACTGAGGTTCCTTCCTGTGAGTTCTCCATTTTCTTGTTTTGCTATCAGTCAAATCTAAGATGTAAGGGTTCAGGCAAATGCCCAAAATGGAAACACAGAAGTGTAGCAACAACTGTCAGTAGAACAAGGTCCTGTGGGCCATCAAGTCTGCACAGCCCTATTCAACATATAATACTGATTCTGAGCATTCTAATGGCCCTTCATGCCTCCTTACCCCATCAATTTTTTCCACTGCCTTTACCGGGCCCATGTTTCTCTCTCACCCATGTTTGAACCCTTCTCCTGATTTTGAACAGATTTTGAACAGACTACCTCCTTTGGTATTCTATTCCATCAGTCCACCACCTTATCCATGAAGAAAGTGTTACTCATGTCCCTCTTAAATCTCCCACCAGTGAACTTTATTGAGTTTTCCTTGTACATGTGTTCCCACTCAGCATGAACAACTCTCTAGCTACTTTATTTATCCTGATGAGGTATTTGTATGTTTCTAGCATGTCTCCCCCTCTCTTCCTGTCTCCAGTTTGTACATGTTGAGAGCTTTCAAACTCTGCATGTAGAGTTTTTCTGCTGATTTTGAACAATTTTGGTTATATTCCTGTGCACTGACTCTACCACATCCTTTTCATTTTTCAAGTGCAGATTTCAGAACTGTACACAGTACTTCAGGTTAGGAACAACCAGGGACCTCTAGTTTGGCAGAATCACCTCACTCCTCCCACTAGTGCCCCCTTCTAAACAACCCAACATCCTATTTTCACTCCCTACTGTCTGTTGTACAGCAGTAAACTACAGTGGACTAAGGGTGAGTGTGAAGCCAAAGAGGCATTCGATGAACTGTTGAACTTCAGATGTGTCCACCCAGCTGAAGCTAGTCTGAAGATAGTCATCTCCACTTTGGCTCTATGGCAGTCATGACACAGCTGTAACACGGTGAACATGTACAAACACTTTCTGGCAACCACCTGACCTTCAGCATCCAATCAGGGACATGGAATCTTGGCAAAATCAAGTGATCTGCAGCTCTGAGTGTCATTCAGCTTTAATACCAGAGAGGAAGGAGCTTGCTGTGCGTGCTATGCTTTCTTTACAATTGTCAGAAAAGTTTCCCAAAATCCACCCATTTGTGAAAAAGCAGTTTCTTGGAGTTAACTAAAGCTGCCACTGCAGTTCCAGAAATTTTGTTAGGCAAGGAAAAAGAAGGAAAAGAAGAGGTCTGTGAAGGCAAATGTGGGGAGGGAGAATGACCCTGATCCTGCCTTGCTCCAGTAGTCTAGTCAGTGCTGTTTTATTTATTGATTTTATTTATTTGAGATCTTGGATTAAACCTTTTGAGTACAAGCTCATTTCACAGGTTCCACATCAAGAGTCATACAACATGTGATACAATGGGTTGAATACAGATATCAGGATACAGAAATACATGGCGGAGTACACCATAGGCATTAAGTACAAGTTGTAGTAGATGATGGTACCTAAAGAAGAGGGCTGGGACACTAGGAGGAAAATAGTCTACAGCACAATAGACAACAGCACATTAGACACAGTACTAAGGTTAGAAGGTAATGGGGATGTAAGGCATTACAAGGGAGGATCAGCCCAAAGGCTTTGTCAAACAGACAATTGGATGTGGAGGGGGAGAGGCTGAGAAGTAGGTAAACAAAGTGTGACCTAGGCAGGGGGTACAAAAGGAGGGGGGATGAGTCAGGGAGAGAGGGGATAGGGAAGAGGGGTGGGCCGGCATTGTTAAGTGAGAATCAAGGAGGAAAAAGTGCAGGCAGGTGGGATAATCAAGGCTGAGGCAGTCAAGTGCTGTGAATTATGTAAAGCAGTCACAACTAGAACTCGTGACTAGAAGCTCTCTCAGATTCCTTTTAAAAGAACCTAATGGGATAGCAGTGAGGATGTCCAGGTGGAGAGAGTTAAGCCAGCGAGGGGTGAGATATAAGAAGGAATGTTGACCCATTGATGTCCGACAGTGAGGAATTTTGAAAATTTGACTTTCTGAGCTCTGAGTGCAGCATTTGTTGCCACATGGTGGGAGGAGATTTTGTACCCCAGTGTGCAACAAGCCTAGGCTGATGTTTTTTAGCCAGGAGACAGGACTGGTACTTGAGTCTGTCTGAGAAGTGTAGCCAATTCACCTGGACATAAAAATTGCAAGTGTGCATCAATCGGAAGGCTCCTGTAACAAGTCAGCAAGCTTTGCTTAAGGCAACTTTTAGGTGGCAAAGGGTGGTGTCAGTGGCAGACCCGTAGATTACTAGACTGTAATCAATGAGAAATACTAGTGAGCTGTGGACAGCTAGACTGAGCGCCTCGGGTGTTAGGCTGTGCTTGTGCCTGTGCAACAGACCAAGGTGTGTGTTGATGGCCTTGGCAATATTATTGATGTGCTGGGTGAATGACATTGTATTATTGGCCATGATACCCAGGTATTTAAGGTGTTGCACAAGTTCAAGAGGAGAGCCAACCTCATTTGTGATGTGAATGGGATAGGATTTGTGCCGATTGTGGGTGAAGGAGGACACCATTGTTTTTGTCTTTTTATAGTTCATCTCCAGTTTGTGTTCTTTGAACCAGCTTTCAATGACTGTAAAGTTACACTGCAGGTTGTGCTGAAGTGTATTGGAGTCTGAGTCATTAATGAATAAAACAGCATTGTCTGCATAAAGTAGTAGATGACATCTGCAGGCATTTGGGAGCCAGTTTAGGAATATACTAAATAGGAGCGGACCCAAAATGGACCCTTGTGGAACACCTGGTCTGACAGGTTGGCTGTCTGACAGTGTGTTCCCAATTTTAACTTGATAGGAGAGACTCGATAGGTAACTGTTGAAGCAGGCCACCGAGTCAGTAGAGAGGCCAATGTCTGTGAGCTGCTTGATCAGTAAGGTATGGTTTATGTGTCAAACACTTTGGTTAGGTCTATGCAGACTGCGCTGACAAGGAGACCTTGATCGAGGGATTTGTGAATGTAGCCTGAGAACTCAAGCAGTGCAGTGATAGTGCTGTGCCAATTCCTGAACCCGTGCTTTTGTGGGCATTGTAGCTGGTACTTTTCCAAGTAATCAACCAACTGATCAGCCACAATTCTCTCTAGGGCTTTTGAAAGGAGTGCAAGAATAGAAATGGGACAGTAGTTCCCTGCAAGAGACTGGTCTCCGGTCTTAAGAATAGGTGTCACAGTGGCTGCTTTCCACTTGCTAGGAAAATGTGTGAACTGGAGAGATGAGTTGAGAATAAAGGTAAGTGGAGCCAGAATCTCATCCAGTGTCAACTCTACAAATTTCAGGTCGAGGGTGTCACCACTGAGCCTAGATTTGCAAAGAATCTTGAGAAGATAGTTTTTTACCTCCTTGTCTATGAGAGCTTTGAAATGGAATGGAGGGTGGGAGATGGTTGAGCTTGCATTTCCATTTTGGATAAAGGTGCTAGGCTGGAGGAGGAAGTCCGGGGGGAATTACTCCACTCAAGTCTGTGTCCTATGTATTTAAATCTGTAATTCCTGTACTCTCCCGGGTCATACCTGGAAATAGGCAATTGTCTTGTCTAGTGTACTTACCTGGTCAACAAAAGCTAAATAAATAAATAAGTCCGTGAACGCAAAGTTAAAACAATTTGCTATAGTTTTTGGATCCAGAGTAATAGTGCCATCTATGCTGAGTAAATCAGAGTCTGGTTTGTTAGATTTACCAGAGACTTCCTTGAGATTGTTCCAAAATCTTCTGCCATCGTGCCATGTACGGGAGACAGCATCCTTAAAGTACTGGGATTTTGCTGCACGTACAGCCCTGTACTGTAATCAAACCTTTAAAACAAAAGTTTTTTTGTAGTTTTTGTTGAGAGGATGGGTGCCTAAGCTTCAAATCTTAACTTCAGGAAATTGTGCATTTTCTGATTGTTTTTGGGTGGCACGTGGCTGTGCTGCTGGGTCGGGAACAGGGACAGGATGCCATGCCATTAGGCTCCACCTTGCCTGACCACCCCCCCAAAAAATCCTGTGGAATACTTTATCCAATTGCAGCTTAGTCTTTGCCATGACAGACAGTGTGTGCTGTGCCAGCCTGGCCTGCCTGTGGGAGCTGGAGCCCCTCTCCCCATAAGTCTTATTAAGCACTTTTTCTAGTTGCAGATTAGTCTTCATGATGGGCATTGTGTATCATGCTTGGCCTGACAGTGTGGGAACCAGAGGTCCCCCCCCCCACACAAATAAATCTTACAAAACACTTTAACCTGTTCCAGTTTAGTCTTTATGACAGGCAGTGTGTGCCGTGCCTGGTTCCTGGTCTAATAGTGTGGGAACCAGGCCCCACTGAAAAATATTAATTTTGTGACACACTTGCAGCTTAGTCTGTGTGACAGGCAGTGTCTGCTTTTCCTGGCTTGCCAGTGTGGAACCTGGAGTCCATCAAAATAAATCTTGTAAAACAACTTTATCCTTTTGCAGCTCAGTCTTCATGACTGGCAGAGTGTGCCATGCCTGGGCCCTAAACTACCACTGTGGGAGTCAGACACTCCCAAAAAATGCTTGAGAAACACTTTATCCAGTTACAGCTTAGTCTTCGTGACAGGTAATGTGTGCCATGCCTAGCTTGCCATGAAAATTAAGGAAGGAAATCCTGAAAGGGAAGCAGGGAGGACTGGGACAGGGAATTTTCCACTATGGTACCTCTCCCCACAGCAAGTAGCAGTTGTAGTCATGTGGCCCACGGTGGGGTGATGTACTGTACATGGTGAGAAAGATAGAATTAGAAGGACAGAGACAGGAAGTTGTGTTGGGGTTGTTGCTGGTGGTGGTGGTGGTGAGCCAGAGACTGAGAGGCATACTAGAGTAGGTCATGTTATAGTGGGTTCAAAGAAATCATAGGGATTTGTTAGTCTGCAGAAGTTATCTGGTTGTATGCTCACTTTAAGCAGGAGCTTTCCTAGTCAGTCACAGTCTGCATCCAGTGGTGCACCTGGTGATGCTGAAACCAGCTGTAGCAAAGCAGAAACTCCCAGGGCTTACACTGCTCATGGTCATTCTTCTCTTCCTCTAAGTGCCTTGCTTTGCTCTACTACTCATGATGATGTAATGCTCAGAGATCCTCCAATTCATTCTGATGATGTAGAGGCAAGCCCTCCACCTGTGCATCTTGTGTGAACCATACAAAATCAGCAGGCAGTGCCTCGTGCATACCAACTCAGCAACCTGTACACCCATGCTGTGGTGAGCACCACAGGCAATTTCCAGTCACCTGCCACCAGCCTGAAGCACTATATAATGCTCTTTCTCTGAGTGCACCCACAAGTCACAAATCAGGGAGTGAGATGGGGGAGGGGGGTCTGTTGTTACTGTTATTCTGTCACCTGAGGAAAAATAATTGGTTGGTGTATATGACTGAGGTGCTGCTTATGGTATACCAATGCCTCTTATTTTAAAAAGCAAGCTTGTAGCATGTCCATCACTAGCACAGTCAGTTACAGTGGAAGAGACTGCCATAGAAGAAGAGGATATGGAAGTGGAGGTGCTAGAGGAGGGAGAGGTGCTGGTGATTCAGAGGGGGAAGCAGAAGCAGAGGAAAAGGAGGAGGCAGCAGGAAAAAGACATGGGAAGGGTAAACCATCAGTTGAGAGTGAGGTGGAGACAGGTAGGGAAGGAGAAGTTGCAGAGGAGGAGAAGCAGACAACATTGGAAGAGGAAGTAGGAAGAGGAAAAGAGGAAGTGGAGGCTGAAAGTCTATTGTCAGTTATAGCAAACTCTTCTGATGAGTATAATTCTGATGAGTGGAGGCTACCACCACCAATGCAGGAGGAGCAGAGTGGTAAAGCAAGAGAAGTAATGAAGAAGAAGAGAAAAGAAAAAAAAACATAATGAAGCAGAGAAATCCAAATCCCAAGCCAAATTCCCAGTCCCAGCTGATAAATCTGACAGTACTATTGCTGCTTCTGCTGCTGGTGATCATGTGGAGCAGCCACAACATTCTTCCCCCGTGAGCAGGAAACATAAATCTCACAGTGGTCACCCTAACTATGTATATTTAGGGATTAACTTTGCTTTAAATGGCTCTTGGAGCCCGCATGCTGAAATGACAATAGAAAAATTGAAAAACACAGCTGGGGCTCTATATAGATTCAACTGCATGTACGGTGGTGCGTCCATAAAACCCCTGACATAAGCTATAAAAGCCAAATATGAGTCCCAGCTCCTATATGGAGCAGAATGCTGGGAAATCAAGAAGTGCAATAAACTGTATGTTCCAATCTTTAAACTTCTGAGAAATATTATGAGATTGGGGCATTCTTGCCCTGCAGCCTGTGTAACACCAGAGGTTGGCTTAATTAATATCAATGCCTTAATGGAATCCCATAAACTTAACTTTTGGTTAAGACTTTTAACCCTTAGGCTGCCGGAAGATGTAGAATGCATAGGTTTTTAGGACAAGATATCTTGTCGGAGGCAGCCTAAGGGTTAAGATTACCTGAGATATCTCTGTCAAAGCAATCCTTGTCTGAAAAAGAATACTGGTATGCCTTGGGTTATAGGCTTAACTTCTGGTATACTATAATTCGGCAATTATTAAATAAGCATAAGATGAATGTACTGTATTAAGAAAAGCAGCAGAGAAAAAGATAACCTTAAGTATACTATACAAAAATACATTATGAAAAAGGATAATAACTTCTGGATTCAAGAAGATTTGAACCTCATCCAGAAGTCTCATTATTCTGACTGGTTCTCTAAAAATAATGAATATTTTGGACCCAAGGCATATCTTGAATGCTTAACAGATCCTAAAAGTTGCGCTGCTATTATCTGTTATAAGTTTGAATGCTTCTCCAGCAGTGTTTTGGTTCAACGCTACAACAAAGTGTTATATCTATCACATGAGTGTGATTGTACCATGGGTAGGGTGAGAACCTAATACATGTTATGTGGGATTGTTCCTTCTACATAAAAGAAAGAATGTATTTGTTAAACCATTTTCTAAATAACATATATCAAATACAGTAGATAAAGAATCTCCTACAAGCATTCTAATACATAGAGAGGACACAAGTTCCATAGAGAGAATAGCCAGATACTTCCATGAAATCAATAAAATAAAAAAAAAGTTCACTGTTAGTTAATGCTTCCTCAGTTCAGCCCAGTAAAAGAAATGTGTGTATATGAATAAAGTGCAATATTGTGACTGAAGAATGTCTTTACAGCTATACTGCCTCTTTTTGTATGATGTAATATATTGTAAGCATGAAATATGTATATATCTGTATATACATTTTAATCTTTTTATCATGTACTTGTAAAAGCTATTAAGCTAATACAATGTTTTGATGATGATGATTCAGTGGTCACCCTGTTTCTTCTAGGTGCCCCCCAATCCCTCAGGCTGGTGGTCATACAGCTAAGAAAGGCAAGAGATGTTCCACAGTATGGAGCTATTTTAGGGATGATCCCAAACATCCACTGAGAGCATGTTGCAATATGTGTGAGAAAAAGATCAGCAGGTATAAATCCACACAGTCATTGGGAACCAGTGTTATGGCTGATCATCTAAAGCAAGAATGTGGTGTTTTGCTAACAGTTACATCCCTTCAGTGTCCACACATAGGTCAGACTCGGCAGCAGCAAGGTATGGGTAGTGGGATGGAACAGTTTGACTGTTCAAATAATGTAGCCCCGATGGCAGCAGCAAAGTCAACTGACACTAGTGGCACTTCTTCCAGAACACCACTCCAACCAACAGCACCACCCACCAGCACCACTAATAGGCAGAGATAAAAGCTGTAGTAGATGCACCAGCACCATTGCAGGTCCAGAATTTATTGCCACCAAACAAACCACACTGCAGGAATCATTATGTGCTCACACAAAAGGGCCACCTACTCATCCAGCTGCTGTGCAAATCATTCACTTGATAAGTTACATAATGGTACTTGATCTGCAGCCTTTCTCCATGGCTGAAGACACTAAGGCTCAGACTAAAAGTCTCACACTAAAACAGATGAGGAGCTAGGGGGCTTGAGAGCCCATAGGTGCTCCTATATTTTAATATGAATAATATTTTAACATAACCAGAAAGCAGCAAGGTGTCAAGTCTTGTCCTACAAATACATCGGCTTTTGAAGGCACTTATATGAGCTGAAAAGACAAATACAGTATTCCATCATGCTTCATGTTTTCTCGGCATGTTCTCCCTGCAATGTATGAGGCCATATCATGCAGATGGTGACCTTTCTGACGCAGACAGATGAGGAATATATGCATTTCTCTAGTGACATCTGAAGTAGCACTGCAAACCAAAGCTTCCTGAGTTTCACTGCTCATTGGGTTGTGTCTAGCACCAGCAACTCCACCACTGCCCCACCTCCACCAATATGAGTCCTGCAGGAATAATCTTGCAGCAGACAGCCGCACAGAGAACCAGTGCCATAGCAAGTTCCTTACTTAATGTGTCGGTCATGGAGGGGAAACACAATGAGGAGCACATTCTTTGATTCTTACAGTGAATGCTGGGCATATGGATATACTTTCATGACCTGAAGGTGAGAATTTTGTGACAGACGGTCAGAGTAAGATACTGAAGGCCATGAATGAGCAGGGTTTCTGCAATGCACCTTGCTTTACACATGCACTCAATCTTGTGGTGAGTTATAAGCTTTAGAAAAGAAATACTGGATACTGTTAGGGACATTACAAGATAGTGTATTTCCATTACTCCCAACACATGCTGAGCTCCTCCAACATTACCAACAGAAGTTCAATGCCCCACAACATTGCTTGATTAAATACATGGTGACACAGTGCAAGTCTGTCTTTTACGTGGTGGAAAGACTGGTGGAAAAGAAAGCCATGTTCCAGGCTATGGATTTTGATGATGTGCCATGTGTGCTATATCTCTCCCATGTGCAGTGGTGTGTGCTGCAAATGCTGGTTCTGCAACTGAAGTCTTATGAATAGGCTACCAAAGATCTGTCTGCTGAATCCACTACTGTTAGCATGGTCCTGCCTCTGGTGACTCTATTTGAAGAACACACACAATGTTATATGACATCTCCCAGAACAACAACTCAACAAAGCAAGGCCAGTCACAGTAGTGCCAGTGATGGTGCAGGTAGATGTGATGGTGGTTATGGCACTGGTGGTGATGGAGGTGATGATAATGACTTCAGTAATGGTGATCAGGATTCTAGTGCAAAACAAAGTAGTGGTGCTGGAGGAGGTGGTGGTGACATTACTAGTTCATCATCGCAGTAGCATCTGAAACTGGATGCAGTCCTTTTTGGGGAAGTGGCAGAGATGCTTCAGCACAACTTGAAAAACAATTTCAAAACATTTGACTAGACACCCAATTTGCTATGGCAACATTACTGGATCCCAGATATAAACATGTCTGCATTCCTCCTGAACACATTGACTATGTCAAACAGAAAGTCTTGCAGACAATTCAGATAGAGCAGTGCAGGCAATGCACAGAAGCTGAAACTTAACCTTCTCCTCCTCTTGGGCTATTTCCCATGCTTCCAGTGCCAGGGGGCATCAGTATTAGCATAGTGGTGATGATGATGATGACAGCATTAGATGGGATGAGGAAGAAATTGATGATCCAATTCCAGGAGACACAACAAAAGACATATGGGAGCTGTTTGACACACTATACCGATACCACACAGACATTATGGATGAAGGCACAAACATAATACCAGACTTCATGACAGAAACATATTTAGCAGAGCTGAAATACTGATGCCATCAAATTCTGGCAGGACAGAAAAGTGATTTGGCCTGCACTGGCTAAAGTGGCTTTGTACTTTCTTGGATGTCACCCAACACTGGTTGCTTCTGAATGGTGTTTCAGCACAGCTGGAGATATTACCTCTCCACATTGCTCTAGCAGATCCAGACAATATTGAATTCCTAGTCTTTCTGAAACTGAATTTACCATACATCAACTTCAGCTGTCTATTCGATTATTTCAAATTCCAGCAGTTGTCTTCAACTAACCCTGTACACCCTGCAGGCAAGTCACCCCGCACTCTCACTGGCACTGACAGCACCTCATGCTGGCTCAACACCACAACTTCTAGCAACGCAGTCACCAACAGGGAAAGGATTTGGACCCTGACTTCTTGAGTCCTCCAGAAGACACTACAACAACTGTTACCATGTCATCACCAGCAAGCTCAATTTGAACAGGTGTCAGATGTTGCATTGCCACTTGTCTCAGTGCAACTCAGCTCAGCAGCCTCACATGCTTACAAACAGTTAGTGCTACCTAAATCAGACTGTGATGTCACCAAAATCACTGGCACTACAACGGCAAAGAATGAAAATGGTTGCAGTCACCTCGGCATCATGGGATGGCAGCAGTCTGAGAGGATGTCAGAATGATGCTTTTGTTGGGCAGCAGCTGTTTTAGTAAAGCTGAAAACTAAATATAAAAAAAATTGAAAAACATTAAATATTTACACATAAAAAACAATTAGGATTATAGGCATGGGCTTCAGAACAGCTAAGCAAACTAAGAATTATAATAGCTCTTAACAGTACAATGTATGTGTTAGCAAAAAATTAAAATATTTGCAAAAAATGTAAACAAAATAGGGAATATGGGGGGGAAGGAGCTCCAGCACAGCCAAGGAAACTAAGAATTATGATACCTCTTAGCAGTACGTGTAAGCAATAACAAAAAAAATCAAATATTTACAAAAATAGAAATAAAGAGGAACTGCGGGGAGCAAAGGCTTGAGCACAGACAGGGAAACTAAGAATTCCTATAGCTTTTAGCTGTGAGCATTACATGTTAACGAAAAGGGAAAAGAAAAAGAAAAGAAAACCAAGGAAGCTAAGAATTCCTATAGCTCTTAGCAGTGAGTACTACATGTTAGCAAAAAAGGAAAAAAAATACACAAATATTAAACAATGCAGGGACTATGGAGTGGGGTGGAGGCTTGCACTCAGCCAAGGAAACTAAGAAATCCAGAAGCTTTTAGCATTACATCTTTACAAAATATAAAAATAAAAACTTAAAAATTAAAAATAATTAAAAAAGTAAATATGCAAGTTTTGGAAAGTAAGATCAGCAAAGCAATGCCCTTGTATAGTATGGTAGTACTTGGACTTATTTTGGAGGCCAAAATCTTTTGAGGGGGATTTATTTTGAAAACCTATGTGAAATGAACACAAACTGGCATGAAGGGCACAGCGAGCCTTTAATTCAGCAAAGGAAACTGTAAATTCCTGTAGTTCTGATGACAGTGCTGAGCAGTCATGTGTTTGGCAATGGTTATCCCCAGCCATTGCATGCTAGCACTGCCTACCACACATAAGCTATAGTAATTCATGCCCATTACAGACCTCAAGGCTTTTCCTCCTTGTCTGTAGTGCATTTTTATGCCCTATGCCAGTTACTAAATAGTGAGCTGAAGTGAGTCGTCTGAAGTGTTGAAGCTGAACTGAATTTTACCCCCAGCATTGAAGCCAAACTGAACTTTGCTCACCCTTGCACTTGGCTGAATTTGCAAGAGGCTTTTGTATCGATACAGAATGAAGAAGGAACAGCTTTGCATCAATTTGTAATTTCTAATGACGTTTGCACCAGTTTTCAGGCAGCTTGGATCAGATGACCTGGCTCGTGGCACAAGCAAGTCTGCGTCAAAATAACTGCCTGCAGGTTGGCGCAAGCATGCTTATGTCAAATAAATTCTGTACCAGCCCCTGATAGTAATTTTCAAAGAATGTCAGTCATACCTTGCATCAGAAATTGGATGTACCTGGTAGCCCAGCCAGAGCTGGTCTTTTTGACTTTGGATCATATACTGTAAATAGGCCCACAGAATACAGGCAGAGTTGAGTCAAACCTACAAAACCATGACTGCATGAGCACAAGCCACATAACTGTTAAAGCACTGAAATACAATGCCAGGAACAGCTGCTCAAATGGCCAGTATGACAGCCAGTGCTACAAGGAGTTGGAGATAAGCCCAGCAACAGGCAAGGGATGTTGGGAGGGCAGGCTAAAAATACAGCAGTGACCTCATAGGTGATTTACTGCTTGGGTAAACTATAGGTGCACACCATACAATGACTCGATGGACTAGCAGTCTACGGCATGATACTGACTCAACAGTAAACTGATCATGGAGCTGTGCAATGAATTCCAAATAGGCATTCGCAGCAGAACACACAGGTATCAGTGGAAGTGAAGGTCAGTGTTGCCCTATGTTTCCTGGTGACTGGGACCTTTCAATCACCAACAGACAATACCCTTGGAATCTTACAGTCCTCTGTTTCCAAGTGCCTCAGACAATTCCTGGTGGCACTGCTATGCAGAATACAGTGGTACGTCATGTGCTGACAGGATGCACAGCAGTGAAGCATGGGTTCTGCAGCATAGCATAACTCCCATGTGTACTGGGTGCAATAAACAGCACACAAATTGCCATAAAAGCCTGACAGTTGATGAGGATGCCTATGTGAACAGGAAGGTATATTGTTCTGTGAATATGTAAGTGGTATGCAACTGCCAATGTGGTGTCCTGAATATGGTCAGAGAGTACTCTGGATTAAGTCATTATGCATACATATACAGGTATAGTGGACTGTGTGAAACATTTTAACGTGGAGACATGCAGAATGGAGACATGCTGAAGTGAGTCAGCTGAAGTGCTGAAGCTGAACTGAATTTTACCCCCCCACCATTGAAGCCAAACCGAACTTTGCTCACCCTTGCACTTGGCTGAATTTGCAAGAGGCTTTTGTATCAATACAGAATGAAGAAAGAGCAGCTTTACATCAATTTGTAATTTCTAATGAAGCTTGCACCAGTTTTCAGGCAGCTTGGATCAGATGACCTGGCTTGTGGCACAAGCAAGCCTGCATCAAAATAACTACCTGCACCATGGCACAAGCATGCTTATGTCAAATAACACTTGTATATCCCGTGTATATCCTTGTATTATTTGACATAAGCATGCTTGCATCATGGAGCAGGCAGTTATTTTGCCGCAGACTTGCTTGTGCCATGAGCCAGGTCATCTGATCCAAGCTGCCTGAAAACTGGTGTAAGCTTCATTAGAAATTACACATTGATGCAAAGCTGCTCTTTCTTCATTCCGTATTGATACAAAAGCCTCTTGCAAATTCAGCCAAGTGTAAGGGTGATGGTTAATAGGTAAGTGCATGATACATACACCTGTGTGATATGAACCCTCCAAACTGGATATACAAGTGTCACAATCACAGACAGTAATGTGTTAAATTACATATCAGTGGTGTAAGCCACAAGCCAACTACACTATACGGCCACCTGGTGCACCATTATAGAAGGTGCACAGTACAGTGACATACAGTATATAACCACAGAGAAGACACATATGCACATGTACCAGTATAACACTCAAAAAAATAGTTTTTACCCTTATAGTTACAGCATGTATACAGTATATTGGATGTGGGGTAGTGTAGAAGGGAGAGATGAGTGGTAGGGGTGGCAAGCACTATCTGTTTATAAGAGCTTACCCTACTATATCCTAACTGTTTGATATATTAGTAAAACTTAGTGTATTTATTTGCTGCTGTTATTATTTGTATTTTCTTGTTATGTAAAGTACAGAGCCTGTGGGATTGGGTGCCTAAGAAATAAATATACTACTGCTACAATGGGGCACCGCATGTCATGCTACATGGATCACCGGTAGAGCATAGACTGGTCATGCACTGTGGTGCATGGTTGAATGCTTATATACATGCCACCAGAGCTAACCAGTGCATTTTATTACCACATATGACAGTGGATCCAACTTCAGCCATGGCTGATGACATCTGTAGTGCATCCAGAGACTGAGGATGGCAGGAAGTACAATGTTGCATGTGCCATGACATGTTCTGTGACTAAGAGGGCTTTTGGACTCCTGAATATGTGGTTTCAGTTCCTCAATAGATCAAGGAGAAAATGCAATACCCTCCCATAATGGCAGGCCAAATACTCCTGGCATTGCAGCATCTTGCATAACTTTGCCAAAGCACACAGTATAAACATAACTGAGGTGAATGTGGACCATGACAATGGTCATAGTGATGGAGATGATGACAACCTGGCTTCCATGCCTATAGAGGTAAACCCAAAGGCAGGGCCTGTAGCAGCTCACTGATATGCCAGGGTGCAACTGATCCCACTCCCCATGATGAAGAGGGATTGTTCCCTCGAAGCACCAGGGTAATGTTTGTGTGTCCTCATGTTAAAGCAGCTTGCTTTTCTGAATTTGTCTCCACTCTCCAGTTGAGTGTTTCACTGCTTAAAATCTTTTGAAGTATTATGTCAGTTCTAGTGACTGATCCTAGAAGTGGCCTGCAAGCTTCTACATTTGTGTTCTTTTGCAATAACCACTTTACCTGACCAGTTCCATGGGCACATAACAACAGTGATGCCAGTCAAACTCTCAACCAACAGCCCATGCACTTAGGCAGTACACTAACTGGCACAAACAGTGGCAGTGGCCACCATCTGGCTGGACCTCCAGGCAGACCATCTGCCATCTCTAGAGCTAGGGAACTCCCTAGCCAGTCAGGTAGCCCAACACCTGGCCCACCTGCCAGCTAGCCTATCCAGTCAGCACAAAAAACCATGAATACACAAAAATGAACAGTTATGTCTGACAACAACTGGAAAATGGCAAACAAACCAACTGTGAGTAATTTCCTGAAATATGCAAGCAGAAGATATGCTAGGCTGTCACCTGGATCTGCTTTCATGTAGCAGCCATCAGTGGTAAATATTTTATTTTATTTTATTTATTTATTTGTTCTAGGATTACAAATACCTTTGAGGCAAGGCTCTTTTACAAAGGTTCCACGTCATTGGTACAATTGAGACAATCATGAGCAAAGATAACAGTTTATAAAATAAAAAAAAAATAGTCTTGTAGATGAAAAAAGAACAATAAGGTGAAACTTTGGGGAGGGAGAGGGGAAAGGGAAAGGAGGAGGGTGAAATCAGGGAGACTAAGTGGATGGGAGAAAAGGGGAGGAAGGTTGGGGGGGACAGAGGGAGGAGAGGTGGAATATATGTGTTGTGAGAAAGATGAACCCTAGCTGTAGAAATAATCATCTACCCAACCACCATTAGGAGTGGGACATAGCATGTTGCCCACAGTCAGTGCATAAGGTAAGTCATTACATGATGTTACTCAAGGTAGATAATGTCTGTAACTATCCTTGTGATATGTATTTGTAATGCATATGTACTACCTGTTCCAGCACACATGGATGCCAGTGATGGCCAATTCCCCCTGCACTGTGTAATAGCCACACATTACATATGTCATTAGGGAGAAGGGCAGGGGTAAATGGAGAAAACGAGAAAGGCAGTAAGGACAGGGAGGGGGCCAAAAGGAGTAAGGCCATCAAGAAATGGAGGGTAATGAGTACCAATGTCCATAGTCTGGGCAACGTGCTCCCTGAACTGGTGGCTTTGGCGGAAAAGGGATGCCTGGATATTGTGGCAGTCACAGAAACATGGTAGACAGAGAATCATGACTGGGATGTTAACATACCAGGGTACACAACCCAGAAGAGAGACAGGGAGGGTAGAAGAAGGGGAGGAGCAGCTCTCTATGTAAGGGAAGGGATAAAAGCAATGGAACAAAAGAGTAAACAGGGAGGAGAGGAGGCACTGTGGGTCACTTTAGAGACTGGAAATGGCACCACAATCCATGCAGGGGTTGTATACAGACCCCCATCTCAGGGGGAGGGAATGGACAAGGATATGATAGAAGGCATCCTTAGGATGGCAGAGAAAGGGGAGATATTGTTGATGGGGGACCTGAATATGCCAGATGTTAACTGGAGTACCTTTGCTGCAGCCACATCCAAGAGCAGGGCCATTCTCGATGCCCCACAGGGAGCATGCCTCAGAAAGCTAGTGTTGGAACTGTTACACGAGGTCCCTGCACCCTAATTGGTACCCTTTGAGGTACTCCGTAGACAGCTAGCACTTAGATATATGTTATACTAACATATAGGACTAAGGGCATCTACCGTACAAGAGTAGATGTCAGGATGTGAATGCATATTATTGTAATACACTTTGCTTGCTAATACATATATTCTGCTATGTATTTTCTGTGTATTTCTTACTTGCAAGATGCCAAGACACCTGTGTCCTTGGAGTAATTATAATATGTAAGATGACATTGCCACCTTTTGGTGATTTGTACCACTACACTGAGTTATGTAAGACTCTGTAAAAGAACTCTTTTGTTCTCAAACTGATGAGTTTACAGAATTGTATAATGTTATCTTGGACCGTGGAGCCACCTCTAATTTAGCCAATAGGGCTCATCTCTGTAACTAGAAATGTTTCTGTCTTACGGTAACCATAGTAATTATCATAGGTATATAATGTAATACACTAGTCTTGTACCGGGAGATCCCAGGAGACACAGAGAAACCTCGAGGTATAGGGAACTTAGCACTGGCTCCCAGTTCGAATTGGTAAGAACTGCTTAGGGCAACTGTGATTTATCCCTTGGTAGTAATAAACTTGTTTATTACTCTAATGCAACATGTTTGTGATTACTTGCATTCCCAATATTGTCAAGAATGTGAAAGTGAAGTTTAGACCTCCTAACAGAACCCACTCCAGAGTGAGAAATCTTAGACCTCGTACTGTCAAACGGGGACAGTGAGAGGATCTCAGATCTAGAAGTGGGTAACCACCTTGGAACAAGTGACCACCAAACAGTGTGGTTCACAATAAACTCAGCTGCAAAGTCAAGCCATACAAAAGTGAAGGTACTGGACTTCAGGAGGGCTGACTTTGTCAAAATGGGAGAGTGCCTTAGAAAAGCATTAGCAAAATGGCAAGAAGGAGGGATGAGGCAACAATGGGGAAACATCAAAACTGCTATCACAGAGGCAACACGCCTTTGTGTGAAGCAAATAAACAAATCAAAATGAAAGAAAAAGCCACCATGGTTCTAAAAAGAGATGTCAGGGAAAGTTAGGGAGAAAAATATAGCATTTAGGAAGTATAAGGAAACACCGAAGGAGCAGGACAGAGAACAGTACCAGTTAAGGCAGAAGGAAGCAGAGAAGACAATCAGAATAACAAAGGCCCAAACTGAGGAAAAGATAGTCAACTCAGTTAAGAAGTGGGATAAAACCTTTTATAGGTACATTAGGGGGTGTAGAAAGACAAAGGGAGGGATAGTGAGGCTGAATAGAATGGTCAGTGGATGGGCAGAGAAGGACAGTGAAAAAGCAAGGATACTGAAGGAATACTTCTGCTCAGTATTCACAAAAGAGGAGGAGGGAGAGGTACCTAATCCAATTAACAGAAGCTCTCTGGATAGGGGGGTTGATAACAGTCCTTTCACAGAAGAAAGGGATCTGAAAGAACTCCTAAATCTGAAGGTGGACAAAGCAATGGGGCCTGATGGGATTCACCCCAAAATTCTAAAAGAATTAAGGGGAGAACTAGTGATATCACTGACTACCCTTTTTAACAAATCATGGGAGGATGGTGTGGTACCTGAAGACTGGAGGAGGGCAGATGTGATTCCCCTTCACAAAAGTGAGAGCAAGACAGAGACAGGAAACTACAGACCTGTCAGTTTGACCTCTGTGGTAGGGAAAATGATGGAATCACTTCTGAAGGAAAGAATTATTGAGTACCTAGAGGCCAGTGGGGCACAGGACCCAAGAGAGCATGGCTTCACAGTGGGAAGGTCATGTCAGACAAATCTAATCTATTTCTTTGACTGGGCGACCAAAGTAGTAGACGAGGCAGGGGCTGTGGACATGGCCTACCTAGACTTTAGCAAGGCATTTGACACAGTCCCACACAAAAGATTAATAAACAAATTAGCCAGCCTGGGAGTGGGTCCCAGGGTGGTAGCCTGGGTAAAACATTTTCTGGACAACAGGACACAGAAGGCAATAGTATTTGAAGTCCACTCTGAAGAAAGAGGGGTTACTAGTGGGGTACCGCAAGGTTCAGTACTAGGTCCAGTCCTTTTTAATTGTCTTTATAAGTGACATTGCAGAGGGACTGGAAGAAAAAGTATGCCTCTTTGCAGATGACACATAGATCTGCAACAGAGTTGATACACAATGGGGTTGGAAAGGATGAGAAGGGACTTGGCAAGGTTGGAGGAATGGTCAGAAGTATGGCAGCTTGGATTCAATGCAAAGAAGTGCAAAATAATGCACCTGGGAAACAAAGACCCAGGGGAAGAGTGCACAATGGGGGGATGGGGGGTAACAACAACAAAAATGGAAAGGGACCTGGAAGTAATCATATCAGATGACCTTAAGGTTAGTAAGCAATGTGAGAAGGAAGTAGGGAGGGCTGGGGGGATACCGGGATGTATAGGGAGAGGCATCACCAGCAAAAAACAAGAAGTTGTTATCCCTCTGTACAGCCTGTTGGTGAGACCCCTACTGGACTACTGAATCCAGTTCTGGAAACCCCATCTCTGCAAGGACATTGACAGGATGGAGGCAGTCCAGAGGAGGGCAACTAAAATGATGCAGGGTCTGCAACAGAAGCCATCCGAGGATAGACTAAAGGAGCTTAATATGTATACCCTTGAGGAAAGGGGGGGGCATGATTAATACTTTTAAATACCTCAGTGGAATCAACAAAGTCCAATAGGGTAGTATCTTTCAGAAAATGAGATGTGCAAGAACAAGGGGACACAATTTGAAGATACAGGGGTGGCAGCTCAGTGGCAATGTGAGGAAGTATTTTTTCACAGAGAGGGTGGTGGATGCGTGGAACTGCCTTCCTGAGGAGGTTGTGGGGTCTAAAACTGTGGGAGAATTCAAGAATTTATGGGACAGACATAAGGCAATTCTTGTGGGGGAAGGAACAAATAGACTGTTGGTTAACTAGGATCTGCAGCTTATCCTGTAGGTAGGGAAATGTGCAGACTAGGTGGGCCAGTTGGTCCTTATATGCCATCAAAGTCTATGTTTTTATGTTTCTATACAATAAGTGCAGCACAAGGAAGCTTGTGCACCATCAGATGACCGTACAGAGGGAAAAGGGGGATTCTGGGATACAGTAATGGCACTGAGGAATATTATGAAGATCAACATACTGTATACCATATATAATGTATGTATAATATATGTATACATTATCGTGTCTGATATGTCAGCCCATGTGATGGATGTCCTGCAAATGGAGCATTTACTTGGAACACAGCCCTCTGCGTAAGTTGTCTTAGAAAATAGATATGAAACATCCTAGTTTTTAATTGGCTGAGCACCTCACAAAAGGTCACATGTATGTGCCAAAAGAAACTGAGGAAAGGAAAGTCCCAGCGCTAGGCTAGCATTATACCTG
The DNA here is from genome assembly GCA_016271365.2 of Neoceratodus forsteri. Taxonomy (NCBI): domain Eukaryota; kingdom Metazoa; phylum Chordata; order Ceratodontiformes; family Ceratodontidae; genus Neoceratodus; species Neoceratodus forsteri. The sequence goes on from CM057458.1 coordinate 897,420,632, forward strand.
GCATATTAGTGGCACTGTACAGAGGTGTGCAGGCACCTTACATCCATGTGTTTACCATTGCTTACCCTGATCATTCCTTGTCAGATGCACTCACCCCATGCCTTCCCTGATCCCAGACCTGTAAAGAAGACATAAACATAGCAAAGTACCTCATACCTGCTGCCATAATAAATGGATAAAAGTAAAATGGATAACAGCATTAACACGGCTGTCAGTCTTGCCCTCTCCTGAACATTGGCCATGATCCCACTGCTTGTGCTGCCTGCTAGTCTGCCTTTCTTGTAATTTTTCCACCCCACAATTCATGAAACAGACTTAGCAAGATCACCTCACTCATTGTGCCATCTCCTCTGCACTGCTTCTTGGGTTTGGGGAGGATGACCACAGAAAGTTGCTGTATAGAAAAGATTGAGGTAAATACCAGCACATTCTATTGGCAAGTGTACCAGCTGATGGACAACTGTACAGTAACAGTGTTATAATGACTGTGTATCAGTTATCCCATAGGGAAACCCGTTATAATTCAGAATTATATCCCACTGGTTAGACTGGGGAGCACACACTGAGTTTACCTAAAGCTTGCTTGTGCACACTATAACTGTAGTTGCATTCAGTATTTTATTTATTTATTTAGTTTTTGTTGACTGGAAAAAGAGAGCTTGACAGTTCAGCCTTTTTTCCGTCTTGTCCTGGGGAGGGAGGTACAGATGGAGCCAACTGAATTTGAACCAAATTCAGCTGTTAGTGCCTTTTTTTAGTGAATGGGGGTAGTTTTACCAGGATACTGGATAAATTCCCCTACTGTCTTGTAGAGGAATGCTCTGGCCATCTGGCTGCAAGCCAAGGTGGCCGAGCAGGTGGAGGAAGGTGAAGGTGCAGTGGGTATAAGGGAGAGGGCCTCTTTCCCTAATACCTGTATTATGGTTGTCTGAGCCCTCCGAAGTTCTGGGTTCTAGTTCTAGTCTAGAACTTTTGAACAAGTTCTAGAATTCTAATCTTTTTTAGAACTTTTTAGAACTCGGGCCCTATTTTTTAATTGTGCTGCCAGTAATGAAGATAGTAATAAAATACATGTGAAGGAAAAACTGTTCAATACAAGGGCAGAGAGAAATTATCATGTGTGACACTGATGGGAATACAACTAGGTTTATCTATGGTTTCTTTTGTTTGCTAAAGCCAGCAACTTACCCAACAGGCCCACCCACCCACCCGTATGTTAAAGGTTTTTCTACTGCAGCTGCATCATAGTATCTTAGTGAAAAATAATGGCACATTAGCCATTTATGCACTCAATTATGTATACTCATCATCATGAATTATGAGAAAAATATAACTGTTATTACCTAATCTCAGCTATTTGCTGCTTTCTGTTTTAAATCAATAAATCAAAAGTTGCTATGTTTAAAAGAAAGCTTTTATAACAAAGTCAAGTCAAGGTACTGCAGCAGCAGCACGTATAACTGTTGCAAAACATATGTTATAATGCAGTCAGTTAAGACATTTGAATAAAAAAAATTTGCCAGTCATTGCTGTTGGCAAAAAATGCATACAATTTTCTAAGATAATGCATACATATATCAGCATTCTTGTTGGCAAATTGAAGTAATACATACAACTTTCTAAGATAATGCATCTTTCCAACTGATACGTCAATAAAATCTGTATTTCAGTAACATAAATAAAAAAGTGGTTTCCTCACCACATACTAACTTAAGGAACATTTAATGTAGCTGCAGCAGTTGGCATGTGATGTTTCAGGAACAGTGTCTGTCAATCCCATTATGCATCAAATTATCACTACTTGTAAAGCAAAAACACTTTATGATTAGGCACATTCTGTAAAAACTGCTGATGCAGATTTTCTTTTATTACTGATTCCTTTCTTCTTTTTTAAACGGGACAGGACACTTGTGCTAGGTGGCAGCAGTTCGCAATGTACTTAATGAGGAAAAAAAAAACTCTCCCATACCATCGGTCTGTCATCATCTTTTTCCTCACCATCCCCTGCTGATCATGAATCTGTAAATAAAAGGACTAAAACAACTCCCCCCTTTCGTCCCCAGCACCCATTCCACTTTTCTTCCACCACCCTCATCCATGCAGTAGCACCCATGCCACCCTTTTACACCCATGTTAAAACCAACCTCCAACCCTCACCCACTCTCAAGCACATATTCCACCCTCCTCCCTCACCCAAATGTTTAAACTACCCCCACGCTTACTCATGAACTGCCATTCATGTCACCCTTCTCCTTCCCGCACCCATGTTAAAACCCACTCCCCCAACCATCACCCAAGCACCAACAACTATGCCATGTTTCTCCCTCCTGCATCCACGTTAAAACCAACCTCCAATCCTCACCCATGCACTAGCATCCATGCTATCTTTCTTCTTCTTCTTGCATCCAAACCCACCCTCCAGCACCCATTCTACCCTCCTCCCTCTCTCAAATGCTAAAACTATCCCATGCTTACTCAAGAAAAATGAAAGTCTAAAAGAGCCATACTTATCTGTTCCTTAATAAACAACACTTATATGAAAAACTGTCTCTTCAGTTGCTTTCTTCTTATGGACAACATTCTGTACAGTTCTCTTCATGGAACCAGTAATTTGAGAGTTGTTGCTGTCATGCCATGGTTTGCGTACAACAGAATGTTAAACATGAGCTATTGCGGTATGAGACCTTTGCTTACAGAATGATATGTGCTCAGCCATGACATAGGTAAAACTCCAGATGACTCTGTTTCCGGAAGAGACTTGTAACAGGATGCTTCCCACAGAAACATAACAATACAAAATACAGTTTTTCCCATCACTTTCATTCAGTAAAGTAAGTTACATATGGATCATTTTGGTTTATGGCTTACATATCTGTAATTGAAAAAATAATAAACAACTACTAATTAGAACTCATTGTTGTTGTTGGTTTTTTTTTCGGTTGTTTAACCAGGTGAGGCACACTAAACTGAAAACTTGTTTGCAGGAGCATCCTGGGAACACAGGGAAGTTAAGTGACTTGCTCAGGGTCACACAATATGTAAGTGGGGGCTGTGGGATTCAAACCCAGGTCTCCAGATTTGCAGCTCAGGACCTTAAACCACTGTGCTGTACTGCCTCTTTAAAACTGAAAAATAGCCCGTCCCTGGTCCCAGCCCATACTGATGCACCATAAAGTCACAGAAGGTAAATCCAAAAATATATGTTTGCATTTTAACTATAAATAATATGATACAGAAATGATTGACATGACAGTGTCCCTTTTATGCCAGATTTGGCCCTGTTCCCACTGATGTTAAAATTGCCCTGTATATAGAACTTGATGACTTTAGACCCTAGCTACAAAGCAGTTTGCCGTGAAATGGTGAAAGTTTTTTGGGGGGGGGTAGTAGATCGAGAAAGGAGAGAGACAATCCAAGTCATCACAGTCTGTGAAAGTTTCCTTTTTTGTCCAGAGAGAGACTCTGTCCCACACAATATTTACCAGCCACCACCATCTGAGTTGTCATCACCATCAGCATCCACAACATCAACCACTTCAGTATCAGTTTGTATACTCTTGTAGGGATACGAAAATCTTGACTTACTAACTTTAATAAAAGTTAACGTGTGTACATTTTCTGGCAGCAACCTATTTCTGGTGTCAGTCACAATATTGCCAGCTGTACTAAACATGTGTTCTGAAGAGACACTTGTTGCAGGACAAGCAAGATATTTACAGGCTTCATCATACAGCTCAGTCCAAATCGACTTTTTTGATCTCCAGTGTTCAGAAGGGCATGCATCAATGGAATAGGCAGTTCTTGCAGGTAACTGTCTACCATGATGGACAGAGAATGCTCAGAAGAGGAATCAACATACCCTGGTATGGCAGCAATTTGGGAAAGGTTTTGCCACAGATTTAGCTTGCTACTAAGGGTTGAAGAAGTGGCAGTTGTGGAACAACTACTGTTAATGTTTGGTGACTTTTCCAGTTCTGTATCCCTTTGTGAAGATGAGCTTGCATGTTGTGGCGATGACAACCTGAGGGTACTGTGCGTGTCTGTGTTTGATGCCTGTGAGTGCTACAGCTCATCTAGCAACAGACATTTGTACTGCTCTGTATCATCTGTTTTTTGGAAGATGTATAGCCTTGAACCTGGGATCTAAGAGAGTCGCAAGGATGTAGTGTTTTGATTTCGTCATTGTAACTAATTTGTCATTGGTTTTGAAGCGCTCGCTCATTCTCTTTGCGAGATTCCCATGATACAGCCGACATGTTGTCTGAGCTTCAGAGTGGTCTTTTTCTATCTGTAGATTTAGAACACTAAGATGGTGTGAAATCAGCATAATAGGTGGAATAACCTGACTCACAGATACATCTTCAGAAGTCATGTCCCTTGTAGCTGTCTCAAAAGGAGCTAGGATGCAGCACACTGTCTCCATTAATTTCCATTGCAGCACAGATAGCATAATGCCATCTCCAATAATGTAATTGGAGCAATACTCATGTACAGCTTGCTTTTGCTCCAAGAGGTGCTGCAGCATATACAGTGTTGAGTTCCTACTAGTGGAAACATTTTGAATCAGCTTTTGCTGGAGCAGCTTGTGTTTTTTTTTGCAGTTTGGACAATGTCCATATAGCCTTGGTTGAAAATGAAAAGTGAGTCACAATTTTTTGGCAAACAGCAATCATTCCATCCACTTGAGTTTCATTGCTGAGAAACCCTGTGACAATTAAATGTAAGCAATGTGCAAAGCAAGAAGCATGCAGAAATCCTCCATCCTGTACAGCATTCAAGATGTTGACTCCACTGTGACTTACTATGAAGCCACATTTTAGACCATGAGAATAAACCCATTCATCAAGGAGGTCATTTAGTTCCTGCAAGATGTTTGCAGCTGTATGACTTTGTCCAAACTTCTTTATATGCAGCAGCGCCATCTTTTGGGATGTCTTAGTTTTTGGAGAAGCACAAGAAAACGTGACACAATGAGCAGTAAGAGACATGTAATCTATGTTTTGAGTGCTGGTCCACATATCTGTTGCAACATAAATAACCCTGCCCTCTGCAGTTTAAAGTGCAAGCATCACTGTCACTTTTAAAGCCTGATAAATGCTTGGTATTTCAACATAGAAAAAGTATCTTCGATGAGGAACATTGTAACGTGGCTCTGCTAGTTTCATGAGCTCCCTAAAATCCTTATGATCTACCAAACAGTATGGGAGAAGGGCTCCAGCTAACAGTTCACCAATTCTGTGATTAAGATGAAGGGTCTTTGGATGATTTTTAGTAAAAGTATTCTTCCTTTCAAATGCCTGAGACAGTGTTGGCTGTTTACAACATGTCCCTGCTGGTTTATTATACATCGTGCTTCGATGGGCAGATGGACGCTGGGATGGTGAACTAGGACTTATACATTCAGTGCCATCACTGGATGTGCAACTGGTACTAATGGTGCTTGCATTGGTGGTAACAGTGATCCTAGTGCTGGCAGTGGTTCTGTCCACATCAAGTTCAGACAATTCAGTATCCATTTTAGATTCCTGACTCTTCTCACCTGTGGTCTGGGAGATGGAGGACATGGGTTTTGGATGATCAAGCAAAACTGAATGCTTTTTCAGATGGTGTTTAAGAGCTGTAGTGCCAAGGTATGAAGCAAATTTACCACGGCCTACACTCTGTTTACACAGGGAACAAATTGCTCTGCATGAATCAGTTTTACAGACAGAGAAATAATTCCACACCTCAGATGTGACGGATTTTGTTCAAGTGCTAGGAAGATAGCTAAAGACTGTTTGTGTCTTTTCATCTGTCCTAAAAGGAGCCAGGAAATGCTCCTTGGTGCTAGAGGAGTGGGCAGAGGATTTTGATGGATTTTCATTTTTGACCGACACAGAAGTGGTGGATTCAATGGATACATCCTTGTCATTGCCAACAGTGCTGGATGTATTTGCAAGTGCACTACCTGATTCATTGTCAGCAGACTTGCTCATTTCACTTTGTTGAGGAAGTAGTGATACATCACAAGATACAACAGTGTCAGACTGAGACAAAGAGCTACTGTCTGAGTCAGAGAGGGACTCACTGTCACTTGCATTATTACTGCTAGTCACAGGCGTTTTAACAGCATGAACGGCATACCTTATAGTGCCTCTCTGTGTGACCCCAGCAGCTACACAGGTTTTCTTAAAATGTCCCCCTTTACCACACTTCGTTGTTGCTCTTTCGCTGTTTGCTGAACTTTTATCACGTGAAACATTTTGGTTATTTCTGCCAACACCAGGATTACCACTACCACCAACACCTCCTCTAACACAAGCACCAGATGCTTCATTTATGTTGGTGTCAGCCATAACAGTACCAGTATACTGCACACACCCACACAATTCCTGTGTAAGAAAGCTATGTGATCTGTGATCTCTGGCTACAATTCCAAAATGTTATTTTGGCTGTGTGACACTGTGATGCAGTGGACTGAAAGTAATTGAAGAATATGATGGTTTGCAACTAAAGTATCTCAGGTTCAAGGCTTACAGAATGATTGAGATGCTGGGCATAGGCATATACATAGCAGTCAAGAGGCACACAGCAGCAGGGTGATGGGCAGACTACAAGAGACAGAGTTACACACACAACCCAAGGAAAGAGATTTTTCTGTCTCTCCTCCCAACAGGAAAATATATCTTTAGGCTTTTGTCACATATTTAAGGATAATGCCACCATACAACTGGCCACTGGACTTCACACAGTAACACACACACTGGGTAAGGTACAGTGCAGTCAGGAAGCACAGAGCAGCAGGATCATGTACTGAACACAAAAGACAGAGTTACACGCACAACCCCAAGGAAAGAGAGACAAAAGAGATGCCACCACAAAACTGGCCACTGGGCTTCACATGGTAACACACACTGAGTAATAGCCAGGTAAGTGCAGTCAAATGGCACAGGCAGCAGTAGGGTGACTTGATGGCCACCTCACAGAAGATGCAATGGAGATTTTTTTAAGGAGAAAGTTTACTGAAGCCCCCCAGCACAGTCCTGGCTGACAGACCCATGTCTTCCTTCCAGACAATTTGTGGGTGGGACTGGGAACAATTTTTTTTTTCCTTTTTGTGGGCTTAGAACATCAAGTTTCACACGATCAGTAAAGTGTTTTAATGTAACCTCTTTTTTCCCAAAATAACATAATATTCACCCCTCCCCAGCCAAGAAGCTCTCCCAAGTGTGCCACGGCCTACAAGTCACAATTGTGATTTGCAAAGAAAATGTGTTTAATTCAGCAAGCAGCTTGAGGCATGTGTGACTGAGCACTAGCACACAGGCAGTCTCCAGGCAGCAGTCTGCAGGTTACCTAATTCCTGACCCTGAGTACTCCCAACCGTTTAGCTCCTTTCTCGGTTCCCACCCTAGTTTCTTTCCTCAGTTCCCGTTCCTGAGATTCCTGACTCCCCACCTGCCCATTAACTTTTTTTTTAATTTTCAGGCACGTACACACTCGTACAGGACCAGGTTTGATAACAAAAACAGTTGCTCGTCTCATCACACGCACAACTGAACTGAGAGCACACAGACGCTGCGGCTCCTCCTTCTCCACTACAAGACTGAATGGCAATGGAGCCACAGCTGCGCAGATGACTTCAGCAGGATCCCTCAACTCGCAAGACTGACTCGAGTCACACTACCACCACCTGAATGCATAGCAGATGGTCAGGTGGTTGGTACAGTTACACTAGCGTGACAAGTCAACTACAGCTGCCCCCCCAACAATAATACTGATGGGAGCGGGGAGTGAACTGAGCTGCATTATTCAGCTGGTGCCAAAATCAGGAACAACAGGAATGGGAGGGATGCAAAGCAAAAGCACAAAGAAGTGAGAAGATCTGTGGATGATTCAAACCCTTTTCCGAACCCTGCAGTGTTTGAGTTCTAAATTAAAACTCGAACACCACGGTTCGAGGAGGGTTCAAATCTTCCTCAAACTAGTTCTGACAACACTAATCTGTATGCTTGAGGACCAGCATGGAACACAATGAATGCACAAAAGATGATGCTGAAGTACTCACAGATTCCAATGAAGTGGAAAGAGGGCAAAATGTGATGGAACTGGAGCAGTTGTTAGTTGAGGAGGAGGAGAAACTGAACACAGCACTAGAAGAAAGGAAAAAAAAAACATTTACTTCAACTTGTTGCTGAGGAGGAAGCCAAACATGTTAGAGAAAAACAAAGGCTGTATGAAGGTAAGAAATTATCTTCCTTTTCTGGGGAGCGAGTAACAGTTTCTGTCAGCTCTTCACCTGTAATTGACACAGTGCTGGACTTTCCAGCTGGAGAGATATTTCAAATAAACCCCTGATTACAGACACTAAAGTGCTATCAGAGGCTGAAGTGTTGCTAATTTACCCTACAGAGTCAGAAAAAATATTAGCTATTTCTACAATCAGGGCTACTGATAATAGTGTCTGTGTGCTGCCTACAGCTTCTACTTCTTCACAAAATGGTTCCTACCGGCTATCTCTGGGAGGTAATTTGCCCAGCGGCCAGGTCCAATCCCAGAGCCCAACCATACCGGGTAGAATGACCAGGGAAGGTTGGACCAATGACCTTTGACCTGATCCTATTGGAAGCTAGGAATAGCCACCAGTGAGGATGGGCAAAGAGGGATTACTTAGGGACCGAGCAGGAGAGGATCAGTCTTTTTCTGCCTGGACCAGACAAGAAAACAGTGAAAATCCAACGGACAATGCAATCCAAAGACGAAGACGTGGTGGCAGTTCAAGTTAGTGGAGTCATCCCAGGCCCATGTGGCAGAGAGCAGGTAGCCAGTCTGAAAATCATAGGGTGTTTTTGTGCTACTCCATTGTGGGCCAGGGCCATGAGAATATCAGCTGCAGGAGGGCTTGTAGCCAGGCAGAAAATCACAGGCTGTTTTTTCCTCTCTGAGGTGGGCTGGGACCACAAGTATATCAGTGGTGGGATGATGGAGTGCCGGTTGCATGGTCGGCCCATTTGTCCAATCCCCCCTCCAAAGAACCTCCCCCAGTGTAGCTTGCTGCCTTGGCACAGGCGCCCTTTGGGGCCAGCATAGTGATCAGAAGCAGGAAGGGCAGCCCGGGTGAGACACAACACAGGGAAGAAATTGGGCAGAGCTAGTAAAAATGGGATATCCCATGCAAGACTGGAGCAGGGGAAGCAGACTGGATGGGATGGCAAAGGCAGCAGAGACAAGGGAAACTAGGTAGCTTGAGATTGTACGGAATCTGCACACAATTCAAAAAAATATATATATATATACACACACATATATATCTATCTACATATATATATATATATATATATATATATATATATATATATATATATATATATATATATATATATATATATATATATATCTCTCATATATGTATATGTTTTTAGATATTTGGAAGAACAGCATGCTAGCTGTGGAGATAGACTGCCAAGGTACTAACTTGGATCCACCATGGTGGGAGGAGACCTCTCAAGACCAGAAGGGAAGAGCAGGGAGGACCAGGTAGGTGACTCGGGTGGTGGACAAGATCCATAATCCAGGAGAGCAGCCAAATCCAGGGGGCACGAAAAGGAACCGGATGCTTCATTTCTCCCCCTTCCCTGTTGGTACAGTGGTTATGGTGACCATAGGTTCCCATGAGTAGAGATTTTGTGAAGTTTCACTCCTCATTTGAAGTTTTGGCAGTGTCACCAAATCCACCTTCTTGGAGCATTTTGTTGAGTTGCCACCTGTGTTGGAAACTTTGACAGATTGTCTTGCCATTGCTTTGTTTTTTTTCAGAGTGCAAATTGCACTTAAAAAAACCAAAGGAAGGATAAGTCGCATCACCCCCCCCCAGCTGGCAGCCTGACTTCCCTCCCTTGGGTCTAGTACGCCCCACTGCTGACCACCGGCCCCAATCAATCCCTGTGGTGTCTGGTACTCTCCCCATTGCCAGTTGCAGTTCACAGTAAAAAAAATAAATTTTTTTCATGAAATCCCTATCATGATTACCTGGTGTCTAGTGCCCCTGCCACCGCAGATCCCCAGACACAGTAAATCTTGGTATCTACTGCCCCCACCACCGTTGAGTAACATCCAACTCCTATCCCATCTCTGAGTTCACAATATTAAATTAAAAACATGTAATCCCTGGTGTCTAGTGGACCCCCACCCCCAACTCTGTTAGGTAGTGACCCCCACCCACTCCATCCCCCACCCCATCCCTGATCAGGTCACGGGCACAGCCTCCACTCACCTCCACAGCCAGCAGCCCAACTGAGCTCAATGAAGGAGCACGTGCTTGTACAAGCACATGCACATGCTCATTCATTGACAGCTTGCGATCATGTTCTGACATTCCTCAGGGTGTAGAGAAGAGAGGGGCTGCTCCAGTCCTCAGGAGGGGGGGGGTAGGATGGGAGAGAATGGCATTCTGGACACCGGAAGGGTCCACAACACCATTCCCCCCATTCCACCCCCTCCCCGCCTGAGACCAGAGAGCAGCCTCCCTTCTCTACACCCTGAAATACATTAGAAAATGACCTGAAGGCAGGAATGAGCTTACGTTTGTACAAGCATGCGCTCATTCATTGAACCAGTCTGGCTGTCGCCGTGAGGTGAGTGGGAGGATCGCTGGTGGCCCGCTTGGGGTCAGGGTGGGGGTCACTACCTGACAGGGTGGGCGGGGGTCCACTAGACACCAGGGATTGAATTATTTTTTTTTAATATTGTGGACTCATATGTGGCATGGAATCAAATGGCAATCAGTGACAGTGGGGAGGAGGGGCACTAGACACCAGGATTTATTGTGGCCAGGGATTGACAGTTGGGGGGGAACTGGACGCCAGGGAATCAGGATAGGGATTTAATAAAAAAAAACATATTTTTTTTTACACTGTCTGTGAACAGCAGTCTGTGGTTGCGGGGGGTACTAGACACCACAGGGATTGATTGTGGCCAGCGATCGTCGGCAGGATGGGGCATTAGACACCAGGGATTTACAGTAAAAGGTATTTTTTGTGTGCAAAGTGTGGAATTCCACCCACAAAATTCCACACTTCTAAGATCACCCTCCACTCTCTATCCATGACAGGATGCCTCAGGGCCAAAACAAAGGTGTCTCGGGGTATGGCAGGGCCCATGTGCAGTGGCTGCCATCTTGTGGGAGTAAGCAGTCACCATCTTGGGGAGGGAAAACAGATACAAATGGAATGGGAGAATGGGAAGCACCTGGTGCCACAAACACCTTCTTGGGCACAGCAAAAAAAAAAAAATAGCAAGTTGGAGAATATTAGTCTGATTTAAAGGGATGTGGAAGATTTTAAAACACATGTGGGACAGTGAACACAGCAGGGGTATAATCCAGTTGTGGAGTGGGTTGGGATGACAGGCTAAGTAGCCATGGAATGTGGGGGGCTTTAAAAAAAAAATCAGCATGAGATTATCAATAGCTAACCTATCTCCCCCCCAAAAAAATAAAACAAGGATTTTGAATAGGTACAGTATATATACTGTATATATATATATATATATATATAAATAAAATAGAAGGACACTGCCTAACAGGGAGCTGACATGCAGGGATGTGCAGATAGGGCTGGCATTTGAAGATGGTAGAGGCAGAGATAACAACCAGATGCCAGAGCAGGCATGTTGCACAAGTGGCACCCGAAGCAGGGCACCAGTTGTTGCAGCATTGAACTGGGTGGCTGGTGCCTGTGCAGAAGCAGGTTGCGCCAAGAGGTTGCTGCTGTCAGCAGGCTTCTGAGGTTGGGGGGTCATCCCTCTGATGGTCTGGATACTACTGAATAGTGCTGAACTAACAGTTGTGCTCTTTCTCCTTTTTGTTGTCAGGCATCCAAGGACAGTGGAACATGCAGGGTGGGGGGGGGAATGGTTTATAAGCATGAGTGCCAAGGACAAGTCTGCAGGTTGGGAACACAGTGAGGAGGAAGCTTCATGGAACCCCTGGCTGAACAAAAAACCCAGCTAAGAGTTTAAGGAGGCACTACAGCAGCTAATGGAGCTAGAGGGGCACAACTGGTTGCAAGCTGTGATGGGAGAGATGCATGGGCAGCAGTCAGGTTTACCTGGCACATTGCACTACTTGAAGAGGTCAAGAAAGCCCTCCAGGAAACTGTCAGAGGCACTGGCAACACAGGCCAGGGCCACGAAGGTGAGGACAAGCGCAGAACAGATGGATGATCATTCCATGCTAGACGACCTGGAAAGATCAGAACAGCAGCTGTGTGGCTTGGCAGCAGAAGGTTCAGAGGCCAGAAACATGGAGAGGCCTTCACAGGAAACCATAATAATGGACATGGTGGTGAGTGTGAATAATAATAATAATAAATGTATTTTGATATTGCACCTTTCACATATCAAGGCGCTGTACAGCCGAATAAAAACAAAGCACAATAAATACAGATAAAATCAAGAAAATACAGAGTAAGCTTCTCCCCACAAAAAGGTCTTCAGTGCCCGCTTGAAACACTCCACTGTCCTGCACTCCTGAAGCTGATGGGGAAGAGAATTCCAGAGGGTAGGTGCTATAAACCCAAAGGCACGCGCACCAGATGACTTTAAACTTACCCTTGTATTCTCCAGCAACCCCATATCAGCCAAGCAGAGCTGTGGCAGAGGAGTGTAAGGAACCAGGAGCTCTTTCAAGTAATCAGGACCCTATCTGTGTAGGGATTTGTAAGTCAATAGACCTACCTTAAAGGTGATCTGCCACTGAATAGGAAGCCAGTGCAGATCGTGCGGCACGGGGGTAATATGCGTTCTCCTAGATGCCCCAGTCAACAAATGTGCTGCTGCATTCTGCAGTAGCTGCAAGCAGTGGATATCAACCCCAGGAAGCCCTAAGTAAAGGGAGTTGTAGTATTCAAGGTGCGATATCACAAAGACATGGACCAAAACAGGGAGGTCACTGGACGGAACAAGGTGCCTAATCCTAGCAATGTTCCTAAGATGGTAAAAGGCCAGCTTGATGACTGTCGACACCTGATGACTAATGGTCAGGCCATCATCAAGCACCACTCCTAGGTTACGCTCCCATTCAGAGTTGAGAACCTGGGCCCCTCCAGGACTAAACCAGAGGGAACATCAGTCCTCAGGCCCTCTGACCTATGACCAGGGTATACTACCAAAACCTCAGTCTTACCTGGGTTCAACTTTAAACTGCTGGTACTCATCCAATCTTGGATTTCTACGAGGCAGCTGTTCAGTATCAAGATAGCACTAATCTGGTCGGGGGCAAAAGACAGGTAGAGCTTGGTATCATCAGCATAGCAGAGAAACCTCAGCCCATACCATCTTACAATGTCTCCGAGGAGCAGCATATACAGTACACTGTGAATAACATGGGAGACAGCACTGAGCCCTGAGGTACCCAGCAAGGCAGAGAGAAAGCCCTGGAAGAAAAAATACCAGAGACAACTCTGCATTCTACCAGTGAGGAAAGATGTAAACCATCAGAGAACTGAACCCGACAGCCCACAAATGGACCTCAAATGCTCGAGCAGAATCTCATGATCCACAGTGTCAAAAGCTGATGATAAATCAAGGAGAACCAAGATGGAATGGCATCTCCAATCTCTCGCCATCAGGAGATCATTGAGCAGCCAAACCAAAGCAGTCTCAGTGCTATGCCTCTTACAAAAACCTGATTGGAGAGGTTCCTGTAAATTTTGGATAGTTAAATGGTTCTCCAGTTGAGCTGCCACAACTTTCTCAATAACCCTCCCCAAAAAAGGAAGTTTGAGATAGGCCTGTAGTTTGCTAGGTTATCCGGGTCTAAAGAAGCTTTCTTTAGGAGGGGTGTCACCACCCCCTCCTTCAGGGAGCTCGGAAACTCACCCGAGTCCAAAGAGCACCGGACAATCCGAACTTAGACCGGGCCGATGATGTCACTACAACCCAGAATCAGGGAAGTAGGGCCCGGATCCAAACTACAGCAAGTGGGATGCATCCCCTAGATAATCCTAATAATATCTACGAACTCCAGCCGATCAAAGGTACTCCAGGAAACTCTGGGCTCTACGACAAAGTACCGATCAACAGCATCCCCCATAGAGTGAAGTTGGTGGCATTCCTGCCTGATGTCAGCCACCTTATTTGCAAAGAAACGAGTGATCTCATCACACTCATTTTGTGAAAAGACTTGACGTAACCGTTGGCAGGCTGGTTTGCACAGCCTGTCAACGGTTCTGAAGAGTTGAGCCAGTCAGTTCCGTGTGACAGCAATTTCCCTGGACAGGAATTCTGCCTTCTTATGGGAAATTTCTGTTTGATAGAGTTAATAATATTCTAGCAAAATAAGGTGGTCTGCATCTAAGACTGTCCTCTGCCAGTGACACTCTAACCTATGCCCCTGTCTCTGCAACTCCCTTAGAGTCCCATCAAACCATGAGGCCCCAGGGCAAAGCATGAGGGGGCGAACATGGACAGGAGCAATCAGATCGAGAGGTCAAGAAACGGTCCTATTATAGGCTATGACTAACTGCTCAGGATCTGTGCTAGCCTGACCACAATAGTGGAGTAGCTCAGGCGTGATGCAGGAGAGATGCCACCATACTAAGGGATAGGGGGTTCCCAAAATAATGGCACCAGTTCAGCAGGGCAGTGCCTTTATGATAGGGCCCTCAACAGGGCCCTTAACAACAAGGGTAGGTGCAATGAACCCAAGCTGCATGCTGAGGCAGGTGAAGCAACAACAGCCAGACAGGATGCACAAGGTAATGACCCTGGTCCGGCCGGTGCAGCTGCCCCTGGCTGGAGACCCATGCCACTCTCTTTTATCCCATAGTACCTGCCAGGTCCAGTTCAAGCTAGAGAACAGGCGGCAGCATGGGGTGGGGGAAATTACCCCTGTCTCCCCCCAACACCATTTCTGGTGTGGCATTGGGCACAGAGTGGAGGACAACCATTTTCTGGGGGGAAGGCAGCATCACAAACAGTGCTGGCATCAGACAAAGGACACCACCACTTCAGGTGTCACAAGTCAGACAGAGAACAACCAATGGGGAGGGAGTCCAGAGCATGAGGGGGGGCAGAGCCAGCAGTTGCATCTTGAGGGTAGGAACAGTGGGCAAGGGAGGCTACTCTGTCAAAAGCACCTGCAGTGACAGGGCCATCAATTAGACTTTCGGCAGGGATACCCAAGAGCAACAACATGGCACAAGCTGACCAGGCTGTTGAGCAGGTCTGGTAACACAAGGCATGGCGCCAGCGAATACTGGCTTGGGAAAATCTGCATCCAAAGGGACTCCCACACTACAGCCAACAGTCCAGGAGGGTCCCAACCCCAGTGGGATGCAGGCAGCAGCCTGATCAGGAAGTGAACACTGGGCTTATATGGGGTGGATGACCCCATGGGTATTTACTTGTCACCCCCCATAAGGGAAAAGATTTGTAAGGGGAATACGTGAACATTTTTGAATTATTATATAGGGAACTGCTTGATTCAGAGCAAAAGGATAAGGTGCAGAAAGAGAAGCTATGCATGCCTAGGGTATCACTGACTTTTGAGAATTGGGGAGCAGCATTTGACATTTTCATAATGATATATTATGGGAAGTTCCCACAGAAGATAGGGCAAGTGATCAAGTACAGGGACAATATCTAAACAGCCCACTCAGCTTATGAAGGGAATGCTTAGTTATGCTACAACAAGCTCTTTAGAATGAGGTTAGCAAGGGTGCTTTACAAGTGCTGGGATAAACTAGATCATGAACTATGATGTAGACATATGAAGCGGGTGAAAACTGCCAATGTGGCCTACATGACTAGTGATTATAGAGTGTCCAGGACACCATGGATTGGCCAGAATGGGACCTGCCACTAATTCAACATGGGGAAGGGTTTTTGAGAATACTGTAAATACAAGTACGAACACAGCAGCTGCTGAGAGAAATGCAAGGTGAGCGCCTGCAACAAGGGTATATAATACAAAAAGGGAGAAAGTCAGGAGGCCAAGAACAGACAGGGGGAGAGAACCACCAAAACAGCTGGTGAGGTCCTCCATAACACCTGGGACACCTTAGGCCCTGGCTAGATTGCTACCCCTGCAAAAAGGATGCAAGTTATCTGTTTTCCAGTTTCTTGACTGATTTTCCCATTCCTTACAAGGGTCCATGGGTATCTACCACATCCTGCAACATAAAATCAGTGCACTCACTAAAGCAGATGGTGGCACAAAAGATACTTAAGGAAGTGAATGATGGGACGGTGGCATGCCCCTCTAAGGAACCCCCACTGGACCCTCTCAGGATATCACCCCTGGGAGTGGTCCACAAAAAAGCACAAGGGGAATATAGGCTGATTTATCATCTGTCATACCCAAAGGTGTCATCAGCTAATGATCACATTAATTCTGAAGACTGCACAGTTAGCTATGCGCCATTTGACAGAGCGGTCTCACTGACTCAACAGGTGGGCAGAGGTGCATGTTTAGCCAAACATGGCATAAAGGGAAAATTGTTTAACCAGGAAAGGCACACTAAGCTGAAGCTTGTTTCCAGCTACAACCTGGGAGCACAAGGAAGTTAACTGACTTGCTCAAGGTCACATACTATGCAGGTGGAGGCTGATGGTATTCAAACACAGGTCTCCAGTTTTGCAGAGTTGGCTTTCTGTTTATTGCCAGTCAATCCAAAGGACTTTGACCTGTTGTTTTTCTTCTTTTAATGGTCAATTTTACTACAACATGGCCAGGCCAATTGGCTGCTTCATTTCCTGCACAGCCTTTGAGGCATTTAGCCATTTTCTTGAGTGGGCTACAAAACAGTACTCTGGGAACACAAGAATAACACACTACCTGGATGATCTTCTGTTAATTGGTGCTCCTGGTATGAAGGAATGTAGAGACACCCTTGGTTCCTTTAGGTCACTGATGGGCTAGTTTGGGGTACCACTGGCAAATAAGAAGACTGAGGGGACAGTAAGATAGCTCACATACCTCAGTACTGAATTAGACACAGTAAAGATGTTGTCCAGTTTGCCAGCTGGAGTGACTGGGGGGGTTGGTTACTGAGGTCTGCCTCGCCAAAAAAGTAACACTGAAGAAGATGCAGTCTGTGATTGTCCACCAGAGTTTTGCATGCAAGGTAGTGGCTCTAGGGAGGCAATTTATCAAGCATTTGAATTGGACAGCCTCATCACCACATAAGGGTAAATGCGAACATGATGGCAGACTTGGACGTTTGAGACATTTTTCTAAAATGCTTCAATGGAGTATCAATGTGGCAGACATGTATGTAATTTATCCAAGACTGTCAGATGGTGATGGACGTAGCTGGGAGCATAGATTATGGTGCATACTTTCAGGGATCTTGGTTTGCAGGGCCATGGTACAATAGCTGGTTGGAGGTGGGCCTCACCAAAAAATGCGACATTGCTATAATTTTTTTTCCAACTGTGGCACTTGTCTTTGTGTGGGGATGATAGACTGGTGAACCACATGGTTTTGTTCCAGTCAGATAACATGGCTGTAATAGGGGATATGTGATGGGCTTCTGTGGGATACATTATTTATTTGAATGAGCAGTGAGTAACCTCGGTTAACCTCACGAGTGGCGGAGGCACAAGAGAGGTACCGAGGTCACACATTGCGAGTTCAAATAAATGATGTATCCCACAGAAACCCATCACATGTGCGCTTTATGCAATAGGGTCGGTTTCCATTTTTTTGTGTTTGATTTTATGTTTTTAAAGGTTTTTCGAGGGAGTATTTGTGATGTGGTTGCTTCGTTTTATGGAAGTACACTGTTTGAGTGCTTAGGTGGTGTGTGAGTTGTGATTGGCTCAGTTGTTATGAATGGAGCAGGTTATGTTATTTAATTGGTTGGTTTAAGCATGAGAACATGTTTGTGACTGGTCGAGGAGCATGACTCTAGGAATGTGGGCAGGGTTTCTGGTTATGGTGCAGTTCTGAGTTCAGTCAGTAAGGTGATGTCAAGTGGGAGTGTTAAGAAGTAGCTCTTGAAAGTGAATTCATAGGATTCAGCCTACTTTGGAGTCAGAGCAGTGGCAGAAGAGTTCTGTGATGCTGTTCTGCGAGTGACTATTTGGGGATGGATTGCATGGAGCAGCGGTGAAGATGTGGTCAGTGTTTGATGTGATGGAAGGAGAGGGATTGGGGATTTGTATACTAATTGGATTTTTGTTTGACTGCTTTGTGGATTTGGGGCAGGAAGAGCCGAAGTGTGAATTGTTTGGATAGATTTTTTTTTGAGGTGAGTGACTGGCTGTTGGCTCATTCCGTTTCTGTTATCTGATAGTGGAGAGGTACGGAATTGGGTACAGTGAGGAGAAAGGGAAACAGACAAAAAGTTTTTATTTTAAAAGGGAAAAATGTTTTCTGCATTAAATGGAGTTGTTGACCTGATGGCGTTTTTGTATTATGAATGTATAAATAGCTGCAGAGGTTGTTGCTGTGGTAATGGGGGGTTAGGAAAGAAAATGAAAGTAATTTTAAGCAGTGCCAGTAGGAGAGGGTGATGATTGATGGCAGGGTGTTGGATAAATGGTGGTTGACTGACGGCAGGGTGTGGGATATATATTAGAACCACCGTTTATCCAACAGCAGTGAGAATAAATGAATTTATTCCACTATTTATCTGCCCTCACCTATTGCATAAATAGGGATTCTGAATACTCAGTCATCAAACTCTAAGGAAGTAATGAGACTGCTGCATATATTTGTCCTGCGTTGCTTGTAGCTTAACATCACATTTACAGCAAAGCATGTAATGGGGACAATGAATGCAACTGCAGATGTGTTGTCTCAATTACAGTTTGAGCAATTCCAGCAAATGGCCCCAGCAGCTGAGTGACCCCAGCTCAAGTTATTGCATTCTTATGGCAGGCAGTGATCCGCGAACAGCCAAACTGGTACTGTATGCTTTGGCCCCTGGAACCTGGCATAAGTATCAGGCATACATATTGGCTTTTCAGGCTTCTGGAATACAACAAGGATGGTGGTGGAGCATGCTGTGGAGTCCCAGGCAGATACAGCAGTTTGTCCATTCCCTCATTAAGGGTGGCAGATCACCAGCCTATGTATGTAGCCACCTGTCAGTGATGGCATTTGTTACAAAGATGCAGGGTCTCAAAGATGTTACAGGTTCATTCATTCATTATCAGGAAAATGGTGGAAAGTTGGGCACATTTGAGAGGGACCCACAAGGCCACTATAAATCCCATGGATAGCATGTTATTGGGGGAAATTATAGTAAGTTTAGGGCAGGTTTTCTCATCAACAGATGAAACAAGACTGTTCAGGGCAATATTCACTTATGCCTTTTTTGTGGCTTTTAGGGTGTCAGAGCTGGTTGGGGATTCCACATTCATGGAGGGACATAACATCCAATACGGGGACACCAGAGTCAAGGATGATCAGCTGGCAATTACCTAGCAGCAGTCAAAGACAGCCCTGATCAGTCCACCATGCTTAGTGACACTACACAGGAACAAAGGCCACATACTTTGCCCTTGGGTTTTAGTTGAGGAAGATCTGTCTCATCGACCACATAAGGTGGGAAATTTTTTCACACATAGCAATGGATAGCCAATGACCAAGTACCAGTTTGCAGCAGTGCTTAAAAAACAAATTCAGACCACAGGTAGGGACCACAGGGACTTCAACACAAATTCATTCAGGATAGGAGCTGCCACAGAGGAGGCAAGGTTGGGTTGTCAGGAACAGCAGATGAAGGCCATCAGCAGGTGCCAATTGAGGGCTTATGAGGGATATATTATGCCCAGCATTAAGGAGATGTTTTAGGCAAGGCAACCAGAGTAGTGCCACATGCTAATTGTTGTTGATTTCTTTTGCAGATATATCTCCTTCAGTCATTCAGATACTGGTGATGGGATATTCATTTATCAGAAGAGCCCAGGAATGGACAACATGTCAGGCCCAAGGAACTCAACTTGGCATACCCTTGGAAAAGACAAGGCTACATTGGTGCGGTAAAGGGGGCATGTGATAGAGTGACTTAATACAAAGGATGCTAAAGATGATGTTAGTTAGCTGCCCCCCAGATCTCCTGGTCATACACCTGGGGGGGGATGACCTTGGCAATATGTCCTCCATTGATATGATTAGGGGAATCACGGCGCACCTGGGGTGGATTAGGCAGCAACTGCCAAACACATCACTGGCATGGTTCAGAATAGTATCATGGCTGAAGTGGAGGATGGTGGAGGCTGCCCAGCCTTTGTCGAGAGTCTGCAGGGAGGTGAATCTAGAGGTGTCTCAATTTTACCTGGCCTGTGGGATCCAAGTAATGCACCACCAATATGTAATTTCAGACTGCGGGGTTATACAAAAAAGATGGAATACATCTGTCTGATATGGGGCAAGACTTATTTAACAACAGCATCTAAGAGATTTGGGAAGGTTAGGTATAGAGTAGTCACTCTGGGGCATTTGTTTTGAGAGATGCATAACTACATTGCACTCCTTGTGGAGGATGGTTTAGGGCAGTAAATAAATTTCAGATATAAAATAGTGTAGGAAAGGGGTCGATCTGTGAGGGCGCTCTCCAAAATTTGAGATATAGCAGCTCGGTGAGGGCACTCTCTGGAAGTGTAAAACACATGACAGAGCTGGAGAACTATAGTCGGTGATGGTCAGGGCAGTTGATGCCTTGTGAGGGCAGCATTGCATGACTATGGCCTAATGGGTCCAAAATTCCATCAGGACAAGCTTGTCAAGGTGCTGGCTGGCTGGTCCAGTGGGGGGGTGCCCAGTCTTCCTTAACCTAAGGCTGGCTGAATGCCTAATTTGGTTTTTGATTTATAACCAAATCCGTTTGCTGCCCCAGGGCGAATACTCTTTTTTTGAGGCAATATTTGTATATGTATAACATTTTGAGATGAAATGGAACAGTGTATATGGATTTGTTTATCTGTCAAGTAAACATTGGCCTTTTTCTCCAATACTGGGTCTTGCATTTCATTGGGATTGGAACAGGATCTATTTGGGCAAGAGTTAAGTCTCTAAGTCAGTGGAAAGTAAAAAACATATTCCTGCAACCAGGGCTATTGATAATAGTGTCTGTGCACTGCTTACAACTTCTGCTTCTGCACAAAAAGAGTTAATAGTCTCTAAGATGGTGAAAAGTGAGAAACTGACAGTCAGAAATGACACCCACCCGATGAAAGCACCGCTGACAGTACCAAGTAAGGCAGTCAGACAGAAAAAAAGGCTCCACAGACTGTATTTTGTAAATTGCCCAAAGCATCCAGAAAGGCATTTACAAGTAGGACACTTGGCCTAAGACATTGAAGCTTAGCTGGGCAGATTCCTCAATCCACAAACAGCATGGAATTGCCAGTGAAATCTGGACTGGAGGGAGCTGGCTGGATACAAGCTCTAGATGAAAAGTCCTGGTTACCTGGAACAATTGAGACCACTGTTTCTAGCAAACTTTTGGTAGCCCCAGTAAGTACTGTGAACACTGATAAGACTGCACTAGCCACAACAATAAACATACCTTGTCTCCCAGTTACCCCAGATAACAACACTATAACTTCTTCTGGTCAGAAAACTGCAAACTACGCACAGTGCTTTCAGGACACACAAACTGTAACTGAAATACTTCTTTCTGCACAGGATGAAAATGTGGCAGATACATTTCAGTATGCTAGAACTAAGCCTACTGCAGTAAGATCTCAGCCTGATGAGACTAATGATAAAGAGAGACAAAACAGTGTGGCATCCATGTAGTCTACAGCATCTGAGTCCAGCATGGAAGAAAACCATAAAGGGGTTTGTCTTTTTCAAATTACTAATAGATGTGTTACAGTATTAGGTGTTGTTAATGTGGAGGGGATTGAACAAGCCACCACCTCATGGGCAGATCATGTTGCTCTACAAAATGATATCAGTACAGAAGAGCAGCATACTACTCATAAGACATCTCAGTCGAATCAAGATAACCCTGTCTGCACAGCCCAACAACAGTATCTCAGTAACCCCTCCTCTTTACAAGCCGAGCCTTTACCAACGCAACATGACACCTCTAACACACAGACTGATGATAGAAGACAAAGGGGCCAGTTTAGAATGGTGGCTCTATTTATAAATGTAGGCAAACCTACTGTATAAAACGAGAGAATGAATTGTGACTCAAATATAAAGGGGGTCTAGAAGACACACCTGATAGAGTATATGTAGCAAGAAGATTGCAGAAGGACTCAGTGAAATTTGTGGCAACAGATGTTTATGCTCTTATACATATATTAGGGGACACACAGTTTGGTATTAGTTCCAAATCACAGCTGATGTTGAAAAGATTTGGGGTAAAATTTCAACAAGTCAAGAAAATCCCTTTGTGGCCCCCTTTTTTGAAATCCATCTGAAAAAAAACCTGTTAAGATTATTGCAATACTTTTCTGAAATGATGGAGTCCATATCTCAGACATTCTATGTTGGGTGAAACAAAAGGCAAATGTTATTAACTGCCCGGTTCCTATTTTGTACTCTGAGGATATTTGGACTGGTGACTGGAAAATCAGATTATGTCTATGCTCTAATGACACAGAAATAAAACATTTGCCTAGCAGCTTTTATATTGGTCAAGGCAGAGTGTTTTGCTTCAATGCGAGTCAGCCTAAGACATGTCACAGATGTGGATCTCTATCACACCTTTGTAATGTGTGTGATGAGAGGGTATGCAAGCTCTGTCTTGGTCAAGGACATTCTAGTCTTTACTCTTCGAATCCTATACACTGCAACTTATGTGAGAAAACAGGGCATTTCTTTTTGAAGAGTCCGTGGGCAGTACAAAACAAAGGTTCCTTTTATGATCAAGAGTATATGGTAAAGGAGGCTCAGAATAAAAATGCAATAGAGCAGGCTAAGACTGTTTCAGCTGAAGCTACAACATCAACAATCAGTTCTGAGCAACCTAACCCTGCTCAAGAAGATATCCTAGGAGAGACCCAGATGGATGAAGACACCTCTACTGAAAATGTTCCCCACACTCTGAAATTGAATGACTCATTGCAACAATCTGAGATGCAGAATAACAATCTGGGACCTCTTCATACAAGACAAGTTTGTAGACATATTGAGCATAGACATTGTGCCTCCACCTCCCATTTCACCAGATGACTTTCAAGTGGTAGGAGGTAAAAGAAGTATAAGGCTGCAATCAAAATCAAAACTGGCAAAAAGGGATATAGTAAAAATGCTGAATAGTTATGCAGTCTTACAAATATTGCAAGCTGACATGGAAGGGACGAGGGAGAATCTGATGTATTCTTAGTAACAGCTTCACAAAAAGACTTTTCAGACACAGAAGATTTTATTTTTATTTATTTATTTAGAAAAGTTTCACCAGGAAAAACAACATGAACTGTAAACTGCTCATTTCCAGAAGTGTACTGGGGAGAGGGGGGTACATAAGAGGTAGAGCAAAAAAAAAACAACAACAAAAAAAAGAACATAGTGTGCAAAATCAAAATACAGTGCAAAAACAAGCAAATACAAGAACATGATAATGTTAACAGGCAGTTAATAACCAACATAAGACATGGTGTGCAATCAAAAACGGTGCAAGATAAGCCAGTAAGTACAATCTAGGAACATGATGATGTAGACAGTAAGCCAGGTAAATGGCATATGTTTCACAAGTGCTAAATGAGAGAATTGGAAGGAAGGAGAGAAGGGAATTAAGTGCTATAGTGAGGTGTAATAAGATGGCAAAACCAGCAGTGTGAGGAGGAGAAGTAGCAATAGTGAGACAGAAGGGGGAAGATGGAGAATGGGAGAAAAGGCAGCCACAAAAGCTACACCCCTCCAAGATGCTGAGAACCCTGCGAGGAGATTGGAAGCTGGCAAGTTATTTTAGAGAAAGTGAGGGAGAGATGTAGCAAGGGTGAAACAGAAGGTGGAGGGAAGGGCAGAGTCAGAACGACAATAGGGGGTAGGTAGGGAAAGGTGGGCTGAGGAAGGGAAGAGTAAGGAGGCCAGTAGGGGGACGTAAGGTAATGATGGGCTGGGGAAGGACAGAGTGGGGAGTTGAATAGGCACAGTGTGCTGGGGGTGGTGAGATGGGATTACAAGGGATAAACTGAAGATGCAGCAATGAACAGTGTGTCTGCTAATGAGGAGAGCAAGGGAATAGTGAGGAGGGCAAGAGTAGGGAGGAAGATTGGAGGGCTGTTTACCTATGATGGGCTGAGGGTGGTGAGGTTTGCAAGCGGTTAATTTTAGTTGTAGCAGTGAGTAGTGTGTCTGCAAAGGAGGAAAGCAAGGAAATGATGAGCCTGGGCTGCACGAATATCAGGGGAAAGGGAGTTCCAGATATTAGGGAATTTGTAGGAGAAGGCAGCATGACTGGAGGAAATCCACCGAGGTGGCAGGGCATGCATTCTGTGTGTGGAGGACTGGAGGGAACAGCAGGAGGGGGGAGGGATAGAAAAGAGGGTGGACAAGTAAGGTGGGAGGGAGCTGAACCAGTACTTCCCTATTAGATTTGCGATGTGAGACAGGTGTCTGGCAGAGGAGAGTGAGGTATAGAGATTGCAGTGGTGGGTGAGAGGATAGCATTTAAGTATATAGCAGCAGAAGGAACTGAAGAGAGTGTCCAATCTGGAAAGGGTGGACTTAGGGGCAGAATTGCAGACAATGTCCCTGAAGTTGAAGACTGGGAGAATCATCTTTTGGACAATTTCACACATGGCTTGCATAAGCAAGGAGCTGTGGTGTCTGTACAGAGCATCAAGCTTAGGGAGTAGTTTTTAGTATATGGCATCGACATGTCCCCTGAAGTCAAGATTCTTGTCTAGCCACAGCTCAAGGTACTTAGATGAGTGGACGTCATCCAGAGTAGTACCTGACAGGGTAATAAAGGTGGGGGGGGTGAAGTCCAATATGGACAGCTTTTGTCTGGTGCCAAAAGTCATAGACACCATTTTTCTGACATTCTTAGAGAGTTGGTTAGCACTAAACCAGCGCTGAACATTGTTAAAGTCCAGCTGTAGGTTGGTAGACTCCTTGGTAGAGGAGCTCCTGGAGAAGAATAACAGGATGTCATCTGGATACATGTGGATACTAGCAGATGAGCAGGCATCAGTTAGATCATTCAGGAAAATGGAGAACAGTACTGGTCCAAGTACCAAGCATTGGGGAACATCTGTGTTAAATGGTAGAGGTAGGGAGGTGGAACTGCCTACATGGACAGATTGGATCTGGCCCGTGAGGTAGGACTAGAACTAGTCAGAGGCTACTATGGAGAGGCCAGCCAAGTTGTCTTTGAGAGAAGTGGGTGTGTGACAGTGTTGAAGACTTTGGCCAGATCAACAAAAATGGCTGAGGTGATGCGTCCCTGACCCATGCCTGTGAGAATTGAGTCAGTGAGATTGGAGGAGGAAGGTGGCTGTGAAGTGGGCTTTATGGAAACCAGACTGGAAAGGGATGAAAAAGGAAGAGAACTCAAGGAAGAGGTAGAGTTGATCCAGAGTCAAGTGCTCTTGGACCTTAGCCAGAATAGGGAGCAAGGATATAGGACAGAAGTCACTAGGGCTGGAGGGGTCTCCCCTTTTGGGAAGAGGGATCATGGTAGTGGACTTCCAGGCCTTGGGTATAGTCGCTTGTAAGAAGGAGAGATTCAGAAGACAGGTCAGTGGGAGAGCTACAGTGTAAGCAGATAGGTGGAGGAGGAGTTTAGGGTCAAGGCCATCAGGGCTTTTTCCTTTGTTGGGATTAAGGGCAAGTAATTGCAGTATGTCCTCAGGGAGCACAGGTGTAGAAGAGAAGCATGTGGTAGTGGGGGACAGAGTGAGAGATGGGGAGTCGGGGAGAATGGTGATTGGGAAGTGAAGCAAGGAGGGATGAGGCACACTTAGTGAAGAAGTTATTGAACTGTTCTGCTACAGTGGGGGGTCATCTATTATATGGGAGCCAATTTTTAGGACAGGAGAGAGGGATTGGGTGGGTGGGGAAAACAAGGTATGGATAACCTTACAGAATTTAGAAGGGGCTTTTACATTTTCTTGGAATGATGCATTGAAATACTCCACCTTGGCCAGATGGATTGGCATGGGTACTGGCATTCTGGAGTGTCCAATAGTGCTGAAGATTGCAGGGTGCACCTGAGGACTTAAACGTAGCCTGCACTTGATTGCGCGCTCGCTGACATGCAATGAGTTTGGCTGAAACCCAGCGGAGGTGGCTAACTAGAACCCTTGCATTTCTTAGTGGCTCATGGAGGTCCCAAACAGACAAGAATTGAGTGCTAAAGAAGGACAGGCTGCATCCGCAGAGGAGTTGTGCGAGCAGTAGATATTGGTCAGATCACTATGGTTGGCAGACAGGTCAAGGGAACGGAAAGAGTGAATGTTAAGAATCATAGGAGGGGATTTTATATGGTGGATTTTGTGCACACAGTAGACCATGTAATGGTCATTGAGTTCATCAGGGAATATACTGGACCTTACGACATGGTGGTTGTGTGAGGATAGAACCCAGTCAATTAGGGTGTGTTTACCAATTTTATGATTTAAGCGTATTGGGTCTGTAATTAATTGCTTTAGCTTCAATGATGATATGTGATTACAGACTTTGGACTGTTTGCTGGAGAGCTAGTTTACATTGAAGTCCCCAAGGAGGTACAATTCACCAGGGATGGCAAGGGAAGAGATGGTGGAGAGAAGATCAGTAATACAGGAGGGAGCAGAGGCAGAAAGGCTGGGACAATAGTAGACACCACCGACGAAGATGGGGAGGGAGTAGGCAAGGGATCATTTTAGTAGTAGCAGTTCATTGGCAGAAGGGGAGGTGGAGATAGGCATATAGAATATTTGATAGAGGTGGGAGATATACATGGTAACACCCCCACCCTAGGACTAAATCTTGGTGGGCAATAGAGTACCCAGGGATGGAGATGGCTGTGTCTGGAATTTAAAAGCTAAGCCACAATTCCATGACAATGAGAGCTGAGGGCTTTAGTTGTGACATGGGTGGCTGCAGGAGATCAATTTTGGGGAGGAGACTCCTAATATTTAGGTGGACAATACTAAGTCACTTTGGTAAATCAGGTGTAGTGATGATTGGGGGACAAGGGTTGGATTCAATGTGGCCTGATGTGAGGAGTAAAAGTATTATACGTAATCTAGATGCTATAGCTTGCCATTTCTTTATGTGTGGGCATGGACAGCTGAAGGCTGGAGTGGAATCAGTTGTCCATTTGCAGCACATTGTAAAGGCTCATAAGGAAGCCAAGGGGTTCCTGTTCCAAAGAGAAAACCAGCAGCAGGATGGCAGCGGGAATGTGGGGGGAGGGCTGACAGGAGGAAGGGGAGAGTGAGGGAGGCAGGCAGGTAATGGGAGTGTGGGATTGGGATGTGAGGAAGTAGGAAGAGAAGTAGTTGTGAGCAGTAAGGGGAAGTAGGCGAGGAAGATGAGCAATATGCTTGTGCATTGAGAGAAGGTTGAATTATTAGAAGGCTAAGAAGGTTTAGGAAATGAGGGGGTGGGAGAAAATTCAAGTTAGTTCAAGTATGTAGTGGATAGTAGGGCTGCAGGATTAGTGCAGTGGTAGGATGGACGCCTTTAGTGTAGATGGTTGGGGGTTCAAAACTGACTAAAGCCAGGTGCAAGATTTAGGTAGGAAAAGAAGGTACCAGAGGATAGCACTAGGGGGTAGAGGAGGAAAAGGAGGAAGGAGGGAAACTCAGGAAGGAGTGGAAAGATTTTTTCTCACTAGTGACTCCTAGTGGCAGTGAAGTATAAATTGCAAATGGAAAATTAGGCACGTTCTTAGAGTGATGCAAGATCAAGTGATCACTGACTCCAGTAAATTCAGGGATGGCCCAGGGTGGGTGGCTGGGCAGTTGACGGTAGCACACCCTATAGAATCCCCTATAACAATAAAAAGAAACAGAAGGGAAAGAACTTTTACTAAGGAGAAATTATACCACTAGCAATGCCATAGCTCTCTTCTTTCTGCCTTAAAATTCCTAATGGCAGTAAATAGCATGGCAATTTCTACTTTGAATGTAAATAGCATTAGCAATTATAGATGAAGAATAACCATACTTAATTCTCTAGCTCATTCAGATTCTCATGTGATTTTTTTTTTAACAGGACACTAGGTTGGGATCCACTGGAGATACTTATCAAGCACAAAAAGCTTGGCCTTGGAGACCCTCAGTGTGATCCATTGGAGAAGATCCCTGTTCAGGGTTAGGAATATTATTTAAATCAATGCAAGTTAAAATTATGGATTTGGAACCAGGGAGAACATTATTGATGGATATAGAGTGGGATGCACAAGTCCTGAGACTAAAAGAACTAGCTGAGGAGCTGGCAGGGCCACTGGCAGACCAATTTAACAGTTCACTAGATCAGGTGTGGTACTGCAGGACTATAGAACAGCACATGTAGTGTCCCTCCACAAAAGCAATCCTAAGGATGACAAAGGGAATTACAGACCAGTCAGTCTGACCTCCATTGTGGGCAAGCTCATGGAGACCATACTAAAGGAAAAGTTGGTGGAATATCTAGAGGAACATGGTCTCCAGGATGAGAGGCAGCATGGGTTCATGGGGGGGAGGAGATTGTGTCAAATGAATCTGATTGACTTCTTTGACTGTATCACTAAGACAGTAGACAGGGGCCAAGCAGTAGACATCCTCTATCTTGATTTCAGCAAGGCCTTTGACTCTGTGCCCCACAAAAGGTTGATCAGGAAGTTGGTGGATCTTGGGGTTGGGGAAACGATGGCCAGATGGGTGGAAAACTGGCTGAGGGACAGAACCCAGAGTGTGGTCGTGGGGGGAGAATTATCTGGTAGCAGAGAGGTAACCAGTGGGGTCTCTCAGGGCTCTATGCTGGGGCTGGTGTTGTTCAGTGTCTCCATCGATGACATTGGGGATGGCATTAAAGGCAAAATGTGCCTATTCACAGATGACACCAAGCTCTGAGGGAGAGATGACACAGCTGAAAGGGGATACGGGACCTACAGGAAGATCTGTAAAAGCTGGGGAGGTGGTCCAGGATCTGGCAATTTGGTTTCAATACCAAGAAATGCAAAGTTATGCATATTGGAGACAAGAATCCCAGGACAGCGTATTACCTGGGTGGAGTTTGAATATTTGCATCAGAAGAAGAGAACGACCTGGGAGTGATGATCGCTAGTGACATGAAGCACTCCATGCAGTGCAAGAAAGCAGCAGCAAAGGCAAACAAGATGCTGGGATGCATATCTAGGGAGAGCAGGAGTAGGAGCAAGAAGGTTATACTGCCCTTGTGCAGGTCACTGGTAAGGCTGCATCTAGAGTATGAGGTTCAGTACTGGTGCCAACACCTCAAAAAGGACATTAACCTGCTGGAGAAGGTCCAGAGGATGGCTACAAAGATGATAGTGGGTCAGCAGGGTAAGGCATATGAGGAGAGGTTGAGAGCACTGAACATGTACTCCCTGGAAGACAGGAGATAGAAAGAAAGAGAGATAGAGAGAAAGAGAGAGAGAGGGGACATGACTGGGACCTTCAAGTTAAGCAATATGTTCTGAAATTTGATCCTTTGCCCCATATTTCTCATGATGGCTAAGATTTTTTGAATTATCAAATTGGGAATAAATTCCTTGTCATATCCCTTTCTGTTATTTTCAACTTTTCTGGGTCTGCTGGGATTTTTCCTAGTCTCTGGAAGTTGGCCACTATTACTCCTATATTAAAATCTGGACATTCTTCTTTGTTATCTAATTATCACTTAAGTTCATTGTTATTACCTCTCTCCAAAATTTTGGAGAAAATTATAATGGATCAAGCTCTTGAACATCAAAAAAATACAGTTTGTTTACTGATTTTCAACATGGTTTTAAGCCATTACACGACACTGAGATGGCCTTGGTGGGGTTCACAAGCACCATTGAGGGAGCACTTGATAAAGGGCAAACTGCTGTGGCACTTTTTGTGGACCTCACCAAGGCCTTCGACCTGGTTGAACACAGCTTGCTTGATGGTTTTCTATCTAATCTTAATTTTTCTCATAATGTCATCTCCTGGTATCATGATTGTCTTATTAATAGATTTCACTGTACTCAAATTGTTGATAGTATTTCCCCCTTTAGCTCCATTAAATGTGGAGTACCTCAAGGGTCTATTCTTGGCCTCTTGATTTTTTCATTGTACATGAATACAGCTCCCTCTGTTTGTTCTTGTTCATCTGTGATATTATATGCAGATGATGCAGTAATTTATAGTGTAGGCCCAAGTCCTAATGAAGCTTTGGTAGAGGTACAATCTGATTTTGATTTGTTTCAGAATTGGCTTCACTCGAACCATATGGTCCTTAACTCGAGTAAAACCAAAGCTATGCTTTTTCAAACAAAGTTATTGAGCCTATGAACTTACATCATATTGTTACACAGGATGGAAACTCAATTGAATTAGTTGATAGTATTAAATATTTGGGGATAACCTTTGATTTGAAATTATCATTGGAACTTCATATCAATAACTTCAGGAAATCTCTTCATCAGAGACTGGACTCACTGTATAGGTTTGAACAATTTTTGATATGGAATTCCAGGAATTTACTTGCCCATAGTTTCTTGATGAGTGCTATAGATTATGGTATTGTTATTTATTCTGCACTTTCCAGCAAACTATATGATAAATGTAGGGCTATTTATACCTCTATTTTATGTTTTATGCTTGATGTCCCCTCTCAAACTCACCATTGTCTTCTTTTTAAATATTCTAACAGCTTTTCTCTTGATAATAGAATATCCCATAAATTGGGTACTCTGATATTTAAGGTGAAGAATGTTTTTTTTTCTCCAGCAGTCTCAGCATTATTTTCTATGTTTTCTAATTCCTGTGGTACTAGGTCTCAATCCAGATACACTTCTGAAGTCCCTTTGTTAAAAACGGTTTCTGGACAGAGATCAATTTTATATAGGACTCCCTTGTATTTTAATACACTGCCTGTGGATATTATTGAAAGTAAAACAGTCTGGTCTTTCAAATCAAGGCTAAAGTATTGTCTGATGGATAATGATGTGTGTAAATGTTCACAATAAGTGATTGGTTCTTATGCATTTTTTTGGTACTGTTGATTGTCTGTAATTGATATTTTTGTCCTTGTATTTTTACGATTGACTGTAGTTGATATTTGTGTCTTTTGTCTGTAGTTTAACTTGACGCTGGTGAAAACAGGCAGTTTTGCCCATCCCGCTTACAAGTGTAAAAATAAAAATGAACAATGAAAGTACTTGAAAGGGATAAATAAGGTTGATAAGGAGAGTCTCTTTAAACTGAGTGGCAACCATAACACTAGGGGCACAGTCTTAAGTTGGAGGGTGGAAAGTTTAGAAGGGAGGTCAGGAAGCACTTCTTCAAAGAGATGGTGGTTGTCACATGTAATGCACTGCTGGAAGAGGTTATCTCATTGAAGACAGAGGGCAGCTTTAAGAGAGGCTGGGAAAGGCATAAGGGGAAAGTAAGGATCATAAGTAGGGAGGATAGGAGGAGTGGGGAGGGGGGACAGGGACATTAGCTCAAGCTGAGGACCCTGCAATATGAGCAGACTTGATAGACCAAATGGCCTTCTTCTACTGGCTTCTTCATATGTTCATATGTAAATTGAGCATTTTGGGACACGATTTCTTTTGTCCAGTCCATGTAAATACCCAGAACTCTTGTCTTTTTGTCACCCATGGTGAGACTGGCAAAGATAAACCAGCAACTATGAGATCTGTCACTCGATGGATAATCTCTTGAATCCAGTTCTGCTGTGAAAAATGTCAGACAATTCCACCCAAGGATACCTCTGTCTCTGTTCCATCCACTAGGGGCATCTCCTTATTGGACACTTCCAAAGTAGCTACCTGAAAATCAATGTACACCTTCACTGAGCACTACTGACTACTGACTAGACATACAGTCCAGGAGGGATGCCACCTGTGGAACTGCTGTCTTGCATAACCTTTTTCCTAAGTGTTGTAGATTCTGCACCCAACATCCTGTACTGTTTCTCGTTCTAGAGACCACAGCTCTGAAAGTCCAGAGGTGGTATTGCTAAGCTTAATGGAGAAAAGGGAGCATGTGAGGAGGAGGACCATGTAAAAGCATCTATCCTAAATAGATACTTTTGCTCAGTATTTACTGAAGAGAAGGTAGGGCAGGGCCCACAGCTCAGCACCATGGACACAGAGGGGGAGGGAGGTGAGCACTACTCCCTTCACAAAAGAAATGGTCCTACAAGAGCTTGCTAATCTCAGGGTGGATAAGGCAATGGGACCTGATGGCATACATCCCAGGGTACTTAAGGAGCTAAAGGTGGAACTAGCAGAGCCATTAGCAGAACTGTTTAGTGAGTCTCTGAGCACAGGAGAGGTCCCAGAAGACTGGAGAAGGGCTCATGTGATCCGCTCCACAAGAGTGGTAGCAGGAGAGAGACAGGGAACTTCTGAACCAGTCAGCCTTACCTCAGTAGTGGGTGATTATGGAGCCTCCTTAAGGAAAGGATAGTGCAACACCTGAACTAGGGCACAGGATCCAAGACAGCATGGGTTTATACAAAGGAAGGTCCTGTCAAACTAATCTCATAGATTTCTTTGACTGGGTAACCAGAGTGGTGGACCAAGGGGAGCAGTTGATGTTACCTACCTTGACTTCAGCAAAGCTTTTGACACTGTTCCACATAGAAGATTGATAAATAAGCTGGGTAGGCTCAGGGTGGGTCAGAAGTTGGTCAACTGGGTGGCAAACTGGTTGATGGGCAGAAAACAGAGAGTGGTGGTAAATGGTATACAGTCAGAAGAGATGAAAGTCACAAGTGGGGTACCTCAGGGATCAGTCCTGGGGCCAGTCCTCTTCAACATCTTCATTAGTGACCTTGCAGATGGACTAGAGGGTAAGGCTTGTCTGTTTGCAGATGACACCAAGATCTGCAACAGAGTAGATGATCCAGATGGGGTGGGCAGAATGAGAAGAGATCTGGATAAACTAGCAAAATGGTCAGAAGAGTGGCAACTGGGATTTAATGCAAAGATGTGCAAGATCATGCAAATAGGGAAGAGAAACCCTGAAGCCACCTATAGGCTGGGAGGGGGGAGTTGCTAGCAGTCACAAAGGAAGAAAGAGACTTGGGCATCATCATCACTGATGACCTGAAATCATCCAAGCAGACCTCTAAAGCAGTAGGTAAGGCTAGGGGGGTGTTAGGGTGTATTAGTAGGGGGTATCACAAGTCGTAAGAGGGAGGTAGTAATCCCTCTTTACAAGACACTGGTTAGGCCCCATCTGGAGTACTGCGTGCAGTATTGGAGGCCACACCTTCACAAGGACATTAACCAAATTGAGGCAGTCCAGAGAAGGGCAACCAAAATGGTGCAGGGACTGCATCAGAAGACATATGAGGACAGATTAACAGAGCTCAATATGTATACCCTTGAGCAAAGGAGGGAGAGAGGTGATATGATCGAGGCATTCAAACATCTTAAGGGCATTAACAAGGTGAAAGAGTCTAACATGTTTAAATATAAGAAAAATAGCAGGACAAGAGGACACAGCATGAGATTATAGAGGTGCCAATTAAGGGGGAATGTGAGGAAATTCTTTTCACAGAAAGGGTGGTGGATGCATGGAATGGCCTACCTCAAGAAGTGGTGGCTATGAATACAGTGCAGGGCTTCAAACAGGCATGGGATAGGCATATGGGAGCAATACAAATGAGTATGAATAGATAGGCCACTGACAGAGCAAAGGCCGATGGCACATTTATAAGGTAGAAAAAGAAATGGGCAGACTGGATGGGCCTTGTGGTCCTAATCTGCCATCAACTTCTATGTTTCTATGAAAGGAAATAAACTGAGTAGAGGTGGTCCAGAGGAGAGCAACTAAAATGGTGCAGGGTCTGCATAAATAGATGTTAGAGGAGTGACTAAAGGACCTCAATATGTACACCGTGGAGGAAAGAAGGGAGATGGAACATATGATAGAGACTTTCAAATACCTCTTGCATATAAATAAGGTTCAAGAGGGAAGCATTTTTCTGCAAAAAAGATACTCAAGAACAAAGGAACATGCTACGAAGTAGGAAAGCGATACACTCAGGGGAGATGCGAGGAAGTATATCTTCACGGAAAGAGTGGTGGATGTCTGCAACAGCCTCCCAGCAGGGGAGGTGGGACAGAAAATGACAACAGTATTCAGGAAGGCATGGAACTGGAAAATGGGAACCACAGTGGTAAGGGAAAGGGGGGGGCAAAGCTAGAGATCAAGTGGGGTCTGTGGTGTTACAGTAGGTAGGGTACAAGTTATATATTTCCAATAGCAAAAGATCTTGAAACAGGGTTAAATCATTTGCTGTTGTTTTTTTCAATCCTTCTGGGGAAAACTCATTAAATCCTGTTAAGAGTAATGTTACATATTTAGAAGTAAAGCAGGTAGGTTTGCCTATAGTGAATCCCATGATATTTTTTTATTCACTATTTTTTTCAACAAATTGTAAGGCTTTATTTTCATTTGTAGAGTTGAAGTGTGTTAATGTGTTTAAGGAGTGGGTGTGTGCATCCTTACAGAGATGGGAACAGGGGAATTGATCCTTTTCCTTAAGTGCTAGAAGGGGACAATTTTCCCAGTATGTGTTAGCAGCACTAGAGAAGATAAAACAATGGATACTACTACCTGACCATTAAAAGTCACATACTAGGAAAGCATTAGATAACAAGGTAAATGAAAATTGTATTGGACCCTTGGTGTTTCTGAATGGAATAAGACTGTTACTGGAATGAAATGCCAAGATTATTATACAATTAGGTATGAGATGTTGATATTAGGCATTTATTCTAGGAATTGGGCTGGATACCATCCTGGTACTTTAAAGGTTATTTGTGGAATACTGAAATATATTAAATATGGCATGCTAGATGCAGATTACTATTTCAACAACAATACTGGCCAGAGACAGTTATTTGTCTATATTAAACAGCAAGTGATTGCTCAATATGAAATGGAAAAACTGAAATGTTCTAAGGTATATCTTAATGATTTGTGTAAAACTTTTTTTGAACTGGCATGGTGAAAAAATGGGGAGAGGAGGGGAGAATGTGTCTAGAGGATGTGAAAATGTGCACTCTGGTGATTTGAAAGAAGTTATGTTTGCTTATGTTTTTATTTCTTGCCCTATGTATAATGTCCTTATGTGATGTATGATTCATACTTCAATTAAAAAAAAATACTCATTTATTTCATTTATTTGTTTATTAGGTAAGTACACTGGAATATATTTCTTTTTCGGGCATGACCCAATGTCCAAATTACATGAAATACAATACTATACAGTACAAAGATTAGAAACCATACAGGTTCATACCAAATTAAAATTATCAATTCAAAAATTACAACATATAGATTAAAAGCACTTGCAAACAAGTAGACCTTTAAGGTATTACAACATAGTGGTCAAAAAGGCACTATAAGTGGATAAACATTTAATCTGTAGTAGTATTTCATTTCATATCAATGCTGCAGACATGGCAAAGGTGCACTGTTCACTTCAATCATTTTTTTTATTAACAGAGTGCAAATCTCATTATGAACTAATGCACTTTGCATTACAACATTTATAACAACAGAGATACCATAAGACAGTGAACAGTCATTATTAAAACAATAAAACTGTTTTTCCTCTAGGAATGCTAAACTAGATAGGTTTTCAGCTCCCTCTTAAAGTGCTCTAAATCTAGAGTACTAACTAGTAGAAATCTCAGAAGCTGAGAATTCTCCAAAGAATGTGAAGCAGAACTGGATTTATTATTCTTCAAGTGTTTATTTAAATTAGGTTGAATTCCTGCCTTCTTGATCCTATAAATAAGATAAGATATCACCAGTTTAAAGTTCAGAAAAACAGGAAGTCACCCCAGTCTTCTAAGTACCTCACAGTGATGTGTCTTGTTTGGAGCCATTAATGCAAACTTTCTTATTCTATGTATTGGAATCATTTTCCTTGATAAAGTGTTTGAAGGGGCAGAATCTGTAACTACCAAGGCATAATTTAATAATGACATTAGGATTTGGTTAACTATCCTGTATAGCCAGTCCAGATTCTGGCATTAAATAATTTTTCAATCCTGTATAAAAATGCTAACTGTGAGTGAATTTTAAGTAATTGTGTCCGTATGAGTCCAAAACTTGGAAGTAGAGGCTAGGGTAACCCCTAAATATTTGAAAGCATTAACATTCTTAAATGTGCACCCATCTAAAGTCACCACCTTTAATCCACTGCCATACTGTATTAGTTATGGGTTCATTCCAAAGAACATTGACTTTGCCTTTAGCGTGTTAAGAACAAGATTATAGTGTATGGTGGAACGTTGTTCTCCACCAAAATCGATCGTTTTCGAAAACTTGTAGTCACACACTAGTGACGTTTGCAGTACAACAGAATGATGTTTTCTACTGTACTGCGAACGTCACACTGTGTCCTCGTGCAGCATTTGACAGTTAGGGCTCACTCCATAGACAGGACACATGGTGAAAGCAGCAATATCAGGGGCAGTATTAATGGTTAGTGTGAAAACGTTCACAATGTAAATTCTTTATTCCTTCTAGTAACTGTTTTCTTTTTCCCAAAAAAATGACGTCCACCATACACTATAGTAAAGTGCATTGAATAAAGTTGATTAACAGTATTTTCATGACAACGGATTACCTCTCGAAGCCGCGCCTGAGGTAATCCGTCGTCATAGTGCCAACTCGGTGAAAGAATAGCCCTGTTGTCAACCATTCCCCATGCACTATCCTACATATTTTCATGCAACTAGTACTAAATGGAACCTAATTCTGTGTCAATAGCTGATCTAAATCAATAGATGATGCCCCATGGCAATATATCACCACATCATCAGCATATAATATTAGCTCTGCTTTATTAACAATAGTGGTTATCTGGTTAAAAACCAGAGGAAATGATATACAGTAGGTCCCATGATGGAACATTGTGGAACACTTTAATTGTCACTAATCATATCAGAAATACAACCCTCAAACCTGACAGCTTGATATCTGTAGTTCAGATAGTCACTAAACCATCTCAAAGGGCTCTCCCAACCCTAGTTGTGCCAATCTGCTGATTAAGAGAACATGGTTTACAAAATCAAATGCCTTGGTTAAGTCCATGAGTGCAGCCCCTGTGAGGTATTACCTTTCATGTCACTGTGGACTGTGTCTATGAACTCAACCAAGGTAGTCTTGGTCCCATACTCCTTCCTAAAATCATATTGATTTGTAGATAAGATGTCATACTTTTTCTATGTACTCAACCAATTATAAACCAGTTTTTACTTTGCTCTGGAAAGAGCAGAAAGAATTGAAATGCATCTAAGGTTACAAAAACTGAATATGATCCTGATTTATGAACTGTTCAGACATAAAGAGTTCTTCCATAAGTCCAGAATTTGTCCCAGAGAGAAAGACAAATTAAATATCAAATTAACTGAGTATAGAAATTCAGCTGCTGCCATTTTCAGCAGCTTTTGGGCTAGATTGTCATAGACACTGGATTTATTTGGTTTTAATTTAAACAACGTAATTTAATTTGACAATTTAAACACCTCAGCTCTCATAGCAGCTCTCAGATAATAGTGAGGTCTGGACAGAGTTATGACGGTATACAAATAAGCAATAATGACTTTCAGATTACAAAGGATTTTTTTTTTGAGAACAAGAATGAATTATTCCCTGAAGTCTAGTTTGTGAGAAGTCAATGACTTTTTGTCCCCCCTCCGAAGTCCTATGCTATGTACTCGCTCTGGAAATCACATTTGTTTTTTCCCATCTAGAACAACATAATCCAAGTAAAGGCTATAGTAATAAGGTGGATAATGTGAACCCAAATCCAAAATAACACTTTTTGACTGTATAAAAATTAAAAATGATATGTTAATGGTTAACAACATGAAGCACTAATTCCCTTTGTCACTCAGTGATGTGGCTTTTTAGAGAGTTTCCATGAAGTTGGACTGGGCAGAAAAGGGTGTCTAGACAGATACAGGAACAAGTGACATCTTGGCAATACTCTCCCCACCTGACCTGCCCAGGGTGCATTTTGTTGAAAAGGAAGGAGTCACTCTCATTAAGTGCAATGGCAGTTTGAGAATGCTGAGAATCAGAACATTCACATACATTATCATATGATATGCGCATATTTGGTCTTGTCTCTTAGTAAGAAAAAGTGAAGATAAAACAACTCAAAATTGAGTAAATCTTTTTATGTGATTTAATTTCAGCCAGTACAATAGAACAAGAAAATGGCACATTATAGACTGTAAAAATAACACACACGGTGAGTGACTAGAATGCCAGTATAAAGATGACTATACAATGGCAGGGGGAAACTCAGTAATCTGGCTCTTGGCTATGTATGAAATATGTTTTATACATGGTAATAAAATAGTTCTGTCCAACAGTGAAGTGTCCAGAGCCCTGATCAATGGGCATTTGCAACACTGGCATTTCAGTTAGTCTTCTACAATGAGAACTGATCTTCCATCACAAACATGGCTGCTACCTTTACACTATAAAAAACCTTTAACTAGGCCTAAAAATAAAACTACCTTGAATAAAAAAATCAAACAAATTAACTAAATGTTATTTCCATGATCATCACACTTTCCTTACACCACATAAACACATTAGAAACATTAAGTATTGTTTATAGTTTTTACCACAACTGTTTCTTTGCTGATAAGAAAACTCCACCTTCTTTCTTTACCTGTTCATCAGGGAAATCTCTTCTGCTTGGTCTGACAGTGAGATAATTGAGTCTTGGGCTGTAACAGAGACCTTTGTTGTGTGTGTGTACAGTATATTAGGGAGAAAAACATTCTTCCAGTGGAACTGAACAGAATTTTGAATCCATGTATTCCATGAGAAACATTCTTTGATGAACATTCCATATCTTGAATCTTGATACCAGCACAAAACAAACTTTGTCCAGCAGTAATACAATGACATTATCTGTGACATCATTTGCAGCGGGCAGAATAACTATTTTATCATAAATGCACACAAGTAAATCTATTTGTTCTATATATAAACATGCTTTTTCCAACTGTAAAAAGTAAAAAAAAAAAATACCATTTTATTAGTGCAATAAGCCACTCTGGGGTGTGTACAAAACATATTTTACCACATGTCCAGTGGCTGAAGTCACTTGGCCTCGTGCCTCACTACACCCCTGGCCTTGTGGTAAAATACATTTTATACACTCCCCATCATGCCTTATTGCATTCTTAATAGAAATGGGAAGATATGCTTTCTAAAAATTGTATTTTGTTTAGAGCCAAAGTTAAAAAAAATATGCTATACAACCAAATAATGCTACTTCAGCATATCACAATTTCAAAATCATAAATGCAACATAGGTAAGAAAAAATATCCTTGCTGCTACTATCCTATACCAAGTAGAAAAAAATACCTCTATAAAAACTGAATAGAGGGTAAAATAAATAAAAGAAATTTTAAAACAATAACGGGTAGAATAGAAAAATAGTGCAAAGTAAACACAGTGGCAGATATTTAACCACAATGTGTTATAAAGATTAGATTTGCTATTTATGATATAAGAAACATAAATGTGTTGATAAGAAATAATTTTTCTATTTATAAATTATTTCCTGTGAGATTACAGTGAGTACAAGTACTGAAAGCCAGAAATATTTATGTGCATAAGCTCTGTGCTACTTTTAAAAGGAAACTAGGAGATTGGTCCACTCCTGTGTTTTTTAACCTTTTAAAAAAGTTTATTATAAATAATTTACATTAATTAATACATTATATTTTGAATTTTTCCTAGCCTATTTTCTCTGAAGAAGAGATAAATGGTTATGTCTCAAAACAAATATATCGAGGGCAATAAAAAAAGGAAGAAAAAAACATTATATATGTGATTTAAGAAATAGGCCCATAACTTATTCTCTTTTACCATTTTGGTACACAAATCAGCAAAAAGACATTTTACATGTTGTTGGTAGAGGTCCACATTAGAGAACTGTAACTTAAACTCATTTGCAATGGTTATTATACATGTTACCACCTCATCATCCTTATTCATGGCCAATTATGCCAATGATGATAGAGTAATAAGGGGTTTAATGGAGTTCCAAAATTTCTTACAGTCAGTTAAATTTCCAGACTGTAGTTTTTTTTTAAATTTGGATTCAGCAAGGTTTAATTTAGTTTTACATCGGTGTCTCAAGAAACAATAGTGTTGCAAATCAAGGAAAGAGTTACTATTCCTGCATTTTAGCCAAATGTTAGTATACTCTTTCCCTAATTTAAATCATTCTGGTGTTAACTATCGGGAATCCCTTCTGCTAATTCATCTCTTAATGAAAGAGGCATGTAGGTTTGCAGCTCTGCTAAATTCACTTATAAAGCAATCCAAAGCACACCTAATTTTGGGAATTAATTATAGATAGGACCTAGCAATATCTGATACACTTTTGTGAAACTGAGATTAATTGAATCTAGTGAAATCCCTAAACGGTGGAGATTTTTTATTATGTGTACTTTTCCAAATACAGAAAATAGAATGATTATCACTTAGAGTCTGCTGAAAAGCCACAGCTGAGTATATGATCAGGTCTATTGGTCAGAAACCAGTCAAGGACAGTATACTTTGGAGTTTTTAAATTTAGCTGTAAGGGATGATTATTAACTGTTGTAGATTAGCATTCAAAAGAATATTTCTGTAATTTAGAATAGCATTTCCAGACCAATTCAAATTAAAATCACCCAATCATCCAGGACTAATTCAACAAAATTGTTATCTGCAATAAGTCTGACAAAGTCTTGTAACCCAGACATATTGGACTTAGGTGGATTATAGATACAACAAATTCTCAGTTTCTTTATATTACTCAGTCTGAGTTGTATTGCCAAGAATTCACAATTACATGTACAAGGACATGTAAAATCATATTCTTCAACAGTACGTATGCCCTTCACATAAAACGTAACTCCACCTCCCCTTTTACATGGCCTGTCTTTTCTAAATACTTAATAACCATACAAAGATATTTCAGTATTAAAAATTAATGGTTGGAGCCAGGTCTCACTAATAGCTAAAATATCTGGGGCCAGATATTCAAAACTTACCCCCAGGGCATATTTAGCACTGCACAGCA
Organism: Neoceratodus forsteri; assembly: GCA_016271365.2. NCBI lineage: Eukaryota > Metazoa > Chordata > Ceratodontiformes > Ceratodontidae > Neoceratodus > Neoceratodus forsteri. Next base: position 897,461,788 of record CM057458.1, read on the forward strand.
TGTTAAATTAGCCCAGAACCATTTGCATGCTATATTCAAAGGAATAGCCTTGGGGCTAAAGCAGCTTAATATAGCGTGCAAATGAAGCAGTGCAAACAGGGCTGGGAGTGCAGTGCAAAAATAGCCCAGCAAATAAGACAGCTCTGAATATAGCATCAGGAAGTGCAAACCACAACAACAGGCCAGTGCACAAAGTAGGAGGAAGGTAAAGGTGAACTACGTGGCCAATGTGTGTGCTGGCAAAGAAGTGAATTCACTAAAGCTGCAAACAACGGAGCAGGCCAAATACTGCAGAACCATGTTATGGTTTGGACAGGTTTGCGGAGTGCAAACACATTTGCACAGCACTAACAGGTTTGCCCGGCACTAACACGTTTGCCCATGCAAAAATTTATTATATTCAAAAGTGATGTGCAAATAAGCCTACTTAGGCAGTCCATGGGCAAACATCCATATTAGCATCTCATTATAGCCTGATTTGCATGTAGATTCCCTAGCACTATTGCAGGGATACACAGCTCCACCAGCATGTCAGTCTGGAAGTACAGAGACAGGCTCACACTGCTCACAGCTCCACATGTATGTTAGTCTGGAAGTACAGGGGCATGCTGGATCTGCTCACATCTCCACATGTATGTCAGTCTGGAAGAGCAAGGTGGTAGCTGCAGGCTACATTTGTACATGGCTGCAGAGACTATTGTGCCCCAGGGAACTTTGCAGCACAGGCACAGGTGGTGGTGCTGCATGGAATAGTCAAACTGTAGTCCCTGCTACAGTGCTTAGCAGACACCACAGTAACAAGGTGGCCAGAAGTGTGAGGGACACAGAAATGCCTATGGAGTGTCAGGTATTGATGACTACAGTACTCCACACATTGACAGGCCCAGCTGGCAGATGTGTTCTAACAGTGGACATTATTGTCATGCTGTTGTGTGATCCACAGATGCTGCACCACTGGCATAGGATACTCACAGTAACTTAAACATGGCTGGCTGTGTGTGCTGAGGTGTCTGTACAGATGTGCGATGTATGGCCTGGGTGGGGGCACATACCATTGGACAAGCACACTGGTGTTGGGGTATTCCCTAGACTGTACCATGTGCACTGCGTGGATGGTCCCAGCCTTGTGGCAGCACCCAGTATGTGGTGCGGCCTGGCCACCTGTACACTCTCCCCTCAACACCCTCCACACCCCCAGTGCTGTATGTGTGTGCTGGATTGTGTTGGTGTACCCCAATGAGGGAACTGGAGGTGTGTGCTGTAGGGACATACTGCCATGGTGTACTAGGCACTTGGTCACCCAATAATATCTGGCATGGTTGGGACTGGTGCCAGATGATGGCGACATAGGAAGTGCCATCCGTGTGTAGCATGTCTCTTCCATGTCTGGTTCCTTTCTATGTTTGTTTATCATCTTTTTGTCCGGGTAAGCCCACTGGGCCAAGGCCCATTGTCAGTAACCATCCAGAGCCACTACATGTGTGGTTGAGATACTACAGGGTACACTAAATACATACCATTAACAACACACAATTCACAATGTGCAACATAGTGTCATATTGCAAACCATTTCTGCTGCCGGTGCTGTTTCAGCTTAGTTATATCAATGACAAGATGGTTAGCTTCCAAGCAATAGTACTGCAGTGGACAGTCTCAATCAAAGACATGGTCAGATATTTCCTGAAATTTCTGTGGTATTTCTAGAGGTATTTTCTGCATTTCCATAATAGAGGCAGCAGAGAGAAGCTCTTCAGAAATTTGGCAAAATATCTGGAAATATCTGATCATGTCTGAGGCTACTACTTCCCACAGTTTGGGTGCCTGTGCATATGGAGTGGCCCTGGGTAGCCTTCCACCCACACTGCATCCTTATTGGTTGCATACAGCCTTGTTCCCTGTTGCTGCTGTATCCACACAATCCCATTCATGGTTTGCCAGAGGGTAAGACTACCTTTTCATAGGCAGTAACTTGTGCTGCACATGTCGCGCTAACTCATATTCTGTGGAGCTAACCTTTTAAATATACCATTGCACCTGTAGGCATGTCCCCACCCCTCACTTTGCACTGTGCATGCATTACCTTTTAGCGTCGATGCTAATATGTTGCACTGGTGCTATTTGGCCCTTTGAATATAGCAGTCCTGCATAAATGTGGCACAATCCTAGTCCAATTGGTTTGCACCAGGTGCAAAGTTTTGAATATCTGGCCCCTCGATTGTAGCATGAAGTCCATCCCTCAATTTCTTGAAATTTGTTTATTATACTTCGTGCACTAAAGTGATCTATACTCAGACACTTTGCAAAGTCTTGAAGTGCTCAATATCATCCAGAAGATTAGGGGGAGGACCGGGATTAGACTTAATGTCACCCAGTAACAGTATTACAAAGAATAAAAAGATCTCAAGAAGTTCCATGGAATCATTAACGTCCACCTTAACAAACACCAGAACAGACAGACGGGAGCTTGGTTTAATGTCTCATCTGAAAGACATCACCTCAGGAGAAAAGCATCCCCCCTCATGCTGCACTAAAATTTCAGCATTGGGTTTTACCCTAAGTTCCTGCTGTTTGGGTAGAATCCATAACCTTCCAATGTTCCAACCTCAGACAGAAGTGTGCAGCCCAATGAGCCATTAACACTGCTTTTATATTTGTCTTATATATGTTAATAATTTCATTAAAAGCTGAACAAGTTGCATATTCTATATGTACAATAATATCCTCTAGGGTGGGTGTTATGGGATTTACCTACCCTTCCAGAAGCTATAAGGCTCTCCACCTGGGCCTCATTATGCCATCTGAGTAAGTGGATATAGCCCAACACTGGCCACCTTGGAGGATATTATTGCTTGCCTATATCCCCGTCTGTGTATGCTGAACATCAATTCAATCATGTATAAAGGACACAGTACACCCTTGTGATGTAATGGGGTGTCATACAGGTGATATCATGCAGTCCACAGGAGAAACATGTGCTAACACTCTAGCAGCAGTATCATGCATGAAATCTGACACAAGTTGAGGTATAACCATAAAATGATGCAAGGCACATCATGATGTGTTACATTTTTGATGCACTGAGTGGCATTTGCATTGCTTGCAGAAGATTGAAATGATACAACCTGTATCAGAAATGTCACACACCTGAGGCATCAAGCAGGATGCATCATAGTGACATTGACACTGATGCAGACTTAGAAAACAGTGTGCTTTCCACCACATAGTGCTAAATGAAAGGAGCTGCAAGAAGACAATGAAACATTTTTGCAATGGCAGCAAGGTGGGCAGGATCCCCAGCTACATTAATGATGAGCAAAGACATGCTGATCAGCTTAGTACAGGGGTGGTCAAAGGTGATACTCCCACCTTGCAGCACCAGACACTTACCTATGGTGGGGAAAAAGGTGGAACACTCCTTTGCGATCAAGCTGCAGGGAGTGTTGGGGGTCAAGAGGACCCCATAACAGCTCAGGCATAAATGCAATGACCTATCACTTAGAGAGTCAGACTTTCTCCAGCACATCCATGGACAGACAAGGGAGGTAAAGACTGGCATGAGAGTAGGTCATTGCAGGCAGACAGGTAAGCACAGCATCAAATATATACATGCGATGCATGCCATGCTCTCATTATTATGTATGTTTTGTGACATATGTACCAAAATGCATGTGTACCATCACTGTTTCCACAGATCTGCAGGCCAGTGCACAGACAGACCACTGTAATGGTAACACTTAGAGGGATGCCAGACAACCCACAGGTGGAGGTGCAGACACCAAAGAAGAGGGATCTGGACCGAGCCGTCTGGTAAGTGTAATGTTTAGTGTGGCTCAACAGTGCATGTCTTTAGAAATGCGGCCCACAGACCATGCAATGCCATGCCATTCCATGCCATATAGAAAGCAAACAATGTATATATGTGGTGTGCCACAGTAGCAGTGATGCACCACCACTGCGTATATTGTCTATGTATACCTGTAACAGAGATATATGCATGGCAGTCAGTGGACCAGTGCCCTGATAGCATAAAAGCATACACATGCCAGCAATACATCCATCACAGATACTGTCCACCATGTGTCATTACAGGTGCTGGAAAGGTGGATGGAGCTGAGTGGAATCAGCCAGTATATTGTACAGGATGTGGATGCTGGTATCTGCCATGCAGCAGAAGAAGTGGCAGGAGGCCAGGGCCTATGCAGAGAGGATAAGACAAATGGTTCTGGAGGCCTGGAGGGACAGTGAATGGGCATGGGGTCTAGACATCTGGGGCCACAGCTTGTTGAACCCACACAGACCATGGATGTGCTGAAACCTAGGCTGGAGAACAGACTGTGGTGGTGGAAGACAGTGATGTGAGGATGAGTAGGGAGATAGAAGGGATGTAGCTGCTGACAGGCCACATGCCACTATTGCAGTGCTTCTTGTGGTGGCACACTACTGCCATGCCACAAGTGAGATGCCGTCCAACAATGCCAGGCATGAGGGAAAGCATGATAGTACCACAGCTGAGGTGAGGCTGTTGAGGTGATGGGTGGTGGTGGGGAGATGACATGTGGCCAGCACAGCAGGATAGGCTATGAACATTCATATGCACTGTACACACACAGTTGCAGACCATGGTCACTAACATGTTACTAAGCAGATCATCTGTTGACAGTTACCCCATAGTAGTCTTGGGTACACTTTGTGGTTGACCCTATTATGTAAATAGCTTGTTATTTTGTATTATGTTTTATAATGTTTTATTATGAGTGAAATAATCATTCATAGATGTTGTGTTACTTGTTAAGAAATTAATATATCATCATTCTTGATACACATGGTGTATGTGTCATATTTCCAGAGGCATGGTACGTTTGCCATATTACTCCTGCACATCCCCTACCAACTTGTGCGATACAGTGCTGTACTATACAGTGGTCATTCTGCTTCAGCAGTGTTAAGGCTTGATACAACACAGTGACATGCAGTGTATGTCACGTCACACATTACTGCATGCCTAGAGAGGCTACATGCCAGTGCAACAATATTCCTTGTAGCAACCCACAGTGCTTTGCTGTAAATTGCATGATACGGTGGTGCAGCATGGATTCCTCTGATATACTGCATGAATGGTGGTGTGAACCCAAGTGTGCCACAGTGTACATGATTATTGGGTCCTTAAAGAACTAAGAGAGGTGGTGGCTGAACCTCTGGCTATCCTGTTTAGCCGATCACTGGAAACAGGGGAGGTACCCAAAGACTGGAGGATAGCAGATGTAGTCCCCTTATACAAAAGTGGGAACAAAGAGGAAGCGGGGAACTACAGACCAGTCAGCTGCACCTCAGTAGTGGGGAAGATCATGGAAGTACTACTGAAGGAGAGATTGGTGGAACATCTGGTTGTCAATGGACTACAGGACCCAAGGCAGCATGGTTTCACCAGGGGGAGGACATGTCAGACCAACCTCATTGAATTTTTTGACTGGGTGACTAGGGAGGTGGATCAGGGGAGGGCAGTGGACATGACCTATTTGGACTTCAGCAAGGCCTTTGACACTGTGCCACACAGAAGACTATTGCACAAACTGGGGAATATGGATGTGGGCAGGACAGTAGTGTGCTGGGTAGGTAACTGGCTGGGCGGCAGGACACAGAGGGTGGTGGTAAATGGCTGTCACTCTGTAGAGGGAAGAGTGACCAGTGGGGTACCACAGGGATCAGTGCTGGGACCGGTCCTGTTCAATATCTTCATCAGTGACATTGCGCAGGATCTAGAAGGCAGAATTTCACTGTTTGCTGATGACTCAAAGCTCTGTAACAGAGTAGACACACCAGAGGGTATAGACAGAATGAGAAGGGACCTGCAGAAACGTGAAGAATGGTCAGGGGTTTGGCAGTTGAAATTCAATGCAAGGAAGTACAAGATAATGCATATGGGGCACAAAAACCCTTGCACAATATATCTGTTGGGGGTGAGGATATAGCATGCATCAAGCAGGAAAGGGATATTGGGGTTATCATCTCTGATGACCTCAAGGCAGGGAAACAGTGTGACAAGGCAGCAGGTAAAGCAAATAGGATGCTGGGATGCATAGGCAGGGGCATCACCAGCAGGAAAAGGGAGGTCATAATTCCACTATACAAGGCATTAGTGAGGCCCCACCTGGAGTACAGTGTACAGTTCTGAGACCTTACTCAAAAGGACATAGACAAGGTAGAGAAGGTTCAGAGGAGGGCAACAAAGATGGTGCATGGATTGCATCACAAGTCCTATGAGGACAGGTTGAAGGAACTGAACATGTACTCCTGGAGGAGAGGAGGAGAGAGGGGATATGATAGAGACATACGAGTATCTTACAGGGAGGAACAGGGTGCAGGAATACACTATTTTTAAGCAAAAAAGATGTTCCAGGACTAGAGGGCATGGGATGAAGTTGGAAGGAGGACGATTCAGAGGAAATGTGAGGAAGAATTTCTTCACAGAACGGGTGGTGGACAAGTGGAACACCCTGCCAGAGGAAGTGGTGAGGGCTGAAACAATCACGGGATTTAAGAATGCATGGGATAGACATAAAGAAATTCTGGAGGTCAGGGGTAAGGGGCAACAGACTTCTTGGAAAACATAAACTGAACTTACAAGCTCAAATGGGCAGACTGGGTGGGCCATAGGCCCTTATCTGCCGACACTGTCTATGTATCTATCTATGTATGTATGTATCTATGTATTGTACAGGGGGCTCCATCCTGGGTCTTAACCATTCACGTGCAACAGCTCTATTGTTAGATTTACACTCCTGCTGGTGTTAAAAGTGACTGGATAGTTCTTTAAGGGATCCAAATAACTCCCATCTGACAGAGCTTGTATCTAACCTGGGATCTAACATAACATCATCCAGTCTATAATCTCAGATTCATGTTTGAATAGTTACAGATCTGATGTGGATCACATCTGGGGGGATCCAGATATCCGATATTGGATCCAGACTTCTGTGACAGGATATTTGGATCAGGCATGGGATATAACTTTAGAGTGCTGTACAACCCTTCATAAACAGTAATGTCCTGAACAATGATACTGATAACATTCTGTGAAATGTGGTCATCGATGTACAGATATAACCCCTTGATGACTGGATGTAATGTTCATGACGGTGTACCGACCGAACATCGAAACCCCTACTGCAAAATCCCCCACAGCGACGATTTCGGCAGGTTTTGAAATTGTCACTGTGGGGGATCTGAGGGTGAAATGTCGCCCTTTCGCCATGTGTGCTCCCCTTCAAATCAACTCTGACTCAGAGTTGATAATCATTTAGAGGGAGGGGGCACAGGGGGGCAGCCCTCCGCGAGAAACACTCCAATGTCGGACAGGCAAAATTTCACCAGTCAGCATTGGGGATCTCACTACAATGATGTTTCTGCATCGGCATAGGTAAATCGTTCATGACTATGTCTTACATAACAATTGTTACACATATCCTGTATTCGGCAAGTAACTTACCTGATTATACCCTAATGATGTCCATGTTATTATGAAGTACAATACTGCTGTCAAGGCTATCAGTGAGTGGTGGTGAAAAATTATTAATACTCCTCTATCTGTTCACTGAATATCCCCATGGCAGCAGGGTCCTCCAGTGATGACACATCAGCAGTCATTTCCAGGCACAATAGGCTGTCTGTGATGGTACAACAGTATGTTCTAGGCATTGTCTCCAGGGTGAAAACACATGTTGCACAATGCCATATGTTCCCAGATGCTCAGTGAAGTACATATGGTCTGTCTGTTGGTACAAGAGGCCGGGTCGTGCTGCTGGTGCCTGAATACCAGAGCAGGAGGCATCAAAAAAGGGGGTACAGAGAGTCTTCTATTTATTTATTTGAAATCTCAGAATTTCAACCTTTGAGCCAGGGGCTCATTTACAAAGGCTCCATGTCATAACATGTGGGAGACAAGGACAATATCAGGGTTCAATAAACAAATGTGAATTGGTTACAGAGTACAACAGTGGGGACAGAAGAGAAATACAAATTAAGTGTTACAAGGTTCCAACAAATTACATGGCACAGATTAAAATGTAGAAGTTGCAAAGGATACAGTAATTATATTGATACCAAACTTTACATACAGTGAATGAGCGGCAAGGGAAGACCTAGTCAGGATAAATAGGTTGAAAGCCAGGCGAAGGGTAAGGGAGGTGGTGTAGACCAAAAACAGGGGGTAAAGAGAGTTAGAGCAGCCAGAGAGAGGCACTGACCTGGAAAGGACCTATGTCCTGGAAACCACTAAATGGTGCAGAGGGGACAGGAGGAGTGTTTAGTAGGGGGAACCATGAGAAATTGAGGAAAGTTTACCAAGAAGCAGGAAACAAAGAAGGAAAAGAAGAATTTTCAGTGGTGGTGAAGAGGGGGTAGAAGGCGTGTGCCAAAAACAAGGAAGGTGAAGGGGTAGGGCAGGAGAGCAAGAAGGGGGGTATAAGGGGGGGACACATTATGGTATGGGAGAAACAGGGCGTGGTAGTCTGAAACCATAGAAACACAGAAACATAGAATTTGATGGCAGATGAGGACCGCTTGACCCACCTAGTCTGCCCAATTCCCTACCTAATGGATAAGCTGCAGATCCTAGTTAACCAACAGCCTACTTCCTCCTACCCCTCACTAGAATTGCCTTATGTCCGTCCCATGCATTCTTGAATTCCCCCACTGTTTTTGACTCTACAGCCTCCTCAGAAAGGCCATTCCATGCATCTACAACCCTCTCTGTGAAGAAATACTTCCTCACATTATCTCTGAGCCGTCCCCCCTCTATCTTCAAATTGTTCCCCCTTATTCTTGCACATCTCTTTTTCTGAAAGATGCTACCCTCTTGGACTTTGTTGATTTCCTTGAGGTATTTGAAAGTATCTATCATGCCCCTCTCCCTCCTTTCCTCGAGGCTATACATCTTAAGCTCCTTTAGTCTTCTGCATAGGTCTTCTGGTGTAGACCCTGCACCATTTTGGTTGCCCTCCTATGGACACCCTACATGGGGGGATATTGGAAGGTGAAGGGGGAGGGGGCATTTGCTGGGAGAGAGGTCCAGGGTGAGAGGAGAGGAGGGGAGTGGGGAGGAAAGGAGGGGGGCTAGGAGTAGAGGAAGAGATGGTGGTGGGAGGAAGATAGGTGTTAGAATAGGTAGGAGAGAGTCAGGTAACTTGGGGGGACAATCAAAACTGTTCTGTTTCAGGGAGTGCAGTCCAAGTTTGGTTTTGAAGGATACCAACTTTGATACAGCCAAAAGGTCAGGTGGGAGGTTGTTTAACCAGCTGGGAGCCCAGTACATAAATGTTCACTGGGCGTGGGCAGTATAACAGAAGGGGACTAGGAAAGTGGGATTGGAGGTGCTTCTTGTATGGCATTGGTTCGTGGTTCTATGGAGAAGTGGTAAAAGCAATGGGGGAGCTAGCCCAAGACTTTTCTTTTTATCAAGCAGGCAAGTTTGGTAAAAGACTCTGCCATGAAGGTTCAGCCAGTTTGCTGCAGTACAGGGGTTGCAGGTGTTGCATGTAGTGGTGGGCACCAGTGACAAGGTGGCATGCCTTATTAAGGGCAAGATTTAGTCTCCTAAGAGAGGAGCTGAAGGTAGCACCATAGATAATAAGCCCAAAATCAACAATAGAAAGGATAGAGCTTGTGATGGCTAACCAGAGCACCCCTAGGATCATAGAGCCTCTAGGGTCTAGGGCCTGTATCTGTAAAGAAGTCCAAGCCTAATGCAGACATGTTTGGATATGATATTGATATGTTCTTGATAGGAAAGATGGCTATCAAGGGTAATACCAAGGTATGCCCGTGAGACCATTAAAGCTGTATACTTCTTCAAGGGGAGAGCTGAGATTGTTTGAAATGTGTATTTGGGCCTTTTTGTACTTGTGTGGGCTGGTGAAAAGCATCACTTTGGTTTTCTTATAGTTCAGGACAAGTGTTATGCGAAATTGGAAAATTTCTCCCAGCAAAATATTTTGCAGAATTTATGCATTTTGAAAAATATTTTGTGGCCCCCAGTCTTTTAAAAAAAAACAATCTCCTCCCCGTCCCTGGTGTCTAGAGGTTCCCCCTGGCCTATCACCAGGCAAATTCAAGAACCCCGCCCTCCCCGAGTTATCCCCAAGCCCCCAGCCCCCAATCTTTTTTTTTTATCATAGAAGATTTTATTAAAGATTTTTATTATTTATAAGGTGGTACACCATCATATAGCACATATGTTTACAACCAAAGTAAATACATGTTACACAAACCAAGTAAAATCCACGCATCTCAGTGATATGTCCTCATATCCAGAACAGAAGAAACAAGTTAATAAGAAACAAAAAAACCAAATAAGGCACAGTAACATAAGCAGCACTGGTTATAACTTCCTGGTTAGCAGCAGCCAGGGGTAGAGCAATCATCCAAATTATGCACGCCTTACATGGGGGTGTTTCCTGGGGGGAAGAGGATCTTACAGAGGGCTGAATGAAGGTAGGCTCCCCAGTTTTTAAGAAAGTAGTCCATCTGACCCCAATGGGAGTAAGAAAGTCACTCCAAAAGAGCCAGCCTAGCCAAGGCAGCATGCCACGTGCTTGTAGCTGGACTACTAACCTGCCTCCAGTACATTAATAGCAGCCTCTTAGCTTCCAATAATGCCAACATAATCCATTCCCAGTGGGACTTAGGCAAAAAGGATAGCTCAGAGGAGTCACCCAGGAGCGGCTTAGGGGTATAGCCAAGGTGCCCAAGACTTTGGAGCACTCTGAAGCAATGGTAGACCAGAATGTCGAGATTTGAGGGCACGACCACAGTATATGGAACAAGTGGGCATCTGGTTGCTGACATCTCCAATAATTTGAGTGTGGCAGGACTCCCAACGAGTGAAGGGCAGCAGGAGTTCTGTACCACTGCAAGATAATTTTGAGCTGTAGAAAATGGCTGTTAGTGTCCCTATACCCTGTGTGTAAGTCTTTAAGGCAGTGGGACCAAGAGGCTTCGGAAATATCCATTCCCAAGACAGCCTCCCATTTGGACCTGTAGTGTTCAGTGGGGTCATGTTGAGAATCCCGCCATGTGGTATAAAAGCTGCCTATGAGCCCCCAGGAGGAGGAGGAGGAGGACTTATGTAGGGAAGCCAGCCATTTCCATTTACTGTCTAGACCATGTTGAGGCAAGAGGTCATTGATAATGCTACGTATCTGGAGAAACCACCAGAAATCCCTGCTGGGAAGATTACATTTGTTCTTTAACTGATTGAAGGATAGCATGATGTCTGAGTCGGGCAACAAAATGTCCTGTACATGCCTAATGCCTTTGGCCTCCCAAGAGGGCCACCAGAGCGGCTCCCCTCCTATAGTAATAAAATTGTTTTGCCATAGTTCATCATATCGCAATGGGGGAGCCCAAGCTCCTTTGAAGGTGTGAGATAGGATCATGCTGTGACACCAAGCACTGCTGGATTCGCACATGACAGGAGAGAGACCCTTGTCTGACAGGCCTCCCACCCCTAACAATGACCTAAGTGGAGTGAGTGTCACCATACTGGCCTTGAGACAGACCCACATCGGAGGGGGTGCAGCCATAGGTGTGAACCATTTTGTGGCTTGGGCAGCAACACTTGCTAGATGGTAACCCTGGAACCAGGGGATGCCAAGGCCCCCCCAGACCAGTGAGCTCTCAGCTTGTGTTTTCCCCACCTGTGCACCCATTCTTCTCGTAAAAAAGAGGCTATGAGCTTCTCAAGAGAAAAAAATAACTTTGGTGAGAGATGGATTGAGAGATTATTGAACAAATATGTGACTCTAGGGAGGAGAAGCATACGAATGGCAGCTACTTTACCCAGCAGGGATAAGTGTAGTTAATGCCAGCGCTTCACTTCTGTGGCTAACTGCGTTATGAGGGGGACAAAATTGGAGGATTCAATGTCAGTTGAATTTATGGATATGTAGACCCCAAGGCAAGTGAATCCTTTAGTGGCCCAGCTCAATTTAGTGCCTCGGAGACAATCTTGTGTATATAGCGGGCTGAGTGGAGCAAGAATAGTCTTCCGCTGGTTTACCTGCAACCCTGATAGTTAGGCAAATTCACATAGGACAGAGAGAGCTACAGAGAAAGACTGTTGAGGGTGAGCAAGGTAAAGAGAAGGTCGTCGGCATATGCAGACACCACATATGAGCTACCAGAGGCTGAGATGCCCGTGAGACCATCGGCATCGGTGAATGCTCGAATCAGCGGGTCCAGGGTGACCAGGAACAGGAATGGGATAAGGGACATCCCTGATGGGTACCTCTATACAAGGGAAAAGAGGAGGAAATATCAGAGTTAGTTAAAATTCTGGCCATAGGGGAGCTATAGAGTGTCGAGACCCACAGACAGAACTGAGGATCAAAACCATATAGGTGGAGAACCTCATGCCAATAATTCCACTCAACCAAGTTAAATGCTTTAGCAAAGTCAATAGCTAGAGCAGCCATAGGCGTCTTAGACCAACTCGCTAGCCACTTCAGGTTGAGTAGTAGCCTGGTATAATCTGAGCCCGCTTTCCCTGGCATGAACCCCACCTGGGATGGGTGTATTATAGAAGTGAGAACATTAAGCATCCTAGTGGCCAGAATTTTTGCCAGAATCTTGGTATCCACTGGTAATAGGGATAGAGGTTGAAAATTAACACAATTGAGGGGATCGTTGGACTTTTTTGGGAGAAGAGTAATGGGGCCTCCTTCATTGTGGTAGGGAGGGAACCTGAGGATTGGGCATCCTATAATGTTAACAACAGCGGATGAGCAATCTCCTGCCCTAACACTTGGTATAATTCCACAGTCAACCCATCAGGTCCAGGGGATTTCCCCTTGGCCATCTGGGATAAAGCCTGGCATATTTCACAGACCGTAATCAGGGCATTTAAGAGGTCAGCTTGGTCCGGCGAGAGAGTTGGTATAGTGGAGCCCTGGCAAAACTGAATCAGGGCTTGAGACAACTGGGTTTGTGACTGGGAAGATTGGGATTGATACAGGGACTGGTAGTACAGCCTCATAGCTTCATTGATACCAGCAGGATCTGTAGTGATCGAGCCTGAAGGGGTACAGTGGGCATGAATTCTAGAAGAGGCTTGCAGCTTCCGCAATCGATAAGCAAGAAGCTTACCACCCTTTTCCTCACCCTCCCAATAAGTATGCTTCGACCTTAGCATAAGCCATTCTGCATTGTGGTGGAGCACAGTATTGATTTGATACTTGAGCCCTACAATTCTATGAATCAGGGATGCATCCCTGGAGGCAGCAGGTGAGGCTTTCAAGTGGGATTCCAGCCCTGTGAGTTCTAATTGTAACAGGTCCAGAGTTTTCTTCTGGGCCTTGTTCCATTTTGCTGCAAAGGCAATAATATTGCCTCAGAGGTTGGCTTTGAAAGATTCCTACACAGTGCTTGCAGGGACACCGCATTCAGAATTAATAGCAAAATATTCCTGAGTTGCTTTCAAAATTGTTTGTCAGAATTCAGGGTCTTTGACAGGAAGGGGGATTACATCTCCACCGCGTACCTGTGGGTCATTGCCCAGAGGGGGTGTAGGTAGTCATCACTGGTGCGTGGTCTGAAATAATAATAATACCTATTGAGTTGCCAGATATCCCAACTGATGCTACATTGTTGACCAGCCAGTAGTCAATAGGGCTATGCACACCATGTGAAGGAAAGTAGTAGGAGTAGTCCCAACCAGAGGGAGAGTCGTGTCTCCAAACGTCAATCAGACCCCACTCTTCTTTCAATTCCTGCAAGGCTGCATGGCCCTAGGGGTGTGTTTGAGTGGTGGGTTTGGACTTATCTAAAAATATTTCCAGCACCAGATTGAAATCCCCTCCTAATAAAAGAGGAGTGTGTGAGTTTGGCTGCTCTAGGGAGGAGATAGCCTGACAGACAGGGAAAAAAATTGGCTTGATCCATGTTAGGAGCATATACACTGCCCACAATCAATTTACCAGCTGGGGAGGCCAACCAAACAGCAACCCAGCGACCCTGTGAGTCAGTCTGGGACTCTTCTGCTACCCATAAACTAGCGCGACAAATAAGTATGGCAACCCCCTTGGATTTGGATGAGGCAGAGCTACCACGAAAGTTCCCTACCCAGGATTTCTTAAGCCAGGGATTGGATCTACTGAGGAGATGCTTTTCTTGCAAAAGGGCTATGTCTGTGTGAAGGGAACAAAGGTACTGGATGACCTTGGTATGCTTTATGGGATGATTAAGACCCTTAACATTCCACGACACCAGACGTAGCCCTTGAACAGCAGGTGTAGTCATGTTAATAGGTAAGCAGAGGAGAACAAGGTACTTACCCACCCAGATGTACAGAAACCCGGGAAAACATGGGGAGAGCAACTGGGGATCACAAACTCAGCTTTCTCCAGCTGTGGACTGCTGCTAGGTAACAGGAAGGTATAAGCTTACTGTGGTGAAGGAAGTATTCAGAGGGTGTACCAAACAGAAAAAAGTATAACTACAAAGTCAACAACAGGAACAATTGTTGCACAAACCTGTAAAAATGGAGAAAAACTGTAAATGCAGAGGAATAGTAACACCGAATAACCTTACAACAAGACTAATATAGCTCCACTTAGATCAGACTATCTGATTAAGCAGGGGCAATAACAGTGGCTCTGATAAGCATGTAAACTCTAAGAGCGAAGGAGGCTTTGGATAAAAGAGGGTACTAAACAAAGGGTACTGTTAGCTACGCAAGCTTCAATGCTCAGGGACTGGAGAGGAAGAAGACAATCCAGAACAACTTGCATCTCCTCATCCAGTGGGCAATCCCGGGACAGATAGCACAACCCCCAGTGGGGAGGGTAGCGGGGTAAGGTACAGAAGGAGTGGGAAGGGGAGATTGGGTAACACCCCAATCAAAAAACATTAGGGCTGGTTTATGTTTGTACCAACATGGCCTGTTTAAAGAAATTCAATAGGGAGCCAGTACCCATAATCTAGCTAAGATACCCAGCTGAAACGGAAACACAGGGGCCATTAAATATAGCAAGGGTACCATGATTATGGGTGGGTAGTAGGCCCCATGGGGATCCCAGGGATTCCAGAGTGAGGGAGAAAGGAGACTAAATCTGGACCCTGGAAAATAGGGAGGTGGGGGGTATGTTCTCTGCAAAAGTGATGTGCCTGTTCAAAGGATTGTGGCCCCCAAAAAAACTGGTGGGTGTTATGTCAAAGAAATCTGCACATTGGGTCCAGAGGAGGAGACCAGTCGTACTGGCCTGATTTAGCGATCACCTCATGAGGCACTCTGGGGCACGTATACAGCCTGAAAAAGAGAAAAAAAGATAAACAGGCTATTGAAGTAGCATATGTAAGTGGGCACTATAGTAGGTAGTCCAAGAGTCAGCCAATAGAGTCTTTGCCCAGCATTAAGGCCATCTTAGAGCCATTCTGGGGTTCCAGGGAGTCAGTTGTGGGATCTGAAGGTGGTATTAGAACAGCAGCAGCATAAGTTTTAGTCCCCGGTTTAATTTTCCCTGACAAGTCCACTGCCTCTACAAGTGAAAATTCTGGTATGTCTGCCCAATCCATAGATTGTTCATTGTCCATGGAGGAGAGGTCCAGATTTAATGAGCAGTGGTCTACTGAGGTTGGAGGAGAGTCATCCCTAGGGATCTTCGCAGGAGGCGCTGCCCCTTATTGTTCCAGGGAGATATGCTGGTCACTTCTCAACCATTGTCATTGGCGTGAAACAGATCTGGTGTTTCTGGGTGGTAGTGACATTTGTTCAGCGAGAGCGGAGGGGCTAGATGTAGCAAAAGGCACCATGTGGGACAGGTTCCTCGATCTGGGGGAATCATTAACAGAGGGACCTAGTCCACCCGGATAGTGGTCCTTAGGAGACTGCCTACCAGCTCCAAGGTTCCTGGCTAGTGTTGTTGGAACATTAGGATCCTACAGCCTTCTGGGAGATGTAGGCTGAAGTGGCAAGTTAGGCCACAGTTTAGAAATCCATCGTTCCACCTCAACAGGATTGTCCGCTAGTATCTCTCTCCCCTCTTTAGATACAAGAAGTCTGGTAAGTCCATTAAATCTCTAATGGAAAATGTGTGCAGCAAGAAATTTTTTCAGAGGACCAAAGGCACGGCACTTAACTGATGTTTCTTGTGCAAAGTCTCTGTAAAAGTAGATCTGTGCCCCCTGCCACCGAATTTCTCCCAGGTCCAGAGCCACTCTCAGGATATGCTCTTTAGTGGAATATCTGAGCAGATATGCCACTATAGGTCTTGGAAACTACCTGACTTCTCCTTTCTCCTAGTAATGCACTGAGCCCACTCAACGGCAACGGGGCCCCTCCAGTGATCCGCTAGCATAATGGGAGGGGTATCATTAAGAAACCGTTCCATGGACAGGCCTTCTGAGCCCTCAGGAATGCCGATGATATGGAGGTTGTTACAGTGTCCCTTGTTCTCTTGATCCTCCACCCTAGCTGTTAATATCTCTAGCTTGTCATCTTGCATCTGTACTTTTTGCCATAGCTTGGCTTGTTGCTGCTCCAATGTTTCTACCTGCTGCTCCACGATGTTCATACAGTCTTGTAACTGTGGCACATCTCAGGTGGTTCCCATAAGGGAAGAATTAATGTTATCCACCCATAACAGCAATGCTTCAAGCATGAGGGTAAAGTAGCTTTAAGAGTCCCCCACAGATGAAGGCTGGTGAGCAGTGGCTGTTGGAAGAGGAACCTCCAGTGGCCATCCCAGCTCGAGTAGTGCTTTAGTTGCCAGGTAAGAGGCAAGTGGCTAGGCAGGGTACAGCAAAGGTCGGGCCCAGATGAAAGTCCAGTAATAGAGAACTGCGGCCTAGCTGTTCAGGATGATTCATGAGTAACTGGCGCTGGGAGAGTAACTTATACACTGTGGAACCACTCAAAAGTCACACCGTACGATTGAAGATGTTTTTCTTAGCAGAAATAGCTATCAGGAAGGGGATTACACCTCGGAATTAGGCTAGCCGACCATGGATTGCCACCAGACTCAGAAGAGCACAAGATTTAAGCTGCCATTTTCTTGGTGGCTAGACCACATTCCCCCCCAGCCCCCAATCTTTGAAAGAAAAAAAGCAATCCAATCCCCTGTCCCTGGTGTCTAGTGGACTACCCCGGCCAATCACCAGCCAAGTTAAAGTAAAGAACCCTCCCTCCCCCGTCAATCTTCAGTAATTTTCCTCCCTCCCAGCCATGACCCCAGCCACAATCTTCAAAATAAAAAAAGAGGAATCCCCTCCCCTGTCTATGGTGTCTAGTGGACCCCCCAACCCGCCACTCTGTCTTAAGTGAGAGCCCAGCCCGCTGCCTCCCAGTACCCAGATTGGGCCACTGGCACAGCCCTCCCCTCACCTCCATGGTCTGCAGCCCATCTGAGCTCTCAGTGAATGAGTGTATGCTTGTACAATTTAGCCGGTGATCGGCCTGGGGGGGGGATCTAGACACCAAGGACGGGGAGCGGATTGTGTTTTTTTTTTCCAAAATTGGGGGCCGGGGCCAGGTGATAACTCAGTAGACTGGGGGGGTTCTTGAATTTGGCTGGTGATCAGCTGGGGGAGCACTGGACACCAAGAAGGGGGAAGGGAATGTTTCTTTTTATTAAAAAAAGATTGGTAGGTCGTCCCAGTGGTGCAGAGGGTTGAGGCACTGGCGCCTTGCCTCAGCCCACACCGGCAACCCGAGTTCGGGAACTGACTCGGGTCATGGGGGGCTGGCAGGGGCAGGAGAGGATCAAGCATCCAGAGGACTGTTCTCCTCTCCTGGGGGGTGGGTAGTGGGAGCTTGCCACACTGCAGTGGCTCCTGGTGGAGACCAGGAGCACTGCTGACGCACGCAAGACTGAGGGAACACGAGAAAAGTGGAAATACCGCTTTGTGGTAGCTGGATGATGGCCGCCCGGTGCTCTGAGGCCATCAATAGTCCAACTGAGCTCCCCACCTCAGCAGCATCCCTGGGGCTAAAGAAATAGTAGTGCTGGCTTCCCCCTGACCAGTGCCTTCCCCCTCGGAGGAGGGGGACCATCCGGCGAAAGGGTTACGCCGGGTCACTCTGGGGATTGGCTGCGATCTGAGGCAGGTGGAGTCTCAGAAGGACGGATGGATCAGGGGGACTGCCTTGGCAAGCCTGAAGGAGTGGCTGCTGAGGAGCATGTAGGAGGGAGAAAAAGATTACTCAAAAAAAAAAAAAAAAAGATTGGGGGACGGGGGTCCAGGATAACTCGGGGTGGCTGGTTGGGAGGGTTCTTAAATTTGGCTGGTGATCGGCCGGGGGAAGGGATCGCTAGACACCAGTGAGGGAGAAAATAAAATATAAATGATGAGGCAAATGTGGGTGAAAATGTGGGTAAAATTTTGCAATTTCATCGCAATTTCCTGAAATATTTTGCCCGGCGAAATTACCAATTTTGCGGCTATTTCACTGGCAAAATAAAATTTTGCAACATCTCTATTCAGGACAAGTTTACAGTATGTTTGTAGAACCAGGCTTCAACTGTGGAAAAACTCTGTTGTAGGCTATTGGAGAGGGATATGGGATTAGGCAGGGAGATAAAGAGCACAGCGTCATCTGCATACAGGAGCAAGTTCATGGGACAAGCATATGGTAAGGAGTTAAGAAAGAGGATGAAAAGGAGAGGGCCAAGGATTGAGCATTGAGGAACGCCAGAGGTTACTGAGTGACTAAGTGAGAGTATATCATGTATTTATACCCTTTGGGTTCTGCCTTCGAGGTAACTTTTGGACCTACCTGTGACTTCTTGAGAGAGACCATGGGTGTGTAGGGACCTGAGTAATAGAGAGTGATTAACCATATCAAGTGACTTTGTAAGATCTGTGTAGATAGACCCCACAAGGTGGCCACGATCTAAAGCCTTGTGAATAAAGTCAGTGTATTCTAGAATGACAGTGGTAGTACTGTGTCCCTTTCTGAAACCATGCTGTTGGGCACATTGGATATTGTAGGTGTCCAGATATTCAGTCAATTGATTGGCAACTATACGCTCCAGTGCTTTGGAAAGTGGGGGCAAGATGGAGATGGGATGGTAATTTGAGTGTAAAGCCCTATCGCCGCTCTTGTGAACAGACGTTTCCACTGCAGCTTTCCAAACTGAAGAGAACTGACCAAGTCGAAGGGGTAGGTTAAGGATTTTGGTGAGAGGAGTCAGGACTATGTCTAAGGTGAGATGGAGCAATTTAAGATCGATTGTGTCACTATTAAAACCTTGAGTTGGAGAGTACACTTAGCAGATATTTTTTAGAGGTCCCAGTAGTTACAACCTTGAAATAGAAAGAGGGGGTAGCAGGCGGTGGGTACACGTTGAGAGCACTGTCATACGAACATACAAAATCCCAGCTGACACAGGCCACATGGTCTATCGAGTCTGCTCAAATGTGCAGTTAGCCCCTCAACTTGCAGCTGCCCCACCCTTCCCTCCCGTCTTCACAGTCAAACCCCCCTCACTCTATCCCATCCCTTCTTGAAAGAGCCCACTGTCCTACATGAAACCACCTCCTCAGGTAGAGTGTTCCACTTTTCTACCACCCGTGCCTCCTGATTTCCCTTCTGAATCCCCCCCCCAGCCTCAGCTGATGTCCTCTTGTATCCCTTTCCTAATCCTGAATATCTCTCCTGTATTAGCCTTGTTTATCCCCTTCAGGTACTTAAAGGTCTCTGTCATATCCCCCTAACCCTCCTCTCCAGGGAATACATGTTAGGCATGCTCAGCCTTTCCTTGTAGGATTTCCCTCCAAACCCTGGATCATCTTAGTTGCCCTGCATTGCACCCTCTCAATGATGGGGAGGGTCAGTAACAAAGCTGAGAAGTATTCCACTCAGATCCATGAACGCAAAATCGAAAATGTCAGCGATTTCTTTAGGATCCTGAGTGGTAGTACCATTAAAATTGAGTAGTGAGGGTAGGAATTTGCTGGGTTTGCCAGTGACATTTTTATGTTCTCCCAGAACTGCTCGCCATTGCTGCAGGAGTTGGAGAACTGGTCTTTGTAATGGTTGATTTTAGCAGAATGTACTGCATACGTGCATGCATTCCTGGCTTCCTTGTAGTGTTGCATGCCCCAAGCACTTTTGGTGGTATGTGCCACATGCCAGAGGTGGTCATATGTGGCCATTTATTCAAGGAGTGATGGGGTGATCCATGGATTGCTAGCCACTTTGCTTTTACATTTTTTTAAGGTGACAAAGAGATTACAGGCTTTATTAAAGAGGGAGATGAAGTGCCTCAAGGCAAGGTCCACACTAGAGGTGGTGTCAATGGGGGACCAGTCACAATGGTGGAGGTGATCTTGAAGATGTATGAGCTGCCCACATCTTAGTGCATGCTGGTAGGTCATCTTATTGGGGGGGTTTGGGGTGCTGATTTGTCCAGCAGCAAGAGATTGGGGAGTGGTCACTAGGGGAGTCAGACAACACCATTGTGTCCAGGACCCTGCCAGGGCAATTGGTGAGAATGAGGTCAAGTAGGGTATGGGACCCAGTTCTATAGTTAAACATAGTTGGGGTTGAAACCATTTGAGAAAGGCCAATTGCAGTAACAGCATCCTTACACGGACCGGCCTCTGGTGCAAGCCAGTTGATGTTATAATCCTATAGCACAATAACCTCTGAGCATTTGAGCAGATTAGTAATATAGTCTAGAACTGAGTCAAACCTGGCAGCTACATCTCTAGGTGGAATGTAAATTGAAAGAATATGGAGTGATTTCCATTGGCTACCCATGGTTATTTTAACCATGAGGGCCTGAGCATGGTTTCTGTCAGACGGTGGCAGAAGGGCATGACCTGGAGTGTGTCAGCTAGGTAAATAGCACCCCACCCCCTTTTTTGCCAAGCCTGTCTGATCTAAAGAGGGTGTAACCACCCAAAGCTGCAACAGAGTCTGGAGTTTTTGGGGAGAGCCAGGTTTCAGAAATGGCAAGGATGTCTGGCTTATGCTGTTGAATCCATACTTGCAGCTGGCCAAGTTTGGGTAGAAGACTCCCGGTATTAAAGAAGGCAATCTTGAGGCCACCAGTGTTAGAGGATTTGATAAAAGATTGCTGAGGAGGGCCAGGGGTTGGGGTGGACTTTACCCTTACAGCAGTACGAGTATTGGGGCATTGCAGAATAGCATAAGTTTGAGAAGTTTAGGTTGGTGGGTAACTGGATTCAAGGAGGCAAGTTGCGTTGACAGGAGCAGGGGGAGGCAGGTGAGGTGGGGTACCAGGAGGAGGGTTAGGGATGGCCTCCATTTGAGGTCTTTGTACCTCTTCTGGAGTGCACCGATTGATCACATTGAAGGGCCTACAGCATTAACTTTTGTGGCCACTTTGTCCCAGGCCTGCTTCCTGCAACTCCACAGCTCCTTGTCCCTTCCCCTCCCCAACAGGACACTTTCGGCATCCACCTCATCTATCAATACATAGGTCAGTAAAATTATTTCAGCTGTGTTTGTCTGCTCTTGCTTCTGCCAGCTTTCACACATGCTGCCTCATTCTATATTTGGTACACAGTATTTCTGCCACAGCGCTCCTGCCGCATCATTTCTCGGTACCTCGCTTCAGTAGCAGCTTTTCTATGATATAGTACACCATATTTCATGAACAAGGATTTGGAACAAGGGGTAACCTTTTCAGTGGGTGGTGCAGGGCTTGCATCAAGTCCTGCTGCACCACATAGGTTTGCTGCAACTGCATCTGATTTCAGTAGGTTGGACACCATTGCAACGGTTTACCTGATTTACTACAGCTTGCACCAAATATTTGGCACTAGTAATGTAAAAAGAGCCCCAGGAATTGCTGGACACTAGACCACAAAAGTTGGTTTAACTTGTGGCAGTTGATGCAGGGGATGTAAAATCCAATTAGATTGCTACAAGCCCGGTGCACCATACCTTTGAAGCACCTGGCGGTCATGGAAATCAAGCTGCATTTAAAATCCAGCCCAAGTGCTTTTTTAATGCAGCTGGCATTTGTCTAATGGCTCTTTGAAAATCTAGCCTATTTCTATCTAAATATTTTGGGAAGAGACTGCAACACCCCATGTCTGGTTTTTTGCAACTGTGTCCACATTTTGGATCCCGATAGATTTAGAAGTCTCAAAACCTTAGACTTAATTGTGCCAAAACAGCAGAACCTTTGTCAGTCAATGACCCTTCATTTTATTCAATCAAGCAGTCTTGAAAACTGTGGAAAAACTCAGGAGCCTTTGAAAGTAGGACCTCTGATGCTAGTGGAACAAGCACTTGCAGCTACATCTGTCAGACCTACCATTTGCAGTGTTCTGTAGCCTGCTTCTTAAGAAAGTCTGACTTCATCCACCTTGACATACTGTACCCAAGACATGTACAAACTACAGTAAAAGGGCTACATATCTCTTATGCTCTACCTGCTGCCTGGAATAGCCTACAATCGGTCTTCAAGCTAACCACCATTGTCACAATTAACTTTTATAAAGCTTTAATGGCAAGTTAATTTTAAAGTCATCTGTAAGTGCCGTAAATAGTATCACAGTTCGTGCTCTTCTCCCACAGTCAGCCCCATCCCCTCCCCTAACACCCCCTCTACCCTTCCTTCCCTCCCTGTACCTAATTATCCCCACCCCTCCTCACCCTCAACCCCACCCTCAACTATTCCTCCTCCTCCCATTTCTCTCCAGTCAATTCCCCCCCTTACCCCTCACCCTCTCCTACCACTTCCTATTGACTTCCTCAGCCCTCTCTCCCACCTTTGCTTTCAACCCACCCTATTTCTGTCCCTTCTTGCTCCACACACAGTTTTACCTTACCCATCCTGCTCCTCTCTTAGGCCCCATCTCGATATCCCTGCTCATCCTAACACTCTCCTCCTGACTATCCCTCTATTTACCTCCCCCCTTACCTTACTACTTCATTCCAGGCACTTAGCTCTTTATATTCTCTATGTTTGCAGCATGTCAAGTTTTTCTTCTTTCTTCTCATTACTGATTGCAATTTCTACATTTGAATGCTTGTACACATTATCTCTACATACTATGTCATCCAGTGAATTTTCCTTCCGACTTATTGTATTTGAATTCTACAAAATGCTGTTATGCCTATTGGCCTTTTGAATGATGTTGCCTTTACAATTTAATGTATTTGTCTTTTTGTAAGCTGCTGTATATATATAGGACCTCCTTGTGAATAAGCCTGCTCAATGGAGTTTTCCTACAATAAACATTTTAAAGTCCTGCCCCAAGTCTCCCAAAGTTTCCTGGAGTTGCTTGCTCTTTCAGAAACCTTATTCTTCTACTGTAGATACTTTGTTAATTTTGCTTAATTATGCCTCAGCATAGGACCTTTGGATAGATGGCATGAAAGGCACTGTATGAATGATAGCAGTGTGATATGCTCTACAGTAGAAAGTCATGGCACTTACCCTCCACATTCAATAAGTAGGAGCTGACACATTGTTACATTTCACAAAACTCTACTTTTATTCAAAAGCAAATTAAAATTACCCTCCTGGGCCAGGAAGAATGGACAAACAGAAACTTCTGATGTTTCATCTGCACACAGGCTTTAACAAAGATAATGCCCACTTCATTGCATGACTCACTGGATTTACTGATGATACAGCAGAATTTCTAGACTTGGTTATTTGCAAAAGTAGGAATTTTGAAATGCTTACTTTCTCACTTCGACCACACACATCCTCTCCATCCTCTCTAAGGGTGCCTGTAATAGTAGTATGCATTTCTTGGGTTACAAGGATATTTTTTTTTACAAATAAGCTTTCCCAAACATCCTCTCCTTATTGCCCTTTGTACTAGCATTAAGTAGTCTGTAGTACATTTTGATTCCAGTCTTTAAATTGAAATAGTACTAATAGATGTTGTGAAACCCCAGGATCCCTAGTTCACCTCATGTGGGAGTGCCCTAAAATTTGGCCTTTTTGGAATCACATTAAACAGGCCCTAGACACTATACTGGATTTGAATGACCTTTTTAACCCTGATATCTGTTTCCTAGGTATTTTTCCTCTGGGTACCCCATGAACCCAGACGGCCCACCTTTCCGTAGTGGCGGCTGTTGCCAAACTAATCATCCTCCAACACTGGAAAGATGCTACCCTCCTTCCTTTCTGGAGTGACAGCGAGAGATCCTACTTGCTCTCCTACTGAAAAAACACATAGCCTCCATGCATACAAGATCACAGACCTATGGTATTATATACGAGCCGCTTCACACACTATTATCCTTATGGGGTACCGAATAACTTACAAAATCCCACCTTTCTGTTGGCTTATTACTGCTATCTTTCAATAATGATGACTTGAACCTATCCTAGTAATGTGTTTTATTGAGAGTGGATCACAGGTGGGGTGGGGTTGGGGAGGGTCTGAGGAAGGGGTGGGCATTGTTATACATGTCAAACTTCCACAGTTAACAACACAGGTTAATATTTATGCATGTCTTCTTGATCTGGTATGTACTTATGTTAGTCCATTGTTCTGGATAGTTGGATGGTTACCTTTATTAAACATGTTAATAAAGTTTACCAAATTAAAAAAAAAACAATTAAAATAGTACAGGATAGGTGCAACTGGAAGAATGGGAAAATGTCCCTTAGTTAATTTTGTATAGCGGTTTGTAGTGTGTAGTGTATGGTGCAAATATTTATTATAAAACTCTTTTATAAAAAATGTTTTTAAATGTGTAGCACTTTTAAGAATCATGATGTGGCACGATTGTATGGCTATAAAAGGAATATTCTCCTAGGGGGCATTATCTTTGATAAAGCCTGTGTGCAGGTGAAATGTCAGATGTTTCTGTTCTCCCTGGACCAGGAGGGTCATTTTAACTTGCTTTCGAATAAAAGTGGAGTTTTCTGAACTGTAAAAGTGTGTCAGCTCCTACTTATTGAGTGTGGAGGGTAAGTGCCGTGATTTCTACTGTAGACTTAGTACTTTGTCACTGAGCACCCCAATAGCCTTGGTACAGCTCTGTTTGTAGCTGCCTACAGTGTGATATGCTATAGGATTAAAAGGAAAAGGACTAACATAGTGCAACATGCTGTTATAGAGCAAGACTGATGTAATATGGGTGTTATACTATAAGACAATAGGTTCTGTAAGGGGTGTCGCTTATAAGTGTGCCACTGGATGAGGACTGGGAGAGAGGACCTCAAAGCAAAGCTAAGCAGTTTTGATAACACAAACCTCACATGATATCACTCTTATCTAGCAAAAGACACCTTGAAAGCAACTATTACCTTAATATAAATTATAGGTTCATGAGTATTTTGACAAAACACATGATATGCCTGTTAAAATTTGAAGTAATAACAGTTTTGTTGTTTTTGTGTAAAAAGTACTCCCCTGCTACTCTACTGTGCAATACAAGGGTTCCGTCTAACACTCTGGGCTGTGGAGTGCCTGGCAGTGAAGCACATTTATTAGTTTGCATAAATGAAAGCATGGCACACAGTGTGGTCTCAAAGAGAGGTAAAGAACAAATTGAAACATTAAAAAACAAACTTTTTTCAGTTGTTGATAGTAAGCTGACTGTCTCCTGTCAGGCTGCAGATGGCCAGATTACTGATCACGGTTTTGTTTTTAAATGCTGCTGAAGAAGGAAGTGGGGTTCAGCAATGCAAACTGATCTAATGAGTGCAATGCAAGGTGCCAACTGTACATAGGATAAGGGGTAAGTGTAGAGTGGTGATTCTCAGCTGCTGATTAGTCATGGATGAGGTCATGATTTAAGTACTGAAGACAACAAAGACAAATACTGAAACAAAGTATTTGAATGGAGGGGAAAGGTTTTCTCAAAAGAAAAATCTTCAAAATTACCAAAGTACTGGGGAAAGACATGCAAAGCTCATTGACAATATTGGGTAACACGTAATAACAGCACATCAAAATGAGCGACTGCAAAAAGAGTGACTTAATTTGGACTCTTATTAGGGGCTACCGTGCACAATATCCCCTGGATGGGAACGCGACTGTGGGGAAAGGCGAACAGAAGCGAGAAATAGCAAGGGGAAGGGGAAGGACAGGGAAGGTGTTTGGGGGGATTACCGTACCTGCTGTCACTGAGCTAGGCTATATGTGTGTGGTGTGTGGGTGGCTAGCTAGGGCACTGCAGGTATGGGGTTCAAGACTGGTGAGCGCTTACATTTTTCTCCAGCTACAAGCTGTGGCACTTAATTTTTAGCAATATCTGGATTTTTGCCCCCTCCCTGACATGCACCCCCCTGGAGTTGATAATCTTAATTCGGGGGTGGGGATGAGGGGCAGAAAAACACTTTTTTACAATTCGGATGTCGGGTTGACTTTATGTCTATACTGCCAATGTGCTTTTCTGTGATACACACTCGCCATAATAGCGATCGCTCTTTTGTAATCACTGTTATGACATGGAACCAAATGTTGTATTTTGGCCTCGCTCATTGGTCCGGTGCTAGCACTTTCACTTGCGACACCTGTGACCTGAGTTTGATAATGAGCTTGGATCATCAGAGGCTAGCCAGGGGAGGAGGAGGACTGAGCACCCAAGGGGACATTTGGCTCCTCTGGGAAGGTCAGCTTGATGTCCTGACTACAGTTCTGCCACCTCAATGACCATAGGTGGCAGTGCAGTCAAGGGCACCATAGGTGGGACCTACACAGGCCAGGGGTACAGAGCGGCAGCATGCTCTTGCTTCCATACATGCCTTGGTCGTCCCATGGGTACCTGCATCTGGAGAGATGGGAGAAAAAAGCAAGGAAAGACCCCACTGCCTGATGGATGTTGGACCCCAGTGAACTGAAGGGGACCAGATCAGACACTCTCAACTGACCAGGATGACAAGGACCTTGCAGGTAGGGAGGGACTATCCCCTCTTCCCTGGCTAAGGGGGATAGCCACAGCAGCATGGAAGTAAGTGGCTTATGGGGATTGGATTCCAGCAGAGCCAGGTACCAAGGGGAACCCAGAGGGAGGTTGATGCAGTGGTGTAGGATGGGTCATAAATAGAGAATGAAAAAGAGAAATATTGAATTTAGAGATCTATAGAAGCAAAATATACATACAGTTCTCACCTTGGGTGGGATATGGAAAAATACAGTGTTCAAAAACCAGGATGTCTGAAATTATTTAGCAATAATAAACACAACAAATACTGCATACTTTAGTACCATAAGCCTTTAAAGTACATTATTTTATTGTGCTTTAAAAGGGGAAGTTATTTGTAATCTTCATTCAGCACTTTCCATTAATAGTCTGTGCCAGTAATTTTCCCCAACATACAAGCAGAGTATACAGTAGTTAATATGGCAATGATCTAATAAAGCACAATCAATCCACAGCTCACACACTTCATCTGTAGTCAGAACAGCAGAACTCAAAAATTCAATAAAGCTTATTATAACAAGTTAGATGAAAACCAGGTACAGGCCTCAGAAGTCACAGCATGATGTGTTAACATGTTTATGTGCTGATTTAATTTCTTTATCATCTGCACTCTTTGTACCAGAGCACACACATGAAATGCAGATCTTATGTTTTCCATGTTAGACTTAATTGGTGACTGGAAACATACTCCATGCCCTTATTTTATTACCTCATGCTAGCCTTTGTGGAAATGAATTGTGTCTTTGAACAATGGATTTAATGAGGATAACCCAACTAAAAAGTAACTTCTCATCTGCAAAACTGTGCTGTTTAACCTAAATGGGCTTCTGTTCTCTCTGTTGTATAACTCCATTAAACAACTTGCTTAAGGTCAAAAAGGGGTGTACTAGCCGAAAATATTTATTTCTAAATACAACAAACAATATGGTATTCAGTACTTGAGTCTGAGTACCAAATATTGCTCCCCCTGCTCAGAATTCAGGAACAGATATTGGGAAGACTAAAATACACAAAAACAAACAATACATTCTCTATCCCTATCCAGATGGCCAGGGCTAGTTCTTTTATAATCCCCTTCCCTGCCTCAGTTATTTTCTGCCTTGCTCCTCCTCCAAGAAGGATAACAAAAACTTTTGTTTCAGGAGCCATCACCGTGTTTAAAAGTCATCCTTCGCCATATTCCTTTCATCATGAATCTCAAAATAAACATTTGGTAGTTGGATCCCCACTTCTGACCCTGATCTGTGATTTTTTTTGGTGGGGAGGCCCAGAAGAAGACCTCCTGGCTACCCTGTTGCTTTTTTTCTTAAATCATAGCCACAACAGCTTTAGCAGTTTATTATACTGTATGACTGATAGAGCATTAGAGACGTGTGACCATGAGGGATGCGGTGCAGTGGTGTGCATCAGTGATGATACCAGGCCAACTGACTGGGCAGTCTGCCTAGCATAATCTATGATGCACATTGGTCTACTGCTTTCATGGTAATGTACACCTCATGCTTGATCTGTTGTATGATACGCTGATAGAGCTGGTGTGGCTAAGGGGGGAGGTGAGTGGGCTTACTGGGATTTTTATCACTGTACCCCCCATAACTCATATCTCAGGAGTCATGAGAAGGATGAGTTCATTTACCAAACAGTGTTTATTACTGAGGATCATGAGCAAGGTAGGAGAAATGATTGCAAGACAGTTTGGGCACCTGGCACAGTGCCAGAAAATGGCAGTTATTTATTTTTTGATTAATCTGAGAAGACTGGGATGGGTTGGTGAGTGGTATATGGTTAGGGTGGGGAAAGCAGTGAACAAGAAACTAGCCATGGGCACAAGGGTATGAATAGGATTTTTTTTTATTTATTTCCTTTTTTCCTTTTCTTTTCAGATATCCCTCCCCCAACGGCCACCCTTGTTCAACCAGCAGGGCTTCTCCTCTCACCACAAAATATCTAGGGAAAACAGAGAGGGGTGGAGGTTTGCATAGTAACAATGACATAGAGAAAACAGAGAAGGTGGCCACCAATAGGCTAGGTGGATCAGACTGTTATACAAAAACAGTCCACCAAGTGTGGCAACTACCTGGCTCACACCTGGTGGGACCATTTACCATGGCCAGCAACCCAGGTCCCTTTGAGAAAAACATTTGCTCACAATTATACTAGGTTTGCACTTCTGGACAGGGGCACCCAAGTAAATCCAGACACAGGGAAGCAATAACAATACTGTACATCCCAGGCTGGGATTCTAGAGTGTGGCTTTTATTCACATAACAAAGTAGGAATAATACACAAAGTGAAGGTGGACCCCCATGGGGTTACACATGTTGGTTTTGCAGATTTTCCAGGGTACAGAAGTTCCTGAATTTCCATTTAGCATAGGGTGAAGAAACACAAAACAGTGAACA
Organism: Neoceratodus forsteri; assembly: GCA_016271365.2. Classification (NCBI taxonomy): domain Eukaryota; kingdom Metazoa; phylum Chordata; order Ceratodontiformes; family Ceratodontidae; genus Neoceratodus; species Neoceratodus forsteri. Next base: position 897,491,059 of record CM057458.1, read on the forward strand.
CTCTGGTTCTGAAACAGAAGATTGGCACATAGGGCCGGAGTAGTACTGTTCCCATTTCCCACAAGAATGAAAGTAAGTGGCACCCATGACCACACTGAGCACACCCAGACTCAACTCTTCCAGAACCCACTATACTGGGGCAAACTGAAGAAACAGAAATTCCAAACCCACATCTAGGGGAAATTACTTACATTAGGCATTGGCCAGATGCACTAAATGAAAATGTACTGGTGCCCAAATTGAACCCAGAGAGGTAAACCAGTTACTCCAGATGGGGGGTCTCCCACCTTTTGCTTCCAAGTTTATACTCGGCTGTTCATCTGGTTAATAACACCCACACCCACACAGAAGTAAACTTGTAGTCGTTGTCTTAAATGTTTACCACACTTAACAAACTACTGACACACCTCTAGGTGTCAAAGTTAAAAGTTCTGTACTTAGATAGTCACATTCTTGGACTCCAACGTAGGCAGAAACTTTACTTAGTACTGGATGACTGGTCACATTGACAGAGAAATTCACCCCAAGGTATTGCAGATGCCCCTGGGCTGACACAGAAAAAGGGTTGTACTCACAACAAAAGAAGATGTGCAAGGCAGCTTCACCAACCAAGAGGATCAAGGAGGTTGCCCTGATTCCCTTAGTTCGCCCCCATCCCTCCTGGGATGGAGCAAGGAAAACCTTCTGGTACAGGTCTCCACCACTTCAGACAATGTCTTCTTTGTTCTTCTTCTAGGGTGAGAACAAACTACCAAAAAACAAAAAGGGGTAGCTCTTTGTTAGAGCTAAATTGAGGAGCTGCCAGCAGCTGCAGCCTCCTCCTCGAACTCCACTCTACTGCTCACTAACTGAACATTCCAATTCACTCCAAAGCCAGCTGAGACTGTGGCTTATGTTGCTGTGAGAGTTATATGATTACATCATCACTGCAGCTCAGCTGAGACCGAAGACAGAGTGTGACAGTGTGAAACCCATTTACCTTGCATTTCACAAGCTGCATTCCTAGCCTACCACTGATTCTAACTGGGATTCTAGTAACCCCGGGGAACAAGGTGATTACACCCATGCTTAGCCAGAAAAATGACAGTCCCCAGTCATTTCCTACCCAGCACCAGACCATCCTACCCTATGTGCTACCTACGGAGAGGGGTGATCAGGCCCTCTCCTACCATGTGCCAGCACAGGCAGGCAGCACTAACGGCCCAGAGGCCATTGGCTAACGCATCAGCCTCTACACTACAGTCTTACTATGGATAATCAGTGGCTCTGGAAGAACTGTGCAGAGCATGGCCCTAACAGACCAGCACTGCGACCTCTACAGCTAGTCAGGACCATAGCCTGTCTTCCCCCAGCCCTCCAGGGAAAACCTATCTAATCAAAAAAAAAAACTACCCAAAAGGGGAATTTCCCCCCATCCCAGGACACCTGCACACCAACACACAGAGCTAGCACTTTACCTAAGCATTACACTCCTACTATCCCCCATGCACTAACACTTGTGGAAGGAAAATTGTTAACACCTGTTATCCATACAATTCTACTAAACACTCTACAAAAGCAGAAGAACTCGGCTGAGTTCCCACATCCTCTTCTGGTCTTCTTTTCTTTCTTTTTTACCAGGAACCACCTGAAAGAGAAAAAGAGACAAAACACACCCCAAATCTGTCAAACACACAGTATTACAACAATAACCCCTTCATCAAACACCGGACAATTCCAAAAAGTATTTTTTAGAAAAGTAGAAAAAGTAGAAAACAGCAGAAAATCTCTAACTTTCTGTACAATACAGCTGTTTGGGGGATGGAATGCCCTTAATGTCCAAACTAGTGACAGCAATGGTGCCTGAAGGCAGGGTCCATAAAACAGTCTCTCTTGGCCGGAGCCCGCTGAAGCACAGTTCTTGAAGTACTGTAGTCCAAAATGGAGAGTCTTTGTGGACAGTTCAAAGTCTGAAGTCTGCCAGGTGAAGGATGTGTGTTGCAATGTCAATAAAGTAAGAAAAGTCTGGACTTACCAGTCCCTTGAAGAACAAAAAGTGGACATCACCTACTTCTCCAGCCAAAGACTCTCCCTGGCAGCATTTTTTTGGATGCTGCTGGGTGGAAATCTTCCAGAAAACAGATGGCGAACTGGAAACTGCTGGGTTGATGTCATCTAGGAGATGGAACCTTGGAACAGGAAGGAACAGCTGGTGTGATGTCCTCCAAAATTTCAGGTGATGAATCAGGAAAACAACTGGGATGATGTCATCTCGGCTATCTGGAAGACCAAGTGATGAAATTGGAAAGGCACATTGCAAGGTTGACGAATCCTGATGCACCTTGGATCCTGGAACACCAGTCTAGTGGAACAACATGAGTACAGCAATGACTGGATGGCAGACACTTGCTGCCACTGCTCTGCTTCCCTCTGGGTAGGCACCGGCATATTCTCAAGAGGATGGTACACTTGAGGGTAGCACCTACTCTGGGTCAGGTGCCTGAATAATGACCCCATCTGGGTGCACATAATCAATGAAATGGAAAGTATCTTTCCCTGTGTTGTCCACAATCTGCACAGTATCTAGGAACAATGTCCTGCCCAATTTCCAAAACTGCAGTCTATCTCTTATGACTTTGTCTCTGACATAACGGGTCACACCTGGATGCTGTGGTGGACTCAGGTACTGGAGAAGAGGGGGTTTCCCTGAATGAGATAGTCAGAGTACAGCTGCAGCTGATCAGCTAATTGGCTGCAGCTGCTCAGGCAAAAGAGCTTTAAAAACAGGAAGGAAAAGCCAGCAGGAGGTTTGCTGCAGGGGTAGAAGGCTGACAAGCTGCCTGGATGTGTTCCGGATTAGGAGTCCCATAAGCAACTCTCAGGAGATTGGTGTCCCGAATTTGGCCAAAAAGAAAACTTTACTTTCATTGTAAGTTTTCCGTTTTACTGTTTATGTTCTTCCAGAAGGTGTAGCCTTCTGGAAAAGGGGGTTTCTAGTTAGGGTCAGGGATTGTTTAGACAGTGCTCCCACCCCGAGCTAGATCTCTTTATTTCTGTTTTTGTTTCATTTTCCCTGGTGGAGCTTAAAATGAAAAGGGCAGAAGCCCAAAGTCCTGTGTTACCAACCATATTAAGGAAATAAAAAATATACCTGGTTAGTTTGATGTTAACAAACTGGTCTTCCTGAGACTCCTTACTCACCGCAAAGCTGATCCTGAGTCCCGTGGCAAGGTTGTGCCTTGTCACAATGCATATTCTCACTTGCTTCCTCCACTAGCCAGGCTCTCCTGTTTTGCTCAATTTCCTCCCAGACTTTCTGAGGAAAGGTAGGAAATGACCACCCATATATGTCACTGGCCGTCCTACGAAACAGTCTTTCCACCTTACTGCACTTCATCAGTGTACAACCTTCGGCCTGGCTTGGGGGTGGCCAGTCCTGGTTCAGCCAGTGTCACATACTCAAAGCAATGTGGAACTTGTCCCTGACTACTTCTGAGGGCAGGGTTGTGGAGTCACCAACTTCTTCCTCTGGTTCCTGTGAGGCAAGAGCTTGAGGCTGCAGACTTGGACCTTCAACAGAAAGATACATTTCTTCCTCCTCCTCTTCCTCACTTAGAATTTGGGCCCAGGAGTGAGCAGTCATCCTCACTCCCGAGACAGTCCATGCTTCACTGGGTGTGGAGGTAGACACCTCCCATTCTAGAGTTTCTTGGACCTCATCCTCTCCAATGAGGCTAGAGCTTGGACCCTCTGTCCATGTATACACTGATGCTCCCTTCACACTGTCATCTGTGACACAGGTGTGGATACATCATGAGGAATCTGCCCTGGCAGTAAATCTACACTCTCTTCCTTTGTGCCACACTCTGCTGGGCCTCCCCCAAGAGGTTCAACCTGGTGCTGGGTGCTGCTGCGTGCAGGGTTTTCTACTTTTTTCCAAGTGGGAGTCAAATGAATTTGTGATGTTCTAGACAGATCTTGCTTCTCTAAACACCCTGACCAGTGAGGAATCAAGAATATGTCCCTTCCGACCTTGAGACACATTATGCATACTCTCACTGGGTAGTTGGGAATCGCAACATGAGAAGGCAAACTTCCACTGTAGAAACATTGCTCAATTTCTTTAAGCTCGACAACCTCCTCAGCTATCATAGCTCAGGCATGATCCAGGTAGCAGGATGGTCCCAAAGCCATGTCTGTAAATAAGCACATAAAAGTTCATTACTACTACTGAGTTCACTATACTTGGAACAGTCTCTCTCAAAATGGCTCCCTGTTGCTGTGTTTACATTACTGCCTCACCCTGTAATGGTGGCAGTAGCACTCCTGTTGCATCAAGAAATCTGTCACTGACTCAAGACACTGTGCATCTGACCTTCTGCTACTGATTATTTACTTAAACTGTTACGATTGCATTACTTTCACCTTTCTCAGCACATTCATATGATTTTTGGACTTTGAGATTAGCATTTAAATCAATTTTACTTTCTCAAAGTCACTAAAAGCCACAGTATTTCTAGGAACAGGATTGCCTGCTTGTTGAGCCTCTCATACAACTCACAGTCTCTTGATTGCTCAGAAAATTATACTGTTGCTGAATCCATAATACATGCTCACAGTCTGTTGCTCAGAATTCTTGTTTGCTTTGATTACACTCTACAGTCCTTCTTTGCAAAACAATCGCACTGTTTAAACACAGATCCAGCTGGCTTTGTTAAAATCACAACATAGTATCAGCTCAGTATTGCTGAATGGTACTCACTGAATCAGCAGCTGCCTTGCTCCGTTGGAAAATCTCAGCCTAAAGCCGATCCTGTAAGGCCTCTGGGTTGAAACAGGCTGGCGATCCTGCCGAATGTCACTACAAACACTGCACTTGCTTCCCAGTTGGTCAGATAATGGGTTGAGCCCGAACTAGAAAAAAAGTCTATATTTCACAGTATTTAGAATGTTTACTGTCACTGTGAGGATACTTCTTACTAACTAGCCCGCATACCACTCGATCTCTCCCTCTCGAACACTGGGATACACTCTGAAGCTGGCTAGGGGGCGTGACTGATTGCAGTCTCACCAATCACTCAACGCTATGCAAATAAGCTTCTCTCTTCTCTCAAGCTCTTCCTCCACGGCAATTGTTGAGCAGGCAAAATTTAAACGGCAAAACAATTTTTTCTCGGCTGAACTTTTTCACTGTGGGAGCACTGTTTTTGACCATTTCTTGTCAGAACTTAACTGTTTCTTTAGCGTCTTATCCAGTTTTCACAACAACCATTTGAAAGTTTCAGGGCACAATTATTTTGTTGTTTCCTAAAGTCCACAATACTTTTCTGTCACAAACCTGAGAAAATAATCACTGTAAACACTCTCTTTTGATGCAGGACAAGGAGCACACACAATTTGGCTTTACAGCTCTTTGGTAAACAATGGCATAATACACAGCAGCACATGAATAGCAAGCACACAGTGGCACATACTGATGGTACTACCCTGGGAAAATCCTTCTGCACGAAGCTTCCAGTTTTGAGTGCCAAACTGCCAGAGGGGCAAAACACTAGCCACAACTTCACCAAACACCTTTATTTTCTCCCAAAATTCAAAAACACATCGTCGGATGAGCCCCCAATTTTGTAACCGGCCCCCCTTGTTTAACCAGCAGGGCTTCTCCTCTCACCACAAAATGTCTAGGGGTAACAGAGAGGGGTGGGGGTTTATATACTAACAATGACATAAAGAAAACAGAGAAGGTGGCCACCATTAGGCTAGGTGGACCAGACTGTTATACAAAAACAGTCAACCAAGTGTGGCAACTACCTGGCACACATGGTGGGACCATTTACCATGGCCAGCAACCCAGGTTCCTGGGAGAAAAATGTTTGCTCACAATTATGCTAGGTTTGCACTTCTGGACAGGAGCACCCATGTAAATCCAGACACAGGGAAGCAATAATAATACTGTACAAACCAGGATGGGATTCTAGAGTGTGGCTTTTATTCACATAACAAAGCAGGAATAATACACGGAGTGAAGATGGACCCCCATGGGGCTACACATACTGGTATTGCAGATTTTCCAGGGTACAGAAGTTCTTGAATTCCCATTTAGCATAGGGTGAAGAAACACAAAACAGTGAACACTCTGGTTCTGAAACTGAAGATTGGCACATATGGCCGGAGTAGTACTGTTCCCATTTCCCACAGGAATGAATGTAAGCAGTACCCATGACCACATTGAGCACACCCAGACTCAACTCTTCCAGAACCCACTATGCTGGGGTAAACTGAAGAAGCAGAAATTCCAAACCCACATCTTGGGGTAATTACTTCCATTAGGCACTGGCCAGATGTACTAAATGAAAATGTACTAGTGCCCAAACTGAACCCGGAGAGGTAAACTGGCTGGTTCAGATGGGGGGGGTCTCCCATCTTTTGCTTCCAAGTTTATACGTGGACATTCATCTGGTTAATAACACCCACACAGAAGTAAACTTGTAGTTGTTGTCTTAAATGTTTACCACACTTAACAAACTACTGACACATCTCTGGGTGACAAAGTTAAACGTTCTGTACTTGGAGAGTCACATTCTTGGACTCCAACACAGGCAGAAACTTTATTTAGTACTGGGTGACTGGTCCCATTGACAGAGAAATTCACCCCAAGGTATTGCAGATGCCCCTGGGCTGACACAGAAAAAGAGTTGTACTCACAACAAATGAAGATGTACAAGGCAGCTTCACCCACCAAGTGCATCAAGGGGATTGCCCATGAATCCTGGAGTTCACCCCATCCCTCCTGGGATGGAGCAAGGAAAACCTTCTGGCACAGGTCTCCACCACTTCAGACAACTGTCTTCTTTGTTCTTCTTCTAGGATGAGAACAAACTACCAAAAAATAAAAAGGGGTAGCTCTTTGTCAGAGCTAAACTGAGGAGCTATCCAGCAGCTGCAGCCTCCTCCTCAAACTCCACTCTACTACTCACTAACTGAACATTCCAATTCACTACAAAGCCAGCTGTGACTGTGGCTTATGTTGCTGCGAGAGTTCTATGATTACATCATCATTCCAGCTCAACTGAGACTAAAGACAGAGTGTGACAGTGTGAGACTCATTTACCTGGCATTTCACAAGCTGCCATTCCTGCCTGACACTGATTCTAACTGGGATTCTAGTAACCCCAGGGAACAAGGGGGTTACAGAAAAATGAGAGCCAAGTTCATGGAGTGCTGAAATAGACTCTATCACTCCACTCACTAGTGGATGAGGTAGACTTCAAAAACTGTGTTTGCAGTGAAAGCTTTAGGCATAAGATAAATACTGAGTAAATATTCATTAATATGATCCACTATTTAACTCACATATGGAGTATAATTATAAGAGAGATATATAAACATGAAAATACAAGGACTCAGTGAAACTGTTTCTGGGTGTTTTTCAGTGTGGTGCAAAACTGACTGATACTTTAAAGAATATCAGTTAAAGTACCAATGGTACTGCAAGGCACCAAACTCAATTTTGTGACATAGTACCAGATGTCACAAATGAGAGAAGATTCTATTTCCATGATCTAGATAACTTACCAACAGTTGTAGTCCACCACCCCGCTACCATCTCCCACACACGGAATGTTATTTTTCAGATTCACATTTTTTCTATTCAAATTGTACACTTGTAACTTTAAAAATAACTCAAGAAATGTTGCTTTTGTACCCAAAATGTGTGAGCGCAACTGCTCAGCAACCACCAGTCAATTTTTACTATTTTAGTCTGTCCATTCCTGCTGGTCCAGATTTCATGTAGGGTGAGTGTTATGGATGAAATCCGACTACTGAATTTGGACTGGACCAGAATGGTAAAGGGTCCAGTCTAGGTACAACAGTCTGTATTTCTCCTATAACTTAACCCCCAGTGAATTCTGGATCAACCAGAATGGAGAAAGCAAAATGGTACCCACGTGGTCAGTGTCATCACTTTACTCATGGTCCAGATCCATAAAGTGTTGCAGCAGTGAGAGTGCTAGCATTGTCTCCTCCAGCCTAACAATTGGCCTGGCTTGAACTGGTTACAGCACTAAGAGAAAGAGTTTGGGAATCTGAAAACAAGCAAACAGCAAATGTACATGTATGAAATGTAAAAAGCATGCTAATTATGCACCATGTATATATACGGTATATCTGTTTCTCTAAGTAAAATAATCTGAGCATTCAAACAATACTGAAAATGTCCCAGACTATAGTCTCATTATTCACAAACAATTAAAATGTTAAGTGATCCATGGAAAAATAAAACTGTTAGCCCTAGGCAGTCTGGCCTTTACTATGTTTAGTTTAAACATGCATTGCTGCCTGACAATTGCCCAGGATGCCGAAGAACCAAAAGTCCACAGCAGGCACTCAGTGCAGGTGGTTAGCATGGTGACTCAAGGGAGGTGAGAGCAGGACCTTCATGAGGATGCAATGGCAAGGCCTGACCAGATTACCAGAGCAGCTGCAGGCCAGGGAGCATAGTTGTCTTACTAAGATTTCCTGCCAAGCTACAATCCAAATCTCATTCCCTGCCTGGGCAGGCTGGCAACAAGAAGACTCTCTGTCTACCATCAGGAATGACAGAGCTTGATACAAGAAAAATGAAACAGAGTTTATCACTTCAGTTAGGACCTTTTTTCATTCCTTGAAATCTGTAGACCATAGTGGGCATCTCCCAAGGAAAGCAAGTTATTTAAAGAAAAATCACCTTGCAACTAACCCAGCCATAGTGAGTGAAAAAGCTGCACTAGCCCCCTCCCCAAACTCTGCCTCTGCTCCCCTGTTTGTTGAATCATAAAATCATCATTGGTAAAATCATATTTCTTGTATCAGGGAACTGAGCTGCAAATCAACTGTATGTCCTATAGTTTGCACTGGCAATAGTGCAGTAAAAATGGAATTGGGTGGGACAGTTAAAAAATGATGTAATTATAATAGTGTGCTCATATTTTGAATGCAGGGCATTCTGTTTTAATTGTATGAGATTTTGCTTTAAAGTGCAGATACATTTTTTCACTGCCAAAATGAGCACAGTGCCCTGATTTCATGATATGGGCACACTATAACTTAATTTCCTAACTGTCAAAACCAAGTCCCTGTTCGCTATACTATTACCTATGTAAACTATGAGGCATTGGTGTTGATTTATAGCTCGGTTCTCGTTATGAGAAATGTAAATTTTTTTCCCACTTATTCTTTCTGTGCTCCCCATCCTGGTCAGCTCTCATTCATGCTGGTCCTTCCAGCCCTGTCACCTTGACTTCTCCCAGGGCTTACCTCTCTCTCTCTGGAGTCCCACACTATGTTCTTCAATGGCAAGGGCGGTGGGGAGTCCCTCTACCCACTAGGACTTCATTTCCAGAGTCCAGGGATGACTGGAGGAGGCCAGCACTCATACAGCACAACTGGGGCCATTTTTGGGTTTCCTCCTCTTGAGGATGTGGTGTGCACTGACATCAAGGCACGCATGCTGATGGCTGCCACATCAACCACCTCTTTGAACTTGGGATGTCTTTCCCCTTGCTTTCACCAGGGGGCCAGTCTAGCACTGAGCTCACTCTAACCTTCCCCTTGGAGGAGGAGAGCAGTCCTTGGGATGCTCGATCCTCATCCCCCCCGTCCATCCCTCCGACTCCTGAGATCGCTCCTTACCCCCAGTCATTGGCAGCGCAAGCAGCAGCGCTACCACTGTGCAGGCAGGCCAGTGATTCTTTTTGTTTAATTTTAGCATTTAGATTACACTCATGCACTCCTGTACCATCAGCATATTTAATCTGAATAGAAAAAATATGAGAGCAGGTAAAATCCAGGGATCTGCATGTTAAATTTATGGCAAGAGCATATTAAATAGGGCAGAGCATATTGAATGTATTGTCCCCTGTAATATGGAGCAAAAGTACTGATTAACATAAATTCCAAAAACTCCTTTTTAGGATCGAATAAAGCAGCAGTATCACAAAACACACATGTAAGACAAAAATGGAACTGCATTAAAGCAAAGTAAAAATGTGAGAAAGAACTGTTGAGTTTGAAACACTGGGGAGTTTTGTGCTAGTTACTATGCCCGCAGTCCACAAATAAAATGATGACTTCACTTGCTATTTTGGATTGAGGAATGTATTTATAACATAGCAAGAAAGAAATTACGGTCGTCTGATGCATAAGCACAAATTTCTGTTCCCATTCCTCACCAGAAATGTGAAGAGTTCTGCTTTTATTTTAGTCAACAAATCAATTCATAACTTTTACAATGATACTACATTTTCTTGTTTCCAGCACACCTCTTTACATTTCTTTTTTTTTCACTTAGATTTTATTAATGCATAATAGTAGTACAGAATAACTTGCATTAATTCCAACATCATACACTGGAAAGCATTAGTGCAAAAGTGAAAGACATGACCATAATTGCTTACATATTTACTTTTGTTTTGTTGTCTTCTTTCCCATAACAGGAGTTGGAAAGACAGTTCATATATTGGAAAGAGAGTCTGTTTAAAGCAGTTACCAGTTCTTCACAGCTTCAGTTTCTGAAGGTGGCTCCTTGGAAGGAATTTGAACTCATATGACATTTTATCACATGCTCTAGAACAATAGTTCTCAGACTTTGTCACAGTGAGCCTCCCCAAATCCATGGAAAAGATTTTGAGCCTCCCCCAAAAACTGAAATAATCTTGGGCCTCCTCAAAGGAAAATAACATACTGTACTTTGAGCAGTACACCATGAAGAAATTGAAACCCCTTTGAGTACTTGGCTCACATTCAGTACTGTGTCTTATACTGATGTGGAACCTTTGAAAAAAGAGCTCCTGTGCTCAAAGGTGTTATCTGAATAATAAATAAATAAACATATCATCATTCAACTTACTGTACCCCCACAGGCCAACCTGTGTATTCTGCTATTTTCATTCTTGAACCATTGCTACCCCTTGTTGCAGTACCTTCATGGGTCAGACTGCTTTCTCTATTTCCTCTCTATATGAAATAACCTTCCTACATACTTTGCATCTCCCCTCCTTCCTGCTCCTAAGCAACTTCTCTGGGATTACTTTACTCCTTCCTGCTATTGATCTTAGCACCTCTATGCTCAACCCTTGTATTTGGGTTGTTCTGCCATCAGGCTACAAATTGATCAATTATCACCACTCATTATTAGTTTATTATTCATATTTGTCTGCACTGTTGTTCATTGTCTATTTCTTAATTGTTTTGCAGTTACCTTTTGAAATGTATTCACTCCCTACCCTTCCCTGGGTACACCTGAAATGAGCCTTGGCTCATTCAGCTTCCCTTGTCACCTATTAGTAAATAAGTACATTAAATTCAACTGCTATTATTCTCTTTCAGTTTGTATCATCTCTTCACACAAAATACATAAAACTCAAAATGTAAATACAGTACTTTTTCAGACTTGCTTGAGCCTCCCCTGGAACAGGTTGGGGCCTCCCCAGGGAGGCTGGCCTCACCATTTGAGAACCCCTGCTCTAGAATAACGCTTTCCATCTTATTAGAAATACTATTAACTATATCCTTAAAAGAAATCATGATTCAACAAGAAACATTGGTACCATACAGACCTGGGGCAAATAATCATAAAAAAGAAATCCGAATAGACCTTCATGGTCAAGAAAACAAAAATGTGTGTAGTGTATTATTTGATCAATATGATCTTATCTATTTTATTTGTGAACTATAGCATGGTGTGTCATAATAACTTGGGCTGGTTATAATTAGACCATATTATGGGCTGTTTGATTTTGTACTGCCATCTGTGCTATCTCTCCGGGTGGTCTCCTCCTCCTCCAGCATGTGTCATGGCCACCAGATTTCTAGGAATTTATACAGACTCACTCTGAGTGTGACTGTGATTCTTTTCATCTGCTCCAGACCTGCTACATTGCTCATCCATTGCTGTTTGGTAGGAGGATTTCGAGAGAGATGCCTTTGAGTGATGCACTTAAGAGCAGCCAATCTTAGAAAATGATAGAGCTTCCTCTCCTGCTTAGATTTAAGGTTTATGTTCCCTTGTATAATGCCTAATACTAGGTTTTTAAATGAAAGTGGAATCAGGGTTCCAAAAATAGACTGCAACTGTGCTTGTATTAGAAGTCAAAAGGACATCACAATTGAGCATTCCCAAAAAATGTGGAAATTAGATCCCACTTACCCACATGCTTGCCAACATTGCTCTGTATGTGTGGCATTGAAATGTCTCGTAATCGTTGGTGTTCTGAAATATCTCATCATGACTTTTCAATAAAACTCTCCCCAATAGGGAGAAGAAGTTATTTTCCATCCCCAACTGAAGAGGTTAGCCCAACCTTGTTCGGAAACAGGTTGGAGAGACTCCTGAACCCACCTGTAATACATTTTGTCTATGTGAGGTTCTGTCGGTGTAATCAAAAGATGGTGCAGCTATGACAGGGGTCTCATTTTGGCCCTCAATAAGGCCCAGCTATAAAATAGTTCTTCTAACTCTGTTTTTGGCCTTAGTAGTTGTTGAAGGTGTTGTGGTTGCAAAACAAAATGACACACCTGCAGGAAGCGGAAATTATCTTCCTCTCAAAGTTTGTATTTTTGTTGTATTTGATTAAACCTTGGGCTGCCGACAGAATTAGAATGTATAGGAATTCTCGACTGATATATCAGCCCACGGCACAGCAAGGGTTAAATGTGGTGCAAGTCCCATTACTGAGCACTCGTGTGAATGTAATGAAGTCCTGGGTTTCCCAGACATGATACCCATGGTCTAGGCTAGAAGGAGCAAATGAATCATGGTGTCTAATTAGAGACAGAGGACCAAATTCATTAGGGGTAGCAGCAACTTTATGCAACTGAAGTAAGGCTTTTATGGTATGCCTCATCCGGGGATTTGTGACACTGCATATTAGCTGTGTAGAAATGTGACCTGTGGGTAATGCCCATATCTTGTATGATGGAAGCTGTTGCAGTTCCATCTGGTACCATCCTGCGCCTCTCTTTGTTTTATCCAGGAGTAAAGCCATGGGCCTTGAGATGCAAGGTAATATTTATATAAGTCTGGAAGGCCAAGGCTTCCAAACTGTCTGAGGGTATATAGTAAGGATCTAGAAAATCTTGGCCTCTTACCCTGCCATATAAATCTGAATAAGACAGAGTACATTTCTTTCCAAAATGTGTAAGGGACAGAGATTAGAAGGGTTTGAAAAAGAAATAGTAGTCGTGGGAGAACATTCATTTTAATGGTTTGCACTCTTCCATACAGTGTTAGGGGGAGAACCTGCCATCTGGTGCTATCTTGTTTTATGGCTTGGAGTAGTTTTGGTAATTTTTGGAGTATAGTTTGGAGATGTCTACTGGAATTTGGATGCCCAGGTATCTGATCTTGTTATGTGGTGCCCATGCAAACAGGAATTTTGCACAAAAGTCCAGAGGAGGAGAGCCACCCAACACCATAGCTTCTGATTTGGCTAGATTAATTTTGTAGCCTGCCAACACATGGAACTGGTCTAAGATATCTTAAAGGGGTTGCAATAAGTTCACTGGATCTCCTAAAAACAGGACTGTGTCATCCACATAAAGTACTATTTTGTAATCTTGCTGCCTGACCTTAACTCCCTGTATGTCTGGATGTCTTCTGATTTGGGCAGCCAGGGGCGCCAATGAAAGAGCAAATAGTAGTGGGGAGAGTGGCCAGCCTTGTCTTGTACCATGGCCCAGTGTAAATCTGTCAGACAGACACCCATTCACCCTCACCACTGCCTCAGGTCTAGAATACAGAGCCTCAACTGTCTTTTTAAATTTATCCCCCAAATTAAATTGTTAGGACACCTGACAAAAAGCACCAATCGACCCTGTCGAAAGCTTTTTCTGTACCAACACTTATGACCAGTTGGAAGTCTTCCCTCCCTCCTTGGGCAGTGATTATGTTAAGGAATCTTCTGATGTTGTCTTGCAGAAGTATCTCTTTTACAAACCCTAACTGGTTATAATGAATTAGGCCCTGAATAATCTGATGAAGTCTGTTCACCAGGATTCCTGTGAAAAGTTTTAGGTCAGTGTTTAATAAAGAGATGGGGTCGTAGTAATTGCAATTTAGCGGGCCCTTACCTGGTTTTAGTATAATAGAGATTTGTGTTTGGTTCCATAAAGGGGGGATAGGTTTGTCTTTTTGTAGAATAGCATTGGTGGCACTAAGTAGCAGTGGAAGGAGATCCCCCTGAAAGGACTTGTAGAATTCTGCCAGATAGCCCTACGGACCAGGAGCTTTGGTGTTCTTTAACTGTCGTATCTGATTTGTGAGTTCTTGTAAGGTAATGGGTTCACCTAGTGTATCTGCCTGTGCATTAGAGAGAGGGAAGTGGGATCTTGGCTAAGCATTTTTGAATTTTGCATGGGATCTTTCTCTGAGGAGTATAGTTTTTCACAAAATTCTGCAAACTGCTGGGAGATTTTTTTTTAGGTGAGGTTGAGATCTCTTTGTTAGGGCCATACCTTAGTTTGAGGACTGCTCTGCTAGTCATTTCCTTCCTCAGTTGTGCTGCCAACAGCTTCCCCGCTCAATTTTCTTGTTCAAAAAACTCTGTCTTGCAAATCTTAGTGTGCTTTCTATCTTATGGTTCAAAAGTTGTGAGAGGTGTTTTCTTGCCTGCAATAGTCTTTTCCTGAATGTGTCTGAGAGGTAGCTTTATGTTGGCTCTCTAAGTTTAATATTTCCTTCCCCAGATCTCTTTGCTTTTTCATTCATTCTCTTTTTTCTTTAGCAGCATACAAAATTAATTTCCCCTTAAATATGTCTTTAAGGCATCCCAATACATGGGGGTGGGGGGGGGGGGGAATGTGTCCTCCAGAAGGTTCAATTGTTGGAATGTGTTGATTTCATCGCTAATTAAAGTCTTACATTCTTTTCTGTTGAGAAGACTGATGTTTAAGCTCCAAGTGGGATTTTTTGTTGGCATGTCTAGCACCAGTTTTAAAGTTACTGGGGCATGGTCCAAAAGTCCCGTGATATCTATTTGGGCTGATGTTGTGGCCCATGTCCAGCTACTGGGTATGAGAGGATAGTCCAACCTCGTGTAGCAGTTGTGCCTTGGAGAATAATATGAATAATCTCGCATTGTGGGGTTTAGATATCTCCAAATATCCAAGTGTCCATATTATAATATTATACATGATAGGGTTAGTGAAGCCTGAGATTTCTTCCCAGGGTGATGACCAGATTTATCCAACTGTGGGGACAGGGTTGTATTGAAGTCTCCTCCAACAATTACTAAATTTGAGGGGGTCAGTAACTGCCTCAGATATAACTTAGGTAAGAAAAGGTCCCCTGAATCGTTCCTCATTGGAAGCATACCAGTTTAAGATGATACAGGTTCTAGACCCCAGTTCCCCTTTAAGCAGAACACATTGGCCCTCTGAGTCAAACTGAACATCTAGTACCTTCAGTGGCAGGTGTTTCTGCACCAAAATCACCACCCCTCGTTTACATGTGTTCTGTTGGCAGTGTGAGGCAAATACCTCCCCCACCCAGGATCTTCTCAACTTAGAGTACTCCAATAATTTCAGGTGTTTCCTGCAAAAGTGCCATGTTCATCCTCACCTCTGTAATTCTTGTAATAATCTAGCCCTTTTGACTGGGTTGTGCAGTCCTTTTACATAATAGGTGGATATGTTTAATTCAGCCATTGTTATTTAATAGTAAGATATTTAGTTTGCTCTCAAGTGCCATTACACATATTTTAGCCCCTAGGTCATGGTACAGTAAAACACTTAAACAGTACATAGATAAAAACTTTTAAACACTTAACAAACCAAACAGTAAACTGTTATAAGTTGGAACAAAGATAAAATTATGCACTTCTTTTGTATTTTTTGTGGTGTATACGAGCAACCACTTCAAGGTGTTTAACCCCCGAATGCACCCTCCCACCAAAGGTATGGTGGCTATTCAGACCAGGTGTTGGAGTATCCACTAAGGATAATCCTTGTCTGACTACTATTGAAGGGATGTAGTCAGCAGGGTTTATTTGGTCAGTGAAGGTGTTTGTCTGCCCAATGCAGCAGTGCCTCTCTCCATCAAAAGGAAATGGTGGGGGGGGGGCACTTTCTACTGTATGGGACACACAAGGCATGGTCTATCTTCAACCTCTATATTGTCATATATCATCTCAGCAGTTTATGCATGAATACAGTCTATGCTGTCTTAAAACTTTAGTTACCCTCTGCAGCTAATGGGTGAAGGGGGGGAGGGGAAACCCCTCCGTGGAAGTAGAAGTTTCAAAGAACCCCTCCCCCACCCATCCAAGAGTGTTTGAGTTAGAGTTAAGTCGTATGGAGAGGGGCAGCCACCACTGCTGAAGTCAGCGGGGGCAACTCCCAGCACAGGCCCCAGTTTTTAGATGGGTGTCTCCAAAGTGCCCCCCAAGCAGTAGTATGTCTCCTATGCAAGTAACCCCCAAATTGTCAGGTCTGCATAATAATAGAGCTGAGGGTTGCAGCCCAGTAAACCTGCTCTGCAAGCTCTCTGACTCAACCAGTGTGAACCTTTTCTAGTACAAGTGTACATACTGATAATTTGCTAATCACGTTTAAGCCTCTTTAGGATAACATTTTACAAATGGGGTTTTGATCAGGAAATTGCAGCTTCCATTACAAATTTAACTGTTTAATAAAGTCATACCATAGCAGCTGCTTCCGATCACCCTCCGTGAAGCTATTATGCTATGATAAAAAGTAATTAATAAAAGCAACTTCTCAGGTATACGTTTAAGCATCTATCTGAAACATCAGCTCTAATAGGGAAGTCCTTCTTAGGCTTACTTAGTTAGTTAAAAGCTTTATTTTTTGACAGGATGGAACTTTAGGTCCTGTAGGACCTATTTACAAAGTTGTCCTTTACACACAAATACAAACAATTGACAATATAAGACATACAAATGTTAGCAATCAACTGTTAGCAAAATACAATAAATAGTACAGTTATACATAAATTGAATCAAAAGCAGACACATTCTTGTTGATAAAAAAATATCAATGGCTGACTTAAAAGCAGATAACTTATGCTGATTCCTAATTAGTGGAGGTATTTGATTCCATAAGACTGCAACTGAGTATTGAAAAGTCAACTGTCCAAATCTCGTTCATTTTTTGGGAACATTTATGCCTTTATGTGTTACATCTCTTGACATGTATCGTTGTTCTTCCTTTACTGGTGGGATGGTTAGGTTACCCTTTATAAGACCCTCCTTAAGTTTAAATATTACAATAGCTTGTTGCTTTTTTAGGTGAATAGCCTAGCTATCCCATTCTAATTTTTCAAACATTATGAAATGGTGTGTTTGAAATGGACACTTCAGTACAAACCTTTCAAGTCGATTGTGTACAACATCTGATTTCCCTAACAGTTTGGTCCCTGCAAAGTCATAGTCTAAGTTCCCATACTCCAAGGCTGGGAGAATCAGTTGTGTAGCTACTGTTTTGCACATTTGAAAGGACACACTAGATGACGATCGTCTTAGTGCCCCTACCCTCTTGTTAACCTTTTTTACGATACAGTTTATGTGCTCTTCAAAAGACAATTGGGTGTGTATAATAACACCCAAATATTTACAGATGTTTGTATTTGTTAATATCTGACCAGTTTTAGTAATGATTTCTGTTGAAATGCTGCTTGCTTATTGCTTTTAGTGTTTTGAAAGCACACAACCTGTGTTTTTTAGCACTTAACAGAAGTCTTGAACTGTCAAACAAGTCTTGGAGTATGTTGAAATCAGCATGAAGCTTTGCTACCATCTTATTATGAGTTTTTGCTGATGCAAATAGTACAGTATCATCAGCATAAAGTCTTATCTGGGTACTCAAATGTTGTCAGGCAACTCATTTACATAGATCAAAAATAATAACAGCCCAAGGACAGAACCCTGGTGCACTCCTCTGGTCAAGAGACTTGGGGATGACATTTTGCCTGTAACTACAACTTGTTGTGTTTTTTGCCTTAGATATGATTGAAACCACTTTAATGGACCTAGGGTCAATCCACTCCTTTCCAGTCTCTCATATAAGATGGAATGATCCACCAGATCAAAGGCCTTAGACAAATCAATGAACACCATGCCCACAGACTCCCTAGCATCCATAGTAAGTGCTACTTTGTTTAGGAAGTCCATGAGTGCAATGCCCATTGAGTGCCCAGCCCTGGTACTGCTGAGATGGTTAATGCATCCCATACAGGAAAAGCAGAAAATGAATTAGAGAACTTGCCAGGATAGGGAGTGGAGCAGTTCAGCTTATTCCTATATTTGGACCCGAAGTTGAAGGCCTAGAGTTCCCTGCAGTGAAACCTCTCTGTGTTGCATTGATTTTTCCATATTTAGTGTCCTGTTGTATTTTGTGCCAGAAGTCTGGGTTTCTCTGCAAGGTGGGTCGGGATCCCATGCGGATCTGCCAGGCTGAGTTGTAAAGCTCTTGTTCTGGGAAGCGAGCAACTACTTCCTCAGCTTAATGTTGTGGGTTGCAAGAAATTCTCTGGTGTCCATGAACTCCTCAAAATGTTTATTCTCCTCAGATGATGTCACTTGTTATCAGGCAGGGTACTCAAGAGAGGCCCTAAGGCCTTTTCGTCACAGTAACTTAGTGACTGCTAGAAACTTTCTCCACTGGAACATCATAGAGGGAGCAAAGTCATGCTCAAAAAAGAGCCTCCAATCTCTGAACATGACTTCCTTTTTCACCCAGGCAGTTTGGAGTATTTTTTTCTTCATTTGAAAGTCAAAAAAAGCTGTGACTATGGACATTGGACGAGCCTTGGGGTATTTGGGAGGAGGAACCAAGGTGCAGTGGGCCCATATGATATTGAGCATTGTGAGTCCAAAGGCCAATCCAGCAGCTCTTTTAATAGTCCAGCCATATAATCTATCATGTTGCCCTCTTCAGTTTTCTCAGGCAGTCTATGAATATGGATGTTGTTTCTGCGTGTCTGTTCTCTAATTCCTCTACTTTTCTGGCCAGGTCTTGTTCTCTATGGTGTAAGTTGAGAAGCACTGTATTGAGAGTGTCCTTGACCACTCTTAGGACTCTGTTGGTATCCACTGCTATGCTCTCAAGCCGTTGAAGTGTTTCATCAATTTTATGTAACTGTTTGCAGAGTTGTTTGGATGTTATGGTGAACTCTGTTTCTTCATCAGAGGGTGTAGTGGTCATCCCTTGTTCTGTGGTCTCATGGTCTGGGTCACTGTCATAGCGGTGCCAGTCCAAAGAGTTTTGTTTCTGGCCCTTCTGGGCCTTTGGGGTTTGAATTTGTTGATGATGCTAAATTCAGCCAATAATGCCACCCCTCAGAATTTTACTTGCATGGATATTTTGTGTTATACAGTATGTTTCTACAATATACATTAAGAAGTACTGGTGTGACAATGTTTCTCTCCCTGCTCCCCCTTTCCTGTTTTTATAGTTTTAAATTCAGAGTGGTTTAATGCAACAAGTTATTTAATATGCTGACATTTTGCATGTTTTTATTTTGAGTACACATCAACTAAAAACAAATCAGATACAATAAAAGAAATGTGTATCTGACATGTAATGTAATATATAATCAGCATGTAAAAAGACAGTGCATTTACTGTATAAATCAAAATGCAGTACAGGGGCAATACATTTATATTTTTTATTTAACGTTTCCTAGATGATATAGCTGTTAAGTCTCTAGAAGCAGTATTTCCAAAGCCTACAAGAGGCCACCTCACACATTCAAGGTAATCCAGACAGAAAAATAATCTGCCTGACAACACAAGACCATTCAGTGCCTGCACCCACAACAGCAAGTAAAAGGGATGAGGGCTGTGTGAAAATTTTTTTAAACCTACCCCCTGAATCTTTAAGAAGAGACCAGCCACCCTCCACAACAGAAGTGAAAAACGTGAACCCCATTGCCATATGTGTGTGGGGGGTAAGCACTATTCCAAACATAACAATAAACAAACACAAACTCCTGTATCATTAATATGTGCCTCTGATAGAGTATCTGCAGAGCTGTTACACATTAAATCACCTGCTGTGTGTGCTAGTAACACTGACCCTGTAATTACTCCTGGAACTTTGACAACCCAAAAAGTGTCACCACATGAAAAAAACTCAACCAGTGGTACTCTTGCATATACATACAGCTATAATTTGGACCCTTTTTTGTGGTTTCTTCACATGTGACACTACCCCCAGATTGCAAGCTAACATTTGAAATTTTTAAAAGCACATTTAAGGTGGCTGGCCTCACGAAAACAAAGCCATCCTAATACAACATATAAAATGGTAAATATATATTTTGGCTGTGGTTTATATATCAAAAATTGTAGGTACTAGAAATGTGATTGAAAATAGCCTGTGGGGGCACCAATGAGCAGCGTGGACTGAGGATGTGTCTGTCTACTGCCTAGAGCTCCCACGTCTGAGATTATTATTCTGCTTAAAATCCACAACATCCGATTTCTAAACCTCTCAAACTTGACTATAAAGACATCAACAACAACAATGGATGAACATTTAACCCACAACTCTGGGAAGGCTCCACGCTCCTCTGCTAAAAATTCGAAGAAGCAGACTACCACACCACAGGACGAGGCTCTGGGCCCGATTTCACTTTCTGCAGTGCAGATGGCTTCACTGGGCCACAAAGTCACTAAGTATGTTTTGGCACCCTGAAGCCATGGCTCAAAAAGTTAGAACAAAGGCTAGACTCTCGACTACAGGCTGTCATAGAGTAAACAGCAGCTTAGGCCACTAAAATTACTGAAGCAGAAGAATTTGTCACCTGGAAAATACAGAGGATCCACTCCCTGGAAGGCTATCTGCATTAGAGAACGAGCTTACAGATTTGAAGGAACTTTTCAGTTATCAGGAAAACTACCATCAATGTCTTAACCGCTGACTGCGGGGGTTACCTGAGGGGAAGGAAGGTTCATCTGTGATGGACTTTTACTCTGGAATGCTTCCAACCTTGTTGAGCCTGCAACAGAAAGGTGGCAGATATAAGCCTGAGCATGCTCACTGGGCGGTTATGCTGAAGCTGCTGGAGGCAGGGTTCCCATTTACCCCATCTGTACTTGCTTCAAGTAAAATTATGAAATTCAAGTACATTTTTGTGTGAAGATGGTACACTGTACCCCATAATTCTGTTTGAAGTATATGTACCTCACAAAAATGTTGCACAAATGGTAGAATGAACCCTTATAATTTATTTTGTACTCCTGAAAATGTTTGGAGAGGGTGCACTGCACCCCTAGATCTGCGACCTTAATGGGAACACTGGCTGGAGGGCCAACTGCCAAGTCCAGTGATGCATAACATATGACTCAGGGGCCACAAATGTCCCCACAGCAGCCTTCTGTGGCCTCCAAGGACCTAGCAGCTTCCCCTTGCAGCCTTTGTTTATTTGATTTTGTTTTTAGTTTTAGTAACACGTGAATATATAGATAGACAGACAGACAGATCAATCAATGTATGTTTTAATTTATTTTATGTGTACATTTAATAATGTCTTGCTGGACGTTTGTCACCTTTGGCTGTTTTATAGTGGCCCTCGGGCTTCACTCAGATTTCAGTCTGGCCCTTCACAAAAAAAAGTTGTGCACCACTGGCCTAGACAAATAATCTTGGGATTCCATAACTAAATAGATGTAAGTGGTTTTAAATGTGTTCCACAAGATGAAGGAGCTTAAATTTGAAGGTACCCATCCCTTTATATCACAGGACTACTCTAATTGCTTGCTGAAAAAAAAGAGAGCTTTCAACCTGGTCATTAACCAGCTGTGTGAGCTCAAGGTTGAATGTATTTTTGTCTACTCTGCTGTCCTGAAAATCAAGCATGATGAAGCGTCTTATACTTTCTGGGAAGTTGAGAAGGTGACAGCATTTGTGGTGAGATTGAAGCTCAAGCTGGGCTGAAGTCACTTTGGTCTACTGAGGAACCTTTCTGGACCTGACAGCCTGTTGTTTTGATGTGACTAGCCCTGTTGCTCATTTCTGGACTGTGTGTGGATTTGAAGGGTGGCTGCCTGCTCTGATTTGGTGGTATCTTGGACTCTGCCGCACCTTCTTCCCTCACTGACTTATTAATTTCTAGATGGAATTTTGTGACTTTATACTAAACTGTGTCATATGGAGGAACTGTGTACGAGATGTCCTGGATCTGGTTGTTAATTATACAATGGTCCTTATAAGGTGGCTGGGGAATTGGTTCTAATGACATCCTTAGCCCTCTGACAGGCTCAGATACCCTGCAAGGACTTACTTTTCTTCAGCAGGCATGAAAATACCAGGTGTAATCTCTGTGCTGCAGGCACTCTGACAGTTAAGGCAAGTTGGGAGGTGGTTGCAGATGATGGACAAAGAGTGAGGATTTGGCTATCATGTTGCCCTCATCTGCACCTCCTACCAGGACCTTTGATTATCAGAGTAAGCTGGCTTTTGCTGGAGGTGCTTGGTACAGGTGGAAGGAGCAAACCAGCTATGAACATAGGGATCTGCTTGCCTAGAACTGTACACATTCCAGTTGGGGACTGGGGGCATGGGGAGGGACGCAAGAGGTTGCTTGGATTTGGGGGTGGGGTGGCTTGGGGTTCTGTGCACAGGAGTTTTCATACTGCAGGTTTCATTTGCAGGCATTGGCAATGGGGCAGGGGTCTTCTTTTGTGCATGTGTTCGTTATAGCTGTTAAATATGTTGCAAG
The DNA here is from genome assembly GCA_016271365.2 of Neoceratodus forsteri. Taxonomy (NCBI): domain Eukaryota; kingdom Metazoa; phylum Chordata; order Ceratodontiformes; family Ceratodontidae; genus Neoceratodus; species Neoceratodus forsteri. The sequence continues at coordinate 897,513,755 of CM057458.1, forward strand.
ATTGTTTGAACATTTAATCACTTTTATTAAGGCACTGTTGAGGAGGGGAGGGGAGACCACTCTCTCTTCTGACACTGTCATGAATGTTTATCAACTCAGTTTTAGATGTAGAATTTGGGGTTAGTAATATAGCCTCTGATGCACTGGGTGTCTGACATTTTATAGATATGGAGGCAGTTGTGGCAGTTTGCCCTTCCCACTTGGTGGATGACCCGGGGTGTTTTCTAGTTAGCCACTGTGTAAGTAGGGGTGGGCATTAATCTTGCCCAGTGGAAGAGACCCATAGTGTGGATGGGGAATCAGGCACCTCTAGCACTGCCGCCTGATAGGGGGGAGCTGTCGCCACTGCATTATGATAGTGGAGCGCCCAGTGGGGGGGGGAGTGGCTGGAACTTGATGCTGTGGATTTGTTATAAGGGTATCCTTATAAATTACATACTTAGGGATGGAGGCAGGGATTCTCATCTACTTTGATGGGGGATTTGCTATCTTGGTTGTGAATGACACATGTAACCAACTTTTCTTTTGGTTATTGGATGGGTGCGGGGTGCTGGTGGGAATGGGGTACTATGTTATTGTTGATGAGAGGAACTGTTTTAAATTTTTCTTTATCGATTGGGCACATATTAGGCAAAGGTCAGATTGTAGCACAGTGGTCTGTTTGTTCACTTTTGAAAGAGGAAAGTGTAGGGCCAAGGTTGGCTAATTGGAGAGTGGGTAGTCTCCAAGATGGAGATAGCTAAAGGAGTTACACTGGTGTCCTGGAATGTCCATGTATTTTCTTCCCCAATTAAGCACACTGGTTTATTAACAGCATTAAAAAGGCAGAATGCACAGGTGGCTCTGTTCCAGGAGATGCACGATAGCACTGGAACATCAAAAGCTGATTGGGGGCTGGGTTAGGGCATGCTATGCTGTGCCTAATAGATCATATAAATGTGGGGTGGCTGTCTTAATCCACATGCGGCTCCCCTCCAAGTTACAGTGGTGGTACTAGACCCATGGAAGGGAAGATACACATTTGTTGAGGTGGACTTGTATGTAGTGGTGGGTGAAGTGGGCTCAATCCGCTCCACGAAGTGATTCACGGAGCGAAGGCGGATTTGCTGAGTGCTCCGCAATGCGAAGCAGAGTACTTCGCATTATGATGGGGAATGCAAAGTCCATTGGAAACAATGACTTCAAGTTACTCCACCTCCCCAGACTACTACTCCACCAAATTTAAGGTGAAGTGCATTGAGGACAATGGACTTCGCCTCACTTCGCCTTGTTTTTGAGCTCCGAAAGCAAATTTTGCAGTGTTTCTTGGGACTTCAAGTCACATGGGCTCTATATTGATCTGCACAGCCTCAGTTTGGGGTAGTATGTGTAGGAAGGTGTAGGAGACAGTGTGCTCTGATAGCTGTCTGTGATAGAAAGCTTGTAAAAGCTGTTTGAAGAGAATTTTTGTGTTTTTTTGGGCTCCAACTTTAGTTCATCAATTGTAGGAAACCCTCCTGTGCTCATATCATCGAGCGTTTTTGTGTGGATTTTGAAGGTTAATTTACAACATTGAGTGTGTGTGGTGAAAGACAGTGAAAGTGTGCTTTGGGGAGGGGTGTATCTGTGGTATAGGTAGATTTAAGTTGGAGAAATAGTGATTTCTTTGTTTTTTGGTCATATTTTTGTTATATAACTGACTGTGTTAATGTACACACAGTAATATTGTCAGTAATAGTTTCAATTTTCTTGCTGTTTGTTGTGTTGATGTGTTGCAGCAGTTCATAATTTCAGGTTGTTTACATTACAATACATAACGTGGCATAGTACTGAACTTTGGCATTTGCTACGTATTACTCGTTCAGCATTGTAGACAAACTGTTCTCTGTGTGTGTGTGTGTGTGTGTGAGTGCGGTGTTACATAACATTAAATAATACACCTTTTATTGTACCACAGACTAGTGTAATTGTAGGTGCAGCAGTGTGAACCTGCTAACCACTGCAGCTGCCTGATTTTGTACTGCAATCGCGGTATCTGTTCTTTGTTTTGCTGTTGGAATACTGCCATAAAAATCTGCACTGTCTGTATTTAGTGCCTCCCCCACCCCCATGTTCAAAAGGAATTTTTTACCAGATTGGATTATTTTTGTGACCTCATCAACACCACTGGTTACTGAAGTTGTTTTCATTGCATGACAGACTAGGCTCTTATCTGTTGCTGAAGCTACAGTTGTTATTTTGGCTTTACATCCAGCGTTCCCCCAATCAGAGAGTGAACGTATCAAAATCTGAATTTGGTTATAATATTGTGGTTGATCCCCCAAAATGCCTGCAAAGAGATGTGCAAGCAAAACTGTTTCTCTCCATGGCAATGTTGGCAGTAAGATAGTCTGTGGGTGTGGTAGTAGTACGCAGATGCAGAAGTGCATTGCTGATGTGAGGAAAGGTATTTCTCCTGCAATGTTTTTTATAGCCCAATCAGTAGCTTCACTCATAGTTGGAGGAGATGATGTTTTCCCAGCTGGTGGTGTTAGTGTTACTGGTGTTAGTGGTGGTGGTAGTATTAGTATTGTTGCATCAAGTTCTAATTCCGATCAGTGTACCATATACAAAATTATTGAGTGTGAAGCAGTGCAAGTGAGTGGCAGCACAAATGATGTCATACTTCCCAGTAACATCCCAGTAACTGAACCTGAGGATTCTGATAATCACGTCAACAATAGAATACATAGAGGATAATGGCTGGGGATCGGGTGATAACCATGCTGTAATCACCTCGAGTGGTTGCGCTCTCGAGGTTTACTGTAGCTCTAGCAACCACTAGAGGTGATTACAGCATGGTTATCACCCGATCCCCAGCCATCATCTTTTATAGTGTATGGTCCAAAAAACACTGTTTGCATTCTATGTGTGAGAATTATGGAACTCTGGTGCATTCTATTTTATCATGCAACTGTTTGGAAATTCCAAAGTGTGGTTAACAACTTTTAACATTCTAAACAGTGCATAACAAAGCTGTGTGACTACTGATTATGGTGGTTAATAGGCACTTACCATACATTATAATGTGATGTTTAGTCCACTGTGGCAGTTAATGTCACTCATTTTCCATGCAGTGATTCAAAGTGTGGTGAAAAAATATCAGGTGATGGTGGTGTAGATGCTGATGATGAATGTGATGATGATGATGTTGCTGTTGTTGAAACATGCAGTCCACATGCTAGCATCCAAGCAGAAGATGTGGATGTGTATGACATTGATGAATATGATGTTGATGTAATTGACCCCAGTTGGGAACCAGAGAAAAATAAATTCAAAGTGGCTATGTCTGAGTCTGTTTGCAGGAATTCCCCCCCCCCCGTAAAAACTTGTGATCTACTGGTTTTAGTTGATGATGGTGACCCAGTAATACATTTAATAGGTAGTAGTGGTGGTCAGTTGCAGTCCAGGTGTGCAGTGCCCAAAACATCACGTGGCCCCCCCCCACTTCAGGGCTTAAAATAAAAGACTTAAATAAGCCACATCATGGACATGTTAAAAGCAGAGCACCACAATCCCTTGTTTGGGATTTTTTTGTTCAAGATGCAAATGATGAGTCAGTTGCAATCTGCCAGGTTTGCCATGTGCGTGTGAGTTGAGGTAAAAAGAGGAGCCATCTGGGCACAGGAGGACAGCATACACATCTTAACAATTGGCACTTGGCACTGTGGACCCAGCATAAGCTGGCAGCTAATACCACAGTGGGGCGTCTACCCTCATCACCGGCAAACATAGCCAGCATGTTATCCCCTTTCATGACTGTTAAGTCCAGTAGTAAATTAAACATGTGCAGTAGTGAGGTAATAAGAGCAGAGGATTACTACAGGCATGATGAGGTGGAGGACCATAATGACTTTGAAATGTTGTACATTACTGGTGAGAGTAGCAGTTTTTGTGGTGATGGTGAATGCAGTATGTCTAGTGCAAGTGGTACATCTGGCAAATAACAGCATTTCTGAGTTTGTCATCATCACCTGTGCAACTGTCTTCATCAAATGTCCACATTCCACCCCCTGCCAATGACATGCATCACAGAGCACAGCCATTTGTGATCACACCCTGTGTAAAACATTTAAGTTAGCCCATGTTACAGAGTGTTTTTGCGCATAAGTTGAAGTACCCCCCAAATCATACAGTGTTACGTGAACTTAATGCTGCTGTAGCGGAAATGCTGGCAATTGATCTTTTGCCCTTCTCTTTTGTGGAGAATTCTGGGTTCCAGCGGTTTGCTGCGTGTGCCTGTCCAAAATGGAAAGTTTCATCCAGGACATACTTTTCTACCTGTGCTGTCCCCAAGTTGTTCCGCGCTGTGTCCGACTCAGTAAGACATGCCCTTCAACATTCCTCCTCTCCATTCATCCATTTAAGTATGGATATGTGGACAAGTAGCAAAACAGCTGGGAGTTCATATTTGTGTATGACTGCTCACTGGGCACAGGTGCTGGGGGTTGTTTATGATGTTGGTAGTGTGAATAATCAGTGCAGTAAGGTGGATTGTCATGGTAGCAATCTTCCAGGATTTCGACATCATGCTATGATTGCTATGTGCAATGTGACCTGTTCACACACTGGTGAGAACATGTTGGAAGTGGTACTGACTTAAATTGACAAATGGCTAAACCCTCTGTCCCTGACAGCTGGGTTAATAGCAAGTGACAATGGGTCAAGTGTGGTGAAATGCATCAGGAATGGTGTTTTTTTCATGTTCCGTGCATGGCCCACTGTTTAAATCTTGTGGTTCAGGAGTTTCTGCAGCAGCCTGATATAAAGGAAATGCTGACCATTGCACGACGTATCTGCTCTCACTTTTCAAGATCTGGAAAGGCCCATGACTAACTGAGGCAGTTGCAGATACAAAACAGCCTGCTTCAGCACCGCTTGAAGCTGGAAGTTGTCACAAAATGGAACTCCACTTTATACATGGCAGAGAGGTTGTATGAACAACATGAAAACATCTCAGAATATCTTGTGATGCACACTAGCCCGTGACAGTTCTGGGGCCTCCATGTCTATGACGACTGAACAGTGGCACCTCATGGACTCTGTAATAACAATTCTGCGGCCTTTTGAACATGCCACACAGGCAGTGAGTGGTGAGTCTGCCTCCATTAGCCAATCAATTCCACTGCTGAGGGTGCTAAGGCAGACATCGGTGAATGTACAGCATAGCCTTGATGTTGCTGGAGACAGTGGTAGCAGTATGTTGCTGCAACACATGCTGAAAGTATTCAACCATAATCATCACGTTGTGAGCATTCAGCCTAGTGACAACTTTGCCACAGCAACAATGCTGGACCCATGTTACAAACGTGGAATTGCATCAGTACTGGAGAGAGGGCCTGAACAGGTAAAAAATATCAGTGGCCAACTGGTGTGCTTGGTTCATGGGGCACAGAAGTCACATGCCAAGGTCAGCAAACCTCAGCAGCATAATCCGGCTGAAAGTGTAGCTGGAGAACCATCAGGCATATCCTGCAAGGGGAAAGGGACTGCAGTTCCGAGTGGTCTGTCATCCAAAGTGGCTGGTGTCAACCTGCTTTGGGAGGCTTTGTCCCAAGTGGGCATTTGTGAAATAAATGATTCGGGAGAACAGGATGATGCATCAACAACTGAACTTAGTGTGGTACAGAGAATGGTTGAGTCATATTTGTCTGAAAACAGGCATCTGACAATAACTGAAGATCTATTTTGTACTGGAGTGGAAAGGTCAGTGAATGGCCAGAGCTGACTGCAGTAGCACTGAAGTACCTCTCATGCCCACCCTCCAGTGTAAGTGTTGAGAGGGTATTCAGCTCAACAGGTGCAATAGTCAGGGATCGTCGGACAAGCCTGTCTCCTGAAAATGTTAGTTTGCTAACATTCATTAAAATGAATGAAAGGCACATACCAGCACAGACTGCAACCTCGGTATTCATACCCCAGCCTAGTCATGGTGGTCTTGGTGATGTGGAAATGGAACATCCTGGTGGCACTGGCACTGTCTGCCTGAAATGGCACACCACTGATGCAGATGACGACAAAATGGAGAAAGAATTTCCCAGTGGTCAGACTTCAGACATCTGTGACTGTGAAGGCAGCTTCTTTATGAGAATGATGATGTGGTTAATGTTGGCAGGTTTTAACTGAAGTTTTTAAAAGGTGGTGTGCCCCCCCAGACCACCACCACCACTGGGACTGGACCACCACCACTGGACTGCTGTTAGGCACTGCCACCACTGAGCCTGAGTCTGTCCACCCCTTGGACCACCACCACCGGGAGTGCTGTTAGCCACTGCCACCACTGAGCCCGAGTCTGTTAGCCCCCCGGACCACCACCACTGGGACTGCTGTTAGCCACTGCCACCACTGAGCCTGAGTCTGTCTGGCCCCCAGACCACCACCACTGGGACTGCTGTTAGCCACTGCCACCACTGAGCCCGAGTCTGTCCACCCTCCGGGCCACCACCACCAGGACTGCTGTCAGCCACTTCCACCACTGAGCCTGAGTCTGTCCAACCCCCAGACCACCACCACCGGGAATGCTGTTAGCCACCGCCACCACTGAGCCCGAGTCTGTTAGCCCCCCGGACCACCATCACTGGGACTGCTGTTAGCCACTGCCACCACTGAGCCTGAGTCTGTCCACCCCCAAACCACCACCACTGGGACTGCTGTTAGCCACTGCCACCACTGAGCCTGAGTCTGTCTGCCCCCCGGACCACCACCACTGGGACTGCTTTTAGCCACTGCCACCACTGAGCCTTAGTCTGTCCGGACCACCACATCCATCAGCCAGAGACACAAAGCTTCTTAATATTTAAACCAATAAGTGAGTATGTGTACTCATGTTAGTTATGCTGCTTCACTTTCTTTAGTTGTAGGTTTTGTTTTCTGTAGCTTTTCAGAGCTGCAATGGTAAAACACATACAGTACACTTATTTTGTTTCTTTTACAGGTTAACAAAAAAAAGTCTCCATCGCTAAAACTCGGTGAGAATGGTACTGCAGCTGTACTATACAGAGAGGAACCGATGGAATATCCACGTGAAATCCATTCTGGTAAGTATGAAGATTTTAATTTCATCCATTTCATTGTTTTGGAAAGACTGCAGCAAATATTTCACACAGGTTGTGTTAGTTGACAAGATGTGGGTTTAAGACAGTGTAACTTGACTTGAGATTTAGAACCAGGGAAGGAAATAACAATTAAGTTGTAAGAAGTCATTCCTTTCTTTTTTTAGGAAACGTCCAGATGCTTTGTTGTTCTGTCAAACTGGCCTTATCCAAAAAAGTTCTTCAGCATAAGGCACCCCCCTCCCCCAGGCTTGGGCACACCATGCAACATGCAGAAGTCATTTAATTTCATTAGATGACCATGACCATCATTAACAACAACCGGACTCCAGAAGGATGCTGATGAAATCTGTGAAGAAGTAACAAAATAAGAAACCATTACAGACAAACCAGCAAATATGATCCCCCACACCCTCCCAAAAAAAAAACTTACCTTCATGTGCTTGAGAGTTATCCATTTCCAATTTCAGCACAAAGCATTCTCATTGAGCACTGGAATGTGCACACCAACAGTTTCTGTGACCTGTGATGCAGATCAATACCATTAGTACATGTCCATGTCAACCCCTCTCCTCACCTATAAAATACACAACCATATATCTATATATATATATATATATATATATACTCACCAAGGCTACTATTATTGTACAGGCAAAGGGCACCCTTCAATCCAGTTAAGATGATCACATTGCATTTGCTCGAATCACCTCGCAGAACACATTGGACCAGCAACAGGATGCTCATGGTCATCATTTTATACCTGGGGGACTTTGTATGTGCAGAAACAGTCTCATTTCACTGTGTTACCACTTGCCAATTTTCTGCACACAAGGAGGATACATTTTGGGCCTGCGGAAAAAATCTGGGACTCTGTGCCACCACTGCACGCTTGACTGAGTGTGCCAGTAATTCTGGGGGACTTTGTATGTGCTGAAACACACTCACTTCACTGCATGCTCCACTATAGTGAATGTCTGGCAGCTAGCCCAATGTTTCCTTATGTTATAAGGTTGACTTTGTGGCAAATATGGGAATGTTTCCACTAACAAGGCTCTTCTTACTGGAAATGTGCCTACATGTTTCACCACAAACTGACCATTATAACATAAGGAAACATTCGGAAAGCTGCCGGACAATCGGATATTCACTGTAAGGAGCATGCACATGCGCTCTCCCTGGCATCACATCCTAATGTTGCTGAGAAGGGAAGCAGAATGTGGGCAGATTTTCAGAATGGGAATTCCTCCATCTTGTGACACACTGTAATGAAATTAAGGACGGTTTTCATAGAAATGTATTGCACTATGTGGTGCAAGAAAGATTCCCCTGGAAGGGAAAATGTGTATGATTAAACAACAACAAATAAAAAACACACAAAAACAGTACAACACAGTAGTGGGGTGGAGGGACCAGAAAACAATCCCATAAGCTACTGTGGCTGTGGGATGCCATGGTGGTCCAGCAACAGGTGCAGCATTCTAACTATTTGCTGCTGCCGTCCTTCTATTGTATTGACCTGCTGCTGCAAAGCACTGACCCTCTGATTGTTTTCTTCCAGAGCCGCCCACACCAGAGAGATGTCATGCTGTGTTGCAGGGACTGTGGTGGGGTCCACTGCAGCTGGGAATCCAGGTAGCGGGGTAGTGGTGGAGAGGATGGTGTTGGTAGCAGTGGTGGTGATGGAGCAGCTGCTGTACTGGCCCTCCTCCTGCTGTGGTGGTGACTGCGAGGCACAACTCCCACCCCAGCAGCACCCTTGGTCACTGCCACAGAAGGGCCAGCAGGTGGACTCCTGGCCCCTTCTGTGGCAGCCTGCCACTCTGCCCTGTGGTGGTTGACCATGTGGGTGAGCTGGCCACCGGTCCCCAAATGTGTCCCACGTGGGCCACGGTGCACCAGCACACCACACAGATGGCACACCACCACTGTGCTGTCTCCCCCCACAGAGTTAAAAAACTCCTACGCTGGGGAGCTGTGGGGGGGACCAGACACAGTCCTCACATGAGTCGCACCACCTACATTTTCCAAGACCACCTCCAGTGGCTGTGAAGGTGGTGGAGGGGGTGCTGCTGGAGCTCCTACAGCTGCTACTGGTGGTGGTGGTTGTGGCGGAAAAGGTGGACACACAGCAGCCACCGGTGGCACTGGTGCTGCTGCTGCTCCTGTTGCTTCAACATGGGATGAAGCAAGACCCAGGAGTCGGGTGCAGTCCAGCATGACACAACCACCCCCATGTGTTCACACTCCCCTCTGACCATGCCCATGGGCCAGCGACTCACCTTATCCTGGGTCCATCCTGACACAACAAGTCCTCGGGCCGACACACACACACACACACACACACACACACACACACAACAAAACAAAACGTATAAAAAAACACTAAAAAAACACAAATACAATACAAAAACTAAATAAAGATATAGCTTTTAAAAAATCTGTTGGTTTTCTTCAGTAGACAAAGGCAAGTGGCAATCAAGCACTTTCACTCCCTACTCTCCTCTCACAAAGCTTTCTCACTGTATGAATGCAAAGGAGAAAGTGAAACTGCTTCTCTGTCTCACTTCCTTCCTGCCTGGCTAAAGCATGTGACTTACAGTACTGTAAGCCATGTGATGTGTGGGGGGCTGCCTATTTACTTCTCACTTCACCTTACTTCGCGTTAAGGCATAATGGCAATGCAAAGTAATAATGATAACGAGAAGCGAGCACTTTGCAGTACCCATTTCGTGTTGTGCTCCTCTAAAGCGAAGTGGCCACTTTGTGTCCACGTCACCAGTGGATTAAAAATTTGCTGCATGTCTACTTGTATGGATGGAGGGTGACTTTTTGGAGTATTTACTCCCTGGCAGTCTTTGACTCACAATTCTATCAGTTCATCTTGGATTTGATAGTGAAGGAACAATTTCAGGGTCTGGTGATTGGGGCTGATTTTAATAATACAATAGACCCCAGCCTGGACCACTCAGAAGGGCAGGGCAGAGGCAGAGGCAGCTGGGATAACATGAATTGGACCTCATGAATAGTTGGAGGACAGCAAATCCAAGGGAAAGGGAGTTCACTTTTTTCTCCCACCCCCATCAGTCATGGTTACGGATGGACTATATTTATATCCCTCATACTTGGCATTCTGATTTAGTCTTTGTAAAGCATAGCCCAATACAGCTATCAGACCATGCAACGGTGAATCTGTTCTTGTAAATGGGTGAGGAATGGGGAGGTCCACCACCTTGGAAGTTCCCAAACTATCTCCTGAGTAGTAAGGAATTTCAGGAGTACATTGAGGAACAATGGAAGTTATACATGGAGAATAACAAGGGAAAGTCATCTTCTGGCAGAAACTACAGGGATGCTGGCAAGGCATTTATGAGGGGCTCCATCATCAGCTTTGTGGCTAAACATAAATAAGCTGTGACGGTCAAGAGGATGGAGTTGGATTGAGGCCTTAAGGAACTGGAGCAGAGAGTGGCTTTGGGGGGGAAACAGGAGAGACTCTTCTGTGCCTCACCTCTGCCTGGGAGATGTTGAACAATTTTCTGCTGAGGGAGGCTCATAGAACCTGGCTATTTGTTAAAAAGAAATTTTTGAATGGGGTAATAAACCAGGACCCTTTTTAGTTAACCTGGCGAAGGTCAGAAGGAGCCCTGTATGTGTATGAGGGCTCCACAATCCTCAGGGTAACCTGGTTAGAGAAGAAAAAAAAAATCTATTGAGGAGAGATTTTGCCAGTTCTGTCAGGGCCTGTACTGTGCAGAATGCATGGGGATGCTGGATAAGGCCATGTCCTTACTGGATGAGGTTATGCTCCCTAGATTATTGGAGGCTCAGCAGGAACAATTTGGGGCAGAGGTAATGAGAGAAGAGATACAGCTGGCAATCCAGGGTTTGAAGAGTGGAAAGGCTATAGGGCTGGATGCTTTTTCTGTGGAATATTATAACACTATATCTAACCAGTTGGTAGACTCACTGCAAGAGATATTCCGAGAGGCTGGGGAGGGGGTATGCTGACCTAACAGCGAAACTCAGATGACAGAATCCCTCACAGCAACAATCTCAACAGGTTTTGAGATTGTCACTGTGAGTGACCCGAGGGCGAAATTTCAACCTTTTGCTTCTTTCACCCCCCCTTCAAACCAATTCCAACTAGGAGTTGATAATCTATAGAAGTGGGGAGACAGGGGGCACATTCCCCCGATAGAAAACACTCAATGTCTGACAGATGAAATTTCACCTGTCGACATTGGGGATCTTGCCATGCCAAACTTCAACGACACTTGTTGATTCAGCTTGGTAAAACTGCTAGGGGGAGGGGGCACTACTTGCTTTGTGTTATGAGGCGGTGGCTTGCATTCTTCCAAAATCAGAATGGGACCCTACAGATTGCACTTCATACCACCCAATCTCATTTCTGAATTGTGACCTTAACATTTTTGCCAAGATCCTGGCAAATTGGCTGGACTGTGTTCTCTCAGAGTTGGTCCACCCAGACCAGAATGACTTTGTCAGTGGGCACCTCTCATACCATAAAATGCATAAGCTCCTGAATGTTGTGTGGGAGGCATCTCGGTACCCAGGAGGCACCTCAGTGCTTTCTATGGATGCTGAGAAAGAGGTTGACTGCATAGAATGGAACTATATTTTTGAGGTTTTGGGTGGTTTGGTCTGGGGGACGACTTCGTGGGACTGGTTCAGGTACCTTACAAGTTTCCCGTGGCATCTGTGTTGGTGAACAGAGCCCTCTCAGACAAATCTTCTTTGTTACAGGGTACAAGGCAGGGGTGACCCCTCTCCCCATTGCTTTTTGCATTGGCCATAGAGCTGCTAGCAGTTAACATAAGAAGTAACCCATGTATAAAAGGAGGTCTGGGGGAAATCTGACTCGCAGCATAAAGTGACATTATATGCTGACGATATGCCATCCCACCACTGTTGGAGATGGTTGCTTGGTTTGCAGATTTTCAGGGTACAAAATAAATTTGGAGAAATCTGAGAAGCTGACATTTGGGAAGAATAGGAACAGTCAGAACACCACCATGTGGGGATTGAAGGAGGTATCTGTGTCATTTAAGTATATGGGAATCCTGGTGGGCAATGATTTAGGTGCATTGTACCACCTCAATTACACCCCCCTCATTAAAATTATAGAGGAGGAGTTGCATAGATCAAGGGCCCTGCCCACATCTTGGCTAGGGCGTATTAACCTCATAAAAATGAACACCCTACCCAGGATCTTGTACATTATACAGATGCTGCACAGAGGCCTCACTAGATCTGACATTAGCAGACTAGAGAAGGTCTTCTCAGAATTCATCTGACAGGGTAAATGCCCCCATATTAGCCTTCAACATTTGAAAGCAGATGTTAATAAGGGGAGATAAAATTTTCCAGATCTTATGAATTATTTGGCCCTGCAGTATCAATACATACAGGATTGGGTTAACAGACCAGCGGAGGTAGCCTGGCTTGACCTGGAGGAACAGGGCTGCCTGGGGAGGTTCTCTGCATATCTAGCCAGGTGGGGACACAGAGCCTATGCTGAGTTTGATGGGCCAAACCAACTGGTAGTCTCTGTGTGGGAGAGAGCTGGAAACAGCTGTGCTATCTGGTGGATGTTCAAGAAGAGGAGATCTTTTTGTTGCTAGTGGACAGGAACCCTTTTTTCATCCCCAGTTTCCCTGACATTGGGTTTCAGGAGTGGGGGATGTGGGAGTTAAATGTGTGGGAGATCTCCACACTAACGAGTGTATCTGCTCATTTGAGCAGTTGCAGGGGAACACTGATCTCCCATGCAGACACATCTTCCAGTTCTGGCAGGTGAGGGATTATGTCGGTGGCCTGGGTAGGGGGCAGACTGGTTCCTCACCATTGGTGCAAATAAAGCACCGAGTATTGGGCACTCAGAAAGATTCAAAAGGCCTTATTAGAAAGGTGGTAAGCCTTGGGAGCCAATTATTCCCCAGTCTTACTCAGAAAACTAAACTCTTATGGGAGATGGACTTGGGGGGTACCCATCCAGGACAATCTATGATCAGCTATATTAAGTTTCCATAAAGGTATTCTTGTCTGTAATAGATTTAAAGAGTCTTTTTATAAATTTGTCCATCGGCTTTACTGTCTGCCACTTATAGTATATAAATGTAATCCTGCTGTGTTTCCGATATGTGGAAGGTATGGAACAGATCTGGATATTACTTCCATTGTTTCTGATCCTGCCCTGTCCTCCAGACTTTCTGGGCACACATAGCATGGGAATGTGAAGCCTTGTTAGGGAGACGGATCCCACTGGATCCTCTCCTACTCTTCTTTGGTGTAGAGGAGCTGGGCCAAGAGCATTGGGAGGTGCTGTCAAGGTGGGCTCCAGTGCTCTTGATATTGGTGCATCACTGCATATGCATTACCTGGGTCTCTGGGAACTCACCCATGGTGCAGCAGTGGTACAGTTTGGCTATCCAGACACTTGCACTAGAGCACCTGTCCTATATAGTAGCAGGTAGGTGGGGAGAGAGAGATTTCTCCTCGTGTGGAACCTCTTTTTATCCTCTTCATCCCTGGGAGAGGCTCAACCTCTTAAGGAGGGATTATATATCGAGCCAAGGATGGATAACACCAATTGAGGGCATCTTACTTGTGTTAATTAGTTGATTTCCTGTGAGACAGTCACCACACCATGAAAGGTGAGCTGGCCGTTGTGCATTAAGGTGATTCCAGACAGGGATCTTAAAGCACTGATTTTCGGCATTTTTATTTTTATTTCTTTGACCAAACTTCATCTTTGATGAGGAATTGGATCCTTGTATATAGCTGGTATGAATTGTTCTTGTGGTTAGTTATGTGAAAATACAGTGTCTTTGTATATATGCATAAATTTTACCTTAATAAAAAGTTTATGCAAAAAAAAAAGCCTGTAATGATGCCAAAATTTCTACTATACAAAATGACTGTAATGAAATTATTAATAAAAAAGTTTTATCCATAGTAGACTATGGCTTAGTTATTTATGGATCTGCTGCTGACACTTCTCTTAAAAGGATCAAGGTCTTCCTGAATAAAGCATGTTGTCTAGTCATGGGTTGTAACCGTCTCACTCACACCTATGAGCTTTATACACAAACAGGTTGGCTGAACTTTGAAGGAAGGCTTGCCTACCACACCTGTCTGCTAGCCAAGAAATTGTCCACTGGCATCCTTCCGTCTACTGCCCAACATCTCCTTACTTTGGTCCCAAACACCTGCCATACCAGAAACTCCTCTAAATCAAATTACTTGGTACAATTTTGTAGAACCTCCCAGGGCAGAGGGATTTTATGTAAAGAGCTCCCAAATGGCTTAATGGGCTGCCTCAGGATATCTCCTCCACCTGAAAACTTGGCCCTTTCAAAAAAAAAATGCTCAGACAGTGTCTCCTGACCTCCAACTACTGCAACTGCCTATAGTACCATCACATGTCTCCTTCTGTCACACACCTAACCTTCTACTTCCCCTACATTTGACAGTGTCCACATGGACTGCTACTTTTTCCTTTCCTCTTCTTGTTCCCTCCTCTGAATTACCTCCCTCCCCCTCCTCCCCCTATTGGTCTCTGCCCTACCACAATCCCCCCTTTTCCCACAACTCCCTCCCCTTTGCCTTAATTCCCTACTGTATAGTGTATTTACATGTTTCTGTATACTTTCCCCCTGATGTTATTGCCTGTTATTAACATTGTGATGGTAGTAATTGTAAACTTTTGCTGTCTCTCCCTATAGTACCCTGGTTGCATCCAGGTTTTGTTTTATGATGTGTACCAGTTGATGTGGAGCCTTTGTAAATGAGTCCCTGACTCAAAGGATTGTAATTCCAATACTCTTAATAAATGTAAATAAATGTAAATGTAAAATTATACAATGTGGGTTGGTCATCAGAAACACTAGGCATAGTATAGTGAATCAGTATATTAGGCATAGAATTAAAAAGGCTACAAAAATATTGGCTACCCATAACAGAATGCAACATTAAGCACCCCTGCGAAAAACATGGGGCACTACCACATAACCAAGTGATATCTGGGTCTGCCTCACTATGCTGTGTGTATGACTGTTGCGTGAGTTCACTATTTCAGCAGTTTCCTGAGTGTCAAAGTAGTGAATGTGAAACCGAGTGTTTTATGTGTGAAAAATGTGCATGGGAACAATGTGATCATTCTGGTGTGCACACAGATCTGACAGAGAGTGAATACTGTATGAGTCCTGTACAAAATAGCACCCATGAATACATGCAGATAAGGGGCGGTGCCACACTAAGCCATGAAGAAGACATTTGTAGTGAGGACGGCCAGCAGTTGAGGGAAAATGGTCTAACAGAACCTGTCTATTTAGAATTAATAAATGAATATGAAGTACCCAGAAATAATTTTTATGTTGTTGAGTATTGCCAGCAGTTTTGCTTTGCCATTCTAGACAGTATAACATCCATAGATCAATACTATTCTGCAATCCACACAGCTGTGCAGCAATTAACCAGGCTTTAACAGTGTTCTCCATTCTGTACTATGGTAATCTACCTATTCTTTATGCTATGTATAATTTACTGTGTAAAACACCTATGTCTTATGCTATGTATAATGTATGTACACAACTGTATTGTCTCAGCCTGTCTCGCCTCACTACTTGTTGTCTCCCCCTCCCTGTGATGAGGTGCCTTTGTAAATGAGTCTATGACTCAAAGGTTGTAAATCTGATTTATGAACTAAATAAAAATAAATAAATTGCTGGACAGAATGAGGCCTACTTTGGGTAGTAATGATTTTGTACAGCTACACCTAGATTGTGACACTTTTGAATGTCCCTTTGTTTATTTTACATAGAAACCCCTATGAGTTAAATGCTGATGAATTTTTAGAGAATATAGTCAATTTATTAAACAGCAAGATGGAGGTGTGTGCTAATGAGACTATGTTGGTAGTCACTGTTGTGAGAAACGTGTGTGAGGTAGTTTCCAGAGATGTTAGAAGTGTTTTATCTAGCCATATTGTCAAAAAGAAAGCAATACATCTAGTGAATTTAGTGAATTAAAATAATGCATTATGTTTCTCCAGAAGCTTAGTGGCTTTGTTAAACCAGCAGCTAGTTTATCAACAGATATTTTCAAAAGCTAGAGGTTTACAGAGCAGGGTATGGTTGTTAGAACAAACACTGATAGATCTGAGCAATATACATCTATTTGAGGCAGAGCTAGATGTGACAATCTTTGTTTTCTTTATGAACAAAGCTGGATCTCCCAATAAACATGAAAATTCAATGTTCATGCTGTTACACAAAAAACATTATTATATTAAAAATCTCAATGACTTTTTTGGGGGACAGAAATGTGTGTGAGCAGTGTCCCACCCTTTTTGCGCACAAAGGTTCACACACATGCCCTAACATGTGCTATGCATTCAGATCATTTGGCTGTAGTAAAGTACAAAGTGAGGTGGTACAGTGCCCTGATTGTCATAAATACTGTAGCTCAGCAGCCTGCTACAGACAGCATTAACTGGCTGTTCCTGATTGACATTTATCTAAATTGTGCACATCATGCAGAAAACCACATGGTGAGCACCATATTTGTTTTTGGCCAAAGTGCCATAACTGTCTTATAGATGTACACCCTTTTGAAACTCACTTATGCTACATCCATCTCTTAAAGTCACCACCTTGTTCAGCCAGTTATATATTTTATGATTTTGAATGCATGCAAGATGTCAGTCCCAGTGACTCTAGACCAGGGGTTCTCAAATGGTGAGGCCAGCCTCCCCAGGGAGGCCCCAACCTGTGCCAGGTAGGCTCAAGCAAGTCTAAAAAAATACTGCATTTAAATTTTGGGCTTTATATATTTTGTGTGAAGAGATGAAGCAAACTGAAAGAGGATAATTACAGTAGGTAAATTTTATGTATTTATTTACTAATAGGTGACAAGGGAAGGTGAATGGGCCAAGGCTCATTTCAGGTGTACCCAGGGAAGGGTAGGGAGTAATACATTTCAAAAGGTAACTGCAAAACAATCAAGAAATATACAATCAGCAATAGTGCAAATAAATATGAATAAATTAATAATGAGTGGTGGTAGTTGATCAATTTGTAAACTGATGGCAGAACAGCCCAAATACAAGGGTTGAGCATAGAAGTGCTAAGAGTAATAGCAGAAAGGAGCAAAGTAATCCTCGGGAAGTTGCTTAGGAGCAGGGAAGGAGGGGGAGAGGCAAAGTATGTAGGAAGGTTATTTCATATAGAGAGGAAACAGAAAAAGTAGTCTGACCCATGAAGGTACTGCAACAAGGGGTTACAATGGTTCAAGAATTAAAATAGTGGAGCAAGTGGGCTGACCTGTGGGGGGGAGAGTTACAATAAGCTGAATAATAATATTTGTTTATTTCATTTATTTGTTATTCAGATAACACCCTTGAGCACAGGAGCTCTTTTTCAAAGGTTCCACATCAGTATAAGACAAATAACTGAATGTGAGCCAAGTACTCAAAGGGGTTTCAATTTATTCATGGTGTACTGTACAAAGTAAAGTGTGTCATTTTTCTTTGGGGAGGCCCAAGATTATTTCAATTTTTGTGGGAGGTTAAAAATCTTTTCCATGTATCTGGAGAGGCTCACTGTGACAAAGTCTGAGAACTATTGCTCTAGACATATTCCAAAGTGTATTTACGCCCTTGAAAGAGGTCACAAGTGGAAGTTTGAAGGCACTGACTGTGTTGCACGATTTGTAAAAAAGTTTATACAAAAAGGGTTTCAGGGTTACACTTTTGTAGCTCACAATGTGAAGGGGTATGATGCCCACTTCATCTTAAACTAGCTTGTAAAAGAAAAAATGAAAGTGGAGTTATTCACCCATAGAAGGAAATTGATGTCCATAACTGTAAAATGGTTAAATATCTGATTTATAGACAGCTTAAATTTCCTTACTATGAGGCTTGCCACGATGCCATGGGCTATGGGTTTTGAGGAGGTAAAAGGCTACTTTCCACACTTTTTTAACAAACCAGAAAATCAGAATTATGAATGGCCTATCTCAGATCACAAAGATTACAGTGTAGGCTACATGATGGCTGATGATAAAAAAAACAGTTTTTGGAGTTGTACGAAATGCATAAAGAAGATGTATTTGACTTTAAAAAGGAATTTCATCACTACTGCAAGTCAGATGTGGAGATTCTGAAGCAGGCCTATGAAATGTTTCAAGATGGTGTTGAGAAGTTGTTTCAAGATGATGCAGAGGAAAGGGGCCAAAGTGACCCCTTTAAGTACATCAATACAGCATAAGTTTGCATGGCCATGATTCGGTTAACATTTTTAAAGTCAGACACCATAGGGATTATACCCACTGACAACTATCACTGCCAGAGCAAGCATTACTCTACACCTGCCATATAGTTGCTGATGTACAGTACATCAGTAAACAAGAAAACCTTTCCATACAGCATGCAATGAATGGTGGGGAAGTACATGTAGGTCATTATTTTCTCAATAGTTATTCTGTAATAGACGGTGTCTCCACAGCATTTGAGTTTTTAGGCTGCTTTTATCATGGATGACAGATTTGTTACATTGAAGACCTGTTGAACCTTGTGCTTAACACACCCTACAGACATTTATATTGCCTAGCCTTGAAGAAACTAAACTATCTCAGACATGAAAAAGGTATGCATGTTAGGGTTGTGTGGGAGCATGAATGGAAACAGCTGGTGTGTGACAATCCACAGATGCATGCTTTTTTGAATGTAACCTGCTTTCCAGAACTGATGGACCCCCATAAATCACTTTATGGGGGGTGCACAAATGCACTACGTTTATATTATCATGTCAGACTGATAAGAAAATCCATTATTATGATTTTACCGGTTTGTGTCCCTATGTGAACAAGACCAAGACACCTACCCCCTATTAACACTGCCATGAAACTGTGGGATAGCAAGCGTGGGACCTGGTCATTGTATAAAAGTGTGCTTATTCATAATTGTGGCCGTGGGCAACTACTGCTCACTCCTGGTACTCAGATGGATGCTAAAGGTTGTCTACCTATCCAAAAATGTGTATAGTGTAAAATACACAATGCTCTTGACTGTATTAACTAATGTCCTAGATCACTGTATGTTGCATTGTAAACAATTTATTTTTCTTTCGTACTGTAAGTGTCTTGTGAATATCCACCTGTAATTAATTCCAGGTCATCCCTGAAAAAGGGACTGTAATGTTTGCAGTGGCCCACCCAGTTACCAAAATTCAATAAATAAGTAAATAAATACCCTATAGGGCACCCTGTGGTCATACATTAGAATTTTAGGGATCTCAGGCATTATTTTGGGCTCATTAAAGCTAAAGTGTATTCACCCTGTGGCATCTTTTTGCCCTTACTGCCCAGTAGGATAGGTGGAAAGCTAATGTTTACACTATTTCTTAAATGTGCTGAGACAGCACAACAGTCACAGCCTTGTACCCATTTAGATGATCAGCGATGTCTGGAGGGTATATGGTATTCCAACAAACTAAATCTGGTTTAGAGAGGGGTACAAGGTGGAAGAGGTGTATGAACTATAGCACTTTCCAGAGAAATCTGATGGTCTTTTTACAGAGTATGTTAAATTATACCTAAAAGGGAAACAGTATGCTTCAGGGTATCCAACTTGGTGCATTACTGATGTAGAATGTAAAGCATATATCAGCCAGTACTATGCTAAGGAGGGTGATGTTTTAGAGGCAGAAAAAATAGCACACAACCCTGCACAAAGATAGATTTCAAAGCTGTTTTTGAATTCATTGTGGGGTAAATTTGGCCAGTGCCCCAATTTGATGAACACTGCCGTTGTTCAGGATGCTGAAGAACTCTTTCAGTACTTTTTCACAGACCGCTACCATGTATCTGGTCTGTAGCTCATCAGTGGTGGTACAGCTTCAGTATGCTGGAAATACACTGAAAAACACTACACTAATGCTACCAAAATTAATGTTGCTATAGCAGTCTATGCCAGACTTAAAGTGTAAGTTTACTTGAAAACCTACAGCACCATTGTTGTTACCATGACTCAGACTCTGTTATATTTGTTAACAGGCCAGGTGATTGGAATCCACCACTGGGGGACTATTTTGGTGATCTGACCAGTTAATTTCTGCCTGATAAACACATTGTGGAGTTTGTATCAGACAGTCCTAAAATCTACGGTTACAAACTGATCAATGGCAAAATTTGTATGAAATGTAAAGGAATTATGCTTTATGTGACTAATAATGAAAAGGTTAATTACAGCTGCTTCAAATCACTAGTTGACCATTTTGTGCAGGACGAGGTGTGAATTAAGGTTTTGGGGTACAGTTGGTCACTATAGGTTTGAAAAAAATTGTATGGAACAAAAAAAATCACTATTGAAAATAAGCCATGAAAAAAAAACTTTTAGGGTTGTTTACAACAAAACAGTTTTGACTGAGTATTTTAAAACACTGCCTCATGGCTTCTGACTATGGTATGGATATATGTTTGGAGCACCCATTTCTCTGTATTTCGGTGAAGCCATCAAACCCTGTAAAATGTTATTTTATTAAAGCGTGCTGGATGCAGGTCTCAATGCTTTAACCAAATTTCCAGAAAATATTATCTGGTGTTACAGTTGCTGGCAACCTTTATATGTAGAATTATGCAGTAAATTTCCTCAGTTGAACTTTATAGAGGGTATTTTTCTAGCATCAGATGATGAACTATTACCTCCCCCAAAAATAAATATTTTAATTATAGATGACTTAATGGAAACAGTATCTGAAATTGTGAAATTCAGAAATGTTTCATTCAGTACTGCCATACCAGAAATGTTAGTATTGTGTATGTCACAAAAATGTGTTTGTCCGGGGTTAAAAAAGCCAGACCATAAATTTAAATGCAAATTATATAGTATTATTTAAAAATCCCAGAGATAAGTTACAGGTTAGTACACTGGCTTGCCAGATGTATCCTGGCAAGATCAAATTATTTTGAAGAGGCCTTTGAAGATGCAACTCACAAGGCCTATGTTTATCTTTTGGTGGACTTAAAAACTGCTACACCTGAATCTTACCGCTTGAGGTCTGGCTTGTTTTCCCTTAATTTACCTGTTGCATACACCATGAAAAAAAGAGCCCCACAGAAATAAGAGCTGCATTAGTTGTTCATTGTAGCCAGATGCTGATAGTACTATGACATGACAGCATGTCTGAAAACAAACCTTGTACTGCTGAAGCTGCTGGTGAACGATCCACCACAGCAAAGAAAAGCTATACTGTGCTCAGCCTCTGATGATTTAATAGCCGCAATTGCTGAGGTGGCACTCAATGCCATTAAAGGGACTATACGTCTCACAGCTTGCCAGATCAAGATGCTGAAGAGGAGATACAGCATTGTCAAAAAATGAAGTAATAGAAAGCTGAGTGTTAAATATAAAAAGCAGATTGTAACACAGTCTGGGGGTTTACAAGCTTTGTGTTGTGATATCCTTTTTAACCAATCTTCTAACGAGCAGGTAAATAGACATGGATAATGCACAAAAAATGTATTTAGTATCACAGCAATAGCTGGACCTGCTAAGAGGTCATCCACTTACTAAAAGGCACTGAGAAGGATTGTGGAATGATGGCTGGATGCTGAAATCCAAGATGTTCTTCAAAGGACTGACCTCTGTGAATATAAGAAGGCTAAAGTATGTGGGAGTGTGTTGGAATACTACCTCACAGTTGTATGCCAAGGTGAAAAAGATGTAGCAAATTTGTCATTATCTTTGACACCACATGAGCTGATGCAACCACAAGATAGCACAGCACAGTCACTTGGCACCTATGATGTTTACAATGACATATTACAAGGTGTTACTGTACATGCCAGAAAACACAATGAAATATTGTTAAACAAACTGAAAAGGTCTGCTGGTGTTAAAGACTGGAATGACTGTGGTGACTTTCTATATCACGGCGTGCCCATTGAAGGATCTCATATGTATGACTTAGTCAAGGCTGTTACTTCACAAAAACACACATCTGATGCTAAAAAACCTAGGGATTGGGATACTTTTATCAGAGCTTTAGTGGAAATTAATGCTTCTGAATCAGTGGTACTTAACATCCAAAACAGGTATTTGATTCAGAGTGCTAAGAACAAGCTGTCAAAGTTTCTGACAGGTGCTTCTACAACACCAATACCTGAAGCCCAAAAATCATCACCTCTGGCCAAAGTAAGACAAACCCCTTTTAGAAAAATGTTATGGTATAATGCCTTGACTGTGTCCCGCACATTTTTGGTAATATTGTGCTTTTGTACATTTTTAATCATTTATACAGTATGATTGTTGGCTTTGATTTTGCTGTTATATTGTAAAAATAAACAGACAATCTGATGCAATACAAAAATGGTTGTGTTTTATTGTCTCCTTACAACAAGAACAGTTAATAATTATACCCTATAAAAGTAAACTACATTTGCTGGCTAAAGAATACAGCATGCCTTATTTCTATATCTACCAGAAGTAATAGCGCCGGTTATAATCATAACATGAAATTACTGACTGTAAGCTAAAAGGAAAAGAAGTCTTCAACCTTTTATCAATTCTCCATTGATTGACAAATGTATAAACTTTTCAATCATTTGTCATTAAATTATTAGAATTCATCCTAACCACATCATTAAAGGTTGCACCTTTGCATCTATGATGAAGGAAAAATATACAATGATGGCCACAGGTCATAGATGTTCAATCTTGAACCTGTTTCAGGCTAAACAGTGTTTCTGTTACATTCTTGCAGAAAAACTTAATAACTGCTGGTGGAAAAAATGTGAAGTCTGGAGGAAAGTCATAAGAGTCAAAAAACTCCCCAGTAGTATGGTCAGGGAGATAAGTAGCTAACCAGTGTTCACCAGGCATAGACTGGGGCTGGGTATTCACTACTAAAGAGGCTGGTACACAAGTTAGTCTCTCTGAAGGTAGTTGGTCACATGCAAAAAAACCAAAACAAAATACTGTCTTTGGTAAAAGAGTCTGCCTGGAGAAAAGCGTCCAGTTGTTGAGTGTTCATATTTAATTGAAATCAAGCACAACATTTCATATTTGATTAATTTCTACCACATTATCAAAGACAGCCTACACCAACATATTCACAGTAGCCAGTAGAAGATCAGCAAAATGTATTTCAGTTCTCAAATTGCCAGAGCAGATTAATAAATAATGGTCACCAAAACCTTGGTCAGGGCTTAGGTCAAAAGCAAATAATGTGTACCCCTCACAAAAACCTACATGGTCTATCAGCAGTGGGCTGTCTTACATATGTTTTTCAGTAGCATGAACCAGCTCGATATATTATCTGATGGCGTTATCATTTGAAAAGTTAGGTTTCTGTGGTTTAGCAGGAACTTGTTCACCATGTACATACAGTGCTGTAACATTAATGTTAAAATGCTTAAAATTGAAAGGGTTTTTATTGCCGGCTCCATGGTGCTGAGGGTTGAGGCACTGGATGCCACACCTTGTGTTGCACTGGTGACCCAGGTTCGAGAACGAGCTCATGTTGTCTAAGTGTCAGCAGGGGGGAGGATGAGCTGGATTGAGCCACCGTCAGGTAGCTCTCCTCTTCATAGGAGGGTTGTGCACTGATCTGATGAGTGGATTGTGTCGGGAAGGGAGGGTGCTGTTTGGTGCTTAATGGAAGTCATGTCTCCACACAGCTTCCCACCTGCACCTTGGCCCTTTGGGCCAGTGCCCTTTGGGGGGGTCAGGCTTCCAGTGCTACTTCGATAACAATTGAAAAACCCCACACCCTCTACCATGCCCTGTGATCCCCATACAGGGCGATGGAACAGATGGTTGGTATGCCACCACTGAGCCTCGCTGGCAGTTGGGGCAAAAAATGTCCTAATTAAAAAAAAGGGGTTTTATTGTATACACCACTGAAAGCATCATTATCAACAAAGTCTATCACCAATAATTTTGGTATCTGCCCCCAAAACAGATTATCTTGGTTACACACATGACTGCCCCCAGATATAATAAGCACTTTCATGTTAGCACAATCCATAGGGTACTTTGCATTTGCAGCCTATAAAGCCTGAGCAAGGTCAGTATGTACAGTTGGTGACATTGTTACCCTTTTTACATAAATAAATGCAGATTCAATTTGTAGTTTATAATCTTCAGCTGCATCTTCACCACTAGTTAAACGAAATTAATTCTTGTTACAAACAAGTTATTTTTAACATCCACTCCATTCAAGAGCAGTTTTTCCTGGAAGAAGAGGTCTGCATGAATTGGTCCAAGCAGTTCTACACTGTGACTCCCTGCTATACAAGTTGCATGCTTTTTAAAACCCTCATTGGGGCCATTAAGAACAGTGTTCTCATGCTTTCCTGGTGTGTCTTTATAAAATAATCCAGATGAGAATTGTGTAGACAGGGTGTCATCGCTGTAATTAAGCAGTGACTTGATGATTGTTCTGTAGGGATAACAGTTATTACTCTGGCTAATCAGCTGGTCACCCACCACTATATCCACCTGGCTAAAAATGATTGCCAGGGGTAGTTAATTAAACTTACTCTAGCTACATCATCAGTGTCACTACCATTGGCCTTAGTGGTCTTGCACAAAAGGTATAACATGGTGTTGCTTAAATTGATGTAATCTTCACTGTTGCCCACCACATAAAGTTCCAGCGGTGCATTATCACTTATAGCTGACAAGGGCAGTATTTCGACATTAAGGTTTTTCTCTATACTTGTTTGGGTTGGTGGTAACATGAAAAGATCTAATTCTGACTTTCCCCATTCTTGAGACATGCAGTGTACCAGAGCCATGGCTTAAAATAAATCTCTTTGCCTATTAGTTTTATGAGGTTTTCTCTCCTTGCACTTATGTTTCACTACTGTTCTTTTCTTTTAAACATGATGCCTTTCAATAATGCTTTCACAGACCCCTTGTAGGACCATTCTCCTTTTCTTATTGGGCATCTTGTAAACAACCATTCCTGCCCCATATTGCTGCTGTCCCAGACCTGGAGTCGAGAAGGAACTCACAACATTCCCCACATCTCTTACAATATTTTTAGTAGCTGATTTAAGGTGTGGTTTTACTGTCTGGAAGCCTTTTTTAATAGTGGCACAGCTTTCAAAATAAAGTTCTAAGTATGCCACCTATACCGACACCATGAAAACCAGATAAGCCATGACTGACTTGTGCTTTATAATAGACTACATAATGGTTTGGGTCACTGTACAACTTCTGTGACATGGCAGTCATTCAGAAGCTCCTGTTAACAGACCAGAAATGAAGTTTCACATCTCCTTACCAAACAAGAATAACACTTTTTGTCTTGACCATTCTTTATTACAATAGTTATTGTGTCAAACTGTTGTGTGCTGATTGGTATATAAGCTGGCTTACTGTGCACCAGGTATGGAAAGCCCTACTCTTGCTTAACCCTTATAGGGAGGCAATATAGTGCAGTGGTTTAAGGCTCTGAGCTGCAAATCTGGAGACATCCAGCAGACCAGACCTGGGTTTGAATCTCATAGTTTCCACTTTCATAGTGTGTGACCCTGAGCAAGTCACTTAACTTCCTTGTGCTCCCAGGTCGCTCATGTAAAAAAGCTTTCAGCTTAGTGTGCTACTCCTGGTTAAACAACCAAAAAAAAAAAAAACCTGCAAAGCCCAGCCCAGGCGGGATTCACCTCAAGCTCCTACAGATGTCAGCTCCTACGATTGCCAAACCCCTTACTCATCTCCTGAATCTTTCGTTTTCCACAGGAACAGTTCTGAAATCCTGGAAATTAGCCTGTGTAATTCCCCTTCAGAAAGGTGGTGACCCATCCTTGCCAAGCAATTATAGGCCAGCTCACTCCTCCCAGCACTAGCCAAACTACAAGAATCCTTGGCCCACACCCAACTAGCTAACTACCTTGTAACAAACAACATCCTCTCACTCCATCAGTCTGGCTTCAGGAAACACCATTCCACAGTTTCATTCCTCCTATGCATCACCAACCATATCCAATCTGCCTCCATCCAAGGCTTCCTTACAGCAGCTGTATTTGTCAATTTAGCAAAGGCATTTGACTCCGGATCAAACCCTCTTCTCCTGCAGAAGCTTGAGGCAGCTGGACTTGCCCCCGTCACTGTAAGGTGGTTCCAGTCTTATCTATCCACCAGATTTCAATCTGTTAGAACTGCTGATACCACATGCCCTCCCTCTCCCTATCCAGGTGGGTGTCCTTCAAGTCTCTGTTCTTGGTCCCATCCTCTTCTCCCTTTTCATTAATGGCCTTCTCTCCTCCTGCACCAGTTCATCAATACAAATGTATGCAGACAACAACATCCTCTTTACCTCCAGTCCCAACCTGCTTGAAGTTCAAGCTACACTACAAAGAAACTTCAACAACATTCAGTGCTGGTTCAGTTAAAACCAACTGAAATTAAATCCCACCAAAACTGTTTCCATGGTTTTAGGCTTTACCCAGAAACTTAGTCATACTACATCCCCCCCATCACCTCTCTTAATGGCTCCCACTTGACCAAGTCACCTGATACAAGTACCTGGGTGTCTGTGTGGACCCCACCTGTCTTTTTCAGCTCACATTGAATCTATCATCTTCAAGTTGCACTCCAAACCTGGCATGCTATACCGAAGCAGGGACTCTCTCCCATTACCTGCCAGATGTGAAATTGTCTCTAAAAGTGATCCTCCCCATACTAGATTATGTGGATGTGGTTTGTAGCTCTGCCCCTGTAACCACCCTTGCCAAGCTGGATACCCTTCTAAACTCATTTTGTCTCTTCATTACAAACTCCCCCTATGCACCTACCACTGCAATCTTTACTCCCTCCTCAGACTAAGCCCTTTATCTCACAGGCACTATATACATGCCCTCAACCTTATAGCTAGGTACTGGTCTAACTTGCTCCCCTCCAACCTTGAGGACTGTCTATCCTCAGACTCCCTATCCCCCTATGAACTCAGGCACAGAAATGAAATAACCTGCACTCTGTCCTTACCCTCCTCAATAGCTGGCAAATCTGCTTTCTCCTACCGGCTTCCTTACTTGTGGAACAAACTTACTCCTGCTATCAGAAATTCACTCTCTCACTCTAGCTGCAAGCAACAGTTATGTCTCCTTCCTCCACCTTTATGTCGCTCCCACAACTGAGCTAGACCCAGAACATCTACTGACTTTACCTTCCTACAACCCTCCCCAGCACTTATTAAAGATTCATTATGCAGAGCATTTACTATTGTATAGTTCACCTCTAAAGATTCATCACATCATGTTTTTGCTGTCACTGCTGTATTATAATGATTGTAATTAGCTGCTCTTGTTCTGTTGACTAATTCTCTGCACTTATTGCCTGTATTTCTATTGCTCCTTTCCCCCCAGGTTGCATCTGGAATTGAGCCTCGGCTCAGTGTGCCTTTCCCAGTTATCAAATGTTTAAATAAAAATAAAATAAAATAGAATTATGATAGCAGATGGCTATGATTGCATTATTCTTACTTGATATCTCCACACAATGGAATAGGGGCACATGACCATCTTCGACTCTTTGGTGTTTGGCAATGTCTATATACACATACACTGTGTAAAATCCTCCATTGATGTCAGCATAACATAGTCCTGTGCTTGACTGTAGTTGCGGTATACTATGTAATACACCCAAAATATGAACAAGATTATGGCGAGCAATGAATGCTCCACCACTAATGTTGTGGAATTTTGTTTTCCATTCCTTACTGTTGTAGTCTAAAAACATGCCTAGTGGAGCCTGTTCCGGTGCTACAAATATGGTGTTCAGGTAGGAAATGGAGTTTCTCTTACGTAATTCTTCAGCCCTTCCCCGCAGGATCCTAATACAACAACATAGCATGGGCTGAGGGCATTTAATAAGGCAACAGACACTTATAGGTGCAGTCTTGAATTTTTTATTGCCATTTCCCCTATGTTTCAATCCTTCAAGGATCATGTTCACGGGGTGTCTTTTTCATTTTTTTATATTTTAAATCAGGTTCTGTTGAAACATAAATATAGTTATAAATGTCATTGAGTTACACTTCTTAACTTCATTGCCTCCATATAGTTTTGATATTTGTTTGCTATTGAAATGTAAACATACCACATTAATTTATCTGAAGCAAGCTTTTATGTTATTTCATTTTTCAAGCATAAGACTATTGCCCCTTATTTACTTCTCTGTCTCTGTAATGACAAATGCAAGTTGTTTTCGGTATTTAAATGCCTCCATGTGCTCAGATTTTACAGCTGCCCAGTGTAGGCTTGACCCCTTATTAAACTGATTTAGTGCCATACCTTCTAAGTTAAGCAGTTACTGCCAATTTGCTTTAGTGAGCGTTCCACTTCACTCTGCAAAAATAGAATGGAAGCTTTATTTTAGTTAACTGCTCATTTTTCACTTGCTATATGCCTATTCTTTTTACTCTAGTGTCTAGATCTTGATAAGGTCTCTTACCTTTCTAGAACTACTGCTGCTTTTTAGAAGACCATTTCACTGTAGCATTCTGTGCAATGGCCAAGCAGCTAATATGCATCTAAGTCTGCTTCCTCTTGGATCTGTTTTGAATTGCACTGTGGACTGACGTGATGATGTCACACCCATGCCAATGTGCATGTGCAATCTCCATCCTGCTGGAACGGAGAGGCCACTGCACCAAGGTGCAGTCAGTGCCTTTCAAAATGGACCCTATGAGCCCATGAAAAGACAATAAGGTGCATGTACATAGATCTTTTTATTTTAATAACCGTATCAATGCTTTTTTACATCTCATCACAAGTAGGAATATACTATTCACCATCTCTCTATCTCTATACCAACATTTTTGGAGGGGTTTTGAAGCAGATGATGGAAGGTCAAGTAAAATGTGACCATGTGCATCAGCAGATACTTTTTTGGGGAAATTCTAGTGTATATTATTCTAAGAATGTTAAAATGATTTTTCTTTTAATTTATCATTTTACAAATGTTAATTTTTCTTTCACAGTATTCATCTAACACCATCAAAAAAGTCAGTCATTGTAACAGTCTAAGTGCAAATGTGCCAGTTTGTTTCAACATTCATGCCAATGGTTCTATCAATTGTTTGGATATAAAATATCCATCTCATCTCTGAACTTAGTAGTTTATCGCTAAAGTTACCCACTCTCTCAGGGGGATCAACTTTTTCAAGTCCCCAAAATCTAAGTGAAGCACCATTATGTCCATTCTCATTAAAATGTACTGCGACAGGGGAATTAATGTCCCTATTCCTAATACCTCCTTTGTGTTCCAAAATGTGAGTTTTTAACATTGTACTAGTTTGACCTACATACAATAAGTCACAAGTGCATTGTGTTAAATAGATAAGGTATTGAGGTATATGAGGTAGAAGACTTGGTTTGCTGGCCAAGGCACCTAGCTTCACCTGAGCTCTTTCCTTCTAAGACTGCTTGAAAGGCAGAGTAGAGAAACTTACCAGAGCAAGGGAGAAGGATTAAGACTTAGTTTGGCTAAGCAGATTTACTGTGTGGTGGTGTTTTTATTTTTTACTCACAGGGATTGCTACTGTTTGTTGCTAACATTTCATTGCTTTATTTTTCTCTGATTCAAATTGTTGTTGCTGGTATACCTTCTTCTGCATTATTACAAGGTGTGCCTACAGGTGTGTACTAACAGATTACTGCTGTAATCTTCTGATTCAAATTGTCTTTTGCAAGGTATATCTTCTGTTACTGCTTTATTTTTCTCTGGAGCAAAGTGTTTCTTACAGGGTATATCTTCTCTGAAATTATTACAGGTGGTGCTTTACAGGTTTTACAGTTTTATCTAACATTAGGATAAGCTTTCAGGGTTACTGCATTTGTTGTTGACTGATTGTTTCTGCTCTTACCTCCTTGTTCTTTCGTCCGTGGTTCTTCTTTTTAGGCAGGGAAGGGCCCAGCCACCCACCCCATCCCCAACCACCCCACTACACTCCTTTTATAGGGTACCACAGTTGTGACATTTCCTGTGGCAGAGCAGGCAGGGCGGATCAGTGGGGCCTCCACAAGGTGATCTCATTTACAAGGGCACTAGTAATTTAACTTGTTATAACAAGTTAAACAAAGCTCAATTAAACCATTACTTGCATTTTTCCTTCTAATTACTCTGACTAGGTTACAAACCCAGCAACTTATTTGGAATGGATTTCATTAACTGCAGGTACTGTGGAACAATTTTCAGAAGGACAGTCTTACAGGATTTAGGACACTGTCCTACATGCTGGGAATTTGGAGATCTTAGGGCTCAGCTCCGGGCAGCATGGGCAGAGATTGCACGCCTCAAATTTCATATTGAAGAGGAAATACATTATAAGAACCACCCGCCATTTCCCCAGCATCCAACAGAAAAACCTCGACCGCAGAGGGTAGTTGGTCCAGGAGGTTGGCAGGTGGTTAGGAGGTGCAAATCAGGAGCCCCATCACTCTCTGCTCTCCAACACATTGCCTCCTCCAAAAACCATATAAACACTACAAACAGGTATCTGCCTCTATCTCTGAAATCAAATAAAGAGGCAGAAGACACTGCAGAGCAGGACACTGCGGCACAGGAGCTAGCACAACAAAACTCACCCAAATCAGGAACCAAAACTAAACAAGCACTAAGGAAATCCAAAAAACTTCTGATCATAGGAGACTCCATGATTCGGGGAGTTGATACCCATCTCCAGCCAGGGTGATGGTCAGATGTCTCCCAGGTACATCAGCATGGAGACACTGACCACATTGCTAAAATTGTTCACAAAGCAGGAGAAACATTGATGTCCTAGTACACATAGGGACTAATGATCTTGCCAGCTGGTCAGTTGTGGAGACCAAGGAACACCTGACTAGGCTGGGTGACAAACTATCATCTATTTCGTCCAGCATCTCCTTCTCTGAGATCCTGCCAGTCTGGGAGAGGGGAGCAGATGGACGGAAGGTCAGAGAAGGGGAGATAGGGGAGCTAAACACGTGGCTCAAGGACTGGTGCCAGGAAAAAGGACACAGATTTGTAGGGAACTGGCAACAGTTCTGGGAGCGAAAGTTCTTCAAATTTGATGGACTGCATCTGACTAAAGAGGGAGTCAGTGCATTGGGGCAGAAGTTTGACGTCTTTGCAGAATATTTAAACTAGCAAATGGGGAGAGGGGTGCAGCACCCCATACGTCGAATGGGAAGAACACCCCTCCCCCCTCAGCTAGAGGTCAAACAGGAATTCAGTGTGTTTGCCGTTCATTTGCATCACCAGGTAAGAAAAAAGGTTTGTCTCCCCATACGATGCACAGGGGTAATGCCAAACTTCACCCAACAACTAACACACCAAAATCTGGCCAATGGAAAATCATGTACACAAATGCTCACAGCCTGGGAAATAAGATCCCAGACCTGCAGGCAATAATGTCAGAGGCTAAACTGGACATAGTAGCAATTAGTGAGACGTGGTTTACCAGTAACCACACTTGGGAGACTTCAGTACCTGGCTATGTATTGTTCAGAAGAGACCGATTTGCAAAAGGGGGAGGAGGCCTGTATGTTAATGAAAATATCAAAGCTACAGAAATTCAGAATAACATAAGGAGCCAGAAGAACTGTGGGTCACCCTGGAAACAGAAAATGGGACAGCCATAAGAACTGGGGTTGTCTACAGGCCCCCAGACCAGGGGGAGGACATAGACACATTACTGTTAGAAGATATACAAAACATGACAGCTAAAGGGGAGGTTCTGATAATGGAAGACTTCAACATGCCGGATACAGATTGGTCAATACCAGCAGGAACATCTGCCAGAACTAGACACATAGTGGATTCCCTGCAGGGGGAGGGCCTCAAACAACTGGTACAGCACCCACAAGAGACAGGGCTATCCTAGATCTAGTACTGACTAACAAAGAAGGGATCACAGATCTCCAGGTAGAAGGTCACCTGGGGGCCAGTGACCATCACATGGTATGGTTCAATTTGGCTACTACATCTAAATCATCCCATTCCAAGGCAAAAATATGGGACTTCAGAGGAGCTGACTTTGATAAGATGGCCAACAGAGTTAAGCTAGCCCTGGCAAAAAGAAACACAGGTGAGGGGGTACAGGCAAAGTGGGCAAGCATTTAGGATGCAATACTTGAAGCAACATCCCATTGTGTTAGACAGAAAGGAAGTGCAAAGAAAGAAGGAAACCACTTTGGTTCTCAAATACAGTAGCAGAAAGGTCAGAGCCAAAGGCTGGCCTTCCAGGAAATATAAGGGAACACAGCGGGATGAAGATAGGGAGGCATACCAAACTGCCCTAAGGGAAGCAGGTAAGGCAGAAGGCAGGCAAAGTCCCAAACTGAGGAAACACTAGCACGAACAGTAAAGAAGGTGACAAGACTTTCTATAGATACATTAGTGAAAGGAGAAAGTCCGAGGGGTATTGCTAAGCTTAATGGAGAAAAGGGAGCATGTGAGGAGGAGGACCCTGTAAAGGCATCTATCCTAAATAGATACTTTTGCTCAGTATTTACTGAAGAGAAGGTAGGGCAGGGCCCACAGCTCAGCATCATGGACACAGGGGAGGGAGGTGAGCACTACTCCTTCACAAAAGAAAGGGTCCTACAAGAACTTGCTAAGCTCAGGTGGATAAGGCAATGGGACCTGATGGCGTACATCCCAGGGTACTAAGGAGCTAAAGAAGGAACTAGCAGAGCCATTAGCAGAATTGTTTAGTGAGTCTCTGAGCACAGGAGAGGTCCCAGAAGACTGGAGAAGGGCTCATGTGATCCCGCCTCCACAAGAGTGGTAGCAGGGAGGAGGCGGGAACTACAGACCAGTCAGTCTTACCTCAGTAGTGGGCAAGATTATGGAGGCACTCCTTAAGGAAAGGATAGTGCAACACCTGGAATCCATAGGGGCACAGGATCCAAGACAGCATGGGTTTACAAAAGGAAGGTCCTGTCAAACTAATCTCATAGATTTCTTTGACTGGGTAACCAGAGTGGTGGGCAAGGGGAGCAGTTGATGTCGCCTACCTTGACTTCAGCAAAGCTTTTGACACTGTTCCACATAGAAGATTGATAAATAAGCTGGGTAGGCTCGGGGTGGGTCAGAAGTTGGTCAACTGGGTGGCAAACTGGTTGACTGGCAGAAAACAGAGAGTGGTGGTAAATGGTATACAGTCAGAAGAGATGCAAGTTACAAGTGGGGTACCTCAGGATCAGTTCTGGGGCCAGTCCTATTCAACATCTTCATTAGTGACCTTGCAGATGGACTAGAGGTAAGGCTTTGTCTGTTTGCAGATGACACCAAGATCCTTAACAGGGTAGATGATCCAGATGGGTGGGCAGAATGAGAAGAGATCTGGATAAACTAGCAGAATGGTCAGAAGAGTGGCAACTGGGATTTAATGCAAAGAAGTGCAAAATCATGCACATAGGGAAGAGAAACCCTGAAGCCACTTATAGGCTGGGAGGGGAGTTGCTAGCAGTCACAAAGGAAGAAAGAGACTTGGGCATCATCATCACTGATGACCTAAAATCATCCAAGCAGACCTCTAAAGCAGTAGGTAAGGCTAGGGGAGTGTTAGTAGCAGGGGTATCACAAGTCGTAAGAGGGAGGTAATAATCCTTCTGTACAAGACATTGGTTAGGCCCCATCTGGAGTACTGCATGCAGTATTGGAGGCCACACCTTCACAAGGACATTAACCAAATTGAGGCAGTCCAGAGAAGGGCAACAAAATGGTGCAGGGACTGCATCAGAAGACATATGAGGACAGATTAACCGAGCTCAATATGTATACCCTTGAGCAAAGGAGGAGAGAGGTGATATGATCGAGGCATTCAAACACCTTAAGGGCATAAACAAGGTGAAAGAGTCTAACATGTTTAAATATAAGAAAATAGCAGGACAAGAGGACACAGCATGAGATTAGAGGAGGCGATTAAGGGGAATGTGAGGAAATTCTTTTTCACAGAAAGGGTGGTAGATGCATGGAATGGCTTACCACAAGAAGTGGTGGCTATGAATACAGTGCAGGGCTTCAAACAGGCATGGGATAGGCATAAGGGAGCAATACAAATGACTATGAATAGATAGGTCACTGACAGAGCAAAGGCCGATGGCACATTTATAAGGTAGAAAAAGAAATGGGCAGACTGGATGGGCCTTGTGGTCCTTATCTGCCATCAACTTCTATGTAACACCTTCTGTGGGGCATGTGATGTGTTGATTTATTCTGAATATTTCTCCTGTGTGTGGATGTACATATATTTGTTTCTTTTAAGTGTGGTTATGGGCTGGCATTATAGCGTAGAGGTTAGAGAAACGAGGTGTGAATGAGCATGATACATCCAGCAGACCAGACCTGAGTTTGATTCTCACAACCTCCACTTGCATACTGTGTGACTCTGAACAAATCACATAACCACCCAGTGCTCCCAGGTCACCCCTAAAAACAGGCACTTGTGCCTAGTGGGCCTTACCCAGTTACCAAAGACTAAAATATAAAGCCCAACTGTGGTTACACACAGCACATCATCCACATGGTATTATGCCTGAACTTAGTGGTCCAAGAAGTAACTGTTCACCTGTTTTTTCAGGCTGTATGAATTGGGACTGGACTAGTTTGTCTTTTAAATTCCACACTTTTTTGGCTACTATTATTGTTTTTTCTTGTAGAATACTAATAGTTTCATTGTCCATTTGCAATAGATGCCAATGTTTATTTCTGACTTGTCTAATCTCAGGCATTTTATGATTATACTTTGTTGAAAAAACTATCCATTGCGACTCAAATTGTGTTGTATCCTGACTTAGTAGGTCTTCCCTAGTTTTTTTGTTCAGTCTTTTCCTGTCCGTTTACTAAAGTCCAGTTTTTATACCCTTGTCTGACAAATCTGTTCAGCATTCTGCCAATCTCAACGACATCTTCTTCCTTACTACAATTCCTTTTTACCCTTGTCAGCTGTGCACAAGGAATACTATTTTTACCTCATGATAACTTTTATTGTGCAATATGGTGTTTCTGTCAGCAGGTTTCCGAAACAAAGATGTTTCTATTTTACTGTCCTCCAATATAATGTTCAAATCCAAGTATAACACCATTTTTTATCCTAGTTCATTATGAATTTAAGATTTGGATTCTTCTGATTTTAATTCCTCAAAGAATATTTTAGGGGAATCCTCAGTACCATCCCTTATTATGAATATATTGTCAAAATATTTAAGCCAAGTAGTAATGTTGGTACTGAATCTGTTATTGTGTTAATCAAAAATGAATTTTTCTTCAAATTTGGTCATGTATGCATTCATATAGGCTCATGCCATGGTGGAACCCATAGCTGTGCCTTTGTTCTGCTGGTAAAAAATATTGTCAAATTAAAAATATTTTTTTCTAATATGAATTCTGTAATTTCCTGGAGTATCCTGGTGTTTGGTTTAGTTGTTCTATCTCTCTGAACTAGTAATTCCCCCATGAATTATGTCCCTTCATTGTGAGGTATAGAGGTGTACAGATAACTTACTTCTTCAATAAAAATGGATCCTGAGCTGGTCCTTGTTCTGAAATATTTTTAAATTTCAGTATCATATTTGTTATGTCTTTCACGTATGCTCTAGATTTTTTCTATTAATGGATGTAGATGGAAGTCTATGTATTTTGACACTGGTTCAAATACCAAACGTATCCCCAAAACAATCTGTCTCCCTGGTGGGTCAAACATGTTTTTATGGATTTTGGAAATGGCATAAAATATAGGCCTTCTCGGGTTCTGGTGAATTAATGACTCTGCTTCCTAGTTCTGTAGCCATCCCATCATTGTGGACTCCTCTAGAATGCTTTTAAGCTGAGTCAAAATTCTGTCTGTGGAGTCTGAGGGCAACTGTTCATAATTCTCCACATTGTTTATTAACTTTAAACACATATTGTTGTATTACTCTCTATCTTGTATAACTATACCTACACCTACACCTTTATCAGCCCCTTTAATGACTATACTGTTGTCTTTCTGTATATTTTCTAATGCTGTTCTTTCATCCCTTGTTAAATTCCTTTGTTTTTGTACTAGATCTTCTGTTTGCTTAAAAAGGTCCATAACCTCTTTTTCAACTACTTTACGTAAAACTTCTATCCCATGGTATTTTCCACTAGTTAGATTGTACTTAGATTTTATTTTCAATTTTTGTTTCATTAGTTGTTGGTATGTATTATCATTTTCTGTGTTGTGTCCAAATAGTTTTTTATTCTTAAAGATCTGAAGAACTTTTGTAGGTTGACCTCCAAGTCAAATAAATTGACTGACTGGGTTGGAGCAAATAAAAGGCCTAAACTTAGTGCTTCTGTCTCAATTGGA
The DNA here is from genome assembly GCA_016271365.2 of Neoceratodus forsteri. Classification (NCBI taxonomy): domain Eukaryota; kingdom Metazoa; phylum Chordata; order Ceratodontiformes; family Ceratodontidae; genus Neoceratodus; species Neoceratodus forsteri. Next base: position 897,550,179 of record CM057458.1, read on the forward strand.
TTTATAATTTTTTTACTCCTGTTAAAAACTGGTGTTAAGTCATCCCCTGTGGGGCCTGATTTCTGTTGTTGATAAATGGTTTTGTTTGTTTTCCACATTGCCCTCTGCTCCTCCCTCCCCACCCCTAGAAACCTTCCCCCGTCTTTGTACATTTCTTGTTGATACTTGACATCTCAAGTCATATCTTGGTTCCTTATCTACCTGTCTTGAAGGTCCTGGTTCTTGTGGCTCTGTTTGTTCTGTATCCTCAGAGAAATTTGTTGTCTTGGCATCTCTGGTGTAACTATTGTCCCTATCTGTACTATCATATGCATTATACCGGTCCCTGCTATATTTATTCTGTTTATTGAATTTCTTGTACGTGTATACCCATCTGTCCCAATAATCGTTTGTGTCCCTAATACATGTTTAGAATATTTGCTGTTTTAACCTTTCTTCATGATCCACTAATTTTTGTTTTATATCTTCAAATTTTTTTAGTCTCCAATGTTTGTCTCTCTTCTTTAATAGCCTCTATCAATGCATACATGAAGTCGAAATTCACACGGTTCCTTATCCCATCCCATTTATCAAGTTTTGATGATTTTATCCCTATATTCAGTTTTACACCAATTCTGAGCCCTCTCAGGATTCTATTATGTTGTAAATACAGTATGAGTATCAACCCATGGCATTTTAATCTGCAGTTCTTATGTTGCAGGTTTTTGATTTTTGGGCTAAATTTTTGGGTGCCTCCCCCATCTGCATCGATAGATCTCTGTCTCCCCTCATGGTAGCGAATAATCTTTTCCTCTCTTCATCGGAAAATGTAGTAAAGTGTATGATACTATGTAGTCTTTCTCCAATATCTGAACAGATGTTTATATTGTTGGGTTCCATCATAATTATTTTGACTATCGAATTTATTTACTGAATATATGTGCATACACAATGCTTACATAAACATTATAGTAATGCTTCTCTCATAAATTTTGTTACATACAATCAATTGATTTTTACACCAACATCGACCATAAATATTTACTCAATCCTCAGAGTAACTCTAACAATACTACAAATATGGAGTTCAGGTAGGAAATGGAGTTTCTCTCATGTAATTCTTCAGCCCCTCCCTGTAGGATCCAAATAAACAACAGAAAGTGGGTTGGAGGGCCTTTAATAAGGCAACAGACACTTATAGGTGCAGTCTTGAATTTTTTATTTTCATTTCTCTTATGTTTCAGTCCTTCGGGGATCTTGTTCATGGGGTGTCTTTCTCATTTTTTTTATATTTTAAATCAGGTTCTGTTGAAACATAAATATAGTTATAAATGCCACTGGGTTACACTTCTTAACTTCATTGCTTCCATGTAGTTTTTATATTTGTTTGCTATTGAAATGTAAACATACCACATTCATTTCTCTGAAGCAAGCCTTTACATTATTTCATTTTCAAGGATATGGCTATTGCCCCTTATTTACTTCTCTATCTCTGTAATGACAAATACAAGCTGTTTTCAGTATTTAAATGCCTCGTGTTTATACCCATGTGCTCAGATTTTACAGCTGCGCAGTGTTGGCTTGACCCCTTCATTAAACTGATTTAGTACCATAACTTCTAAGTTAAGCAGTTACTGCCAATTTGTTTTAGTGAGTGTTCCACTTCACTCTGAAAAATACAATGCAAGCTTTATTTAAGTTAGCTGCTCATTTTCACTTGCTATATGCCTATTCTTTTTACTCTAGTGCCTAGATCTTGGTAATGTCTCTTACAGTGCCTCATTGATGGCAACCGTGACATCACCAACATTGTTATAATAACCTCTGGGAACTGATAATGGTAATAATGACTTAGAAGTTTCAACTACTTTAAATCTCCCATCTTATGTAATATTATCCCACTTCCTTGGGTATTGCATTTCTGACAAGCCGACTTCCCACACCACTACTAAATTGATAGGTTTTGCCAGTTTCACAGTATATTTCTGAAACTGTATTTTTGAGAAACATTTCAAAACAGACATTGCTGGGCAACGTAACATAAAGCCCATTCTCGGCCATTGTTTTACCAATAATGTCTTCTCACAACTGATAGCATGCAAAACATGGGTGTACCCTCATAATTTTAAATTTCTCAGCTGTTTGGATTCTATCCATCTGTTAAATTTTGATGGCCAGCCTAACCATTTAACTAAAACAATTTTTTCTTCCCTTGTCTTCTGTGACACTATTTTCTCAACCCTGTATGCATGGTTTGCATTGTCTTCAACTTTTACTAATTCTTGCTCATAAACATTACCTCTTATTTCTTCACTATCATGATCTTTTAATTTGTACACTGGTATAGGCTTAGGTATACATTCAGAAATAATGAATATCTCACTTGTAAAGTTTTGCTCAGAACCTTTTTCAAATGTTTTCTTAAGTCAAGAAACCTTCACATGATCACCCACATGAAATTTAAAAGGCCTTTTCACTTTGAGTGTAAGGTCACCACATCTAAAGAATTGGCAGCTGTCACATTGGTGGGCCTCATTTTGATGGACTGGTGATAACTGATTATAGGCTGTTGCTAAAGCTTGTAAGACATCTATTTACCTATATCTGTTAAATGCTGTATAATATCGCCTCATTTTTGTTTTCAATGTATGGTTACCTTTTTCCACAATACAAGCCTTGATATCATTTGATGTCATAAAATGATGTATAAAATAATACATGTTTTGTTCTTTTAAAAATAATTGAAAATTAGCATTAAGAAATTATGTCCCTTCATCTGTTTGTAATTTTTCAGGCTTGCAGCCCTCTCTGGGTATACTTTGAAAGCCTCTGCCATATCTCTTACATACTTTTTTATTACTTTGGTCAATGCATATTTTGACAGGACATCAAAAACTGCTAGAATAAACTAGAAGCCATCATTGTCTTTGGAAAGACTAGCCACATCTACCAAATCAGCCTGCCATTGTACATCAATGTTGTTTACAGCCACTCTGTTTCTGTGAAATTATTTCCTTGCAGGTTTGTGCATAGTGGAGGCATCTTGTAAAGACAGCCACTGTGATACCTGAGTCTGAGTAATTATTCTCCCCTGTTTTGCGGCAGCACCATGTAGTTTCAGAACTCCTCCTAAGGGTCATTACATTTTTTTCAATGATCTCTTAACCATGACCACTGCTTAGTAATATGGCAGGGGCACAGGTGTTTTTTTCAGATGTCAAACTTTTATGTTGAAAGACCACACACTGTATCTAATTATATAACAACACAGTGCATGTGTTGGCCATTATGACAAATTGACATTATACCACATTATAAATATTACAAAAAGAAAAGCCAGTCCTTGTTTTGCTATGTAACAAGAAAATCAGATGTAAATTCTATCACATTGCTAACATCTTCCTGTCTTTGACATTTCAAGCTATAACAACAAATTTTGACAATGTAGGTTACTGCCATGAGAAACCACATCCATTTTTTTTCAAATATTAGTGGCAGAGCATTTTGAACAGCGTTTCTAACACACCATTGTTTAGGCACATGGCCATGTTCATTATTTCACACCAGCATACATATTTTTTAATGTCACTCTTCAAATCTGTATAAACAGTTTATGGGGTTACATAGCGTTTGAGCAGCATGGTCTGAACTTTGCATAGTTATCAATGTCTGTAAAAAATGTTCTATTTTCTGCTTTTCAAACATTCTTTGGTGATTTCCCCATATGTTACCCAACAGCTCTCACTGTGCAGCACTGTGTTCCTCATCAGAACACCCAATATCATACAAGTACATACAATATGACAATGGGCTTCCTTTTTGTAGCAAGCTATTAAAATATTTTTTTACAACTTCCTGATGAAGCTTCTTCTTCAACAGCATTCCACAGTGCTACACTCAGTTGTTTATACAGTTTATCAAGTCCATTTGCAATATGGATGCAACCAATTTAAATTTCACCGGTGAAGTGGCCAAATTTACCTGAAAGAGTAATTTGTGAAATTTTTCCACATAAGGTGGAATTTCACCTATGCAAAATGTTGCCTTCTGTGGTGAAATTTACCTTCTTTGCATGAAATTTCACCCCTGAAGGTGGAATTTCACTGCCGAAGGTGAAATTTCATCATGGAAGGTGAAATTGCATTGTTCAGCAGGGTAAAATTTCGCCACTCCACCAGGCAAAATTTTGCATTTCACTCCATGAACTGGGTGGAATTTCATGGATTACTCAGCAAAGCAAATTTCACTTACTTCACCCACCACTAATTAGCAATACATGGAAGCTCTTTAAATTCTGATAAAGTGTCATTTATTGCTTGTATTATATCAACATAGGATTCTGTGAACCCAAGTTTCCATGCTGTTGATTCGACTAGTAGCTTGATCCATCCTGATCACAACCTCTCACAGACTTCAGGAAAAGCACACTCTTAGTACCTCTCCTATGGTTCATATATGCAGTTATGTCTTATCTGTGAGGGTGGTCTATGGTACATCCCTCACAGTTTATCTTCAAGTCCTGAGCCATCAAGTCTTACAGTAGTTGTATTAGAATACCCTTTATCAAGTCCAACAAGATAGTCTTTTTAGGTGGAACTTGAATTGCTGTCATGGCCACATCAGACTTTTCATCAGGGCATTCTAAATGGCCGGTACATCTGGTTCTTTCCACTGTTCATCCATATTAATTCACGTATGACTACCATGCAAACCAAGCCTCATGATGATTTGATTAATTCAGAAACCCCAGAATCCTCTAGTGTGGCACTACCAGGCTCTGCAAAACAAAAGTGTCTAGTTTCATCCATGTTGCTGTTTTCCTCTGGCAATCCACACACACAGGAGAAGAACATAAACCAGATAGACTATGGAGGCACAGTCGTACATAGTTTTATCAGCATATCCCTCTGACATGTCCTGGGCAAGGCCAAACGTGCCTACATCCATAGCAACACCACAATCTGGAAGGGGAAGGGGGGCTGCATCGTATCTGGTGCACAGGGGAGCAGAAAGGGGGAAGAGTGGAGGTTGCAACATATCCAGAAAACACAGGAGCATAAGGGGCAGCAACCTTATGTCATTTCTGTTGCACATGTAAAGAGGTGGGACATTTCATCATTTCTGGCAATCAAATTTTGACAGTCAGAATACATGAATACTACTAACATCATTGCAGTTTATGCTCTGTTTAGGTACAGTAAGTTTTCCTTGTATACATACTTTCATTCTCAATTGATTTTGATTAAATGTCTGAGGAGTTTGGATGGTTCTGCAAATTATAATCTTGATTGTGCTTTTGAGGGTTCTGGTGACAGTGATCCCTTACCTGATAATCAGCCATACATACATGCTCACATACAAAGCCACAAAATGCTACAAAATCACTAGCAACAAGAACAACTGAGCCAGTTATTGGCCAGTCTTGACACAGATTGCAAAATATTAGTTTACACTCTTTTCCCCATGCAGCATATAGTACACCAGTCAGTTATACAAAAGCATCGCCCATTTCTCTGAAATGCATAAAAAATCAAACTTTCAAATAGAAAGGGTGCTTACATATGCACTTGTTAAATCTCTGGAAGCAACTTGAGAAAATAAATGTAAATTAAACATTTAAAGCTGTGAGATTGCCCAAGCTTATTGTAATAATCACGGACTGCAACACCCAAACAGCCTAAATGTGCCCCTCAAAAAAACAAAATGCTACAAAATCGCTAGTACCAAGGGTGACTCTGGGTCAGTCACTGGCCAGACTCAACTTGGGTTACAAAAGTTTCTTTTATATCACTTTTCCACATAAAAAGTCATGCATGGCCTTATGTGCAGCACATAGCACGTACACCAAATGATCACCAAACTAGCACCCACCTAACAAACAGCCAAAATGTGCCAATAAATCCACAAAATGCCACATAATTACTAGAACAAGGGTGACTCTGGGGCAGTCAGTTCAGTTTATTTAAGGAAACCTTTATAAAATCACACAGATTGTTACATGCCACATGTTGATAAAACATAAATGTCCAATCCAGTGGTGCTAAGGATCTGAGGCAACACAGATTCACAGCAGGAAGGTCATGTCAAATTAATCTAATAGATTTTTTGAATCGGTGATTAGGGAAGTAAATCAGGGAGGGTCAGTAGACGTCGCCTACCTAGATTTCAGCAAAGCCTTCAACAACATCCCACATAGAAGGCTGATTAAAAGATGGGTAGTCTGGGTATGGGAGACAAGGTGGTGAACTGGGCTAGGAACTGGTTAACAGACAGGAGACAGAGGATGGTGATAAATGGGGTACAATCTGGGGAGAGGGGGGTGACCACCACGGTATCACAAAGATCAGTACTAGGACCAGTCCTGTTCAATGTCTTCATTAGTGACATTGCACAGGGGCTGGAAGGAAAGGTCTGCCTGTTTGCAGATGACACCAAGATCTGCAACAGGGTGGATACTCCAGAAGGGGTGCAGAAAATGAAGAGGGACCTGGAGAAGCCTGAATGATAGTCAGAGATGTGGTAACTGAGGTTCAATGCAAAGAAGTGCAAAATAATTCACCTGGGTAGAGGGAACCCTGGGGAGAGCTATGGGCTGGGTGGAGCTGACTATCACCAAAGAGAAAAAATATCTAGGGGTTATCATCTCTGATGACCTTAAGGGATCAAAGCAGTGCAGCTGGGAGGGCCAGTGGAGTGCTGAGGTACATAAGCAGGGGTATCACTAGCAGAATGTGTGAGGTGGTGATGCCATTGTATAAAACATTGGTAAGGCCTCACCTGGAGTACTGAGTGAAGTTCTGGAGGTCACACCTGTGGGTCTGTTCATGAAAAGGGGTTACCAATGCCCACCATACAGTGCATACCACATTTTTAAAAATCAAGAACTGTCAGGCATATATTTTTGACTAAATCTGAATGCTGGCAATATGTGCAGATAAATAACATAACTATAGAATTCTAGGGTATCTACATTTTTTTGGATGGGGTATTCCACTCCATTTTGCTGCCTTTTTTACCTGAAAAAGTGTGACATACAAAAACACATGTTTTACGAATTGTTTTTGCAAGCTTTATTTACTGTTTTCCATTATTAAAGTAAGTCTACTTACTAATCTGGAGTTGTGTTTTTTTTTGTTATCTGTACTCTTTAGCCCATTGTAATGCTCCATTTTTAATTTATTCAGCTTTGTATTTAGTCTGGTGAATGTAACTGTTGGTGTCACAGCATGTTATATTCACCCGCATGGACCCCAAATCTGTAATTGTGCTATTAACACTTTAAAAGATTTTCTGACTTCTCTCATAGTTTGCCTCCTTGTGATAACTGGCTGTGTTACTGCCTGATCTATCTTTCCAACAGAAGGGACAGCAACCTTTGACCCTCACTCTGCTTGGAGTCACATCAGACCCAATGTTTACTCATCGGTCTGTGATAGTTGCAGGATCATAACCTGTCCCTTAGAACCAAGGAGCAACCATAGAAGGAGGAGCTGAGTTGTGGTTTAAAACCCATTGTTTGCATGTGGCTCCTCCATTTATATGGCCACATTCCATAAAGATAAGCACTGCATGCAACAACGAGGGTTGCAGTTACATTCACCACAGGCAGACTGTGGTTACCATCATTCACTGATTGTTGAGCAAATTTTCAGAAAGCATATTTCAGTGACAACTGCATGTCTAGGGAAGGTGCTGGGCATCAATTGTAATAGTGATTATTCAGTGTATATGGGGTGGAGAGTTAAAATAGATTTTCTTTGTGGTGTCACTCGTTACATTGACCACGATATGTGGTGTCAACCATCGCACCTGCCAGTACTGTTGTTATTGTCAAATTCCTCCAGGTTTTGTAACACTATGTCAGTTATTAGTAGTGGTGTGATAGCCATGAGGCATGTTCAGTAACCTTTTTAAAACTGAAACAAATGTGTGGTGTCACTTGTTACATTCACCACGTTATATGGTGTTAAGCATCACACTTGCCAGTAATGTAATTGTTGATTTTTTTCATGTTTTATAGCAGTATGTCAGTCAGTAATAGTGGTATGTTAGTTGTTAGGCAAATTTAGTACAGTTTTAGTAAGTCAAACATAAGTGTGGTGTCACTTGTTACATTCACCATGGAATGTGGAGTCAGACATCACACCCATCAGTAACATTAATTTTGTCAAATTTCTCCAGGCTTTGTAGCACTATGTCGGTCATTAATAGTAGCATGTTAGCCATCAGACATGTTCAGTAAACTTTTTTCTACTGAAACAAATGTGTAGTGTCACTTGTTACATTCACCACGGTATGTGGTATCACACATCACGCCTGTCACTACTGTTACTGTCAGATTTATCCAGGTTGCGTAGCACTGTATCAGTTATTATTAATAGCATGTTAGCCAAGAGACATGTTCACTAAACTTTGTAAAACTGAAACAGATGTGTGGGGGTCACTCATTACATTCACCATGGTATGTGGTATTAAGCATTACACTTGCCAGTAATGTAACTGTCAAATGTTTTCATGTTTTATAGCAGTATGTCAGTCAGTAGCAGTAGTATGTTAGTTGTTAGGCATGTTTAGTACAGTTTTAGTAAGTGAAACATAAGTGTGGTGTCACTTGTTACATTCACCATGGTATGTGGTGCAAAACATCAGATTTGCAATTAATGTAATACAATTCTTATAAATATTTGTTTCTCATGTTTATTAATGTTATTACTACTAAAACAAATGTTTTGTATCAGGTGTTACATTCACCATGGTGTGTGGTGTCACTTGTTATACTCACCACAATACAGTTCTTTTATCTCAGGAACCTGAGAGGCTTTTATCTCCCAATATGTTTCTTTTTTAATACTTTAGTCATAGTATTTTGAAATGCATCACAAGTGCAATCTAGAAATAATTTGAAAGTTTGACCCTCATGTCACACTTTGGTAACCCCTTTTCATGAACAGACCCATGAGCAAGTACATAGATATGGTGGAGTCTATCCAGAGAAGGGCAACAAAGATGGTGCAGGGCTTGCACCACAAAACATGTGAAGAGAGATTAAGGGACCTCAATATGTACTTACTGGAGGAGAGGAGAGAGTGGGGGACATGATTGAAACTTTAAAGTAACTCAAGAGCATAAACATGGTGCAGGTGGAGAACCTTTTCCAATGTAGAAAAAGCAACAAAGTACCAGAACAAGTGGGCACAACATGAAATTGGAAGAGGATAGATTATGAGGTAATGTGAGGATGTTTTTCTATGCAGAAAGGGTAGTCGACGCTTGCTATAGTCTGCTGCAGGAGGTAGTGGGGGGCAAGCACAACAGATTGCCTCAGAGAAGTGTAGCTGCAATTGAGCACCTAACCCCACCTCGACGCAGGGTTTCAATTCTACCCCTAGAACCTACCCAGAACCTCAAATGTAGTTTCAGACTGAGGATAAGGCTAACATTCCACCATTTGTGGCATGTTAATCTGGCCTAGGACTACAAGATTAACCCTATTGTAACTTTATTCTGTATATGTCTGTTGTCAACTTGTAAGCACCACTGTATAACACTAAGCAAAAAAGCTTGTTCACATTAATCTGTATACTGTGATCTCATAAATCAGTTTGTTTGTCCAGACATGGAGCCTTTGTAAATGAGTCTTTGACTCAAAGGTTGTAATTCCAAAAATTAATAAATAAATAAATGAGTTTAAGCATGCCTGGGACAGGCACAAGGGAAGCTTGAGAGGGGAGGAAGTGATGAAAAACCACTGATCACATAGGCTCAGTGGCCACAAACAATGTATAGGGTCTATGGGCAGACTGCCTGGACCTAGTGGTCCTTATCTGCCAACAATTTCTATGTTTCATACCATATATCATAAAGTAATCATCATTACACATATATACATATGTTCTCAGTCTTGGGAGATAATAAATATTTTGAAATATATTTGCCAGAGAAATCTTACTACCACATAAATGTAGTAAATCTGTCTGAGTAATATTAATATTTTGAAGTATATACAGTATACATTTTACTACTGCATACATAGCAGAATATTCTAACAAATATAATTTAAGGTTACTTGCCCAGACATGTGGGACTCAAACTTCAAAATGTATTAAGTGCATTTATCCAAGAGATTATAAACACTGATAAGGGATAATGTTACAAAATAAGACTTCAACTAATTGCAGTTGCATAGTTAGTACATTGCAGTTTGTGCAAAAGATGCTACAGCATAGATTATAGCTGATAGAGAAGTAAATAGTAAGCTCCAAAAATCTGTCCTAAGTCTACAAAAAATTGACCAGTTAAAGAGACAACACAGATGTCTAATAACACCTGATGTTGCCTGTTATTGCCCTTGTTTTCTCCCTAGCTAAAAACTCCTTAGATAAATTCTAGAACACTGCTCCACTTGAGCTGATTGTACCCCTACACACTTGCTACCACATTGTTCAAGTCTTACGGTATGCTGCCGCAACTGCAAGTTGATTTTGTACCCAAATTTGACTGTGATTAATCCGATGTTTGTTTTGCACTTGTCAATTATCTGTAAATTGTGCCTTCTACTTGACATGAAACCTTTATAAATGAGCTAATTTTACTCAAAGGGGTTTATCTGAACTAGTAATAAAAAAATTAAAATTAAAATAAAGAAAGATTCCTATTTTTTCCTTGCTGGTACAGCACTCTCTGCCAGCTAAAACTGGCATACTGATCACTTTTTTTCCACTCAGATGTCAATGCCTCACAATCAGGAAGAAAGTGTTGTATTGTAATAAGTGACTCCTTTCTATAGATAGCATTCTTAATAATGCCAAGTTTTGATAATTTGTGAGTTACGTCTGGGAAAAACCTCTTAATATACTGTATTGGAATTTACAATATGCTGCTCTCATCCATGTCATACGGTGTGGGATTTCACACAAACAGGCAGACAAAACATTAGGTGCATAAAAAACGCATAAAAGCATTTAGCATTTTATTTTTGTAGAAAATTGAAATAATATAATAAATCTTTACAGAAAAGAAAATATGGTGTTAATTCAGCACACCTATGTAGCCCGGTTACAGCTTTCTTCAGCTATAACGATTCCTAAAGACTCCTCTCTGGTCTTAACTTAGCTTCAAACTCAGTACAGTGTGGTAACACACACCTTCTCTCTCTGAGGACAGCAGCAGACTGGCTCACCTATCTGAATTTCACCCCTGGTGGTCAGTTTATATACTCTGCTACTCATGACATTATTAGTCAGGTGGTTAGGCACTTAAGCTGTTTCTCTATCTTTCTATCCCCTACTTTATATCATCAGGCAGAATGATCCAGGAGCTTAAACCATTCTGTATTAGCTTTAACATCAGGCAGGTAATGTGGTAACAACAGACATCTAGGACTACTAAAACGGCCAGGAATAACATATTAGGTTCTAATGAGCCTTAGCCCCGCCCATTCTCTTGAGAGTGACAGCACTTTGTAGTATAAAGAAGGGCATTAGTGGGCGCTGTCTTCCCTATAGGAAATCATTTCATCAGCTCCTGAATACAGGTAAGCCTTGCACAGGTGAATGGGTAGGGTACAGAAAAATGGATGTGGTTTACAGCAAGACGTTTTGCAACACAGTAAAGGAGGTTTTAAATTGTTACATTAAGTATTACATGTTCAAAAGCCTTTGCTCCTTATCCCTGTTCAAAGCACAGCTAATTATATAGCTCTTGTACCTTTTTATTTATTTATATACTAAAGAACTTTGCACTATTTCTTCACAAACTGCCTTATTTTCAGCTTCATGCTAAACACTAACAAACAAAATGAGGCATTTGTGTGTTACTGATGGCTGCTTTTGCAAGCCATCGGCTCAAACTTTCCTTTTGGCCTTCTTGGATTTGGAGCTTCTGAAAACAAATGGCACGAGAGCCACATACCTCATATTTTATTATTGTTTGTGGCTCCTCTTTACTTTTGAGCTGACAAGTAGGACAGAGAGCAGCAGGGAAGGGAACAGAAAGAAAAAAAAGGGGTTGCTGCTCCTGTCCACCGAGTCACTTTATACAATACTTCATTTTCAGATATATGAGGGGAACTGGAGGGGGGGAAAAGAGAAGGCAAGCCTCAACTGTATTCATTCTTTGAATTTTCACTTGCCAGCTAGAAGTCCCTTTCTCAACATCTCCAATTTCTAATTAATTATGACAATGCCCCTTTAATAATGTTTGTTATGCATGTCATTTGCATGAATTTTTTCATTTGCACATAAACACCTAACACTTTATTGCTGCATATGAGCACTGTTTTTACTAGCACTTTCAAAATGCTATACAGTACTTTATTTAATCAGACAGCAAATAAGTCTGGCAAGTTAGCCATCTCTGTGCTTTCTTCACTTAAAGCAAGGTTATGGGAGGTCAGGGTGAGGGACGGAAGGTGAAAAAGAAATATCAAAGATGGAAAAATATTTCAGAAAGACAAAGTAAGGACTGTCATAGGTGGCCAACCTATGTCAGTTGAAGAAATGAATAGGAAATGTATTCAGGAGCACTGTTGCACAATAGATTTATATAGGAAGAAGAACAAGAGAACACACAAGACATTCCTCCTCCTTGGCATGTGGACTGGCAGAACACAGTTCCACTATCTGCCCTTCCTTTTCACCCCCCCTTTACTCCTCCCATCCACCCTGGACTTATAAATACTCCCTCCACAAACATTTGATTTCTTCATCGAGCCTATCTGTTCTCTTCACTCTCACGCCTTCTCCACTCTCTCCCCAAGTCAAGAGGACAGAAGTCTCACTACATTCTCCTCCTCCTCCTGTTTATTCTTCTCCTTCTTGCTGGTGATGTTGAACCCAACCCCAGCACTTTACCTCTATGTTGCCTAAAGGTCTCAGATTTTTCAGCCTCAATGCAAGAAGCCTACTTAAAGTATGGATCTCCCAGCACTCCCCAGCCATCTTGTGAATTACTGAAACCTGGCTTTCCTCCAGGGTACCCAACATCAAACTAGCTCTGAAACAAAAAAGAAGCTGGACACACCAAGTCTGAAAATAATGAAAATGTTTTATTTAGCTAATTGAACAAGCATGGTTGACTACTGGACTAACACCCCTACCTATCGACCAGTTGTTCCTCCTCATTACCACATCTTTCATCCAGACAGAGTCATGGTCCACGGTGGGGTTGCCATTCCTACTCTATATCTCTTAGTGAGGCACTCACTTCCTCTCATAAGCTTCTGCTAGCTAAACTATCCCTCCCTTTCACTATCCCTATCTTTGTCTGTGCTAGGTATGCCTCTCCTAAGATCTCCCCCTCTTCCTTAGTCAATGCCCTCTCCTCCCTCATCTCTCATGCTACCTACAGTGAGTTTATCCTCCTTGGGGACTTCGATTTAAATTGGATCTCCTCTGTCTCTAGATCTGTTCTCCAAAGAATAGAGTCCCTAAGCCTCACACAATTAAACACTGAAAGCACCTGACTCAGTCACCACTCCTCAAACTATTATCTCATGGACTGTGTACTCTCCTCCCACCCCCACCACATCCTAGCTGCAGGCACTCTCCTAGACATGTTCAGTGACAATGACCTAACCTACTATATCAGAAAAGTGTGTCCCCATCAATTCTCTCAAAAATACCTTTGGTATAGGCCTCTCAGATTATTTGTCACTGATGCTGTCCTACATGGCCTTGCTGTTTCTGACTGGTCCCCTGTCTACTCAGCCCCAGACATTGACACGGCCCTCTCACTATTCACTGCCATTTGTAACATTACTTGGAATATTGATGTTGCCCCAACCTTAGAAATACCAGAGTCAAATGCTCCTACTACACCTGGGTTACATCAGACCTCATCACTCTGTGTAAGTCCTGGGATCTTTCCTGGGCATGCTTCAAGTCCTCCAAATCCCTGCCAGACCTCATATATTACAGGTTACTCAGGAATTCCTGTAACAAGGCTGTCAACACTATGAAGGCCCTTGACTTCAAGAATAATCTCAAGTCCAATCTAAACTCCTCCTCTAAATTCTGGAAGGTGATCCACCCTTTTTCATGCCCCTAGTCTGATCTATCCTTTGCATCCTCCTGGTGGATGGTTCACTAGTCTCTGCCCCCCCCCATTGCCTCTCATCTTAACAAATATTTCGCAACCTGTGCATTACCCTGTCATCTGTCTCCAGATGGCACTGTCTCCCCTTCAACTCACACTTCAGGCACTTAAGTTCTATTTCTCTCCAGTCTCCCCCCAGGAAGTCTTCCTTGTCCTGAAATCACTCAGCCTTTCTAAATACAGTTGTTATGGCTTGAACTCTAAGCTGCTACAAATCTCTGCACCAGCTATTGCCCTCTCTCACCTTCTCAACCTCTCCTACCCATTTAGTGCTGACTTCTGGAATTAGAAAGTTGCTACATTTTTACCTCTGCACAAAGGGGGTGACCACTCCTCTCCAGGCAACTATAGGCTGATATGACTCCTCCCCTATCTTGTTGATCTTCAAGAGACTATTGCGTATTGTAGGCTCTCTGACTTCCTCAATTCCTCGAATTTCCTTTCACCTTTTCAGTCTGGTTAGAGGACACATCACTCCACTGCCTCATTCCCACAGCATGTAATTGATTCTATTCTCACTGGAATGGACCAGGGACACATCACCACTGCCATTTTCATTACCAGGGGTGCATAATTGCTGCCATTTTCATTGATCTAGCCAAGGCTTCTGATTCAGTGTTCTCGCTCCACCAGAACAAGCTAAACTCTGCTGGCCTCTCTGCACCCACAGTGGACTGGTTCTGGTCATTCCTTATGGTCTGCTTGTCTCTCTGCACCTGCAAGAGAGAGTTTTCTTAAATGGATATTGCCTCTAAGACAGTGCTGCCTCTGAGGCAGATGACTTAATCCCACCCTCCACTGTGTCTCAATGGTTAATATGTTCTGAAGGACAGTAACTGAAGTTGCTGCCTGTTGCTGCTGACTGGTTATTCATCTGATCTCTAAATGGCCCTCCCACATGTTTTTTCTAGCTCTGATTGGGTGGTTCTAGCCTGCCCTGATTGGCTGAAATACAGGAAGAGCCTTTTTTAAAGACTCTTTTTTAAATGAAAGTTGTATCCAAGGTAGATCTGCCTCCGAGGCAACCATGCCTTTGAGACAGGTATGGAGAGGGCTGCCTCCCAGGCAGGTCTGTAACTTCAAAAGCTAAAGACCTAAGCTTTCCTGCTGTGCCAACTTGGTGGTGTAGTGGAAAGGTCTACACCTGATAAACAAGAGGTTGAGAGTTTGAATCCACACAAGGTCCCTCAGTTCTCTTTTGTCAGAATCACACTTGAGTGATGATCCATGGCAGCATGATGTTAGAATAGTACATATATAAGAAAAGGGACTTACTATAGTTGTGAGAAAGAATAATTGCAATAGTGAAGTTTTGCATTGGAGGCATATCTGTGAGAAAGAATAATTGCAAGAATAAAGTTTTGCATTCGAGGCAGATCTATGACATTTTTCTTAAAATAATATTGCCTCTGAGGCACAGCTAAGTCCCCATTCTTATTCATTCAAGATGTTATACTGACTGTCCAGTTTTGTGAGTATTTTATTAAAGAAGTTATAATCATTTAATTATTCTATATTATTACTACTATATAATAACTGGTGACCCTTGATATCACTGAGAGTTGTAAAACGCTGTATCAACCCGGTCAGCCATCAAAACAGGTTAATAAGGCTTTCATAGTCTCACACCGAGTTATTACTGCTTTTTCAGGCTTACAATAAACTGCCTCAGGTAGACTGAAACACACTGTGCACTGGTTTTCAGACTGGCAACTGTCACAGAATGGAGCACATAAAGTTTACTTACTAGACTGAGCAGAATAAGGACAATATTTTCTTTCTGATGCTGATAATATACAGTGTACAATAAGAAAGAAAAAAGACTAAGAGCAAAGGAGTCCTTTGTGAGCAGTATTGGTGCTTAGTGCCATGCCTGCCCACATTTTGGCTCACTGTTAAAAATAAAACATACATGACTGTGTGCGTATGAGTTTTTTAACTCCCTCAGTGTGTGATGACTCTATAAACCTCTTGAGCTTCGCTCTCGAGGTTTCTGAGTCATCATCCACCTCAGGAGCATAAAAAAACCTCATATCACACAGTTTATTATGAATTACGGGGTAACGGAGTGGCACAGCAGGCAATGTTTACCAAAGAAAACAAGATGGTGGCTTGGAATTATTTTTAATTTTTTTTTTCAGTTAGTTAGATGTGGCTGGCTAGCACCTTTTGCATTGGTAATGCTGAATTTTACAATGCTGAAAATGTGCTGGTCAACCAATCGGGTGTCTTGTTTTTAAAGCCCCATTGTATAATTATTAGTATTCTATGTGGAACAGTGTTGAAAGCCTTACTAAAATCTAGGTAGTATATGTCTACTGCTTCACCCTGGTCTAAATTCTTTGTCACCCACTCAATTAAATCTATCAGATTCATTTGACATGAACTTCCCCCTGTGGACCCATGCTGCCTCAAGTCTTGTAACCCACTGGATTCAAAATAATCCACACTCTTTTAAAACAAGGCATGGCTGGCTACACTAGGTGGGGGAAAGAATTAATAAAATAAAAGATAAATAGATACTATAAGATAGATAGATGGATTGATGGATAGATCAATAGAGACAGAAAGACAGAAAGACAGAAATCAGTGTCTTACGGCTGCTTGTCAGGGTGGCAGCAGTGATCAAGAAAGTCCTGCTAATCTCATACAGAGAACATGAGTGACAAACATCATGTCCATCTTAACACCTTGTATTATAGTGTGCTAAGAAACAGCAATACTGACAATTAAAAAAATTGTGATTAGTTAGTAATAAAAGTGGATGGTACTGTTTGTTCTGATTGGATAGTGGGATCTGTCTACTTACTGTGGCGTGGGTTGAGAATTTCATCTGATAAACAATGTAGAGATTATTTCACTTCAGAAACTCTGTCATTAAAGGTTTGTTTGCTCACATCCTGATTTGACACATACAGACATTACCAAAGTGAAATGTGCAAAAAGACAGCCCTATGTGACAAATTTTCAAAGGAAGGAGAAACTGATATGACTAGGTGAACGCTTTATTATGTTTACGGTTTTCAAGATTATTGATTACGCTCAGGAAAAAATATCAAATGTAAAACAAAGCACTGACACAAAATGTGACTTGGTATATCTTATTTAGTTTTTGCATTTGAGATTAGCTTACTCTGTGTAGTAGGAATCACTACATGAAGAACTAATGCTGACTTGTGAAGCTGATCCCTCAGCCATGACAAAGACAGCATTCTCGTGAATGGGCACTATGATGGCATTGCATTGCGAGAGACTCGAGTTGCATCATGGTGACACACTACTACTAGCAAAAAAATAACCAAGCTGCAGCTTGATTCAACATGGCGATCCTGGTGAGGGTCCATGCCTATCATGAGTTATCAGAAGGTAATAAAATAAATGTAATAACAGGCTTCTATTTTTTCCCATAGAAGGAGCAGGTAATAATTTGCCATTATAACCCATGGGTTATAACAGCGAGCACATGCCACCTGCTCCTTCTGTTGCCTTGTGCTGCACCTCAGTGTGCCTGTACTAGTGAAAGTCACTCATTAAATCACCTCAGCAATCTCTGTGGCAAGTGTGTGAATAGCAGCAGTAAAATTGCATTTTTTTTTTCAGAAACCAATTGTCATTAACCTAGCAGAAGTTCAGCCAAAAGTTATTTTTTTAAAACAAAATCAAGCTTACCTTGCTCTGCAAAATCCACACAGTCCATAACTCTATTCCTAATACTGTCTCTCTCTACCATTTGCATAGAAACCACAAGGACAGGTCATGTCAGCAGCCTAATTAACATCACCGAGGCAACCTGAAGGACAAAAAAAGAACTGGAACAAAACCTTTTAAAAAGTTTACAAAACAGACTACTCAAGGGGCATTTTCAAGACAGAAGTACAACTTTCTCTGAAAGGTACTTTAAATTTTAAAGCAGTTTCTAAGAAAGGACTTCAGGAGTTGAACCACTTTGCTGTTTGCATTGTTATTTTTTTTCTACATTAGGCAAAGAAAGAGAAACCAGCAATTACATATATCAATGCATGGGAGTGAGTGCATAAATGAGAAATTAATGCTCACCCTTGGTGTGGGATGCTTTTATAAACCCCTCAGGCTTCACCCTTGGGGTTTATGTAGCATCCCACACCTCAGGTGGCATTAATTTCTCATTATGCACTCACCCCCATACATTATTGTATATGTAACAGTCATGACAGCGTTGAGAGTGTGGTTGAGATTAATGAAATATAAATGTCTTCATGTATACTGGGTAGATACTAAAATTCATTTAATAGCATTGCTGCTTTGAATCCCTGCATATGTTGTAAATTGTTTGGAGTCTGATGAATATTCCTTCTTTGGGGAGGGTATGAGGAGCTGCACCAACACAATAAGCATTGCATTGTCATACTGATTGTAATCCTGGTATTGGGTGCCCTCAGAAGTTGAAAAAATGTTAACTATTAACTTGGCATGAGGTGCAGCAGTCCTTTTTTTGCATTATGTGCAGATACTATAATCTAAATTATAATACCACAAATATAATGTTTTATAATCTCATATAAGCAGATACTATTTGATATATGATAAAGTAACAGAATCTTACATTATACATATGAACAGCCTGATATAATATGATGATATTTGAGAGAGCAACATGATATAATATGACAAAACATGGTATGGTATTTGTATTGTATTTGTTTTACCAGACAATAGTGCCTTTCAACAATGCTCCTTTACAAAGATGTCCTGGTCTGGACAAATAAACAACACTGAAATGTAATAAAATATGCTCTGAATTTAAATCATCTGAAAAATATGATATAATTTATTAGAAAATTATAAAATCTGATATGATATGTGAGCATGAAATTAAATCTTTTACTGGCATGGTAGCACCAGTATAGATAAGGTTGAGTAACAGGTTCTACGTTAAACCCCTAACTTTGCATCTTAATAGCTTTGTCAACATTTAACAAAATCAGCTGAAATTTAACATGCATTGTCTAGCAGGCAATTTCTAAATCTGTGGAAAGTTTTGTGATGGTCCAGTCAGGACAGATGGAGCCTAATGGTCTGGCCCTGTCTGCACAGGAGGAGCCTGCTAGGGTGATACTTAGTAAGGGTAGGAAAGAAGGGGTTAAAGTTAAAGTACTGGTGTACTCAGTTGTAAAGGGTACAGGGGGCTTGTTGAGGGCCCTGAGCATGGTTGGCATGAACTGTTGTACTTTCCAAGTGTGATGGCAGTGAATATACTACTCATGCTCCAGATTCTGACCAGTGGGGATGACAGGAGTACTTAGAAGGCAGATGTGATGATCCACTTGGGAACCAATGACCTGGAGGCTAACAGTATAAGAGGTATATCAAGATAGGTTCAGGGTGCTGGGGAAGAGGCAAAGGGAGATGGTATCCTTGGTAGACTTCCCTGAAATTATGCTGGTGCCATATGCTACACAGGCCAGGAAAAGAAGGATTGCAGACCTCAACACATATCTAAAGGGAAAGTGCAGGGAGCAGTCACTGGTTCATTGGGGACTTGGGAACATTGTTGGGAGATAAGGAATTGTATGCATCAGATCACCTTCAGTGCAGCATTGGAGGAACCAGGACACTGGGGAAGAAGATGACGGAGTATGTACTGTAACTAGGTATGTCAACTAGGCTGTGATAGGCCTTTACTGAGGAACATGACCCTAAACTTCTCTCTTGAAGGAGCCAGAAGGCTCCCCCAGGATAAAGCTATCAGGGTACAAAGGGGAATTATGAGGGATTAGGGTGAGAGATTTACAAAATCTGAAAGCATATAAAAAGTTACAGAAATGAACAAGACAGAAGTGGACAGTAAACACTGAAGCAGGGGAAGCTCATGGGCTCTAGTAAAACATTAAGGGGAATTGGTCACCCTGAAAAATATAAGTGTCAATGTCAGGAGACTAGACAACAGCAGGTATCTCCACATGCTGCCTGTGGAAGTCCACTTGGATTTAATGGCCATTACAGAAATGTGGGCAACTCAAAACTATGAACGGAATTTCACATTTCCAGGGTATTCAATATTAAGGAAGGACAGAGCCAAGCATGGGGAGGAAGATTGGCTCTATACATAAGGGATGGCATCAAGGTCACAAGAGACATAATAGCAATTAACGGGGTGGAGACATAGATGTTGTGGGTGTAGGTGGAAGCAGTGAAGGGCAGGAAGATAAGAGGCCCCTACCCAAGGAGATGGGGTTGATAAGGAACTTGTAAAGGAAAGCAGAAGGGTAACCACACTTGGAGGCTGTGGTGGTTCACGAATAATTTGAGTATACTTGATACAGACCAGAGTGTCCTGGAGGATTGCTGCAGAAGACATCAAGCACTCTTGTATGAGGAGGGTCATTGAGCCAAAGAGAATCCCTGGGCCTAATGATGACAAATACCGACTACTGTATATCTGGGATATCAGAACAGTGGTACCTCTCAATTCTAGTAACCACTTATCAGTGTGGTTTTATTTAAAGCTTGGCAAAGAACACACACACATTCCAAAACTAGTATCTTACTTTTCAGATGGGCTGATACTGAAGACACAAAAGAGAAGTTTAGAGGTAGACTAGATGGAATAGAATGAGTGGGTGTGAGGAGGGTGGCAGAGAAATGGGCCATTATTAAGGAAAACTTACAAAGGTCACAAACTCTTGCTTGAGGTAGGTATGGAAATGTAAAAGGTACAGAAAGCCACTCTGATTCTCAAGGCAGGTGAACAGTGTAGTGAAGGGAAAAAAGAAGGCTTTCAAGAAATTAAAATAGCATCAGAAAGAAGACAACTGGTTGGTGAGGAAGGCTAAGGCTGACATGGGGCTGACAACTGTGGAAGAAGTCATGGATGGGGACAAGACCTTCTGTAGTTACATCAGAGAAAACAAAAAATAAAGAAAGCATTGTCAAGCTAAAATAGGATGAAAGCTGGGTGGAACACAGAAAGACAAGGCATAAATGCTGAATAATTAATTCAGTTTAGAATTTACCAAGGAAAAGGAAGGTAATTTGCATTAGGGAAATGTTTACACTAGACCCGAAGGGGAGAGAAAAATGTATATGGGTCCAGTTATCAGGTACAGGCTACTAAGGATGAAAGTATCCCCATGACTGTAAGGTCTGAAGCACAGGTTGCTGAAGGAGATGGCACAGGTACTGACTGAGGGCCTGAAGGTGCTCTTCACGTGCTCCTTAACGCCGAGAGGTGCAGATGGCCTGGAGCACAGCAAATGTGGTATCCTTTCACAAATGTGATCAAGAGGATTGACCAGGGAAATACAGGCTAGTCAGCAAACTACTGGAGAACATTTAAGCAATAAACCATGACAGGGTGTGGGTTATGCAGGGATTTACCCATGCCTGGTGTAGTTTGGTCATGTGGGATATAGACTGGGGTAGATTGTGTGGTGATGGTAGTGTAACATGGAGAGGGGAAGGGGAGAAGAAGAAGGGGAAATGGAAGTATAATGGCAATGATGTTAAACGTTTCACTTCAAAGCAAGCATCCCTTTATTCAAAGCTTTCACCATTTTCACTGCTTCATAAAATATAATTTTGCAGTCATGCATAATATTTTTTCTTTGTTCTAATATTTTCCCCAGACATCTAACAATAAGATTACTTTAATATATAGGATTGCATTTAAAAAAAAATAAAGAAACAATCATTGTTAGATTGCTGAGTGCTATTTCATGAATAAATGACCTCCGAAAGTTTACGTTTCAGTGCACATCTACAGTATGTGGATGCAGATAACACAGTGCCTTATGTCTGCTGTTCCTCTGTCCCCAAGTTGATAACAGGGATTCAATGTGACTTTCATAATGTCCAGTACTTTTTTGCACTAACTCTCCTTTACCATAAAGGAAGCAGTCTCCATGACCTTAAGAATGAGGCAGTAGTGGGTCGGCTCCACTCTTCATGATCCTAGACAGTGGTCCTCTGGAGGACATTTCCTTTCATGAATACATGGGAGTCTGTACATTCATGTTGACTTCTACTGCCATGCGGATGCTGTCCAGACACAAATCTTTTATTCCCCTCCTTGCCTGACTTGAGATTGATGTGGAAATTATTAATCTTTTATCCCCCTCCCTCCCTGACTTGAGATTGTTGTGCAAATTATTCTCTCAGTGTTTATTTAGGATCGTCAGTGTACACAACTGCCAGCAAATCCATCCTGGCCTAACTAGACCCTCTTTTCCTCTCCTTTTATCGTTTCATGCTTTACTCCCCAATCTGTACCTACCAAGTACACTCTTTACATCTCCCTCTCTCTTCCTTTCCCAGAGCACCACTGCCTCGCTGACTGTACTGTACATCCATTATTATGAAGTTCTGTTTTGGCTCCCTTTACTGCTAACTCATTTCTTCACCTACCTTCTCTCTCCACTCCTCCTGCACTCTCAGAAGAAATGATTCCTACTTATCATCATCCCGTCTTCTTAAAGTTCTGCTAAACAAGCTGATTTCTTGTAAAGATGGCTATGGCTCTGTTTTAATCACCCCCTCTCCCAACACTTGACCTGGTCTTCCTCCTGGGGATGGAGGCCTCCAATGTGGGGGTGGAACCCGTCAGATGGTCAGACCATTACACTGTGCAATTCAATTTTTGCACCCCTCTTCATAGTCCTGCCCCTGTGGAGCTGGTCAAGTACCGCCCTTTATGGGATGTGACTCCCGATGGTCTAACTGCAGTGCTGGATCTTTCAGAATTTCCAGTGGTGAGCTTGGATCCAGAGGTTTTGGTTCTGGCATATAATAAGGCTATTACCTCTGCACTGGATTCCATTGCTCCAGTCCATGTGAGTCCTCTCTCCCTTCCCCCTCGGTCTCCATGGTTTGACGAGGACCTGAGGGAGATGCTGCTATTAAGACGCAGGTTAGAGCAGTGCTGGTGGAAATCCGGCTTAGATGCTGACCATCTTAGACTGCTAGAGCACTATCGACTCTATCAGTCAGCAATTTCCTGTAAGAAGGCAGTAGTCCTGTCCGGGGAAATTGCTGCCGTTCAGAACCGACCAGCTCAGCTCTTTCAAACCATGGACAGGCTGTGCAACCTAGCCTGTCAACAGGTTTGTAGAGCTTTTTCACAATCGCAGTGTGATGAGCTTGTCCGGTTCTTTGTGGATAAAGTGGCAGACATCAGGGTGGAGACCCATGCAGCACTCTCTATGGGAGTTGCTGTGGATCAGCACTTGGTCACTATCCCTCTTTTTTCCTAGAGTTCCTTTGAATGGCCGGAAATCGTGGATGTTATGAGGATTGTCCAGGGTATGCGCACTACATGCTGTAGCTTAGATCCAGGTCCTACAGCCCTGATAATGGGCTGTGGGGATGTTATCGCCCCGGTTCTGGAGCAGATCGTCTGGTGCTCCCTTGATTCTGGTGAGTACGCCTGCTCTCTGAAGGAGGCAGTGGTGACACCATTGTTGAAAAAGGCTTCTTTGGAACCATACTCTCTCACTAACTACAGGCCAATCTCTAACCTTCCCTTTGTGGGGAAGGTGATTGAGAAAGTAGTGGCTGCTCAGTTGGACAACCATCTGACCATCCATACCATCTATAAACCTTTCCAATCTGGCTTTCAAAAGCAGAACAGTACCAAGACTGCACTGGTTCAGGTGCTCAATGATCTCCTGATGGTGAAAGACCAGAAAAAATGGTCCATTTTGGTTCTGCTTGATCTGTCATCAGCATTTGACACCATTGACCATGGGGTTCTGCTTGAATGCCTGAGATGCATCTGTGGGCTTTCTGGTTTGGTCCACAGATGGTTTACTTCATTCCTCACTGGTAGAACTCAAAGAGTGGTGTCGGGTGTCTTTTCCTCTGACCCCATCTCTCTGTCTTGTGGGGTGCCTCAGGGCTCAGTGCTGTCTCCCATGTTGTTTGCGGTGTATATGCTTCCCCTCTGAGACATTGTAAGAAGGTATGGGCTGAAGTTTCATTGTTATGCCGATGATACCCAGCTCTACCTGTCTTTTGCACCAGACCAGGATGGAGCACTCTTGGTGTTTAATAACTGCCTTAGCGAGATCCAAGGTTGGATGAGGTCCAGCTGGCTGAAGTTGAATCTTGGGAAGACAGAGGTGATGGTTGTGGATCCGGGTCGCCGGATAGGGGGGTGGTGAGAAAATCAATCCATAAGTTTACTCCTTGGGAATGTTGAACTCCCTATCTCTGAACAGGTGTGTGACCTAGGGGTGATTCTTGATAATAGGCTGACATTACATTTACAGGTGTCGGCTGTCGTTAAGTTATCCTTTTACCATCTGAGGAACATCGCTAGGATCAAGCACATTGTTCCATCTGGGGACCTGCCTACATTGATCCATGCCTTTGTGACCTTGCATTTGGATTACTGCAACTCCCTTTACTTTGGGCTTCCAGGGGTTGATATCCGCCACTTGCAGCTGGTGCAGAATTCAGCAGCCCGGTTGTTGATGGGGACTCCTCGATCCTCCCACATTACCCTGGTGCTGTGGGAGCTGCACTGGCTGCCTGTTCAGTGGCGGATCACCTTTAAAGTCGGATTACTGACTTATAAAGCTGTACATGAACTGGGCCCTGACTACCTGAAAGAGCTCCTGGGTCCTTACCTCCTGGATCGACCACTCCGCTCGGCCAACAAGGGTTGCTGAAGATTCCGAGGGTGCCTTTAAAATCTTCTGGGGCCCGGGCTTTCATGTTCGTGGCACCGACCCTCTGGAATTCACTACCCCATTGGATTAGGGAGTGCATGACTATGGGAGGCTTTAAACAAGCACTGAAAATGTACTTATGGAATAAGACGTATGGTGATGGTGTTGAAGTTGATAGATTGTAATAGTTTGGTTGTTTTATAATGATGTTGTATTGTGAAATTATTTTAACTATGTACTGCGTCTTGATTTTGAAAGGCGCATTATAAATAAAGTTTATTATTATTATATTATTATCATTCATGCTTGCCTCTCATTGCCTTGATAATGTCACTCCATTGCCACATCACTTGTGTATGTTCCTCTGTTTAATTCCCCTCATGGACAGGCAGTCACACCTGATCAAAGCATCATAGCTCACCTTTATCTACTGCAGTACATCTATATTTAGTCTTGCCATTACCTCTCCTCACTGTATATTTTAGTATTTTAAACATGTCTTTGTTTACATAACTGACTGTTTCTTAATTCTGTTAATGTGCCCCCAAAAGAATTTTCCAACTGCTAATTGTAGCGATTTTGTTTTGCTCGTTTAGTAAGTTACTTCTGAACCCCAACACCTCAGCTGCAGTAACAATAATGATATCATACAAACTAAGCCATTTTAAATTAATTTCTTCTCCCTATCCACACACAAATATCTTCTTTTTTTCAAAATGGTACCAGAAGCAAATTTGTCTCCATTCTTCCCAGCACTGCACACTCATGTTTCATGACAGATACTGGTCTTCCCTTCTCATCTCTCCATCAGGTCCTGCCTCAAACCCCACTAAACACCAACTTAAATGAAGCAATCAAATACTTTTAAAATAAGAAGTAACCTTAGCATACTATCACCTCTTGCTTATTCTTTCAGGTTTGTATTTGGCCTCCTTGACAATTCAGAGATGAAGTCCACATCTGCCAACCATTGTTTAAAAAACCAAAACAGACCACTACTCCTTGTGATCACAAAGGCTTCAAACCATAATCCCAGGCCACAATCTTATGCAATATTGGTGTGTGTGTGGGGGGGGGGGGCAGCATAGTCAGTATGATGGCTACAGCATTCAACATAATGCCTACAGTGCCCTCTACTGCTAATGCCACTAGTCAGCAGTACAGGGACTGCATTAGACAAATAGGATTTTTAATGTATTTAATTAACCTTTTTACAATTTCTTTAGTTTTTTTTTTTTAACATTTCATGTAAATCAACCCAGAATCCAAATTTCTAAGTGAAATAATGCCCTCCAGTGTGGGAGGTATGGGCCATACCCACTCTTCCAGGGGCTATGGGCCCCTTCACCTGCAGCGATGGGCTCATTACACCTCTGGGTGGGTGTGAATAGCCCAATACCACCACCATCTCAGGTATTATTGTTATTTTTTCTCTCTCCACTTTATGTATTCTCCTTTCATTCCAGTGCACCTGGAAACTAGCCTAAGTTCAGCATGCCTTTCCTTCTCAGCAAACATATAATAAAACATGTCCTGGGCAGAGCCGATATGGCTGCAGCAAGTTGTTACCTGTACAGGAAGCAGAGCTGAGGCAGCATGGCTCCTAGAGCAGTGGCGATAGTGGAGTGGTGGCAGCACGGGTCAAGGAGTGACAGTGGCGACATTGGAGCACTGGTTGTGGTGGTTTTCCACTCGAAAGATGGCAGTGGGACAAAACTGTGCATGTGCGATACTCATGCATGAGCAGCTCTACCGGAAGAGCACTCGCAAAGTAGTGCACTGTGGGGAGGGGGGGGATGACCATGCTGCAGAGGGAGCTCTGTCACAGAGGACAGCACCTATAGGATCAGTGCTGCCTTGATGTTACTGCATCACTGCAGGAGAACACAAGGTCATGTTCCAGAGCCAACCCTCCATTCTTCTACAGTGATAGCCAAACATCTGCGAAGTTCCACCCACACAGCCAAAAAATAAATTTTGTTTAATCAATATTCTATTTTTATGTCCACTTAATTTTAATTACTAAGGATATTTTCATGAAAACATATTTTGGTTCCTAAGAACTCATCTCTCCCTCCTGCTCCCCCCCCACTGAAGCTTAGTTTAGTTTATTATTATAATAGAGCATTCTATTTCATTGTGACTCTAGGTGCTTTACAGATACCCAAGCAATATACACAAAAATATACCTAACAAATAATACAGTAAGTTAAAATTAAATGGAAGTAAAAGCTTTATTAAATAAAAAGGTCTTGAGATCCCTCTTGAAGACACTAATCAAGGGCTCCTCTCTGAGCAGATGAGGCAGTGAATTCCATAGGGTTGGTGCAGCAAAAGAAAAAGGCCTTTCGCCCGATAACTTCAGGTGGATCCTGGGAATCACCAAGAGGCCATCATCAGCTGACCAGAAGTGACACAATGGGTGGAAAGGCTGTAGGAGGTCTTGCAGGTAACCGGGCCACAGTCCATGCAGGGCTTTATAGGTCAGTAACCCAACCTTGAAGGTGATCTGCCACTGAATAGTAAGCCAGTGCAGAGAGTGCAACACAGGCATAATGTGACATAACCTTGAAAGGCCAGTCAACAGCCTGGCTGCCACACTCTGCACTTGCTGCTGGCAGTGAAGATTAACCCCAATAGTCCTAGATAAAGGGCATTGCAGTAATCAAGCCGTGATGTCACAAAGGCATGGACTAGTGATGGCAGACCACCTGGGGGGGGGAGGGATCAGGTGTTTAATTTTGACAGTGTTTCTAAGATGATAAAAGCCACTCTGGACCATGGCCAAGATTTTTCACTTTAAAGGAGGAGAGGTGCTGGGAGCCTTAGCCTGGTGACTCGACCAGCCCGCTCATCAACCCTCAGGCCACCAGATTCCACCACCAGTGCTTCCGTCTTATCCAGTTTTAACTTCAACCAGTTGGCACTCATCCAGTCTTGGATTTCACTGAGGTAATTTTTTTTTATGTTTGTGAAATCATGACCTGTTGATGTGGAAATGATTATGGTAACGTAAACAGAGGATTATAACTCCAGCGGCATAGGGTGGGGGTTGAGGCAATGAGATGAAGTCTGAAGCACAGAGATCCAGTTTTTAATTATAGTTCTCAGTAATAAAGAACAGAGGGGCATAAATACAGAACATTTTTGAAACATAAGCTAATGTTAAAAACATTTTCTGGGATACAGTACATGTGGCAGGGAGCATGACCCGTTTCCCTTTAAGAAGTCTTCAAATGAGGAATGTCCTACTGTTTGCCTAGAAAAAGTCTGAGGACAGAAGCCATCTGAAGTACAGTAAGAGAAGGGTAAGAGTGTCCGGCTGTTGGCCTGAAAGAAGTTTAGGACAAAAACCCTTAGAAGTAAGAGAGTGAAAGAGAATGTTCTACTTTAGGCCTATCTCAGATTGAGGTTGGAAACTCTGAGAAGTAAGAGAGGACAATGGCATGTCCAAACAGCCTGTGAATGGCCAGGGCAGACTGAAAGTGATCCTTTTGTTAATCAGAGAAGTGCTAAGGACTGAATCCTGTAATGCTGGAAAAAATCACTTGTGGGACAGTACAGAGTCAGCTCTGCTCCAAACTGTATAGAGAGAAACACAGAAACAAAGAACTGCCAGAGTAAGAGTGAAAGAGGTGGACTGGAGACAGCTTTGGTTCAGCTGCTAGTTGGGGTATAAAAATTTGATTCAGCTATGCTAATTAACCTGAACCACATTGGCTCTCAGTGCAGTAATTGAAAGGCTCTGCCTGCAGTTCAATGGGTAAGCAACCAGCCATGCCTACTTCCTAACCTATATAAGCAGTTATCCCAACCTCCATCTGAAGCACTTTTTCTTTGCCAGCCAGAGGCTCTTTTAGTCTGTTCACTCACTTTGGGCCTTGCACTCCACCCCCGTTTGTGCTCTGGACTCAGCTGAATGTGTTCATGTATTTCTCCTGCTTTGGTTAGTATTGGTTTTGCTTCTGGCTGCTGTGTGTTTCCCTGTGTGCTTTTTTTTGTTCTTTTGTGTTTGTGCTTTGGGTTTGCATTTTCTTTTGGGGGTTCTAGTTGCCCCTTTCTTTGTGCTGTGTTGCTCATTTGCTGTGCTCTGGTTCCCTGTCCTCCCCTGCTACCTGGCATCCGTGGTGTTCCTGCATTTGTTGTCCGTTTCATCTCCCTTTCCTACCCTCTGCTGCTGCTTCTACTTCATGGTCTGCACCTGGCCCTAGTACTTGCTCTCAGCTAGCAGCAGCAGCAGTTACTGCTGCATTACTGTCACAGCTCCAGGTACCTTGAGCTGCCTTTGCTCAATCCTGAGGTAGCACACTGGATGTGTCTTGGCTTTACTAGCAAAGAGTCAGGGGTCTGATCCTAGAGGAGGGTATGAAGAGAGACTTGGAGCTCTCAATATGTACTCACTGGAGGAGGGGGGACATGATGGCGATCAAGTATCTGAAGGGGATAAATAGGTTACCAGAGGGGAGCATCTTTCACATGAAGGGAAATAGCATAACAAGGGGGCACAGCATGAGATTAAAAGGGGGACAACTTGGGGGAAACTTGAGGAAATTCTACTTCACTGAAAAGGTGGTGGAGAGATGGAACAGTTTCCCGCAGGAAGTGGTGGGGATGGCCACGGTTCAGGGATTCAAGAATGCGTGGGATAGATACATGGGAATTATCAAGCTAGGGTGAAAGGAGTAACATGTTGTAGCAGGCCAGGCCCATCATGCACATCTTCAACACCTCCCCCGAAACTGGGATCATCCTTGAATTATGGAAAGTGGCAAAGGTTGTCCCCGTCTTAAAGCAGGGAAACCCCAAAGATCCCATTGACTACCGTCCCATCACCATTCTGTCCACCACTAGCAAACTTCTGGAGAAAGCTGTCACCTCTCAGCTGTCCCAATATATCCAGAACTACAACATCCTCTCTCCTGCACAACACAGCTTCAGGAAAGGACCCAGCATGTCCACTGCCCTTGCTGTAGTCACCTCACAGATTAGGACTGCTGCTGACCAAGGCAAACTTACTGGAGCTATCTTTGTGGATCTCTCCAAAGCCTTTGATAGGGTTGATTACTCCCTCCTCTGCTCCACGCTTCTATCCCTTGGGTTCTCCCCCCCTGCCCATGCTTGGTTCCTAAACTACCTCTCCAGCAGGCAGCAGTATACTAGCTTCAATCGGTCCCTCTCCAACCCATCATCAGTCCTCTGTGGGGTCCCCCAGGGATCCGTACTTGGTCCCATACTTTTCTCACTTTTCATTAACGAACTGCCGTCCGTCACTGCCCACGGACACACCACCCTGTATGCGGATGACCTTGTCATCCTGGCCAGCTCCCAGAACATCTCCATAATAAACTCCCAGTTAAATTCTGACCTCAAGTGCATTCAAACCTGGCTAGGTGACCAGAGGCTTACCCTCAATCTCAAGAAAAGCCAAGCCATGCTTTTTGGTTCCTCGAACAAAATACAATCCTGCCCTGCTCCCCTGCAAATCTGTGGGGCCGATGGCTCTCACCTACAGATGGTAGCCGCCATCAAGTACCTGGGCATCATGCTGGACCCACAGTTGTACCTTACCATCCACATCCGGAATGTTTGTAAGGCTACCAATGGTAAGCTTGGCCTAGCCTATCAAGCCAAAAACTGCCTCACCCTGGCTGCTCATACGGCCATAGCCAGGGGGGTCCTCCTTCCTACAATCTGCTATGGGCTCATCACCTTTGCCCCAGTACCTAAATCCAGCCTCTCGAAATGGGACATGGCCTACAACAATATCTGTCGATTTGCGCACTCCGCCCCTCCCCTCACGCACCGCTGTAATCTCTCCACACGTCTGGAGTGGCTCCCCCCGGAGAAGCACTGTACCATCATACTCAGAAACCTCATCGACAACATTATCTGATTGGCCACCCCTTCTGCCCTCGCCCTTCCCTTCAAACCCGGCACCCCTTCCTATCTCCTAAGATCTAGGGTGTCACTGGATACCTGGTTCCTAGAGCCCATACCCTTGCGGGCGATAGGGCCTTCCACACCTATGCCCCAAAAATGTGGAACTCGCTCCCTCCACTAACATGGTCCCCCTCCTCCCATCCCAGCTTTAAGACCTCCCTTTGGAACTTTTTAAAATCTTCTTCAGCATGTCCCTGCACCACGTAGCCAACTAGCACAGCCCCACTTCTCCCCCTAGGCTAGTAGGGTGGGGGCCTCAGTGCAAACTGCACTTATCCTCATGTACTTCGTCGAGTAACTAGTACTTGACTACCCTCCCTTGTGCACCCTCTTCCAGCTGGCACTTATTCTTAGTCCTTTTTACTCTGATCGAACCTGCTATGTATACTCAAATCCACCCTGTATGTACCTTTACTGTATTGATCATGTCCCATATAGTTCTTAAATGCTGTTAGCTACCTAATGTAATCCCTGTGATGCCTGTTATTCTCTGTATGCTTTCCTTGACTTCTTTACTGTTCAAATCCTCCCTGTTCAAGTTCAAGTTCAAGTTCAAGTTTATTGCAGGAAAACTCCATTGAGCAAGCTCATTCACAACGAGGTCCTGTGACATAAACACTTAAAGTACAAACACAGATAGGTAATAACAGTATATACATGAAATACACATTACATGATGCAGGCTGGATATACATACAAGGGTACCACACAGGGTGACCGCAGGTGGTAAACATTGATATGAGACAGGGAAGCGACTTATAGGTCGCATACTGATAAATGAAACATGATGACTGGTGTGATTAGATTTCATCAAATCAAATCAAATCAAATATACAGTATTTTGGCAGCTAGAACAAATAACAGTCTACAACTGATATGGGAGGGAGGAGAGATTTGATAGAGTAGCAGTGGAGCGTAAGCAAAGATAAAGCCAGGGTAGAAGGGAAGGAAAGCAGTTAATATGACAAATCAATTATACCTTACCAGTGGATAAATATGGCACACATGGGGAAGGAAGAGACTTAATGACAGTTACAGGTGTCTTTTATTTTGGCTGAACTTAGCGATTTGAGAAGTTTATTGAAACTGTGCTAGTTAGTTTCAGTACGGTTTGTAATTGGTTCCAAATGGAGGAAGGGCATATGCAATAGCATGTTTACCAAAGGAAGTCCCATCCTTGGTATGTCAAGCATAATAAAGTCAGATTTTCTTAACAGTATGCACTATGTGAGATACTAATAAGGGAAGAGAGATAGCTTGGCAATTTCTGCAGAAGCAGTTTAAGAGTCCATAGCCCAGCATGGAGCAGGCGTCTAGTAGTAAGGGATGTCCAACCAACAGCTGCATATAAGTCACAGTGTGCGAGACAGGTAAGGGAGTTGGTAATGAACCGTAACGCACGGTGATAAAGGATGTCCAGTTTACTTAGATTTGCAAGAGTGGTGGAGGAATAGATTACATCGCCATAGTCGAGTAGGGGAGAAAAGTGGCCTGTACAAGCTTGTTTTGAGTTTCAAGGGAAAAGGGCCTATTTCTGTAGAAGAAACCTAACCTTGCTTTTAACCTTCTAGAGACATCTTCTATGTGGTCACTAAAAGATAATTTATTGTCGATCCAGATACCTAGATATTTAAATTTGGTTACAACTTCCAGAGGCTCGTTTAGCGTGGTGACAATGAAGTCTTGGGCAAGAGTATTGGGGCTGAGACAGCACTGCGGAGAATATCATCGCTTTAGTCTTATTGGCATTGAGCAGAAGCTTTGCCTTTATTAAATTATGCTCAAGTTGTATAAGTCCGCTGAAGCACTCCTTTGACTTCAGATAACGATGAGCCAGAAGTATACAACACAGTATCATCTGCAAAAAGTGCAGATTTGACGTAGATATGTTAGCATCTAAGTCATTGATGTACAGAGAAAACAAGATAGGGCCAAGATGGATCCTTGGGGACTCCTCTTGCAACTGGCAAGGCAGCAGAAAAAGCCTTCCGCCTTTACTTTTGGAATCTTCCAGTTAGGTAGCTAGAGAACCACTGGGTGGTATGGTATTTGGCACCCAACTTTGCAAGGCAATTGACTAATAGTTTGTGATCAACAGTATCAAAAGCTTTGCTGAGGTCCAAAAAGACTGCACCAGTTACCTTCTTAGCATCTATAGCAGAGATCCAATTATTGGTTACTTTTGCTAGTGCCGTGATTGTGCTATGATTAGCCCGGAAGCCAGATTGAGCTGGGTTAATGAGAGAGAAGGTTTCCAAGTGAGATTTTAACTGAATATGGATCAGTTTTTCGAGAACTTTAGAAAGGATAGGCAATATGGAGATAGGCCTATAGTTGTTTACATCGCATGGGTCACCAGATTTAAAATGAGGGAGGATATGTGCTGATTTCCAGCAGGACGGCACAGCAGCAGATGTAATGGAAAGATTGAAGATGTGGAGAATTGGGGCAGTGAGATGGGCATAGCCTGACCTTAGGAAAAAGGGTTCCAAGCCATCGTCCCCTGCACTTTTTTTGGTGTCTAAGTTAAGAAGAGAATCTTCTACTTCTTTATAAGTTATCTCGCGCAGTTGGAAGGGACTGGGTCCAGGACTAGATGTGGCAGGAGGGGTATGCTGGCTCACCGCAGCACCAGCATAAGGTGACGAGTCAAAAGCTAATCCAGCTGTGGTAAAGTGGAGTTAAGTTCCTCCAGGATTAGGACTTGTTTTCCACAATCTTGCCACTTGCGACTATCTTTGTTGGGACAGAGGGGGCCATGGGCTGTCCTTCTATAGCTTTGATAGTCTTCCATATTTTATGAGGGTTACCTTTAGCTTGTTAGAGAGTAGAAATATAATAGTTAGCTTTAGCAGAGCAAAGTTTTTTCACACAGTTATTCCTGGCTGTTCTAAAGGCCTGCCAATCCAAAGATTCTTTAGATTGTCTAGCTTTAGCCCAGAGCTTATCTCGAGCTATAAGGGCTGCCTTGAGATCTGAGGTGAACCAGGGATTGGAATTGTTCCGTACCCTTACTTTGATGAAAGGGGCATGCTTATTTATTATTGTAGTGAGTTTGTCATTAAGGATGCAAGCTGCCTTGTTGACATCTTTGGCTAGGTAAAGATCTTGCCATCTGATCATGCTCAGGTCAGATAAAAGTTTACTGCACTGAATTTGTGAAAGGATCTTTTGTTATAAAGATGGGTTGCGGCCGGGCCTTAATTTGAGATCTTATGCAAGCAACAATTCCATGATCACTCTATGGTTGTGAAACACTGCCAAATGAGATATTTTGTGTGGCTGGGTGGTTAGTACCACATCTAGAATGGAACTGTTGGCAGTATTTAGAGTGTTGTTCTAGTAGGTTCTCTGACTAATTGCCCAAGACCTAGCTCATCACAAAGGGATTTGAGGCCATGTGATTTAGGTGACAGCCAGTCCATATTTAGATCTCCTAGAAATATTGTTTCAGTTTTTGCATCTGCGAACATGGATTTCAAAAGATTAAGGACTTCATGACCACCAGACGGGGGTCTATAGCCACCTAGGATAGTGATACATTCCGAGGAGGGGAGATGAAGGCTCAGCGAAACTAACTCAAATTCCTTGGCTAGAGATTTGTATGTACCATTACTGTATTGATCATGTGCCATATAGTTCTCAAATGCTGTTTACTACCTAATATAATCCCTATGATGCCTGTTATTCTCTGTATGCTTACCTTGACTTCTTTACTGTACTTGTACTCACTTGCCCTGTAACCCTCCCGGGTCACACCTGAAAATAGGCACTTGGCTGTCTAGTGTGCTTACCCGGTTAACAAAAGCAAATAAATAAATAAATACATTTAGGGTACCTTAAACATTAGAAAAAGGGATAGGGCAGACTAAATGGGCTACAAGGCACTTATCTGCCGACAACATCTATGTATCCTTCAATATTTGGGGGATTTAGTTTCCTAGTGTCCTGTGTCTACATTGTTAGTTTGTTGCTTTCTTACCTTATGCAGCCTTGTACCTGTGCTGTGGCTCCATTTCCTCACTGATTTAGCAAGCCCTCAATTCCTTGTACTTTTCTTTTTATACTCAGCTCCGCCTGCTGCTTTCCTGCCTACCAATCCATCCTCAGTCTCCTGCAATTGTAGTTTGTTTCAGCTCCATTCCACTATCTCTGCTGCTACTTCTGTTAATTGTTTGCATCTGGTCTAGGCTACTGGTCTGTTTGCTGCCTCTCACTGTTGCAGCTTGCTCTCTGTTCTTGGTGCTAGCTACTCTCTGATTCTGCCGCCAGCCTTGCATTCCTCCACAGTTCTTTCCTGCTTATTTACCTCAGCGTTTCTTTAGTTGCTGTGCACTTCTTTCCATCTGCCCTCAGTTTTATCCAGCCCTTTTAGGGATTACAGTCTGCTCAGCATGTTTATATGCACTCAGTAGGAATCAAACCTGAGTCTATTATAATTCTATATTACCAGCTTGCCTGCAGTCCTTTTGGAGTTTTCCATCTGCTCAACGTGTTTATCTGAACTTAGAGGGAATTTCAATTTGCTTAGCTATTCAGTGCTACTAGCTATGCAATGGAATCTCACCTGAGTCTCCTGCCCTTCCATGTTGCTTTCATCATGTGAACAGCCCTTTTGGGGTTTTTAATCTGCTCAGACATGTTCATTGGTACTCAGTGGGACTCAACCCATAGGCTAAGTAAGTCTATATTACATGAACCTTATGGTTCACACCTGCTTTAATGCATTTGTACCCAGCAACTATTCTTGTTGTTTCAGTGAATTACTGCCCATGCCTACAAAGTCCCTTGCTTGTTAAGCTGCGCTCCTGCTGGATGCTATTCACTATTTGTACACTGCTTCATTATACTCTGGAGGTCAGCTCTGCAACAGCTGTCACTGTAAACTAGTTTTAATAAATCTGCATGTAAGTTACAGCACTTTACCATGGCTTCCTTATTTTGCCTACAGTGGAGGCCTGAGGTGTTATAGTGGAGAGTTGTGGCCCCATGTGGTTCATTTACCTCATGTTCATATACTGCCTTCACTGCTAAAATCCTCTGGGTATTTGTCGCTTTTGATCGGCACTTATTGATGGACTGATTGGCTAGCCTTGCACTGACTAAAGGCCCAGATAACTGGGGCTGGGTGTGCAATTCCTACACTTGCAGATTGATTGGTCAAGCTACCATCCTTTTGTGTACGATTTGTTTACTAGGCCCATTGCTACAGCTGTTTACCATGCTAATCATTGCCTGTTACTCCCTGCTTTGCCATGTATGGCCTGTAAAATTACCAAAGGTGTTTACTTCGCTGCATAATACCTGCTAGTCTCCACATTACCTTGTATAGCCTGTTGCATTGCTAGAAGAGATCAGCCGACCATGCCCATCAATTTATTTGTGCTGAGCTCGCTCTCAGCTGACAATTTCGCTTGTGCCCTAGAACACATCCTGAGCATGTGAAGCCAGGTGTGGGGTACTTCCTTTCTGACCCATAGTGGGAATG
Organism: Neoceratodus forsteri; assembly: GCA_016271365.2. Classification (NCBI taxonomy): domain Eukaryota; kingdom Metazoa; phylum Chordata; order Ceratodontiformes; family Ceratodontidae; genus Neoceratodus; species Neoceratodus forsteri. The sequence continues at coordinate 897,586,326 of CM057458.1, forward strand.
TCCTTAATCTAGGTGGAGCTTTAGCTGTTTGTATGCAGCAGAGCCTCTTGATGTAGAATTTGACTAGCTGCAAAGGAAGGATATATTGCTATCCTTTAGCTGTAGTATCATCTACCAAAACACCTTGAATGCATTCTCCCTGACCGCTTTTGGTTCACATGATCTAAATAGTAGATTGGTAAGTCAGGCGAGTGCCTCAGTGGTCGTTCTCTCCTTCTGCCACTTTTGAGGTAGTTTTTTCCAGAGGCCAGTACTGTCAACCCTCCATGGCATTCCCATTAGAGGCAAAGAGTGAGCGTTTCCTCTAAATTGGAATATTTTCTGCTGCCCTTGTTTGGGTTTTTAAATGATAGTAGCAGAGCCGTCACTAAATACAACATTCCAAGGATGGAGGGAAGATGATCTCTGCCTTGGATCCCCAGAGATTTCCTCCTCAGAGGTTTATTTTTCCTGTGCTCAGTGCCGCAGGTCATGCTACTTACTTTAACGATATTCCCTAGCTCACTAGGGTAGGTTCTGCTGTTGGATGGAGATGAGTGGTGGCCCTACAAGCCATTCCCTCTCTCCTTAAGAAGCCCCTTGCTGTCATTGGCATGAGCCATTATATTGGAGCTATCCTACTAACTTGTGTGTCTCATTTATGTTTCATTAAGCTGCCTGTTGCTGTCAGTCTGCTCCTCTACTTTCTAGTCATCAGTTACTGCTGCAATTCTTTTCAGGTTTATTCTTAAGGTACCTTTAGCCAAGAGACCCTTCCCATGGCACCTCTAGGGTGGAACCCTCTTACAGAATTCCTTACTTTCAGTACCCCTACAGGTTGGTAATTCGTCCTGGAATAGAGACTGCGAACGACTACAAACTTTGTTATACAGTTACACAAGCATAACATTATTCTGGTTGTGAAAGCCACTGAATTTACATTAGGAAAAGCAAACTGCAAATGGGGGGGAGCTCAGGGTCTGCAATGAATACAAATTCCTGTACTTTACTTTTGGTCAGTGCTGTTGCCATGCATATGACGAGGATTACTGTTTGTAGTGTTGTGACACTGTCTGTGAAACCCACTAAGACTGCCACAGAAGAGTGTCAGCTACAGTAATATTTGCTTTTCATTGCTGACCTCAAGATATATACTGCAGTCCATGTATTCTCCTACTCTCACCTTTCCCTCATGACAGTTACTTTATTCCCCATGACAATACCATCGATTTTACAAAGATAGTTCTATATAGAGAATGAAGTATGAGTCGGGGTGTGTAACGAGAAGTTTACACACCCAAGGGGTTAGATGCTACATAAACCTCAAGAGTGAAGCTCAAGGGGTTTATTAAAAGCATCTAACCCCGAAGGTGTATGTAAACTTCGAGTTTACACACTTGACCCATTTTTTATTTTATATAATTGCTGGGTTTCCCTTTTTTGCCACAGAAATTATATAAAATAAAAAGCTATTGCAATGTGACTGCAGTCCTGTTTCAGTGCTCCATCAGTGGTTGCTGTCAGGACTGACACATCTTTTTCACTTTTTTCTTTGGTAGGGCAAGCAAATGTTTCTTTCATTATTATTTTAGTACAGTTACATTTTAAAAAATGCTTACCACTGAGTCTGAATGGCAGTTCTGGTTTGGTGAAAAGGGAAGCGGACAGTGTCGGGATGCCAGGAACTTGGGTGGTCGCAGAGTGAGGGAAACTGTGCACGTATTTGATGTAATAAACACTCCTTTATTATGGCAAATTATGCCACAGTTTCCTGATGGAAGAAGAGGGAAGCCAGTTATTATATTATGATAATAAATAGTAATACGATTATAAATTCATATCTTAACTGTAAAAAAAATTACAAATGTACGTTGTTGGATTCGTACTCCTCTGTATCCCCTCCCCACAGGACGCGCTGTGAGACGAGCAATTGTAATTGTTCAGTGAGCCTTTCCTGGTGAAACTTTTCAATAAATAAATAAATATAGAGGATAATATCTGGGACTGTGTACATTATGAGAATTTAATACACACCAAAGGTGTATGATGCTACATAAACCCCAAGAGCAAAGCACAAGGGGTTTATCAAGTATCCCACACTGAAAGTGTATATCAAATTTGAATATTTACACCATCCCATGATTTATTTTATATAATTCATGAACTTCAGATCCCCCACACCCAAAAAAATTGCTAGTAGTTGGGGATGCTGTGAGGACTCCTGTAAACTGGCAAATGAAGTTTAGCTGTGGACCTGATCGAAGAACACAGAAGAACACTGCCATATAAGTTCGCACAGGTTAGTTTTTTCTTTGAGTCATGCTGCACTGTCAGAGAATCACACCATCACTCATGTGCGATCAAAACACAGCATCCAGAAAGTGCTCTGCTCGAGACATAGACAGTTAGGCAGTCTCAAGCACAGCAGGGATTGATGTGTTTACAGACTTGGTGGCTAAGAAATTCAAAAAATGTGGGCATAATTTGAATATAAGGTTAGCACAGTTACTTGGTATATATTGATTACTTTTAAAAGTTTAAGTGAAGTGCTGTGTCAAATGGAGTGCAGCACTTTAGACAGTATGAGAAAGCGGGTCTCAGGCACAGCTCTGTTCTCACATGGCTCATGTTTTCCACAATAAATGGCCACTTATTATGACAAATAACTGGTCATCAGCACAGAAGAAACTGATGGCCAGTAATTATGTAGTAGATAAACCATTCTGAGATGTGCCGTGTCACTCTGATATACGCATGCCTTGGTGTTTGTTTGTTTTTTTGTTGAATTTTGTTGACCCGGTAAGCCCACTGGGCCTAGAAGTCCCTTTTTCAGGGGCGACTGGGGGGAGGGGGGATACAGATGGTAAGCAACTGAACCAGGTTAAGTTGTTGGTGGCATTTTTAGTGAATGAGGGAAATTTGGCCAGGACACTGGGGAAATTCCACCACTCTTTTTGATAAGTGCCATGGGATCTTTAACATCCACCTGAACTACTACCAATCCAGGCAGATGGGACCTCGGTTTAACATCTCATCCGAAAGACGGCACCTCAGAAGTGCAGCACCCCTCTCATGCTGCACTACAGTAACCCAAGTGCCAGATGTGGGAACTGAACCCACAGCTCTCTGATCGCCCATCCTCAGAGGTGAGTGTGCTACCTACCGAGCCACTGACACTGACTGGTGTGCGCCAACCACCTAAGGTGCGACATCAGTGCTTGACCACATACCTCAGAGTGCTTTATCTATCCCATAAAATGTCAGAATTGTTTTTTTTGGGGGGGGGGTAAAAGTGCAGGTGTGCGGTCACGCTCTGATATATGCACGGTCACCTGATGGTGTTTGTCCAATGCTGTTGCTGGAATTGACAATTTATATATTACCCATTTTATAAAGTACTATATAAACTGGTGACCCCCTTTATCACACTGTTTACAAGGCTCTCCAGAATGCTGTAATAACCCTAAAACAAGTTATTATCGTGTTTTGAAAACTTTCTTTCACCAGCACCACCCTCAGTTGTCTCTCACTTGTACTGAGCCACTTCATTGGCCCGAAGTGTGGGTGGGTTGAACAGTATAACAAACATGGAGGCTATGCTTTCAACACACACATTTGGTGTGTAAAGAAAATCCATAGTACATAGTTGCATAGCCATTATTCTCTATATAATACTTTTTATTCATAGTTGTGGAATATTTTTTATTTATATCTGTATAACAGGTCAATGTGATTTGACATATGAACATACGAAAATGCCAGAAGAAAAAGGCCCATAGGCCTATCAAGTTTGCCCGAGTGTGTGGCTCACAGTTTACTTTTACTACAACTTTGACATAATGAATGGATTAAGAACTAGTAGACTTCTGTACTTTTTCTTGTAATGTAGTTTTATAATTTATTTTGTATTTATATAACAAGATTAGCGGTATTATAGTACAACACCATGTTTAATTAGGTAACTGTAAAAAATAGAGCTATGCAGGAAAAATTAATTCTGCCTGTGGAATTTGGGCAAAAGTTGGACTTTCACTTCTGCAAAAGTTCAGAAATCATTTTGGCAACTTTCATGGAAAAAAATGTATGAACAGTGGGTGAATGTATTCAACCACAGAAAAAACATCTGCAGAACTATTCACTGTCAGAGATCGGTTCAGTGGAATTTATTTCTGCAGTTTAAATAATACGTTACACTGAAATTCATACAATCATTCCACAGTTCAGTCAGTCACTGATCTATAGAATGAAAGTCTGAACTATGTATTACTGGCACCTTTATTAATTTGTTTCCCAGGTCTCTAGTGGCATTTCTCACCCTCCAATCGCTTGCGCCATGCTGTATTTGTTTCCCTGGTGTCTAGTTGCACCCCGACCTCTGATCACTTGCCTATACTATATTTATGTTTCCCTGATGTCTAGTGGCACCTCCCATCCTCCAATCCCTTGCCCCACCTGTATTTATGTTTACATGTTGTATGGCATCCCCTGTCCTCCAATCACTCACCCAGTACCGTATTATGTTTCCATGGTGTCTAGTTGCACCCCCTCCTGTATTTATGCTTCCCTGGTGTTTAGTGGCATCCCCCAGCCTCCAATTGCTCATCACCATTCAAGTCCTGCCATAACCTGTTTAAGTCCTTGACATCTAGTGGCCCACCCACAATGGGTTAGGTACACCAGCCTGCCATATCCCATCCCACAGTCATTGGTAGTCAGCTGGATTAATGCCATTGGGAGCTCATAGGGTGACCAGCACAGCTCTCCCCTCACCACCTTGGTCAGTTGCCACATGTAATGACAGGGAACACACAGGTCAGAGGGTGTGGATTGCCACTAGACAGCAGGGAAACATAAATATGGGGCAAGCGAATAGAGGGCGGGTCATGCCACTGGACACCAGATACGTTTTTTTTTTTCTATGAGGATGATACAGAACTGATTACTGAACTGTGGAATAATCCCATGCATTCCAGTTTAACATATTAGTTCCAAAGTGCATGTGTTTTTTTCAGCAGTTCAATGAGAACATTTTATGGAACAGGGCTAAAATTCGCCAGATACTTACAGAAAATTTCTGATTTTTCCGACGGCGGAAGTTTGGAAAATTCCATGGATGGTCTGCCAAAGTGGAATTTGCAACTTTCACCCAGCCCTAGTAGAAAATCGTAAATCATCATGGGTGGGACATTCAAGTGGAAGAGCTCAGCAGAATGCAACCATATGACATGAGTGACATGAAAATTATTATAGTAATGGTGGAATGCTGTTTTGCATGGAATTCCATGCCTGGGATATGTTTGTGCTGCATTAGTTATATTATGATGTTGTCCTCCAGAACAGATGTCACTACTGCACCACAACAGCATAAAATTATATCGTATGTCTGCCTGCCTTCCTAAATCTTGACACTGATAAACAAAGACTCTTCAGTCTGAACTACAACTGCTTAAACCCTGTTACCTTGGACTCAGGTAGGAGATGCCAGTTATCACACAGGACTAAAACATGGAGGTCAGGCACCTTCACAAGATCATGCAGTGAGTGAACTGGCAGCAGTAATTCTAGCCTATGATAGCGATCATGCTGAGACTGCCGCTACAGTTTTTCAGGTCCGTGCTTTAGCTGCAAGAGAAAGAGAGAGAGATTGTAGCATCCTCACATCATGGCAGATTACCATCTGATACATGGCATACCCAAACACTCTACATAGAGGTGTGTAAAAAAAAAAAAATTCCACCAGTGGAATTTGAACAAAATTCAGTCTTTCACTTCTGCAAAAGTTCAGAAATCATGTTGGCAACTGTCGCAGAAATTCTACCTTAAAATGGCAGAATAAATGTATGGACTGCAGATTAATGTAGGTCAGGTGTATATTTGGCTGTTTTTTTTCACAGTTTAATACATTACCCCCCCCCCACTGCCAATCGCCAGCCCACTGATACATAAAATTCCCTGGAGTCTAGTGCCCCTTCCCCACTCACTGATGGCCTGCCCCATGTAAAAAAATAGCCCTGATGTCCAGTGGTCCCTCCCCCATCTGCCAATCATAGCCCAAGGTAAAAAAAAAAAAAATCCCAATCCCTGTTGTCTAGTGCTCCCCCAAACCTGTTGATCACCAGTCTGTTGCTGCACAAAATTCCCTGGTGTCTAGTGGTCCTCCTCCTCCTCTAGTCTCCAATCCCCAGCCCCATGTAAAAAAAAAATCCCTGTTGTCTAGTGGTCCCCCCACTCACCCACTGATCATGAGTGTGATATAAAAAAAATTAATAATTCCATCCATTTTGTCTAGCGGTCCCCCTCTGTATCCCAGATCCCCTGTAGAAAAAAAAAAGGTTGTCTTAGTCCCACCACTCCCAATGTTCCCTGATGTCTAGAACACCCCCCCACAACCCAGCCCTGCAGATAGTCCCACACTACCCCACTACCCCTACCCCAACCCAGAGGAGGAGACCAACATAGCTCTCTTCTGTCCACCACAGCCAGCCACCCGATAAGCTCTCAGTGAGCCACTGCATACTTGTACAAGCACACATTCATTCTTTGACAGCTCCCACTCATTAAGTAGTATGACAGCTCTGTGGGGCGGCGCAGACAAGAGAAGAGGGGCTGTTCTGGTTGACGATCAAAAGGGTCCACCATGCCATTTCCCCCCCATACCTACCCATGCTGGCAACCAGAACAACCCTCCAGTTTTGTCTGCACCACCCAACACACACAGCTATAACACACTCAATGAGTTGGAGCTGGAATGAATGAGCAAATGCATGTACAAGTATTAGTGGGATTGCTGATTGGGAGGGAATTATAAATGATTTGTGTTTACATCCAGCCCATGATTGGCTGTTGGGGAGGACTATTAGACACCAGGGTTTTTTTATATGAGGCCAGCGATCGCTGAGCGGGGGGGAGGGACTAGACACCAGGAAATTTTTGCAGCAGTGGGACAAAAATGAAAGCCACTGCTCAACTAAAAGGGCCCTTATTAGTTGAGCAGTGGCTTTCATTTGTGTCACAGTTAGCCTAAAGATGTATAGTAATGGTTTGAAAATTGCCCATATAGGGATTCAAAAGGGCGGATCCACATGCTCTCCCTGGTAGGACGTCACAAAACCTCCCAGTGCGTGGGTGTGTTCAGTGGACAGGGAAACTGAAAGGGACTGGCAGGCCAGCAGTTTGGACAGAGTTATGATCACTTTCCTTGTTTACAAGACAACATGAAAACTTATAATTTTACCCAAGAGGGACTATTGCCTCCCTGACGTAATGGGCTATGAGCCCAGTGGTAAATCTTACAACTTTACTTGAATCTTAAAGTAATGATCACCATTTCCTCTATAAATTAGGCATACTTTTGAAAAGGTTGTGAGAACTTGTCCTTAAATTATGGGAAGAGAATACATTAAGTGCAATGTGGGTTACCTGGAGGCCACTACCCCTCTATCTCTATGAAAGATTTGAAAAGATAAAGCAATGGTGTTTAATTTTTCAGCAACTTTAGACAAATTCTAGGAAGTAAATCTATAACCTGGCTAATGAATATAAATCCCCTTTATCACAGAACCAGTCGTCGACCCTAATTTTTTTGTGGGGGGTAGTGGGTGGACTATTACTAACAAGGCAAACAAGGAAGTGGTATGTGCATGGCAGTTGAAGGATTGAGATGTGCACAGTGGGTAAGCAAAGGCAAAAAAATAAAAGTAGGAAAAAATTAAAAAACAAGGTACTGTAGCTCAACACTCTCAGGTGGGTGTTCACAGTGTTGTAAGTGTCCCAAAACAGGAACACCATGATAAAGTACAGAAAATCTTTGTTTCAGAATGCAAAAGGACAATAAGGCAAACACTGTGAATGAGACCTCCCACAGCTCATGTGCAACCTTCCATTGTAAGAGAGGGATGGAAACTGCAGTGAGATGTATGCACTGCAAGGAGTTATTAATCTCCATTGACACTGATTAACTCCTGAAGGCCGCAAGGCTTGCCAACATCTTGGACATGCTCGATCTGTGTTCCCTGTTAAAAGAAAAGTTCTTCATCATGTCATTGAAGTGCTAAATGGCCAAGGGGAAAATCATTTCCTTCACATCTGCTTTGCTGGGGACCAAAATGCAGGATTACAGTACATTGACCAAATGTAGATTTGGCAGCAGACACCCCTCTTATGTCAGACTGAGTACGAGGAGACTAACATATCAAATCTGGCTTCAGACATTTTGCTTTATGTTAGGTAAAACTGTAAAGAAAACTGATTAAATGGCTTATGGGCAGGTCATAACATACATGCAAAGAAACAGTATCAATAAAAAAGGTTTCCATTTGCACACTTAATGTGCTCATAGCCAGCATGCTGCCCATTTACAATACTGGAAAAATGCTTCAGCTATCTAATAGAGGTAAGAAAGGTAGCTGTGATTATAAAATGCTATCGTGTACCAAAATCTCATTTTACATTTTGCCATTAAAAGTAAATATTTTGTTCTGATAGGAGGAAATCAAGTGCCTTACCCAAAGTCACACAATGAGTTACATTATTTGGTAAAATTCTATTTTATTCAGGATATCCAGGTTTACTCTTGTATTCTATAAAATAATGAACCACACTGACTATAGAGTTCTTATTATTTAGCAGTTGTTATAATCTTGCTTGGTTTCTTATCCTATTTATTTAGTTAACTATATAAAAAAATACTAAATTGTGTAGTGATGTGAGAGTCCTGACCCTGGTCTGCTTCACTTTTGTGTTTTTGGAAAACACCATTAAACACACTGAAACACTTTGGAAAGGGGAAAATGGACTGTTTTAGGTCTACAAGTCCCCAAAGCGTGTCAGTAAATCTGTCCGTCTGGAAGCATTAGGAAGCCTTTAGTTTGGCTGTTGTCAAATTCATTATAACCTCCACTATGATGGTTAGGGGAGTTATCTACACCAATTACGGTACCATAGAAAACAATCTACATATTGTGTTGTATGGAGAATGCTAACCTTAAACATACAGTGTATGGGAATCAAAAAAATCATTTTCACCATTTACCGTATGATTGCTTGCAAGTGACATTATCAGATTCTTGGAAGAGAATAGTCTCATAAAAAGTAGTTCTAGAGAGTTGTTTTAGCAATAAATGTTGGGAGCCTGTAAACACTTACGCACATGCATTCATGCAGAGTACTGTGGAGGGGAGATACTTCCACATTTCAGTTAGATGTTATTACACTGAATCTAGTCCATCATGACTAGGGTAATTTAGTCTTGTTATTTTTGTGATTAATTCTACATCTAATAATATTAAAGGGATACTGAAGATCCAGCCTACTGAGTGATTGTGACCTGCGTATAGTACCACATGGTATCCACACAGGCTGTACACCATCACTGGGATTGTATTCAGATTTATGTTTGCACAGTAAAGCTTCTGTTAGTGGTCATTTTTATTTTTAACCATGAACATTTTTAAACATGTTTTACTATCATGGTGACACACTCCAGGGGTGAATTACCAATTGTAATCCCACTCCTTTACCATGGCAGGGCCATGTGCCTCATTCAATCTGCTACATTGATGGTGGGATTACCAGACGGTAACTCTCCTCATCATGCTATACACTAAATAGGAATAGAAAATGTACAGGAATTGTACAATATCTTACAGATCATTTTAATATATTTAAGATAGACATACATGTATTAATGAGCCAGTGGTCATTTGTAGTTCTGTTCATTTGTAGTTCTTTATTGTTGTCCACACATTTCATGTACAGTACACAAAATCAATAAAAATCAACACACTGCATATTATTTATTTGATTGCTAATACAGTACCTTTACTTTAGCATTTTGTTTAAAATATTTCACTCAAGCATGTTTTTGTACAGACTAACCTGTCCCCTGCATACAATGGATGGAGGTAAACTGTGAGGGATAAGATTATTATTCACCGAACCATTCAACACATAATTTACATTCTTATGAGACAAAACTAAATGATACAATATATAATCAACTACTGACTGCATGACATGTAATTGAAAACACAGGTCTCTGGATTAAACAGGCAAAATACAATAGATTCATTCAGTTTAGCCTGTTAAGTAGCTTGTTATACTGTCTTTCTGGATCAACAGACATCCATATTATTAAGACATGGATAAATAAGTCATCCTGGACAATCTCAAGGCAGCAGGGCTCTCTGACTCCTCAGTCAAGTGGTTCTGCTCCTACCTTGAGGGCAAGTCTCAGGTTGTCCATATTGGAGAATTATTATCCCCACACAACACTCCCCATCAGCTCTGCCATGCCGTAAGGGCCCATCACTGGCCAAATAGTCTTATTTTTAGTTATTTATTTGGTTTTTAGTTTGTTGCCAGGTAGGGTGAACTAGGCAAACAGTTGCTTATTTTCAGGCACGACCAGGGAGGATACAGACAGGGTTAGACATTAACACACAACATAACCATAATACTTCGGTTGGTAAAGGACAAAGCTTAGTGAGACAATTAAGGAACAAGGATACAGAAGTGCACATGATGGGATGACTCAAGGTAAAGGCACTGGTATATAGGGTGTAACATAGATAAGTGCAGTAAGATTAAAAAGTAGGTGCACTAGAGTGGGTGATACAAAGTTACAGAAAAGTAGTGGTGCATTCAGCAAGAACATTCAACAGAGTGACATGTACCCATCTGAGGCCTATGAATGCAAGATACAAACTATTTAGTAATATAGACAGTGGTCATTTTCATCATAATGACATTTCACATCAGGCACCTAAGGAAGTGTCATTCATGGGAGAGAATAACATAATAGCTAAACCAAAAATAAGAGAAAGTGAAATGCAATTAGGAATAGGACAAGAAAAAGAGATGGTGGTAGGCAGTAAGGGACAGGACAAGATTGTACTGAGCAAGGTGCAATGTAGGCACTATGCCAAGGCATGACTGGGTGGAAGGAATTTGAGAAGGGAATGACTTTATACCGAGCAAGTGCATTGGTAGTGCTGGACCAAGAGGGTGTGAAGTTGGTTTCTAAAAAAGATGGGTGCTTGGCAGTGATGTATGTTTAGGGGGGATGCTGTTCCAAAGTTTAGGGGCTACACTTGCATGGGCCATAGTGACATAGTTGGAACTTGACCTAGGGATAGACAACAGGTTCCAGTCTGAGGACCTAAGGGAATATTAATTGTTACTAGGCATGAGGAGGGATGCTAGAGATTGAGACATCTGGTTATTTAGGGTTCTGTGGATAATTCTCCCCAATTAAATTTCCATCAAGGCTGAAGGAGAGAGCCAATCCAGTATGTTATAGAGAGTGCAATGGTGGGTGAAAGGATTGCACACAAGTGCAAAATGATAAATATTGTACCCTGCTTCCCATTTGCACACAGAGTACTCAGAACGTGAGATAAAGCAGACAGACCATAGGTGAGCTTGGGGAGGAGAACACTGATTGCAATTGTCTTATGAGCAAATGAGGAGTGATTAGGTCTGGTGTGGTATGCGAGGCTGGAGTTTACCACCTTACAGATAAAAGTGAGATGAATAGAGAAGTCCAAGGAGGGATTGAGAGTGACCCCAAGATACCTGATGGTAGAGACCATTTCAAGAGGGGAGCATTCATCACACAGTACCATTAAAGGGGATCAGCTCTCTTTGAGTCAGTGGGGGGTTCCAAAGAGCATCACCTGGGACTTAGAGTGGCTCAGGAGAAGTTTATTTTCTTTTAGCCAGGATTGGACAGCCCCAAGGTCTGAGGTTAAGGTTCTGTTAATATATTCCAATTTTGAAGCATTACTGAATAACACCAGATCAGCAGCATAAAGTAGAGGGTTGCAGTGTTATATGGAGTTGATATGCAGTGAGAATAGCAGGAGTCCAAGTATGGATCCTTGGGGGACACCTAAAGAAATGGGAGGTACTCGGAAAAAGCAGTGCCATACCATATTCACTGTTGCCTGTGGGAAAGGTAGCTGGAGAACCAGGGTATGAGATTTTCAGATATACCAAGGGTACTGATGTCACTAAGGTAGATGGGGTGGTCAGCAGAGTCAAAGGCCTTATTAAAGTCAATGAATATAGCCCCTAAAAAATTACCTCTGTCTAAGGAGGTGTGTATATTGTTGGTCAACATAAGTAGTGCAGAGGTGGTGCAGTGAGCTTTTCAGAAACTGAACTGGGCTGGACAAAGAAGGTCATATTTAGTAAGATATGATGTTAGCCAGAGAGCAACAGGTTTTTTTCAATTATTTTACTCAATACCAGAAGAATGGTAATGGGCCTATATTTGGAAATAAGGTTGCAGTTCCCATTTTATGGCAGTGGGTGGATCATACAGCCATTCTGTTTTCCCTTGAAAATATGTGTCTCTGTGGAGCACATCTTATAGGAGTTTTCAGTGTATCCTTCCATTCTGCAAAGCTCTATGGCAATTAAATAAATACTCCCTTCTTTCTGCTAAACTACTACTATTGCATTTCAGACAGCCTGCTTTGTGAAATTACTATGCTGAGACCAACATATGGTTTATATCTTGTCATGCCTAATTTAACAGCAGATCCGGAGTTATACCTTTAAAGCTGACTGGCTGGAGGAGAGTTTTATGACTGTAATGAATCATTCAGTTGCTATTTCTTCTTAATAGCCTGCAAAGCAGTCCAGCACATTGTTAATAGGTGACTGTGTTCATTTTCATTTGCTTTCTCAACTGTTAACCTGTGTTTCATTTTTAATAAAGAATTCCCCCGCAGCAATATGTTTTTCTAAAGTTGAATGAATCAAAACACAACAAATGTAACCGTGAATGGTGCATTAATAAAGAAATACACTTATTGGAAGGGTGTTTTTCTGACACTTCCACCATGATTTTTGCAGTATTAAAAAGCCATATGGTTGGTACTGAAAATGAGTTTCATTTTGATATGGATATAAATGTGATGATTCCCTTGTTTCACAAAGGCATTTTTTCAAGACCTTGTAATCACTTTAATATTTTTTTTTAGTATGAATTGCAAACAGAACTATATTTGCAGCACTTACTGTTATACACAATCTGATGCACTTATTTTTATTCCGATAAGGCTGCCTCCAATATCACTTTATTAGCCATCTTTCTTATGCATACCACCTACCTGATATAACCCCAACAGATATATGGAAAGGAAAAGGGCAGATTGTTTAACCAGAAAAGACACACTAAGCCAGAGCTTGCTTCCAGGTGTGACCTGGGAGCACAGGGAAGTTAAGTGACTTGCTCAGGGTCACACAGTATGGAAGTGGAGGCTGATGGGATTCAAACCCAACTCTCGAGGTTTGCAGCTTGGTTCTCTTAACCACACCACTATACTGCCTACTTGTATAGACAATATACATTTTCTGTCTTGGTTCAGACATGTATCCACTACATGCAGCATTTCTCTTTTTCTTCAAAAAACTATTACACTACATTAAGTCCTGAATGTCCCAGCAATAGCTTTTATTTATAGACAAACTTCATTTAGCAAGCCAATGTACACTGGAGGGAGGTTGTTTAACGAGGAAAGGCACACTAATCCAGAACTTGTTTCCAGGGGCAACCTGGGAGCAGAGGAAAGCTATGTGACTTGCTCACGGTCACACAGAATGCGAGTGGGAGCTGATGGGATTCAAACCTGGGTCTCTAGCTTTGTAGATCAGTGCTCTTAACCACTATGCTATACTGCCTCCCAGTAAGAAAAATACAGTCTTTCTGTCTGAATCTAAAATAAGTCACATTTGTTATAATAAAAGTAGTACAATGATGTAACCCTCCAGCAATGTCATGTTGTGCGATTGCTGGTAAGATTTAGGATAGCCTACTGTATTCATTTTCACTAAGTCTTTATGCATTACCGGACTAGGGGCACCATGACCATTTCACACCTCATAGTAAAAGTTTAAAGCATAGCTCATATTTGCTAAACATATTTGAGTGTGTGTGTGTGTGTGTGTGTGTGTGTGTGTGTGTGTGTGTGTGTGTACAGACAGCTAGATTTTCCAGTTGAGATGCACTGCCCTGTTTTCAGTGGAGTAATGCTTCTTATGTTATAAAGTTTGAATAACACATGAATGGTAATAATTTCACACTTTTAAAATCTGGTACTTCCCAGTTCTGCATATTTTTTTCTATGAAATTATGTTAGTGGTTTGTTCACTTTAAGCAGCAGTATTTGTTAATCAACATCAATACTATTTTTTAGCAAAAGATATGTTGCATTCATAACAAGTATATTTCTAATTATCGCACATACTTAAAAGCAGATTTTATTACTATACGGTATTTGCAATTAATGGCTCAAGACATTAGAATGGCTGCCACTGGCGATACTTAATCTCTATGGTTGACAGTATCCTATACTGTTGTAATATGGTGTATATTGAAAAATGGTTTGTAAAAAATGCCCTTTATACCCTAACAAATGCTCTTCCAATTTTTAGCTCCCTCATCTATTTCAATCTTCTGGCACCCCTGTCTGCGAGCATTGCTATCTGTCAGAGATGCTTTTCCAACTTACAATTTCTCTGGTCAGCAACAGGTAGACTGGATTACATTCTAATATACGGCAGAGAGCAAGATGAATTATACTAAAATGTTTAGTGATTTCAGGGTATAATCAGAGATTATGTCTTCATCTCAGTTAGACTGCTGGAAGTTCTGCAAAGATAAAAAAACAAGCATTTGTCAATGCTGATGGTTTCCTTGCATGGTGTATGTGGGATGGCATTCATTGGTGCTCAAGGGGCTCATTACATGGAGCTTCTTCAAGCTCACCACAGCCATATCAGCTCTGGCTAGAACTTGTTTGTATATGGGCACAATATTGGTCATTTTCCAGGTGGACAGTAGGATGTGGAAGGAGAGTGACAAGTTGAGAATTCGGGTCACTGGGGCTGCCAACTCCCACGCTGCAAGTTTTAACAATTTAGGCTCAGTGCTATTAGGACCAGCAGATCTGGATATGAGGATATGTTTGAGGAGTTTATAGACTTTGTCTGTACGAAGAGGGGTGAAAATTGGAATGAGGGTTAGGACACTGAAGTGGTGGGGGGTGAGAGGTGGTTAACAGTACTGTCAAGGGTTGAGCTGAAGGCAGGGAGGTCAGAGAAATGTTTATTAAAGACATTCTCAATGGTGTGGGAATTGTTGCTGTTAGTGCCATTGATCTAAAATTCAGGGGGGGGGGGTAGACATATTTGTGAATCCAAGGGACTGTTTGAGGTGGTTCCAGTACTGTCATGGGTTATTGAGGGATCCTAATTGTGTGTGAAAACATGCACTTTTATTACGACAGAAGGCTTGTTTGCATTTGTTTCTAAGGGACCTTTAGGTAGTACAGTCAACATTGGAGTTGGTAGCTTTAAAGGTAGCCCAACTTTTGACATGTTATTTTAATCTTCCTGAATGACCTCCCTGCTGTCTGCTCATTTGCATCCATCCATCCATATGTAAGCAGATGACACAGTACTCATTGCCTCTGGTTCCTCTGCCTCTGTCCTCATGGCAAGACTCCAACTGGATTTTAATAACAGCCAGCACTGGCTCATGACTAATCAGCTTACCTCAATGCCAAGAAAATGTTCTCTATGATGTTTGGCACTAGGTAGAGACTCACATGGCTCACAATCTCTCCTCCTCCCATAACCTTGATCATTCAGAGAATGTGGATGTCCACTCATTTGAGTAACTAGGGTCTGGGTGAATTGGAACCTCAATTTCTCAGTGCATGGGGATGCCAGCCACTGGTAGCTTTCCACAAATATGGTGCATGTTACTGGAATAAAGGGAACATCCATCTTCCTGCCAAAGACAGATTGTCTGAAAGATATACTCCCCATTTTTTGAATATGGTAACAGTATTCAGTGTTATCCCCCCAAGTCCACCCTGTCCACACAGGATCCCCTCTTTCACTCTTTTTTCTGCTTTTCCCCAGACTGTCTCCCTCTCACTCAGCACTGCTCCCCATACTACTCCCTTTCCTTCCCCTTCTTTGAGACCAGGTGCCTTGCCCATTGTGCTTTATCTCTAAATACTCACATCTTACATTGCTTCCTTCCTCAACTCCCCCTCCCCTGCACTAACACCACTTTCCCTCTTTGCAACTCTCACTCCAACTCTCTTGCTCTACTATCAAGAAAATTTGTGCTGATCAAGCTGCATTCTTCATTTGGTTCCCCAAACTTTTGGGTTCTCTTCCTCCCTTATCATTTGCTCTGCCCCTTTCCACCACTCTTTCACCTCTCTTATCCATGACTTCACTACTCACTCCAGCAGTGTCCCCTGTTATTGGTCTCTGGGCTTCTGGCCACCTCCTCCTTCCTATGCTCACCTTCACCCTGAACCTTCAGGAACGCGGTCCCCTCTTCCACCCTTCTCAGTAAACAACCATTGCTCCCCACCATGAAATTGGTACTGCCATCTGCGTACTGCAAATGTCATCTTCTTGCACTTTTTTTAATTGTAGTGTATATTACTCACACAGTATCCCCATCCTTGCACAATTGTTATTTATGATGATTATTTATCTGTTATTTGTATAGTTGTTGTTAGTGTACCTCAGTGTTTCTCCCTTCTCCCACAACCAGATGCATCTGGAAATAAGCTGATATCAGCTCAGAATGTCTTTCCTGGTAAAACTTTTGAAACAAATAAATAATGAGCCTTATAAACCCATATAAATGGATACTGCCAATAATATTAACTACCCAACATGGGTTTGTTGGTTACCAAATAGGATGAATTAGAAATAGTAAAAAAGCTGAATGGTGGTTACATAGTTGCCATGACTAAAATCTGAACTCCCTTGAAGTATTCAACAATGTCCTCCTTATTTCTGGTTACTAACTTAAAAGAAAGGATCAGAATGTCAGACTAGGAGGAAGTGGAGCCTGTTAAATCAAATATGGCATCACTTGAAAAAGACTCTATGGCAGCTGCAGTGAACTGCTCCTACTACTGATATATCCCACTCATTGGAGTTTTCTACTTCCCCAAGATGCCACCAAACAGAAAACAACAGAGATGCTCAACACTGCCGTTGACAGATCACATGATGCTAGTGCCCCAAAGAGTCATCTTTAGACTGTGCCCAACTGAGTTTGTATTGAACAGTGTTTTTTTTATACCCTGGCTTGTCTTTTTTGAACTAATGTTGTTGCTAAATGACTTTAGTAGTTGTTTAATTCATTATTTTGGTTTGATAGAGAGACTGAAGCTTCGGTTCCTATCATGGATGTTTCTGAGCCTCCCCCACTCTCGCTGAGGTCTCCAACATCTAAACATCGGCCATTACCAGAATCCCCCAATGAGTCAGAGATTGAAGGGACACTCAAGTGACTGGATACATTTTTTGCAGAAATGTCCTCTATGAAAATGATTCTCCTTACCATTGCTTATTACTTGAAGCAGCTGAATGGGTGGCATATGGCTCACTTATGATCTTATCTTCCTTTTGGGGCCTTATTTTGATTTTATCTCACAGGGCCCTAGGCCCCTTCTTGCTTAGTTTTTTTTTTTTTTTTTTGGTTTTCTATATGTAATTTGTTCTTATGTCGGTTACTAATTATAAAGTGGTTACTTGGAATATCACAGGGGCTCAGACCCTAGAGAAATCTTATATAGTACTGCAGCATCTTAAATCTATGGGGTGCAAATTGCTCTACTCCAGAAGACCCATACTAAACATGGAGATGACACTCTTTGGTACCCTTGCATTGTTTGTTTTGCTTAGATTGCAGTATGATAACGTGAACAGGATTTATAACTTTACTTTGTTGGTGATAGCATTTTTTGATGTACTACAATTTGAAGCTCCTGGGCTGTTTCCTTATTAGCATATGTATTATTTATTACTGGTAACTTATGTGAATCTATCTTTTCATAACGTCATTAGAGTCCTACTTAAGGATTTCATTTTATGGGTCTGAAATGGGCTCTGATTGCTCTAATTGTTAAAATAAATTGGATAATTAATATGGACAGCATTAAGTGATTTAAAATACTAACATGGATGCATTTTTTATGTGTTATCACGGGTGTCTGGTGCTTCTTAACTGTTTTCAATTAACTGGATAATTGTGGCTGTAACACTATAAAAAGCATGTTTTTGTGAATAATTAATTTATCTTTATAAAGCATCAAGTGCAACGTGAAATATAGATCTTTTGTTTGAGGTGCTGCTGTATGTAATAAAATTGCTGCTTTCATTTTTTACAACAGTTTTCTGTTGTTTTTGTGAGGTTTTTGGGTGAGCTGAGGGTTTCTTTATTTTTTTACTCTTTGGTGCTGTATGTGGGTAGGACAGGCCTAGGCAGCTGGCAACTGTAGCCGGCATGCAAGGGTTGCTATTTTGATTGCCAGGTCTCCCTCACTTTAAGTTATAACTGATGTGTGCAATCTGAAGGGTCAGTATTTGATTTTGAGGGGCATCCTGGTAGGTTGTGTTTACAGATTGCAAAGCAATAAAGAAAGCAGGGTTGGCACTGTTCAGACTCTCCTGGTCACTCATGTCAACACTCCCTTACTGTTTGGGGGATTAGAACTTAGCTCAGGATTCTAACTTTGATAGGGCACCACCCCATTTGGCTGGTTTATCCTCTGCACAGTGAGCATTGGCAGATTTTAAGGCTTCCCTGGGGATTGTGGACCATGCAGTATTCTTTATACCATAAATAAACAGTTCATCCTCCATTCCTCTGTCCACAACTAGTCTTCTAGGGTACTTTATTTTTTTATATTGCAACAGCTTCTTGATTCCATTCAGACTTGTGAAAGTGAGGCTCAAGTTCTTTCTGATCAAGCCCCAGTATCCTTATAGTTGTCTCCATCACCCTCACCAGGTTGTGACAAACTCTGGTGAGTTAATAATCTCTTGTTGAAAGACCCCAATTGTTTGCAGCATCTAAAGGATTATACTACTTTTCATTTCAAATGTAACCAGGGCTCAGGATATAACTACAGCATACTGCAGGGGGCATACAAGGTGGCTATATGAGGTGAGCTCATTCCATTGGCTACCACCCATAGAAGAACTCGACTGCAACATTGTACCCATTTGCTTGCATATATCTGATAGCGGGAGCAAAATATTTCTGCCTCCTCATCTACGGTAGATAGGCAAGCATTGATCCTACTTTGAGAGCAATATGCTGAGATGCTTTGTGAAGATGCCAAGTGAGCTATTTTTAGAGCTAAACTGCTTTACATAGACCAGGGGGAGGAAAGGGGGGAGCTTCTTGCTTTGAAGCTTCGGCAGCAGTAGGTGGCTATGGTTGTTCCTGCTGTTCAAATTTATTTATTTATTTACTTTGTTGACTGTGTAAGTACACTGAGGAAAATGTAAGTGCAAAGAGCCAAAGGTCCCTTTTCAGAAATGACCTAGACTCATTACAAGTGCGGCTAAGATGGAGCAACAATATACAATACAAAATATGTACAATACATCAATAACATACATCATTAAAATCATTCATAGTTTGTTGTAACAAATACGATTTTAACTAAGATTTCAAATCTATTTATTTATTTTAAATTTGATGACTGGGAAAGGTGCACTGAACCAAGGCTCATTTCCAGGCATGACCTGGGTACTGAAAAGTACATAGAAGTTACAGAAGAGAATTAGTGCTACAGTACATTTAAGTCTGCTACAGGCTGGACTTGTACAAATAGTGCTGGTTACAGGCAGTAGATAAGCATACAGAGTTTGCAAAAATAGGAGCAACTTTGTTCTAGTATTAAGTTGAAAGCAGGTACAGGTGTAGTACAATAGTGATGAAGGTAATATGAAATAACCTGAGGTAAAGACTTATGCAGAGATAATTAACCAGCAAGGGAAGTCGGATGAAGCTGCTCAGGGACCTACGTAGGGGTGGGTCACTAAGCGCACTTTGGGCAAGGTGTGGCTGGGAGGAGTCTGAGGTGTCATCTAAAATCTGGGAGGGAAGAGGCCTGGCGAGTGTTGTTCCATAGGAAGAGAAGGTGGCTTGGCTGGAGGCAGTGAGAGGGCGAGGGAGGTCAAATGTGCGAGCATCTTATGGCGGAGGGGGTAGCCTAGGGTGTTAGCTGGCTCGAGGAAGGAGGTAAGGTAGGAGGGTAGGGAGCCCAACCAGTATTTAGCTATGAGAGAGGCGCATGGATGGTTCTTCTGTGGGAGACCGGTGCCAAGGAGAGAGAGGAATATAGGGTGCAGTGGTGAGTAAGTGGAGGGGAAGCAGTGGCAAAATGGCAGAATGCGTTTAGTAGGATGTCGAGTTTGGAGAGGGATAAGATTGGTGCAGTACAATATATGATGTCTTCATAGTCAAATATTGGTAGGATGGTTTTATGTATGATTTCACTGTGGGCGGGAAGGGGAAGACTATCTTTGTGTCAATAGAGGATGGCAAGTTTAGGCCGGAGTTTAAAGAAGATGGCCTCTATGTGAGTAGAGAACATTAGGTGATTGTCGAGCCAGACTCCTAGGTATTTGAACGTGGTGACAAGGTCTAGGAGAGAGCCATCCAGGGTGGTGATCTCTGCGGGGGGCTGGAAAGGAAGTAAGCTTTTTTCTGGATCCAAAAGCCATGGTGACAGTCTTTTTGTCATTTAGTTTTAGCTGATTTTTCTGGAACCAGACATGTACTCTATTGAAATCTTTTTGGAGACCCAGAAGGACACTGTTGTGTGAGGGGCCAGAAGAAAAAATGATTGCATCATCAGCATACAGATGCACGTTAGCTGTAAGGCAAGCAGAGGAGAGGTCATTTATAAATAAGGAGAATAGGATGGGGCCAAGGATAGAACCTTGAGGGATGCCAGAGAGGATGGGATGGGGGGGAGAGGGTACCCCCTTTTAGAACAGATTGCTGTCTATTCTGAAGGTAAGAGTGGAACCAGTTTATGGTGGGTTGGGTGAGGCCAAAAAGGCTTAGTTTTTGGAGCAACAGGGTGTGGGAGACAGTAGAAAGCTTTAGCCGGATCGATAAAAATGGCAGTGGTAGTCAGACCTCTGTCTATAGCCAATAGGATAGAGTCTATAACAATCAGCAAGGTGGTGGAGTGGTGCTTTCCAAAGTCTGATCGATAGGGTGAGAGGGAGCCATTTAAGGAGAGAATGTCTGATAGTTTAGACGGGGTGAGGGATTCTTGGATTTTGGCAAGAGAGGGAAGGAGCGAGATTGGCCTGTAATTTCATGGCGAGGAGGGGTCTGCCACCTTTGTACAGAGGTAGGATCCTGGCTGATTTCCAAGCTGATGGGACCATGACAGTGGAGATGGATAGGTTGAAAATGTGTGTCAGAGGAGCTGTGATAGCTGAGGCCGAGATGAGGAGAAGCTTGGGGTGCAAGCCATCAGGACTGGTTTTGGCCTGGTTGAAAGAGATGATTGCATTGTAGACTTCTTGGGTTGTGAAAGGAGGAAGGAGGAATCTGTTGGGGGAGGGACGTTTGGTTGGGTCAGGTGTGGTTGAGGGAGAGATGGGTTGGGCACATGAGACAAAAAATGAGTTGAAAGTAGCAGCTACCAAGACAGGATAAGAAACATGTCTGCCATCTATGATAAGGACAGAGCAAGACTGCTTGGAAGGGGGTTTGATCAAGGAGTTGATTACCTTCTAGAAGGATGCAGGGGATTTTTGGTGCTGGGTGAGTTGAGCTTGAAAGTAGAAGGATTTTGATTTCCGTATAGCTGAGGAGCACTTATTTCTGAAGTGCTTGTAGGATTGGAGGTCGCGAATGGACTAGGTGGTTTTGTATAATCGCCATGCCTTATCCCTGACACGGAATAGGGTGATGAGGTCAGATGTGATCTATGGGTGGTGGTGCCTTTTTACTTTAACTTTCCTGAGGGGTGCATGGAGGTCCCATGTACATTGGAAGATGTCACAGAAATGTGATAGGGCAGTGTCGACGTCTGTTGCGGAAAATACTGGACACCAATCTGCGTGTGTCAGGTCATGCTGCAGGGCAGGTATGTTTAGGAGGTGAAGTAAGTGGGACAGGATAAATTTGGGGTGTGAGTGCCGGGTCTGAATTTTGCAGATGTAGTAAGAGGCGCAGTGGTCATTGAGAGCATCAGAGAGGTTGCCAGCTGAGGAGATTCTGTGAGGATAAGATCCAGTCCAATAGGGTGCGATTTGAGGAAACGGTGGTTGAGGTGAGTTGGTTCCTGGATTAGCTGGGCGAGATTTAGGGCTTCCACCCCTAGCGCAGTGGGTTTTGCGGAGCGGGACAGCCAGTCGAGATTGAAATCACCTAGTAATATGAGCTCCCCTCTTGCGGTTTTAGTGGAGATTTCCGAGATGGTTTTGACAAGGGAGTTGGGGGAGGTCTTTGGTGAGGCATACAATTTAAATGACTGTTTACATTAAAACAAGATGAAGGTAATGTATTCCAAAATGTTGATGCCTGCACAGAAAAAGCACCATTCCCCCATGGTAGTTGAGATCGTTGAGATTAGAAAACGTGAACTGAAAGAAGATCTTAGTACTCTACTTTCTTTTCTAAACACTATTCGACTGAAGAGTGGAGATAAATGTTTGTTCTTATTATATTATCTATGCAGCAACCAAGGTTATATATGAAATTTAACTTTGGAGGTAACATATCAGTTTCATTGTATAGTATAAAGTGATGAGTATTGTATGGCTTGAGTGTAGCAAAAACGACACATAGTATTAAATGTCTTAGTTATTAAGTTTAAGTCCGCACCAGCATCTCCCTTAGTGGCTCACCCTAGAGAAGCAGCAGCCTCTTTTAGTCCATATTTTAGCAAGTAATTAAGTAAAATTTTATTTATATTAAGCGCCCTTCCCAAGCTCAGGGCGCTTTTACAATAAGTCAGTTAAAATCACATTTCAAAACAATTAATCAGACAATCATACAATTCACTTATTATGTACAGGCAAATGCTAGGGCAAAAAGGAACGTTTTTAGTTTTTTTTTAAAACTTTCAACAGTTAGGCATTCTCATATCTGACGTGGTAGAGAATTCCACAGGGTTGGTGTCATATAGGCAAAAGATCTACCTCCAGACGTCTTTAGACGTACCCTGGGAATCTCTAGCAATCCCTCGTCAGAAGAGCGAAGAGAATGGGCAGGACAGTAAGGCACCAAGAGCTCTTTCAGGTAGTGAGGTCCCAAATCATGTAGGGCCTTAAAGGTCAATAATGCGACCTTGAAGGTGATCTGCCACTGTATTGGCAGCCAGTGCAGATCACGCAGCACAGGTGTCATATGGCTAGATCATGAAACTCCCATCAACAACCTGCCCGTCACGTTCTGCACAAGCTGCAAGCAGCGGATATCCACCCCCAGCAGCCCTAGATAGAGAGCATTGCCAGGGACACTGGTTTACCGGGATTGAGAAAGGGCATATTCCATTTTGCACATTGTAAAAAACGATATTGTCACCGGTGTCTGCTAAGCCAAAATCCGGTTTTACTGGTGTTTGGTTTTGTGTACTTTATTTAACAATTTTTATCTCTACTAACATGCGTCTTAGTAATTTTGATCTCCACTATTACACATCCTTCCATCCTTATACCAATTTAAAGTTATTTTAGGTACAAGATGTGATGGCAGCAGCAACACTACAGCCCCATCCCTAAGGTGTGGTGGAAGCAGCGCTACGGACCCATCCCTCAGGTGCGATGGCAGCACCAACAGTACTATGGCCCCATCCCTCTGGTGTGATGGCAGTAGCAACAGCACTATGATCTCCCTCCCTCAGGTGTGACAGAAGTAGCAGCACTGTGGCCCCCATCCCTTAGGTGTGATGGCAGTAGTACTACATTCACCATTCCTTGGGTGTGATGGCAGTATCAGCACTATGGCCCCCATCTGTCAGGTGGAATGACATCAGTACTACATTCCCCATCTACCAGTGGTGATGGCAGAAGCACTACAGCCCCCACCCCTTCGGTGTGATGGCAGTAGCAACAATGCAGTCCACATCCCTCAGGAGTGATGGCAGTAGTGACAGCACTATGATCCCCTTTCTTCAACTCCCACAACCCACATGCACAAGTTACAAATGACTTAGTCTCTTTGCTTGTTAGAACTCAGTTGTGAATTAATCTGAACCATCACCGCTAAGGTGAACTACCTTTGTTTTTTCCTATCTATAATTTAACTGCCTGAATTGGATTTCTGCCTGTGACACTGCTGACCAGTTTTAAGGAACAGACTTGTGTGTTGGAGAGAGATAGCTGGTGAGTGAAGGCTTGAGTGTCCAATGACCACTCACCTTCTCTAGGGAGGGAGGGTGGGTTCATGGCTCAGCATTTGCTGACCTCTGGTTGAGGCCAGAGGCACAACATGCCAGCCCTCACTGCAGGAGGGAGCATGATGGATGCCGGCTTGTGCCTTGACATCATGTGGCCTGTCATGCTCCCAAGAAAATGGGAAAGCACCCGCTGACTAACTGAAGGATGGCTGTTGGTCCCTCCTAAGCCAGAAGCCCCAGACATTTGTCCGTTCTGACCCTGCGATGCCCAGGATACACAGGAAGCTCTTTGGGGCAATTCTCCTCCCCTGGCAGCCACCCACACGGGTAGGGGCACACTCATTGAAGGGTTACTTTGGGTTACCTAGTAGCACAGCAGTAAGGGGCAGTGGATGGTGGTCAGGACGCAGCAGTGGTGGTAGGGCACCTTGGCTGGCCTGAAGGAGTGGATGGCCAGGGGTAGGAGAAAAAAAAAAATGCTTGAATTTGCTTCTTTGAAATAAAGTGTCTTCACCCAAAAAATCCACAAGTGATTAGTGGAGGACCTTCAAATGGATTCATGCATCTCCCAGACATGTGGATGCCTTTTTTTTTTACTTGGTGACCATGAAAAGGGTGTCTCCCAGTTTTCATGTTTCTGTTCAGATGTAAGTTGAGCACTACTCTGCCCACCAGCATCATACAGCCCCTGGGGTCTTACCTACTGTATGCCATTGACTGTGCTTTCAAAATCCACTGACCAAACATAAGTGCACTTAAATAATTAACATTTGCTTTTTGCTGAAGCAGTCTATCAGAAAACTTTTTGTTGTCACAAAGACTGAAACAGCTGGTGGGAGAAAAGGTGCAAATGATCCAATTCACCTAAATGGGGTGCTAACTGTAAAGTCTTTTAATAAGTAGTAAGGCAGTTTCTTCTTTGTGAACATACTTTCATTCAGACTACTTTTCATTCAAACAACTGAGGATTTTGAATGGCCCTACTGATTATAAATTTGAATAAGCTAGTTGGTAACTGTAATCCTGCATTTAGAAATCTACAACCTAGATGCTCATATGCAAAGAATACAATAAAAACCTGTCTAAAATCTAAAAACAAGCTTATAAAACACACAAAATGTATCTGAACATTTATCTTTACCTATACAAAATCATTGCAGCCACGTAAAACTCAGGTAAATTACATGGTACCCTGGCTACTATTCTATGATGTAGTAAACATATATTGGTATTTTTTTTATATTCTTTGCAAAGCAGGTAAGGCCCACTAGGCAGAACTGTCTGTTTTCAGGAGTGACCTAGAAACACTGGGGAGGTTAAGTGACTTGCTTGGAGTCACACAGTATGCAAGTGGAGGTTGTGGGAATCAAATCCAGGTCTGCTGGATGTACCCAGTTCAATCACAGTTTGTTGCTCTAACCACTAGGCATGGGTGGTTACACTGAATGGCTGATTACAATAAAGCAGTGCGGGTGATTTCCTTACTGACTCTATATGCAGCAAAACAGAAAGAATGCAAAGCAAAGCAGCATTCATTTTAAGATGCTGAAATCTTGGTTAGCCCACTGGCTCATTGGTAGCAGTATTGCTTGCAATGCCAGCAACCCAGGGTCAGAAGCGACCCGAGTTGCTGGAGGTCTGGCCAGGGGAGTAGGATTGAGCATCTGGGGCACTGCTCTCCTCCTCCAGAAAGGGTGGGCTGCAGGTCCTGCTGCTTTACCACCACTTGTGTGGCCACGGGTTGTGGTACAATGGTGTTGCAGATTGACCAGGAGGGGAGGACGCTAGCCAGGATCTGGAGCAGTGGCATGTCTCTATGTAACCTACCTCCTTGGGTCTCCTCTAGTGCCAGTGCCCTCAGGGACAGAGACCAGAAAACCAGGAACAATCACCCCACATCGGCCACTGGCAGAAAGGACCCAGGTGCCCCAGACTTCATAACCAGACTCCATGAGGGACCCACTGAGCTGCCCAACACACACTAAGGGAGTATGGAGGGGTGAACTGAGGTCCCTTCCCTTCCCACCTGGGGAGGTACAATCCAGGCAGGATGGGGCAGGCCCACAGGAGCTCCTGGGGGTGAAGCTATAGGATACGCAACCTAGGGATCTCTGAAAAGTAGAGACTAATGCTGTGAGAAGGGGACATAGGAAAAGAAAATAAAAAAAATGTTAAAAGATGCTGAAATCTTAGAGATTCTGTGCAGTGACATGCAATTTTCGTGAGGCACCAGTACAAGAATTCAAAATCCGCAAACCAAGCAGGATTCCGTGATTGTTACCAGTGTTACCGGTAAAAATGGAAAACCAGGGTCCCTGGACATTGCAGTAATCAAAACGGCTGGTGACAAAGGCGTGGACCAAGATGGGAAGATCTTCCCATGGAACCAAGTGTTTCACCCGGGCGATGTTCCTCAGATGAAAAAAGGCAGATTTGACTACGGCCAACACCTGCATCTTCATAGTCAGGCTTTCGTCAAAAATCACGCCAAGTTTACGTACTTGGCCAGAGGCAAGAAGCTGCCCCCCCAAGATATAAACCCAAAGGTTTCCCCATCCAAGCCCCTATTGTCCTCCCTACAGGGTCCACAACCAACACCTCAGTTTTCCCTGAATTCAACCTAAGCCAACTAGCACTCGTCCAATCCTGAATCTCCAGGAGGCAGTTATTAAACATTGTGATGGAATCTGATTCCTGATCAGGCTTAAAAGACAGGTAGAGCTGAGAATCATCAGCATAACAATGAAAACTCAGCCCATACCATCTTATAAAGTACCCCAATGGAAGCATATACATCGCAAATAACATAGGAGACTGCACCGACCCCTGCGATACCCCACAGGGCAGCCAATAAGGGGCCGAGGTGTAAACTCCAGACACCGCTCTCTGAGATCTGCTCTCCAGAAAAGATTGAAACCAGCTGTGGACTGCTCCCCTCAGACCACAGAAAAAATGCAGGTGGTCAAGCAATACCCCATGATCCACGGTGTCAAATGCTGCTTAGAGATCCAAGAGAGCCAAGATGGAACGGGTCCTCCGATCTCTTGCCATCAGATCATTCAATACCCGAACAAGAGCCGTCTCTGTACTATGCCTTTTCCTGAAGCCAGATTGGAGAGGGTCATAGATATTGTGGTTGGACAAATGATCCTCCAGTTGCAGAGCGACCACCTTCTCAATAACCTTCCCTACTAAAGGGAGGTTAGAGACTGGTCTATAATTTGCTGGGCAGTCGGGGTCAAGAGAGGGCTTTTTCAACAGGGGGCATTCTACCACCTCCTTTAAGGGATCTGGAAAGATCCCTATCTCTAATGACACCACCACTATCCCAGCCAGGACTGGGCTGATAACATCTACACACCCCACCACCAGGTGAGTAGGGCCTGGGTCCAACTTACAGTAGGTAGGTTGCAGAGTCTGGATAAACCTCACTATATCTATTACTGCTGGTAGTCTAAAGGTAGGCCAGTACAACTGGGTGTTAGTACCACCCAATTGATCAGTGCAATGTCCAATAGAAGGACACTGGCAGATCTCATCCCTGATGGTGGATACTTTGTCAGCAAAGAATTTCGCAAACTCCTCACACTGTACCTGTGATAATGCTCTACCAGTCTAGAGACAGACTGGATTGCACAGTCTGTCTACAGTCCGAAAGAACTGGGATGGTCTATTCCTTGCTGCAGCAATTTCCCTGGACAGGAACTCTGCCTTCTTATGGGAAATTGCTGATTGGTAGAATTTATAATGTTATATTGCTGATTGGTAGAATTTATAATGTTCTAACAATTCAAGTCTATCCACCTCCCATTGAGTTTTCCACCAGTGTCTTTCCAATCTTTGTCCCTTCTTCTTCCACTCATGGACCTCCCCATCAAACCAGGGAGCCCCTAAGTGAAGAGTATGGGGACGAACACGAATTGGAGCAATGGCATCCAGGGCCTCAGTCACAGCCCTATTATAGGCTAAGACCAAAAGCCCTGGATCCATGCTATCCCTTGGAAAATCCGAGAAGTCCAGTTCTGTCATTAGGCCTTCTGAGGTAACCCCTCTTAAGGGACAGAACTGTACTAACTCCCTTGGGGCAGGCCTATTTCGGGGGAGCCGCAAATCTAAACCTCAGGGCATGATGGTCAGACCATCCAACTGGCTCCACCTCCACATAAGATATTTCCATCTCCAGATGGAACACCAAGTCCAATGTATGCCCCCCCCATGGGTTGCAGAGGTAATTACTTGTGACAGGCCCAATGAGTCCATTAATTGGAGGAGGTTTTGACCAAATGGCGAGAGTTCATCATCGACACAGGCATTGAAATCCCCCAGAATTAACCATCTGGGAGATTCCAATACCATATCGGCAATGAAGTCCACAACCTCCTTCAGGAACTCCCTCTCATCCCCTGGTGGATGATAGATTAGAAGGGTCCTGTAGCCTGCACCTGCACCCATTATGCATTCAAAGGAGTTGGTATCACCAACTGGCACTTCCCTTTTGCCACCCTTTAACCCACTGAGTCCACTGATTCCATATAGGAGATCCAGGCCTTTTTCCAACATGTGCATTTTCCCTGGTTTTCTGAGAAGCAACAAGCTCTGCTTCCTCAACCCATCTCAGTGTCTGAAGTAGCTCAGGGTATTCAGTCCTTGTCTTGGGACAAAGCTCCCAGCCCAGATGGGTTTTTGCCTAACTTTTACAAAGCCATAAAAGATTGCCTGGTCCCTTATCTAGTTTCCTTTTTTAATGAGATTTTTGATAAGGGCTTCCTACCCCCGGAATTCCAGGAAGCATTGATCTCTGTTTTTCCAAATCCTGGGAAGAATATAGAATTGATTTGTAACTACTGGCCTATATCTTTGTTAAATTCAGATGTTAACATACTAGCAAAATCTTATCTGGCATGGTTAAGGGAGTAAGGAAGACACACATTGTACCAGAACAGACTGGATTTATTCCAGGAACACACTCCGCAGACCATTTACATAAACTAGCGTATTTGTCTGCGTCTAGGGATCCCAGAGTGCTGGCTATGCTGGTGTATCTCAATGCAGAAAAGACTTTTGATAGGGTCTCCTGGGTTTACTACTTTGAGTCTGTCAGCATTTGGTTACCCACCTGAGTTCATCAAATGGGTCTAATTGCTGCACCCAGCCATAGGTCCGGGTTTACTGTAATGGTTTTGCATGTACTCACAAAGAGAAGGCAAAATGGTACACTTTCCTATTTACATAGCACCATATTTCTTTGTTAACTGCTGGCTTTCTGGGATTTCAACAGAGACTATACAAAATAATGTTGGGCTATTATCTGAAACATTACCTGAAAAAAGAAAAGTCACTCTTCATCTTCTTGATGAGGTTAAGTATTTTCCATTTTTAGGTCCATTCCCCCAATGTGCATCACCAATCCCAGCAGTGGTGAGCAGTAAAGGGATAAACATTCCCTCTATGAATGAGCTGATCCAAGGATATTCCTTTATGTACGGTATACACAACTAGATGCTAATTTTCACATGGCTCACTCCTAGTTAGGGCCTTTAAAGGGAAAGTCCCCTTAACCTAATTTCTGTGCATCTCTGTAGTTTATAGGCATGCACAGTGATTCCCACTCTTGCATCCCCTTACTTTCATCCTAATTTAAATATAATTGAGGTTGCTTAACTTTATTTTGCCCTGGTGTGAAAACCTGTTTGTCTTCATTGCAAAGGTTGTGACCCCACCCATGAAAGACATCATAGGAGTTGATGAGGCATGCCTCACAAACAAGAAGAAGTTATACTTTCATTTGGTTCTGCTACTGTCTTGTGAAGTCCATGTATTCTCTAAAAGCATTTATTTCTAATTCAGATACACTTTAAACTACAGGAAATAAGCAGGGAACTTACTATGCCTTGAAAGTTTTAAGGACATTGTAAGACAAGAACATATGGACTGCAGAGGACAGCAATAACTAATACAATATAACTGCTGAAGGCTTTAGTACTAAAATATCATAAAATTCAAGGATGCCTTACATGAGTCAGGTCATGATCTTTGCAATTGAGTCAAGCAGATTTTCATACCAGATTTAAGTATCTTTATTTACATTGAAATCTTGGTAAAACTAGGAGGGTACAATAAAGGAAATCATTATTCATGCCTGCAAACTACAGAGGTAAACATAATAAATGTTTGAGGGGATCTTCTCATTAACTCCTAGTAGTGCCCTTCCTCTTTGACCGCATGACCATTACCAGAAGCTGGCAAGTTTTACTGTAAGTGGATTATAGATACTGTACACTATCTACTAACTGTAGAAAACATCTCAGTGAGGCCAACCTGTTGACACAGAGGGCTGAGGTGCTGGACACCTTACCTCACAATACGCCGATGACCCAGGGTTCGGGAATGGACTCGAGTCACTCGCGGGTTGGCTGGGTTGAGGAAGGATTGAGTGTCCACTAACAAATCTCCTTCCTCAGGGGTGGGTGGACTCAGCATTATGCTGCAGACTGACACCAGGTGGAGGCTGGGCATCAACACAGGCACAATGCTAGAAATGGGTGGACCCACACACAGGGCATACAACTGCCTCCGCAGAGGTGTAGACAGTCACTCTGCCCACTGCATGTGCATGGGTCCAGGGAGAAAATGAAAAAAAAAAGGTTCAGAGCTGACAGGCTCAATGATGGCAGACTGCGCCCGTGCCTCCCCCAACAATCTAGATGTTGGGCTATAGGAGTGGGTGGAGGCTGGTGCCCCATGCCACCAGCCTTGTCATGGGGGGGCAACCCATGGGGAATGGATGGTTGGGGTGGGTGTAGGGAAAAGCCTTGATGGTGAGACAAATCCCCTGCAAGGGAGGGTCCAGAGCTACCTGCCAGTGCCGAAGGATGCATACAGTAAGTATGAAAAAAAAAATAAGAAAACATCTCAGTGTTAATTGTAGAGTATTTTGTGATATACAATATACCTGGAGTAGTAGAAATTTCAAAATTGTTGTAACCCAGTCCTCTTTCTTAGTTTAACAAACAAACACATATTCCTAAATATGTCTATTTTATTTATTTATTGAAATATTTCACCCGGAAGGCACACTGAACAACACGTTGCTCATCTCCCAGTGTGACCGGGGTGGGGGGTATAAGTATATGAAGAATTAGACCTACAGTTTACCATTTAACATATCAATGTCTTGATAATGAGACAATTAGCAAGTCATTTGGGAATACATCATAAAATTGATTATAATCCACTCCAACCTTTGGGAACAGCTAAATTTGGTATTAAGGGATAAACCCTATGGCACTGGAGCTCATCCATTGCAGATTAAATTAGATAGGTTTAAAACCCTCAGAAGAAAGTACTGGTTAACGGTGAGAGTGGTTAAGATCTGGAATAGGCTTCCAATTGAAATAATAGTTAGCAGAACAATGGAATCCTTTAAGAAGCTAATTGATCAATATATGATCAAAAATAATATTCTGGGATATACATAAATCAATGGCAAGTATATGGATTATAGTTTTTATAAACTCTGAAAACCTATGAAACCTGTTTTGTTCTTGACCTGTGGAGCCCTCCTGAAAGAAAAAATACATTATCATAAACCAATACAGGATTAACCCCCCCTTCCCCAATGGGCCCCTATCCTTATTGTGGAATCTGTGGTTGTCAATTGCATTTACAGGGGTGTACACACCCATGACTGACAAGGGATGCCCATCTCCCCAATATCTGTATTTGGGATTCCTAAAGCCAAGTCTATCTGCTTCTGACTCCACCCATATTTTTAGAGTGTATGCATTGAACTCCTTTGGGATTTTTTCCCATGAACCTGGACCTTTCCCCTGCAGCAGCTCCAACCCTTGATAAGTCTCCTGCAGCCAATCTTGTTGCTCCACATGAAGAGGGCTTATCTGTCTTTGCATTTGCCTACACTCTAGGACTAATGGTCATCCAAGGTAATTGCCACTGTACAAAAGAGTAACACAGTCTGGCATCTGCTGTGGCATCATCAGTGGAGGCGGTGATCCTTTCAGCTGTCTTTACAAGGTACTGTACATTACACTGTAGTTGCTTCTGAACAATGGTTCCTTCTGCTTTCCCTATCTGAGTGGTCACTAACTCCTGTTTATAAATTACTACTGCTACGTGTACTCTGAAGTTGCCCCATTGTTGGTGGCCACTAAATGTTGGTTATAAATTATTGCTGTTACATGTACCCTGCAGCTGACCCTATCTCAATGGACACTAACGTCTGGTATTAAATTACTACTGTTAACATACATCTTGCAACTTCCCCTCTCTTGATGAGCACTGACACCTGCTTATAAATGATTGTTTTTACATGTATCCTGCAGATGCCCCTATATGGATGGCCATTAACTCTGGGTCTTTAATTACTGTTGTTTCACCTACCGTGCAGTTCCCCATTGGTTACCACTAATTCTTGCTATTAAAATGATGCTTTGTACAAAATTGGCTATCGTTTGAGAAGTGTCTTTTAAATATCTTTTTCCTTACCACTGACAGCATGCTTCCCATACTGGTGATTCTTAAATCTGCAGCTGAGCCAAATAATTGCTGGAACGGCCTGCTCAACCCATATACCCCACTTCTGTAAAAGTGATGTATGTTTCAGTGGTAATTCAGTTCACGCTGCCTCTTCCAATTGCCAGTGACTAGATCCCATTAGCTAGAGAAAATGAATACCCTCCTAACTCTGTACATTTGGCTTTGCTATGTCCAGGTTGGCATCGATGATGATACAGCACCTCAGACCCCACCAGGAGAACTACACTTGAACATGTGTATATCCTCCTTTGGCAGAGGTACTGTAACTCTCCAACCTGTAGACCACCTAACTATGGGAGAGGTCACTTTCTTTCAGTCACACAAGACCCCAATCATCAGTGGCTGTTCAGTGAGTGTTTAGAGAACTGAGATAGCCGTTATAATTTATAACACACTGTGTATTAGGGTCACTCTTTTCTGAAGGTCTTCCTTTAAAATTTTACTGAGCCACCCCAGACAGAAATAACTGGTCATTCTCCTGATTTTCATGTCTTGGTCCAGCCATCCATAGCATGGGTATGAGTTCACCAAGACGAGATCCTCTCATCAACCTACCCTGAGAGTGGGCCATCTGTGCATTCAGAGCATTATTGCAAAGAAAGACCAGCTTGAAGCATAGGTCAAAGAGATTAAGTTTAATGTAAGTGTGATCCAGGTCTTGGACAAAGCAAACAAAATCACTGGTGATGAATTAAAATTGGCAGATTACTCAATTTCTAGAACAGACAGGCAAAACAGAAGGGGTGGGGGTTGCAAGTTCTACATCTTGAAAAACCTGAGGGTTTCTGAGTCCACCTCCCTGCACACCACTGGCTCTTATGATTTCCATTCACTGGACAACTTGTTTGGCCAGGACAAAACCCTTACAGTCAGCACTATCTACATCCCCCAGTCATTGTTGTTGAGGGTCTTATTGCAATCTCTAAATTTATGCTAACACTGCTGGAAAGCTGAGAATGGCTCCTACCTGGTGATTTTAATATGACTTGATCTACCAATCAATAAAACAATGCAAATACCATTTTTTGAACCTAGGCCTAAACCAAATTATTGGTTACCCCACCAGGGATACCTGTAAGTGAGGATAAGAATCCATCCTAGCCTAGATCACAGCGTCAAACCCCTCAGATATCTGTAAATCTGAAGTACTCACAAACTCAGTTAGTGACCATAGTCCAGTCTTTTGTGAGCGGTCCGCTAGATTACCATGGACCTACCTCTGTACATGAATTCCAGGTGGCTTGGTTAACATAAACTTGGAAACCTTTAACTCTGCTTAATAATCCAGTGTCTGGTCTTACCTAGAAACTATTGTGGATATAGATGCTGCCAACAATAGCTTTTGTCAAAATTTCTATAGCATCTGTTAATGCCTCTGCACCTTGAAATAACACAGAATATGAGGCAACAAACAGGACTGTGTCTCCAGGAAGCTTCTTGTGCTTTTTAAGTCAGAGAGAAAAATCCCTAGCTAATAACTGCACATCAGCAGTGCAGAAAGCCTAAATAAATCGCATAAAACTCTGCCTGACTTCTAATCAAGGGGACCTGAAAAAAATTTGTGGAACAATATTAACAACCAAATTGGTAGGTCTATGACTAACCAATCCTGGGCCATAGAAGGTAAAGATAGGGTATCATGTGTCAATAAGGCCATTGCCACTCTGTTTAATTACTTCTTTGGTGACAATAAGTGTAGAAAGATTTCTCTAGACTCTCTCCATTCTTGACATTCACTCAGAAATTCAACCAGCTGCACTTCCATTACATTTGCTTTCAAATACCTAACCATTAAATGGGTAGCCAAATACCTGAGTCACTCCAACTCTAAACCTGTGCATGTTCCTGATGGGATTGACTGTTTCTTAGTCAAATTAGCTAGCAAGACACTGTCTTATCCTACCTACAAATGTTTTTTTTTTTTCCTTATGCACTGCTACTTATCCAAAAGTGTGGAAGATGGGGGCAACTATTCCTGTACAAAAGTCTGGATGGTAGTTGGAGGCAAGGGCCCGGATATTCAAACTGCGCCATTCTGAGGCGCAAGCCCTTGCGCTGCACAAAATAGTTGCGCAGGGGTGTGGCTGGGGCGATATTCAAAGGAGTTGCGCTATTGAGCAACTCCTTTGAATATCACCCCCCAGCCACAGCCACTGTGTATGGCGCAGTGGAACTTGCACCACCACAAGTTGTCAGAGTTGAGCATTAAACTTGCGGTGGCGCAAGTACCATTGCGCCATGCACAAATTTCCGATATTCAAAAGGTGACATGCAAATGGGGCCATAATTCATGCAATGCCCAGACAGGGCCATTTGCATCTGATTATAGCCCCCGCTACGTACCGTGCTGTATAGATGCGCGCCCGATCCCGAGACTTGCGCCTGGCCCCCTGCCAGGCAGCAGCCATCGGGGACCGGCGCTACCTGCAACCCGATCATGGGCAGGACATGAAAACAACCCCCAAACATCTCCCAATGCCCGATCGCGGGCAGTATGTATACTGACAACCCCCAAACATCTCCCAATGCCCGATTGTGGGCGAGTATGTATACTGACAACCCCCAAACATCTCTCAATGCCCGATCGTGGGCAGTATGTATACTGACAACCCCCAAACATCTCTCAATGCCCGATCGTGGGCAGTATGTATACAAACAACCCCCAAACATCTCCAAATGCCCGATCGTGGGCGAAGCGTGAAACAACCCCCAGTGCCCGATCATGAGCAGAATGTAAAAAGACCCCCCAACCCAAATATCTCCCTGGTGGTCCAGTGGACCGTAATACCCGATCGCGGGCAGAATGTCAGTAACAACCCCCCAAACATCTCCCTGGTGTCTAGTGTCCCCCCACAGCCATTAGTGGCAGCTGCTGTGTTGCACCCTGCAATACAGCAGCTCACCTGTGGGTGGCCCCTCAACTTGATCCTTTTTGGCTCAAAGTTGTGCAGGCGCAGGTTGGGGTTGTGCTCAGACAACCTCTGCACAACCCGACTGAATATCGGGTTGTGCATTTTACATGGTTCCTCCCCCTCCTGTTGAGCATGCATTCATTTGCATTGCGCTGTTGCTCAACCTGTTTTCAGTGGCACAACTGCCTCCTGCTGAATATCGCAGAATGGCGCAATGTAGGACTTGCGCATGCGCAACCCTGTTGCGCATGGCGCAACCCTTTTGAATATCTGGGCCCAGATGTTTTAGACCAATGTCTCTTCTGGCTCCCCTGTCAAAAGTTTAACAATAGCTTTCAAACAGACTTCAGGGTACATCCTTGAAAATGGCCTGTTGACCAGTGCCCAACATTTTTTTCTGCCCCCAACATAACAAAGAGACTACCTTGGTGAGGTCCACAGACTTTGTTCAATGAACATTAGAAATGGGTACAATTTGCAGCCTCAGTGTTGATAGAGATCACAAAATCATTTGACCTTTTATTTATTTATTTATTTATTTATTTATTTATGTATTTATTTATTGTTTATTATGATCTTGTATTGAACAACTTTTGAGCATGAGCTCATTACATAGGTTTCACATCAGAGAAATTTAACATAGGTTACAACACAGACCAAGAGATTTACAGCAAAACAGGGTATTACAAGTATATACAGTAGTACATCAACAACTGGCATTGTACAATGTATACCAGAGAGCAGGTTCAGTGAATAAAGTTCTAAGCACACATAGTATTAGAGTAGAAGGTAAAGCATCCAGGGGCTTTGTCAGAGGATAACAGAAAGGTTGAAAGAGGGGAAGAGAGTGAGAAGAGAGCAAGGTAGGCAGCCAGGGACCTTGTCAAGAAGAAAATAGGGAGAGCAGGAGGGCGATGATGCAGGGGGGGATGGAACAGAGGGAGGTGATGGGGAGAGAGGGGGGATAAGTATGGCAGGGATAATGGTTGTTGGGGGGCTGGGGATGGGTAAGTGGAGGAGGGATAGAGGCTTCTGAGAGGGGAGGGGGTAGAGGTGAGGTGTAGACTGAGTGAAAGGGGAAGGAGCAGCTAGTGCTAGTGCTATAGGGAGTTTAGTAAGTGTGATGCATGTAGAATCAGTGAATATATGAGGAGTACAGTAAAGATAGGCTCAGCTTGTCAATCACAAACTATGGATCCAGGCTCTAACCTGTCCCAAATTTTCCCCAGATGTCACCAACTGTTATAAAACTTATCTGACCCACTGGATCCACAGGACCACAGTTGACAACTCTCTATCTGACTTTTGTCAAATCTTCTGTGGGGTCCCCCATGGATTCTACTTTTCTCTCTGTTATTGAATTCACTGTCTAACACCTTCTCATCAACTGAAACCATTATTTATGCTTACAGTGCAGTCATCTTTATTATGGGAAATACCTGGATAACGTGAACAAAACTATTCAGAAGAACGTTCACTTACTCCAGGCTTGGATTGCAAAGAACAGGTTGGTCCTCAATAAAATCCATGGTTTTCATGTGTGCTCATAAAAAGTCTGAGTTCCTTCCTCCAACTGCATGATTTGGATGGTACTGAGGTGGGGCATGTTTAAGGGGTTAAATACCTACAAAGGAGTCACCACAAGGCAATACAGTAACCTGCAGTAGGTGACAGGTCATAAACTACTGCATGACTAAAGGGATTAATTGTCATTGAAATGACACTGTTCCCTGCAGTATATTGTAGCATTTTGTGATATGCTACAGCATTACTGCTTTGCATCCTGACTGGTACCACTGAAGGTTTGTACTTGGACTGCTTTCTAAGTTTCAATACCCATGTCAACAATCTGGTAAAAATAGTACATCTGAGACTGGGTTCTCTATACCGAGTTGCAAGGTTCCCATTTCTGGATGCAAAAAGACTGTTTGCCCATAGCCTCTTGTTCCCTTTAATTGGTTACAGTTCCCTTCCTCATGTTCCTACTCCTGCCAGAGTTCTCTCCAATGTGTGCATTATCTACAAAAGTTTTTGTCATTTCCTTATTGGCTTGCTGTATGACACCCCTCACTGTCATCTGCATACCACTGCTTCTTGCCGATCCCTCAAAGATTGCCCTGGCCATAGTGTCTGGTGGTGTTCCTCCACAAGATGTGCTTGGGAAAATTCCCTCATATGACTGAGATTGTCCAACACTAATTCAGCTTTCTGGAGACACATTCCCAGTCTAAATTTACATTCAACCCTCCCTTGAAGAAGACTTCTGCTGGAGAGAGAGGGTTAGTCCTATCGGTCCTTTCAGACCCTTATCCTCTCTCCTCCCAGTTGGAAGTAACATACCTACCTTCTGCTCCAGACTCAACCTTTTATTGAGTGACAATTTGCACTGTGATTGTTTCTAATCATCTAAAGTTTTGCCTTACCAATGTTTTCTGTCTACTAATATTCTCTGTATTTATTATTGAATTATGTATGTTCTGTGCCCTGTGCTAATATATATAACTTGTTGTTTGTGAAAAAGGACTATGTAGCTTATGTCACTCTCCAAAATTAAAAATGTAAATAAAACATAAATGAAATAAACATAATGGCTTTTTGACACACTGCTATGATATGGACTTTGTTACTGGTCTCCCAGCTGCCTGCATGAAATAATTTACTCCAACCCTATTGTCTACAGTCTCTCAGAAGCTTGAAAGGCCAGAGGGGTCACTTCATTTAAAGGGACACTGTCACCCCCCCCCTTAGGTTTCAAAGTGTCCCTAATTTAAAAAATATATTTTATGATTGCTAACATTTTGTAAAGATTGTTTACGTAGCTGTTAGTTTGATTCTGACTCTTACTTTCTTTAAAAAAGTAAAAACCAGACCACCCAACATACTAGTGTTATCATACCAAAACAAGTTTGTTTACATTCCTTGATCAACTCCAAAATGCATCTTTGCTGAACTTGGGAACACCCACAAAACAGTCTAGCCCCTCACGATGCAGTAGGAGTTCAGGAGGCTACTGCCTTATGAGTGACTGCACTGTTTGGGTGTGTTTCTAATGCTCTGAGAGCATGTAGTAAGAACAGAACCAGGATTGTAAACACAAACAAGGTTGTTTATAAATATACATTGCCATGCATTTCAGTTCTATTGAGTAAGAAGACAGACAAAACAAACTGCAACATCAGTGAATTTTAGAGAGGGTAAGCAATCATACAATGTGGGGTTTCAACTAAAAATAATATAACGAAACACAGGTTGACAGTGTCCCTTTAATGGCAAAGTGTGATAAGCTGGGGCAGGCTTTCCTGTTTCACTTTTGAATCATGTAGTATGAACCATACTGCTCATGTATTTCGGCCATTAAGTACTCAGAGTTTGATACTAATTCAGAGACTCAGAATATTCCCAAAAAGACGTGTAGGTGAATAATGCTTATTACACTGTTCTGTCCTGATGTGCTGCAGTACTTAAGGTACTATTTCAAAGGGCAGTAATAACTTCAACAGTAAAAGAATAAGGATACAGTATTTTAATTGACCTGCACAGGTAACCGCTATAGCCTCCACTGAGGTCCAGATGAAATCACCACTTGGCCTTCTCGGGCCACTGATTGATCTGCGTGTTTACTGTCTCAGGTGACAGCCCACTGTCCTACCACAGAACTCAGTGATCTTTGGGTAATGCGCATCTCACTATTGAGAGACCAGGAGGGCTCATTCTGAATGTTCCTGTACCTTACGGTATGTGATGCTTAGCAAATGAATAACTGAAGAAGGGGATACTTGTTTCAATTTTTTTTGTTAGTCTCCACCGTTTATTAATTCATAATTGCCCCCTAATCCCCAGCTTTAGTAGAAAACAGGAGCTCCTACTTGGCATTGAAACTTATTGTTACTACCTACTATTACTAAGCAAAAGCTTGTTAAAGAAAATGAAGCAGAGGAATGCTTCTTGTCTCTCTTCCATAGTTCTTGCTGTGATATCACACACACCATGTTGCACAATACCAATCATGGTTTTGATGTTGTACCAATGTGGCTTCATAGAGCTGTCATAGGGACTTTGGCTGTAGTATTGGTGGGCACAATGAACACCCCTCTGGAAGCGGGCCTGTTTGCCAACACCCCTGAAGGGACAGTAGTATGGCCTTTGCTCAAGAAGCCATTTTTAGATCTAAACAAGCTTGTCAATTTTATTCCAGTCATCAACATAAAGTGTGAACAGGGTGTGATACTTAAGCAGCTGGTGAATCACTTTGAGGCAAATTATGTCCTCAAGTCATTCTAGTCTTTCTGTAGGCCCCACAGTATAGAAACTATTCTAGTCAGGATGCGTAATAATTTTCACTTAGTGAGGGATAGAGCATACATGACCATCTTGGTTCTCCTTGACTTGTCCATGGCATTCAACACTGTTGACCACCAGGTTTTCAATATGAGGCATGAGGAACATGAAGAAGTAAAAGAGATCATGCTTAAATGTTACATGCACTTTCTGGTAGAGAATGTACAGTAATTTGTGGGCAGACTTAACCACAACCAATAGACTTAGACTGCAGTGCTCTTTATGGATCTATCCTTTCTCCTGTTCATTTTGGGGAGTACATGCTGCTAATGAGTGAAATTTCTAGGAGCTAAAACGTGTTTCATTGCTCTGCTGATGATACTCAGGTACACTGTATTTGTCTTTTGCTCCTGACAGGCCAGGTCTCTGCTGATTCTAAAAAAGCGCTTGACAATGAGCATAAAGTAGATGGTCTCCTATTGGTTTAAATTCTGTCAGGACAGTTACTGGTGGTAGGATCAGATTGGCAATTGTCTGCACATCAGTGTGACTTCAGATATTACCCTTGCTGGAGGGTGTTATCCTTGGTAGCTACTTGTCTTTTGAGTCTCAGGTGTCAATAGATGCCAGGGGATGCATCTACAGTACCATCTGGAAAACATTGCTGGACTCCACCCCTATCTTAGCACTGCTGAACAGTCCACATTAGTTCATGCTATATGACTGGCGGCTGAGCTGACTATCATATCAAAACTCTGATTTGAACACTAAGAGAATCTCACTCCACTTTGGGATCTAATAAGATAGTTGCCTTTTGCAGCACAACTCATACATTAATAATTTCATGAACTGTCAGATCTGACAGGGGTAGGTCTCTTGTTTTAAGTTATGTATGCCATAACTGGTAGCACCCCAATGAGAGGAGAAATTTAAGTTTGTGAAAGTACATGGGTTGAACTGCTAATTCTGGCTTTGCTTCACATTAAATCTTGCCTACTGTTTAATGGCTTATCTAGTAATCTTACTGGTTGTGTGCAGATAGTCTTCACTAAACCTGTGTCTTCCATTTGGAAGACAAATAATAATACTCCATCTCTTGAGAATGGAGGTACCATCACTTTGCTGTAAGGGATCTATGTTAGAATTATGGATAAGACAGCATGCTGCAGTTAGGCAGATCAGACCACATGGGGAAGAAAAAATGAGAGGTCCAAACTTTTTTTCTAAATTTGTGGGAGAGGATTAAGGGGCTGATCCACAAACAGGTACTTCACTGCTCTCCACAAACAGGTAATTCACTGATAGTGCAGAAGGGCTTGTGTGTCTGTGGGTTTCCCCCTACACGTGTGCTGCTGATTTGTTTAAAATATTTTAACATGCTTGGAGGTGTGTGGACCCAGGAACTGGGTGCAGTGATACAGAAAGCAGAGGGTGGGCTGTTTAAAATGTTTTAACATGCTTGGAGGTGAGCGAACCCGGAAACTAGGTGGAGGGAATTAGAAAGCAGAGTGAGGGCTGAGATATGGTTAAGGCCAGATGAGCTGGTGCTATTTGGTGGGCAGCAGGACAATGTGGCTGCAGCCAACTGGGCTTCTGTAGCCGCTTCAAATTACCTAGGAGGCCAAGCAACCCCTCACAAGAATGACTCCAAAGCATGAGCACCACAAAGCAGGAGTGCAGCATCTAGTGAAAGAGCGATGCATCCATTTCATCGACACCCCGATGGCGAAACAGGAAAAAAGACCATGATGGCGACATTCGAGGTAATGGTCCTTTTTCTGTGTTTCGCCTTCCCCCAGTGTTCTGCTCCCTCCCCGGACCAACTCCAACCTGGAGTTGGAATCCTAAAGTCCAGGGGTGCAGGGGGCAGAGCCCCCAGCATGGGGGGTGTGGGGGGCACAGCCCCCCACAGAAAACACCCATAGACCTGGCAGCACAATACCTGCATCTGTATTGTGCCATCATTGTGGGGAAGGTTGGCATTGTCGCAGACTACAAAACTTGGTGCTTCCATGAAAGAGGCATCTGGGATGACAGCTGGGAGGACCACAGGCCATGCTGGTCAGGACACTGAAGGAGAGTGCAGTACAGGGGTAAGGAAGCACAGCATAGGAGTACCTAGTTAGAGCCTAAACACTTTATTGCTAACTACCAAGGTAAAGGAACAACAATCCTCTAGCTAGCAACCTTTCACTAACCAGCAGGAAAAGGGATTTGCAGCAAAACCCTATCAAGGGTCAACCTATTTTTGAAATACAGACTGGGGACAGCAGAGACATATAGCTGGGCTGGTAAAGTCTGATTGGCAAAGATGTTTCATAGTTATTTTACAAGTTCATAAGGCCAAAGCCCATAGTGAACTCGCCACCAAAACTAACGGTGGTATTTATATTTTGTTTCCTCCATATGTTCATCCAATAAGATCTTAAAACTATGCACAGTATCACTATCAGCAATGCTTGGCAATGAATTCCATATTGGTGGTTCCCTCTGTGTAAAAAAACTCTATCTTTGTTGGGTTCTATTAACTGGGCATTTGATTTTATCTTTGTGTGATCTGGTATTATTTTCACAATCCTGTTTTTCTAGACATATAACATCAAGTGTGTCACTGTTATGTAAGGCATTGTATATGTGTATAAGATCGCCCCTTAGTAACCTATACTCATGGGAGTATAAGTTCAAGGACTTTAGCCTGTCCTCATATGGGAGATGTCCTAGATGTTTAATTCTCTTGGTAGCTCTTCTTTGGACCCTCTCCATCACTCTCAGAGCACCTACAGTAGTAGGAGCACAAAATGGGGCACACTACTCCATGTGAGGCCTGATGAGACTTGTATACAGAGGCATCAGGACCTCAGCCTTCCTACTTTTTATATGCCGATGTATACATCCCAGAATAGAATAGCATTTTTTTTACCCATTCTTTTTGTATGAGCATCAAATTTGATATCATTGGTAATAGTTATACCTAGATCTCTTTCCTCTACGGTCGATTTAATTATTTTATCCTTTATAATGTAGTTTGCTCCCTGTTATTTCCAAAGTGCATCACTTTACATTTTAATTCATTAAATGTCATTTTATTCTCATCTGCCCAGTTACAAATAGTATATATACATTCCTGAAATTTAGAGACTGACTCTGGGCTGTTGACTATACAGGCAATTTTACAATCATCTGCATACTTTCCCATCCAGACACTGTTACTCACTCTCATTGTAGAAATACGTATATTAAATAACAAGGGACCCAAGACAGAACCCTGTGGGACTCCATTAGTCATGGGACCCCAGCTAGATTCATGTCCACGTACCACTACATGCTGTACTCTATCATTCAGCCATGAGCAAATCCACCTAATGATGTTATTACGGAATTTTAATTTACACAGATTTTACAACAAGATTTTATGTGACACTGCATCAAATGCCTTAGCATAGTCCAGAAAAACAACATCCA
This sequence comes from Neoceratodus forsteri, assembly GCA_016271365.2. Classification (NCBI taxonomy): domain Eukaryota; kingdom Metazoa; phylum Chordata; order Ceratodontiformes; family Ceratodontidae; genus Neoceratodus; species Neoceratodus forsteri. The sequence continues at coordinate 897,629,722 of CM057458.1, forward strand.
CTGGCAGACCTTCATCAAGAGCCTCACTAACTGGCTCAAAGAAGCTGATTAAATTGGTTAAGCATGATCTGACAGGTGTAAAACCATGTTGTGAGATATCACATGCTGCGGTTCTATGTATATGAGCCATTATTCTTGTTTTAATTATTATCTCCATCATTTTTCCTATCACAAAGGTCAAGCCAATGGGTCTATAATTTCCAACAAATTGTTTGTTACCACTCTTATGTATTGGCACAACATTTGCACGCCTCCACTCCTTTAATACAATCCCATTATTTATTGATGCATTGTATAGTACTGCTAAAGGGACTGCCAACTCATTTACCAATTTCTTTAGAAATCTTGGGGCTATACCTTCTGGGCCTGGAGCAGAATATTCCTTCAAAATCATTATGTTGTTCACCACTTCTTCTGTAGTGATAGATTCCAGTATTCCTTCATTATGTAATTGCTTGATTTCAATATATCCCTTAGGGATAAAAACATTCCGAAAGTAAATATTTAGCTCATTAGCCATATCAGAATCATTGGACACTACTGATTCTTGTATTTTAGCAGCCCTATAGGATTTTGGCTACCCCGAGTGATCCAATACAATTGTAAAAGCCTTTTTTAATCAGTTGCTAAACAAAATTCTAGTTCTTGTTTCCTTTTTTTTTTAATAAGATGTTTAGTCTTTTTAATCAGAGTTTTGTATTTTAAAAAATGAATTGTGTTTTGAGACTTCTTGTATTTTTGATATGACCTGTGTTTTTTTATTTATAACTTTTTTTATTTCATTTGTCCACCATAATGGAATTCTTTTTGAGTTTTTGTCAGATTTTATCCTTCATTGAACCCATATATTTACACAATGCATAATCTTGGTATTGATTATATCCCATTGATCTTTTAAGTTTAAATTTTCTGTCAATTCCAGAGCCCAGTTCCATTTACTCAGATAGTTTTTTATACTATCATAATCACCTTTATTGACGTCTCTGATTTTTGTTATTCCATTATTACTTCCTATGGTCATTGTATTTAATTTAAACTGTAATACATTGTGATCACTATCAACCAGTGGTGGCATGACTATTGGTTTAGAGTCGATATTATTAATATTTGTCAAGATAAGATTGAGTAAATTAGATTCCCTGGTAGGTCCCAGGGCTAGTTGTTCAAGATTATTCTGCAAAGAAAATTCCAGGAATCTTTTTTCCATAGTTCTTCTTACTTCTAGTTTAGTCCAATTGATATTTGGCATGTTAAAATCTCCCATAAGAATATACTCATTTGGCACTTCCATGCTTTCAATTGCACAAAGGAAAGCCATATTTTTATGGGAGTCCAGACTGGGGGATCTATAAACCAAAGCAAGGGTTATTTTCCTTTTATTTAAGTATAGATCAACCCAAATTGCCTCTGTATCATCATTCTGGAGCTTTTTAATTTCAGGTTTTATACTTTCAGTTACATACAGGGCAATACCTCCCCCTTTTTTCTGTTCCTACTCTTGACAAATTTAATGTATCCTGGTATATCAGTGTCCCAGTCATCAGTTGTAAACCAGGTTTCATGCACAGCACAGACATCAATTTGTTTCCTAGTGAGTATATATCTCAACACATCAATTGTATTATGCAAACGTCTTGCATTAAGTAACTGAATAGTTATGTCCTTGAGTTTCCTATGTTTATCATGTGTCTTATATGTCTTAGTTTTTTTAAAGTGTGTATTTGTTTTACCATTAGCCTGGTCTATGTAATACCTCCCACCCCCACTTATCAGTTTAAATAGTTTCTTATATATTTTCCCATATGTGTGCCTAGATTTTGTTTACCTTTATTATTCAAATGAAGCCCATCTTTACAAAAGTAGTCATTATTTATATGGAAATCTTCCCAATGAAATATATGTCCAATTCCTTGTTTTAGAGTCCATAAGCACAGCCAATTGTTCACCCTTTATAATTTTAATGTCTGATCATGAGTAGCCCTTGGTTTTGGCAGTATTTCAGAGAATGCAAAATTGCATCCTGTATCCACTAATTTATTGGTCATATCTACAAATTCTTACTTAATTTGCTGTTCATTCTGTGTAAATATATTATTGGCTTCAGCATGAATTATAACAAGGGAGTTTTGTGCTTCATAGTTCAAAATGTCATTTACCATTTTATTGATATCGGTGACTCTTGCCCCTCTAAAGGAATATAAGGTTATTGAGGCTTTCACCTCATTACATATATTTCTGTCTGGACCTTTGACTAGAGAATCTCCCAAAACAAATATTTTTTCACCCAGTAACTGCTCACTTTCCATCTCCATATTTTTGACACAATTTGGGTCATCTGTGCTCTCAGTCTGGAAGTTTAGGTCCCCAGTTTGTTCATTATTGTTATCACTACTGGGCTCCAAAGATACTAATATTGCACAGTTGCTAATTTCTGTTTAATTAAATCCTGTAGAGTTTATAATATTAAGCCCATCATCTGTATCAAGAGTACCATCATTAGCTATGGATGGTGGGGCTAGGGGATCAAAAGTATTTTGGAGGGAGATATTAAAGGCACCCATATTTTTCCCTTTCCTTCTTGTAGTAACTTTTGTGCTTTGTTCATGAAACCACTCTTGCTCTGTGTTACTAGTTGTTTCTTCTTTCCTAGTTCTTTTTTTTTTTTGTTACTGATTTTTGTTTCAGTGGTGTGCTTTTATTCACCTTTTTATTCTGGGTTAAAACAACTCCGCTGGAAGCAGAATTATCATTGCCTATATTTTGTTCGTGTAATCTATGTGACATATCTTTCTGGCTCTTTTCTAGCTCACTTAATCTTTTAGTGAACTCATTTACCATCAGTGTCAATTCAGCATTATCCCCGCACTTTTTGCATATATTTTACTCAGGTATAAACACTGAGGAATCCAGACTATACATACAGCATGATACACACTTAATTGTGATTGTCCCATCTTTGGTTGTAATGTTATCTTCCATGTTTTGTAAAAGCCTTCACCACTAAATAAATTCTAGTGTGAATTATTTTTTTTATATATTTAATACTTGTGATATAAACTGGTGGTTAACTAACTGCAAAATTTGTTATATAAGTGGCCCCTTGCTTCCTCTCTAAAATGCAATATAATGACTATGGTCCTATGTTTTGTGCTCTCTCTGTGAAGGTTTGATCAGTTTTCTGGAGTTTCAGATTACATCTAACTGTTCCCTAGAAGAAATGCTGTAGTCACAAAAGGTTATGCTCAATAGGGTTCAGACATTCCTATCTAAGATCAAACTGATTAAAACTTATAGTTATAAGGCTATAGATATACTAACCAGAGGGATCTGCTAGTTTCCTGACCCCGTACCAATGTTCCCCATCTGACACCATCAGTCAACACTGGCATCTGCTCACATTGCCTCTGCTCCACACTTGGCTCCATTCATTAGAGCCAAGCCAGAAATAGTGCACCCAGCTATGATGTCACCCTGTTGCCAAAGAGATGCTCGCACACAAAAATACCTCCCTGTGTGTCTAGGGCAATTTATATATACTGCCTTTAAAAAGGCAGTCTAGTTAACACAAGAATGGGCTAAACACCCTATTCAAAGCACTACAGTACCTGCTCCCAAATCCTTCTCCCTCAAAAATTGGGGTTCAAGAGAGACTCCCACAGGTACAAGTACCAACTGCTGTACTCAATACACTCACACCATAGTGTGTTCCTTTCAAATTCTCAGACAGACTGCCCAAGTACAAACAGGCTCACTAGAGCCAAGACAGAAATAGTGCACCCAGCTATGACATCACCCTGTTGCCAAGGAAATGCTCACACACTAAAATACCTCCCTGTGTATCTAGGGCAATGTATATAGACTGCCTTTAAAAATGCAGTCTAGTCAACACAAGAATGGGCTAAATGCCCTATTCAAAGCACTACAGTGCGCGCCCCAAAATCCTTCTCCCTCAAAAATGGGGGTTCAAGAGAGACTCCCACAGGTACAAGTATCAATTGCTGTACTCAATTTACTCACACCATAGTGCGTTCCTTGCAAATTCTCAAACAGACTGCCCAAGTGGGGGGGGGGCTAGGAGCTGGTACAGGCAGCAGGATAATTGGGAAGGTTGGAGAGGAGGGAAGTGAGAAGATCCAGTGGTCAGGATGGTGAAGGGAGGGTGTTCAGCTGTAATGGATATGTGGCTGCAGTCTTTCTGTGGACACTGTGGAAAGTAGGGTGCTGTCCAGTGTGCAGGAACCTACTGAAAATCAAGGCAGAGATAAGTTGGCTAAGATGGGAGTTGGAAGGGGGGGTGGGGGAAGAACAGTGGCTGAAGGGGCAGGTAAGGGCTGCCCTAGGGCACTTGGATGGCAGACACAGGTTGGATACAGGAAGGTTATCACAGTGTCCAAGGAAATCTCCTCCTCAAGGACACTGTGGAATCAGAGTGGTGGAATGACAAGTAGTAAAGGGAAAGGGTAGGCACATAAAAGCATCAGTGCAGGGGGTAAGAGGAATGAAATAGGGCGGGAGAACAGATGTAGGTTATGATGCTGGGGTGCCCTAATTGAACAAGTATGCAGAACTTGCCAGTTTAGGGCAACTGGAGGCAGGTAGGGGAGTAAAGGATTGAGGAAACACAGAGTCAACAGATGGTGGCAGGGGGAGAGAAGGGAGTGGCTTGGGGGGGCAAGAAGGAAAAGGTAACCAAGGTAGAACATATTTTGGGGGTATAGTTAGGGGATGGAAGAGGGAGGGTAGTTCAGTAGCAAGCAGTGCATAAAATGGATGGGAGGGTTGAGTTAAGGGATGGAATATGGAGGATATTGTGGTAGCAAACAAAGTAAGCCAGGATAGGATGAAAGCAAAGGGCACTGGAGAAGCAGTAGGAGAGGATAGTGATAGTACAGACAGGAATACATTCAAAACAGACAGAAAGCAGTTAATGTGGGTAGAGGCTGGTATACTAGGAATGGATAGAAGGTCAATGAACAAGCTTGAGGGTGACAGAAGGATGATTATCATTAGGGATTCCATAATTAGACGTATCCACTGGGGAGGATGGCAGACCCAAAGAATATGAGATTGGTGGTTTGTATAATGGGAATGGATCCAGGAAGGGAAAAACCAAGGATCAGGGAAGTTGTAAGGGAAATGAGTAAACATCCTATCTTGGACAGCCACCTGGAAACCAATGACTATGCAGGGAAAGAGGTGGAGGTGGTGCAGAACAGGTACATGAAGTTAGCAAGTACCTGCAAGGAATCAGAGAGTTCTTTGGCCTTTTCAGAGGTAATCCCTGTCCCCAGAGTCAGCAAAATCAGAAAAAGGAGGATTGAGGAGTTTAATATATGGCTGAGGAGATGGTGTAAGGGAGAAGGGTTCAATTGTATTAGGAGTTGGGGAGGTAAGTGGTCAGACAAAGGGCTATATTCAGAAGATAGACTGCACCTTAGTTGGGAGTGATTGAACATACTGGAAGACAAGCTGCAGGAATAGATAGAAAAATATCTGAGTTTAAACTGTTTAGGGGGAGAAGTGGACAAATGGACACAGAAATTTCAAGATGGAGAGGTCTAGTCCTCCTTCCAACACAGGTAGTAGCAATCGTGAGGAAGGGCGAAGGGGCAAAGGGGCAACCAAAGATGTGGAGGTGAAGGGGGAAATATAGGGGATGGGTAGGTCAAGAAAAACACAGGAAATAGACAAGGAGACACAGAGTTGAGGTGGAGGGTAGTGTCACTCGATGCTCGTAGTCTCGGTTACAAGATAGCAGACATGCAGGCCCTCTTGGTGGAGGGAAAGGTAGATGTGGGAGCAGTTACTAAAATCTGTACTACAGCACAACATGACTGGGACCTCTCAGACATAGGGTACAAGTTTGACAGAGGGGACAGAGGATTAGGCAAAGGAGGTGGTGGTGGCTTACTTCAGGGAGGGGATAACATGCACAAGGGAGGAAAATGAAAAGAGAAAGGTGGAAATGCTATGGATCCAGCACCAGAGCAATAGAGGAAGGAAGGGCAGGTTGGAGGTGGGTTACAGTCTGCCTAACCATGAGGAAGAAAGAGACAGCTAACTGTGTTTGCAGTTGCTGAAAGCAGCAGGAAATGGGGAGGTGGTGGTGGGGGCTATAATCTGCCTAAGGTGGACAGGGGTATACCAGCCACATACTGTGCCAGGAGTCAGGAGATTCTGGATGTAATACAGAGATGGTTCATGACCCAGAGAGTTACTGACCCCACCAGGGAGGGGGCAATCCTTGACCTAGTGCTCATAAATGTGGAGCAAGTACATGAAATAATGGTCAAGGAACCCCTGAGGGATAGAGATCACAGCACATTATGTTCAGTTTGGATATGAGAAGGGAGAGCTTCTCTACCAGTACCAAAACCATGGACTTCAGGAAAGCGGATTTTAAGAAAATGGCTGGGATGCTAAGGTTGCAATTAGAAGGCATCAAAGAGTACATGTGGTGGAACAAAAATGGGCCATCATCAGGAAGGTAATACTGGTACCACTATGGATTGTGTTACACTTAGGGGGAAGATGCTGCAGGCCAAATTACCCATTTGGTTCAACTCCGAGGTTTCCAGGCCAGTGATGGACAAGAGGGTGGCCTACAGGAGGTACAAGAGGATGGCTAGCAAAGTGCATAAGGAAGAATACCTGAAGTTAGCTAAAGTGGCAGGCAGGGAGGGAGCTGCACAAGCTAAGGCTCAGAAAGAACTGCAAGTAGCTGAAGGGATGAAGACAAGGGAGAAGGCCTTTTTTTGCTGCATAAGTGAGAAGATGTATAAGAAGGACAGGATAGTTAGGCTGAGGAAGGGGGATGTATAGGTCGAGGAAGAAAAGAGCAAGGCAGAGGTACTGAAGGAGCATTTCTGCTCTGTCTTTACTAGGGAAAAATATGTGCTGGTGTCACCTGGGGGGGAAGGCGGGGGGAGTGGGCACAGACATGGTAATAGAAGTGGACAGAGTGAGGGAGGGCTGCTAGCACTGAAAAAAGACAAGTCCCCAGAACCAGACAGCATGCACGCAAGGGGGTTCCACCATGCTGCATCAACAACTTCGTTGTTGAAATACAGCACAGCAACATCCCAATGTCATTCACCTGTTAGATATTTGGTGTGTTTTCTGAAGAGGGCTTTGCCCCCACAGCCTCTGATTTTGATATACTGTAACAAACTCCAAGTCGGAGTTTGTTCGGAGTGAGGGAGAAACATAGCAAAACAATGAAAGTTTGAAACCGGGACCATTACAGTGACAATATTAAAATTGTTTGAAGTTGTCGCTGCAAAGGTCTACATTGTCTGGATGTTGCTGTTTCAATGGTTTACCACCCAAAGGTACTAAATGAGCAAGAAGAGGAGCTTGTGGGACTGCTAGTGGACATCTTCAATGGATCCCTGGTGTTGAGCATGGTGTCACAGGACTGGAGAATGGTACATGTGGTGCCTCTCCACAAGAGTGGACCCAGGGATGACCCAAACAACTATTGGCCAGTCAGTCTGATCTCAGTCATGTTCAAACTCATTGAGACCATACTTAAGTAGAGATTGGTAAGATACATAGAATATAATGGATTCCAGGATGAAAGGCAACACAGGTTTGTGGGAGGAAGATAAGGTCAAATGAACCTGACTGCCTTTTTTGAATGGGTCATCAGAGCAGTGGATGGGGAAAAGGCAGTGGACATCATTTATCTGTACTTCAGCAAATCATTCAGTTCTGTGCTGCGTAAGAAGCTAATCAGGAAACTGACAGACCCCGGGTTAGGGAGAAAATGGTAAGGTGTGTAGAAAGCTGGCTAAGTGACAGAACCCAGTGAGTGGTGGTGAGGGATGAATTATCCAGCACCAGGGAGATTACCAGTGGGGTTTTCACAGGGATCAGTACTGGGGCTGGTATTGTTCAGTGCCTTCAAACATTAGAGAAGGCATAAAGGGCATGATTTGCCTATATGTTGACAACATGAAACTCTGCGGGAGGATGGAAACAACAGAAGGGATAAAGGACCTGCTGAAAGGCCTCAGTAAACTTGAGAGATGGATGGGGATCTGGCAACTTGGTTGCAATGCCAAGAAAGGCAAAGTGAAGCACATTGGGGCCAGGAAGCCTAGGATGGAGTATTACCATGAGGGGTTCCAGGTAACAGGCAAGTTCTCCTCTTCTCTCCTCTCCCAGGGAGGGATTTAGTGGTTCTGGGTGCTGTAGCGGCACCCAGTGGTACTGGGGTGCCTCTACAGCTGGGTTCACTTTGGATACGCATGGAGGAGGCAGACGCCTATGTAGGTCATGCAGGAGCATGTGACTTGACATGCTGGCATCATTGCATGTCCTCCTCCCAGGGTAGGACATGGAAAATCCCCCAAGAACATGTAGCATGAAGCCCCAGTTGTCCCACACTCTCCCTGGCCCAAACAAAGCCCAGCAGTGGGTGGGGGCTCAAGGGTGATGTGGTCTGTTCTTCCATCCTCTCCTGTGGAGGGCCCCTCCTTGAAGGGTAAGTCACAATCCTCCAAGTCCTGTCATTGTGGTGGCAGCCAGGTCATGGGGAGCTTGAGGGGGCCAGTGTAACAGGTTGAAAGGGGGTCAAGCATTCCCTCACCACTCCGAAGAGCATTAAGAAAATTGAAAGAAAAAGTTATTGGGGGGAGGTTTAGGAGGGATATTAGGAAGCTTTTTTTTCACTGAGAGGGTGGTGGCCACATGGAATGCACTGCTGGAAGAAGTGGTCTCAGTGAAGATGGTTGGTGGTTTTAAGAGGGCATGGGATTGGCATAACAGGAACCCATGAGACCTTGGGAGGAGTTATGAAGGAAGGCTTGATGGGGGAGCAGGGTCAATGGCATAAGCTAGGGACACTGCAGTAATTACAAGCAGACTTGATAGATCAACTGGTCTTCTTCTGCTGGCTCTTTCATATGTTCATATATGTGGGGCACCCTTTGGTATCGTGAAAGGGTGTGCATGCTGCCATAGCCAATCCCCAGGCCTAATACTGTACATGGAGGTGGCAAGGATAGTTGCCAGCAAGGGCATAGGGGTATGCTAATGCACCATTACAAAGATAATCTCCTTGGAACAGAGGGCTGAAGAGGGGTTGCTGGCTGTGCAGATCAAGACCCTGCTGTAGTGCTGATGTGCCCCCTTCTTACTGTATCAGATGTTACCTGTCCTCATGAGACCTGATGGGCCTTCCCTCAATCTGCTTCCATTCCTCCAAGCTTGCATGAAGGGCTGGGGTGCTTAACATTATTTGTTAATTATGAATGTGTTACAGCAGTCCATGGAGGACTGCTGTATCCCACTGTCACTTGCTCCTCACAAAGCAGATAATTCACTCTGGTTCCTACATGTGTATACAGTTGGCTGCCTAGTGTATGGCACAGACCCACTCCAGGTCATTGCTCCAACCCCATGCACAGCAGTACATTCAGGGAGAGTGGTAGGTGGGGGCTGTGTTTGCCAAATTGTATGAACATGCATTATGGTGTGGAGCTATAAAGTCAGGATACATGTAAGTCACATAGATCCTGGACAGCTTTGTAAGTAATAGATCATTCAATTTACCAGTCAGGAATTACTATGAGGATACAAGTCACTTACCATTCATTTGGCTCAAAGACTTGAACATGAGAGGAGCACTCACCGCTTGCTTGGATAGGGGACCATTTTAATTTTGAACTCATTAACTTACATTGGAGTTCTGCTCATATGGTGGCAGAAGTGGAATAAGATTTTGCAGCACTCATACCATGTATACTGTCTGGGCCTGGCATGCCTATACAATGAGAAGTGTGATGGAATGTTTTATTTGGGCTTCAGTTCTTCATTCAAGAGTCTTTGAAAGCCAGGGTCTTCTATAATGGAGATTGGCTGAAGATAAAGAGACATCACTACTCCCCACTGAGTTGTGAAATGACTAACAAAACATTGATACTTGAGTAATATTATAGTATCTGATATAATATGATATACGAGTAGATACTATAGTCTGATATAATATGACACCTGTATTTGACGGCGATACTATATTGGATTAATATAGCAGTCTACTTTTTACTCACTGATTAGCTGGCAGGCTCACTCAAAGACAAAACATAAAATGATGAACTTCTGTTCTTTGTTGCTGAAGCAGCAGACCTTTGAGTTATGGCCCCAGACCTGTAGCTTCTCCTTTGGTCACTGTGGGAGATGATGGGGGGAGGCAGTGGCTGTTAGGGGTGAAAGCCCCAATGCCAGAGCAGGCCAAGTGGTGGAGATGGCTGAGGTCCTTGGTGCCTCACTTGCTGCCATGCCAGTGAATGAGGTTCGACAGCAAACTAGGGCTGGTGCAATGGAAAGGAGGATTCAGCATCCAGTGACAGCTTTCCTCATTTGGGGAGGGGGCAGTGCATTCTACTGCATGACCACCACCTTGTGGAGGATAGCAGGTGCAGCAGCTATCATCCATCTGGATTGCAAGATGAGGGCACTGAGGCATCAGTGCATTTTCATTCAGGCCATGTGTGCCATAGTTTGTATACCAGTCTTGGAGGATGGGCAAAACTAGGAAAAAACATCTCTGGTAGCGAGATTGTGGAGGCACCCCACAGAAAACACACCACCTACCAAGATACCCACCTACCCATGGTGGTGTAAGAGGTGGAGGTACTGTAAGTCTCATGTAGGGTGGGTGGGGGTGCTGGGACAGTTTCCAGAAGGGGTAACCAGAGAGCAGGAGAATGAAGACATGACAGGGAAAAAGAAGAAAATCCTAATGCCGCATTTCCTTCCTTCTGTGGCTTTGAAGTCCTAACAAATGCATTTATGCAGTTTTCTGCAAAAATATCCTTACTTCTTGAGAAAGTGTAGTCAAACTTGATTCATGCAGGACCCTGTGTGAATCATGAAGTCAGTGGTAACTTATTTTATGTAGGGCACAAATGACTCTGTGGAAGCAGAAGGAGTTTCATAACTTGCTTTACAGCAAATCCTTCAGGCACAGTGCAACGCAGGAAGTAAATTTGTCCTGACTTTCTTTGTGCAGGGCCTCAGCTGAAAAGATGATGATTTTATAATGATGTATCATGAATCATTATCAGTTATGTTCAAAGATCATGTTCAAGCTTCAGAAACCATCAATGTGGTCATAATTAACAATGATAAAACGTCAATGTTGAATGGCTGCCAATCAAAAAACATGAAGTTATGTAAACGGTGGTTATGATTAATGATGATCTCTATATATGACATCTTTATATATATATATATCATTGTACTCTCCTGGGTTGTACCTGAAAATAGGCAAATGTCTTGTCTAGTGTACTTACCTGGTCAACAAAAGTGAATATATATATATATACACACACACACACACACACATACACACACAGACACACATATTCTGCTTAAAGTTGAACCAGCATAATATTATGTGGTGATTTGCATATGCCGCCCATGATGCTTTGCATTGTGGGGGCATGTGTGATTTTGTATTTCACATATACACTGTATACATATATTCATAGCAAAACAACTTCATTAATGCACCATTAGGGTTGAAATATCAAAAGTAGGGAAATATGACCTTAGGGCTCCCAAGCCTAAGATTTCACCCCCACTGTGCATGAAGGGAAAGGGGTGAGAGGTATGCCTTAGGGTTACAAACCCTAATGCAGATCCCATTGTTTTACTCTGTACCCATGTTAGGTTATTAACTGTTGAAATGAGGTGAGTGTTAGGGTTCGCAACCCCAAAGCACACCCCTCACCCCTATTCCTGCATGCACAGTGGGGGCTAGGGTCTTAGGCTTGAAAGCTCTAAGGTCATATTTCCCTAGTTTTGATACTTCAGCCCTAATGGTGCATTACCAAAGTTTCATGCAATGAATTGCCTTACTTTTTGAGAAAGTATAATCATAGCCTCATTTGATTATGGGAGTGCAAGGCCCAGAGCCCATACTCCCATCAGTCCATAGTGAACAGTAGGAGGGCCCTGTGCTCCCATCCATGCCTCCTGTAATTGTTTCTCACTTCCCTGTGTGATTGCAGGGACCTTCGTGCCTTGCACTTCTATCAGTCCATAGTGAGTGGTGATCGCACAGGGCCCTCGTGGCCCTGTGCTCACATCCATGCCTATTGTAATTGCCCCTCATGTGTGCGTGGGAGTGCAGGGCCCTCTGGGACAGGCACTCACATCAATGCATTGTGTGTTGTGGTATCATTATCCCCTGCAAGGCAGTACTGCTGCTATGCTGATAATGCATGCCACAGTATACTGTAGGTCACATGTGCCCCATTCATTACAATTCACCAACAGTTTGAAACAGAAACTGGTAACATGCAAAACAACTAAGTACACCCAAAGGTGTACTAAACTTCCCATAGCACCGAAGCTGTTTTTGAGATATAGCGTCTGTAAAATACCCCTCACAATATTACCCTAAGGGAAATTCCAAAACTTCAAAGTGTTATAACTCTGCCGTGTATTAAAAATTTTCCACCAAGCTAGCTAAAAGCACATCTTTAGGAAAAGTCATTTGTACCCTTATGATTTCAGCCCAAAAGCCCAAACCATTTTTTATTTATGAAGTGACAAAGAAACAGACATATCTGAAAAAAGTAGTGTCACAAACTCCGGCAGTATCCTAGTTCTTTTGATAAGCAATGCCACAATTAAACAGTTCTAACAAAGTAAGCCACATCAACAGAAATACCCCGCGAGATTATGCATGCACAGTTTCCTGCACATCCATTAAAGGGTTGCAAAGTATGCAAAACTGAAAGACTGTGAAAATGGAAAAAAACATGTAAATTTAAGTATGTTTAAGACACAATATCTTAGAAACCACAAAAGTAATTCTAACAACATTAGCAAAATCAACAGACCTATCCCACAAAATTAAGCATGCGGACTTTCATGTATATCCGTTGAATGATTGCACAGTTATTAAAGAGCAAAGTATGCAAAACTGGATGACTTCAAAAATGGGAAAAACATGTAAATTTAAGAATATTTGAGACACAGTATCTTCGAAACCACAAAAGTGATTAAAATGGAATTAAACACATCAACAGACCAGCACCAAAAAATTATGCATGCAAAGACGTATGCACATATGTTGTAGGGCACCACAGTTATTAAAGTACAAATTATGCAAAACTGGAAGACTTGCAAAGTGGGGGTGGGGTCTTAGGCTTGAGAGCCCTATGGTTGTATTTCCCTACTTTTGATACTTCAACCCTAATGGTGTATTAACCTGGGCTCGACACATCTCCTTGTGATATGTGTGGAGTCTTTTGGCCCACCCAATGTTTGCCAAAATTGTCTTTTGCTCGCTTTCTAAGGGGTTGTTCCCCAGTTCTTTTTAAAAGGTGCTGGTGGCCCTTTCTGAAGAAAATACCTCTGAACCCTGACATCTTGGTGAATTACAGTCCTATGACTAACATTCCCTTCATAGGTAAAGCTGCTGAGAAAATTGTGGTGCTGCAGCTTGAATCTCTCCTAGCTGCCTATGACATCTTTGAGCCCCTTCAGTCAGGTTTTAGGTTGAGGTACAGAACTGAAATGGTGCTACTCTAGTCTGAGGGAGGAGGTTTCCAATCTTCAGGCTGACCTGCAGAGGATTCGGGAAACCTACCTCAGCCAGGGATCACCAGGGCCACTGCCGCTGCCTCATACGTTGCCAAGAAAGAAGAGCAGTTGGACCATAGTGGGCTCATGGAGGGTGAGGGTGGTACAACAGAGGCACATCCCTCCAGTTGTACCTCTCCATAATTCATACGCTGTTCTGGCAGAGCATGGTTCCTCTATCGAGGCACCCACATTGAATACCAAGGAGGATGCTGAGAACCTTCACAAAGGAGCCGCACAGGAAGTTGGCATGGGACCTCACAGGGGAAGGAAACCACTCCTAGTTTGGGATTCAATCATTAGTGTGGGGGAAGGAAACCACTCCTAGTTTGGGATTCAATCATTAGTGTGGTAGAACTGGGGGAGGTAAGTAAGGTGTGTGCCCAGTGCCATGGCTCAGAGGGACAGGGAGCGAAGCCTCAGGATCACAGGAGCAGCCACATGGGTGAGGGTAGCAGGATGTCATTGTCCACCTAGAGACAAATGACCTAGCTGGGAGAGGGACCAGAGCAGTGCAGGAAGAGTTTGTGGAGTTGGGGAGGGGCCTTAGACAAGTAGCATGCACGGTAACCTTCTTGGCAGTGATGCCTGTCTATGGCATGGGTAAGGCTAGGGTACTCCACACCATGAGATTCAATGAATGGCTGAAAAACTAATGCAGAGTGCTGTGTTTTGTCTTCACTGGGGAATGGGGATCCATCTGGAGGGATACAGGCCTATACTGGTGTGATGGTCTGCATCTGTCTGGGAGGGGAACAAGGATCCTAGCTGATAGGTTTAAATGCTTCATTGGCAAGCATTTAAACTAGCCAAGGGGGAGGCACTGAAAAGGAGCAGGGACATCCCAGCACCACCCCCAACAAAACATGGTAGTCAGTAAGGTAAACACCAAGGTAGAGAAGTCAATAGGGAGAAGGACAGGGGTAAATGGGAAAAAAGGCAAAGGCAGTAAGGACATGGATGGGGCTAAAAGGGGAAAGGCCATCAAAAAATGGAGGACAATGAGTACCAATGCCCATAGTCTGGGTAACACGCTCTCTGAATTAGTGGCCTTGATGGAAGAAGGACACCTGAATATCATCACAGAAACATGGTACACAGAGAACCATGACTGGGATGTCAATTTACCAAGGTACACAATCTACAGGAGGGACAGGGAGGGTAAAACTGGAGGAGGAGTAGCTCTCTACATGAGGGAAGGGATCAAAGCAACAGAACTAAAGTGTAAACAGGGAGGAGAGGAGGCACTATGGGTCACTCTGGAGACAGGAAATGGCACCACAATCTGCATGGGGGTTGTATACATACTCCCATCTCATGGGGAGGTAATGGACAAGGAAATGACAGAAGGCATCCTTAGAACAGCAGAAAAAGGGGAGATATTGTTGATGGGGGACCTGAATATGCCAGATATTAACTGGGGCACCTATGCTGCAGCCATATCCAAGAGCAGGGTAATTCTCGATGCCCTACAGGTGGCATGCCTCAGACAGCTAGTATTGGAACCCACTCAGGAGGGAGCAATCTTAGACCTAGTAATCTCAAACAGGGACAGAGAGAGAATCTCAGATTTAGAAGTGGGTAGCCAATTTGGAACAAGCGACCACCAAACAGTGTGGTTCACTATAAGCACAGCTGTAGAGTTAAACCATACAAAACCAAGGGTATTGGACTTTAGGGGGCTGACTGGCAAAATGGGAGAGTGCCTTAGAAAAGCACTAACAATTTGTCAAGAAAGAGGGGTGGAGGAACAATGGGGAAACATCAAAACAGTCATCACAAAGACAACAAGCCTTTGTGTGAAGCAAATAAACAAAACAAAATGAAGGGAAAAAAACACTATAGTTCTCGAAAGAGGTGGCGTGGAAGGTTAGGGAAAAAAAGATAGCACTCAGAAAGTATAAGGAAACACAGAAGAAGCAGGACAGAGAACTGTACCAGTTAAAGCAGAAAGAAGCAAGGAAGGCAATCAGAATAGCAAAGGCCCAAACCAAGGCAGGGACAGCCAACTCAGTTAAGAAGGGGGATGAAACCTTTTATAGGTACATTAGTGAGTGAAGAAAGACAAAGGGAGACATAGTGAGGCTTGATAAAGGGGAGGAGGTGGGCAGAGGATGACAGCAAAAAAGCAGAGATACTGAACAAACACTTCTGCTCAATAGTCACAAAAGAAGAGGAGGGGGAGGTACCTAAACCAAACAATATAAGCACTCTGGATAGGGGGGTCGATACCAGTCCTTTCACAGAAGAATGGATCCTGAAAGAACTCCTAAAACTGAAGGTGGACAAAGCAATGGGGCCTGTACTAAGGGGAGAAGTGGTGACACTACAGACTACTCTTAACAAATCATGGGAGGATGGTGCAGTAACTGAGGACAGGAGGAGGGTGGATGTGATTCCCCTTCACAAAAGTGGCATCAAAGCATAGGCAGGAAACTACAGATCTGTTATTTTGACCTCAGTGGTAGGTAAAAAGATGGAATCACTTCAGAAACAAAGAATTGTTGAGTGCCTCAAGGCCAGTGGGGCACTGGTCCCAAGGCAGCATGGATTCACAGTGGGAAGATCATGTCACATGAATCGAATAGATTTCTTTTACTCGGTTACCAAAGTAGTAGACCATGGAGGGGCTGTGGACACGGCATACCGAGACTTTAGCAAGACATTTGACACAGTTTCACACTAAAGATTAATAAACACGTTAGTCAGCCTGGGAGTGGGTCCCAGGGTGGTAGCGTGGGTTAAAAACTGTCTGGACAACAGGACGCAGAGGATAATAGTAAACAATGTCAACTTTGAAGAAAGGGGTGTTACTAGCAAGGTACTACAGAGTTCACCACTGGAACAGGTCCTTTTTAACGTCTTTATAGGTGACATTTTGTGGAGGGACTGGAAGGAAAAGTATATCTCTTTGCAGATGACACAAAGATCTGCAACAGGGTTGACTCACAAGGTGGGTGGTGGAAAGGATGAGAAGGGACTTGGCAAGGTTAGAGGAATGGTCAAAACAACAAACTGAAAAGTAGAGCACACAACAACTTGAAAAATGCAAGGGCACCAGTCTCTTAAAAATGAACACTTTATTATAACAACATAAAAAGAGGCTTATTCAGCCTGAAGCATTTCAGGTGCCCACACATCCTTTTTCAAAGGCTAAATAGAATGATAAAGATGTTGCAGTTATATACAATATTTGAAAAATGTCATAATGATGTCATAGCTGACAGTGGATCTGATTGGTCAGACTCATGGTATAATCCAAGTGATAATTAACAAGATCTATAATCACTAAAACCTTAGAGTGCATCATGCAATAAATAATTAATGAAGTAAAAGCAGAACAAAAAGGATACCCCAATACATTTATCACTATAGATATATATATATGTGTGTGTGTGTATATGTATGTATATATATATATATATATATATATATATATATATATATATATATATATATATATATATATATGTATTTGAATAGGGTATACATGATGGGCAGGAGTGCAATATGGAAAATATTCTCACTCCTGCAGAATAAGCTCTGGATATTTCATGAGTGCCGAATGCACAAGTGAAATATACAGTGCTCATGATGCAGGAGTGAGAATATTTTCCATATTCCATGAACTGCACATCATGTGTAATATTTATACCATGGGGGTGAGACCAATTCCAGTGAGAGAGGTATGTTTGGTGTTGTGAGGTTCATTTCACTTTAAATGATGCTGGTGCTGTGGTTGTGTGTGTGTGTGTGTGTGTGTGTGTGTGTGTGTGTGTGTGAGAGGTTTTGTGAATGGGTTCTTGCAGTGAGCTGTTATTGGTGTAGGTGTGTGTGAATGTTCACTGGGTGTGCTGTGTTGTGGTTATTGATTGGCTGGGGTGGTACCTTTGGTGCTGGAAGAGATAGTGCTGCTGTCCTTTGGCAGGTATGGCTGTATATTGTTAAATGTTCATGTAACATTTATTTGCATGTTTTGGGACATGTGTTTTTTATGCTTGGTGCACATTTTATATTTTTTACTGTGCTCGCTGCATTATTTACAGAGGAGCGTTTGCTAAAGCAGGCTTGAAGGTGTTTCATATCAGCAACTGTTTTTTCCTTCCTGTTGGACTTTTTGGAGCTCAAAATGTAATTTTGCTTATTTCATAGGTAGTATCAAGCTAATAGACTCATGGTCCTTAACAGCTTGCCAGAATTACAATCTTAAATTTAAAATTGAAATACCCTGTACCCATAATACCTATCCAAACTGTTCTTAAATATGTTCATGTTAGAACTACTAACAGTATTAGTTGGAAGATCATTCCAGGATGTTGCCACTCTCTGACTATACCAAAACCTACGTTGGTTCTGATTCGATTTTCCACATAAAAGCTGTCTATTGTGTTTCCTAGAACTTGTCCAACTTGTATTATATTGAAATCCCATCTCAGCCATAAGTTAATCATCATCTTGTAGTCTGTATAGCAGACATAGATCTCCCCTTTTCCTCCTGTAGTATAGGGAATATAAGTTAAGGGATATCATTCTTTCATTATAAGGTCGATTTTTTAGACCATACATTGACTTAGTAAATCTACGCTGCACACCTTCCAACAAATTTATATCCTCTTGATATTGTGGTGACCATACCTGTGCACAGTACTCCAGGTGGGGCCTAACCAGAGCATTATATAATGGGAGAAGTACATTTTGGTTCCTACTTGCTATGTGTCTGAAAATACAATTGAGGTTATGATTAGCTTTCTTAACTTGGACTCTGCAATGGGACTTGAACTTATGGTCATTTGTGATGGTTATTCCCAAATCTCTTTCCTTGTCAGTGACCTCTAGAGGGGTGTTAAGTAATTTATAGGACATCTTCAGGTTTTTACTATGAAAGTGCATAATCTTGCACTTAGCAGTATTTAGTTCTAATTTGTTTCTAACTGTCCATTCCGATATCTCATTGAAAGGCCTCCTGTAGGGCTTCCGTATGTTCTTGTCTATTTACCATAGTCCCTATCCTACAATCATCAGCAAATTTATATAACCAAATATTTGGATTATTCAGTTTTGATGTAGAGATTTAAATATTGAAGAGGCTTGGGCCCAAAACAGAGCCCTGTGGGACCCCACTAGTAATAGGAGCCCAGTTAGATAAAACCCCATTTATTACCACCCTATGCCTTCTGCCCTGTAGCCAATCAGATATCCAATTACAGATGTTCTTGTTAAGATTAATCCCCTTGAGCAGTGTTAATAATTCGTAGTGGGACAATTTATCAAATGCCTTAGCAAAATCTAAATAGATCACATCAACTGTGTTCCCCAGATCCAACTCACAGTTAACATGTTCATAGAAAGCCAATATATTTGTTTGACATGATCTTAATTTAGCAATCCCATGCTGTGCTTGATTGATCAAGTTATTGTTTTTGACATGCTCTAGAATAAGATCTTCAATTAAGCCTTCCATAATCTTACCTATCAGGGAGGTCAAACTAATGGGCCTAAAGTTTTCAGGTTTTGTCCTTGCCCCTTTTTTAAAATGGAGACTAGTGTGGATATTTTCCAATCCTTAGGGACTATTCCTGAGTACAGAGAAGCTTGCATTATGTGGGTGATTGGTGGAACCAGTAAGTCTGCTAGTTCTTTCAAAACTCTTGAGTGCATTCTGTCAGGGCCTGATGATTTATTAACATTGAGCTTGTTTTAGCGCTCTAGAATATGTTTAGGGTCGAGTGTTATTTTCCCTGATAGTGATGACTCCTTACCTGTATACTTAATGGTGTTAACCTTATTGTATACTGAACAAAAATACTTATTTTATATATTGGCCATTTCTATAGCTGTGACTACCATCCCTTCATCATTAAAAAAAGGACCAATTGTACTGTGTACAGTTTTGATGTTATTAATAGATCGTGAGGTAATAGATGGTGCAGTGGCCATCGAAGGATTCCAAGCATTTCGACTTGATAGAACAGACAGGAAAGGCGGCGGCTGCCTCCTATATGCCAGAAACTCACTGAGTTGCTCCGTCCTCCCCATCTCCAAAGTTGTGGAGGATTATGAGCTACTAGTGGTAAAAATACAAGTCGGCCTAAAAGGCAAGACCCTTACCATTGCCACAACCTACCTGCCCCCCAAAAAAGCCAAGGAAGGCCTTCCTTTTGTTATGGAAGAAATTAATGCACTCAGAAAGGTCTCAGAACTCATCTTGACTGGTGACTTTAATATTAACTGGTTATGTAAGGAGGCGACACCGTCCAGAGACCTAATCACCTCCCACAATCTCACGTAACTCATAATTCACCCCACCAGGCAGAACTACAAGGCTGGTATCAGCACCTTCATTGACTGGGTCTTAGCTAGCTCACCGACTCGATTCTCCGAACTCAGGGTTCTCCCGGATGTGCTGAGTGACCATTCCCCAATCTCCTTTATATGGACCACTAAACTTGCCAAAAGCCCACCCTGCCTCATCGAGAGCAGGGTTCTGTGGAAAGGCAAACTTGGATCCCTCAAATTGGCCCTGTCTGCCTACAACTGGTCTCCCATCAACAAGGCACCTATGCTGGAACAGGCCTTTAGTTTTTTCACTGAAGGCTTCAATTCCATCTGTGATATCTATGCACCACGTACAAAATGGAAAATTCAGGGGGAGGTTAACGGCTGGATTGATGGCAAGCCCCTCTCCCTCCTAAAGGAGAGGAACTGCCTCTGGGAAAAAACCTTAAACTCAGGCAGCAAGCATGACCTACAGTGCTACAAAATGGCTAGAAATCAGTGCACCAAACTTATCAGGCTCGCAAAAGCCAATTTCCATAAGACCCAGCTTAACAACGCATGGGGAGATGGAAAGAGGTTTTGGGACAACATCAAGAACATCCTTGGTAAAGATCAAAAGCAGCACCCTAAGATGCTCAACATTAATAACTCATCCTCCTCAGATCCACTAGCCATTGCTGATGCCTTTAATCAGGCCTTTATAGACCTGTCCTCAGTGCTGCCTCCAGACTACCTTCTGTCTGTGGAGGACCAAGGTTGCGCCAACCTGCTCATAACTAACCACCCAGCCTTCCACTTTAAGAAGGTGATGGTGAAGGAGGCCCTAACGATGGTCAGGAAAGTCCTAGGCAAAACCAGATTGGGGAGTGACGAGCTAGACATGAAGTTACTATCTCTCACACTTGATGTTCTTATCATGCCCATAACAATGCTATTTAATAAGTCCTTGACTCTAGCTCAATTTCCATAGGTATGGAATCAAGCCCTGGTAACTCCAGTGCATGAGAATGGTGACAAGGCACTGGTGTCAAACTACAGGCCAATATCTATCCTCTCCCCACTATCCAAAGCTTTGGAAAAAATCATGGCAAATCAACTTACTGAATACCTCAATTAGTACAATCTGCTCTGCCCAAACCAACATGGTTTCAGGCAAAAACACAGTACCACCACGGCACTGCTGGAATACACTGACTATGTGCAAAAGGTGCTGGATGAAGGCAAATTGGTGGGGTCCATCTTCATTGACCTCACCAAAGCTTTCAACACAGTCAACCACCTTTTACTAGTACTCCAGCTCCAAAGATTGGGTGTGGCACCCAATGCTCTGAATTGGTTCAATGACTACCTAACACACAGGAGCCAGCGAGTCAAAATCGGGCAGACATTATCCAGCTCCAGAGAAGTACTCCTAGGAGTCCCTCAAGGATCAATTCTAGGGCTCCTGCATTTCAGCCTCTTTGTAAATTACCTACCCACAGCCTGTAACACCAAACTTATTCTGTATGCGGATGATGTCGTGCTGCTGAGCAGCAGCACCTCTCATGTTGCCCTACAAACTGAACTACAGAACTCTTTCAATAAACTCAAGGACTGGTTCAGTAGGCAAAAGCTGCTACTAAATTACAAGAAAACCAAGGCCATGCTACAATCCAGCCCCTACAACAAACACAGGCATGCTCTCCTCGTAATCACCAATGAGGCTGGTGAGCAAATTGAGCAGGTGCGCTTGTTCAAGTACCTTGGAGTCACCATTGATGACTCTGTCACTTATATGCACAACGTAGACTCCCTTGTCAGAGTGGTAAACACAAAGATTGGGGTCCTCTATAGGCATAAGAAATCCCACACCCCGGAAGCACTCCGAATCTCACTCTCCAGCTCCATACTCTCCACGATAGACTACAGGCTGGTGGTCTATGGAGCTGCTACTGATACAGTGCACAAAAGGGTCCAAATTGCAGTCAGTAAGGCATGCTGCCTCACCCTGTGTGCAGATCACTACATTCATACTTGCACCCTGTATGAGCATACAAACTGGCTTAACCTAAAAGACTGGATCAAATACCAAACCTGCCTCCTGGGAAGGAAGGCACTCCTTGGCAAAAAAAACACCCTGTATAGGAAACCTGCTCGAGGCTTCTCTCTCAACACACATCACCAGATGGAGGAAGAATGGAGCACTGTCCATACCATTCTGCCGAACCTCACTAGGGCAGCTTGATTTCTCCTATCGGCCCCCCCCCCCGGATAAATGCACTTCCAAAGAAATTACAAACAAACAACAGCCTGTCTCAATTCAAAGCAGGCCTCAAACAGCACCTAATGTCTAGCTCAATATGCACCTGCTTCTCAGGCCCCACTTGATAGACAGGCCTACCCCCAAGGTAGCACCCAGCAGAGCTCTCTAGAGAACCCTGCCTCCATTTCAGCCTAGCCAAGGGCTTAAGTAAGCTATCAGTCCTCTTTAAACACACTTGGTACTGCCCTTTCCAAACCCCCCCACACATCCACACACCATACTCGACAAAGCCCTCTGGAGCTGCTTCCCCCCATCACAGCCCCTGTTTCACTATCCCCCACCTCTCGCTCTCTGCAGTAGGTTCAAACCCAATCCCCCTTGTTTCACTGTCACCCAGCCTCTCACCATCTGGGATAGTGTTAAACCCTATGCAGTTGCTCTGCCATAGTCTATCAACGGATTTGGAGGTTTCCAGGAGTGTGCTACCTACGGCAGCCAATTAGAAATAGTTTAGCATTCTATTACAACTGCTCTGTTTTTTCTCCTATTTGTCTAATTCTCATGTAATCACTCTTTAATGCCTAATGATCAGGGCTCTGTAACCACTGAATATGTGTATTGTCTTATTGTCCACCCTGACTTGGAACCTTTCTAAAAGAGCTCACGCTCAAAGGTCTTTCCGAAATACTAATTAAATAAATAAAATAAATTAAATTAAATAAATTAATATATGGAAAAAAAAGGCTTTTTTTATTATCCTGTACTTTGTTTGCCAGTTTGACTTCAAATTGTGCCTTAGCTTTTTTTATGCGTACTTTGACCTTTTTTTGAATATGTCTTATAGGATTGATATGTCGCAGGTGATTTAGTTAGTCTATATTTTTTATGTAGCCTGTTTTTTTCTTAATTAAATGTTTTATTGTGGTATTCATCCAGGCTGATTTAACTCTTTTCCTATTAATGTTGTTCTTCAGAGAACTAGATACATGTTCGAGAACCAAACTTTTCACTTTAATTATCAGTGAATTCCACATACCCTGAACATTTTTATTGTCAAAGTCCCCGATCCAATCCCAGTGTGAAAGCATTCTTTTCATACTGGGGAAGTCAGCTTTGTTAAACTTTAGTTTTGTGATGGCACTAGAAGGAATGGGGTTTGTGATTTCACCAATAGTAAAGTGAACAGAGTTATGGTCACTACTAGCTAATGGACTTTTAACTTGGACTGTTTTAACTGTGGCTCCCATATTTGTCAAAATTAGCTCCAGTATGTTATCCCCTCTGGTGCTGTCGTAAACCCTTTGTTCTAATCCCACCTGATCCATAGAATCAGTATACTGCTTATCAATGGTACTTATTCCATGCCCATTTTCCCAATTTATATTGAACAGATTTAAATCACCTGCCAATAGTATCCTGTCAGCCTGTTTCAAATCCCTAATGACTTCCAGTATTTCTGTGTCATTATCTATTGATGTAGAAGGTGGCCTATATAACAGTCTTAAACGGATTTTTGTATTTTTTTGTGGTAGCAATTTTATCCATAACATCTCCAGAGTACTAGTGTTCCAAGGAAGCTCCTCACAATTTATAGTTTCATGAATATATATGGCCACCCCACCACCTTTTTTATATTTCCTGAATTTATAAAATAGTTTATAACCAACAATATTCTTTTCCCAGTTATCATCTTCGCTCCACCATGTTTTTGTTACTAAAGCAATATGTATGTTATGTGTGTGCAATGTCAGTTTAAACTCATCATGTTTATTTACTAACCTACTTGCATTGATGAGGATAGCATTCCATTCAGATACATTTTGTAGGGTTATTTCTGGATATGAGGGGTTATTTAAGTTGTTAACCTTACCCCCCCCTCCAGTTTAAATGGAATTTTACTACATCCACACATATTTTATCCAATATTTTGGTACTTGTGGCATTTAGATGTAAGCTATCATTCTTAAATAGAACAGATTTACTGAATGTAATTGAGTTGTCCATAAAACCTATACATTCCGTTTTGCAGAATTTCTTAGCCAGCTGTTGATTAGCGTAATCTGTCTATTTTTATGGGAATGGTACCCATATATTGGTATTGTCACTGAGATTATGATTTCCCCTCCACTTTCTTTAATCCTTCTGGCTATATTTTTGTATTCTGTCTGAATATCCTCCATCCTACTCCTTTCCATGTCATTTGCTCCTGCACGTAGGATAACTAAAGGTTTGACTGAGTATTTTAATAGCCCATCCAGTAGAATAGAGATATCATGAAGTCTGGCTCCTGGAAGTGAACTAACTGTAGTGGTTTCCTTTCTATTATTACAGACTTGTGTATCTGTTCCCCTTTATAATAGAGTCTCCTATAATTACGATATCCCTATCATTTACATTCCTTTTCTTTCCTTGCTCCATATCTGTATAAAAACTTGGTTCCTTTTGATGGGTAGAACATATGTTTGAACTTAAGTCCTTAGTTGCCTCTGATATCCCTGGGGAGGTCTGTGATAGATTATTAAACCTATATGTTAACTTCAGTGATGTGTCTATTATAGGCCCTGCCATGCTATCCACTGTTTTTCTATTTTCTGCCCCTTTAATTTCAGGTTCATCCCTCATGCTAACTTTTGATAACTGGATGTTTTCAGCAAAACGATTATGAAACCTATTTGTTAAATTCAGTGGTGTGTCTATTATAGGCCCCGCCATGCTATCAGCTGTTTTTCTATTTTCTGCCCCTTTAATTTCAGGTTCATCCTTCATGCTAACTTTTGATAACTGAATGTTTTCAGTAAAACATGATTTATCCGACATTCTATAGCTAAAGTCAGTCACCGCTTCGGTTATGAACTCTTCTAGTCTAGTTACATCTTTTTGAGTTTGTAACCTTAGTTCCAAATCATGGGTTTCCTTTAGTAGAGCATCAATTTTTATGCATTTATCACAGGCAAATTGCTGACTAACAACCTCTTCTGTGGACATTTTACATTCCTTGCAAGATTTCTTGCCCTTCCCTTTTTTTATTTTTCCCTGAGCCATTTTAATTCAATGTATGCTTTGGAACACTCACCACCAGTTTTGTTTGCTTCTGCCTGCTATCCAGAGGGATGTCCGAATAAAGTGCTGCCCAGTGGTCCTCCAGTGTCCTCAGTAGACACGCGTGTCTCTGCACGCATCTCCGCGTGCTGATTCATGCGCTCACTCTGCTCATGTGGAAGCTTGATTTTATAGCGTCCTGGAGACAGAAAGTCCCACTAGATCACTTTCTGCTACTCACCCCAGCAAAGCACAGACTAGACTTTTTAAAGTGCAACATTTAATTAAAACACCTAATGTGGTGTTTGTATGAGTACAGAAGCCTTCCCCTAACTTCAAAACAAATATATTGGCAAACAACACTCAACACTGCAGGCTGCAAGTTAGCTAGACTTCCACAACCCCACAATGCAATAGGACAAGGAAGTATCTTATGTCTGGTTCCTGTGGCAATGGCCTGAGAATTACTTCCTCTCTCCAGAGGAACTCTACTACCCTTTTAAGTTTAGCAAACACCAGATATATGTTTTAAAAGAACTGGTATGACCAGTACAGCATAAAACCATCAGCAATCTGGTTTGTGAGAGTTTTCTGTATTCGGGATAGTTGAGGCATGTTGAAAATCTTCGGTTCCAATATTGGTTCTGTGTGTCGAATTGTGTGCAGAGAACCTTTATTTCATCTTGTTCTGTTTCGTATTTGGTTTGCTTTGCTAAACTGAGTTTTTTGATCTGTGGAGTTATTGGAGCACTCTTTTTGGGAATCTGGAAGATCTTCTGTTTGGAACATGTTTACATGCTGCTAAATGTTTTTTTGCTTGATTCGCAGGTCGATATTTAGTAGTGCAGGCTTCAGTGATTGAGTGAAACTGGCTTTTGAAATACAGCATGAGAGATCTGCAAGTTGCTATAGTGAAACGCACTGCTGCAGGTGAATCTCACTATTGATGTTAATGGCATTGGTTAGATTGTAGGGAGTATGTGGGAAGTAGGCATAGTTGAGGGATGTTAGTGAGTGCTTTCACATGCAGGTGGCTGATGTCAGCAGAGTAGGTATAAATGGTATTTATTTTAACTCTGCTGATGTCAGCAGGATATAGTCCACTGCAGTGAAAATAACTTGATTTATCTCACTGGAATTGGTCTCACGCCCATGGTATAAATATATATATCTTACATATATAGACAGAAGGGGGGTATGGGAAAATTAATTTGTGCTGGACAACACCAAAAACCTTTATTTTTCAAAAATCACAATATGGAAATGCTACATCAATGATTTATTTTTCATTTGGGAAGGTAACATTAGTGAGTTACAAGACTTTATGAGGTATTTAGAAAATGCGAATAACAACTTATGGTTTACTTATGAAGCCTCAAGTGAGAAAGTTTGTTTCCTTGATTTGACAGTTATGAAGTACATGACACTGAAATTTTCACCAAGTATTTACAGAAAGCCTACAGATGGTATCATGCTTTTGTGTCCAGATAGCTGCCACCCAAGACACGTTGTTAGAAATATACAGAAGGGGCTATTTTTAAGGGTATGCTGGAATTGTAGTGATGTGGGTGCTTCAGAAATAGAAACTGAAGCTTTGAGTACCACGTTAAGATAGAGAGGCTATAGCACTAAGAATATTAATGAGGGTAGAACTTTTGCAGCCAATCAGAAGAGAGAAGATCTACTAGGAGGTTAGAATCATGGGCCTAATATACAGGAGCAAACAAGGTTTAATTATATTATTCCCTTTTCTTCTTAGACAGGAGAACTTGATAAAATAATTAAAAAAAAAACACTGGAATGTTTTGACCAGTGATCCTGGCCTATATGATATAGCCTCAGTACCACCATGTATGGCCTACAATAGGGCACCCACCCTCGGTGACAAAGTAGTACATAGCCATTTTGTGGACTGAAAGCCAGGGGGGACATGGCTAGACAGAGCTGCAATAAATTATTTTCCCTGTGAGAGATGCAATACATGTGTGCACATCATACAAGGTAAAGAATTTATGAATCAGAATACAAGGTGAATCTATGAGATAAAGCAACTTATTACCTGTGATTTGGAGGGCATTAATTACATGGCTATGTGTAGCTGCAATGTGTTTTATATTGGCAAAACAAAGAGATCCCTCAAAGCAAGGGTTAAGGAGCATGTCCAGGCAATAGAAAAAGCAGATCTTACTTACGCTACAGCAGCACACATTGCCAAATTCCAGAATAAAAGTGAAAATTCTTTCACCTTTATGGGAACCAGTCCTCTTTAATGTCTTTATAAGTGACATTGCAGAGGAACTGGAAGGAAAAGTATGTCTCTTTGCAGATGACACAAAGATCTGCAACAGGGTTGATACACAAGATGGAGTGGAAAGGATGAGAAGGGACTTGGCAAGGTTGGAGGAATGGTCAAATGTATGGCAGCTCAGATTCAATGCAAAGAAGTGCAAGATAATGCACCTGGGAAACAAAAATCCAGGGGAAGAGTACACAGTGGGGGGGGGTGATATACTGACAACAGTAAAATTGGAAAGGGACCTGGGGGTAATTATATCAGATGACCAAAAGGTGGGTAAGCAATGTGAGAAGGCAGTAAGGAAGGCTGGGGGGATACTGGGATGCACAGGGAGAGGCATCAATAGTAGAAAACAAGAAGTTGTTGTCCCTATGTACAGACAGCTGGTGAGGCACCATCTGGAGTACTGCATGCAGTTCTGGAGACCCCACCTTCACAAGGAGATAGACAGGATGGAGGCAGTCCAATTGAGGACAACTAAAATGGTACAGGGTCTGCACTAGAAGCCATACAAAGAGAGACTAAAGGAACTTAATATGTATACCCTCAAAGAAAGGAGGGACATGATAGAAACTTTCAAGTATCTCGAGGGAGTTGACAAAGTCCAAGAGGATAGCATCTTTCATAAAAAGAGATGTGTAAGAACAAAGGGGCACAATTTGAAGAAAGAGGGTGGATGGCTCAGGAGCAACCTGAGGAAGTATGTTTTCATGGAGAGGGTGGTGGATACATGGAATGACCTTCCTGAGGAAGTCATGGGGTCAAAACCAGTGGGGTAATTCAAGTATGCATAGGACAGACATAAGACAAGTCTAGTGTGGGGTAAGGGGAAGTAGGCTGTTGGTTGACTAGGATCTGTAGCTTATCCAATAGCTAGGGAAATGGGCAGACTTGGTGGGCTAAGCTGTCCTTATCTGCCATCAAAGTCTATGTTTCTGTGCATGAAGAGCACCCTGCTCATAGCTAGAGATAGAGGTGAATGGTCAGTTCTTGTTCTCCTCAATCTATCTTCAGCTTTTGACACTGTGGACCATGGTGTGTTGCTCAATCACCTTAGGGGGCTTTGTGAACTCACCAGTACTGTCATCATCTGGTTTGAGTCCTTTCTCACTGGTAGGATATAGAGGATTGCAATGGTGAGTTTTTCCTCTTGCTTGAGGCCCCTGCTATGTGGAGTCCACCAGGGAACAATCCTCTCACCCATGTTGTTGGTAATGTACATGCTGCCCCGGGTGAAATCATCCAATGCTACAGCATGGGTTTTCACTGTTATGCAGATGACACCCAGCTGTATATGTCTTTTACACACAGAACTGTTAGTACCATGGAAGTGCTAAATGCATGCCTAGCAGACATCCAATACTGGATGTCCTCTAGCTGACTGAGGCACAACCTGGACAAAATGGAGGTATGTAGTGATTGAGCCTGTTTGCCAACAGGAAGTAGAGACTGCCGGGGTGATATCTGGCTTGATGCTGTGCCTCACCCTGTTGACAGCCACTGCATAGGTGAAAAATCTGAATGTTATCCTCAATGAGAGCTTGACATTTGAGGCTTTGGTGTAATCCATTGTCCAGTGTGGCTGTTGTCACTTGAGGAATATCTCCCGGATCAAAGCCCTTATCCTGCGGAAGGACCTGCCCTCACTGATGCATGCATTCATGATGTCCAGACTTGACTACTGAAATGAATTTTATCTCAGGATTAGCAGAAGGAGCCTATGTTGCCTGCAGCTAGTGCAGATTGTGACGGTCGGATTACTGACTGGCCCTTCTGAGGACATGTTGCGTGATCTGCACTGGTTGACGGTGAATGGAAAATCTCCTTCAGGGTGAGTCTTTTCATCTATGAAGCCCTATAGAGGCTGGGTTCTACTGTAGCTATATGAGTGATCTCCTGACTCCCTATGACTCTCAGCATCCTCTGCGCTTCTCTGAGGAAGGCCTCCTAGCAATTCACAGAGCACTGGCTATAAACATCCGGTGATCCTGCATTTCTGGTGGCTGCACTGGTCCTGTGAAATTCACTTCCAGGTTCCCTGAGGGAGGCCTTTATGCAGGGATTGAAAGCACATTTCTTCAGGGAAGCCTTTGGGATCTAATTCACACTGGTCTTACATGTCCTCATCCCTAGGCATCACTCCTCTAAAGGAGTGAGTGCCTTTGCGTGTCATGCCCTTCAATTCTGGAACTCTCTCTCCCTTTAACTTTGCTCCTTGCCCCTTCCCATGCCCCTTTAAAGAGACTGCTACACCATCACTTAGCTGATTCATGTAACTGCACTTGCTTCCAGCCACCATAGCCTGTCACCTCCTTACCCTGACCCCTTAAACCACTTCTTTCCAGTCATATCCCAAAACGCTTAGCACTTCTTTTTTCTAGTTATCTGTCTGTTCTACTCACATCCACTCATAGTCCTCTCCTCTTCTCCTGTCTTTATCCTTTCTTTTCTCTACAATTCTCCAGTCCCTCTTTCCAATCCTCAAGACTACCTCCTATCTTTTATCTATCCTGTATGTCCATTCTTATGTTACAGCACAGCTTTTCCCTGCATTATCCTAACCTTATTTGACTTATATCCTGATCATATGGCATTAGCAAATGTATCATTTTTTTCCCTCTTAGATAATAAAATTACTCTAAATTGTATTGTTTACCTTGCTTGTTATTTCCTCTCCTGCTTGCAATGTATTCCCATCCATGTAACATTGTTCATTTTAATGCAATGTCATGGTGTATAGTTATGTTATTGCTGATGCTCTGTATTCGTCTTCACTGTTCTGTAATCTCCTGCGTTGTGCCTGAAAATAGTCATTGCCATGGCTAGTGCACCCTACCCGGTTAACAAAAACTAAATAAATAAATAAATGTTTTAAATACAGCATGGATTTACTGGAGGAAGGTCCTGTCAGACCAAATTGTTAGAGTTTTATGGACGGGTGAGTAGGGCCTTGGATGAGGGGCAGTCTGTGGACGTGGTGTATTTGGATTTCTCAAAGGCATTTTATTAGGTGCCCCATGGAGAACTGATAAATGCATTAATAATGCATGGCCTCAGTGGGAAAATAACTAGATGGATAGAGGCATGGCTGAAAGCTAGGACACAATCGGTTACAGTCAGTGGCACAAATTCTACATGGGTGGATGTGACCAGTGGAATGCCCCAGGGATCAGTGTTGGGGCCTTGTCTGTTTAACATATACATTGCATCAATTCAGGTTAAGGATGATATTTGGTTATGCAAATTTGCTGACAATACTAGGGTGGGGTATATAGTGAATAACCAAGTTGATGCTTCCTGACTACAGGAAGCATTGAATGATTTAGACACCTGGGCACTGGAAAAGAAACTAACCTTTAATATTAATAAATGCTGCGTCATGCACTTTGGGTGACTGAATAAAAACTGGACCTATACACTTGGAGGGCAATCTCTGAATATAGTGGGACAACAGATTGATCTGGGTGTCACGATCACAAATGACTTATCGTTCAAAACCCACTGTAATGAGGTCATGAAGAAATCGAGTCATATTTTGCATTGCATAAACAAACACATAACTTGTAAAAATAGAGAGGTAGTACTGCCACTGTATACATTTAAGCAATAAGGCACGACAGGGTGTGGTATATCTTGGGATATCGTCACTCCTCGGGTGGTTGGGCACGAGGCCACAGGCCGAGTGCATCCAACCATCCAAGAAGTGACGATACCCCATGATATACCACACCCGGGAGTGCCTTATTGCTATTATGAACTGGCTTAAAAGTTTTAGTTCATTTATTTTTTGTTTTAATTGTTTTTAAATACCTTTTTTTATTATATTTGTGATGTGGAAGTATATCTTCCAACTAAAAAGTCCAGTTTCTGCTTTCTCCAGAAGGTGGCACTGCTGCTACTACATACTGACTGATCTCTGTCAGTCTCCAAAGTTGGTACTCTGCCATAGCATCTGCTCTCTCTTTGTCTCATGTGTAGTCCCCCCCACCCCGAAGTAGATGATCGCGGTATTAAAAACAGAAGAAAAATTAAGCCAACGATGGGCAACACAGGATTTAAAATAGTGGGACTGAAGACTGAGAGGATGAGTTGAGTAAGTACATTGTGTGCTGCCATTTTGAAATGTGCACGTGCTTTAGCCTGTGAGAAACAGAAACGTGGCACAGTAGAAAGATATTGGCAGGATACTGTGAGAAGCAACTGTGCTGTTATTAATGAAATACATTAAAAAATGAACATTTTGTCAGGTTTGGGCAGTGATTCAAGTGTTAGTATGCAAATCACAAGTTCACTGCTGCTGTGTGGTGTGAAAATCTTAAGGTGGACAGCAGGTTTCTTTGGTGTGTGCGTGTGTCGCAGTTGGCGACTGTTTCACTCCGTTTGAATTTAATATTCATTAATTTTGAACAGGCGTTTCAGCTGTGGTTTAGTCTGCTCCACAGTGTGCCTTCTGGTGGTTTGTTTGAGGAAGAGTGAGTGATGTGGAGAATGTTGTGGTCGTAGGGTTATTTTCCTGAGTGAGGAGGCTGGTGGCTGGAGGTTTTCCGAAGCCATGATGATGTAGCCCGATATCATCACGGCTTCAAAAACCTCTCGGTCAATCAGCTTGCCGTATTTATGATCGCCAGTTCATAACTTTGGTTAGACCGCACTTGGATTACTGTGCGCAATTTTGGGCACCAGGAAGCAGGGCAGAAATAGTAGCATTGGATAGGGTCCAATGGAAGGCAACCCGTAGTATCATGGAAGCAAAAGGATATGAGTATCTAACAAGGTTAAAAGTCTTGGACCTGCATCCATTAGAACTTAGGCGATTGAGAGGGGACATGTGTATGATTTATAAATCATTTATCGACCCAGGATTGAGAAAACTTCTGGGACTGGAACTAAGGGACTCAACCTATAATACTAGGGCCCACCCACTTCAACTGAAAGTTGAATGTCCCAGAATGAAGAAAAGGAAATCCTGGCTTACCCTAAGGGTGACTGAAATCTGGAATAGATTACCTTTGGAGATTGTAACCAGTACAAATATGAACAGCTTTAAGAAGGCATTGGACATTTATTTTTTCAAACATGGGATAAAGGGGTATTGATTAATGGCGGACAATAGGACTTTGTCTACATAAGTTCTGTTTGACCTATGATACCTATGAAATATTCTATTTTGTTTAATAAGGCTGCTATTTATTTGGTTATGATGTTTCTTTCTAATACGTATTTAGCTGACTGTTCACTGTCGGTGTGTTATAAAGCACCTTGCATCTCGGGGATAGGGCACTCTAGAAACAAAAGATTGCTTACTTACTAAAATACCCCCACACACACACACACATTTGCCTGATCAATGCCATTAGTTCCACCTGTGTGCTGCAGTCATGACTCTGAATTCATTACCTTGGCTGTTTTCTCTTACCCTGCCCAGAGGTACAGTAGTGCCTGACATTGATTGGCTTCCCTGATCCCTAGCTTATTCCACTGCATGTATTGCCTCCTTCATAGTCCCTGCTCTCCATTCCCTACTAGCTCTGGGTTATGTGGTTGCAGAATAGCCTAGAGGTTATAGTAACAAACTGTGAATGAGTTTAGTACATTCTGCAGAGCTGGGTTTGAGCCCCACAACCTCCACTTGCATACTGTGTGAACCTGAGTAAGTCAGTTCACCTCCCCAGTGCTCCTGGGTCACCCCTGCAAACAGACACTTGTGCCCTGTGGGCCGTACCTAATTACCGAAGAATAAAAAATAAACTTTGGTGACATCCCTTTTAACTACATGCATCAGTTCTACTTTAGGAAATACATTAAAAATGCAGGAGAACCTTTTGAGGGTCATCTTTGTGGATGGTCATGCAAGTAATTTGCATGGCAGCCCCACCCCTTACCTGTAAAGTTGCAGTGATGTTCCTGACTGCAAAAGAAAGTGCTGAAAGTATACCGTAGCAACAGCAAAATGTCCACATCAAAGACCATTACAGCGACAACTCGGAACAAATTCGAAAGTGTCACTGCAATGGTCCAGATGTACAAATTTGGTTGATTCACCCCCTTCCAAGTCAACTCCGACTCAGACTTGGTTATTTAAAAATCGGGGGTGCAACCACCAAAAAAAAACAGTGAATGTCTGACAGGCAAAATTTCACCTGTCAGCATTATGGATTTTGCTATGCCCCATTTCAGCAACTTCATTGTTGATGTGATTCGATGGAATCAAATGTTGAAACTCCCTTTGAGGTTTGCTCAGTGGATCACATTCAAGGAACAGTAACAAAACTATTACTGTAATGTTTTTGCAACATCTCCTTGTGGCTGTGCATTTGGCCTTATATTTCTCAAAGTTTTCCTTGAGGTGTCAGTTGCTCTTTCAGAATTGTCTCCAAGGTGGCAGTGCCAGGTGCTGCTCCTGTAGGTGGCACTAGTATTGTTTTTCAGACATGGCTGGGTTTCTGCATTTGTTTCTTTCTTCTATATCAATAAGCCAGCATAAGCAATGCCTTTCATTTCTAGTATATACTGAAAGCCACAGATTGTGCTGTATATAAACTGAAAGAAACTGACCAGAATTCTTGCCACAAAATGCCAGTGTTTCTAGTCCCTCATATAGCTACATTATGTTAGATTAGCAACTTTTGCAAGGCCAGGTCTTTATTTGTCAGGTACAGTATTAGTGTGTTCTTGAAAAGTAGGACAAATCATGGTTTCATGATGACTCAAACTGATTAAGTTGAAATAAAATGTTTTGATCTGTAACTTTTACTCATTTAAAATTATTTTCCTCCAGGAGTATTCACATTAGGAATACTCACATTAAGAGTACTGCTTACTATATATGCGATTAGCAGGTTATAGCAGTGACTAACACTGTTTCTTAAAAAAAAAATACTTTTTTTGTGTTTACACTCTTAACCCTAATCCACGTGAAATGGGACAATAAAAGTTATCCTGTTTTCCACAGTGCCAAGAGAAACTATATTACTCTCTTGCCACCCCATATTGTTTGCAACAAAAACACTTCACTTGAAACAAATAAAAGTCATAAAAATGTACTGATCGACTTCACAGATGTAGTCAGTTACACTTTTTGTCACATATGCTAGTTAAGCTCTTAAATACTATAGTATTTCTCCATATAAATCATTATAAAACCATGATAACTTTCAGGTGCACATTGGTATATACAGATGACAGCTAGGATGTTTTCCCTGAATATGTTTTACACATGTCAGTGAGCTGTGAAGGAAATGACCACTAATGTAGAAACCAGTAAATTTTTAATAGGTCAGCAGCTGCAACAGTGTTGTTTTCAAATATTGCTGCCTCTGGACACAGATACTTTATTTATTTATTTATTGAATTTTTGGTAGCCGAGTAAGTCCACTGAGATGATTACAGTCCCTTTCTCAGAGGCGACCCGGGAGATCAACAAAGAGCATATTCCAGTGTGAGTTATACAATTAGCAAATAACTAGAAGCCATAATGCAGAGACATACATATGTGATATAAAACATCAGACATGGGCTGGCCCCGGAGTGCTGATGGTTGAAGCACTGGACACCACACATCACACTACGCTGGTGACCCGGGTTTTGGAATAAGCCTGGGCCGCTGGGAGTCGGCAGGGGGGAGAGAGGATTGAGGGTCAGGAGGACTGTTCTCCTCTCTCCAGGGAAGGGGACTAGTTGTTCTGCCTGCTGACTGCCCTCTAGCAGTGGCTGAAGGGCAATACGAGTCGGGAGGCCTGGGAGCCAACGTGATTACATCAGAGGGGAGGGATGGAAGAAAATGGAAAATGGCCGGGGTTCCATGGACCTATGATGGCCAGACTGCTCCAGTGAGGTCTGCCCCCCACCACCAGATATGACATACTGGGTGGCAGGGGACTGCTGGAGCCCCCCACCTGGCCCTGCTGCAGAGGGGAAGTCAGCGGGGGATCCTTGGGGGATGGATGAGCTGAAGGTCAGGCCAGAGGATGTACCCCCTCCAAGGGAGGGAGCGGTCATAGCCCCAAGGAGTCTGTGGCAAGGAAGTAAATAGTAATAATAATAAAAAAAAAATCAGACACTAAATACAGGCATAGTCACACCATACACATAGTAATAAACAGGTTAGCATATTTACAGATTGATTATTTATTATATGTTAAAGGGAACACAGCAAGGTCCATATAGTAGAGGAGCTGTGGGGGGTGTAGCACGCATCAACAGAAACAGGAACAGGAACAGGTTGCAGAGGCAGATAGAGTGGAATGCAGGTTAGATTGGAAAGTAGGAAGAGAGGGACAGAGAAGAACAGAAGGAGGGAGGGAGTTCCAGTCAGCTACTGCTGCAAATCAGGTCTTCTGGGCAAAAGCCAGATGGAGCTTAGGCTTTATGAGGCGTGGGAGGGAGGTCGATCTAAGGGCCTGGGGAGCTTGTCTTAACTGGATGATATCACTGAGGCATGGAGGGGTAAACTTATGGACCAGCTTGTGCATGAAACTCAACGTGAAATACTTTAGCTTAACTTCATACAGTAGCCAGCTTAGGGAAGAAATAACATCACATTAGTGGTGAAGGGCATTGACCCCAAGGCAAACCTATCCACCCTATGGTAGGCTTATATAAGGAGATATAGGGTGGTAGCATTTGTTAAAAGTAGCAATGACGCTGCATAGATTAGGACTGGGAGAAGGGATCTGGAGGCAATCTTAAGGCATGAGACAGAAGTGAGGAAGGGCAAATGTGGTAGTGGAGACCCAACTTTTGATTCAGTGTCTTGATCAGGGGGGATGCATGGTCGTTAAAGAAAGCAAAGCATCCAAGGTAATGTCTAGATATTTAAAGGTGTGGACAGATTCAAGAGCATCACCATTGGTGGAGGTAATATAGAGCAGAGGTGATGTGCCAGAAACAGAGGGAAGTCTAGAGAAAAGCATGCATTTAGTTTTTTCTGGTGTTATGGACAAGCTGATTATGCTTAAACCAGCCTTCCAGGGCAGCAAAGTCAGTGGCTAGATCACTGTTTATCTGGTTAACATCAGGAGATGAGCAATAAATGATTGCATCATCTGCATAGAGGTGAACAGATGCTCCACCACAGTTGCTAGGTAAGTTATTAATGAATAGTGAGAACAAGATAGGCCCAAGTATGGACCCCTGAGGCACCCCATGTGTTATAGGCCTAAGACTGGAGACAGATCCAGCCCACTTTACATTCTGAGTGTGTCAGGATAGGTAGATATGGAACCAGCCCAGGACACTGGCATCAACACCAAGTGTTATGTAGCTGTTGAACCAGGAGACCATGATTCACCAAGTCGAATGTTTTAGTAAGGTCGACAAAGACAGCAACTGTGGAAGAACCTCAATCCATAGCTTGGTAAATGTTGGTGGTTACCTTTATCAAAGCGGTGAGGATACTGTGATTCTTTCAGAATCCATGTTGGTAGGGGGATAACAGATTATGGTGATCCAGGTAATTCTGGAGGGGATTATAGACTAAGTGTTCCTGGATTTTAGTCAGGGGGCAAAGAATAGAAATAGGCTGAAAGTTTTCACCTACTGTGTTGGACCCACCCTTGTGCACAGGCATGATTACTGCTACTTTCCACTTGTCAGTGGCAGCGCAGGAGTGGAAGGACCTATTGAAAAGGTCACATACTGGGCGGGTGAGAGCAGGGGCCCTTAGTTTAAGGAACTGAGGCTCAAGGGTGTCATTACCAGGTAAGCTGTCAGCTTTTAGGTTACTGAGAAGCCTCTGAAGCTCCTTGAGAAAGGCCAGCTTTAAGTGAAAAGAGGGTCTAGCACACCTATGGCCAGGGGAGGATGGGGCTGCAGGAGGCAAGTCAGAGTTATGAAAGAGCGAGGTATAACTATCAAGGTTGGTGAAAATCTCATTAAGATCTATTGCGATTGAAAAGGGGCCAGTGTGGGCGGTGCCTTGGGCCATGAGGGTGTTCGGGAGTTCTACTATCTTTCCCTTGAGTTAGAAGTTAATCTGCTTCCAGAATGACTTGTGGTTACTTAGGTGTTCAGTCTGCATTGTTTTGTAATGATGGTGTTTGGCTTTATTTCAGGAGTGTTTACACTTATTTCTAACTTGCCTATAGTTTTCAGTTAGACGGCAGACCACTTTTTTTGTAGGCCTGTCAGGCATGGTCATGGGAGGACATGAGCCTCCTTAGGTCCTTATTGAGCCATGGGGCCCTGACACTTTTGGATCTACATGTTTTAGGGGGGCATGGTGATCAACAATTTGGGTGAAGGTGGAAATGAAATAATCCAAGACTTGATTGACATCAGGGAGAGTATTACTAGGTTTCCAGTCATTAGTGTTGAGTCAGGACATGTCGCGAACAATGGAGATCTTGGGGGAGGTTGGGGCAGTTATTTCTCCAAATGCAAAGGGTAGGAGAATGATCACTTATGCAGTCATATAGTACACCCACAGCTTTAATCTTTTGTGGGCAGTTAGTGACCATCCAGTCTAACAGAGAATGCTTACCCATTTTGGTGTCAAAGTGCGTAGGGTCCTGGACAAGTTGTGTCAGATTATAGTCAGCTAAGGATGAGTACAATCTGTTAGTGGTAGGGTTGAGCCAATCAACATTGAAGTCACCACAAAGTATAAGGTCATGGCGAGGAAGGTTGGTAAGGAAGGATGGATGGCATGCTGTAGCGTTGTTAGGTGGTAGATTGACATACCTAAGTATTAGCTTTTCACTTTACCTAATGTCAATGATAGAAAAATGGATTCCACACTGGAGGGGCCAGTTGTGTACTCAGGGAGTTCAGTGACATCTAAGTCAGACTGAGTGTAGATAACAACACTGCCAGCCCTTTTGTGCAACCTAGCCTTCCAAAAACAGTCAAAGCAAAGAATAGCCACTTCATGTTGTTCAATAGCAGGCATAAGCCATGACTTAGTGATGCACAGAAGATCAGGGAGCGTTTGAGAACTCCATGTTTCTAACTCAGCCATTTTGGGTTGAATGCTGCAAATTTTCATATGAGCAATCTTCAGCCCTTTTGGAGAGGGTTGAGTAGTAGTGATTGGGTGTTAGTAGGGGTGAGGCAGGAAGGCCCTGGATTAAGTTCAATGTCCCCTGCACAGACTAGCAGAAGGAGGACAGTCAGATGGACACCGAGAGAGGTACACGAGGGTACAGCACCATGGGCAGCACTCAGGATCAGTAAGTGCAGGCGCCTTTGGAGCCAGAGCCCAAGTAATGCAGTGTCAGGCTTGGGTAGACAAGGGATGAATAGTAGTGATGGGGGGAGTCATTCCAGATATGGCAAGGAGGAGGGGTATTGTTCTGAGGGAGGTCCTTTAAGGATAAGGAGATCAACTGGCCAGCACAGCATTAGAAAATAAGGCAGGACAGGATCATTAGCCAGTCAGTGCAACCCATTGTTATTTGGCCAGGGTAAGAAACCACTGGGGGAGGGTAGCTGATAAGGATGGGAGAGACAGGAAGGGGTTAGCTTTCCATGGGTACAGGGATCAAGGTGGGATCTGGATGCACCAACATTGGAATCAGACTCGGGCAGGGATTGTTGCAAATGTAATATGGATGTCTGCAGCTTTAAATCACAATGTGCTGTACCTTTAGGCAGCCAATAGAGGAACTAAAGGAAAGGGATGGAGCCAAGGTGCATTTAATTGAGGCCAGGGATGGGGTGGGTGGGTGGTAGAAAATTTCCCCATGAGAAAGTGTTCCTTGAAAAACACAAGTCCCCAGAAGCAATAATTACTGTTGAAAATATTTCCCCCATAGCAGACTTTCCCCAGTGAGAACAGTTCAGCAAAAATGACTGAAGCTAACAAGGAGCAGTCCAGGGGAAAGCTTCAGGGGCTTGTGCCAGTTAGTAAAGATCTGTTCAGTGTCTCAGCCAATCGAAGTCCTAGGAAGATTCCTGGCTCAGTCTTGGGTTCTTACCTTGTTAGGAGAACTTGCCAGTGGGCAGGGTAAGGGTGTAGTGGGTGGTTGGCACTTCCAGTCATGGCCGCATGCTGAGCATTGTGCCCTGGTCAGGGGCAGATATATAGATATAAATATATATATAGATATCAATATCAATATCGATATAGATATATTACATAGTAGTAAAGTAGTAGTACTAAAAGTTTTTTATACAGGTAGAGTTGATTTACATCATTAGGTCAGAGACCCCTTTTCAAGATGGACCTGTTTAGTTCAGTTTTAAAAAAGGTTACAAAATTTTACACAAAAAGTCCAAAAATCAACATTCAATATAATAGTCATACAACGTCATATAATTTTTACATATTCCCCCATACCAGAACAATATATATATATAAAAAAAGCATGGCAACTCATGTTTTTATTGTACAAAGATTTTCAATACTTAGATGACCATCACATACTGGTCAAAAAATTATGAATTTGAAATTGGGTTGCTGAAACTCCAGGGAACATTCTGTCTTTCAAACTTACTGAGCATGGAACAACAACATGAAATACAAAAAGTTACTTCTTATCTCTTTAATGGCCTGTTTTTGTACCTTGCTTAATTTATCTACACTCAGCTGAATCGCAAAAAGGAATACATATGGTTGTGTTTGTTTTATCCTAGTGAACTCATAAAACTAAAAAATTGAATTGTAACAGTAATGATCTTGGTAAATTGCTAAGTCAATATGTTGAACTAATATTGAAGATCACTGGATGTTAAAAAAGTTAGAAACCAGGTATGCAGGAGAAGTATAAAGAGCTAGGGCTAGATATTCAAAGGAATTGTGCTTGGCACAACTGAGTTGAACTAGCGCAACCCCAGAAATATACCCCGGGGCTAAATTCAAAATGGGGAATTGTGCTGTACAATTCCAATGTGCTGTGGCACAAAGATAATGTATGTGGAGCATCTCCAGGGGGGCATGCCCATGCATATGTAGCACATCTCTATATTCATCCGAGATGTGCGGCACATCTGCTGGCACATCCTGGAGATGTGCTGCATTCATGGGCACAAAGTTGCGCATGGAAAAATCATGCTCAACGTGGTAGCCACCCACAAGTGAGCTGCCATATTTCAAGGCACAACACAGCAGCCACCAGCCGTGGGTGAATACTGCCCCAGAACACCATACACAAGCAGACACTTTATTCCCAGGTAGTCTAGTGGACCTCCCACCCCATCCCTTCCACGATCTCCATTCTGAACAAATATGTATTTCCATGGCAGTCCAGTGGTACTCCCCTTCCTGATCTGTACCCCGATCACCGTAAATGTAACATTGGAGCATCCCTGGTAGTCCAGTGAGTCCCGCCACCCCTCACACAGGGACCCCTCCCCATCCCCCCAAGTCTTCGTGGGCAGCAAACTCACCTGCACACCTCCATGGCTGCTCAGTCCAGTGACTGTAACAGTAACAGCTGCAACCCCATTGGCTGGCAGTGTGTACCAATGGGCCGGCGTACTGTAACAGTTATTCACAACATTGTGAATGAATGTATTCATTCACAGAGCTGTGAATCACTGTTACAGTACACACTGCAAACCCATTGGTCGACACTGTCAGCCAATGGGGTTTCAGCTGTTACCGTTACAGTCATTTGGCGGGCAGCCATGGAGGTGTGTGGGTGGGTTTTGCTGCCAGCTGAAAATCTCGGGTGGAAGGGATCAGGTTGGGATGGGGTCCTGTGTGGGTGAGGGGTGAGGGGAATCACTGGACTACCTGGGATGCTCAAATATTACATTTACATTGATTGGGATATGGATCGGGGAGGAAGGTACCACTGGACTACCAGGGATATTCTAATATTACATTTACGGTGATCTGAGCACCCGGTAGGGAGGGGGACCACTAGGCTACCTGGGACAATGATGGTATTTATTTTACGGGGATCGTGGTTTCATGCAGGGACAGGGGTACTACTAGACTACCTGGGACATCATGCATGCTGTGCTGGGTACCCAACACATCCCGCCGGCCAGGCTTGCTCAACTTATGCAAATGTAACTATAATGACATGCAAATGGCCCAGTTTGCACCTTGCATCCATTATAGTTCTATTTGCATATTTCAGTTTGAATATCAGGGATCTGTGCCCAATGTAACTCGAATGCACCGGGGCAGTTTCTCATTTAGGGATTCAGACCTGTCTGGGGGATGCACCGGCTCATCGTATTTGCACCGCCCACATATTTTGATGTATTCAGAAGGAACGCGCCATTGCTCATCTCTTTTGATTATATCCCTTTGCTCCACGCAACTGAGTTCCCTGTAAAAACAACCACTTGAGCCATCGCCAGGTGCAGTTTTCAATATCTGGGCCTAAGAATGAATAAGAAACAGATTAAACTGTTGACGAATTTTTAAAGGATGATGCTTGTATTTATAGCAGAATCTAAAAGAAGACAAAAATATCATGTGAATAGCAGATTAAGTCACAAAAGTGAACACAAGGGCCCAGATATTCAAAAATGCACCATAGTCTGGTGCAAGTCCAGTGCAGCACAAATCCAATGCACCATGGCGCAACTGGAGCCATATTCAGAGGTTGCACAGGCCGAACAGCTCCAGTGCAATGGGGCTGAATATGGCAGAACTGCACCGTTGTGCAAACAGAGATGCTCCAGTGCAACCATGGCAGCACAGAGCAGCACAGCAACAGAGGGGGTCAGGGCACAGAGAACAGATCCAGGGACAGAACCAAGGAAGCACAGTGACAGCAGCCACAGGAGGCCCCCACCAGCAGGGCACTGCAGGGCACACACAGGCATCCAGATACTGGACCCCAGAATGCAATGGTGGAATGTATAGCAGGTGACAGGAGGTGCCAATGGCCAATGGAGGGCCACCAAGAGAGTCCCCTACCCCCCAGGTAGGCTGCTGGCTGTGCCCCCCTCACCACGAGACCGTAGTAGGCCACACCCAGGACCATGCAGCCAAGCAAAACCCTGACTACTGCCCCATAGACACCCCAATGCACAACCACTGACCCAAGGGATGGATGCCACCACAGTGGGACACACCACAGCACACAGCAGGGAACCATGGAAGCACAACACACGTCCTCATCATGCACACAAAATGGACAGAGACTGGGCCACTGCAGCATGGCTCCACATGCCACCTGCAAAGCAGACATGGACACAGGTAGCTATGGTAAAAAGATTTATAAAACAGGTAGCTATGTACAAATAGAACAGGGGCAGGGAAAAGGTAGGCACAGCAAGGGAAGGGGACAGGGACCAGGGACTGTAGGGAAAGGTGCAACAGGGAAAACAGGGGAACAGAACTATAACATTAGTGGCTGCCCCATCTGGCTGCCCCACCAAGCCATCACTCACTCTGCTCTGCTTCCAACATCCTCTGAATTGTGACGACCACCTCCAGGATGCTGAAGACCACCAGTAGTGTCTGCCACATCAGATGACTCAGCATTCTGTGAGGCGCTCTCCGCGCCGGACACTGGACACCTATTGCAAGGGACAGGACAGGTGATCAGTGCAATGGCCCAAGGAACCATGCCCACCCACAGTGCTCAATGGGCAGCAGGATCACACACCCCTGGAGGACCCGGAACGGACACCCACAGAGGGGAAGGCCAATGTTAGCCAGCAACACGGCACACCACGGCGTCACATAGTGGTGATCCCCTGCCGCACAATGGCCACATGACTGCACAGTGACAGTCACATGGCACACTGCACCAGCTACAATGGTGGCAGCTGGGCACATGCCCACCCCACCAACAGCCGGTACATGTGTCCAATGGACTCGCCACAGTGGCATGCACCATGCACAGTGCGACACACACAGCTGCCATGGCACATAGCACAGGTGGCCATGCCTGCACCCACTCCCCACTGCCACCCCCCCATGTACAGTGAGAATGACCATGAGAGTGCTTAGCAGCCCCCTGCAGTGCTGCATGCGCCGGTCCACCCCCATCAGGGTGCACCACCCGGTCACGCTGTGCTGTCACCCTGGCCTGCCTGCAGTTCTCCAGCCCTGGGAAAGGAAAGAAGACAGGTGCACATCAGTACCCAATCACACCAGCTGCTCCCCCCACAGCCATCTGTGCAAAGGGTGTGCCCCTATCCAACATGTCCCTCATGCCAGCATGGCCATATCACAATGTAAGTGGCAGCTGGCAATGCCAGTCAGTGATGCACATGACGACAGTGTACCACACCGCAGGGCATTCCAGGCAGCAAAACCAACACCACAGTACAGCACCAGGGCAGATATGCAACATGGTAACTCCTACCTGGCTGTGGCACTACACCACTCCTGACACGCGCCTGTAGCTTCCGGAGCTGGTCATGGTCCCTCCATCTCAGGTCACCATAATGGTGCCTGCACTGCTCTGCTGTCCTGGGAACCCCTGTCCTCCTCTCCAGGCAGATGGAAATGGTCTGCCACACACCAGGGGCACCAGGCTGAACAGCTGTGTGCTGTAGAGCTCCGCACAGGTGACGAGGTTGATCATCTCTATGTCACTCCAGTTCTGCGCACAGCATCCCTGAACCTGCTCCATGGCTATCGTATGGTTCAGGAGTGAAAATGGCAGGAACAGGCACACGTGGCTGCCACAGGTGCCAGATATACGATGCAGAGTGCTCACCCATCGCACATAGCTGGGAATGTGCAGTTGGCATGGCCAGGTGGGGTCATGGGGTCATGGAGGTGACCCAGGGGTCAGAAGTCAGTGGTCAATGTGAGGTGCACATGTGCGCAATAGGGCACATGACACCATGCATGATCATGCACGTAGCTGGCCATGTGCAGGGCCAATGAATAGTGCTGTTCACGTGTGGTGCACGATTGTCACCATGACAGCGTAGTGTGCATGTGCACCGCAGGCCCACACACCGCACATGCTCAGGCATTGCACCCCAGCTTGCTCTGGTGCAATATCATTGCGTATGGTGTAATTTCTCGATATTCGGATGCCACATGCAAATGAACTCATCAGCCAATGCATGGTGCAGTGGGGTGCATTAGCATATCATTACCATTGTGCACAACCTCATTTGCATGACTTGCACCTTATAAGCACCACGGAACAGCACAGGCCATGTACCGGTATTGCAACCATGACAGGTAAATGGTGGATGCCATAGCAGCACACTGGGAGCAGACAGCACTGCAAGGGTGACAGACCAGGGAGATGCTGCTGCTGACACACTGTGATGTCTATGTTCACAGGAAGCAACATGTCGGCACAGGAGATGGGTGAGGATCGGAAGCGTGCACTGAAGCACAAGCCCAACTTCACGAAAGGAAGAGATGGATGCCCTGTTCGAGGCCTACCTCGACAGGGATGCCCTGTTGAGCGGTGCCA
Source organism: Neoceratodus forsteri (assembly GCA_016271365.2). NCBI lineage: Eukaryota > Metazoa > Chordata > Ceratodontiformes > Ceratodontidae > Neoceratodus > Neoceratodus forsteri. The sequence continues at coordinate 897,674,471 of CM057458.1, forward strand.
CAGGTGCACCACAGGACAGGGCTGTTGGATTTCAGGAGGTGGTGACCTATGTCAACCAGCATGGCAGCAACCAGCGGTCAGCACAGGAGTGCCTCAAGAAGGTCGGGACTGACAGGCAGCACATAAAGGAGAAGGTGGCAGACATCAGAGTCTCCCATAATGCCACCGGAGGAGGGCCAGCGAATGCACCCTCACTGACGCCAATGGAGGAGTTGGTCGCAGCCACAATCTGCTGCACCTCAGTGGAGGGTGTGCCTGGAGGAGGCTTTCAGATTGGTAGCAGCCCATCACTACATGGTATGTATGTCAGCCATGCACAGCTGGTGGCCCTGAGGGTGCATACATGGACGTGCTGTCGTGCATTCGGCCATCCTGCATGTCATGTGCATGTGTGCTCACCCACATTTATGCCATGCTTCCATACACATGCAGCTGCAGTGTAGGGGGGTCACATGTGGGCAATGCCGCACTGACATGCCATCCTTCTCTTGCAGCACCAGCATGCCTCCATGCAGAGCATGGGGTGCTGGCAGAGGCACCCGTGGATGCCGGCATGGCCCTGGAGGACAAATCGTTCACTTCCTCCAGCATCCAGGGGCCCAGCAGGCCACAGATCAGCACCACAGTGCCTGTGGGTGTCCTTGGCCTAGGGTCAGACAAGGCCCTGGATGTGTTCCTGTAGGATGCCTGTCTTGGTGTTCTGCATGCAGAGACTCAGATCAAAGTGGGGTCTGACTCCGATGATGAATTCACACACATACTGGACAGCATGGGCGACATTGTGGGTGAGTTGCCCCTGCTGGCATCACAGGCTGTTACCATGCCCAGTGCAATGCCAGCAGAGGCACAGCTGCCTGTCACCACTGTGGGTGCGGTGGTGTGCATTGCCACAGATGTGCCCTGTGTTAGTGGTGGCGCGTCCGTGCAGGTGCAGGGTGACATACAATGGCTGGATGGGTGACGGCAGCAGGCTGCGGGTGCCACCAGGCAGCTGGACACAGTGTCTGCCACCGGTGCCCCTGCCATACCTATTCCCCCTGCAGACCCTACTGTGCAGTGTCCACCAGAGAGGGTGGATGTGCAGCATGGCAGATCACCCCCAGATGTTCAGCATCCTGCCTGGGAGCCCCAGGATGTGGACCATCTGGTTGAGCACACCCGGCTGCTACTGGCGTCCATTCAGCAACATGTGCTGCTCACCACTGGGGTGCATGCACTGTGTGCAGAGGTGCACCAGTTTGCTAAGCAGCAGGACAGGGGCACTGCACAGATCCTGGAGGGGATGCAATGCCTGCAGAAGGCCACGACTGCAGCCTTGGATCACATTGCAAGTGCAATTGTGGATGGCTTTGCATTGCTGGCTGCCACAGGGCATGATGGTGCACTGGAGACCCCCCGCAGTGTGCTGTCCACCCCACTGACCTGGCGTAGGGTAACTCCAACACAGTGTACACTGGGCTCAGATGTAGGCATCCCAAGTACACCCGGGACTGACCTGTTTGGGTGCCTGCATTCCCCCGCTAAGACATGGTTGCAGTCCCGCTTTTCCACCCATTGGGGGCTGTTGGAACCCCCTGGCTGATGGCAGCCTATGGCTGCCGATTGGCCCCAGTGCAGCTGCCCCCATGGCTGTGGTGGCCATAGTACTGTGTGGCTGCCCTGATCTGTTTGCTGCCCTGACTGCAGTCTGCTGCTGATGCCCTGTGCACACATGGGCAGTGTGTGTGCACCATACCAGTGGTGGTTCCCCTGTGTGTCATGCCGCAAGCTGCCTGTGTGTGTGCATGTCCAGCCACTGGACCATATGTCATGGGCATGATGAGGGCAGTCTAGTACCGGTTGTGCCTATACACCAGTGCCATGCATGTGATCCACGCCCCATTCCAACACCGGGGTGGGTGGGTGCATGCGTGTGTGTGTGTGTGTGTGTGTGTTGCTGTGTGTGGTTGTGTGCCACTGACTCCCCTACCCCTGCTTTGCATCTCTGTGTGTGCATGCCCCTCATCACGCATGTCCCTGCATGTGTGCTGTCCTAGTCTGTATGGCTCATGCATGTGTACCACACCACCTACCTGCATTCGCCATAGTGTTCCTGTGCAACAGTGTCGCAGTGGCATCATGCCTGCTGCTGAAGTCAGGGAGGTCTCTCCACCCAGGGGGTAGCTTTCCACCACCCTCCAGCACATTGTCTCTGTTGTCCCCACTACTGTCACCCTCATCTGCCTTGACAGCTATGCCACAGTCAATGGCCATGTTGTGCAGTATGCAGCAGGCCAGGAATAGGCCACAGACTTTCAAGGGGCTGCATTGTAGGGCACCTACTGACCTGTCTAGGCAATTGAATCATGTCTTTGGCATGCCAAACATGCACTGGATGATGCTGCACATGCTAGCATGTTCCTCATTGCAGTGCTCCTCTGCTGGGGATGATGGTTGCCGGTAGGGGGAGAGCAGCCAGGGCCTCAGCAGGTACGCGTTGTCACCTGTGTGGAGAATGACATGGTTAGCCATCTGCTATTATATACTGCGCCCCTTGACTGTCCTTAGCACTCACTCCACCTAGCACACCCTGCCCACCCCCATCTCCAGATCTGCTATGCCCATCACTCCTTGCCCATGCCCTACTCACCCACTAGGTGGCCCGTGGGTGTGTCCCCACATGCAGAGCTGTGCCAGATGAATGCATCATGTGCACTCCCAGGGTGTGTGGCACAGACATTGATGATGCGCCCCATGGCATTGCACACAACCTGGCAGTTGATGCTCGGGTTTCCCTTCCTGTTGATGTATGCCATTCCCTTGGGACCAGGAGGCATGCAGATACCCACTTGGGTGCAGTCAATGACCCAAAGCACACCAGGAATGCCTGCCACCCTGTGGAAGTCCTGCATGTTTGCTGTATGCTCCGCCTGTGTGCTGGGGAACCATATGAATTCCAAAGCACGTGGCTACAGAGCACTGATGGACAGTGTGAGGATACAGGACATCGCTGACTAGGTGATGCCTGTGGTGTACCCTGTTGGTCACTGGAAGGTGCCTGTGGTGAACAGGCACATTGTGGCGGTCACCTTGATCTCCATGGCCATGGTGTGGCTCCTTCTGGTGGGTGCCTGCATCTACTCACTGCACAGTTCACAGAGATGCCTCAGAATGGCCCTGTTCAGGTGGTACCAGCCCACAATCTCTGTGTCACTGTAGTTCTCAAAGGTGATGCGGGCACAGTACCACCTGTGTCGGGCATACAGCCAATGGGCCCTTCATCAGCCATGTAGCTGTTCCTTCTGCCTCCTCATACCCCTCATTACCACCTCCATCAGGAATGGTGCACTCTTCATCACTCCTTCAGTCCCGTGTCCCCCTGGGTGGTTCACCACTGTCTCTGAGCCACGCTGGTACACTGGTTATCTGTGTGTGGGTGTGGGTGTGTGTGTGTGTTTCTCGCTCTCTCTCTCTGTCTCTCTGACCCTCTCTCACTCTCCCACTCCACCTCTCTGTCTCTCTTCATCTGTGTCTGTTCTTCTGTCTGTCTGGCTGTATCTCTCGGTATCTCTCACTCTCCACTCTCAGTCTCACTCTTGGCACAACTTCTGACTGTGTGCACCCTGTTTTTATAGGAAAAAGTCTGGTCGGTGCATCTTCGGTTTGCTCCACACTTGTGCCATGGCATCACGGTTGAATATGTCATTGCACTGCATATTCATGGGACAGCCCTCTGCACTTGCGCCGCATATATTGTAGTTGTGCATTGGCCCAATGGGTTTTGTGCTGTGCTAGGGTTCCCACTGAATATCGCTCCTCGGCACATCTCTGTACTTACACTGCCGCAACTCGGTTGTGCCATGCGCAACTGCTCTGAATATCCTAGCTCAGGTAAACACTGTATTTCTTGACTAGAAAATAAAAAATTATTTGAACATCAGTAATTCAAGAGTAGCAGTTAAGGGGCTGCGTTTAGCCAATGATGTTGCCTGTACTCTGTATATAATAGCATAAAGTGATGTTTATGGTAATGACAATGAAATCGGAGGGGAACTATGGGTTATTTCAGGCAGTGAAAAAAGTTACCTTGAAATGTTAAATATTAATATTGATAAGACCAAAATAATAAAACATTTAATATGTATTTATCACAGATCCTCGGCCATTGAGGAAGCCCATCTGGGTGAAATGGGCAACTACAGGGGATCATGTTTAGAAAAAAGAAAAAAAAAATGTGAATTTTTACAAAAAATAAGTATGGCTGGCTTCCATTAATTTTCTCTGAAGCAATATTCTTGCCTCTCTTTATATTAGAAGGAGGTGTCCAAGTCTGGATTAGGATACCACCTATTTTTTTGCTACTATTTTCTCTCCCTGGCCCCCAGTCAGCTGTACATCCCGACTGTCCTCCCAGTCCATACCCTGGCATCAGCCCATTTTCCCCCTTTATCCCCCACGGGTTCCCCTCCATGGCAGGGTGGTGAGAAGCCCCCAACTTGACTCACCTGAAATGGATCCAGACTTTGGGGGACGTGCCATTCGGTGTCTGTGCCATGGAGGACAGAAGCTCACACTGCCTGACCAGGAGCCCTTTTTCCTGTGTTCTGTGTGCTTGGACCCCAGAGGTAGAGCATGCAGGGACACCAGTGATGGTGCTGTTCATGCTCCCATGTGTGCACCTGGTCAGGTGTCTGCCTGCCTCTTGCCTGTTATTGCAGCACTGGTGTGCCACCTCCCAGCAACTGCTAGGGGTCAGGCATGCACTGACATCTGGTCATCCCCCTCCACATAGAAGTAGAGCTGTTTCTGGGATGCTTGATCCTTCTCCTCCCCTTCCAACTTCTGGTGGCCCACGCTCGCTCCTGAGCATGGGTCACTGATGTGGCACAAGGTGTGGTGTCCAGCGCCTCAACCCTCAGAGCCACTGGGCTTGCCAGGATACCACATTTTGAAACCAAATGCCATTCGAAACAAAATTAGTGATAAAATGTTCAAACAAGTCACAAGTTTTAAAATGTTTGATGATAAGCATCCAGTAACCTTATATCACCTATGATATTTGATAGACACATGAACTTGCTTGTCTAAATTCTGGTAACACTTTTTATGTCATGAATACCCTATTTCACTGTTTTGTAGCCACCCACAAATAGTAGCCGCACATCATTTCAGTTTTACTAATAGAAGCAGCCCTCGAATATAAGCCTGAACCAATTTGGTCAAAATATTGTTGAAATATAGTAACACTGTGTAACACTGTGCTGTCTTTTATGTTTTTAACCCCTCAATTCACCTTTGCGTGCTGCATGCTGCGGTATTGTACTCGCCAGCCTCTGTTAACCACTCAGACTTTAAATGTTATTTCATGTCCCCCACTCACTATTGGAGTAATGTCATTACCATAGTTCCATGCTTTCCAGCTGGTGGCTCCAGTTACTGGTAAAAACACAACCAGTGGACACGGAAAACCGGTTCCTTTTTTTTTTTTTTTCTGTGTTGATCATCGGGGGACTGATTTTAACTGTGGTGCACTGATGAACTGTAAACCCACACTGCACTAAGATGCAGTCTACCCACCCATGGCTAGTTTTGAGTTTTGGGTTATGGATCAGGAAAGCGGCTTTCAGCGTGATAGCATCCTGATGACTCAGATGTGCTGCTCCCTCTGCAGCGCTATCTAGTTAACTAGCACAGCCTCCTCATTTGGGTAAGAGGGTTTACGACCTGCACCCTGCCAGCTTGCTTTTCCTCCAGCTACCAGCCAATTACCCTCACACTTGGTGCAGTTCAACAAACCATTACTGGGCAATTACCAATATAAACCACCCTCGAATTGACACCGCCCCCTAATTGAAGCTCCACATCAAAATAAAACAAAACAGTGAAATACAATATGTTTTATTTTAATATTTTCATTATATCAAACATGACAAAATACTTCCAAAACAGATATATCATTTAAACTTTGAATATTTCTCAGTAACAGCACCACAACTATTCATACTCTTACTTTAATACTGTATATATGTGCTGGATTTTCAGAAGTGCTGCTACAGGTTCAAGTCCCAATTTTGTATTTACTAGTAGCAATAGTAAGAAAAGCCTTTATTTTTATACAGTATAAGAACCTTAAGCAGATGAGCCCTATTTACAAAGTAGTCCTGGATGGAAGCTTAAATAACACTTCATATAGTATCAAAGACTGTTGTACTTAGAAGGCAGAACATATAGTGGCAAAGATAATGATATTGTGTATGCATACATACATGGTATTGAGTGCACTATATTAGTTGCATGTAGACCCCACTACGCCCTGATTCATTAGACTACAGTTGTCAAATCATTCTTGTTAGATAGCACATTCAGTGGAATGCTGAAGGGAGTTTGTATAGCGCATATACAACTCTGTGCTCTTACTGTAGGCGGGGAACACAAGGGGTGCAATATCAAGCAAAGGCATTTGCAGTCGGCTAGAGTTTCCACTCTTAGGGCTTTCTTAAGAGCCATTAGGGTAAAGCATGCCTGGTTTTAAGTTTGATGGTATGCCATACCTTTGCTATGTAGTAGCATTATTCAATTTTTCTGTATTTCTGAATTATTGGGATTGCTGGATCCCTATTTTTTTTTACCTCTCTGAAGCTGTGTACTTACATTATTAGGGAATTATAGCCCTGAGTTGTTTTCCCAGACAGTAAGCCCCAATTTTTTGGGAATGCTGCTGTTGCATTCATTCTCTGTCTAGTATTAGACAGTGAATCTCATTTTATTTTGGTGTGCATTTTGCAATGATGCATATTTTGGGGGCAGAGTAGTACAAAGTGTGCCCATTTATTGTATGTAGTGTCCAATTTGCTCAGTAAAGCCCAACTGGTAACTTGGTATAACATGTTACAGATACGCCATGTTACTATACTTCAGTACTGGGAGTATGAACTGGGTGTCAGTGGTTTCTCTAACTCAGGGTAGAGTTGAAAAAGCCTGGTCTCTGAGAGCCCCAATCCTTTCATTAACTTTTTAAGCATGTTATTTATGTTTGTCAATGTGGAGCAAGTTGTCAGCTGTAACCCACAGATATTTGTATTCAGTTGTTGCTGCATAGCAGGTTCCATCCAGTTGTTTGTTTCCCAGCTGATGTGATTCCCTAGTTACCTTTCTTGTTTTGCTGAACAGTTTCATTTCTGTCCTCTTGGAGTTGAGTACCATTTTTGAGACCACAAACCACTTTTGTAGTTAGTTGAAATCCAACTGCAGATTTAGCTCAGTTTATTTTTTAGGTTTTGCTTTTGACACCAAAATGGTGTCATCATCCTAAAGTTTTATATGACAGTGCTTAATATGGAGGAGAAGGTCATTTACATATTGTATAATAGGAACAGTAGAGGTCCGAAGATTGATCACTGCGGGACACCCCTGTGTGTGTCATTGACAGATAATAATGTTTTGTTTATGCAAACCCTTTAAGCTCTGTTGCTTGAGTAAGACCAGAACTGGCTTCTTGTTTCCATAGAAAAACAAATCCATTTCATTCTTGATAGATTGATCTTCTGGTCCACTAGGCAGAATGCCTTTGAGAGGTCAGTGAAAACCTCTTCCATGGTCTCACTTCGATCCAGCACATTGGCGACCAGACCTGAATCCTGACTTGTGGGGGATCAGCAAGATAACTGCAGCAAAACTTTTCTGGGGGGGGGGGCTAGTGTTGCTACCACATTTTAAAACATTTTGTGGATTTATGGCACTTGTCATTGCTTCATGGCAAAAAAAAGGATTCATGCATCAAATATTGATACATGTGTGCTTTTTGGCTCCCATTTTTCTGTAGTTCATGGCAGATGTGAACAAAGGGTAGACTACCATTTAGTTGGTCTAATATAGGACAAGCATTTGTCAATGCCGAATGTTGTCGCACTGGCATTGACAGTGGCGGAGGTGGAGAGGCATAGTGCTGTGAGTTTGTTAATGTGTCCCAAAAGGTGATTTTGCACAGCGAGTACGCCACTGTGTGGCAGAGCTGTGGAAACGCGTTTTGGACAGGCTGTGGAAAATGGCAGCTGGACTGTTGATAATGAGGTGTGCACAAATGCCAGTGGTGAAAATGTGGCATGAAAATATTGCAGACTGATGAAGTTACAAGGGTGCATGGAAACTGTGCAATGCACGCTTGCAACACAGTCATTGTGTGGTCTTTCACAACCAAATTTTCAGCATATGCATTTTAGGACCTCTGCTGATGAATAGTGTCACCGTCATTTCCTCAAAGTGTCCTGAAAAGTAATTTCACACAGGGATCATGCAGTTCTGCACCAGATGTGTGAAAACACATTTCAGCCAGCTGTACTGTTCATAAGGAGGTATGGAAAAATGCCAATGATGAACAGCTGGAGTGAAAGTATTACAAATTCACAAAGTCACGAACATGCGTGCAAACTGCGCAACGCAAGTTCGTAAAACACTCATTTTATTGACTTTCATCCCTAAATTTTCAACACAGGCATTTTAGGATATCTGCTAATGAACAGTGTCACTGCCATTTTCATAATGTGTCTCGAACATGGGCTTTCCACAGCAACCGCGCTATTGTGCGCCGGAACTGCGAAAACAGATTTTGGTCAGGATGTGAAAAATGACAGCTGTACTGTTCATTAGGAAGTGTAGAACAATGGCACTGTTGAAAATGTGAAGTGAAAATATTATAAGTTTGTGAACTTACTAGCGTGTGTGCAAACTGCGCAATGCATGCTCGTAACACAGTCATTTTATGGAGTATTGTCACCAAATTTTCAACACAAGTATTTTATGACCTCTGCTCCTGAATAGTGTCACTGTTATTTTTGTAATGGGTACCGAACAGTGATTTTGCACAGTGACCGTGCTATTCTGCGCCAGAAGTGCGAAAACACATTTCAGCCGGGATGTGAAAAATGACAGCTATACGATTCACAAGAAGGTGTGGTAAAATGCCAGTGTTGAGAATCTGGCATGAAAATAGTGTGAGTGAGCTAACTTATGAGTGTGCATTGTGCAGTTGCTATGCACGCTCATAAAACAGTCATTTTTGGGATTTTTCCCACCAAACTTGCAACATAGGCTTTTTGAGACCCCCTTCTCATGAACAGTGGCACTGTCATTTCGTTACTCGATCCCAAAAGGTGATTCTGTGCAATGACTGTGAAATCACCTTTCGGGACCAAATAATGCCATGACAGTGCAAGAATTCATGAGAAGGGGTCCCAAAAACCCCATGTGGAAAATTTGGAGCCAAAATTCACAAAAATGCCCGAGATATGTATTCAAGTTGAAAAATCCCTATTAATTCCATTATACAGCTTACCGGCATTTCTTCAATTCACAGTTGGCTTTGAGAGTGCAGACGTGTTCCCGTCCACCAAAGATCATCGCTACCGCACTCCACAGGTAGGCATGGGGTGGGGGGGTGAGGGAGGCATGGTGCACAGAGGGGGGTGCGGTGGGGGAGGGGTGGCATGGAGACTACGAGGGACCATTTTTCATTTTACAGGAAAAAAAAACCCATTCGGGACAGTTTTGTTTTCAGGGGATTTGGCACGCTGGGGTGGGCTCCCAGAGTGCCACCTAACTATTTGGGGGTGTCTGTAGCTGATGAGAGGGATTGGGCACCCTCATCAGGCACACAACTTGGGGGATGAGGAAGTAATGCCAATGGGGGTGGCACTTGTCGGCACACAAAGAAAGTAGGAGGGTGAGCCAAGGGGATTGGGCACCACCTTGGCATTCAACAATTAGGGGTTTATGCTGATGGGGAGGGCCTCTTCGCACACAAAGAAAGTGGGGGGTAACCGATAGGGGATTGGGCACCCATGTCAGTAGTAGTTGGGTTGCCGCCGATTGCCGACCATGTTTATAATATCAGTGAGCACATAGAGGGTCTGCTGCATATGACAAGCTTTGTTCAGATTGCAGCAGACCTTTTCTTAGATGTGCTCACCACATTATGTATGCATGGTGTGGTGCCGGCATGCAGGCTGATTGGGAAATAAGGGACGCCCTGCATTCACCCAACAGCGACCCCGCCTCCAAAGTTGCACTGTCCCACGATGTTGGCTGTGCAAGCGCGCCAACATAACAAGAGTTGGGGATACAGAATGATCATGCTGCAAGCATCCGACTCACAGATCTTTGCTGAGCATAAGTCATCATAATGTAAGTTTTGCATTCCTAAAGTTTTTACACTAAAAATGTTTCTTTTTGTCCTTCTGTAATAAGATAAATCTTTTATTTATATCCCGTTGTTTGCTAGGAGGCATTTTGTTGTGAAACATTTCTAATCATTATACCATACAATGCAATTTAATTTCGTGTGATATATCATCCTTCATGCAAATGTATCAAAAAATTCTTTACTTTTAGAGGCTTATTATGTCCTTTAGAGACTGGAAAGGCAATGATTCGAATTCCAGAATTACTTGTCCACTCTATCAGATGACAACCTGAATCCTGGATCTTGCAGTCTGTTTTAAATATATGATATATATAGGTGGCAGTGAGTAGTTCGGGAATTCACCACAATAAATATAGAATTTTGCTTCAGAATATTTGCTGTCCTATGGAGTGCTGTGGAACTTTTTGTACTTTGCTCTGTTTTAAATATAGACTGCCTGTGCAAGCACAATAGGTTTTCACCTTTTACATATTGTGTTCACTTTATTTTACGAATGACTTATTTGTAGTTAACAAACATTGACAAATATTGTAAGGTTATGATAACATAAAACTTTTACGTTTTCAAAACCTCAGCTTATTTCAGTGTGTTCTTTTCAAAGATTTAACAATAACACATTCCACCTTAACAGATAGAAGAAACAATAGTGCAGGCTTCTGTAGATTTCAGATACACTTGTGTACTGTGGTTCCAAATAAACAGTTAATAAATCTGCTAATAGTATCTACAATTTTTAATTAGACACAAAAACAATAAAACACTACATCAAGACACCTTCCTTCTCAATAAAACTTGTATAGTCAAAAGCTGATCTGACATAATCAACACTGAATTCATGTTGTTGGGGTATTGTGCCACATGACAACGGCATAAATGCTTTAAAAGAAGTGATGCATGATACAACAGGTAGTTTAGTAAATTTGATTTTGTTTGTAGGTGTGCATCATATAATTTTTTCAGCCAACACTCTGGTTTAAAAAAAAAAACAGAGTTTGTCTAAGGTTTCATAAACTCAGTTGCCAACAACAATAAACTATAAAAACATAGCCATCTGCTAAATCTGGCATTAATGAGTTTCAGCTGACATGAGCCCATTTCAAGTATAACCACGTTACACAGGCATATTTAAACAATGGTATACCATATTGAAACTTCACATGTTTTGCTTATATTTTATTTGTTTGGATATATTTCTTTCTGTTTGAATGTAGCACAACATTTCTGTGGTGGTATCAGTCACAAAATCATCTCACCTACTGGTTATACAGGTATATGCAGTAGTACAACAGGTGGACACATTTCTGAATATTACAAGTGTGCAGTAAGGCATTAAATATAGCTATGTTTAATCAACCATGAGGAAAGAATAACGATTTTGATATCACACACCACAGAGCAAGTTACTACATACTGTATATAAAGTGTCCCCTGAAGCTTGATAAATGCTAAAACCCTATCAAGCCTCCTTTCAGATAGCAACACTAGAGGTCCTGCTGGTGGATTCTCAGGCCTCCCAGTAACAGCCAGCAGGGCTTGTGGGAGACATATGGGATCCAGGGGGTCTGCCAGAGATGCAGGCATCCCTGGCAGGGCCACGAGTAACTGGGGTAGGGCTGGGGATGCTAGGGTTAAACTACTCTGGCTGCACCAAGATAACTGTTGGCCTGGCTAAGGCTATGACTGCCGATTTCTGACGTTGCTGCCTATTTGCTTGTGGGTGATTTGCATAGCCCACATAGCTGCTGCTGGCCACAGCCCCTCCCCCTGAGTGGTAGTTGCAGCTCTTTCAGTGGGGTTGAGGGATTTAAATTCTTGTCCCACTAAACATGGTGGCATTTCTGAATGTTTTGAAGCCAGTTGGGCTAACCTTCACAGATTTTGGGATAATGTTAATTCTCTGTTGTCCCCAAAACCTGAAGTTGATATCCAGAAAGTTATTGTTGATAATGCAGAAATTGCTGATTTGACTGAAATTGTTAAATTGCTAAACAACAAATAGTCTGATTTGTCTAGTTATAGGAGTACTTCTTCACAGTCTAATGGTATTAAACCGAAGTCAGTTGAGTTTCTGGCAAACAGAAGACCTAGGTTTATATTTAATGAAGTTGCTCAACATGAAGTTCTAAAACTTTTGCAGTCTATTCCAGATCAAGTTAGTGACTGTGGGAGTGGGTTAGATGGTTATTTTTTAAAGCTGGCCATTTCATTTTTTATCGATCCCTTATGTTATGTATTTAAGCTGTCATTAGCTATTTGTGTAGTCCCCACTGAATAGAAGAAAGCAAAAGTGGTTCCCGTCCTTTAAAAAAGTAATGCAATCACTTTAGATGATTTCAGACCTATTTCAGTTTTGAACCCACTTGATAAATTACTTGAAAAGCTAGTGGCCAAACAGGTAAACGAGTATCTAGGGACTTACGACTTGTTGGCTGGGCATTAATATGGTTTCTGCAAGTTCCACGGAACAGGGACTGCCTTATTTGGGTTCATCAACACCGTCCTGTGTGGTTTTGAGAAAGATTGGATGACGGGGCAGTGTTTGTGGACTTGACCAAGGCATTCAACCTGATCAACCACAATCTTACTCACTCTAAATTGTATAATATAGGATTCTCGTAAGCAGTTGTTTCTTGGGTTGGTAATTATCTGAGTAATAGATGCCAATATGTTTAAGTTTGCTCTGTTGCTTCGGCTGTGTCCTCCATTCATTGTGGCGTACCTCAGTGGTCCATTTTGGGCCCCTTATTTTTTCCATTTTTGTCAATCAATTACCTCAGGTCTGTAAACATAGCCGTACTTCTTTGTACTTGGATAACCTAATACTTTTTGCCAAATCCAAGTCAGTGTCTGATCTTTCCACTACTTTGGATAAGGATTTTGGGGATGTCTGTTCCTGGTTGACTAGCAATACCATGGTCTTAAATGCAAGTAAAACTAAAGTTATGCTTTTCGGTATGCCATCAGTGTTGGAGGACAACCTGAGGTTAGCTATATTTGATGCTCGAGGCCTTTTGTTGGAGCATGTTTTTCAGTTTAGATACCTCGGTATATCCTTGGATCCATGCTTAACATATTCTCTTCAGGTACAACCTATTATCAAAATGATTAATCAGAAAATAGGGTTATTATATAAATATAAATCCTACTTTACATTAGAGACTAGGAAAGTGATTGCTATTGGATAATTTCTTCCCCATTTTGACTATGTATCTGGTATCTATTTCAATATTGGGTTGAAAGAAATGAATGCATTGACCGTTACTTATAATAACATCTGCAGATTTGTTCTTGCGGCCTCTTGTTACACACATCACTGCAGTCTTTACTCACACCTGGGTTGGCTACCACCTAGTTGTCAGATTGAGTATTCAGTGGGGTGTTTGATGTTCAAATGCTCTTTTTCCGAATCCTTATTTCCTATTTCTGAATTAGTTTCTAGAAGAGAGTTGTTGTCATGCTTCAGATCAGCGAATGATCCCTATTTAACATTCTCCAACATAGGCTAAAGATTAGCTTAAGAGCTTTTTCTGTAGCTGCCTCTATTTACTGGAATGCTGTTCTGGTTAATGTTAGACATGCTACTTCTGTATCAAATTTTAAACTGAGATTAAAGCATCATTTATTGTTACAATCTGTATGTAATTGTTACCTGAAATATGCGTAATTGTTGTTGCATTTTACTGTTTGTCCAGGTTGGGCCTGAAAAGGGATACTCAGTCCAGTGTCCTTACCTGGTTAACAAAGAATAAATGAAATGAAATGAAACGAAATGACTGAGATGAGAGACTGCATCAGGCCCTTTGGTCTTCTATGGCCTGCTGTAGCCAGATCTAGCAGAAGGATGACCGGACAGTTTGGAGCCCCTTCATGTCACCAAGGGCTAGAGATGCTGCAATGTTTTAATTTGCTTGCAAAGTCTTTGCCTTTGTGAATCAATTCACAAATTTTACCATTCACTAGGAAATTCATCTTTAGCAACTTCACCTGCAACTTTACCTTTAGGATGCATTTGGGTGAAGTTTGCTCAACTCAAGGCTTCTGCTAAAAAAGTTCCTGTAGGACACATGGAAACAGCCGTAGGCCATACACTACCGCCCAGTGTACAGAATGATCCTTAGTTTCATTTTGCAGCCTATGTGAGTTAATGGGAGAGGTCAGATCTGCTGCTTTCAGCCTTCTAGCTCCCCCCTCCAAAAAACAACTTTTTACAGCTTTTTTGATTTTTCATCTTATCTTAACTTAGCAGTTTGTTAGGATTTGTTTAGTCATTGTTTAGATGTATTTTTCTTTATAGCCCCCATTTTATATGTTCTATTTTTCTTCCTTTTACTTTTTCTTTTTTATTTAAATGAGTGGGATCAGCAAGGAGAATATTGGGAGGACAGGGGCTGGGAACAGTCACAGTGAGGAGAGGGGGATGCAGTCCATGGGTGGAACACACCATCCCCTCCATCTGAAAAGGATAGTTTTGGTATCAGGAACACTGGGAACAGTCAGTTCCCAACCCCTTTACCATGTAGTAGCAGCATGCAATGACACCACCACCCATTCACCCTGCTCCTGTACATCCTGCAGCTGCAACACCTGCTCCTGTGGTTGTACTGCCACCTGAGCTCTGTGAGTAGGAGGATACCCACCCAAGACCATATGGCTCTACCCCTTGACAGCAGCACAAGTCCCTAATTTGGGACTTCTTTATGATTGAACCCACTGACAACAGTATGATGACACGCACCATTTGTCACACCAATAATCAGCATACAGTAGGAAACAAGGCAGTCATTTGGGCACAAGTGGATAGTACACCTACCTTAAAGTAATGCATTGCCAGGGGTGTGAGAAACATGTGAGGGTCAGACTGAGAAAGCTGAGAGGGCTGGAGGTGTTGACACCCTTAATGGTACTTCTGTACTGCAGTGCAGAAAGTATAAGAAGAAGCTATGTGGGTAATCACATGGTGCACAGGTTCTGGAGGGGGTCTAGTAGTGGGACCTGCAGCTGAACTCAAGTGCTGTGGGGGTCACTGAGCAACTGGCCTCAGATCCTCCTCCCACCTCCACCCATGATGAAGTGGCACCCTCTTCAAGGAGAAAGGTGAGCTCCCCTGCTGAGTTGTAACTTGTGGATATAAAGGAAACTATGAAAGTGTTGCTCCAAAACCAGCAGAGCATCCTGGAGGGGCTGGCAGAATTCTGTTGAGTTGGTGCACCATCTGTCTACTACTATTACTACTCTCTACCAAGGCTGTAGTTTTATCCTCTCTCCACTTCTGAATCAAGATTCATCACATGCTGTTTTATCTGCCTTACTGTCGCCTTTAGTCCTACCCATTCTAAAAGAGTTAAAAAAAAGTTAAAAAACAACAAATATTTTTGTACGTCTTAACTCCACTCTGTCCTGATTTCTACCATTGCTTCATTATATGTTTCTAAATCTAAATTCTGCTGTCAGCTATCCTCCTTCAGATTATTGAAAGATAAAAAATCTGATTTTCTCTAGTGTTCTCTTCTTTGTACAGCTGTATAGTCCTTGCACTATCACTGCCTTCTTTACTCATTACTGTTTCTGTTGCAAAGCACTGTGGTAAACCACAATATACTGTACATAAATTCTGTACTCCCAGAATTTTTCTCAGCTACTAGATGCATTGCCATTGCCATTAGTGGGTCCTAATAGCCCAATTGCAATCACAATCCCCTTAGCACTCAATTGGCCACAGACTTCCCATGGCCAGTATGGGGTATGGGTTTGTGATCAGTCTTGTTAGTCACTGGCTTGTATATTAGAACATGCCTTTAGAATTAACAAAGTGAAATAGCATGTTTCAATATACCACTAGTTTGCATCAGGCACTAATTAGCTCTGTGAGCAAATTAGTGAGCCCTAATTTGGACCTACTAATTCCTGGTCAGAGGCTGAACTACTTTCCCGGCCATAGGTGTTTCCTGCATACAAGCTGAGACAAACAGAATGTTTTGTAATAAGGCAGATGATAGGACTTTGGTCTCCTGTGTGAGCAATCTCTGATTGGAAGATCAGAGCAATGCATTGTAGGGCATCAGGATAGACATGATTGACATGGTCTCTTTCTGTCCTGTCCTTATTTTTCCTTCTTTGTAATCTAGTGCCTTATGAAAGCATTAAATGCAAATTTTTTTTTAAAGTGCAAACACAAAAGAAATACTGCATTACAGATTTCCTGAAAACAAATTGCAAAGCCATTTCTGAGATCTTTAGTTTCATGCACACAAATTAAAATTAAATGGTTAAACTCAGCACTCCATCAAGGCTTCAGCCAATCAGTTCATTTTATATGCAAGTATGTTATTTACAGTAGTCATGTGTTGATCCAATATATACAGAAGGAAGAAGATATCTCTCTGCAAGATGGGTCAGTTTTGTTTTACAGGTAGATAACATTACTTTGGGATGCTTTGGGGGAATAGGGTTTTGGGTGCCAGAGAGGGGCTAAAAGGGAGGAAATCATTAATTCATCACCCACACATCAAACCCCAGCTCACTCACTTCCCTGCAGCTGTCATGAACCCCAGTAGTTAACTTGGATTACTTGGTTACTTTGATTACTTGGAAGGATCAGACAAAGTAGGCCACACTCTCATTAAATTGTCTCCCATTCATAGTGAGTTTATATGTCAAGACTCTTTTTGAAGGACTTGAAAGATGGAGCATTAACCAGTTCCCTGGGGAGTAAGTTCCTTACTTATGCAGTTCTGACTGTATAGAAATTACTTCTCTTTTTGGTGTTCACACGTGGGACTAACAATTGCCTATTGTGAGATCTTAGTTGAGTCATCCTAGTATTTAGTTGTAAACCACACTGTTCCATGAGTTTTTGATTTTTCATGATGTTAAATAATAGTAAGCCCCCTCTCTTCGTACTAGTTTCAAGACTAAATAGATTGAACGAGGGGAGTCTATCCTCATAGCTCAAGGTTGATAGACCAGAGAGTGATTTTGTAATTCTTCTTTAAGTTCTTTCTAGTAGGTTTACTTCCCTCTTTTGGTAAGAGTTTCAAATTTGGGAGCCATAGTCAAGGTGAGGAATAATATATGAATTGTACAGTCTCAGTATGCAGTGTTTGTTTCTGCTAATAAATGTTCTTTTTATTGAGTATAACAGTCTATTTGCTGTTTTTGTTACATACTGACAATGGCATATAGAAGATAAGATGTTATAGACCAGAATACTGAAATACTTTTCCCTGGTCAATATTTTCAGTATCTGCCCTCTTGTCCCCACCATCCACTTCTCCCCAAGCACACAAAGTACTTGTATTTACCTGCAAAAAAATAAAACTGTCTTGCAACGTAGAAAGACATCTTCTGCATTCAGTAAGTAATGGATGAATGCATGAATAAATGAATGATGTCTTTGTCTATACTATAATCTGATTAGGTGACGGTTGTACTATAGGCAAATACCTAATTCATTTATGCACTCATCCAATACCTGTCAAATGGAGAGGATGTCTCTGCAGTGCGGATGGTTTTCTTTTTTAGAGGTAGATAACAAGTCAAGGCAATTTTATTCATTTGGTGCCCTATCTAAAAGCACAGATTATTTTTCAGTGCTTGTGGGGTAGAGGGCACTGGGGCCAGATGCAGAATGGGGGGAATCATTTATAGGTGGGGTCAGGTCAGGTGGGGGAAGCGGGGGGAGTTGGGGTTTGATCTACAGGTGGAGGGAAGGGTTTAACTATGATTATGAACAGCTACTTATTTAGTTGAATGGCTTCTCAGAATACTTAAGCTCACAGTACTGTATTTAAGAGGCAGCTGAGTTGCATTGCCCTGTGGGTTACAGGACAGGCTGTGTAAGTGCACTAGTGACTATTGTGTAAACAAGTGGCATGGCAAGGAATGGCACAGAAACATAGAAAGCATGATGGCAGAAAAAGACTCAAGGTCCAGGCATTCTGCCTAACATCACTACCTTTTCTGTATTTCCATGGGCTGAAAGAGTGCCACATCTACATCATGACTGCTTGGCAAACAGTGAGCTCCAGTGACAATATGGGAGCTCACAATTTGACAATCCACATGGAATCCCTAAGTTTGTCCCCATACCTCAACAAGTTCTTGCTGCTGAGGATTCTTCTATTAGTTTATGTGGAAATATCAGGGTTCTAGATGATTCTGGAATTCTGGGACATGATACTGTACATTAATACTGTGACACTTATTACAAGATCATGGGGGGCATGACATTAGCCGGAAAGGTTTGGACTCTAAATAAAAAAAAAACATAAGGGTGGTGAAAGGAGGGTGCCATTGGACTCTCCCCTGTCTGGGGGGATATGGAATGGTAGTACCATTGCATCCAAGAACATTGTTTGGGGAAAGGAGAGGAGTGGATATCAATGATTTTCTCTGAGGCAGGGTGAGGGAGAAGGTCTACTGGACCCCACAGACTTTCTTAGAGATATAACAAGAGGAATTTATTTTAAAAAAAGGAAGGAACTCCTTTTCAAAAACCACATTACGATAATGTTAGGATCATGGACAAGCCATAAAAAGTCTGGCAATTCTTAGTTAGGGTCAAAATGATCCTTACTCAGCACCCTCTGTGTAAGGAAGATAGTAGGATTATATAACTCCGGTATCTGGATCACTGACAGCTCAGTTCTATGCAGAACCCAAATAACAGTACTGTGAAACTCTACTGCTTTGCTTACATAGACTACATGTGCATCTATGTAATAATTGAATAGACACTCCAGCGATTGGGTTACCTTTTGTTAATCTAACCCTATTGGACTAAGACAGTTGTGTATCCCATGTGTGTCATGGCTTAGAAACATAGAAAATTATGGAAGAAAAATGTCAGTGGCCCGTAAAGTCTTCCCACCCTATCTAGCTTCTTGTCGATGACTCATTTGTTATCTTAACGCAATTTCTGAAAAAAATCTATCTACCTACTTATCTATCTAGTTATATGACTGTAAGAGCAGCACCCCACAGTCCACAGTGAGCCTACCACTGCTACCAAGGTCCCCTCTTTAGCAAGAGCTCAGACCCTGGTGCTCTGATGGCCCTTTCTACCACGGTCTATCCTTTAGACTCCCTGTAGTGAGGGTATCTGCTCTGGGTAGGACCCACTACTCTCTTGAAAGCCTTTAACTATGTACCCCTTTTATCCAGGTACCCTACCTTCAGAGATGCAGTGACAAACAACCAGTTACTCTGATCTTTAGAAAAATAATGAAATTATTAATAAACAGTGGGGTCCCAAATTTCAAACAGGCTTGTGACCAAGCCCTGCATCCCCGCAAAGTTTGCATCTGTGTACAAGGGTTAGATGCAATTTGTACCCTGTTACAGAAACTTGGACGAGGGTTGCAACAGTGCCCTTGATTTACGGCAGCTTGTGCCAAAACTGTGGCACAAGCCCCCATAAACTAACTCCTCCATAGATGCAAAGTTAAGCCGGGTGGGAGCTGGCACAACTGTGCTGTGTCACTGCAAGGAACTTGCAGTAGATGGGTTGTGGAAGGCTTCTTCTGAAAATGGCACAGCAGAACAGGTTTGATGCAAGTGGCCACTTGTGTCAAACTCTCTGCTGCAAGTCCCTTGTGTCGACTGCACGGCTTTCTAAAATCAGGCTCTGTTGTGTAACTGTAACAGTAATAATCCAGTATAATACTGTTTACACACTGTAAAACAGTACCCATACAGGATTATAAAAGAAAGCTTGCACACTTGTGAGCTAAATGCTTTTATCTTTCCCACAAGTTACAGAGTCTTCTTACCTCACTATCCTCTAGACTTGTTGTCTCAGCTTCTCTCTGCAGATACACAGTCTGGCTCACTCCTTGGTCACACAGGAACACCAACAAAAACAGGAAGAAAATAACTGGGATGAAGCATTTATACCCTTTTCCACCTCTCTCTATCTCTCTCTCTCTGGTGCCTTGGTCAAGTTAAGCTGTGATGTCACTTCCATATACTCAGGTTCATACAATTGGCTGAAACTGCTTCAGGCCTGGAATTTTGTGTGATGCCTACCTTGCAGTATTATCTGTCCTCTGTGTCTCAGGGACCCAGCTTCCTGTCACAGATTATTTAGCATCAGAATGTATGTGTTCAGATGCCTTAGAGAGTCTGTTTCCAAGTCCTCTGTGTACTAACAAACCTATCCCTCTTTCAGGAAGCCAGTAAAATGAAAGTTTATACCACTTAAGAAACCCGGCTGAGCTGCTGAGAATCTTCCAAATAGGCTAGTTTTCTTACCTTTGATCAATGCCTTGTTGACTCCCACTGCTACAGAAAGTACTTGCAATGGACAATATATTTCAGACTACCAGTAAAAGTTGTCAGGTCATCACATACCTCCTCCTTTATTTTTATGAAGTTACATATTTGTGAGGTCCACGAATAGCTACTTTATGAGGGCTACCTGGCTAAATGTTTAATCATACTAGTGAAACAATCAATCTGCATTAGCATTTTACACTCCACTGAAATGCTGCACGGTGAAATCATGGTCCTGGAAGCTGAGACTCCAATGCAACAGTCTGGTATTTTTCCCACTCATACCCTTTAATCATTGCAATAGAGTATGGTCGGTGACTACTGTGAGTGCCTTCCATACAGATAGGGGTGCAATTTCTTGATTGTCTGGACAATGGATAGACACTCCTTCTCAATGGTAGAGTAGTTCATTTCCCTCAAAAGCCGCTTCTGGCTGGGGAAAACAACTAGTCTTTCTACCCATCTCTGGATACTTAAGAAAATGCTGCCCTTAGGCTCCTGTCACTTAATCTGTCTGAACAATAAACCCCAGTTTGTAATCTGGGCTCACCAGCAGTGGCAAAGGGCATTGTGCCATTTTCTGCTGCTGGAAGGCAGTTTCACAGTGCTTCATCCACTGAATCTTCTCTGGCAGCTTCCTAGTTGTGCTCTCTGTTGAAGGGGATGAAAAGTACTATCGTTTTTAACGCATCTGTGATAGTACCCCACAGTTCCCAGAAATGCATTCAGCTGCTTCTTAGTTTGGGGCTGGGCAAATCCCAAATGACCTCAACCCTAGCTAGCTCAGGCCTGGTCTGCCCCTCTCCCATACAATGTCCAAAGTATGCACTTCTGCCATCCCAGTTTGGCATGTCACTGGCTTAATAGGCAGTCCTGCATCCTGTATTCTAGTCAGGGTTTCCCTCACATGGAAGAAATGCTTGTCTCATGTCTGCCTAAATATGCCTTTATCATACATGTAGGCTAAAGTATAGTGCCCAGTCCTAATCAAGACTCTGTCAGCTAGTCTCTGGCATGAAGAATTCACTCACCACTTCCCAAAAATTTAACGGTGAATCAAAACAAACCAAATTTGGTGACAAATGCTGACTATTCACTAATGTTACTTGATAGCCACACTTGCCAGCATCCCTTCATCAATTCTATTGTGATCAGCCCCTCTTAACGTGTCCAGTACCTCATCTGTCCTAGGCATTGGGTATGCATCCGGTACTTTGTCCTCATTTAACTGTCTGTAATTGACACAGAACATGGTAGTTCCATCTTTCTTTGAAAACAGAACTACTGGGGCTGCCCAGGGGCTGCTTTACAGCTGGAATACTTCTTAGACCAGCAGCTCATCCCTCTTTGTTCTTATTACTGCCTCTGACATCTGATATTGCCTTCACCTTTTTGGACTTCTTTGCAGTGATTTTCACCTCATGCAATTTGGGGTCAGTGCTCCTGGGGTTTCAGTAAAAAGTGAAGCAAGGTCTTTAAGCACTCCCCTCATCTGGTCTGCTTGTCTGGGTGTGAGCCACTCACCTATCATCGCATCACTCCAGGAAGCTTTTCCCATGCTCTTCTCTAGCATGTCTGGAGCAGGCTCCTCTTGATCTCCATCTGCTGTGCAGCAAACCATAAGGGCAATGTCAGCAAATTAATAAAAAGGTTTCATCACATTTGTATGGAAATCCTGCTGAGTGTGCCTCCTATTTGGGAACTCTATGTCTAGAGCTGAAACAAAGTTTTACTTTGATTGCAAAGTTCCAGTGAATTCATCACTTTTGACTTCACAAAGCTGGCCATGTTGTGGCAACTTCAACTTTGAAAAACGTTGACATCACTTTTGCATATAACTTTGCCTCAGATGTGGTTTACAGCAAATTCAGATGAAGTTTCATCAGAAAGAGGAACACATCCCTGTATGTCACATGCAGTAGTTTCTGCAGGTCACATGCTACAGCTCTATGTACACAGTGTCCTTCAGTTTCACTTTGCAGTCTGAGTGAATGAGTGAGTGAGTGAATGAGTGAGTGAGTGAGTGAGTGGAAGAGGACAGATCTGCTGGTTCTGTTAATTCTTGTTAAGTTATTTATATATTTTTCCAGTTGTTCTTCCTTTTCCAAATTCACCTTTTTTGTGTTATTTTTAATTTTTATACCTTCTTTTAAATAAAAATGAGTGTAGATGGAGAGGAGAGTTGGAGGAGCCGGTGTCAGAGTGCGGAGACAGAGGAGAGGGAGAAGAGTGGGACTGTCTCAAGGTTGACAGATCGGGACCTGCAGTCCCATCTGTCTGAAGGGGACACCTGCACAAGTGGAACCAGCACCACCAGATATTGGAAGAAGGGTCAGCAAGAAGCCTGAAGCAACAAGTTTCTTTGTTTGCAGGGCCCTTCCTCCACCCCACCCACAGTGTAGCAGCAGGTAACAACACCTTGAAAAATAGCAGAAATAGACACATACACACAGGATGGCGCTGAGAGATTTATTTAGCCACAGGTAAAAAGAAGACTATGCCATGCACATTCGTCCTCTACAAGGCATCATCGGGGGTGGGGTGGTGATGCCTGTGACAAACTGTGAACATTTCATACAATTTGAGAGCAAAATAAATTAGTATATTGCAATACCTATTGGTTCTTGCTAACTGCAGAGCAATTACAAACAAATTCCATATGATATTAAATACACATAGTGACCATTACATTGTTACAGAAAGCACAGTGATAAAATGTGAGCATTTATACTTCGGTGATTGCATTCTGTTCCTGTCTGAACTAAGAATGAAAACAGTTTTTAAACATGCCTACTGCAACTATGAAGTGGAACATGCAAGCCTCTTATATTACTGTTTACAACCTTTAACAAGACCAGCTTTTCAAACAGAAATAAGTTTTCCCTCCACCAATCTTCTCTCTCACAAATCGGGCTGTTGTCTATTAATTTTCATGTGCTCAACCTTCATAATCTATAATCCAAAATGAATATTGAAAAGTGTTTCCATTACTTTAGAAATTAAAACACCTGAAGGAAGCTGCTAAAAGGAGAGAGAAGATTGGTGGGGTGGGAAACCAAGAAGGCAACATATATTGCATCTCTAATTCATGATTTCGTTGGGACTCCTGGTTGCCCTTCTTCATATATGCCATTCACAAATTCAAAATTATGAACATGAACCTCACCAGAAGCCATGAGTTTTAGACACTATACATTTATATGTATCTGTAAAGCACAGATGTTCAATATCATCTTGATGGAACACATTGAATAAGCTGAGGATCAAAAAAACATAGGTCAATCACTGAGTGCCATCTTGTGAAAGAAGGCAACATATATTGCATCTCTAATTCATGATTTCGTTGGGACTCCTGATTGCCCTTCTTCATATATGCCATTCACAAATTCAAAATTATGAACATGAACCTCACCAGAAGCCATGAGTTTTAGACACTATACATTTATATGTATCTGTAAAGCACAGATGTTCAATATCATCTTGATGGAACACATTGAATAAGCTGAGGATCAAAAAAACATAGGTCAATCACTGAAAACTTTCACAAGATGGCACTCATCTATTGCCAAAAAATGGCACTAAAAACCTACAGGAATGGCTTGAGATCAAAGAGCTCATTCAGGCCCACAGGTGCCAGTGAGGTCAATCTATGCATCCACTCAATTCACCCATGTTGGTGCGACAACAAAAAGTGTGACTGACATTAGGACACCAGCACAATGCCAAAAACGATCATCATACCTGCCCATTTTGCCGTCCAATCCCAGTTGCGACCCATTCTCTGGGGCAAGCGTGGGAGCATCCTGCATCCCCGAATCTAAAATAAACTAGACTGCAGTGGGCTTGGAAAGGATGAGGGTGGTGGGTCAGAATAACATTACCTAGATGGTTCCACTATGCAACTCATATGCTGATTTGGCAGGGCAGGACTGTGCCATGGAGGCACCTGCAGTAGTGGCCAGAGAGGATGTGTGGGTTCTCCATACAGGAGGCCCCAATGTGGGTAGTACAGGATTTCTGAGGATGAGGAAGCAGCTCCTGGTGGGGGAGTCAGTTGTTAGGGGGATAGATTTGGGAACAGAAAGGGAGGGGGGGGGAGAGGGAGGTTAGGTGGCTACCGGGCACCACGGCTCAGAGGAATGGAAATCCTGGAGATCACTAGAGCAGCACCACAGGAGGGACAGTTGGATGTCATTGCCCACCTAGGAACCAATGGCCTGGCTAAGGATGAGATTAGGAGAGTGCAGGAGGAATTCAAGGAATTGGGGGAGGGTTTTAGGCAGGTAGCACTCTCAGTGGCATTTTCTGAAGTGTTGCCAGTCTATGACAGAGTGGAGGATAGGGTACTCTTACCAAGAGCTTCAACCAGTGGTTAAAAGACTGGCACAGAGAGGATGGCTTTGGCTACACTGGGGACTGGGGTCCCACCTGGAGGGATAAAGGCCTATACATGGGAGATGGTCTGCATCCATGCCGAAGGGGAGCCACAGTCCTCAGTGGACAGTTTAAATGCAACTGACAAGCATTTAAACTAGCTTGGGGGGTGGCAGGAGGAATCAGGGAGACATGAATAGTCCACTCCCACAAGCTGAAGTAGTCATTAGGGAAAATCCTAAGGGAGGGGAAATTCCCAAGGGTTTCTAATAGCAGGACAAGCGGAATGGTAGAAATGAGGAGGGGTGGGAATGAAGGCAGAAGGGATAAGGAGATCAGGCACAAGGTAAAAAGAGGGACTGACAAGAAGGTTGCTAGAAGAATTTGGAAGGTTATGTGCACAGATCCTTGAAGTCTGGGAAATAAAATTCTGGACCTTGTGGTCATTATGGCAGAGGCTGACCTGGACTTTGTCACCATCACTGAGTCATGGTGCAATGAGAACCATGACTGGGATATATAGTCGTAGCAGGCTATACTCTGTTCAGAAAGGACAGGGAGGGTAGGAAATGGGGAGGAGTGTCTCTTTATGTAAAGGATAGCATAAAAGCTACAGAGATACAGGAAATACAGGGAGTGGTGGAGGCACTGCGGGTTACCCTACCAACAGGAAATGGAACCTCTATTTGCACTGGTGTAATCTATAGACCTCCAGCATGGGGAGGAGGGAGATGGATAAGGTACTGCTGGAAGCCATCCAAAAGATGGTGACCAGCTGGGAGGTGCTGCTGGTGGGTAACTTCAATTTGCTGGATGTGTATTGCAACATCCCAGCTGCAGCTTCAGCTAGGAACAGGGACATCCTGGACTCCCTGCAAGGGGCATTCCTCAGGCAACTAGTAAGGGAGTTGACACATGAGGGAGAAGTGTTGGACCTTGTACTCACGTGTGGGGACAGTGTTAAAGACTTCGAGGTGGGTGACAACCTGGGGTCCAGTGATCACCACACAGTGTGGTTCAATACAACTACTGAGCCAGAATCAATGCCTCAGAGATGCTCTGGCAGGGGTGGAGGATGTATGTGGAGTGGAGGAATTGTGGGCAACACTAAAAGGGGCCATACAGAGCTTGTCTGGTGGCACTGAGAGCTGAGGCATCCTTGCCTTAGGCCGTGCTATGCCGGCAACCTAGGTTCGAGAATGACCTCGGGTCATCAGGGTGCCGGCATGGGGAAGGAGGGTGGGAGCAGGATTGAGCAGATGCTCTCCTCTTCCAGGAGGATGGGTCACCAGTCCGCAGTCCTGCCGTCATTGTATGGAGGTCCAATGGTGGCGCAGGTGGCTACGGGCAATGGGTAGGGTGAGGCATCCCTCAGTGTTTGATGTGCACGTGCCTCGACATGCGCAGGTTCCACCAAGGATGTGCAGGCAAGGGGAGCAGGAGAAAAATGCAATAAATACATAATAATAAAAGAAAGGGGGTCCATAGGGAAGGCAACAAAGGTCTGCATCAAGCAAGTAAGCAAAAGCAAGAGGAAAAAGAGACTGCTATGGCTTTCATAAAAGGTGGCTGGGGAGGTAAGGGCAAAAAAAGTTAGAATTCAGGAAGTATAAGAAGACACAGAGGGAAGAGTATAGGGAGGTGTATCATGAGATATGGAGGGAGGCAGGGAAAGAAGTAAGGAGCACAAAGGCACAAATAGAGGAGAAAACAGCACAGGCAGTAAAGAAAGGGGATAAGACATTTTTCAGAATTGTAAGCAAAAGGAGAAAAACCAGGGGACTGATTGTAAGGCTAAGGAGAGAAGAGGAGGAGAGTGTGGAGGGGGACCAGGAAAAAGCAGGCATCTTGAACAAATATTTTTGTTCAGTGTAAATGGAGCAAGGGGAAGATGAGGGACCACAGTTAAGTGACAGGGGCATTGAAAGAAGGGAGGTGGAAACTAGTCCATTTACAGAGTACAGAGTTGTGAAGGAACTCACAAATCTGAAAGTGGACAAGCCAATGGGGCCACACAGAATTCTGCCAAGGATAATGAAGGAGCTCAGAGAGGTGCTGGCTGCACCTCTGACAGTCCTGTTTAACCATTCACTGGAGATGGGGGTGGTCCCGAAGGACTGGAAGAGAGCAGATGTAGTCCCACTTTACAAGAGTGGTATCAGGGAGAAAGCTGGAAATTACAGGCCAGTCAGCCTGACCTCAGGTGGGGAAATTAATGGAATCACTGCTGAAGGAAAGGATTATGGAATATCTTGATACCATCAACTTACAAGATACGAGCCAGCATGGATTCAACAGAGGAAGGTGATGTCAAACAAATCTGATAGATTTCTTTGACTGGGGGACCAGGGAAGTAGATCAAGGTGGAGTGGTGGATGTGGCCTAACTAGAGTTCAGTAAAGCCTTAAACACTATTCAAAATAGGTTACTAGTAAACAAGCTGGGCAGCCTGGAGGTGGGGTCAAAAGTAGTAAACTGAGTAAGGAGATGGTTGGGGGATAGGCATCAGAGGGTGGTGATAAATGGAGTTCACACTGAGAAAGGGAGGGTGATTAGCGGGGTGCCACAAGGATCAGTACTGGGACCAGTCCTCTTTAATGTATTTATAGGTGACATTGCAGAGGGACTAGAAGGGAAGGTATGCCTTTTTGCAGAGGACACTAAAATCTGCAACAGGATACACACTCCTGGGGGGGAAGGGTGGATAAGAAAGCTTGAGGAGTGGTCAAAAATGTGGCAACCAAGTTTCAATCCCAACAAGTACAAATTCATGCACTTAGGGTGCATAAAGCCAGGGGCAGAGTACGAGATGGGAGGAGTGGTACTGATGACCACCAAACAGGAAAGAGACCTGAGGTAATCATGTCTGATGACCTAAAGGTGGACAAACAGTGTGACAAGGCTGTGTGGAGAGTCAGTGGGATGCTAGGGTGCATCGAGAGGGGTATCACAAGCAGAAAGAGGGAGGTGGTGATACCACTGTATAAATCATTGGTGAGACCTCACTTGGAGTACTGTGTCCAGTTCTGGAGACCAAATCTCTGGAAGGACATAGAGAAAGTAGAGGCAGTCCAGATGAGGGCAACAAAAATGGTGCAAGGTCGGCACCAGAGACCATGTGAGGAGAGACTAAAGGACCTGAATATGTACGCCCTAGACAAAAGAAGGGAAAGGGGGATATGATAGAGATTTTCAAATACCTCATGGATATAAATAAGTTACAGGAGGGAATCATTTTTCAGAAAAAAGGATGCTCATGAACAAGGGGACATGCTATGAAGCTGGAGAGGGTAGTCTCAGGGGAAATGTAAGGAAGTGCTTCTTCACAGAGAGAGCAGTGGATGCCTGGAACAGTCTTCCAGAGGAGTCGGTGGGGTTGAAAGCTGTGGAGGGATTTAAGAATGCCTGGGATAGAAATAAGGGAGCCTTAGTCATCAGGGAAGGGAGAACTAAGCCACAGATCAAGTAGAATCTACGGTATTACAATAGGTAGAGAAAATGGGCAGACTGGGTGGGCCAAGTGGTCCTTATCTGCTATCAAATTCTGTGTTCTATGCTCGACTTTCTGACTACCACCATCAATTATACATAAAGGCCCCCATTTTGTACTGTGGATACAGCATTGTTACAATACTGAAATCAAAAGATGTCAGGATAACATTCAGGTGTCTATTGCAGTCCAATACATTAAGCATGTGTTCAGACAATGCGCAGCTTACAGTCACCTATTGCCTCAAACTACTGTTGCACATTACAGATGGCCTGTCTCAGCACCCAGAGCAGTGGAGTAGTCTGGCTAATATAGGCAGTGTCCCTACTACTGCCTGTGAGGCATAATCAGAAGGCCCCATGATTAAAATCAGCCCATTTATAATCCTCCATTGTTCTGTTATCAGTGACATAGAAGCTCCGGAACTGTCACAGCTTCAGTGAAGCATCATAAACTCTGATGAGGTCTTATAATGTTCATACATTCACTCTAGCAAATACAAGGTCAAATTCGACATGTGACAACCTACTGCTTTAATCGATGCTGAGACAGACATTTATTTTTTTTTTACTTGAAGCTCACTTAATTAGTCCCTGGCCTTGTCCGACTGTTAAAAATAGCCACAAATTTGATGGTACAGGGTGAGCACTTCTTTAATGTTGCATAGTGAAAAGAACTCCAGCACAACTAGCTTTAGACAGGATGCAAAGCAGAGCACCTTAATAAAACCGCCATAACTAATAGCCTTGATAATGGCAGGCTTCATAACCAGTGACAATGGTGCAAATATTTTGGATATTGGGTTCAACCAAGTGTCAGTTTTCTTCAATACTGATGCCCAGATGGTTTCCCCGGTGTGTGTGAATCAAGCATGCTGTTCATAGCCAGTGTTGCATGCTTGCAAATTCCAGGCATTCCCTCCCTTTCTTTATCCCATCTTTGTTGCTGGTGTATATTGCTGCCCAGGCCTCTCCCCTCTTCTGAAACTGATCTCACTACTGTCTCTACACATGCTTCGACAGGTGAATTACTCATCCTTGGGGACTTCAATTTAAATTGCCTCTCCCCTTCCCACTCCAAATTCCGCCAAAACATTAAGTCCCTTAATCTTTCACAATTGATCTCCTATCCTACCCACCTCAACTATAAGTATTTCAATCACACGCTACTGGACTGGGTTCTTGCCTCCCACCCCCACCAGATTATTGATGTCAGCACCATTCTGGATGCCCTCAGTGACCACTATCTGGTCTATTGTATCTGTAAAATACACCACCCAAAGGCCCAACCAAAGCTCCTCCAGATCCGGCCATTTGTGCTCTCTGAACTTATCCTCCCTCCACACAGACTTGGCAACTACCAACTGGTCACCGATCTCCTCTGTCAACTCCATTGCTTCTGCCTTCAATTATTTTAAGGCCAAATTTCAATCTATCTAGGACCTGCACTTTCCCCTTTGAAAAACCAAAGTCCATGGTTTCCACCTCTCTTGGATCTCTGCCAAATTGCTGGCTGGCCTGTGTGCTCAGGATCTTGCCTGGAAGGTTCACAAGTCTTCTGGCTGTGCTACTGATCTACTAAAGTATCGTGTCCTTCGCAATGCCTGTACCAAAGCCACCAGGCTTGTCAATGCAGAGTACTTTGCCTCCACCTTCCAGATCAACATTAATTATCCCTTCAAGTTCTGGAAGATCATCCATGCCATCCTCTCTCCCCAACCCAGTACTCCACCTTGGTCCTCAAAGTAAGTGATGTCACCATTTCTGACCCTCTCTCTGTTTCTTCTGAGTTCAACACTTTCTTCACTACCTATGCTTCCTCCCTTTTCTCCTCCACCCCTCACAGCCCCCCCAACCTCCCCCACCTACCCTTCCCCCCTTCTCCTTCTCTCCTATATCTCCTGCTGACACTGTCATGTCCCTCTTAGCCCTAGAGCCTCTGAGGTAGGAGCCCCAATGTGCTCCACCCTAAACTCCTCCATCTCTCTGCCTCAGCTAATGCTCTACTACTCTCCTCCCTTCTAAACCTCTCCTCCTTTGCCTCTGTCCCTGCTACATTGAATCATGCTACTGTCATATACCTTCATGAAGGAGTGATCATGCCTGTACTGGTAATTACTGCCCTGTCTCACTACTCTACACCCTTGCTAAACTTCAAGATCACCTAGTACTTTCTCAGTTCTCCCCTCCTTGATTCAGCCTCCTCCTTCACCCTTTACCTATCTGGTTTCTGTAAATCTGTCCTTAGCCCAGCTTTCTTTTCAATCTTCCTGAATTACCTCCCTGCTCTCTGCATCTCTGTATATATCCATATGCACAGAGATGATACAGTTCTTTATACTTCTGGTTCCTCCCCACCTGATCTGATAGCCAAGCTCCAGCAGGACTTCAACAATGTCCAGCACTGGTTCCCATCAAATCAACTGTCTCTCAATGCTAAAAAAATGGTCTCCATGATCTTTGGCAGAAACTCTCTAGGCTTACTGACATCCCTTCCTTCCACACCCTTGATGAGACCACAATGGATGATATTCCCTCTTTTAAGTGCCTTGAGGACTGGCTTGATTGACACCTTGGCTTTTCTGGGACGGTGAATGTCATCCACAAAAAACTACACCCTAACCTAGGGGCATTATACAGGAACCGTGGCTACATCCCCCTATCTACTTGTAGAGCAATTGTCCAACAAATGATTCTCCCCATGTTTGACCATGGTTACATTGTCTACAGTGCTACTCCTAAGTCCACCCTGAGCAGACTGGATTTCCTCTTCCACTCCTGCCACTTTGCTTTGGATAGCCCACCTTTCACCCACCATTGCAACCTTTATTCCTCCCTCTTCCTCCCTCCAAGCCAGCTGCATCTCACATTGCTCCTCCTTTATTGCTAAATTCTGACTTGGCTCTCTCCCATCTTACCTTGCCTCTGTCCTCCCCCACTTCACACTACTACCTTCATAACCCTAGCATCCACTGCTTAACACTCCCTACTAGATCATCTTCAGCTGGCCAGGCTGCCTTCTCCTACTGCTTCCCCAAACTATGAAATTATTTTCCCCTCTCCATCCACTCTGCCTCTTCTCTATGCTCTCTCTCTCTCTCTCTCTCTCTCTCCTTACTTCTGTAACTGCACCTGACCACCCCTTCACCTCCTTCACCCTCCACCTCTCCTATCCTTCATGTCCCTTCCTCCTCTACTCTAACTCCTTACCTAACTCCAGCTACCAACCACCGTCCCTCCAGTTAGCTTCCCTACCACCTGTTTGCATTTCTACACCTTGCTCTTATAAATATAGAAAAATAGAAACATAGAATTTGCGGCAGATAAGGACTGCTTGGCCCACCCAGTCTGCCCATTTCCCAACCTAATGGATAAGCTGCAAATCCTAGTTAACCAGCAGCCTACTTCTTTCTACCCCCACCCCTTGAATTGCCTTATGACTGTCCCATGCATGCTTGAATTCAACCACTGTTTTTGACTCCACAACCTCCTCCGGAAGGCCGTTCCATGCATCCACAACTCTGTCTGTGAAAAAATACTTCCTTACATTACCTCTGAGCTGCCCCCTCTATCTTCAAATTGTGCCCACTTGTTCTTGCATGCCTTTTTTTTTGCACTTAATTTTCATCCTCCTGTTGTCCTCAGATTGCATCCTGCTATAGTCATGTAAATATATATAGTTTGCAAAATGCCTTCATTGTTGCTTGTTTATGATGCACATTTTATGATTAATTATGCTCTTATCTACTACATAAACACTATTCTTTTTTGCTATTCATGTCCCTTCTCTACCCCCCCCCCCCAAAAAGAACTCATCTGGAAATTAGCTGTTTCCAGCTCAGTAAATCTTTCCTGGTGAAACTTTTGAATTAAATAAATAAATAAGAAAATAAATGAATGAATAAATACATAAATGTAGCTTCTATTACAATTAGATCACATGCATTTGCTGCCAAGGTAATGACCAACCCCCTTCAGTTCTACCCAATGTGCTATTACACACATAAATGAACTTGCAGCTGTTTGCCCACTACACCACATAATTGTGGTAAGATGGAAGTATGAACTAAAAGAATCCTGAAGAGCAGTCCCTCAGTTCAGGAATTGCCCACTGTGAAAAGTAGGTCTGGGATAGCATTTTCCACTTGGGGAATTATTTGGACATACAGCAATGGAAACCACCATTTTCAAGAAAAGAAAATGGGAGGCAATCAGTAATATCTCATCCATGGCACCTTTCAATTCTCTGATCACTGAATTTTTTTGGTGTCATTTACATTGTATAAATAGATTATAAGTAATAGTTTCCTGGATCTTTTTGGGGTGGGTGCTTTTCAGGAACAGTTTTATGCAGGCACTACATTGCTTGGTTGTCACAGATGTAGACCATGTCAAGAAACTTGTGATTGGCTGAAGGGTTTTGTCAGGTTGAATCTGTTGCTGCTAATGATGCTCCTGCTTGCTGATGTGCATCACTGATTTCACTCTTTCTGACTTCTTCCTTAGCCATCATTTCTTATACAATATCGTCTGCATCATGTCTACCTCCCAAACCACCTGCAGACACTTTCTACTGATATGATTGCCACCTAATCATATGGCTGACTACAAGATGTGTATGCTGTCCACCTGTGCCCACACAAGACCCTTTCTTGCTATGGCTTACTTGAGTCTTAAAAAGTTGTCATATTACTACAGTGTCATCTTTTGGATTAGTAAATAAAAAGAAGTCCCACTCAAGGGATGTTGAAGGACACACACATTTATGATGTCCACCAGTTGTTGTGGTGACCACACTCACTGTTCTAGGATGTGTGTCATCATATATTATCTTTTGTGGCAGAGGCTGCCTACCCTTCAATTTGAAAAATTTGTACACTTTGATATAACCCATTGTTTTCTTCTTTTTAGGCTCCAACGAATGATCAATGACAGTGTTATCCTCACCTCCACACTCCTTTTCCTCCTCCTCCTTTCCCAGGTCTTCCTGTTACTCATTTTCCTGAGATGGCAGTGGCTCACACAACTCTCCTGCTGCATCATCCTCAGACTCAGGTCCAGTACCACTAACCACTGGGGAGTCTTTTTGATAGTGTAGAAGTGAGTGGGAAGAATAGTTGGACAATACCAGCAGAAGTAAGGATTAACATGCCAAGTGTGGTTTTATTAATACAAAAAAACCTTTTAAATTGAACTTAAGGAAATGTATATATATGTCATCAAATTGCTTTTCAACAATACTTTTCCAGCAGGAATCACAGTGTTTCTCAGCAGGAGTGGAGCGCAATTCACACTCAAGGTATAGATTTCAGCTACCTTGCTTAAAGGACATGGAAGACAGGCATATCCTGTTCTTTTCTCAGGTCAGAACATTTCTGACCAAGCAATCTCTCTAACACAGGATGACAGGGTGTTTTATACTCACCCTTCTCAGTCATGTGATCATATGATCCACCCCTTTTTCAGTAAAATAAAAATGATTATTCTTTATACAAGTCTTGATGGGGAAGAAATAAAGGAAACACAAATATGCATAAAGTTCTTAAACTTTGCATTTATATTTATCCAAACCCTTTAGGTATCAAAGCACAAATATGCATATTAAATGTATTTAACTCTGCCCACCTCAGTTAGGTCATAGCCTAGCAAAGTTGTATGGTTGGTGGCCGGTGAACTCCTATAGGAGTCTTATTTTGAGCTGTGGGCATTTACAGCTGGACAGTATTGAATACTGCAGCCAGATCTTTTCTCATAAATATGAATGAAGGATAAACTTACCTATTTTATGTTGGTTAATTTATTTATTTACTTAGTTTTTGTTGACTAGGTAAGTGCCCTAGGCAAATTCTGCCTATTTTCAGGCACGACCCGGGGGAGAGGGATACAGATGAATGCCAACTGACCTTGAATCAGATTAAGCTGTTGTTGGTATTTCTGTGAATTGTGTTTGGAAGTAGCAGGTAAATCATTTATAGTATGTTACATTTAATCAGTTTTATTTCATCCACCCACCCAAAAAACCTCTCTATCAACATTTGGTAAAGGTGTCTAAAGCAACCCTTCTTTCCCCATCCATCCCCATGTCTATTATATAGAGAATAATGCATGGGGTAGTGTGTGTTTCAAGAATTTATTGTGCAGTTGAGGTGTGGGATACTACATACTGTAAACCATAAGAGTGAAGCTCGAGGGGTTTATTAATGCATCCCACAAGGATGGAGCACATTAAATTCAAATATCATACACCGCCCGATGCTTTATTTTTTACAATTATTGGGAATCAATTTTTTCTGACTTGATTTCTCTGCCCATGTGTCTCAGACACGCACACACACACACATACTGAGGAGATACTGTACTCAAACAGTATGTGTCTCTGGTACTCTCCCTGCCTTCAATGGATGAGAATGTTGTTCTTTTCCTTTTTAAATTACTGTTTGCAGTTGCTGCAGTTCGTGCTGACTCAGCTGTAGGTTTGTTCCAAGGCAGCGCTGCGGATGAAGGGTGGGATCAACAGGATACACGTGTTTTGAAGGTAACATCAGGATCAACCACATAGAGGGTTAACAACATTTAAAAGAAATTAGTAGACCAGACCGATGGTTTAACCCGTGAACAAGTCTTGTGGTGGAGTGGCAGCTCCGTGCTCAGCAAAAAATGGAGCAGCCATGTTTGTGGAATTGTACTGCCCTCCCACACATAGAAAGTGAACCAATGAGGGGGCGATATGCTTTGAGTGGCATTGCACATGAATGTTGTAATAACCAGTCGGTTATTACAGCAAATTATAACTGGGTAAATGCTAAGAAAAAATTGATCCCCAGTTAGTTATTAGACTCCTTTTATGCTCTTTTTATGCTGTACTCTTTGATTTATGAGTAGATTATGAATTTACATTAATGTCCTTCTGAAAGACAGATTCTGTATTTATTTCTTGAATTTTGATTCATTTTGTGATTGCTTATGAAATGATACAAAATATTTGTCTTTATAAAATATAGTTTCTCACACTTTTGTCTTCTCTTCCCCCCTTCCCTATCCCCCAAAAAACAACAGGAAAAACAGTGAGAGCAGAAAATGTACACACATTACCACTGGATGCAATAGCTCCTGATTGTTCCTCTAAAGTTCTCCCACCTTCAGGAATCAGTTTAATTCTTTGGATCTCAAATAACAATTTTTGGATTAAATTATAGCTGATAAGCTTAAGGGGACAACTAATAAAATGTCTGCTTCATTATTTGACCATTTGAATATATTTTCTACAGTTTTATTATGATTTGCTTAAAAACAAACTTTTTGTATTGTGTTAAATTGAATTTTGGGTTTTTAAATGAGTGTAACTTAAATGATAGAAAATAACATGATTTAAAAAGAACCAACTTACCAAAATGATTAAAATAATTATAACATGTGACCTATGATGTAACAACTTTGTCACTATTTGAGGGTGATCTCTGCACCAGAATAGCATCTCATGAGGAAGCCCTACTGAGTGAAGTGCCGGGGTTTCTGGGAAAGCAGTATCAGCTCAAACAATTGTGTTTTGTGCTCCTGTGTGAACCGTCTGAAGCAACCAAATAAATTCTATTTGATTTAAAAGGAACCAGTTTGAAAATTTCACTGGTTTTATTTCACTGTGAGCATTGCATGTTTCAGGAGTTCAACTATATTCTTGTCTGTGGTTAAGCTTCAGATTTCTCATTATATAAAAGGAAGAATGTCTTGAGAAACATTACAATTTAAACTATTTAGTGATGGTGAGAAAAAAAAGAAATTGTATAGGACTCACATTTTTATGTTTGCTTGCACACATGTGCAAGAAACATTTTGTCACAGCTTAGGAGAGAAGCGGGGTTTTGGAGGTGCGGCACTGTGGAAGCGAATGCCCCCAGTGCCTTTTGAGGCTTAACCTGCTTTCCAAAATTTGGTGGCACACTGCTGCTGACACTAGTTCAGCCATTAGAATGAATCCGCTGCTGCAATGAGGGAGCGACCCGTCATTGCAGGGTGGTGCCTTGCCTGGTGAAACATTTCCTATAACATGGCGGTGGGCAGCAGCTCTCGATGCCTACCTCAGAGTCCCCATGAAAGCTGACTTGGGGGTTTCTAATCCCCTGTCGGCATGTCCCCATCCCCAGTTCATTTGCCATTGGGGTACCCCAGTCCCCATCCGCATGATGCACCCACCCCCATTTATTATGTGCCGAGGGGGTGCCCAATCCCCCTTGGCTCATGCGCTTCCACTCCCCCCCACCATACTGTATGGACAACAGGGTGCCAAATCCCTATTGGCTCCAGTACCAACCCCCCCAAAAAAAAACCAGCCTAGTGGCATGCTGGGAGCCCACCTCAGTGTGCCAAAAGTGTCCCTCAATGTCTTTTTTTATGTTAAATCCTGTTAAGAAAGAAAATGGTCCCTCGTTAAGCCCCATGCCCCTCCCCCATCCTGCACCCACCTGC
This sequence comes from Neoceratodus forsteri, assembly GCA_016271365.2. Taxonomy (NCBI): domain Eukaryota; kingdom Metazoa; phylum Chordata; order Ceratodontiformes; family Ceratodontidae; genus Neoceratodus; species Neoceratodus forsteri. The sequence goes on from CM057458.1 coordinate 897,711,246, forward strand.
TGTGTACTCTACCTCCCCACACCCCCCTCACCCCATACTTACCTCCGGAGCCAGGCACGATGATCTTGAGTGGACTGGGAACACGTCTGCTCTCTTCAAAGTCGACTGAGAACTGAAGAAATGCCGGCAAGCTGTATAATGGTATAAATGTTTTTTTTTTTCAACTTTGGTGCATATCTTGCCCATTTTTTCAAATTTTGGTACCAAGGTTTCAGATGGGGCTCTTGGGACCCCATCTCATGAATTCAGTCACTGTCATCTCGTTATTTGATCCCAAAAGGTGATTTTGCGGTCACTGCACGGGATAACCTTTCTGAACTGAATAACAAAATGACAATGTCACTGTTCATGAGGAGGGCTGTCAAAAAGCCTATGTTGCAAATTTGGTGAAAAAATTCCCAAAAATGAATGCATTATGCAGTTTCTACGCATGCTCGTAACTTCGTGAATTTGTAATATTTTCACTCCAGATTTTCAACATTTGCATTTTTCCACACCTCCTTATGAACAGTACAGCTGTCATTTTTCACATACTGGCTGGAATGTGTTTTCGCACTCCCAGCACAGAATAGCAGGATTGCTTGTGGAAAATCAGTGTTTGGGACAGATTAAGAAAATCACAGTGACACTGTTCATGAGCAGAGGTCCAAAAATGCCTATGTTGAAAATTTGGTGACAAAAGTCTACAAAATGACTGTGTTACAAGCGCGTGTTGTGCAGCTTTTATGCACCATCGTAACTTCGCAAATTTGTAATATTTTCACTCCAAATTTTTAACATTGTCATTTTGCCATACCTCTTTATGAACAGCAGAGCTATCATTTTTCATATCCTGCCTGAAATATGCGTTTGCACATCTGGCACACAATGGTGTGGTCGCTGTGGGAAATTAATGTTTCGGACAGATTAAGAAAATTATAGTGACAGTGTTCATGAGCAGAGGTCACAAAATGCCTATGCTGAAAATTTGCTGAAATAATTCCACTAAATTACTGCGGTACAAGCATGTGTTGCGCAGTCTCCACGTATGCTCGGAACTTCAAGCATTTTTAATATTTTCACTACAGATTTTCAACATTGCCATTTCTTCACACCTCCTTATGAATGGTACAGCTGTCATTCTTCACATCCTGCCTGATCTGTGTTTTCACACCTCTGATGCAGAATGGCATGGTTGCTGTGGGAACTTGAAGTTCGGAACACATTAAAAAAAAATCACAGTGCCACTGTTCATGAAAAGAGGTCCCAAATGCTTTCATGTGGTGGGGGTCACAAAAAGGCCATGTTGAAAATTTGTAGTGCAAATACCAACACAAGTATGGGGTGTTAGGGTTTCTAACCATAACGTCCCACCCTGTACAGACTGAAAGGTATCAGAGGTGTAACTTTGAATCACCGGCTATATTACTCATGCCATCCCACCCCCACCCTGAAGCCAGTGACAGTCATCGAGGTGTGCCTTGCACTCTTCAGCCAAAAACTTCAGCCCATTCTCCTGTACTGCACCCATTTCAGCGTATGTCCTTATGAAATGGGGTGACTGTGAAGCTGAACACCCTAAGGCACACTTCAACACTTGTCGGTGTCTACAGGACAGGGTGAGGTGAAATGCCATGAGCATTATGGGCAACGACCCACGGGCACACCCCAATGCCTGTCCATCTCTGCAGGGTAGAGGTGGGATTGGCGTGAGTTCAATACTTCACTGCCACTCCTAGTCTGCATCTGTCTAACTCCTGCACATCCAATGCTAATATCAGCAAGCAAACATTTGGCATTGATACATGCTTGTTCTTTCATGTAACAGTGTTAGTCTCTCTTGAAGTTTTAATTACTGCTGCTGTCCAACATCCAAAATGCTGAAGGAGACAGAGTGAGAGTGTGTTTTTCTCCTCTATCTCCCTTTGGTGAGCCGAAAGCTAAGAAGCTTCATTGTAATTTCAGCAAAGCTGTAAAAAACAGGAAGTTAGAGAATTGAAAAAAAATGTTTCTTTGTACATGTGCACATAACTTTACACTGTGTAGACAGTAATACTAGGGGACAGAGCAAAGTGAAAAGGAACAGTTAAAAGTAGGAATCCAGTGACAACTGCTCTTTACATCTTGACAGATTACAATTTATTTTGTCACCCCTGAAAATGTTTTTTTTTAAAATAAACTTTTTTTCAGAAAGGGGCAGCTTGTTTAAAAAACAAACCATTTGTTTCACAAACGAAGGCACAGTATCATATTGCAGAAAGCATGGCTTATCCAGCTACAGTGCAAGCAAGGGCAAGCATGTTGCTACAATGAGGTGGGGAGAGAAAGAAAATACATTTAGAACATACACAGCTGTTCATCTGTCATGGTGGACAACCCGAGAGACAGTGCGAACATTATGCAAATTACCCAGTGCTTGCCCACAAGCATCCAAAACACTAAAAAGTTTAATACTTATATTTGTAAGCACCCCCACTTCCCTGTCTAGGGGTATTTAAGGTAGTAAAATTCGTAGGAAAGAGGGAGCACTGTACAACCAAGAAACACAGTCCAGAAATAAGACATGTAAAAAACAGTACCCGATTGTCCATGGGTGGTGATGGTGATGGATGGACTCCATCGGGGTGCCCTGGACTCTCAAGGCACCGAGCTGGAACACTGGGGATGACACAGATCTTCGCCTGCTTGACCTTGTCCACTTCACCTGGAGGCCTTTGTATACTGCTTTCACCAGGCAGGCCTCTCAATGTCTTCCTCAGTGCATCTCAGGTCCCTGACACTCTGGGTGCCACCCTGGAACACACTGGGTACAAGGCTTTGGAGGCAACTTCTTTTAGCAGCAGCAAAACAGTTTCTTTACAACACTACAGGCAAATGCAGAGTTGCAAAAACAGGGGATTCCATTTAGTGAACAGTCAATAAAATGAACAGTCACTCATTGGAGCAATAAAGTAAGACCAGGGGGTCACATTAGTAGCTGAATCAATAGAAGATAAACTGTACTTTGGACCCAAGGGTCCTGATTGCATAAGATGTTTAGGTGGCCAGACAGTCCCAACACAGTCAGTAGCTCAAGGTAAAAAAGGCCACACACAGGCAGCAGCAGTAGACTTTTGACTCCTAGCTTCACACTCTTAGTAGGAGCTCTGACCTGCAAGGGGTGCACAGAGCACTTATGGCCACCATCACCCACTACTCCTACTGTACACGTTTTAGACAAATGCTGCATCTTTGATCTAATGGGGTTCCCTTCATTTACTGGAGCAGTTAAAGCCACAATAGACAAGGACAGGCGTGTGACCCTTCAAACACAGTCCAGAACCTGATCACTGATGCTATGCCATTGCTACGCGCATCCCAGGGGTATATTCCCTGTCAACCCCACAGGTTTGGGCAAATCCCTCATGCAGTAATCCCAGTCAAGAACAGCTTTATTTGTAGGGCTCAGCTGAACTGCCATGAAAATATAGGACACAGCCTGCCACTCTGCCTTTTTCCCCCAGCGGCCAGTCCCACAGGTCTTCTCCTGCCTCCTACAGATTCACTCATCCTGGAGCTCCTCAGCATGCAGTGGCACTCACATTCAGGTAATTTTGGGGCCAACTGCTACATCACTCACAATACCATTTAGTCCTGCCACCACCAGCATGGTGCACCTGGATCCCTTCAGTCAAACAGGCCTGGCTACAAGCCTCCAACTTAACTTCAAGCTGCACTCCTCCCAGGATAAAGCCTTCTCCCTGGAGTGTCACTCACATCATGTTTCCACAGGAGTTAGCAGCATTTTTGCTTTCTGGCTTTTCTGGCTGAGAATCCCAAGACTCCACACAAGCTGAACTTCTGCTTCTTCAATCCTCCCTCAGGTGGACATACTAATAAAATAACATCATGTGTAGCAGCTGCCTGGCCGAGTAGGTGAGCACCCTGCTCCAACTTCCTCCTTCTCTCTTTCTCCAGCTCAAATCTGTCCTTCCCTCTGGGCAGTCCCTTTTACTTCTGCCCATGGGTTTGGCCCCTTAAAGCTGCAGTACAATCAGGGACCAAATTTTCTGGTGCTAAACCTTCTGCCTACAGTAGCAGCTACAGACACTGCCAGATATTTCCCCAAATTTCTGTGATATTTCCAGAAATATCTCCTGCTTTCAGCATTTCCACAGAAGGGGCAGCAGAGAGAAACTCTTCAGAAATTTTGTGAAATATCTGGAAATAGCTGGCAATGTCTCTGGCTACTACTGAATGTTAGTGCCCCATGGAACTTGTTGTCCTGATTCCAATATGTACACTGGTGCCCCGTGGTGACAGCTGGCACTGAAAACTATTGCTGCCAAAAGAAGCCACTGTTCCTTTAAATTTCTACCATCGTCAGTATCCATGCCTGTGCATTGCATGCCGACCACCACTCTTAAAAATAAAATACTTATTTGTTTACTCTTGGTCTGCCCCGCACCCGCTCTGCCCGAAAACTGGACCTGGGACCATGCACCACACACCTGGAGGCATGGCAATCATCCTGCTACCTGGCCCTGGTCTGAATGGGCTGAGCTACAGGGAAAAATGGTCACATGCTGCAGCCTCATGGGGGATTGCAAGGTGCGACTCCCACCACAGCCCCTGAAAAAAATGGCACCGAGGGTAGAAGCATAGGAGGGGCGAGGGGTCCACTGCTGGTAAGCCCACTTTAGGGGGCTTATATATTAATTTCAAAAAACTTCATTAATGCACCAGTTAGGGTTAAAGTGACAAAAAAGGGAAATGAGGCATTAGGGTTTCCAACCCTAACACCCCACCACTACTCTACCCTACAGACAGCAACAGGCATGTGGTGTGTCTTGGAGTTGTCAACCCTAACACTCACCACATTCCATGAATAAATAAGCTGAGAAGGGTGTAGTATAAGAGAATGGGGTAAGCATTAAGGTTGACAACTCCAAGGCACAACGCATGCCTGTTACTGCCTGTAGGGCAGGGGTGGGTATTATGTTTGGAAACCCTAATGCCACATTTCCCTACCTTTGTCACTTTAACCCTAACTTGTGCATTAGTGAAGTTTTTTTGCAATGAATTTCCTTACTTTTCTGAAATAGTATAATTGCATCCTCATTTGGCTTTGGGAGCCCAGTGCTCTACAGCCCTATGTTCTCATCCATTGATATGTTTTGAGATAGTGTAATCACATCTTTATTTGCCTGTGGGAGTACAGGGTCCTCTGAGTTCTGTGCTCCCATTCCTCTGTAGATGTGTATATGTATGTTGCTTTTGAAGCACAGGGCCAACAGAGGGCCCTGTGATTCCAATTTTAACAAAACCACAACCAGATTATCACCATAGACTTATTACCTCACCTCATGAATTTGGTACTGAAAATTTCCAAATCCTGGCCAAAATGTGATTCCACAGCACTGCAACATCATTCTGTGCCACAAGTGTGAAAAGATAGATTTGCCAGGTTTTGAAAAATGTCAGCTGTCACATTCATGAGGTGGTGTAAAAATATGTATATGTATGTTGAAAATTTGGTGTCAAAATATTAAAAATGACCAGAGTTACGGGTATGCATATCAGAATTTCAACACATGCTCACAACTTTGTCATTTTTACATATTTTGGCCCCAGATTTCAACATAGCCTTCTTATGGCCCATCTCATGAACAAGGGCAGTGAAATTGTTTTCAAGTCCTGCCCAAAAGGTAATTTCACCAAGTGACTGTGAAATCACCTTTCAGGCCAGATTTATGGAATTCCACTGACATTGTTCATGAGGTGGGGTCCCAAAAGGACCATGTTGAAAATTTGGTGTCAAAATATGCAAAAGTGCCCAAGTTATGATTCAAAGTTGAAAACTCCATTGAATAACACTGAGCTGCATTTACCAAAGTTACTCATATTGCAGTAGCAGTTCCAACAGCAAGATGTGTCTTCAATCAGAGAGTGGATCTTCAGCCAGAGAGATATTCAGGTGAGTGAGGGTGCGTGAGAGGGGTACTGGGTGGTGATTGCTCAGTGAGAGGTCGAAGTTGGGTAGGTCAGATCGGTGAGGGATCATTTTATTTTTTACAGGTTAAAGAAAAGACATTGAGAGACCATTTTCTTTATTACAGGTCTAACAAGAGAGAGGGGATCAGAGGGTTGGGGGTACCACTGGACACCAATGATAAAAACAAATATTACTGGGATGGTGATTGGAGCATGGGGGGGTGCCACTGGATACCAAGGACCATTAAAAAACATATTACAGGGGTGACAATGGCAGGGTCAGGAGGCACCACTAGACACCAGGGAAATAAATACATTATAATGGAGGTGGCAATCAGACAGTGGGGGGCAACTAGAAACTAGGGAAATAATCAATAAAGACAGGGGCACTGATCAGACGGTGGAGAAACCACTACACACATAGAATAATAAAGTAAAAAAAGTATGGGGAGGGCAATCATGAGGAGGGGTGCCACTCGACACCAGGGAAATATAGTGGTATTATGGGGACACTGATCTGAGGTTGAGGGTGCACTAGGCACCAGGGAACAGACGCCAGCAAAATAAAAATAATGCTTCCCTCATGAAAAAGGATCTTTTTTCATGGCTTGAGATATGAAAAAAATCCTTTTTCCTATCACGAGTTATGAAAAAGAGATTTATAATGTTTAAAAAAGCAACCTATCAAGGGCAATTCTCCTACAGTTACTGTAAGTGCAGAATCCAACTTAGTGGCTCCAGATAAGCAAGATATATGTGTTTGTCACTCTGCAGAATGTCACTTTTGTTCACTATCTGGATCTGAGAATCCAAACATGCAGCTGGAAGGAAACTTGGCAAGTCAAGAGATCTTCAATCTTTGACCATGCATGCAACATTTAATTCACATCTATTGGACAGTTATGATGATATTAAAGTGCAAAGATGGCATTTCACGAGAAAGGATGTTTTTCTCACAAAAAAGGATTAGACCCTTACAACAATTAATCCTTTTTCATGAGACCAAATTGTTTTGCCATTCCTGGAAACTATCCAAAAGACAAAACCAAGCAAGCTCAGAACTCAAAACTTTAAAATTAAATAACTTTGGAACAGATTAATATTTTTTCACTAAAGCAGCAAAAGGCTCTTCTGTGAGGCAAGCCCTTTCCACCCTGAAAATGTCAGACCAAAATTCAAAACCATCTGGGCACAGCAAGATGACAAATAAGCACACAAAACAGCAATTGTTAACATTTTATCACAATGCACATCTCAGAATCTGCAAATCTGACTGAAACGAAACTTGGGACATCATGAAATCTACCAGACAAAGCTGTGCATGCAAATTTAATGCAAACTTGTTGAATGATTGCAAAGTTATTAAAGTGTAGCATTTAAGGTTTATCATTGAACCCCCTACTCAACACTAATTATGGTGGCACTACTGTGCCACTATAATGTATAACATTTAGCAGACTCTGTATATCAGTGTACCCTAATGCCTGGGTTTTTGTGTTTCACTGTGAGGGACCAGAAACTAGAGGAAAGAAAAGATAAAAGAAAGGGAAGTAAAGAAAGGAAAAACACCTTTGCAGGTGGCCAGTCTGCTTTAATCAAATAATAGATAGGAAAAATGATAGAAAGATAGAAATAAGGTGACATTGCAACAGACTTTAAAGGCTGGTCCATCATAACATGTACCCTATTACACACCTCCCTGTCCAAGAGAAAGCCAGTTTGTCTAATTTTCTGAACAACTTTTCAGATTTCTCCATAAAGAAGAAATGGAACTTGCACCCACCCTCACCATATGCCCCACTTCCATGTAAAAAGCAAAGTTAAACGAAATCAAGATGACCTCCCCTCAAAACTACATACTAAATACCCTGAGGTCTGAATTACAGTAGTACAACAGGTACTAGCATAAAAACTTCATGTACCATTTTCATTATCATTCTGAAAAATCACTACTAAGGGGAATTATCAATACCAGCTCCAAATCTGGATGAGAAATCTCCTTTCTTATGCTGGGACCCTGGCCTATGATGTATTATGAACTTATATGGTTGCAGTGTCTGGTACCATTGCATAATCCTGGGATTTTTCTCTTTCATGCAGTGCAACCAGCATAGAGGGTTATGGTCAGTAACTAGTCTAAACTCATTCCTCCATAAATAAAATCTGAGGGCTTTGATGGCACACTTCAAGGCTAAGCATTCTTTTTCAACAGTCGAATATTTTGTCTCTTGTTCATGGAATTTTGACTAATGAAAATTATGGGGTGTTCCTCCCAATCAATTGTTTGTGACAGAACAACCTAAATGCCAGTTGCTGAGGTATCTGTCTGCACTTCAAAGAGATGGGTAAAGTCTGGGGTCCTAAGGACTGGTACATAACAAAGGGTAACCTTTCTATCTCTGAAAGCCTCTTCACATTGATAGGACCAGTGCACTTTGGTAGGATTTTTTTTGTCAGATCTGCCAATGGGCTGGCTATAGTGGTGAAGTTGCATATGAAACACTGATAGTAACCAGCGACTGCTTCCACTTCCCCAGTATATAGCTTGACCTGTTCATTTCCTAAAATGAATCTCAAATATCTAGTCTCTCTCATAACCACTGCACATTTTGTTGGGTTTATTGTCAGCCCAGCTTCTGAAATGGCTTAAAACACAGCTGAAAGGTGTTTTAGGTGTGCTTCCTAACTTGTACTATAAACAACCACATCATCCAGGTATGCTGCACAGTATTATGTGTGTGAGTTTAAGACTTGGTCCATAAAATGTTGAAATGTGGCTGGGACCCCTTGCAGCCCAAATGGCATAGTTGCAGACTGACATAGATCAATGGAGGTAATGAATGTTGTCTTATCACAGGAGTCTGTGGACAAAGGGATCTGCCAATATCCCTTTGTGAGGTCCAAAGTGGTGATATTTGGAGCATTCCCTAGTCTGTCTATTATGTCATCAATACGAGGCGTGGGATAACCATCAAACAGTGAAACTGCATTCAGTTTTCTGAAGTCCAAGCATAATCAAATGCTCCTTTTTCTTTTTTACACCACTACAATGGGGGATGACCATGCACTATTTGACAGTTCAGTTATACTCAGTTGTTCCATTCTCTTAACTTTTGTGTCATTTCCCATCAGATTTTCTCTGGCAACCTATTTGATTTCTGCAGTATTGATTTACTTTGGGTAACCTCAATTCTGTGTTCTATGCCTTGTGCCCTACCTGGAATGCTAGTAAATGTTGCTCAGTATTTCTTCAGGACTTGTTGCAATTCTACCTGTTGACCTTGTTCTAGGTCTGCATTGATTTTCAACTCCCACAACTCTCCTGACTTTTTCAACCTTTGGTAAGTCACATCAAGCTCAGTCTCCTGGCTGTTAGGACAAATGTACAAGGAGGGAGCTGGCTTTCCATGTCATTTTCTAAGCAGATTGGCATGAAATATATTTTTTGCATGTCTCGTCAGGAAGGCTAACTTCATAGTTTACTGGTCCAGTCTGCCTCAGAATAGTGTAGGGGTCCTGTCACTTCATCATTAACTTATTCTCTGAGGATGGCAGTAACAGTAACACATTATCCTCTGCCCAAAACTGTTTATTGACTAGCCGTTGGTCATACCAAGCCTTCTATACTGCTTGCTTTTGGATATTATTCTTATTGGCAAATTCTACATACTTCAGGAAACATTGTCGCAATTGGGACATATAATCCAAAATGCTTGAGTATCCCACAGTTTTTCCCTCCTCCCAGTACTCCTTTACAACATCTAAAGATCCTCTAGGGTTCCTCCCATACAATAAGGTAAAGGGTAAAAACCAAGTAGTGGCCTGTGGGACATCTTGATAAACAAATAATAACAAGGGCAAATATTGATCCCAATCCCTCTTTTCTTCCTGTATGAATTTTCTCTACATCCAATTAAGTGTTTGGTTATGCTGTTCGACCAGACCATCAGTTTGGGGGTGCTAGGGGGAGGTACGTATGGCTACCACACCCAACAGTCGATATAGTTTCTTTAACAGTTTTGCATTGAAGTTACTGCACTGGTCAGTTAGTATTTCTTTTGGGATACCAACTCTACCGAACAACTTGGAAAGCTCTTTTGCAATCTTTCTGGCTGTGACCGTCCGTAGTGGAAGAGCCTCTGGGTACTTGGTGGAATAGTCACAAATTATCAATATATACTTGTTATCCCTAATGCTTTTTGCAAAAAGACCCACTACACCCATGGCCACCTGCTCAAAAGGGGTTGTAATGAAAGGAAGGTACTTGAGGGACACCCTCTCTCTTTTTCCTACTGTGGCTACTTTTCGGCATTCCAAACAAGAGTGGCAATACTCAGACACCTACTCATGTATGGAAGGTCAGTAATATTGGGTTAGTAGCCTGTTAAGGGCACACTCCCATCCTCAATGACTAGCCAGGGGAATGTTATGTACTAGTTATACCAATTGCTTATATTTATCAGGGACTAGTAGCTGTTCCACTACTTCTCTTGTAGTGGGGTTAACTTATACACTATACAATAAACCATTTTTCAGCACACATTTAGGGGTACCCGTTTCAAGGTTTTTGTCAACTTGTACAAAAGAGGTATTAGTGTTTGGTCTAATTTATGTTCATTCCCCAGATCACACCTCTGTAAAGTCTGTCCAATATCATCATTTGGTTGTTCTATAGACTGAGATCTAATCCATTGTTGCTTTAAACATCTCCTTTTAGCCTTAGTCTTTTGGGTCTTTCCCTAATCACCAAAAAGGGAAACACATCCTGTAATAGTTCACTTTTCCTCATTTGATCTCTGGTAGTGACTGCTGTTTGTTGCTCATTGTCTTTGATTAGTATGCCGAAATCGAGATGGTCATGCCCAATAATCGCAGGAACTGGTAGACGAGGTACCCAACCTACTTTATTATTGTGTACAGTTCCTTGAATAGTCATTTCCACCATGGAAGTTGGATTAAAGTGTGTATCACCATGGATACATAGTACCCCCATATTAGATCCCCCGGGTTGATCATGTCCTATTAAGTCAGTTCTTATCAGGGTCTGGTAGCTACCAGAGTCTATGAAGCCAATAACCTGCTGGGTCCCAATTTGCACATTAGTATTAAATTATCCCCATTTGGCCAAGGCTAAATGAGTCTGTTTTGTTGTATTCTTGGGACAGTTTCTTCCAATATGTCCTTTGCTCTGACAATTAAGGCATATTACATCCACAGGAGATGGTTTCCCTATCTTTCCTGCCTTGATGTCTTTCTTAGGGCCCCCAGAAGTATGAAAAAAGTAGGGATCCATACCAGAGAATGTGAGGGATTGTTACTAGTTCCAGGAAATTCTCACTGTCTAGTTGGCCAGGTGGTCAGATAGTCCTTTGCTAGAGATATAGCCTTCTCCACTGTCTCTGGCCAATGCTCCTTCACCCAAATTTGAACATCTTGTGGCAAGATCTGTATAAACAGTTTAGTTATCACCATTTCCATTATCTGTTCTGTTGTCTTGTTCTCTGGCTATAAGCATTTATAACATAACTGCTTCAATCGTACATAAGCCTTCCGGGGTGTATCTATAGGTTTGAGCCTCAGTGCTCTAATCCTCCAAAGATAAAGCTCTATATTTATGTTGTACCGCCTCAGAATTTCTTATCTTACCTGTTCATAATTATCTGCATGATGACTCTCCATATGACTATAAGCTAATTGTGCCCATCCATCTAGGTAGGGAGCTAGTCGATCACCCACTGTTCTCTGGGCCAGACACATGCCCTGGCCACTTTCTCGAATGTTGTTAGTAAGGCCTCAATATCATATGTACCTGACAATTTAGCGAGCTTAATATCCTTGGGAGAGTCTGTTGGCCTGGTAGGTTGCCCAGACCTTAGGGCCTGTATAGCCCTCATGACATCAGTTCCTCTCTCATCTTACCTTTGTCTATCAAGCTCCCTTTGTGTGTCCATCTCAAGATGCTTTACACAAACCCACCTTAGCAGTTCACTGATGATTTCTGGAGGCTCATTGGAAATAGCCTCACCCATCTCCTGTAGACTGGTATCAGATTTTGGCTTGATCCTTCTCTGGATATCCTCAAGCCCAGGGGGTTCTATGTGATAATGGTGACTTCAAAACTGTACCAACAAGAATAGCAAGAGAAAAATAGCGGAAGATAATACCGCAAACAGCACTACAGCATGCTGCAAAGTCAGCAGATATCTGTACTTTCTCTTTCGTTGGGGGGCTCTTCCTCACAAACCCCCATTTGTGGAAGCCTTTGCACCCTGCACCCCCCCATAATTAAATTAACAACCATGGAGGGGTGGATAACATTCTGGGATGGGGAAAACTCTGGAGGGAGGATACTGCTGTGGGACACAAGTTGGGAGTTAGAGGCATTAGAGGGCAGCTCAACTGTCCCCACTGGGGTGAAGGGGAACAAAGTTGGGAGGGTGCAGAATGGCAGGAATTAAACATTCTGAAAAAAATCAAACTCAGATGTGCCAAGCTCACAGGTGGTGATTGTATCCTGTGCACTACACGGCCATCTTGGAACCAGATCAACAAAAGCTAGCTACATACTTCAACCATAAAGTACCTCTACATCTCCTCACTGAAACTAAAGTGCTGACTAAACATGGGCTGTTAAAACACTGTAGCCCATTTCACAGTCACTGTTTTATCATCACCCAAATTGACTCACTAATTCACTAGCTCAAATCATGGATAAAAGAACAGGGATAGGCTTCTCTCCCAGCTTCACCATTGATTTGGTCAGCACCCCTCAGTTTCCTTTCAGCTCACTTTGCCTCTCCGCTGATGCATGTATGCCCATCTGGATATCAGGGCAATATCCATTAAAACGTTCCCCTGCTCAGTCCAGATGTTTCAGTTAAATCCTATTACTAACACCATATTGTAGAGGTGAGTGGGAAGAACAGATGGATAGTACCAGCAAAAGTAAGGTTTAACATGCCAGCGTGGTTTTATTAATACAAATAAATATATATTAAATTTCAGGAAAAAAATAAATGAAAAAATATATCAGCAAATTACATTTTAACAATACTTTTCCAGCATGAAAATCAGTATTTCTTAGTAGGAGTGGAGCACAATTCATACTCAAGGTATAGATTTCAGATACCTTGCTCGTGTTCTCTTCTCAGGTCAGAACACTGCTGACCAAGCTATCTCTGTAACATACTATGACAGGGAGTTTTATACCCACCCTTCTCAGTCACATCATCATATGATATACCCCTTTTGCAGTATAATAAAAATTATTATACTTTATAGCCTTGATGGAGAAGACATAAAAGAATTAAAAGCAAAAAATACATAAAGTTTCTAAACTATGAATTTATATTTACTGTAGCAAAACCCTGTAGGTATCAAAACACATATATGCCTCAGAAAGAACTGGAAGGGGACAGGATCAGTTGTGTTCCAGGACAGTAGCTGCTGCTGTTGTTTTCACAGGGTTCTTGAGGATTTTACTTGGTAGGTTAGTTCTTTTCTTTCTTACTTCTAAGGGGCTAGCAGGGTATTGTTTTGGGGGCTGCTGGATGTTTGTAAACTGATTTGGTGGCTGTAAGTGGGGCTCATTTTGTGGATGTTTCACTGTGTAACAGGCTGCGCTTGGTAGAGGCCTATTTTTTCTGATTTAAAAACTATTTGGTGGGATTTGCTTGGGCCTGGTTCTTTGGCTGCTGGGCTTGGAGGGACACACAGGGCTGATACACTCTCTCGAGTCAGGTGTCTGCCCAATACCCACCCTCCTCCACAGAAGTCCGCAACTTATGGGGAACACCTGCTCCTGCAATTGAGGAAAGGCTGCAGGTGCAGCTCATGTAGTTCGAGCAACTGGGGTTGGATTTAAAGGCTGGGAGAGAGGAGCTTAGGAGTTGTTCATTTCCTTATAAGTTTAATGTGTTGTACTGCACCTAGTAACAGGGTTACTGGTGTACAGTGGACTGTCTCTAAGATTAGTGGGTGACCTGATTAGGCAGTAGGGGTATCTTGGACTAGGGGAACCTGGTGGCTCACCCAAGGAAACCTATTTGGAGGGATGGAACCACACATCATTAGGGCGGCATCTTTGGGAGGGTGGTGGGGTGCACAGGGTGTGGAGCAGCCATGATACTGGACTGGGCTTGGAAGTTCAGTGGCTGCCCAGTGTGCTACCAGCTAGCACAGCTAGGGAGGAGGTTGGGATTAGGAGAAAGCTGGGGAAGGGGGTGGTATGGTTGGGGAAGGGGCTGGGAATCTCCATAGGGTTGCACCAAGCACTGGGGTGATAGGGAAAGGAGTGCAGGAGAATACTCAGGGTCAGCTAGGGACCCTGGCAGAGGGGTCCAAAGGACACTACCAAGGAAGCAGGCAGGTAATTGGGGACCCTCACAAGGGGATGGAGGGACAACATTCTCAGGGAAGTAGGCAGATGGCCAGGGCTGGACAGAAGGAAGCAAGGCGGGAGGTAGATCAGACCTTACACTCAGTAACCTTTCAACCTCTTCTGCTCAAGGATGAGGGGGGTGATGTAGCACGACAGGGTGGTTAGAGATGGAAAGGGAGGGAGGGAGGCAGGAGGCAGGGGCCAGATAGCAGGAAGAACAGGGGGACCTGGAATGCAGGAGAATGGGGGAGCAGTGAATCAGAGCAGGAGGGGCAGGGGAAGAGGGAGGAAAGCACAAGGAGAAGGACCAGTTGGGAGGAAAGGTAAAGGAAGGACCAGAAGTACAAGGAGGATTCAGTAAAGGGAGCTGAGGGTTTAGGCCAGGGAGCACGATGAGCAAGGAGGAACTAAAATGGAGACAGGAAGGAAGGGAGGATGAGCCAGGCTAGTTTAGCAGATGGGGAGAAGGACCAGTTTGCAGCAGTGAGGGAATTAGCAAGGTACAGGAGGATACTCAGGAGGAGGAGAGGCATAGGATTGGAGGAGGGTGGCCATGGTAAATAAGGAGGGGTGGCATGTGGCACCCAGATAGGGGGAGGAACAAGGAGCCAGCTGGGTGGAGGGCCTTAGAAAGGATGAGGGACATGGAAGGGGGGGGATGGAGGAAAAGGAGTGGTCAGAGTGCTCCTGCTGGGGGATTCTATGATCAGGGGTATCAAATGGGATAGGGAGGGAGAAGCCTGGCCAGTTAGAACAAGATGCTTCCCTGGACTAACGGTGCACAGGGCTAAGCACGAGGTATATCAGCTGGCAAAGGATTGTGGATGTTCCCCAGACATACTGGTCTACCTGGGTACAAATGACATTGAGGGAAATAGTGAGCTAGAGATACAGGCAAGATTCAGGGAGCTCGCCAGGGTCTGTCATGACATAGGATGCACAGTTTCCTTCTCAGAAATCCTGCCAGTGCGAAGGGCTAGTGGAGAACACAAAAGGAAAATTAGGGAGATAAACCAGTGGCTCAGGGAGTGGTGTGAGGCCAGAGGGTATGGGTTGATGGGGATTGGGGGAGACCTGGGAGGATAAGGAGCTGTATGCTAGAGACAGACTACATCTCAATTTGGAGGAGGGAATGCTTAGGTTGAAAATAGAGGGTTCATTAGTGAAAAGTGGGCTTAAACTTGTGAAGGGGGTGGGATGGGAGAAAAGGCTGTCAAGGGGTGCCGATAAAGGAGGGACTCTGTCTCCACCCCTGGGGACCAGGAGGATTGCAGGAAAAGGCCAACTGGCAAAGTGCAGACCAGGGAAAACAGAATCCCCATGGAACACGAGCAGGGGAAATGGAACTATAGGAAAGGTGGAAGGTAGTCCTCAAATGCCAGGAGCTTGGGCAATAAAATGCCTGAGCTCCAGGCGATGCTAACTGAGGGAGAGTGGATGTGGCAGTGGTCACTGAGACTTGGGCCACTGCAAGACATGACTGGGACCTGAACCTGGAGGATACACTATGTTCAGGAAGGACAGGAGGAGGAAGGGGAGGAGGGTAGCAATGATAGTCAAAAACTGCATTGGCATAGGGGAATAGAGGCGCGGAGGGAACCGTGGAAGTGATTTGGGTCACCTTGATAACAAGGGGGTGCAAGAGAGTAAAAATAGGAGTGGTGTATAGACCCCCTGCCCTGGCGGAGGAGCTGGAGGACAGTCTGGTGGCAGATGTTAGGAGACTCTGCAGACTGGGCAGAGGAACGGTGGTGGTGTTGGGGGACTTAAACATGCCAGGAACAGACTGGGAGACTATGACATCCTCTGTGACCAGGGAACAGAGGTTGCTGGATGTCTTTCAAGACGCATTCCTAACTCAGCAGGTGAGGGAACCAACCAGGAGGCACGGGTACTGGATGTGGTCCGGCAGACAGTGACCAGATTGGGGCCTGGAGGTAGGACTCATTGGCGGTGACCATGCCATGCGGTCTGGTTCTGCCTGGACCTAGGAGGGTAGAAGGCTGCACAAAGACGGAAGTAACTGACTTCAGGGGGCGGATTTTAAGGAAATGGGAAGGATCCTTAAGGAGCATTTGAATGGGATTGGGTCAGACATGGACACTGATAGTAGGTGGGAAATCATCAGGAGAGGGGTGCAGGATGCTACCAGCACCTGTGCAAGAGTAAGATGAAAATGCGGTAGGGCCCAAAACCTGTTGGTGGACCAGGGAGGTCCAGGAGGTGGTGCGGGGAAAGAAAGCAGCCTATGAGCAATTCAAGTGCTCAAGGAGTGAAAGGGATCGAGGGGAGTACGAGCTGATGGCTAGAAGGGCCACTAGAGTGGTGAGGGCGGCTAAGGCAAGGAAGGAGCAGAACCTGGCCAGGGAAATTAGGAGAGGGAACAAGGGGTTCTTTAGATACATTGGGGAAAAACGAAGGGTGAAGGGGCAGATTAGCAGGATTAAATCAGGGGAGAGATGGGCACAAGACCCGGGGGAGCAGGCTGAGGTACTAAATGAGTACTTCACCTCAGTTTTCACCAGGGAAAATGGGGGTGCTGCATCATACATGGGAGGAGACAGAGATACTGAGGAGGGGGGGACCCTACCGATCGGCAGGTCTGGGGAGAGGGGGAGGCATCACTGGCAGGTGGGGGAGGCTAACAGGGAGAAGAGGCACGGAAGTGGAAATCACAGCAGAGAGTGAGGGAAGCCCCCAGCCCCTTAAAACGGAGAAAGCACCGGGCCGGATAAATTACATCCCAGAGTGCTGAAGGAACTTGCAGATGTCCTGGCAAAACCCCTGGCAGAGCTTTTCACCATCTCTCTGAGGACAGGGTGGGTGCCCCAAGACTGGAAGGTGGTGCATATAGTGCCTATCCACAAGGGGGGATCAAGGGAGGTGGCAGAGAACTACTGGCCTGTCAGCCTGACATTGGTGGTGGGCAAGGTGATGGAGGGCATTGTCAAGGA
Source organism: Neoceratodus forsteri (assembly GCA_016271365.2). Classification (NCBI taxonomy): domain Eukaryota; kingdom Metazoa; phylum Chordata; order Ceratodontiformes; family Ceratodontidae; genus Neoceratodus; species Neoceratodus forsteri. The sequence goes on from CM057458.1 coordinate 897,728,532, forward strand.
GAGGCTGGGGGGGACCTGGATAAGTCAGGGTGCCTGGACGATAGACAGCATGGATTCATCCCGGGGAAGTCGTCTCAGACAAACCTGGTGGAGTTCTATGACTGCGTGACAAGTGCCTTGGACCTGGGTAGACCAGTGGATGTCCTCTTTCTAGACTTCAGCAAGGCATTTGTCCATGTTCCTCACGGGCCTGTTGGATAAGCTGGGAGAAATGGGGTGGGGAACCAGATGATCAGATGGATAGGCAATTGGCTCCAGGACCGGACCCAGAGGGTCGTGAGTTGGTGGGATAGTCTCATCCCCAAGGAGGGTCATTAGTGGGGTCCCACAGGGATCGGTCCTGGGCCCGCTCTGTTCAACGCCCACGATCTGACATAATGACAGGAATCAGGGAGGAGATGAGTCTCTTTGCAGATGACTCGAAACTGGGGGCGGTGGTGGATGGGGAGGAGGGGAGGGTGGCCCTACAGGGGGACCTGGAGGCTCTGGAAAGATGGTCTAGAAAGGGGAAGCTGAGGTTCAATGCAGGGAAATGCAAGGTACTCCAACTGGGGGCCAGAAACCCAGGCCAAGTGTACACCCTGGGGGGGGAAATGCTACAAGTCTCGATGGCTGAGAAGGTCCTGGGGGTGGTGGTGGTGGATGTCAAGATGAACAACTCTGAGACTTGTAGGAGGGCAGCAGCCAAGGCCAACAGGATGCTGGGATGCATCGCTAGGGGGATCACCTCCAGAAGGAGGGAAGTGATACTCCCTCTTTATAACTGCTTGGTGAGGCCGCACCTTGAGTACTGCATGCAGTTTTGGAGGCCACACTTAAAGAGGGATATTAGCCTCCTGGAGAGGGTCCAGAGGAGGCAACCAAAATGATTTGGGGTTTGGGGACAGGACCTATGAGGAGAGGCTCGAAGAGCTAAATATGTACACATTGGAAGAGAGAAGGGACCAGGGGGACATGATAGAGGTCTTCAGGTACATGAAGAGGGTAAATAGGGGAGGAACAGTCATGGTGCTTCGAAGGAAGGAGGAAAGGGCCACTAGAGGGCATGGGTGGAAGCTGGAGGGGAAGATTCAGGGAGAAAGGAGGAGGTGCTTCACTGAGATGGTGGTGGAGCCATGGAATGCACTGCCTAGGGGGCTGGTGGAGGCAGAGACAGTGGAGGGTTCAAGAGGGGTGGGACAGGTACAGGGAAAGGGTTCTGGAAGCAAAATCCAATGCAGCAAGAATATCCAGAACTGGGAAGGGAGAAGCCAAAGAAGGCGAGAGGGACAGCAAGGTCAGCACCCAGGGTGGGGGCTGACCAAACGAGCAGACACGAAAGACCGTTAGGCCTATTCTGCTGGCATTTTAGTATGTTAGTATGTATGTTAGTATGCATATTAAATTAGCTTAACTTTGCCCACCTCAGAAAGGCCATAGCCTAACAACCAGTATAAAGTTGTACGGTTGGTGGCTGGAAAACTCCTTTAGGAGTCTTATTCTGTGCTGTAGGCAGGTAAGCTTCTGATTTCTCACTGTAGAAAAGGAAGAACTTCTTGGGAAAAATTGTCATTTAAAATGTTTAGTGATGGGGAGAAAAAAAAAGAAATTGTATAGGACTAGTGTTTTTCCTTCATTTAACAGTGTTAGTCCCTTTTGAATTCTTAATTACTGCTGCTGTCCAACTTCCAAACACCAAGGAAGGAGAAAGAGCAAGAGCATTCTTTTCTCCTATCACTGCCCTCGGTGAGCCGAAAGCTAAGAAGCTGCATTGTAATTTCAGCATGACTATTTAAACAAGCTTTGGTCAGAGCTGATAGAGCTGTAGGAGAGGAATTAGGGGTTAAAAATATTGAAAATTATTATTTTTTTTATCATGTAAGATTTTATTGGGTTTTTCTAGGTATCATAAGCCGTGAAAACGGCCCTCATACACCAAGCATACAATATAGTCAGACGTACTTAATGCATAAGTAATTATTCTCAGGGTACAGAAAGTTACTTACAAATGTTATACTTTAAACAGGTAACTCCTAGTGCAGGTATGAAATATACACCACTTCAGGCTACAAAATATAAATTTCACACAATAGGGAAACTAGCTATCATGGTCCTTTAATCTTAGCCAAAAAGTTGCTCCGATCTGGTCTCAAGAGTCCCAACAGTATCTCCTGTCATCTAGCAATATAGGTGTCTATAAAATAGCAACTAATTAATAATGGTCTGTAGAGACTAAAGAAATACTATCCATCAGATTAATAGACAGTAAAGAAAGAGTCAAAAAGATCCAGACATATAGAACAGTATAGGTAGAGAAGGTGACAAGACCATCCAGCTGCGGTCAACTATTATGGTGTTAGCAGACTATGCTGCATTTTATGGTACGGGGGGTTTTGGAACAGGGGCGTGCAACCAAACAGATATGGGAATGTAAATAAGCTTCCCATTTCTTGTAGTATCTGTCAAGTCGTCCCTTGGCCACCACTGAAAGCCTCTCTAAGGTAGCCAATCTAGCCATAGCGGAGCGCCATTGCAAAATTGTTGGAGGAGTAGGTTGTCTCCAGCGTATCAGAATGGCCCTCTTAGCTTCCATCACAGCCACTAGTATCCACGCTGCACTAAGGGGGGGAGTGGGTTTAGCACCGATGTGTCCCCCAATAAAAGGGAATAGTTCTGCATCCTAATTGGTTTACCAATTATCCTGGAGCACTCACCTAGGACAAGCATCCAGAAATTTTGCAAGGCTGAGCAGGTCCAGAGAACATGGAGTAGGTGGGCAGGGGAGGAGTGGCATCACGAGCACTGATCCGGTGGTAAAATCTTCAGGTTTTGTAATACTGCTGGGGTTTTATACAACCTTAGGAGAATTTTTAATTGTATTAATTGACTCTTAGAGTCTTCATAGGCTGTATGAGCTGCTCTGATGCATAGTGACCATTGTTGTTGGGATAAGGCATGGAGGAGGTCCTTTTTCCAGGCGGCTCTACTGGTGAGAGTAACATCTGGCTGAGCATCTGTAAGTGTCTTATAGAAAGTGCTCACCAGTCTCTGGCCCTTTCTAGGCAAATGAAGGATACTCAAACAGTCCCAGGAGTTTTGTGACAAGGGAGCTTTAAGAAGAGAAGAAAGAGCACTTCTCAGCTGCAGAAATCTCCAAAAGTCTGAGGATCCCAGCCTATCTGTCCTGAATCTGCTCAAAGGACATTAATGTGTGACAGTTTGGGAGTAGTAGATCCCCTGTAACCCGAATGCCCTTTGAGGCCCAATGGGGCCAAGAAAGCGGTTTATGATCAACTGTGATAAGACGGTTGTTCCATATTGGGGCATACCTAAGTGGGGGAAGATATTCTGATTTTGGGACCCAGTAATTGCCATTGCCCTTCACCACACTCTGCATGTTTCTGACATAATGGGAGTAAGCCTAGTTGCAGCCAGCTTTGCACCGGAGAGCAGAGAAAAAAGGGGGGTTTCCACTGACAAGGTGGCCTCTAAAGACACCCACTGAGGAGGGGAGGTGAGATGAGGGATAAACCAGGCTGTAGCTTAGGCCATTCTATAAGCCAAATGATATCCCTCTAACCAAGGGAGCCCCAGTCCACCTCTAGCCCAATGTGCATGGAGTTTCGAACGTCCCCATCATGGAGCTTTGCCCTCCCACAGAAAAGAAGAAACTAAGTTGTCTAGGGTCTTAAAAGTTTTTGGGGAAAGTGGGATGGGAAGATTATTTAGTAGGTACGGCACTCTGGAGAATAGGAACATTCTAATGGTTTATACCTTACCTTTAAGAGTAAGTTAGAGCCATTTCCATCACTGAACTTCAGCCATTAAAGAGGCCAATAAGGGGGAAAAATTTGCAGATTCTAGATCCTTCCAAGCCATGGTAATAAATACCCCCTAGGTATGGGAAGCCTTGTGGGGCCCAGGTAATGTCAGTGCCAGAAAGACAATATCTGGTACATGCTCCATTAAGGGGGGACAGGATAGTTTTCTTCTGATTCACCATTAGTCCTGAAAGACAAGCAAACTCCAGTAAAACTGTTAAAAGTGGAGTGATGGAGGATTGGGGATTTGAGAGTGTAAGGAGCATATCGTCCTCATAAGCGTTAACTAGATAGGTCATCCCTTTTATGGGAATACCCGTTATGTTTGGGGGAATTTATACGTTTCCTAATTAGGGGGTCCAAAGCAAGGAGAAAAAGAAGAGGGGAAAGAGGGCAGTCCTGCCTGGTACCTCTTTGTAATGGAAAGGGGGGGAGGTATCTTCATTAGTGACAACTCTAGCTGTAGTGGAGTGGTATAATGTAGAGACCCATGAACAAAAATCTGGCCCAAATCCATATAGCTTGAGGACTTTATGGAGGAACACCCATTCTAGGGAGTCGAATGCCTTGGCAAAGTCTATTGCCAAGGCAGCCATTGGGGTTTTAGATTGCAGCGCCAACCACTTGTGGTTCAAAATTAGACGCAAATTGTCTGCGCTCGATTTCCCCTTTAAAAAAATGGTTTGTGAGGGATGAATTAGGGTGGGCAGGATCGAGGCTAATCTATTTAGTAGGATTTTAGATAGTAGCTTGGTGTCCACAGGGAGGAGCGAAATAGGCCGGACATTCGCACAGAGGAGAACATCGGATGATTTGTTAAGGATAAGGGTTATTAATGCCTCACGCATAGTTGGGGGGAGCAAGGTATCTTTTTGGGCTTCCTGCAGTGCCTGTAGGAGTGGGTCAGTGATATGGTCTTGGAGTAACTGGTAGAGTTCTACCGATACCGCATCTGGCCCAGGCGCCTTTCCCTTCGCCATCTGGGATAACGCACTGCTAAGCTCTTCAGAGGTAAAGGGGGCATCCAATTTACATTGTTGTGTCCCCGAAATTTGGGGAAATGGGGTCCCCTGACACAGGGTGCTTAATTGGTGGGAGAGCTCATCATCTGAGATGGCACTCTGGGATTGGTAGAGTTCCCGATAGAAATTTTGCATCTCCGCATTAATGGCCTTTGGTGCCGTGAGAAGTTCTCCCTTCTAATTTTTAAGGGCCAATATTCTAGAGGAAGTCTGCTGCTTCTGTAAGAAGCAGGCAAGTAGCTTCTCTCCCTTGTCCCCACCTTTCCATACCCTATGTTTTGCCCAGATCAGCTGCCATTCTGCTTTTCTATTTAGCAGCACATTAATCTGGTATTTTAAACCTCTAATAGGGGCCAAAAGTGGTGAATTAAGCAGGTTCCGAGGGGAGACTTTAAATTGCTTTTCCAATTTTGTTAATTGGTCCTGCAAATCCCAAAGATGTTTTGCATGCTCCTTGTTGTTTGCGGCTATATAGGAAATAATTCTCCCTCTTAAGACAGCCTTAAAGGCTTTCCATACCGTGGTTGCTTTTGTCTTTCCATGGGTGTTCAGAGAAAAGTACTGGTGCATTTCCTCCTTTATGTACTCCCGGAAAGTTGCATCTTGTAACAGAAGGGGATTGCATCTCCATCTAGTAGATGGAGGGCTTTGGCGTGGTGGGGAGAAGGTGATTGCAACAGGGACATGATCAGATATCAAAATGTCGCATTGCGCACACCTGGCATTGCTACATGATTGACTAGTCAAAAATCTAATCTACTGTGGGTACCATGCACATTAGAGTAGAAGGTATAGTCGCATCCCTGTGGGTGACTGTTTCTCCATGGATCTCCTAGAGCCCACTCCGACATCAGAGAATTCAAGGTAGCTAAAACCTTGGGATGAGATTGCAGCGTGGGGATGACTTTGTCTATGAAAACATCTAGAGCCATGTTATGATCACCACCCAATAGTATAGAGATCTCTGCCTCCTCTTCTGAAAGTTCTGCTAAAGCTTGGTTCAGTTCAGAGCAGAGATCCCCGGAATCTGTATTGGAGCCATAGACATTGGCTACTATAACTTTGCCACCCGGGTAGGACAACCTGACCACTAACCAATTCCCCTGAGAGTCCTGACACTGGATTTCAACTGACCATGGTCCCGACCTGCAAAGGAGGACGGCCACCCTCCTTGACTTTGTAGCTGCACAACTAGCCAGAACTGTACCTACTCATAATTTCTTTAGCCACTGAACCGTCCGGCTGGTAAGGTGCGTCTCCAGGAGCAGGGCCGCATCAGTTGTCATGAAATTTAAGAACTGCAAAACCTTAGTTTGTTTCGCTGGGTGATTGAGTCCCCTGACATTCCAGGAGATGCACTTTCACCCTCGTGGGCCTGCAGTAGTCACTGCCATGGCGGTTCACCCTCGATTACTTATAGAAGTATAAAAGTACTCACCTTATAAGAGGGCCTAGGTACACACAATGCAACAGAGAAAAGGTAACCTGTTACCGCAAGGTATGAGGGTAGACTTTGAAAAAGGGCATGATGAGAGAGAGAGAGAGAGAGAGAGAGAGAGAGAGTAAACAGCAGCAGATGGTCTTGTCTATGTTGGTTAGATACCTAGGCAGGATAAGGATAGAAACAAAAAGAGTTATCTATCTTAGCAATAATTATGATATACTAGAAGGTTATCAAACAGCAAAATATAACAGCATTATTTATCTTAAGTTACTGAAACTAACTAAGTTGGTGGTGTCGAGATATATGTGTGAATAGAGGTAAAATACCTCTATGAGCCATACTGCTTCAGGCACCACAAAAGAGCAACGGGAAAGGTCACACCCAGTAAAGATGACCTGACCCAGCCTGACTCCATAACACCAAAACTGGAGAGTCTAGGCATATCTGACGATCTTAGGTCGCCCAGGTAGGGGATGGGGTGGAGGGAGGGAAGGGCCTTTGTCAGCCACACGCAAATAGGTATTCTTCTTAACAAATAGTGGTACCCTCCATTCTAGGATCTAATTTCTAGGGAATGATGGGCTGCCAATTGTATCTGTTCAAACATACTCTTACTGTAATATGATTGTCCTCCCCCGTAAACCACCCTAGTTACCGAGATTCCTCTAAGCAGTGGATTCACACCCTCCCAGTCTATAAACATCACACCGGGGGTGGGGATGGGGGTCCATTACAGCTACTACTTTTTATATGTTAGGGAAGGGGAGTGAAAGATCTGCATCCCATGTAGGAGGCAAGTAGCCAAAATGGCAGATATTGCCCAGGCAGAAAACTGCCTATGGCATAGCAATTTCAAAGCCTCATATATTAATGGACGCAGGGGCTATCGCCCGCTAGAAAAACCCACAAGCAGGGCTGAAGTGCCTTAAGTGTCAGAGCACATCATGGTATCCCCTAATTTACAAATTAGTCCAGAGTCAGTGGGACTAATACCCGAGGCAACGGCCCCTGCAAATGTCTTCAAGCCCAGTTTCAACAAGCCGTCAGCTGCCACAGCTTCTTCCTCATAAACTTCCATTTCAGATGTCCAATCCAGCAGAGTCAGATCCTCCAAGGGTACAGCAGCCTCTTCCTCCGGTTGATCCATCTGGTTAGTTTTGCTCCATGCTGAGGTAGTGGTCCTAGGCTGTTTAGCAGGGGGCGATGCTGCTGCACCATTTGACATCAAGGAGTGGGGGCTTCTAGAGTGCTGCCTTTGCCTGTCAGGCAGCGGATTAACAGCATTGCCTAGATTATTATTATGCACTTTACTAGTTGGCACCACCTGGTCATTAGGAGTATCAGCCCTGATTTTATTCATCTTGTCCCTCATAGGTTGTGGGGTCCATAGCTGTTTGCTAATGGGGGACTCCTTATTCGGCAAGCCATTCCGATGAGATTTTCTGTCCCCTGGTAGACCGCTTCCTTTTCTTATGGTTTCCTGAGGCGTTTGATTCCTAGGCTCCGAGAGGCATCTGGGAGATGTAGTTCATGGAAACATGCCCGGCCAGTGGGCCTGGATCCAGGCCTCTGCATCTCCTGGGGATTCCATGAAGAAAGACTGACCATTTCTGTTCGGGTACAGAGCAGTAAGGCCCTTGAAGCGATGTTGCACAGAGTTGGCTGCAAGGATTTTTTAAGAGGCTTGTATGCTCTACATTTCACTGCCACTTCTTGAGTAAAGTCTCTGTAAAAAGATATGGTATTTCCCTTCCATTCAATCTCTCCCAGGTCTCTAGCTGCCCATAGCAGGCATTCTTTGACCGAGAAGCGTAGCAGATAGGCTATAATGGTACATGGGCCTTTGGTGTTATTAGGGTTACCGAAAACACGTTGGGTCCTCTGTACACCAACTGTTTTCCTTTCATTGGTCACCCAGTAGCTGTGTTATCCAGTCATTCAAGAATCTTTCCATGTTAGGCCCTTCAACTCCTTCAGGTACCCCTAGAAGTCATATATTATTTCTCCTGCTTCAGTTCTTCTGATCCTCTGCTGTGTACCATAATAATTTGGTCTCATGGTCCCAATGCCTTTGTAAAACATGAAGATGCTATTTCTCTAACTCTCCTGTCTGTTGTTCCAAAACATTATGCCGGTCCTCTAACTGGCTTACATCTGCCACATTGGTAGTTAGAGAGGTGCCAATTGTGTCCACTCTACTCAGTAAAGCCTCCATCATTTTAGTAATATTAGCTAGGGCTTCACCAACTTGCGCTTGATCAAGAGAGACCGGAGTAGCTTGGTGAGAAGCTCAAGCCATACTGCAGCTCGTGGGCTCCATGCCTGCCACAACCTCCTACGACCAGCAAACAACAGGTTCAGTGTCCTCTCCTTCAGGGGAAGCAGCAGTAATCCCACTGATTCTGGAATCCTTGTTGGACTTGCCCCGGTAGTCACTTGGTGGGGGGGAGACCAGAAACACTGCAGCTTCAATCAAGTTAGGAGGGGGGAGAGAAAGTACGACAGCACTGGTGTATCGAACTCGGGCCTACATAGCCTACTACTACGCTTCGGCTCCGGAGTATCTGTGGCCTGTTAGGTACTGAACAAGAGCGTGGCTCACCAGATTACATCTTGGCGGTGGTGACAGAGGCAGGAGAAGGTGTATGGGAGTGCTAGAATAAGTTTAGTCCAACATTTAGGACATTTTAAACCACTTTTCCTATCAGGCTGGGGCAGAGAGAAAAGTTTAGGCTGCCATCTACTCCAGGTCCAAGCCACGCCTCCCCGAAAATTTTTTTTTTTTTTATATTTTTAGACCAAATTTTCAACATAGACTTTTGATGACCCTGCCTCATAAAGAAGAGCACAGAAAATGTTCAACTCCTGGCCCAAAGGTCATGTTGAGCAGGGAATGCAAAATCAACTTTTGGGCTGCAAACAAACATTTTGGGCAGGAGTTGAAATATGACAGCTGTCATTATTCATGAGTTGCTGTACCAAAATGGCTATGTTTAAAATTTCTGGTAAAAATATTGAAAATTACCAAAGTTATGAGCCTGCATTTGCAAAATTTAGCTTAGTCTTATATCTTAATAGGTGAACATATTAGAACCATAGAACACGAGAATGTGCAAAGAATAATACCACCCCAAATTAAATTTATTCAAGGCCAGGGAATGCATTGCTAGTCCTTTCTTGTCACTGAAAAAGTTTCATTTAGTCCACAGGGAGAAAATTTGGATACAGCTTTAATTAGTCAAGCCCTAAATATCATGATATCAGGACAGAAAGGGGGTTAGGGTGCACTCTGATGGAAGTGAGGATAAGGTCACGAAAATTTATTGTGGTACCATACTCTATAAAGGCCCTGCCAAAAAAATGCAACACATATTGTATGTCAAGCAGAGAAACACCAGCTTGGCATAGGTGCTGAATTATCTGGTGCAGTCTTATACTGCAGCAAGTTCAGTTGTGTTGGTATTCATTTTTGAGTGGAGGATTGTGAAAAATGTCAGATGGTTGTCATTTCTGACCCACCTTTTTTCTTCCTTGATGAGAAAACTGTTGCTTTAAGAAAATGGGCTCTGTAGACCATTATGATCCATCATATTTTCAATATCCCCAACTTTTTACACCCTGTGGGTCATTGTCCCACATAGGAACAAGCATTTGGCAATGCCAAATGTTGATTGTGTTGGTCTGTTGAGCTCGTCCACTGCCCCTCTGTCACTCACTCAGTCTGTTTGTCCTGGTGCTGCAGGCTACTCTTTTGTACTGGGCTCCTACCTGTGTTGGAACCTTGTTCTGCCCACTAAGAAATCTGCAGCTGTCCTGAGAGAGCTCCATTGAGGTGGCTCACTCTCACTTGCTCATTCTGTTTCTCCTGGTGCTGCAGGCTGTCCTTTAGTACTGTGCTCCTTCCTCTGTTGGTGCCTTTTCTGCAGCAGTCCTGACAAAGCTTCGTTGAGCTCACTCACTCCTGTTCTCTCAGTCGCTCATTCCATTTCTGCCGGCGCTGCAGGCTACTCTTTTCTACTGGGCTCCTGCCTGCATTGCCGCCTTCCTCTGCCCACAAAGAAATTTGCAGCAGTTACAACAGAGCTCCACTGAGCTGTCTCACTTGCTCATTCTGGTTTTCCTGCCACTGCAGACTGTCCTTTTGTACTGGGCCCCTGCGTGCATTGCTGCCTTTTTCTGCCCATAAACAAATCTGCAGAAGTCCCAACAGAGCTCTGTTGAGCTCACTCACTCCCCTTCCCTCACTCACTTGTTCTATGTCTCCTGCCGCTGCACGCTGCCCTTTTGTACTGGGCTCCTGCGCACATTGGTGGCTTTTTCTGGCCAGAAAGAAATCTGAAGCAGTCCCAACAGTTCCACTGAGCTCGTTCACTCCCTCCCCTCTCACTCACTCATTCCGTTTCTGCCGGCGCTGTAAGCTGGCCTTTTGCACTGGGCTCCTACCTGCGTTGCCGCATTTTCTGCCCCAAAAGAAATTTGCAGTATTCACAATAGAGCCCTGTTGAGCTCATTCACTACCGCTCTGTCACTCGCTCATTCTGTTTCTCTTGATGCTGCACTTTTGTATGGGGCTCCTATCTGTGTTGGCAACTTTCTCAGTCTACAAAGAAAAACATAGCTGTCCTGACAGAGCTCCGTTGAGGTCACTCAGTCTCCCTCTCTCATGTGGTCATTCTGTTTGTCCTGGTTCTGCAAGCTGCCCTTTTATACAGGGCTCGTGCCTGCATTGATGCCATTTTCTGCCTACAAAGGAATCCGCAACAGTCCTGACAGTGCTCCAGCGAGTTCATTCACTCCCCCTCCCTCACCCGCTCTCTCGTTTTGTTTCTCCCAGTGCTGCAGGATGCCCTTTTGTACTGGGCTCTTGCGTTGGGGTCTTTGTCTGCCCACAAACACATCCTCAGCAGTCACAACAGAGCTCAGTTGAGGTTGGTCACTCCCCCCTCTCACTCAGTCGATTTTCATCTGTCCCAAACACTGATTTCCCACAGCGACCATGCTATTCTCCGGCAGGAGTGGAAAAACATATTTTAGCCAGGATGTGAAAAATGACAGCTGTACTTTTCATAAGGAGGTGTGAAAAAATGCCACTGTTGAAAATGTGGCATGAAAATATTGCAAATTTGAGATGTTACAAGGGTGTGTGGAAACTGTTCAACACATGCTTGTAACACAGTCGTGTGATGGAGTTTCATCTCCAAATTTTCAACATAGGGATATTAGGATCTCTGCTCATGAACAGTGCCACTGTCATTTTCTTAATCTGTCCTGAACACTGATCTCCCACAGTGACCGCGTTATTCTGTGCCAGAACTGTGAAAACACATTTCGGTCAGGATGTGAAAAATGACAGCTGTACTGCTGATAAGGAGGAGTGAGAAAATGCCACTGCTGAAAATCTGGCGAGACAATATTACAAATCTGCAAAGTTACAAGGGTGCATGGAAAGTGCACAACGCACATTTGTAACACACTGATTTGATGGGCTATCATCACCAAATTTTCAACATAGGTATTTTAAGACCTCTGCTCATGAACAGTGTCACTGTCATTTTCTTAATCTGTCCCGAACACTGATTTCCCACAGCGACTGCGCTATTCTGCGCCGGAAGTGCAAAAACACATTTCAGCCAGGATGTGAACAATGACAGCTGTACTGTTCACAAGGAGGTGTGAAAAAATGGCAATTTTGAAAATCTGGTGTGAAAATATTGCAAATTTGCGAAGTTATGATTGTGCGTAGCAACTGTGCAACACACACTCGTAAAACAGTCATTTTTTAGATTTTTTCCACCAAATTTGCAACATAGGCTTTTTGAGAGCCCACCTCATGAACACTGGCACTGTCGTTTTGTTAATCAACCATGAAAAGTGATTCCATGCAGTGACTGCAAAATCACCTTTCAGGGCCAATTAATGCCATGACAGTTCCGGAATTCATGAGGAGGGGTCCCAAAAACCCCATGTTGAAAATCTGGTGCCAAAATTCCAAAAAATGACAGCTGTATGCATTAAAATTGGAAAAACCATATTCATTCAATTATACAGCTTACCGGCATTTCCTCAGTTCACCGTCGGCTTTGAAGATTGCAGACATGTTCCCGGTCCACCGAAGATCGTCGCGCCAGCTCCAGAGGTAAGTATGGGGTGAGGGGGGTGTGGGGAGGCAGGTGCGCAGTGGGTGGGTGTAGGTTGTTCAATGGGGGCAGAAAGATCGCTGAGGGACAGTTTCCTTTTTTACAGGATTAAAAAAATAAAAAGATATCACGGGACCATTTTTTTATTTTACAGGGGCATGTGGTATGCTGGGGTGGGCCCCCAGTGTGCCACGAGAGTCTTTCCTTTGGAGGGCAGCTGTAGCTGACAGGGGATTGGGCACCCCTGTCAGCACACAACAAAAGGGGGGATTACATTATGCCAACAAGGATTGGGCACCACTTCAGCAGACAGTAAAAGCGGGGGTGTTTTAACATAATGCCGATGGGAAGTGGGCTGCCCTGTCAGTAAAATCAACATTGGGGCACTGAAACCAACGGGGATAGGGTGTCCCATCAGCAAATAAATATGCTTGGGGAGTAAAATTGTTTGAGAACATGGCGGCAGGCCGCCGCCGTGTTCACAAACAATATCAGGGCTTCTACATCCCGCCCTACAATGACGGGTCACTCCCTCATTGCAGCGGATGGCTGACTCTGCAATGATGAGGTGGACCCTGATTGCAGTGGCTAAATTTTCACAAGTTGGTGGCATGCTGGCTGAACTAGTGTCAGCAGCAGTGGGCTACAGCATTGGGGGAAGTGGGACAAGCCTTTGCAGGCTGTGGGGGCTTTGGCCACAACAGTGCCGCGTCTCCACAACCTGCTTGTGGAGAAACCTGCCACAGCATGTTTCTTGCGCATGCGTGCAATCAACATAACAATGAACTTCTCACTCCTTTCTGAGTGCAGACCAAACCCCCTTTTTGCATTGACAAATCTCCCTCCCCCGTCTTCCACTTGTTTAGTGGTAGTGAATTTATGTAGCATTTTTTAATTCTGCATATCAATGCAGTCACATAAAATGCCTACTGACATCCTTTGTAAGTGTCCCTCTATCAGTTTCTTCATATTTCAGTGTTTACATTTACTGCAGCAGTAAGGAGAATGTGTTCAGTGCTAAAAATAAAAACAAATTTACTGGTGGGCTTTCTGTTTAGATATCGCTGTTAAGGAGAAGTCGCATTTTCGTAAACAAGAATACCTGGAAGGATCTAACAGATAATATCCACATTTATGTTTACTAATAGTTGTTATCGTCTTTTCCCTGTAGAACAGCAGGCTAAGATGGGACATGATCTCAGTCTTCCCATTCTCAGGGGTGTTGACAGGATTCAACATATGGCTATGTTCTCCACCAGGACACAGGGACATGCTCTGAAGGTCACAGATGGCAAGTTTAGGGGTAACATTAGGAAGAATATTTTGTCCCAGAAGGTGGTGACCTTCTAAAATTACCTGACAATAGAGACTGTGGACATGAAGACAGTAGAGTGTTCCCTAGTGTTGCCCATCCCTTAGCTTTTGCCAGCACTGAAACCATCAGTGTGAGAACCGTGCACTCTCCCTGCCCACGCTGTACCCACCCATGTGGATGAACAGAGTGCTTCAGCCTCTAGTACTGTCAGTCTACCACCTTTCATCAGCACTATATCCATCACAGTGCAGAAACCTTGGACTGCCTGTTCTACACTGCATCTGCCCCTGTGGATTTATAGAGGGGTTCAGTCTCCAGTGGTGCCAGTCCCTTACTGTTCACCAGTCACACACTGTACCTGTCACTTTAGATAAACAAAAGGCTTTAGTCCCCACTTCTGGCAGTCTCTTACTATTCACCAGGACTAAATGCAAACAGTGTGGAAACCAAGCATTGTCCATACCACCACATTCTAGCTATCTCTGTGGATTAATCAGTCCCTCACCTCTTTCTAGCATTAAATCCATCTCAGTGTGGGTAGGTTTGCACTGCGTCTGCCCCACATGGTACCTGTATATAAACTGAGGGCTTTATCCACTTTTTACCAGCACTAAATTCATCACAATAGGTGAGTGGGTGGGGGGAAGCCTGCCTTGTACCTGTCCCTGTGGATAAACAAAGAGCTTTAGTTTACTGTCCAGGACTGTTGGAGCTGTATCTTTTATTAGCAATATATACAGCAGAGTGGAAAAGTCAGCTGTGAACCTGATTCTGTGGATAAACAGAGGTGTTGTAAGCCCTCACCTTTCACTAGCACTGGATAGCAAATATATAAAGGCTGAATAGAAAAAAACATAAAAAACAGAAGAAAATGGTCTCAGATCCCAATAAATGCCTATAGAACAAAGGTTTAAACTTAGTTTGTTTGTAAGGGGGGAGGAAGTGGTTGAACAAAGTTGGAGCTGGACTGTCTGTAATTTTACACTGCAGTTTGCTTAATGAGACCCTGACTGCTTCAGTGCTTTAATAAGGGGAATTCCAGTATGCTTCAGGATAATGAGTTAACCCCTAGGCTGCTGAAAGAACTAGAATGAATCTATTTTATTGAGCTTGACAGATGCTATTGTACTGAAAAACCTTGTCCAAGTGTGAGCAGTCCTATTCTAGGCAGGCTTTGATATTTTTAAGTAGGAACCTCTGTGTTCTACATATTTTAATTAGCTATACTGCATCTAGAGCCCTGCTACTTAGAAACAGGAAGCAGGCAGAGGGATCTATAGTCATTTGGGGAAACTAGGGACTACAAATCAGTGCTAGTACTTTGATTGAAATTTCAGATCCCACATCCTACGCCTTGGTCATGCATGAGTGACAATCACATAGTGAAGGGATAAAAAAACTGAGAGTTGTCACATTTTTAATTCATTGCCAGTGTACGAGGGACTCTGACCCCCTGATTAGACCTTCCTGGTCATACTGCAATATATAGGTTGACCACGCTGTGAGCGAGTGAGCTATTGTACTGAAAAACCTTGTCCAAGCATGAGCAGTCCTATTCTAGGCAGGCTTTGATATTTTTAAGTAGGAACCTCTGTGTTCTACATATTTTAATTAGCTATACTGCATCTAGAGCCCTGCTACTTAGAAACAGGAAGCAGGAAGAGGGCTTAGTAGTCCTTTGGGGAAACTAGGGACTACAAGTCAGTGCTAGCACTTTGATTTAAATTTCAGATCCCACATCCTATGCCTTGGTCATGCATGAGTGACAAACGCGTAGTAAAGGGAGAAAAAAACTGAGAGTTTTAACATTTTTTTTATTTAAAGTTTATTCATACATTTTCCACCATAAAAGGCAGTATACAGATAAAACTGACAGAGATTTATCGATACACAGTGAAAGGATGCTGCCCAACCCCCAGTCCCCCTTACTGCAGTAACTCATCTCAGTACCCGTGGATGCCGAGCAGCAAACCAAAAACCATGCATGAGCGATAACCCTAGTATAGGCTTAGTTTGGAGCCAGAGAGATTAGTGAGTGAAGGGGATACCAAATTCTAGTATAAACTGCCAGACTGATGTGCAGACTGGCTATTGCTTTTTCCATGCACAAGTTAGATAATACTTCACTTACCCACTCCTGGAAAGAAGGGGAGGACCTGTCTTTCCAGTGACGAAGAATTATTTTCTTAGCCAACAGGGCAATCATGGAAATATAAAATTTGTGTACCCTAACCCTAATAGAAGACAGGTCCACTAACACACATATCTCAGGGGTAAAATATTCTTGGAGACCCAACAAGGGGTCTAAGGAAGCTTGGATTGAAACCCATAAGGTGGAAATTCTTGGACAAGACCGCAGCATATGAAAAAGTGTGTCCTCATCCTGTGAACATTTGTTGCACTTATTTGAATCTAGGTAACCCCATTTGTGAAGTTTGGCTGGGGAGCAATATAAGTTGTGCAATACGTGGTATTGCATGAGGCACAATCTATCTTGAGAAATAAATTTATGACATGACTTCCAGAGAGAGTGCCAAACCAGCTGAAGGTGAAGGAAAAAATTACTCCAAAATCTTGATGGCCCAAATGGGCCCCTGAATTTTTTGTGAAACAAAACCTGATATAGTTTAGAAATTGCACCAGGAGAGCCAGAGAGTGGGGATACCTCAGGTATCAGAGAAGAGGTAGTCTGAGAAGGAGGAGTGCTACCCAGGGTAATGAGTTTTAACATTTTTAATTCATTGCCAGTGTATGAAGGACTCTGACCCCCGACTAGACCTTCCGGGTCATACTGAAATATATAGCTCGGCCATGCTGCAAGCGGGGTGAGCGTGAGTGGGGCATGCGGTCGGCGTGCGTGGAGACGTGCTCATTCTGGCACGTGTCAGCTATGTCAGCTGTAGTCAGCTGTAAACCAGAAAATTGGCTGCATTAGCATGAGTACAGTTTGTGAACATGTTGAGTTGTGATTAATGTGGGATGTTTACAATGGGGGAAGCAGTTACAAATTATGTTTGTAGTCACTGCATAGAAATTCACCAACTTAAGCAGGAGATTGTGTCTCTTAAAAAAAAGATTACAGGTGCTGCTCGAGATTTCTTCACTCGAGCAATATATTGATTCCATGGTAGAGGATATCAGAGAAGAGACCAAAAATGTAATTGGGGATCAGATTGATGATGCAGCCTTAGACAGGGAGGAGGTAAATGAAGGAGACTGGACAATAGTTACTGGCAAACAAACATGTAAAATGGGCAGAAGGAACATAGGTGGAGTATTTAATGTTTTAACCCCAAACAGATTTCAGGCCCTAGTTTTAGAGGAGGATGTTGTGGGAACTCATACAACTGACCTGGAATCTGAGTTTAATCCATTAAGTAATGTTTGCACAAGCACACAAAATATTAACCAAGCACAGACAAATGCAATCAGTGCTTCAAGTCAAAGTAAGGACTTGCTATTCATTGGGGATTTCATGTTAAAGAATACTGATGGTATTTTGTGTAAGCAGTACAATGAATCAACAACTGTTAGTGTTCTTCCTGGAGCTGGCATTGGCAATATAATAAATCTCCTCCCTGGCCTACTTGAAAACACTAATAGACCAACTACTATCCTTCATGTGGGGGTAAACGATGTAGGAAAAAGTCAGATAACAGATACACAGAGGGACTTTGAAGAAGTGGGAATGGCACTGAAAAACAGGGGGTGTGAAGCGTGGATTTCTGGGATTTTACCAGTTCCTAGAGCAAGCAATAAAATCAACCAGGAAATTTATAGATTGAATGGCTGGTTTAAAAGATGGACTGCAAGAGACGGTTATTTTTATATTGATCATTGGCAGAAATTCCAAAGAGAACATCTATTTGCTAAGGATGGCTTACGTCTTAATAAAATGGGTAAACGTGTACTGGCCCAACATTTAAAGGACACCATATACTAACATTTAAACTCCATAAGAGGGGGGTGTGGGGGTGCGAAACCCAGACCAAGTAGGCACAGGGTGGAACCTTATGTCCATTAATGCTCGAAGCTTACATAATAAGCTTGATGAGCTGCATTTATTGTTAATTAGTCAGGATATTCATGTCTGTGCTATAGTTGAGACATGGTGGCAGCCTGATGATACATGGGATAAACAAATCCAAGGGTATATACTCTTTAATAAAGATTGATCCCTAACTAAGGGAGGGGAGGCGGCAGTGTATTTCAGGGACACAATTGTTTTAGAGCAAGTTGAAATAACTAGCTGACTGGATTTGGAAGCTCTCTGAGTAAAGATTAGCCGTCCCCAATCAGTTAAAATTAATTTTGGGGTACTATATAGGCCACCGTCCACTAAGTTGAAAGAAGATGAGGATATCCTAGCTTTCATTACACAGCTGTGCCTATCGGGGAATGTTATTTTGGTGGGGGATTTTAATCTTCCAGGTATAAATTGGAAACTACTAAAGGCAAATTCAAGTACAGAATCAAGATACCTGGATATTTTTAGCCTTGCTGATGTGGACCAATTTGTTGCTTCTAGCACTAGCGGTCACCATACTCTGGATCTAGTGTTAAGTGACTTGGTTGAGAACATTATTGACTGTGATGTAACTCCCCCACTTGGGTCCAGTGATCACTCTATTGTCACTTTCCAGTATAAGGAAGCATTAGAAAAATGCACAGGTACAACAGTACTCCAAAGGTACAACAGAATGGATTTTGAATCTATGAGACATGCACTAGAAACCTGGAACTGGAAATCTGATTTTGGTTCACAACCAGTTGCAGTAATTTGGGGCAAATTAATTAATAAATTAAATGAACTGGTCCAAAGGTATGTGCCCGTTACTAACAAATATAGTGGGACAAAAAAAAAAGTTCCTCCACCGTGGTGGACCCCACAAGTCAAAACACTAATCAAAAAGAAACATAGATGCTACCACTATGCAAAAAAGGTTAATACTGAGGAAAGCTGGGAAATATATAAAAAAGCCAAAGGCTTGTAAAAAAAGTATTTTTATAGCAAAAAGAAATTATGAGTATACTTTAGCTGCCAAAGTACAAGATAATTATAAAACCTTCTATACTAATATAAATAGTAAAAAAGGGAAAAAATCATCTGTAGGACCCCTTAAAACCAATAATGGGGAAAGTATAACTGACAATGAGTCATTAGCCGAGGAATTTAACAATTATTGTTCCACAGTTTTAAATGTAAGTTCACATCCTGGCCATTACATCAATGCCACAATGCAGTCAAATTCCAGCTATAAAATAGATAGAGAAAATGTACTTACAAGACTCAAGCAAGTCAAACAAAATAAGGCACAGGGACCAGATGGAATTCATCCAAGGATGTTAAAGGAATTGGCGGAGGTCCTGGTACATCCCGTGATGTACTTGTTCCAAAAATCTATTGAAACTGATGAGGTCCCAGAAGTTTGGCGACAAGCAGTAGTAATACCTATACATAAGAAAGGATCACAACAATTGATGTCCAAATATAGGCCTATAAGTCTGACCTCTGTGTTGGGAAAAATATTGGAAGCTATAATAAAGAACTTTATTATAGACTTCCTTGAAAATTCTGATAAGGAAGATAGATCTCAGAATGGGTTTAGAAAAGGGAGATCATGCCAGACAAATTTATTAGAATTCTATAATAAGGTCAGCAAGTTAATCGACAGGGGTATCCCAGTTGATGTCATCTATCTAGATTTTGCAAAAGCATTCGATAAGGTCACCCATGAGGAGCTTGTTAAAGTTATCATACAACTGGAACTACCAAATTGTACTGTATTATGGATTAGGGCATGGCTGGCAAATCAAAATCAGAAGGTATGTGTGAGGGGTGAATTCTCTAGCAATCCCGTGTGACTATTGGTGTCCCTCAGGGATCCATGTTGGGACCCTGCTTTTTCAATGTTTACATATCAGCAATGCAGGTTGACCAAGAGGTTTGGTTGTCAAAATTTGCGGATGACACCAGACTAGGGGGCACAGTAAATAGTATAGTAGAACACAACATTTTGCAATCAGCCATAAATGAACTGGGAATTTGGGCTTCCCAAAAACAACCTGTAATATAATATAATTAACTGCTTTGTTATGCATTTTGGAAATAATAATAATTTCTTTAAATACAATTTGGGAGGTACAGTAGTAAAAGTCTCACTAGAAGAGGCAGATCTTGGGGTTAACATTGGCAGTAACCTGGATTTTAGTACACATTGTGATAAAATCATGAAAAAATCTAGTGGTATTGCACATTGTATAAACAGACATATTAGATGTAAAGAAAGAGAAGTCATAGTCCTTTTGTATACTGCACTTGTGAGGCCCCATATGGAATGTTGTGTGCAGTTCTGGGCACCCTATGAAAGACAGGATGTGGGAACACTTGAGAAAGTCCAGAGAAGGGCCACAAAAACTGTTAGAGGATTGAAAGGACAGAGTTATGAGCAGAGGTTAAGTTCATTGGGATTATATTCACTTGAGTATAGAAGAATGAGGGGGGATTTGTGTCTTATCTTTAAGGCTCATATAGATTCTTTTCTTTGGGATTGTATAGGGTTAGACCATAGGGATCATGAACATAATACAAGAGCACACAGCCAGCAATTAATCAAAGAAAAAACAAATACAAATAAGAGGAGATACTGGATTAATAATAGGGTAACACAAATATGGAATGCATTGCCTGTGACGTGGTTGAAAGTGAAACTATATCTGAATTTAAATCAAAGCTTGATCATTATTGTATTAATAAAGGAATTAAGGGCTTTTTGTAGGTTTTAGTGGCAAACTTATGGACTTCAATCTCCAATTGCTCCGTGTTGTCAATGAAATCAATTAAATCAATGCTCAGTATGTAGTCCTGCAAGGGTTAAATTGAGGGGGCTTCATAACACAGCAGTTTCAAAAGATTTTTTTTGTTTATAACCTGAGAAGTTGGGAGGCACAGTAGCATCCCTCCCTCCCTTCAGGTGACTTTAACACAGAGCAGCAAATAGCAAAAATCAGAGTGGGAGTGCACTATTTTGCAGTTGTGGACATATTCTTCCAAAAGTCCAAAAATGAAGTTCCATGGTAAGCTCATTTTTGGAGCTAATGCAAGAGGGCTGCAGGTTCTGCCTACCTGCAGCCCTAAAAAAGAAGTTAGAGAAATGAAAAAAAAAAACAATTTCTTTGTACACATGCACATACTAACACTCGGGGACAGAGCTAAGCAGAGTGGAACAGCTAAAAGCAGGAGTACAGTGACAACTGTTCTCTCACCATCTTGACAGCTTGCAATTCATTCCATGTCACAACTTAAAATGTTAAAAAAAAAATAAGCAACTTATTTTCAAAAAGGGTCAGCTCGTTTAAAAAAACACAAACCATTTGTTTCACAAATGAAGGCACTGTATTTTACCACAGAGAGCATGGTTTATCCAGCTACAGTGAAAGCAAGGGCAAACGTCTTACTACAATGAGGGGGAGAAAGAAAATCAAATACATATAGAGCATACACAGCTGTTCACCCCATCATGGTAGACAACCCAAGAGACAAGGTGAACATTAAGCTCCTGTCTTACCAAAGAAATCAACTGTGTCTGCTGCAATTGATCCCAGGTCATCGCATTTACTTTTGCACCTATGTGTACCCTCCCAATCCTCTTAATTACCTTTCCCTTCTATACCCCTCCTTCCCAATACCCTCCCTTCTTTGCTGCCCACCTCAGCTTAATCTATCTCTCCCCTTTATGAAACAAACCTCCCCTTTCCTATTCCCACTCATGACTCCTCCACCTCATTACCCCTCGCTACTTTGCTGTGCACCACAGCTGCTCACCTGACAATGCCTACCCAGGATGTGCCTAGCCCTCTGCCCATCCCAAGCTCTTCATCCCTAGCCCATGTAATCTGATGCACTTCTCACTCCTGTTTACTCTATGTACCACAAAATTACCACAAGCACTTCATAATTGTACCTACATTAATAACTGTTAGATTACTGTTTATATTCTCTTTTATCAGGCTGTTGTTGTATTAATCCTTCATTCTTCATCATGTAATTCCTTTGTGATTCATGTATTTGTCTTGTCTTATTTTGATATGGAGCCTTTGAGAAAGATCTTATTTAGCTCAAAGGTTGTAATCCGAAATTATAATAAATAAAAATTACCTAGTGCTTGCCCACAAGCTGCCAAAACACTAAACAGTTTAATACTTATAAATAGTGGCCCAGATATTCAGACTGCTTCAGGCAGTGGCGTAAGACTGGGCACAGCACAACTGTAATGCACTGGGGCCAGGTCCAGGTGATATTCAACGGGGATGCGCCATGGCACAGCACCATTAAATATGTCATGGACAGTGCACATACTGCGCATGGTGCAGTGGTGCTGCACCGGTGCAAGCCACAGATAGGGAGCACGGGAATGTGCCAGTGAAAATGTAGTTGCACTAGGCGCATCACCCATGATATTCAGCAGAGGGCATGCAAATGAGGCCATAATATATGCAGGGCATAAATGGGTCCATTTGCATGTCATTATGGCCCCATTTGCTTGCCTTGAGCAGGGCACCCCAGCGACTTTCACTTGGCACCATGCACAGCATGACATGTGCATAGTAGGGGTCCCGGGGCTTCCCCCACCCCGTAGCCGCGATCACAGTACATCTCCATAATGTAAGTCCCTAGCAGTCTAGTGGTGCTCCCCTCCCTCACGAATCCAAGATAAATGTAAATGTAAACACACCCTGGTGGTTTAGTGGACCTCCCACTCATCCAATTCCCCGATCGCGGCATATGTACAAGATGACATTCCTGGTAGTCTTGCAGAACCCCCATCCCTCCCTCCCGTGTCCCCAATTACTGGTGGATGACATATATGCAACTCCCTGGTAGTCTAGTGGAACCCCCCACTGTGTTCTGTGTTCCCAATCTTTGGTTATCCACCGTATTCATAGTCCTTGGTAGTCCAGTGGTACCCACCCCACCCATTGCTGTGATCATGGTAAACCCCGTACTGCACTTCCCTGGTGATCCAGTGGCACCCCCCAACCAGGCCGACCCCCTTGCCCACCCTGCTCCCCCCCATGATCGGCGAGCGGCTGCAACCTGCCCGCATACTGCCCTGCTGCCTGTTGAATGACAGATACAGTATGGGCTTGCAGGGCATACAGTACTAGACAGTCCTGAATATGTGAATGGAAGCCATTCACATATTTGGGACTGTCTAGTACAGTATGCCCTGCAAGCCCATTTTGTACCTGTCATTTAGCGGGTGGCCGGGTGGTATGCGGGAGGGTTGCAGCCACCCCCCCAATGACAGAGGGGAGCAGGGTGGGCAAGGGGGTCTGTGTGGGTGGAAGGGGGTGGCAGGGATGCCACTGGATGACCAAGGAAGTGTATTATGGGGGTTTAACACAATCACAGCACTGGGCAGAGGGGGGTACCACCAGACTACCATGGACTATGAATATGGTGGATAACCAGTGATCAGGGACATGGGAGGGTGGGGGGTCCACTAGACTACCAGGCAGTTGCATATATGTCATCTACTGGTGATCAGGGACATGGGAGGGAAGGGGTCCACTAGACCACCATGATGTATTTTCATTTACAGTTATTTTGGCATCAGGAGGGAAGGGGTTACCACTAGACTACCAGGGGGATATGGGTGCTTGTGGACTGTGTTCTGGGTTGGCAGGTGGCCACCCATGGCTGGCGGTTGCTGTGTTGCACCTTACAATACAGCAGCCCACCTATGGGTGGCCAGGATTTGTTCCCACTTTTCATGGGCTCAACTTTGAGCCCCCCTATGCAGCGCAGTACAGGGTTGTGCCAGCATATGCACTGCACATCCTGGGCTGAATATTATCTGCACCGCATACAATTACATTGTACTCCAGTGCATCGGGATTTTCACTGTGCCGGGGAGCCTTTTCTATATCCTGCTGGGGCACAATGCAGGGTTGTGCCAGCATGACCCCTTTGAATATCCAGGCCATAATGTTTAGCAGACTCCTGTCTGTATATCAGTGTACACCAATGCCTGGGTTTTTATGTTTCACTATAAGGGACCAGAAATTAGAGGATAGGGAGGTAAAAAGAGAGAGAGAAAAAAACATTGCAGGTGACCAGTTTGCTTTAGGAAAATAATAGATACAGTAGGAAAGAAGACAGAAATAAGGTACTGTCGCAACAGACTTTAATGTCTGGTCCCTCATAACCAGGCACTACTTGTTCCTTTGTGCAGTCCATCCTACTTGCTCTACACTTGTTTCATAAAAAGGACTGGCACAGGTTGTAAGATTGTAAAAAACAAACTCCTTTGATTTTGTATTGAGCAAGCTTGAGCTCCTGCTTTATACGTGTTATTGAATGGCTGAGACACAGCAGGGACAGCGAGCTGAGGGTTCTCGCTCCCTTACTGAGCTACTTTTAAAAAATACAACTAACACAACGAACTTTACTAAATTATTGAATAGTACCCCAGAACCATTGGGACCTATCAACAGTTGACAGGCTTTTATAGCCTTTGAGAAAACCGCATGTAAGCTTAAGCAGTTACACTGGGAAGAGATATCACTAAAAGCATATTTGGAAGTAAAACGTATTCCCAGAGGCTTAAGAATTCTAAAGAACCCAACTTGTGGTCAGAAGAGAGATGACTTTTTAGAGAAGTGGCACGAAATAAGTGAAAAAGCTAGCCATGAGTACATTGAATTAATATTAACCGAGAATGCTCTAATTCAAATGGAAATTGAAGCCGAGTTACAAAAGCAAGAGGAAGAGCTTTATTCTTTCAGTAGTGCACCTCTGTTTGCTCAGCAATTGGATAACTTTACTGAAAACATACATAAGTATGATGAAAAAATTAAAAATATTAAAAAATCCAAATTCGAAAGAGACGAAAAGGACTATCTAAATGACAAAGTATTTAATTGGTCTGTACAAACTACTGTTGAAAATACAAATGCACATAGTTTGTTAAAAGCTACTGATCAATCGGCCTATATAACCACAACTGAAGAGATTGAACAAGATCGGGACTGTTTTTTAGGAGGAGAAGAAGAGGAACCATGTGTTATTCCAGGGGTTCAGTTGCCACCTATCCCGTGGAGAAGCCAATGATTAAGGAGACAGAATACAGAGCCCAACATACCAGGAGCGGTAGTAGAAAGAGGAGGTCGAAGAGGTACACCGAGGAGAGGTTGGAGAGGGAGACGAAGACAGGGGAGATTTCAGTAATTAATATTTCAAGTTGTCAGCTGAGTGCAACTGAGATTGGAGTCTTAAATAAGGGTCTTTCCTTCACTCCAACACAAAGATTTAATTACTTTGAAATGGTGCTGGACCTCAATAGACTGGTACGTAATTTGGGACTGAAAGCCTTCTTTCCGGTGGGGGGGGGGCAAGATCCTAAAAAGAATGTAATTGAAAATTCTGAGACACATACATTTTCGGATACTGGAAAGGTATTTAAACCAGTTTCTGAATTTTGCCCCCCATTGTCTTCTGTTCTTCAAATGTTTTTGAAATGCTGTGAGGAAGACCTGAGATGTTTAGATAATGATATTGATTTACACTATTACCAAAATCTAAGTGGGACTGCACAGGAAGCCTTAATAGGTTTGGTGAAGAATACAGATATTACGATTAAAGCAGCAGATAAAGGGGGTGCTGTTGTCGTTATGGACACTAGTAAATATGACTCTGAAGTTCAACATCAACTTTCAGATATTACTTATTATGAAAAACTTAAATCTAACAATACACTGCTTTTTAAAAAGTATATTGTTGCTTATTTAAAGAGAATTAGAGATGCAGGATTGATATCTGATAAGGTTTATAAATTCCTTACTGTTGAGTGTCCCACTAGGTCTACATTTTATGTACTACCTAAAATTCATAAGGATATGATGAATCCACTGGGGAGGCCGATAGTATCAGGAAATAATAGCCTTACTGAACCATTAGCAAAATTTGTGGATTCCTTTTTGGTTAGTATTGTTAAGGAGCAAGTATCAGCCTATATAAAAGACACTAGTGACATCCTATCAGTATTGGAAGACCTGACTATAGAGGAGAAAAGTATTCTGGTAACACTTGACGTCACATCCCTATATTCGAACATCCCACATGATGGAGGCTTGGAAGCCTTAGAATTTTATTTGGATGCGAGGTCGGTGAAAGAACCCCCCACGACAGTGCTAATTCAATTAACTAAATTTATACTTGAATACAATACTTTTTTCTACAAAAATGATTTCTATTTACAGAAAAAGGGTACAGCCATGGGTGCGAGTATGGCACCGAATTATGCTAATTTATACATGGCAAAATGGGAACTGGAAACAATTAGTAGCCCAAATAACCCCTTTTTTACAAAAAATAGACTTATGGAGGCTTTTTATTGATGATGTAATTATGGTTTGGAAAGGAAGTCAGGTAGAATTGTTTGAATTTGTGAAATACCTAGAAAATGGTAATGAGCATCTACGGTTTACTATAAGTTTCAGTTTTACTGAAATTCACTTTTTGGATTTAAGATTTACAAAGTTGGAAGAGGTGGTGTTAAGACAGATCTGTACTGTAAACAATCAGACCAAATAGCTGTCATCCTAGCATGTTATTAATGCTATACCAAAAGGTCAGTACATTCGCACAAAAAGAAACTGTAGTGATACAGAGAAATATGATTAGAGGGCCAATGAACTGACTGCAAAATTACAAGCTAGAGGATATAGCAGAAATATACTTGATAAAGCAAAATGTGAATTTGATGGTATGGCAAGGGAAGACCTGTTGATTGATAAATATCGGCCTAATGTTGATGATCACCAGACTACCTTAGTCACTACTTACAGTCCCCAATCAGGAGAAATAGCCGAGATTATTAGAAAACATTGGCATTTGGTCCGTTTGGACCCAGATTTACTCCCTAGTAATGTTGGGGACCCATATGTAGTGTTTCGGAGAGGTAAGAATATTAAAGATTTTGTAGTGCATTCTGTGCAACCAATTCCGGAAAAAAACAAGAAATTGGTTATTTAAACCAGTGGAAGGTTGTAATAGATGTGGTCACTGTAAATACTGTTCTTGGATAAAAATCACTAAGACCTTTAAAAATCATGCCACAGGAAGGGACATTAAGATTAAGGACTTTGTCACACGTAGTACTGCAGGAGTGGTATACATTGCTGAATGCTCCTGTAATAGTTTCTACATTGGCAAAATGAAATGTCCCTTTAAAATACGTATAGGAGAACATGCTAGGTCTATTTTAAATAGTGATGAAAATAATGCCCTAGCTCTTCATATACTGAAAGCAACTAACAAGACTGCACATAGATTTTTGTTTACAGCCATTGAAAAACCTATGTTAACAAAAAGAGGGCGGAACCTTGATAATCTCCTGCTACGAAGGGAACAGTACTGGATTTTTGCTATGGGAGCGATGTATACACCAGGTCTGAATGAAAGTATAGAGATTAGGCCTTTCTTGAAATGTAAAAAGTAGAAAGTTTTTATAAAGTTTGGGTGTTTTTCTATCTAATGTCTTCTTTCTCCCTTCTATCTTTTCAGCAGTGCACAGATTACACTTTGACCTACTGGATAAAAGGTGTCAAATGTTGTTATGCCGAATATGTCCATCAGTAAGTCTTGCAGCTGTATACTTGTGCTGTATAATGAATACTTAGCATAGTTCTGTTTTCTCTTTCTTGTGTTTTTTGTGTTTTATGTTGTTATGTATGTTGGGAAATGGGTAATACCCCTTTAAGTCATTTATTTAAATATAAGTGGATATCCTTGGATGTCAGCCTTTGAGAAAGCTACGTGCGAAATGCGTCAGGTGAGGTCATTGGGAGACAACCCTCACCTCTTGCTCTCTGTTGTTTGGAGTTACAGACGGCAGCATTCTGTGTGAACTGTTTCTGAACACATGGCATGTTCTGGATTCAAGAAACTTTATGAACTTTATCATTTATGGACTCCTTCAGTTTCCTGTGGCCATTTTTTAAGTGAGTTTGTGCTTTTGTATGCATCATTAAAGTAATATGAGCACTCTAGCATTCTCGGCTGCTATTTCCTAGAGGAGGAGTTACAACAAAGTTTTGAATGTTTTAAAGCAGTTGCTGGTTCTCTGCCGTTTTCTCTTCTAATTCTTTCAAACCGAGCACTACTTGTTCCTTTGTGCAATCCATCCTACTTGCTCTACCCTCATAACATGTACCTTGTCACAGACATTTATCAACACCACTGTGTTTACCACTGGTGTTGATGGAGTTGAGGAAATTTCAGATAACAGATCTTGGCTCTGGATGCTGCCTCCCTGAACTAAGGGAGCAGCCATATCAAGTACTGTAAATATTTTGACAGAGTCACAACCATTACATACTGCAGATACATTACTACCTCCGGAAGTCATGCCATGTCCTCAACTTTCTTGACCAACGTTCAACACTGCAGCCTGCCCTAGCTTTCCTCTCTATCTACCCTTTCCTTTACCTCTACCACTCATTCTAATGTGGTAATGTGTAGCTGTACTAGTGGCTTCAGCAATAATAAAAATACTGCAAATAGTAAAATAATTAATTATCAAATTAAAAAAACATATTTCAAAATTACAAGAAAGGGTTAAAGTATTACAAAAAATAATAATCAAAACTATTAAAATACTAAAGTTCTACAACTACCTGCCAGAGCCTGGGACGGATGTTAGTATTTTAGCAGTGCTGGAAAACTAAGAGGGTACAGCAATTATTGGACTTGAGAAAAATTAATTGTCCAAGAGTGACAGTAAAAATGCACTAAAACTGTCTGGCTTAGTGGCAGTGTGGGCTGAAGAGCTGGACGCCTTACCTTGTGGCACGCCAGCGACCCAGGTTTGAGAATGATCCCGGGTTGTTGGAGGTCATGGGAGGGGGGGTGGAGCTGGATGGAGCTGCCGAC
This sequence comes from Neoceratodus forsteri, assembly GCA_016271365.2. Classification (NCBI taxonomy): domain Eukaryota; kingdom Metazoa; phylum Chordata; order Ceratodontiformes; family Ceratodontidae; genus Neoceratodus; species Neoceratodus forsteri. The sequence goes on from CM057458.1 coordinate 897,757,188, forward strand.
AGGCAAGCTCTCCTCTCCGGAGAGGTGCAAGGGGCTTTCTCTGGCTGATGGCTGCCACCTGGTGGAGGCTGGAGGCAGCACGGGCCAGGAGGATCCAGGCAGTAGGACTGGGGTGGGAAGAAAGGTGCCGTTACCGGGACCGTGGGTCTAATTCGTGCCTCCACATGCACGTGTACCAACTCCTGGGGCCCCTGGGGTAAAAACAGAGTAAAAAGTCAGTGGCAGGATGGTGACCGACTCCCCGCGGGCTCCGCTCCCAGGCCGGGTGTAAGGTAAGCCCCAGTAATTCTGGGTGATGGGGCTGGGGTTCGGTCAGATGGGGGCTGTCCAGGGGTGGGCAACAAAAAAATTTCAAATGATAAGAAAAATGCGCTAAAACTTAGACTGCTGCTGAAAAAACCCTTTCCCTCCCTCCACACGCACAGCACTAGTCTAGCAGAGCAGCACCACACAGAAAAATGAATGGAAAAAAGAATAAACTGTAGCAAAAACATTCAAAATTAAGTGTACAGATGCAAAATACCAAGTAGAATTTTTTTTATAGTTTGTTTTATGCAATAAACAGCAATACACACTGAGTCAAAACTGAGCTCTCTAAGTGCAGTACAGATCCTATCTCCTGAACACACTTCCTAGAACTGCACATGGCATAGTGCTTCTGGTCTGTGTCCTGCTGCAAAGTAACCATGTGATCTGCAGGTCACATGGTGCAGCAAGTGTACTGAGTGGCTCAGTTATTTTGCGAAGTCCCAATGAGCTTTCTTGTGAAATAGTAAATTTGCAACTTTCTGAAGTTGCCAGTACCTCAGAAATTGACTTTGCAACATCCCACAACTCCGCAAAGTTATTCACACTTCAAAGTTATTGCAAATCCAAGTTTTCCAAACCAGTGCACTCCACTATTTATGACATAATCCATACCATTAACCTAACATATGACCTCATAGGGTTCCACTCATGCAGCCAGCAGCGTATTATGCCTCACTGGGAAGAGTATCATTACCTTCTACCCTATGGCGTATGATGGCGCTCTAGTCCCTTTACGTTTTTTTTTTCTGTTGCACTACAGCTAAGTGATCCTGAACAAGACCCATGAGCTCTTTAACCCAGTCCTGGAAATTCAGGACATAGTCCACAATAGACTCCCTCTGGGTGGCAGTAGAGCCTTCTCACTCCTGCCTAACTAAATCCAGCTCCATGGACAGACAGGGGCTCAGGTTAGGAAGGGACCGATGCCCAGTCAGTGAATGCCACAGGGTCCATAGGACTGCTGATGTGTGGCATTGGCTTTAAGGGATGCCTATGCACCATGTAAACATGGCACTTAGGCTTTGTGCATTGATCCCAGTGTTAGTAATCTCCATCTATTAGCTCTAGAACTGGTTAGTGGTCAGGATATTTGGCTGTCAGTTTTCTCAAGGATTTTTGTTTTAAATACTTGTAATTGGGGGGATATGTCTTGCCTGTCTGAGAGATGATCACCTAAAGAGAGAGCTCCATCAAAGCCCTCAATAAATACTCCAGCATCCACTTTTCATATGCTTAGTGAAGTATCCTACATAATCTGACAGACACTTATCTATTGGTGTTCCGGTTTGTTTCCATTACAACTGATTGGTGGGCTATTTGAGTAATTTTGGCACCACTTGTTTCTCTGTCTTGGGCCCTAGCACAGGAATGGTCTCAATATGGCGTCCATGGCCATTTCTGCCTCAGACACAAACCTATAAGAGATAAAGCTAATATTCACCCAAATGATAGCTCAACATAACAAACTGGACGTTGCCTGTAAAAGTACGGCAGCCGACATAGCTTCTCTATCTCACCGTATGAATTCTATGGAACAGTGGATCACAGATACTGAATACTGCAGTGAAAGACTTTTGATGCACATAAAGGATCAAGACTATGCCAAGCAGTTGCTCTGGCAGTGGATAGAAGACCTTGAGAACTGCAGCAGACGAAACAATCTGCGGTTCGATGGGTTCCCCAAGGGCTGTATAGGACCCCGCATCCTCCTAGTTCTCCAGAAGACCATTCACACTCTGCTGTTCAGCACCTGGGAAGGCCTAATTGAGATCATTAGGGTCCACCAATTCATTGCCCTGAAGCCTGTGCCAAGTGCCTGCCCTGGCAAATCCTATCCCGTTTTCTTAGATACAGAGACCATAAGGAGATGTTTACTGCATCCAAGGAAAAGCAAAATCTCCCCTGTCAGGGCATTACATTCAAATCTTTGTAGACTACTACCAGGAGCTTTCCGAATGCAGAAGAGCTTTCACCACCACCAGGAGGGCCTCTGATGTGCCTGACCTGCAGTATTCACTATACTATCCAGTGGTTCTGTGGATTTCATCTAACATGGTATACTGGTTGTTTGACACTCTGGAGGCTGCTGAGGAGTTCCAATCTGGACAAGCTCCTCATCTGAACTTAGCTAACCTTCAGTTGCCTTCCTGCCTGCCTTCAATCTGGGACCCACCTCAGGACATGGATGTCACTCCAGGCCCTAGTTCTGACATACTGCTAGCCGTAGATCAGGCCTGCCTTTACTATCTCCACTGACAGACCCTGACCCCTGGATTCTGGCACCAAAAACATGATGTTGTGTTGTAACATTTTATTGCATTTCAGAAAAAAAGTATTACTCAACATACGTCAGAAAGGTCAAGGCCTACAGGTATGCAGACAGTGTACAATTATTTAAGACCAGTAAAGGGCAAATGCAAAAAATCCACCAGTTACAGATATTGGTGTGTACAGGTAGGAACAGCATTAGGGTTACATACATCATGGCTGACGAGTAATATGGACATTAAACTCACCAGCACCTGTCTAATGCTTACAATAAGGGGAGATGAAGATGGATAGAAATAAATGTTATAGCAAGGATAAGTGGAAGGGAGATAACTTTTAAGTGACTATGTAACTATCCGGGTATGTAACCTGTTTTTGTACTCACCAGAAATGGGTCTCTTTCGATAATCTTGCTGAACATAGGCACACTTGACCAAAGTTCTTTAAGAGATACGGTCAGGCCGATCTGAATTCAAGGCAACAGGACAGGAGTTGAGCCACTAGTGTATGTATGTTCTGCAAACGGCTTCTTAAACCTGGAACACAGGCAAAAAATATCCCAAGAATTCTAGTTCTTACTTAGGCTGCAGTTCCAATAATGAGCAAAGAACACAAGATATTTTTTAGATATAAACAATTACAGTGAGAAGAGGCATAGGTATAAATAACCAGAATTCTCAGGCTATGGTTCTAATGGGCATGAGTATAGATGGGAATCAGCCCATAGCTGGTGTTTGCAAACACAGACCTAACACAATGCGGCATATTTAGGTATATTCCAGTATGAACAGGGCTTGTTCATCCGACCCCTGAGTGGGAGTAAAGATATCTGAGATAGGGTGCCCAGCAGCATCTAAATGAAGGAATCTGGTATGTTTGGAGATGGGAAATTCTGTCTAGTTTAGCCAGAGTTGAAAGGGAAGCTAATAGCTCCCTAGCTGTGGGGACTTGTGTGGTTCTCCATTTGCTAAGCAGAGCTCTCTTGGTTTGTAGAAACAGTAGGGCGAGCCACCTGTATTCCAGAAAAAGTAGCATAGGAAGGGCACCGGTAACTCCCAGGAGATAGAAGAGGGGGCTGAGAGGAATTTGGTGACTTAACATTTTAGAAGCTACATCCTGAATCTCTTGCCATAGAGATTTGGATCCGTGGGTAGGACCACAATATGTGCAGAAAGTCCCCCCCCCCATCTTTTGGCATCTCCAACAATGATCTGACTCAAGAAGTTTGGCTTTAAGGAGAACCACAGGGGTTTTATACCATGAATGAACAATTTTATTCTGGATTAGGCGAGATCTAGCATCCCTAAACCAGCTATGTGTGTTCTTCCAGGCCCGCTCCCAGGCCAGAGAGGAAATAGGGAGTTTTAACATTGTTTCCCAATTTTGCTTATCTGCTTCCAAATGAGAGGGTAGAGTATCCCTAATTAGAGCATATAATCAACCTGCAAGGCCCTTTGGGTGCTGCAGCCAGGTGTGTAGAGCCTAGGGAGCATTAGATGTCATGGGTGGACTTAGGTGATGGCGTATTGTATCTCTGAGTTGGAGGTATCTCCAAAAGTCCAACTGAGGAATGTCCCATATTCTCTGAAGGGACTGAAATGTATTGAGAACCTTATGGCAAGGGTGTATTATGTCTCCCAGTTCACTGATGCCTAATTTAGCCCAGCGTTTCCAGTAAACCCAAACTCCTCCTATCTTAATGGCTGGGTTTTGCCACAATGGAGTGTCAGAGAGAGGGAGAGGGTCTATTTTTAGTTTTCGATGAGTGGTAAACCAATTGGTTCTGGAGATCTCTACTGTGGGTAGAGACTCCCTTAGGATCAGTCTGTTGTTGGGCTTATACTTATTGGTATTAACTGACAACAAGAATGAAGAGGGGTGCTCATTTTTTGTGACATCTAATTCAATTTGGAGCCAATGTGGAGAAAGGGGGTGGGGGTTGCAACCATTTAGTAGTTTGGGCTAGGAGAAGACCCCGCCGATATCCATCAATCCAGAGGAGATTCCAGCCCACCTGTTCCCAAGGTGCCCTAAGCTTAGAGCGGCTATACCTGGGTTTGGTACCATTCCACAGAAAATCCCCAATCAACTTATCAGTGGGCATGTACCCGTGTTTGGGAAGGGAATGGGGAGATGCATAAGTAGGTAAAAGAGTTTAGGGGCTGAGACCATTTTAATTGCTGCAATTTTCCCAGCCAGGGTGAGGTTAAGGAGTTTCATCTGTCAAATTCTACCTTAACAGAGGAAATGAGGGGTTGTATATTAGCTTGCCAGATTGTTTCCAAAGATGGGGTCAGAAGTAGTCCAAGGTGGGTGATGCCCTTGGGAGCCCAGAGGAGGCCAGCAGAGGTCACCATCTGTAAAGTACAGAGGGCATTTAGAGGAAGTAATTCGGTCTTGTTCTGATTCAGTTTAAGGCCCGAGAAGTCAGTAAAGCTTTCTAAGAGTTGGAGCGGGGGGGGGGGGGTATGGAACCTTGGATGTTTGCCAGTGGGAGGAGAAGATCATCAGCGTGCATCAAAGTTGTATATGTTGTACGTCCAACTGTAAGACCTGCGATATTCAAGTGATTTTGTACAGCACTGGCCAGGGGTTCCACTGCCAAAACAAACAGAAGAGGAGAAAGTAGACAGCCCTGTCTTGTACCTCGTTCCAGTTGGAAAGGAGGAGGCAAGACTGAGTTTGTGTTGACTCTGGCTGTTGGAGCAGCATATAGGGCTTGTATCCTTGAAATACATGTTTTACCCATCCCAGAATGCACAAGGACTAAATATAAGTAGTCCCATTCAACAGAGTCGAATGCTTTCTTGAAGTCCACTGCAACAGCAGCTGCTGGAGTGGGAAGAGCTCTTGAGAGTTGCATAAGACTCATAAGGGTGCGCAGGTGGTCTGAACTGTGTCTACCAGGAATAAAGCCCACCTGTGAAGGGTGTATGAGTTCAGGGAGTATAGGGCCAAGTCTGGTTGCCAAAATGTTGGCATACAGTTTACTGTTGATGTTAATAAGTGAAATCAGATGATAGCTTCCCAGGTTAGTGGTGTCCTTACCCTTGTTAGGGATGACTACAATGGTAGCCTCATGCATGGAAGGGTGGAAAGTACCTTTGAGCTCTATCCTTTGAAAGACTTCAGTTATAAATGTGGAGATAGTTGTGACCAGTGCCTGGTGAAAGTCTGCTGTGTAACCATCATTATCTGGTGATTTCCCCAGTTTCAGACCTTGAATAGCTGAGTCTACCTCAGCAAGGGAGATAGGAAGATCAAGAAGGAGTTTTTGTCGGGGACTCAACGTAGGTAGCTGTAAAGTGTCTAAAAAAGGCTGGGTGTCCTTGTTCGGTTCAGGACGTGAAGAGGAATACAGAGATCTATAGAAAGAGGCCATGGTGGTATTAATGGTCTTTTGGGAAGTGCCCCAAATTCCTTTCTCATCTTTCAGCCTGGAGATGTACCTACTGGCCTGTTGCTTACGCAATTGGTAAGCCAACACTTACCCGCTTTGTCTCCTCCCTCCCAAAAAGTGTGGCGAAGGCGGAGAATTGCTTCCCTCACCTTCCTGTTGAGAAGCTGATTGATGGTGAATCTAAGACCTAGAATAGTTCTGCCCAGTGAAGAATGAGTGGAAGGGGAAAGCATCGCCTTGAAAGTGACCTCCGCTGTTGCTAATTTCTGCTTGAGAGCAGCCAACTGGGGTTCTCTTTCTCCGCACTTAGCAACTACAAATTCCATAATGCTACCTCGCATAGCAGCCTTGAAGGCTTCCCAGGTATTACTTGCTGAGGTGTCTAGTGTGTGGTTTTCTGCAAGAAAAAGGGAGGCCTCATTCCGAGCCCAGAGGACAAAATCTGGGTTCCTCATTAACAGAGGATCTAGTCTCCAGTGTTTGGAGGGGGGGGGCTACAGAGTCCCATTGAGTCATGAGCTGGACTGGGGCATGGTCTGATATGATTTGTGGAAGGATGGAGACATCAAGAGTTTTTGTGGTGAGAGTGGGAGAGGTGAGCCAAAAGTCTAGCCTGCTGTGTGAGGCATGTGGGTCCGAGTGGAAGGTATAATCCCTAGTTCTGGGGTGGAACAGTCTCCAGATGTCTGTAAGGCCCTGGTCTGAGATCAGCTGTTGTAGTGCTTTCCCACTCCTAAAATGAAATTCTTTACCTCCATCATTCCTATCAAAGGAAGGGATTAGTGTTAGATTAAAATCACCACCCAGGAGAAGGGGGCAATCTGGGGGATTAAATCCAATACTGCCTCCACAAGATTGTGAAAAAATTGTGGGGCATCTTCATTGGGGGCATAAAGGTTGAAAAGGGTGATTGGGCCCTCCGGGGTGTCATAGGTCACCATTACCCACCTGCCATCAGGGCCAGAATGTGCCTTAGTAAGAGTCCAAGGCATAGACTTATGTATAAGGATGAGGACACTATGTTTCCTAGGAAGGGCATTGGAGTGTACCTGCTGTCCCACCCAGTCCTTTGTCATGTAGGTGTGGTTGAGTCCAGTGAATTTAGTCTGTTGTAGAAAAGCTACCTTTGAATGTAGGCATTTCAGGTGAGTTGGAACTTTCATCCGTTTAAATGGGGAGTTTAACCCTCGAATATTCCAGGTATGGAGCACAGTGTCAGCCATTCTACTGCTATGGGGTACTAAGTCAGCTAAATATGCTTAATGCCAGTCAGGTAGTAGAGAAAGTGGGCCCAGAACTTGCCTCAGGGTGAGTAGGAGATCTATTCACCTTCTTGCCCTACAGAGGGTGGTGGGAGTTAGAAAGCTTGCATTCAGGGTGGCTACTATTTAAGTGTCTTAGGGGGCCCTTAAGCAGTTATTAGTTTGTACTCAGCAGAAAATACAAGGATAGATACTTATACCTGTACACTTAATCTAATCTCTAAATAATTATATTAACCAAAAGAACAGCAGTGAGATTGGAGAAAGGACTTAACCGTCTGGGTCCCCAGCCAATGGTATGCCCTATCTCTTCTGCAAGGCATAGGAGAGATGAAAATGGGAACATTGGGGAGTTATCCCTATTTCTCCCAGCAGGTAGGTTAAGAGTAGGCAGAGTAAAGGGTGTGTTGATATTGGTTCGACTTTGGACAGTTTGTAGAGCCACTGTCCGGTGCCACATAGGTGCCTGCCAACCCGTAATCCCTTGCACACAAGGTGTGAGGGTCCAGCTAAAGCAGATGTAGTGGCCAAAGGATATGGCCACTTGGTTCCGAGGGTCCCATGAGAATGTATCAAGTAAAATTTGTCACTTTCTAAGGGAAGAGAGCGGTATGGGGTGAGAGAAACAACACCCACTACCACAGAACAGTGTCAGTGTTCTGATCCCAGTTCAGTAGCGAGTCCCTTAAAAAGGGGGGGGGTATCAATTGTCTCCTATACGCCAGCATAGTTCACTGCGAGAAGTTCCCCATTGGCAACAATTAAACCAGGGTTATGAGGAGCATCAACTGTTTAACAGTAGGTCAACAGTGACAGTAACATTTTAACAGTAAAGCAACAATATCATCATCAGTAAGCAGGATAAGTAGAGTGACACAGAGAGGTGTTAGTTCTCAGACCACCAGCTGGTTTAGCTGTGGGGAGGTAGGCCTGTAACACAGACCTTACCCAGGATCTTTTGCAGATATCTTCTGGGTATCCCAGCCTCTACCAGTCCCATACCTCCTGAACATATGTTTATATATGTACTTTTCTGACAGTAAAGTACATCAGCCTGGATGCTCTTCTAAGGGAGTCTGGAGTTGATCAGTAGGGCAAGTCCCTGGGCCATGGCCTGATGTGGCACCAGTAGCTTTGGTGTGCCAGTCTGAGTCCTGCAATGGGAATGAGGGATCTGTGATAGAGGCCCATGAATCCAGTGCTTCCTTGGGAGTCTCAGGCTCGGGAGAAATAGGATTAGTGTCCATCTCATCTCGGGCATCTGTGTCTGGGAGGTCGCACAATGAAGAGTTGCAATTGTGGACAAAGTAAGGGCTGGTGTATTCAGGATCAGCTTTGTCGAGGAGGTGAGTTTTCTGGTCGCGCATCTCTGGATGGTGTTTTCAGTCCTGGGGATGTTCCCTTTTAGATCATGGAGATTTTGGAGGTCTCTTCCAGATTTTTGGGTTTCGAGGTTCCTGTTTATTTGATGTGGAGAGAGGAGGATTCAGAGGGAGGGACCTTGGCGATGTCTCCCTTACTCTGAGATTCACATTCCTGGAGTGTGTTTGAGATCCGGTTGGGTGAAGGATCTTGTGCTTTAGGCCACCTTTCCTCTGTAAATGCCAAGGTCACTTCTGCAGTGTTGAATTGATGTGGCATGCTGTTATACATGCTATGTAGAAAGGCAGGATAGCATAGCGAGAAAGGGATCTGCAGAGAGTGGCGTGCTCGGCAGGCATCTGCAAAGGCTTTGCATTTAAATGCTAGGTCAGCAGAGTAATCTTGAAGTATCATAATTTTAGGTTCTTTCCAACGAAGTTGACCTAGCTCCCTGGCTCTTGCCTGAATAGCTGCTTTTTCGGCGAAGTTTAAAATGCAGGCTATAATAGGTCAGGGCCTAGCCCCCTGTGCAGGTCTGGGATGTAACGAGTGATGTGCCCATTCTATTGTAATTCTGGTAGTTGGGGTAAGTTTAAGGAGTTCTGGAATTCCTTGTTGTAAGAATGGCAGCACTTGTCTGCATTCACAGCCCTCCAGGAAACCAAAGATCAGCAAGTTGTTGCAGCGGCTCCTGTTCTCCAAGTCCTCCAGTTTGTCTTGCATTTGCTGAATTTCTGCAGTCTGATCTTGCAGAGTGGCACATTATCCTTGAAGGATATCATCCTGAGCAATATACTTTTGCTCAGTACGGTCGATTCTGGCATCGAGTTGCTGGATGGATACAGCAGTCACGTTGGCTGCTAGGGTTAAGGCATCAATGCTGGTAATAATCGAAGAGAACATTTCCCTAATGGAGGGTTCGTCTCCCCCTTGAGTGGTGTGCGCCATGCGGCCTAGTGTGCGAGAGCTGTCCAAGTTTCTAAAGCAGCTAGATTAAGACACCACATACAGAATTCCCTTGAAATCAGCCAAGTACTAGATGAATACTTCCCGTAACTGTTGGAGTACAATTTATCAGTTGGGATACGGCTGTATAGATGATTCAAATGGGTTCTTGGTTCCGGAGAGGTGGAGCTGTTAAATTAAGAAGTCATCTTGGTTGCTGGTTAATCACAGCCCCCACCCAAAAAAAAAGATGTTGTAACAAGAAATGAAGACCGGAAAATGGGAAGCGTAGGGAATGTGCCCCCATATGCCGATGCTGCAGCGACATTTTTATAGTGAAGTACCCGCGGGACCCCAGCACTGCTTTCTCCTGGGTTTACCCCTTTCCTGAATCAACTCCAACTTGGAGTTGCTAATCTTTAGTTATGGGGGGGTGTGGTGGGAAGAGCACCCCACATGGGGGGTTTGGGGGGCAAATCACCCCCCAAAATAGACAGTTTCCCAACAGATTTATGCCAACCGCAATTTGCAGTCAACATCAATTGGTCACTGTAACATTGCATCAAATCAAAATTGTCAACATCTTGTCATGGATCCATGCTCCCCTAGGTTTCTCTCTCACAGCCACAGTCATAGCTGAGAATCCCAGGCATCATTGGAATCTAATGTGCTGGCAGAGGGGAACAACCACTATGAGGTTTTCAGAGGACTTCCTAATGATTTTCAACCGCTTCAGCCAATGGCTTGTGCCTCAGCGACTCCACCAGCCGTTCCTCCACAGAACCACTCCTGTTCTAAAATGTTGACTCTGCCAGCTCTTCCTTCCAGTGAGGTCTCCAGCACTGAGGAATTTCTAGACTGCTCCCTACCATTACTGTCTCTGTCCACAGGATCCAGCGTGGGCTTGGGTTGACGCTTCTTTGTACCTCACCCAACTGGACTATGTATCACCTGATTCTTCTCCCCTTTATACCTGTTCATGACTATTCAATATTTAATAGTGGGGGCAGATTGCTGGCTAATTTGCCCTATCTGGGCTTCAGGACAATAATCCCATGAGGCCTTCTTAAAGTTGTAGCTCCTAAGTGTGCATGGTGCCTTTTTGAGTTATGATTTTAAGGTATATTTGTTTACAGATTTTTGGATCGACTCAGGCTTGAGTAGCATGCCTCCTTTCTTTTATTTACCATCCTAGCAGTAGTTCTCACTACTGGGAGGATTGTCTGGGGGTTGGGGGGCAGATCCTGTTTGGATAATTGTTACTCCACCCCAGATCTTCTATGGGTGGATCATTTATATCCTTCTACTATGGTGTGGAATCTATTGGTATATATTGCCCACCCCTTTACAGGGGTCGGGTACTGAACACTGCTCCTTATGGAAGCCAATATGACTGTTAAGGCATTCCCAAACTCCTTCTTGGGATGGGCACCAACAGCAGGTAGGTTCAGCAGCACTAGAATAGCCCACTGTCTTACATTTCATCTCTTTCTACAAAGTACATATCCCCAAAGGGCTCTACCCTCTTTCATGACCTTCTGGTGCCATCATTCCCTCCTCGATTCATGTTTTGTTTCACGATACAAGGTGTTCTCCTCTCTGTCTCTCGGGGGGCTACAAACCATTCAGCCTAGTGGAAGCTGCTCATTGCTATAGCCTATGTAAGGGAGCTACCTAATATCTTTTTCTCAGGCCTGGCCCCTCACACTCTAGCACTATTTTACTGTCTGGAGAGGGGGTGTGTCAGACTGGTCATTTGATCAGACTGTCCCACCTTGTTGCTACACCAGTTCCATGTTGCTGAGGCATGCTATATCCTTGTATTGTGGCTGTTTCAGGTACTTCGCTCCTTGAAATGTGACGGAGCTAACTAGTTGACCTTGGTTGGGCTTGACAGATTTTTATCTATTCTGTTGTTTCTCCCCCCAGCAATGGTCGCCACAATGTGGGCTACGATTGTGTCTTTGCCTAAAGAAACAGCCGATCTGTTTTTAGGGTGTATGAACGGGTGTGCGTTTGTATTTTGACATGGGTTTCATTGTTTTATGTTACTGTTTTTTGCAGGCAGGTGATTCTAAGTGGTTTCTGATGCTTATTGCTACTGGATTTTTGTAAATGGGGGCATGGGTAGACTCTTGAGGGTCTATTTTTGATTCCTTATGGGCAGTTCTGACCGCTTCTATGTTCATGCAGATTGTCAGCTTTTAAATAGAGACTACCTATGGGCATGGGGTCATGTCTCCGAAGACAAAAAACGTACGGCAATAAATGCTGCAAGGAAAACAGCACCATCCGAAACAACATCAGGTAACAGAACGACCCGACAACAACAGCGCTGTTCCATTAACATTAACGGGACTTCTTTATTTTTGCAGGGGGCTCTGCCCTCACACACCCCGAACTTAATATAATCAACTCTGGGGTGTTGTGGACTTCAGTGATGGGGAGAAAATTGAGATAGGTAAAATTACTTGTTTTTTAAAAACAAAAAAGTTGCAGCAGGAGGAGACCTAGGGGAAACGAAGTTGCGGTCCCAGGTCACTTACCACACCATGTGCTGGTGCATTAGGCACTCCACCACACGACCGTCTCAACCAGGCACCCCAGAACACAGCAATTTGTTCTCTCTACATGTAATCTGTGGAGCCGACAGGGGTAGCAGTACTTTTCTACCACTATTTATTTATTTATTTAGTTTTTGTTGACTGGGAAAGGAGAACTAGACAATTCTATTTTCAGCCTTGTCCAGGGGAAGGGATACAGATCGGTGCCAACTGACACTGAACCAGATTAAGCTATCATACCCCGTCAGTCTAAACCATTTCTTGCTTTACACAGCACAGTTCTTGCAGCACTCTTCCTGATGCACTGTTTTGACCCGGTACCCTAACTTTGTGACCTGGAACGTCAGAAGCCTCAATTTTCCAGTTAAACATAAAAACATTTTGATCCATATGAGGAAGTTGAGGTCTCTTGTGGTGTTCCTACAGGAAACAAAGCTATCTGCTAAGGAAGTGGTTAAACTTAAACAGGGCTAAGTGGGAATATAATTACATAGTGAAGCTGTTGCAAATAAAGAGGTGTTTCAGTCCTGGTCCACAAAAACATTAGTCAGGCAGTGACCCACTCCTTTTCTGACAAAAACAGCAGATGGATTATGGCAAATGTATCTGCACCAGAAGTGTATCTAGTCCTTGCCAACATTTATGCCCCAACCAATGATGATCTAGAGTTCTTCCATACCATTAACCAGCAATTAACAGATTTTAATGTTGATCATCTCCCTATCCTTATGGGTGGGGATTTTAACCTTATGTTAGACCCCTCTATAGACAGGAGCCAGGTATTCCATGAGCCTCATAACATATCAGTTCAGGTGGTCAACAGGATCCTTTCAGAGCACATCCTGATTGATGCCTGACATACCCATCATCCGAGTGTTTGGGATTACTCCTTATTTTCTGCTACTCATGGATCGTTCAGCAGGACTGATTTATGGTTCATCTCCCAATCTCTCTATGACCTCATATCCCTTGCATGGACCCATCCCATTATAATCTCAGACCATACCGCTTTAGAAATTAAGCTTTAATGGGGACCTAAGGCTTGCCCACCCTCCTCTTGGTGACTTGATATTCTATTTCTGGAGGACAAGCAATTTGTACAGTGGCAGAGAACAGCTGTGCAGGAATTCTGGGTGGACAATAACACAGGTGAGGCCCCGGATTCCATGTTGTGGGAGGCCTTCAAGGCCACTATCTGTGGGAGAGTCATTGTGTATGCCTCTAACAGGCACAAGAAAAAAGAGGTCAAACAGGCCTCCTTTGAAAAACAGCTAGCCTCATTAGAGGCATATCACAAATCCTACCGCCAAGGCCAACAACCACAATCATTACTGGCCCAGCTGAATAATACCTGGGACAAATTAAACACTCACCTCACCAGGAAGGTGAAGCTTGGTGTACATAGGTTACACTTTTCTTATTTGGAAGGGGGAGAGAAGTCCAGTAAGTTGCTGGCCTACAGACTTAATAGTCAGCAGGCTGCTAAAACTGTCTGGGTTTAGAGGACCCTTTGAGGGCCCTTAACATTTCTGAGGAAGGCATAAACTGGATCATGGCCCAATTTTATGAGATGCTATTTGCCTCCCCCTTGCCTCCTGACTGCCTCAATTGAGGGCTTCCTGGCAAACCTCCCCATACCCAAGCTTTCCCCTCAGGTTATGACTGCTCTGGATGCTTCTATCTCTTCACAAGAGCTACAGCTAGCAGTTTGTTCAATGAACTCAGATAAAGTGCCCAAAGGGGATGGCTTCCTTATCGATTTTTGTCAGGCCCTTGGAGGAGACATCTCTGGCTACCTACTACGGGTCTTCCAGGACTCTCTAGCCAAAAAAGTGTTACTCCCCACCATGTGAGAATTGGTAATCATAGTCCTTTCCAAAAAAGATATGGACCCCTCCACCCATGGAAGCTATTGTCCCATCTTGCTTATCAATGCCAATGCCAAGAACTTGGCAAAGATACTGGCTGCACAACTGGGAGGGGTCCTCCCAGGCCTGATTCATCCATCCCAGTTGTTTTTTTTTAAAGGGCATCTTAGTTCAGATCACCTTCGGTCACTGATAACGTGGTCCCAGGATCTTTCTTCCCTGGTGGCAGCCCTTGCTGTGGATTTTGAAAAGGCCTTTGACTCCATCAAATGGCCTTTCTGATGACCACCTTAGAAAAAATGGGCATAGGGAAAGCCATTCTTAACTGTGTCAGCCTTTTCTGCTCCTCCCCTAAGGCCTCAGTGCTTACCAATGGTTTCCAATTCCCTTCCTTTAATCTCCAGAAAGGGATGAGACAGGGATGTCTCCTCTCCTCCTTACTTTTTGTTCTGGCCATGGAACCCCGGGCTATTGTCCTGAGGGAGAGGAAAGACATCCCTGGCCTACGGGTTGGTTCTGAGACCTTCAAAAGCTTCCTGTATGCCTACAACCTTCTCATCATCACCTCCCAGGTCCACCAGACCACTAGTCTTGTACTCCTCATACACACCATCTCTGGGTTGTGGATAAACCAATCTAAAACTGAGGTCTTGCACCTTAACAAGCGTTGCTCCAATGATGCTTTTAAGGTTTTTGACTATCTTCTTTGTCCCCATTGTTTGTATGTACTAAGTAAACAAATTTGTAACCTACATTCAATTGCTTAATGTCCTGAGTGTAATCATCCTTGGACTTGTTTTGTTTCACCTATGTTGAGCCTACTGTACCTAAGTATGTACTTTATGCATCTATTTTATTGTAAAAATGCCTACTGCACCAAATGTTAATTCTAGCACTGATATGTTATGTAAACCCAGGTCGCATCTGGAAACGAGTGGTTTTTCCCGCTCAGTATGCTTATCTGGTAAATCTCGTTAATAAATAAATAAATAAATAAATAAATAAAAGTGCTTGGCCTCAGGTTGGCCACAGAAGGCATAACTTACCTGGTGATTAAATTGCATCATGACCCCTCTATATTGGTCTCTATTAACCTCACAGAGATCATCTGCTCTGTGTAGATGGTTCTCAACAGCTTGAAGGCCCTGCATCTTTCCCTGGTGGGGAATATCGATGCACTGAAACTAATCATGGCTCCTAAATTCCTGCATCTCCTGGCCCACCTACCCATCCCCATTCTTGATAAGTAGTTTCAGTAAATAGATGTACTAATGGGTAATTTTCTAAGGGAGGGCAAGCCCCCCATTTCAGCAAGCAGAAACTACGTCAGCATTGGAGCAGAGAAGTGTGGAGGCCACCATGGTTTTACGGATACTTTGTGGCCTTCAGTACAGCTAAAACCACACAATTGTTTTTAGTCCTCCCCTCACATTCTCCGGCTTGGCTGAACTTAGAGTCAGCTATATTTGGCTACTCAACCCCTGTGGTTCTGCTGTACTTTACTCTCCCCTGTTTTCAGCCCCTGTCTTCTCCTGTGGCACTCTCTATCAATTATTGGAAGAAAGATCACAAAAGCCTGTCCTCTTCCCTGACTCCTTGGATATCCACACTCCTGTGGAATAATCCAGTTCTAACCATTGGGGATTCCCATATTCACTGGCCAGTATTGAAGGGCATGGCATTTGGACATTACAGGACCTCTTAATACCTGGCTCTGGGTCCACTGACTCCTTTTCTGCTCTCAGAGTCCAATTCCAACTTCCTCAGAGAGACTTCTGGTGATGCCTGCAGATCCTCGATGCAGTCCTTAACCTAAGCAACCACTCTTCTAAGCCTGGGGATCATGATATTGCCCCCGTCCCCCTGCTATCCTGGACCAAGATTCCACAGGGCAGGGCCATCAAAATATATTAATCCATCAGAGATGCCCTCGCTCACTCTGCCATTTCAGCAAGAAATCATTCGGAAAAAGAGATGGCATCTCCATCTCTGAGTCACAGTGGTCTCACTGCTGTCATAGAATACATTATGCCTGCCTAGATGGCAGAAGTAGACTAATTATGAATAAGACCTAATGCAGTGATGTCGTACCCTATCTGAGTTGAAACAGCTAGGCCTCTTCTCCATCAATCACTGCTGGAGATGCAGCCAATCTGGCATGCAGCCATATCACATCCTCTGGATATGCCCTGCCATCCATCCTTTTTGGTCTGAAGTCATAAAGATCTGCCAACATGTCATGGGTCATGACCTCCATATTGAGGATCCTCTCCTTCTGCTGGGCTGCTGCTCTGAGGAAACCTCCAGACTAGATCCTCATAATCAATGGGTCATGGCTGTTGGAACAGTGACCAAGAGACTTCATCCAGTGTGTTAGCATATTGGGCAGAGCCCATCTATCCAGGAATGCCTCCTTTCCATTTGGCTGCTATCTACATATGAAAGGATGTCAAACTTCATCTGCGGTTCCCTCAAGAAATACTTTTGCTGCGGCAATCCTTCTTGGACTCTGACTTATGTCATCATATCAAATCTGATAGACCCTGTCCTACTCTATGCCCCCTGTTTCTCCTTATGTTCTTTGTTTCTGTTTGCAGCTCTCTACATATGGATCATATGTTACACTGCCTGTGTGCTAAATATAGTTCTTATGGTTTATGTTCTTATGTTTCCAATACATAGGCCTTGAAGAAGTTCACAAATGGAAGAATTGTTACGGTGAGCCCATATGGACCTAGTTCTGTTGCAGTTTTGCATCCTTTTTGCCTTTATTTTTTTTTTGGTGTTTGTGCCATATTGTTCGCAATATCCGATTTATTGCCAGTGTCTGTTCCATTAGTATCTTGTTTATACATAGATTTCCATGCTTTGATTATTTTCCTGTCTCAATACAAAATTTTGAGCAGCAAACAAAATAACATAAAATAAAATAAATAAATATCTATAATGTATTGTAGAGGCTTATTATTAACTGAAAGCAACCAGATTACAACCTTGTTATGCCATCGCTATAATGTCAGATTGTGGTTAACCCTTCTTGAGTATGTCATAGCAATGGCATAACAACACTGATATCATTGCCCATGCACATCCCTCAGTGTTACCCTGCTACCCCAATAAATCAGAATTTGTGACCAAAACAAAATCAGGAAATTCAATTATTTCCCTCCTAGTTAACTTTTGCAGCTGTCAGTCCTTACAGGCAGTGATTTCTTGCACACAACATAATCACGGCTGTTCAGGAAGAGTAAGGTTTGCATGGCGTCTCATGCATGTGTGTCTCTCAGACATGAATGGTTGTGGCGGTGAGAGCTGGATCAAAAGGAGAGCTGTGCAAAGTGAAAAAAAAAACAAAAAAGTAAGAACACATTTCCTCTAACTTGAACTGGTTCCCATACACCATAAAATATAATGGATGGTTTCAGTTAACAACCTATCTGAAATCTCTTCTCAAGGTTGCCAGGACAACAATAAACCTCTGAAGCTGCACTCTCTAAGTTTACAATGTTGACCTGGCAGCCTCTTGAAGAGATTATAGCATGGTTATTAACCGAAGATCATCCATTATCCTATAAGTAATTATCAGCATTAATCACAGTAGTAATTAATCAGTTTGGCATTGATGTCTAACAGTAGATAACAAACGAGTAGATAACAAATTCTTACATACTTTTTACATGTTTCTTTAATCCTGAGGTTGCTATGATACCATTTAATATGCTCTTTCAAAATTTTAAGCAACACGTTTCTCAGCAGTTGTAATATCTGGGTATATGGTGTAGGAACACATATGCGCATTTAGATGATGTTTACATTATTAATTTTTTAGGTTTATGGTATTTTGTGTAAGTAATAGCAACTGTTATAGATGCTTAGAGATATTTATGCACAACTACGATACCTCTGGGGGTCTCGGCTTTCTCTTCTGCCTTTCAGAAATAGATAAAGGTTGGCCCAGTGATATGGTGATCTGAGGCACTTATTGCCTCACTGTCTGCTGCAGTGGTGATCTGGTTTTGGAAATGGACTTTGGCTTCTCAGGGTTTGGCTTGAGTTAGGAAAGACAGCTCACCTCCCTCAAGGGGGGACTACTGTCTATCCCATGGCATGACTGCCACTTAGAGGTATCTGGGTGGTAGCACTATTGACAGATAGACAGGGGGATCCCAAACATGGACACTGTTAGTGTCTCCACAGAGACAAAATACACACATTATGTCATTGTTTGTGCATGGGCTACAAGAGGGAAAAATAAAAATAGAGGAAATAACTCTTGTACCACAGCATGATGACTACCTAGCCACTCATAAGCCCACACCAATGACTGGGTACCTCTTGCTAGGTCCTGTGACAGGACATCAGCAGTGAGAGTAAGCCACAGGAAAGTTAAGTAATGAGGCCAGGTGGAATGGTCCAGATAGGAGCCAGTCAGAGTAACCAGGTGACAAACACAGAGTGGAAAAAATAGACATTGGGTTGGTGAAAAGGTATCATTACATTTTGTAGGTATTTCATTGTTTTCAAGTAAATGGATTTTTTGGGGAATTTTTTCAAAATATTTGCAGAGTATTAAAAAGATGTTCTAGCTTTTTTGGTGGTAACTATGTCTGCTTCTTCTCTCTCTTCTTGTAACTCCTCTCTTTATGAGGACAAGGACAGAAGCTATGATAATGAAACAGGCACTGAAAATAGAAATTACTTTATTTTTTACATGTTAGGTTTTAGTAAAAGCCAAAGACTTCATACTTGTAATGTAGAATGTGAGAGGACAAAATCACAAATTAAAAAGATACTCCACTGTAAGGCATTTAAAGACGCCTAACATGACTTTCTTCAAAAAATTCACCTTGAAAAAGAGACTGTGGATCTCCTGAAAAGGGAATGGGTTGGCCAGGTTGTAGGAGCAGGCAACAGGTCAAAAAAGGCAGAAGCAGTGACTTTAATTAAAGGGGGAAATGATTTTAAGATCTGTACTGTACAACAGTTGAAGATAAACATGATCACTATAGTGAATGGTCACTGCAGTAATTGTGGGTGACTTTATCAGATGTAGACTGGAACATCCCTGTAACAGCTACAACTAGAAGCAGGATCATCCTAGATTTCCTGCAAGTGGCATTTCTCAGGCAGCTAGTTACAGATCCCACTAGAGACAGGGTAAGTGCTGGATCTGATACTTATGAAAAGGGACAGCAATGCATGCATCTTAGCGGGTAGCCCATTGGCTAGTAGCGATAATCATAATACATGTACAGTGTGGTTTGCCTGATGCATTGGGCAGGAACGTTCATAGAGCAGATTATAAAGAAATGAGAGACTGCCTTAGGAAATACCTTGATGTGAATATGGCAGAGGATGGGTGAAAGCACAATGGAATAGAATAAAGCAGGGAATGAGCTAAAAGCAAGTGGTTTAAAGGTAATAAGCAAGTCAAAGAGAAGAAATAGGCCACTGTGGTTCTCAAAGGAGTTAGCTAAGGTGGAAAGGGAGAAAGAAATCACTTTTAGGAAGCATAAAGAGACCCAAATTGAGGCAGACAGGGAGATATATCTAGAGAAGCAAATGGAGGCAGGAAGGATGGAAAAGACAGCAAAGGTTCATACTGACAAAAGGATTACATAGGAGGTCAAGAAGACTTTCTTCAGATATGCGAGCAAAAAGAGGAAGTCAAGGTTGGCATAGTGACAATCTGGAGACTTGGGGGGGCTATACAGAGTAGGACCAATTAAAGGTTAAATTAAAAAAAAAATACTTCTGCTCAGTCTTCACAGTGGAAGGGGGATAGGCTGACATGCATTTAGAGGCACCTGGGGTAGTGAGCACAAGTCCATTTATGAAAGAGAGAGTGTCCATGGGTGGTTCAAAGCCCAAAAGGAAAACAAGGTGATGTGGATGGATGGAATCCACCCAATTGTACATAAGGAACTGAGCACAGTGTTGCTCATCCCTCTTGCAACACTATTTAGCAACTCAATAGAGAGGTAGTGGTTCCAGAGGAATGGAGCAAGCCAATGTGGTCCCTCTGCAAAAGAGCAACAGCAGGGAGAAGGCCAGCAATTACAGACCAGCCAGTCTCACATCAGTGGTGGGGAAGTCAATGGAGACTCTACTGAAGGAGGAATGATGGAGTACCTGGAGACACATGGGCTGCAGAACAGCCAGCAGCACAGCTTCATTTGGGGGTGGGGATCATGTAAAATAAATCTCATATTTTTTTTGACTGGGTAACTAGGGAAGTGGATCAGGGGAGGTCAGTGGATGCAGCCTATCTGGACTTCAGTAATATCTCTGAAACCATCAGGGTGGTGACAAATGGCAGTCACTCAGAGGACAGGACAATGATCAGTGGAGTACCACAAGGATCAGTATTGAGCCCTGTCCTCTTCAATGTCTTCATAAGTGACATTGCTGAGGAATTAGGGGAGAGGTGTGTCTCTCTTTGTGGATGACATAAAAGATCTGCAACAGTGTGGACACCCATGAGGTAATGGAAAGAATGCAAAGGGATATGAGGAAATTAGAGAAATGGTGTAGGGAGTAGCAGCTAGGTTCAATGTCAAAAAGTGTAGTCATTCACCTAGGGATTGGAAACCTGGGAGCTGAGTATAAGATGGGGAAGGAGGTACTTATGGTTACCATGCAATAGAAGGCCATTGGGGTGATCGTATCTGATGATCTCAAGATAGCAGGGCAGTGCGGCAGGGCACTAGGCAAGATGAGCTGGATGCTGTGGTACATAGGAAGGGGGAACTCTAGCAGGAGAAGGGAAGTAGTGTTGTCTCTGTATCTCTCACTTGTGAGACACCACCTGGAGTACTGTATCCAGTTCTGAAGGCTGCATCTCTGAAGGACCTTGACATGGCGGAAGCAGAGCAGGGGTGGGCAGCTAAAATGGTGTTGGGGTTGTACATGAAACTCTACCAGCAGAGGCTGCAGGAACTCAACATATATTCCTGGATGACAGGAGAGTGAGACGGGACATGATCAAGACCTATAAGTACTTCACAGGGGTGAACAAAAGGTAGGAAGAGAGCCTCTTTCACATGATGAAGACCACTAGAACACAGGTGCATGCTATGAAGCTGGGGGGGGGGTGTTTAAGAAGGATGTGAGGAAATACTTCATGATAGAAAAGTTGGTGAATGCCTGTAGTAGTCTGGAAGAGGTTACGGGGCAAAGACAGTAGAGAGCTTCAAACGTGCATGGGATAGACTCATATGTGTAATAAATAGAGGCAAGGGAGTAGAGGGATACCTGTAACCAAATAGAGTCCAGGGTGTGGTGTTACGCATGAAAAATAGGGTAGACTAGATAAGCCTACTGGTCTTTTTGTGCCAACACATTCTATGTTTCTACGATTCTATATAACATTAAACATAAAAATAGGGGAAGAATTCATTATATTCATTAATGTTTATGGACCTGCTATCAAGAGCCATGAAGGTTTACCTAGATTCTACATAAATTGGGCAATTTATTGAATTGTACAGCCATTACAGATGGTGATAAAAATTGTACTTTATATACAATATTAGACAAAACTAGAGTCAGGCTTTGCTTGTAAAGATCAGACAAAGAGTTGCTTAAAGGGACACTGTCAACTGTTTTTGTATCATATTTTTTCTAGTTGAAAACCTATGTTTTATGATTGCTTACCTTCTCTAAAAGACACTGATATTGCTGGTTGTTTTATTTTCTTTCTTTCTTAGTATAACTGAAATGCATGCTAATTGTGTAATTATACACAACCTTGTTTTGTTTCAGGTCCTTGCTCTTCTCTTATTGCATGCTTCCTGAACATTCAGAACACCTCCAAACAGTGCAGACAGTCACTGTGCAATGATCTCTTCTCCCACAGTATTGTGAGTGGCTATGCTGTATTAGGGGTGTTCCCAACTCCAAGTACAATGCAGCGGGAGCTGATCGAGGACAGTACAGAAACATGTTTTTGTGTGGTAACACCAGCATGGTGTGCAGTCTGTTTCCAGTTTTAAAAATTAAAAGGAATCTGAATCATTTTTCAGTTTTAAGAATAAAAAGGAATCAGAATAATACTACCAGGCACTTCAGCAACCTCTACAAAATATAATGAATCATAAAATGTGTTTTTTAAACAACAAGAGAGACTATGATGCCTAAGGAGCTTGAATATCTTTTTAATTTAAGTGAAGCACTGGGTCTAGTTTATAGCTGTGAAACCAATTGCAAAGAGTACGTTTTCTGGGCCCAGTGCACCAGTCTGAGTCTAGAGTAGATCAAATATATGTAACCAATGATATGATCTGTAGAATTGATTCTGTAAATATTTGGGGGCAAGTGGTATCTGATCATTCACTAGTATCATTTGAGCAATAATGGATAAGCAGGGGTTAGAGTAACAGTCTGTTAATTATCCCCCTGGTGCATAATATGGTACAAGGTGCAGCTGAGTGCCATATTGCCCCAAGGGGGTGATTAACCAACTGTTAATCTAAGCCGTGCTCATCCATAATTGCTATTCTAATTAAGATTTTGTTTTAAAATAATTATTTTATCATCTGTCTTGAATTAAGAATTGAAAATGTGTGTGCTTAGACTAAAATAATCCTGCATTTGTTTTGCTGATGCTGGAATGCAGCACTGTAATAAGAATGCAGGCTGCTGACTGGTATCAAAACCAAGAAAGGTGCTCAAATTAAGATGAGAAGCACAAATTAATAAATGCTCAGTTTTTTAATGTGCTAACTGACAAAAAGGACAGTACAGACAAAAGCCCAGGCTTTTCAAACCCCTGCATGATGTTCTTTAGGGGGAGTGGCATGAGGAATCCACACATCTAATTTTCCTTAAATGATGTGTGCATACTTTCCTTGTTGTATACATTTTTATGGTCTATCAGGTTTTAGGCTTGAATCAATAACTTTGAGCTACTGAATATTGTAAATTATGACTTGTACATACTAGAAATTACTGTCTATATTACTAGACTAAGTGAGACAATTTTAAATGAAATAAGTACAACATGAATACAGTTTAGGGGTTCAGTTTGACTTGAATGTAATAAAGTGCAATGCAAATTGTATTGTGCAGTATTTTTATAAATGTATAATTTTTTATATGTATGTATTGTTTTAAAAATTGTAAAGACAGGGGGTGGGATATTCAAAAGGGTTGAGCCATGCGCAACAGGGTTGCGCATGCTCAAGTCCTACATTGCGCCATTCTGCGATATTCAGCAGGAGGCAGTTGCGCAACTGAAAACAGGCTGAGCAACAGCGCAATGCAAATGAATGCATGCTCAACAGGAGGGGGAGGAACCATGCATAAACTGCACAGCCCGATATTCAGTCGGACTGTGCAGAGTTGTGGAGGTGCAACCCCCAACCTGCGCCTGCACAACTTTGAGCCAAAAAAAAGGCTTAAGTTGAGGGCCACCCACAGGTGAGCTGCTGCATTGCAGGGCGCAACACAGCAGCTGCCACCTGTGGCTGGCCCCCAACCCAGTCCCTGTGCCCCCCCAGCCCGATCGCGGGAATCAATGTGGCTCCCCCCTCCTCCCATTCACATCCCTGGTGGTCCAGTGGACCGAAATGCCCGATCAGACAGAAGAATACAGAACCCCCACATCCCATGTGCCCGATGTGGGCAGAAAGAATGAAACCCCCACATCCCATGTGCCCGATCGCGGGCAGCAAGTAAATCCCTAAAACATCTCCCTGGTGTCTAGTGTGGCCCCACCCCACCCACCCACGAAGCCCCACCACCCGCCCCGGCGGCCGGTGACGGCATCCACCAGCCTGCTGCGCCCGCCGCCCGCCCGACTGACTGGCGGTAGGGATGCCGCCCATTGGTGCAGAGCTAGAGCCAATGGGCGTGCAGCCCATACCGTACATGTTCATTCACAAATCTGACTGTCATGTACAGTATGTGCTGCACGTCCATTGACTCTCAGCTCTGCACCACCGGGCGGCAGCCCTACCGCCAGTCAGTCGGGCGGGCGGCGGGCGGCAGGCGGGTGGATGTGCTGCCGCCCGCCGCCGGGGAGCGGGTGGTGGGCTTGCGGTGGGTGGGGTCAATACACCAGACACCAGGGAGATGTTTTGGGGGCATTACTTACTGCCCGCGATCGGGCACATGGGATGTGGGGGTTCTGTATTCTTTCTGCCCACGATCGGGCATTTCGGTCCACTGGACCACCAGGGAGATGTACGGGAGGAGGTGGGGGAGCCACATTGCTGCCCGAGATCGGGCTGCAGGGTGCGTCGGTCCCCGACGGCTGCTGCCTGGCAGGGCGCCAGACACAAGTCCTTGGGGATCGGTGCACCTACATGCTAATGGCATGCAAATGGGGCTATAATGACATGCAAATGGCTCCCCCTGCGCCTTGCATGTATTATGGCCCCATTTGCATGTCACCTTTTGAATATCGTGATTTTGCGCATGGCGCAATGGTACTTGCACCACCGCAAGTTGACTGCTCCACTCTGTCAACTTGCGCTTGTGCAAGTTCCACTGCGCCATGCACAGTGGCTATGGCTGGGGAGTGATATTCAAAGGAGTTGCTCAATAGCGCAACTCCTTTGAATATCGCACGGGACACACCCCTGCGCATCTATTTTGCACAGCGCAAGGACTTGCGCCTTTGAATGGCACAGTTTGAATATCCAGCCCAGAATGTCGAACAATTAACCATTAACCTGCCTACCACACACCCCATTTTAAAGTACAATCTTAAAGAGAGAACAACCTTTTCAATGTGCATATAGTGAAAGATATATATGAAAAATGCATATTTATATATTTATCTATTTAAAAGTTTCACCAGGAAAGAGACATTGAGCAGACATGCTCATTTCTAGATGCATCCTGGGGAGAGGAGAAAGGAGTACACAGTAGTTACAGCAGCAAAAGTCAAATACAGTGCATAAATGGAAAATAACAGATAAACTACACAATATGAGCAAACTAGATAAACACATACTAATAAACAATAACAATAGCAAGCATGTTGCAAGGAGACTAATAAAAATAAAAAACAAACAGATTATAATTAGAATTAGCTAGGTATTAACTATTAGGTATAAGGTATTAATAGAATTCTCCTTGTTACAATATCAGCTACTTCAGAAAAAGCTTCTGTTAAATGCAAAGAAAACTAAAGCAATGATGTTCACAAATCAAAGCTCCACCAGCACCTCCTCTTCAATCATTCTCCCCCAGCTATGCACTATTCTTGGAGAAAATCTGGAGTATGTAGAAAAATTCAAATACTTAGGTGTGTGGATTGACAGCAGACTCGACTTCACTAATCATTTAGAAGAACTGCTAAAAAAAAGCTTCGCCAAAGGCTTGGCCTTTTCTATAGATTAAAACCCTTCCTAAACAGAGATTCAAAGATGAGGTTAGTCCAGGCCATTTTTCTCTCAGTTGTTGACTATGCAGACTTCCTTTATAGTCACTGCCCCATCTCCTACCTACACAAGTTGGATACCTTATACCATAGAGCAATAAGATTCATAACAGATCTGCCATCTAATACCCATCATTGCTCTCTTTATGCTGCAGTTGGATGGGTTTCCCTACACCTCAGAAGGAACAGAAATGTGGCTCTATGGATTTACAGAACGTTATCAAAAAAACTTTCAAACTATATTCTGGACTGCTTCACTCAGACCATTCCTAGCTCCTATGCCCTAAGAAGCAACAACATCATCCTGTTCAAATTGCCCAAATTCAACACCCAGCTAGGGAGGGCAGCAATCAGCTATTCTCTAGCTATAGCATGGAACACCCTACAAAAATCCCTAAAACTGTCCAATATTATACCAATTGCATCCTTTAAACAGCATTGTACAGTTTTCTTCACAGAGAAAAGCAGTTGCTACCGCTAGAGCTAGCTTTGTCATCTCACAATCTCACTCCCAAACATTCACCATATATGGCATAATCTTTGTTCTTCAGTTCTCCCTCCCAGGCAGACACCCCATCTTATGGCACCCAGTAATACCTTCCACCATCCTAGTATTACATTATGCTGTGTGTGTTTGCCATGGCCCCTCCACTGGGATATGTATACACTGTATATACTGTAAATATTAGCTCAACTTTCCTATAACCCACTTTATCATGTGAATTTTACTGTACTTCACTGTGTTTATAAATATTTTTTTTCCCTGTATGTATAACTGCTTTATATAAGTGTATTGATGTATCTGTTGTGTATCAACTGTTGAACCTTGACCTTGTCCATCTTGTAAATGAGCCTTGCTCAATAATGCTCGCCTGAATAAATAAAGATTTGATGATGATGATGATGATGAACTAAATGAAAGTAGAGGCAAATAAGGTAAGGATGAATGTAAAACATTAAATACACATACAGGAATTTGGAAAGTGATCCTTAGGCAGTTTATGATATGTGGGGAGGCAGCATGATGGAAGGGAGGAGGAAGGGCATTCCAATTTTTTTGAAAATCGTGTGAGAATGCAGCCTAACCAATCGAGGTGGTCCTGGATGGGATGGTTAAAGTGCAGTTGTCATGGTTTCTGAGCGAATGAAAAGAGGACATTTGAGAGAAATAAAGGAGGAGAGATAGGGAGGGAGTGAAACTAGAATTTAGCAAGAAAGTTGGCAGAGTGGATATAGCGCCTGTCAGCTAGGGAAGGAAGATAGAGTGGGAAAGGGTGCAGTAATGGGTAAGGGGAGGACTGTCAAGAGTGAAATGACAGAAAGAGTGGAAAAGAGAGTCTAGCCTAATTAGGGAAGACTTGGGAGCAGCACTGTAGACTACATCCCCATATTCAAAAATAGGTAGGATGATTTTCTTGACCAGGGTACAATGAGCCAGCAGATGAATACATTCACAATTTCTGAATAAAGCTCCCAGTTTAGGGTGTAGCTTTTTGTGGATGGCATCAATGTAACCAGAAAAGGTGAGGTGTTGATCAAGACAGACCCCAAGGTACCTGAAGGAGAAGGTGTCCTCAAGTAGTGCCCCAACAAAGGTGTGGTAAGATGGGAGGGATTTTAGCCAAGAGAGCCTTTGCTTTGTACTAAAGGTAATGGAGACTGTCCTTTTGGCATTTAAAAATAACTGGTTAGAGTGAAACCAGAGCTGTAATTTGTCAAAATCATGCTGAAGTTTTGATGATACAACAGAAGGGAAAGGGCCTGATGTAAACAGCAGGGGAAGAGCCTGATGCAAACAGGACTGTATGATCCACATACATGTGGATGGAAGAGAGAGGGCAGGCAGTGGGACGATCATTTAGGAAGATGCAGAACAACAAGGGTGCCCAACACAGAGCCCTGAGGAATACCAATGTTGATGGAATGGGGAGGGGAATTTGCATCACTAATCCAAACTGATTGTGTTCTACCTACTAGGTTGAAATGAAACCATCTGGTGGCTGCATTAGAGAACCTCACAGCAGTGTGTTTAGCAAGCCAAAATAAAAGACACCTGTAACTGTCATTAAGTCTCTTCCTTCCCCATGTGTGCCATATTTATCTACTGGTAAGGTATAATTGATTTGTCATATTAACTGCTTTCCCTTCCTCTTCTACTCCTGGCTTTATCTTTGCTTACGCTCCACTGCTACTCTATCAAATCTCTCCTCCCTCCCATATCAGTTGTAGACTGTTGTTTGTTCTAGCTGCCAAAATACTGTATATTTGATTTGATTTGATTTGATTAAATCAAATCACACCAGTCATCATGTTTCATTTATCAGTATGCGATCTATAAGTCGCTTCCCTGTTTCATATCAATGTTTACCACCTGCGGTCACCCTATGTGGTACCCTTGTATGTATATCCAGCCTGTATCATGTAACGTGTATTTCATGTATATACTGTTATTACCTATCTGTGTTTGTACTTTAAGTGTTTATGTCACAGGACCTCCTTGTGAATGAGCTTGCTCAATGGAGCTTTCCTGCAATAAACTTGAAACTTGAAGCAGAAGAGGGTAGGAGACTATATCAAATACCTTGTCTAGGTTGATAAAAATAGCAGAGGTGATGAGTCCCTGGTCCATTCCAGTGAATATAGAATCAGAGAACCTCAGCAGGGAGGAGGTGGTGAAATGGTGTTTGTGGAAACCAGACTGGCAAAGCATTAAGCAGGAGGAGGAGCAAATCAAGGTACAAAGAAAGTTGGGAAAGAACCAAGTATTCCTGTAGCTTGGCAAAAATGGGGAGCAGAGAGAGATAGATTGGTAGTTACCAGGGGAGGAAGGACCACCACCTTTAGCAAGTGGAGTAACAGTGGCATGTTTCTAGAGAGATGGGACAGAAGAAAGAATTAAAGATAGATTTAGTAAAGAAGCAAGGGGAGTAGCAATAGCAGGAACAGAGAGGAAAAGGATTCTGGAGTTAAGACCAGAGGAGTACTTAACCTTAGTAGGATTAAGAGCCAGTAGTGCATTTTGAATATTGGATAAGGAGAAAGAAGAGGATGAGGGGGAATCCACATGAGAGGGAGTAATGGGGGAGGATGAAGCTGAGAAGGGAGGGAGAGTCGAAAGAATTGAGGAGACACAGGAGATAAAGAACTTGTTATACTAAGTGTCCACAGGGAGAGCATCATCAAGGGAGATACCACCCATTTTCAGAACAGAAGGTGAGGGAGAAGAAGCAGGGGAGAACAAAGAGTGAACTACTTTCCAGAATATAGATGGGTGGTTGATGCTGGAATTGAACGTGATAGAGAAGTATTCAGCTTTGGCCAGTCCAGCTTTCCTAATATAAACATTTCTGAGAGTGTGGTATTTTTGGAGGGCTAAAGAGGAGCCAGTTTAATTGTATAACTTCCAGGCCTAGTCTCTGGCATGTAGACATGCTAACAGCTCAGCCAAAACCCAAGGGAGGTGAGAGCCATGTACTCAGGTGTCTCAGAGGGACATAGCAATCCCAGATGGCCAATAACTTAGAACAGAAATATTTCAGGGTGGAATCAATGGAGGAAAACAGGGAGATGGGACACCAATCAGTGTTAGATAGGTCATTTAGAACAGGATCTAAGGATCTATAAGAGCAGATCAGTAATATTTTCAAGGGGTCTTTTGGGCAATGGATTTTGTGAACATTGAATTTAAAAACCATTAACTATAATCAATAAATAGGCTAGTAGACTGATAATTACAGTCCAAGTATGCAATTATTAAATACTTCTCTAGAATCCCATTGTTATTAATAAATACATCCACAATTTCTTAGATAATGAATACCAAAAAATTGCATCCAAAGGTAAGATTCAGGCTGCTTCAAAATTTACTTACAAGAGACAACATAGATAAAAGTTACAACCTATTATTAATATACTGTTAAAAGGAGGGGGGATCAAGAAGAAACCCAAAGAAACAATCAAAGAAAATGTAAGGAGAAGGAAATAAAACAACAAAATAGGTGAGATCACGTGATGAGCTAGCTGAGGAAGGACGTCTTGAGTGCTGCTCCCAGGCCCTGCTAAATCCGATAAAGTTTCAAAACATCCCCAATTCTAGTGTGGAGTTAGAAATGCTACAATCTGACCTGCAAACGATACTAGTACCCCTCGAGGAGTTTGGCTGTGCTGATCAGGGGAACTTCTTTGAGATAGGCACTGCACCAGAGGGCCGATTGTTATGGAGTGCGGAAGCCCTGAAGTCCTCGGACGCACGAACGCCAGCAACAAAGCAACCAAAACCCCTTCACCAGTGCCAGAGGACCAGGAGGATTGCTCGGGTGTGGAAGGGAAAGGCCAGGCAACCCCAGATTATATCTCTGAAATTAAAACACTCCTTCGGGGGCTGGTAGCCGATTTCTCTGCATTTAAACCGACGTTGAACGCCCTGGCACAAAGAATAGGCGATGTGGAGGTTAGAGTTGCCTCCCAGGAGTGGAAAACCTCTGTACATGAGCAAGAATTGGTGGCTTTGCAGAGACAAGTGAAAAAACTTGAAGATCGGGTTGAAGACCAGGAATCTCGCAGTCGAAGAAATAACCTGATTATAGCAGGTCTGCCAGAACGGTCAGAAGGCTCTGATTGCATAGCCTTCATTCAGGGTTTATTGCTAAAGCTCCTGGGTCCAATGCCATTTGGGGATGCATACAATATTGAGAGGGCACATCGGTCATTGAGAGAGATGGCCCCACCAGGGGCTCATCCCAGGGTTGTTATCATGCGGTTTTTGAACTATAGAGAGAAAGCCCATGTTCTTAGCAGAGCAAAAGCACTCAAGAACTTGCGATGGAATGGGGCTGCTATATGGCTATTCCAAGACCAGACACCTGCCATTCATGAAAAGCAGAAAGAATATTTGGACATCAAGAAAAAGTTACATCTCACGGGTGTAAAGTTCAGAATGCAACACCCGGCTACCCTGGTGGTAAAGCTTCAGTCTGGAGATCGGAGGTTCCTGACAGCGAAGGATGCTGCTGTGGGGCTGCGAGTTGAACTCCCAGATTTGTTTAGGCCTGCACCCTGACTGTGTGAGGAGAAAGAAGATATCGGATAAGGCTGAGAAATGTCTGCTGTATGCATAAGCATCTACGGGGCAGGACGGAGTGGTAGAAGTTCCCTGCAGCCCCCTCGAGAGGACTCTTTGGTCTTAGATTCATGGGGTTTGTGGGGGGGTGCGGGGTGTTTTTTTTTTTTTTCTTCCTTTTATGACTCAGGAATGTATGGTCAAGCTGAGATATACTGCTGAAGAGATAGAACTAATTACTGACAATTATGCATGCTATGCTATGGTCATTTGTTTTTGTAGATCAGCTTATACAACCTATGTATTGACTGCAGTCTGGTCTCAATGGGATGTAAACTGTATCTGGGACCTTACAATAGTGGTAATCTGAGCATGGTAACGTGCAATTATAGTTGTTCCCAGGTTATATGGGGCCACTTTACTACTACTACTAATGCCATTTGTTTTTGTATAATTAGAGTTTATAGGATTGGGGCTGAGTGAGAATGTTAATGGGATGCACTATTTTAAAAAGGGGAACTTAGCCCTAGCCCTGTGGGGCACTTAGGGGGGACAAGAGGCCCTTTGTTCTTAGTAAGGGATTGGGCGGGCATGGGGGCACTCTCAGGGGCTGGCTCATCTTGGTTTCAACTTGTGATAGAGGGCAATCGAGGATCGGGGATCATGGCAAAATGGGGGAGGGTTTGGGGGTGGGGAAGAGAGAAAATCCAAAAGGTAGATGATATCATTTTGGCAGACTCTGTTGGGGTGACAGGAAGGGGTATGGTAATTCATTATGATAAATATTAACATTAGGTCTTGGAATGCTAAAGGCCTAAGAGGAAGGAAAAAAACGTTAGTGATTTTAAAACATATATATCAGCTGGGGGCTCAAATAGCAGTATTGCAGGAAACCCACTTATTAAAGGAAGAGTTAAGTCTTTTGAAGAGACTCTGGGTGGGCCAAGTTTTAGGAGAAGGGAAGGTGAAAGCTTCAGGGGACGTAGCGATCTTGATTGTAAAAAACTGTTCGTTTGTGCCTTTGCAAATTAAAGCAAGAGAGGATGCTAGGGGGGTATTTGTTACGGGTACTATTATGGGTAGGTTACTAACAATTGCTTCCATATATGGACCAACTCTCTCTAACCCATATTTTTTCACCTCGCTGGAACTAGATTTCGCTACCCTTCCATCTCATCCATTAATTATAGCAGGTGATTGGAACCTGTGTCCTAATAACTTGCTTGATAGGAACCCCCCATCTAAAAAGCCACCCTTTAGGGCGCCGGTGGCTTTGGCTAGATTTTTAGAGGTTACAGCACTGGTGGACCCTTTTTGGGTGTTTAGCCAAGGAGACTGTAACATGACCTTCTATTCAGGGGCACATAAAACTCAGCCGCATATTGATTTTTTTTTGGTTAATAAAGAGGCCCTGCAGGGAGTTAAGAAAATGTTCACCCATAGCAGAATTTTGTCCGACCACTCTCCAGTGCAGCTGTCATGGGTGCTGGAGTGTGCTCGGATGAAGCCCTTTAGATGGAGGTTAGATGAATCACTATTTTTAGAAGATAACATGATACTCCGATTGGAGGAAGCCCTGCTGGATATTGCCCAGACCCAAATCCCAACACTTCATAATAAGAGTTTAGCGTGGCCTACCTGTAAAGTACTATATGCTGGCGTAGCTCAAAGATATACTGCCAGAAGAAATGGTATGATAAAGACAAGGGAGGAATTTATATTGGGTGCTATTAACTCACTTACCCCTTTAGAGGGTTCCACAGAGGAGGTGGATAGTGAACTTAAGGAATTGAGGGATGAAATGACAGATATTCTTTATGGTAAGTTGGAGGCCTGGCTTGAAATGCTTCAAGCTAACTTCTACAAGGGGGCATGCCTAGTAAGCTTCTTGCAAATAGAGTCAAAGAATGGGAGGCAGCTCGAACGATCCCTTTAATAGAATACCAAGGGGAAGTTGTAACAGAGCCGCAGAGAATGGCGGTTGCCTTCACTGATTACTTTGCGGAGATCTATCAAAGAGACTCCCTTAGTAACGAGGAGGAGCTGTGGGGGTTTTTGGAGACCATAAGTTTACCCAGACTGGACCAAGCACAAGCCCAGGCACTAGCAGCCCCCATATTAGAGTCCGAGGTTAGGGAGGTGATTAATGGACTACCTAAGGGCAAAACTCCGGGACCAGATGGCTTATCAGCTCAGTTTTATAAAGTCCACTCTCAAACTCTCTTACCCCTACTGATGGATTTATTTTTTAATATTATGTCGGATGGGGTCCCCCACCTTCCACTATATCAAGCTTACATTACACTCATCCCTAAGCCAGATAAACCTAAAGAATTACCAGGGAGTTATAGACCTATTGCTTTGATGAACCAGGATCTTAAGCTGTTAACTAAAATACTGGCTAATAGAATTTTAAAGATTACTCCTGTAATTATTAGCCAAGACCAAGTTGGATTTATGCCAGGTAGGGGGGCGCATGATGCTCTGCAGAAGCTTCATCATGTACCCTGCGAGGCCTCTAACTCTCGGTCAGCTATGGTGCTAATCTCATTAGATGCAGAGAAGGCCTTTGACAGGGTCTCCCATTCTTTTCTATTTGCTACTATGGAGAAGATGGGCTTCCGGGAGGGTCTCTTTAGGGGTATTAAGAATCTCTATGCTGCTCCCACGGCTAGGGTTCTTTGCAATGGTTATTTATTGAAAGAATTTCACCTTGATAATGGGACTAGACAGGGATGTCCCCTTTCACCAGTTTTATTTAATATATATCTGGAACCCCTATTAAGAGCGATTCACGCAGACCCGGCAATACGGGGGATTGTTGTTAAGGGGAGGGAAATGAAGCTTTTGGTTTTTGCAGATGACATTTTGCTACACCTACAGGAACCAGCAAAGAGCTTTAAAAAGAATCTTGACATTATAAAGAGATTTTCTGCAGTTTCGAATTATAGCTTAAATCTGAATAAGACACAGGTTCTCCCCCTTACCCCATTTACCTATAGGGCAGATTTTGAACCTCTGCAATTGAACTGGGCTCCAGATAGGATTAAATATCTTCGTATTTGGGTCACTGCTAATCCAGAGGAAGGAGTGGAAGCAAATATAAATAAGGTGGTTTCAGCAGCTATAGCAGATATAATTAGGTGGAATAAAATTCCCCTGAACTTGACGGCCAGAATTGGCTTAACTAAAATGAACCTATTGCCTACATTTTTGTACCCGATATATTTGTCCCCGTATAATATCCCAAAGGGTTGGTTTATTAAGATACAAAAATTTACTTTCAGATTTTTTATGGAATTCCAAACTGCCTAGGAGGAAACATAATATACTGTGCCTTCCCTACAGTATGGGGGGTCTCAAAATCCCAGATCTTTATTTATGTTATGTAGCCGGACAGTTAGCTATAATGGGTCAGTGGAATAGGACACAGGAGGAAGAGGGCTATATTTCAACCTGGATACACATTGAGAGACAAACTTTGAGAGATATGGGTATTTCCCCAGTTGTGCTGCTCTATATTAATCCAGAAAGTTTGCCGGAGGAAGGGAAATGTACTCCAATATATAAGTCAGTCTTGGCTTGGTGGGCTCTTTTATCTCTGACCCAGAAAAAACTTCAGAAGAGCTTCAGGGACCAGCCTATTCTGGGCAATCCTAACATGACTATTGGGGGTCGAATAATTAGGAAACACTGGGCCCCTCAATTATTCAACTTTAACTGGGCAGATTTTATTGTAGATGATAGGGTAGTTTTTCCAGTTCATTGTAAAGGTATACATTTTTTTAAGAGGATACAGGTTACCAAAATGGTGCAGAAGGAGTTGAGAGAGAATAGAGGTCCCCAGGGGACTGCGTTTACCTGGGATAACCTTAAGAAACTTAACTACTCGCATAAACCTCTTTGACTTGCATGAAAGGTGCTGTTGGACTTTTTAAGTAGGAATATCTCTGTGAGGGTAGCATATTGGGAAAAAAAAATACTCACCTGGGACCAGATTGGAAAGAAATCTAGAAAAGCTCTAGTTATATCCCTACACCCAAATATAGGACCATGCAGTTCTTTATATTTTCCAATATGTATTATACTCCTTCCAAATTATGTGCCAGAAGGCTTAGACAGACAGATCTATGTTTTAGATGTGGCTTGAATCCAGGGGATATACTGCATATATTCTGGGACTGTCCTAGGATCTACCCCCTTTGGGTTCAAGTTAAACAAAATATGGACCCCATTCTAAACTACTCTGAATTTATCTTGCCCGAGATCTGTGTATTGGGGATATGGTCCAAATCTCAGTGTTGCACATTAAATATCATATAATGTTGATGTCTGCTCTAATTAAAGTTTTTGTTTTGAGGCACTGGAAAAGTGACCATATCTACTCATATGACCAATGGATAGGGGATTTACTGAAGACACTTGGCAGGATTAAGAGGCAAATGTTCTGGGATGGAAGGAAAGGAACATATGACAAGTGGTGGAGAACCTTGGAGGCAATCTACTCACTCCAGGCCAAAGGTCCTCGGACACGGATCTGTCTGTCTGAGTATAGTTAATTTAAGGCTTATTGGTGAAGAATAAATCCCTAGTAGGGGCTTATTTGTTTTCTTTTATTTTTTTATGCTAAGGGAATGGGTATACTGTGGTTGGGTTTTATCAGGACTTTATTGTATGAAGCTCATTGTCTGCCAAATGATTGTAGTTGGGGAATTCTCTCTCTTTCCTTGGGACACAGTGGCAGGAGTATACCCCAATCGATGGATGTATGTAGTGAGCTTAGATTACTGGATTGGGATTCTTCCCAAATGGTGGCTGTTCATTATAAGATCTTGATACCTAAATGTGTAAACCTGATTACTGAAGGGTTAGATCAATCTTTTAAGACAACTGTGAGGGGTGTCCACTGCAGCTGTGTATGTACATAGTTATGAATGTATATAGTTGCCCTACCCAGTTTGGGGGTTGGGACCCAGGAAGTCCTGGGTATCAATGTGTGTCTGTCTGTATGACTAAGAAACTATCAATAAAGATTGTTATAAAAAAAAGAAAAAAAAAGAAAACAAGATAAGAATGGAAGATCAAATTGAGAAAATAAGTTGAGTCCATCATAAGCTCTAAAAAAAAAACACCAAATATGAAAGAAACAGAAATTAATACCCTTATTTAAAGAAAACAATCCAGATATCAGTCAATGATGGGAGGTCAAAAGGTTAAAGAGACAAACAATACAAAAAATATACAAATCTTACAATGATTTTTTAACTTAAACAAAGGTTCACAAAAAGGGGAGAATATCCCATGCATCATTGAGACCGAGAGGGTATGCAGTCCCAGTGAAAAGATTAGTATGCTTTCTCTTTGGAGAATGATTCTGCATCTGTTGCCTTCTCTCTGGATCAATTTAAGATGATCAATTGCCATAAATTGAAATGACTCCATATTTTGATTATGGTGTAGACACAAGTGGCTACCTACAGGGATATCACATAGCTGATTCAGGATCAAACAAACATGTTCCTGGATTCATTCCTTAAAGAGCAGCTGATGCCTTTGGAAAAACTTCAAAAAATAATGTTCAGACAAAGTTCAGCTGCTACTCCATATATTTTCTATAAATTTATATAGATTTCTCTTCTAAATTATTTATTAGTGAAGACATTCACACAAAAACAAGATATGTATCCCTTAGAGTTCACCTACCTGTTTAGCTTATTCCCTACTTGAAATTATAATGCTCTGTTGTGACATCACAGTCTGTTGCCATGGAAACAACTGTGATGTCACAAGCAGAGTACTATGACATCAGGTTGGAAAGAAGCCACAGGAAAGGATGAACCTTCAAGGAACAACAATCCTGTTTTCATGCATATAACCTCAGTAATAAATAATGGAGATAAGAAATACAAAGGTAATGAGAAATTTAAAGCTGCTTTGTGTCCAGATATTATATTTTACAAAGTTCTTATTGAGGCAACAGTGGCTCTTTAAGTGTACATGTTGTCATCCCTGTGCATAGGGATGGACAGCCACACCACAGAGCATAAATCACAAAAGAAGTTCTGCATGTAATAAAATGTTTAACCTTAGTCAGCATCCCATTCTTGTGGCTTATAAACTGATTTCCTTGCTTTATGTACAGTATTTACAAATATTGCAAGCTTCGCATTTATGTGATCTATTAGATGGCACTGGTAACAAAGATCTGGGGAGTGTATTACTAGATGTAAAATGACTTTTGACCACTCTATCTTTGATACTTTTGCCCTTTCTGTAAACCACTCTTGGATGATCACTAATCTGTCCTTTGAGATCCAAATCTGCATCTAGCACATGCCAGAACTGTTTTAAGGTTCCTGCAATTTTTGGCAAGATATAATTATATTCTGTAATGAAATTGATAGTAGTAGACTCATCAAGGTCTCTATTCCTAGATTTCAGTGGATCAGTATGGTGCTGTGCTTGTGCATGCTGATATGCAGATTGTAGTATAGTGCAATCGTATCCTCTCTCTAAAAGTCTGTTTGTTAAATCTTGGGCATGACTGTTAAAGTTAGTAATGGTCAAACAATTTCTATGTATTCTTCGATATTGTCCCTTAGGGATTCCATTTATTAAGTGAGGAGGGTGGCAGCTATCTAGTTTTAGAATGGTATTACCAGATGTAGGTTAACAAACATTTTTGGCAGCTATATTGCCATCTGGGGTAGCACAAAGTCTAAGATCCCCAAAAATTACTGTATTTGGATCCACAGTGTATGTAAATCATAGATTTAGATAATTGTTGTTCAAAATGGCAAAAGAATCATCAATCAAAGACTTCATGCCACCCTAAATACACAATATATAATCTATATAACAACTCCAGTACAGTATTTTGTTGCAGTACTTATTGCACAGGTGTCAAAGACCTCCTCCCACCAGCCCCCCCAAAATAATTTGGTGTAGGAGGACTTACCCCATGGCATTACCACAGACCTGAAAGTAAAATTTGAAGTTGCTGACTGGTATCAATGTCTACCCTCTCCACCACCACTGCACTTATTTGTGGGCATATTATTAGTTAGGGTGAGATGTATTTTGTTGTATTACAGCCTTTATTTATCAAGCAATATTATTAAGCAATATTATTGTTAATGGATGCTTACGTTTAGTACTGATGTTGACTGCTGCTGTGTTGGACGATGGATCATGGCCCTTCTGAAACTCATGCTGTCACATGGTTGGTGTGTGCTGGTTACCATGGCAGCTAGCATACTGCTGTGTGAGCATTATGAGACATAGGCTTGTACAAGGCTTTTTAAATGGGATAGAGCAGTGGGGGAATGGAGACAAATTAAGATTCATGAACGAGTATCTGCAGTAACTTTTTTGTTTACTTTCATTTTGGTGCACATCAAGTTTTTTCTAGCTTACTGAGCACTACAAATGCTATTTTTTTTGCCTGTTGAAATCAGGACTTTGGTGATGAGCATCTTCATTACTGTAACCTGCATGCCCAACTGTAATGTAATGCACATGCTCATTCCCAGAGTGCTGAATTCAAAAACAAGAGTTGTAATACTCGATAAAAAAATAGTCATGTGGTGCAGAATAACATCATCTTTCAGTCTGGATACTAAACTGATAGCATAAAAAGTAAGATCTCACCAAATTGTGAGTTAAATAACTGTCAGCTAATAAATGTACATTTAATTTATTATCCAACTTACCAGTGGCTCTCACTTTAACAAAAAATAAATAAATAAGATTTTCATATGATTGAGGACAGTCAATCTTTGTATGAAATGATTTTATTTATGAATTGCAAACATGCAGTAGGTGCCAGGAGCTGACTTTTTTTTACAACAATTTTAGCTTTGCAGGCAATTACTGGAACTTCATCCACTACTATTAAAAAAAAAAATCCACCTTTATCAGGCTGTACAGGGTAACATGGGTCAATGTAACCCTTCTAGAGCTCTGACAACCAGGGTAGGGCACTATAATAATAACATTTATTGAAATAGGGAACAGTGAACAAACCCAGAAATGGAAATTATTATCACATTTTTTTTTTACTTAATAAGGATGACCTAGTAAATAATCTTGGAAAAAAATCAGAAAATGTCATTTAGATAACAAAACAGAAGATAATGCCAGTGCTACTAAATGGAACTGCCTAAAATGCTGGCTTAGGAGGCACTTTATTAGTGCAATTTCAGCCTTAGAGAAGGAACTAAATCAGCATGTTCTCTGCTTGAAAAAGTAAAGAGGTAGAACACAAACTCACAAATGTTGACAATCCTGAAGTATTATATTTATGGTCAAAGCTCAAAACAGAATACAGTGAAGTTATCAGAGGTGAAGCAGAATTCAGCATCAGGAAATCCAAACTTTATACTGATATCAACCTCAAGCTACAAAAATACTTGCAATACATCTCGAAGAATAATAGTCAAACAGGCAAAACAATGATTACAAAAAAATAGCAATATGGAGAACTACATACAACATGTTGTATGAAGATACAGTAAATGAAGCTTTTGTACCACTTTAGAACATTTTGTATATTGAATGTAGTAATAACAGAAAGCTATCTTTAATTGATTTCTGTGCAAGTGTCACTACCCCTAAGGAGCCAGATGAATATATGACATAGAAAAGAACTTCTCCCTAGAAGAACTTAATGATGTTATCCTTTGTCTATCAAAATATAAAACACCAGGACCAGATGGCTATTCAGTAAATTGTTATTAAAAACTCACTAAATAATTGGTGCCAGTACATAGAAATGTCCACACGGAAGCCTTAGTCAATGGCTATTTGCCATGAACAATGGTCAAGATGTAATTACTCTGTTTCTTAAAAGTGGAAAAGATCAACAGATATCTGAAACTCCAAGTAATATTAATTAACAAATGTGAAAAATGTTCCCAAAATACTTGTTAATTGATTAGAGAAGATGATGCCATCCATTATTGGTCCACAACACACAGGATTTGTTAAAGTAAGATTGGCAGTGGATGACACTAGAAAACATTTTAATTTAATAAATGTAGCAGGAAAAACACAGGTACTAATGGGTTTGCTTTCCTTAGACACTGAAAAGACATTTTATTGTGTATCTTGGCAGCATACTGGTGATGTATTGGAACGTTACAGATTCCCCAAAATATTGTATTAATTGGATAAAGGTTTAATATAAGAAACTGTCTTCTGCTGCAATGGCTAATGGTATAATATTCCCTCACTTCAGTTTATCAAACAGTAGCAAATGAGGATGTCCTTTGTTGCCATTATTATATTATTTAGCAATAGACCCTTTCATGAGAAAGTGATGTGCTTTAGAGTTGATCAATGGTATAGGTGCATGTGATAAAAAATATGCATGTTCTCTTTAGGCTGGTGATAGATTTTCTTCTATCTCAGAGCCAGATGAATCCTTAAATTAAAGCATATCAATGTTGTAAGATTTTAGAAGGGTTTCTAATAACAAATTCAACAAGGACAAGACTTTCTTTTTACCTCTCAGCAACACATGTAGACACGAAGTTGTGGTCAGTTTGAATATTTTGGGGGCTAAACATAACTTAGATTACATGGGTACAAAGATATATAATAAAACTTCAAAAACTTTCTCTGTAAATCTCCAAAATGTTAAAAACAAGACACAGTTAGATACAGAAAAATGGAACAAATTACCATTGGATATTTGGGTGTGTATGGAAGCAATCAAGATGTATTTTTGCCTAAAGCTTTATAGTTATTCTTGGTGCTGTCAAGTAGTATTACAAAAAGATGGTTCATGTCTATCCAAGTAGCTTTGTGCAGCTTTTTATGGGCCAATAAAAGAAGCAGAGCAGCATTTCATAAGCTGTCAAGATATAAAGCTGGTGAAGACCTTACACTACCCCAATTTTTACTTAAATTACAGTACTTGACTTGCAGATCTCAGCAGTTCTCAAAGTGGCTGACAGATAATGTAAGCAAACAGACTCTTCCCCTAAACTGATAACCTTGAAATCTAATATGTCAGAACAACAAAATATGCATATTTTCTGTGTTACTTTCTCTCAAACCCTGGTAATATGCCTCAAAATAAAATAAAAGCTGACACTGTAAACAAATCACATAATGGAATATATTGCTGATCTGAATATATCTAAGGCTTAACATCAGCCACCATGATAGACTACTAATTTAAAACATGATGATCTGTTACTAGTTAAAGACAGCTGGAAAGTAAAAGGAATTATAAAGGTAAAGGATGTTGTACAACACAATGAACTAGTCTCACTATCAAGTTTATTTAACTCCTTAGGCATATGATATCTTTAACTGGCCTTGCTTTTTACCATTTTTTTAACAAATAGTATGAATAACCTGTAAGGGTTAAACACAAAACTAATGATTTTATAGGATGCATGGCAAGCACGCCTAGAACCTCAGTTGTTTACAATATGTTAACTGAAAACATTTAAGGTCGCTACACAGAAAATATAAGATTCTGGTAAATATTTCTGAATAAAGATACAGAAAACTAGAACAAAGAAAGGATTTAGAGATTTTCATAACCTGCGCTCAATATCATTACTTTAAAGATGTTACAATTTAAATCTGTTTTCATTCTTTATTATGTACCTGGGCCCTAGTATTCAAAGGGTTAGTGCAGCACTAAGCAAATGAAAATTAGGAATCACCTGTGGCAACGTGCCTCTGCCTCTGGTAAACATGCTGACTTTCAAAGGCACAAAAATGAATGCAACGACTGCAATAGGGCCATATACTTAGCAAATACTAATTACTTCAAGGAAGCCCTAAAACGCACCTGGAGGGATGGCAGGAATTTCTGGTCCAACCTCAGTGAACTCACTGGGAAAGAACTGAAGGAGGCACCGACAACGCTCTGTACTGATAGTGTTCCCAACAAAGATCATAGCACTATAGCAAAGTCATTCAATAATTCCTTCACTAACCTCAGTGGTGTAATTCCTTCATACTTTTTCCTCCCTGCTTCCACCCCTCTGACTACCAGCTCTGTTAACCAGCCAATCTCTCACTCACCCTTCCACTTCAG
Source organism: Neoceratodus forsteri (assembly GCA_016271365.2). Classification (NCBI taxonomy): domain Eukaryota; kingdom Metazoa; phylum Chordata; order Ceratodontiformes; family Ceratodontidae; genus Neoceratodus; species Neoceratodus forsteri. The sequence continues at coordinate 897,798,673 of CM057458.1, forward strand.
AGCCATCACCACAGGCAAAGCTAGGATATACCTCCAAAAGGTCCTTGGCAAGGCACGATCAAGTGGTGACTCCCTCGACCTTAAGTTTGTAGGGCTCACCCTTGATGACATTCTTCGATCTCTAATGCACATCATCAATGCCTCTCTATGTCTCTCCCAATTCTCACACCTATGGAAAGCTGCCCTAGTGACACCCATGTTCAAAAGTGGAGACACAGCACTACGGGAAAATTACAGACCCATCTCAATTCTCCCACCACTATCCAAGATCCTAGAAAAGATATTGGCAGATCAACTAACTGAATACTTGGACAAGTATAACTTGCAATGTCCACAACAGCATGTTTTTGGAGAGGGCATAGTAACACAAGTACCCTACTAGAATTCAGTGGGTACATCCATAACTCTCTTTATAATGGAGCCCTTACTAGAGCAACATTTATACATTTGTCAAAAGCTTTTGACACAGTTAACCATGTCATGCTGCTTGAAGAGCTGGCATCCATTGGACTCTCACAGGATGTAGTTTGATGGTTGAAAAACTACCTCACCAGTCCATCCCAACAGGTGAAGATTGACAGAATGGTGTCTGACAGTAGACCTGTCCTTTCTGTGATGACCCAAGGCTCAATCCTGGGGCCCCTAATGTTTGGGTTATTCCTTAATCAATTTTCTTCTGCCAGCTACTGCCCTATTCTAACACACTAACATATTAAAATCCCAGCAGAATAGGCCTAACGGTTTTTCATGTCTGCTCATTTGGTCAGCCCCCACCCTGGGAGCTGACCTTGCTGCTCCCCTAGCCCTCTCTGGCTTCTCCCATCCCAGTCCCGGATATTCTTGCTGCACAGGACTTTGCTTCCAGAACCATTCCCCTGTATCTGTCCCACCCACTCTTGAGCCCCTCCATTGTCTCTGCCTCCACCAGCCCCCTGGGCAGTGCATTTCATGGATCCACCACCCTCTCAGTGAAGTAGCACCTCCTTTCTCCCCTGAATCCCCCCTCCAGCTTCCACCCATGTCCTCTAGATGCCCCCTTCCTTCAGAGCACCCTGACTGCTCCTCCCCTATTTACCCCCTTCATGTACCTGAAGACCTCTATTATGTCTCCCCAGTCCCTTTTCTCTTCTAATGTGTACATATTTAGCTCTTCGAGCCTCTCCCCATAGGTCCTGTCCCCCAAGCACCACATCATTTTGGTTGCCCTCCGCTGGACCCTCTCCAGGAGTTCAATGTCCCTCTTTAAGTGTGGCCTCCAAAACTGCATGCAGTACGTGACGTGTGGCCTCACCAAGTAGTTATACAGAGGGAGTATCACTTCCCTCCTTCTGGAGGTGATCCCCCAAGTGATGCATCACAGTATCCTGTTGGCCTTGGCCGCTGCCCTCCTACAAGTCTCAGAGCTGTTCATCTTGACATCCACCACCACCCCCAGGTCCCTCTCAGCCATTGAGACTTGTAGCATCCCCCCCCCCCCAGGGTGTACACTTGGCCTGGGTTTCTGGCTCCCAGGTGCAGTACCTTGCATTTCCCTGCATTGAACCTCAGCTTCCACTTTCTAGATCACCTTTCCAGAGCCCCCAGGTCCCCCTGTAGGGCTCCCCTCCCCTCCATCCCATCCATCACCGCCCCCTGTTTTGAGTCATCTGCAAAGAAACTCATCTCACTCTTGATACCTTATGTCAGAGATGTAGGCATATGCAGATGATGCAGTACTCTTCGCTAGTGACAAGGACCCTCAGTCGCTCAAGCGGTCCCTCCTGGATAATTTCTTGGTAATTGAGAGTTGATTCAAGGACCACAGACTTATAAGGAACTACAAGAAAACCAAGACCATGATGTTCCACAGACTGCAAAACAGACATAGAAATTTCCCTCTCAGTATAAAAAATATAGTAGGGGCACTGCTAGAACTAGTTCCCAATTTCAAATACTTGGGAGTCACCCTTGACCGCCCCATGTCATTCGCCACTCACATAGACACTACAGCCAAGGCGGTCAACACCTGCATTTGTCTGCTGTACAGACACAGATGGAGCCTTACAGTCGATGCTCTCAACCTGGCAATACTTAGCTCTATAGAGTCACCTGTGGACTATGGACTAGTAGCCTATGGATCAGCAATGGACTCAGCCCTTCATCGTATCTCTACCGCTTTTGAAGAAAGCATGCCACCTCCTCACAGGGGAAACAAAATTGACACATACCTGTGATCTATATGCCCAGTCTAACTGGCTCCAGCTCTCAGCCAAGAAACAGGTTTGGTACTTAAGTTTGCCTAAGATGGTTACACTGGGCATCATGCCACCAGCGGTGCTGAAGCTCCTCATCCCCTATGACAGCAGCTGCCCAACCAGAAGCTCAGATACGATGACCTTTAAAATACCACACTGTCGCACAGCCCTGGGGAAAAGATCCTTCGCCTACTGGGTCCACACATAGACTAATAATCTTCCACCAGCTCTGACCTCGGAAATCAAGATTGGCACTTTCAAACAGGAAATTAGGAACCACCTTGTCTCCTTGCCTAGCAGTGACTATATTTTCTAATACTTGACTGCCTAGCCGTGCTACAGCCTCACCATTCTCCAGATCAAATTGCTCCTTTTCTGTACATGCTAATGCTACTTGTTCTACTAACCCTTTCCTCTAATCAGTTCCACTGAACCTTCCCCCCACTCCCTTTTCTGCATTCACTGCCAGCTTAACTGCTATGTAGCTACCCCATTTCAAACAGATGTACCCCACTAGTTCACTAGTACTTCCCATTTCCCTAGGCCCACTTGGTACTTACTCTCTCCTCCCCATATCATCTCTCTCTGCTCTCTACTCTACTGTTGCCCCCCTCAAATTACCCTACTGCAAACTACCTTAGAATTATTAATCTTTGTAGGTCCATTGCTATTCTGATTGTTCTATAATAGGTTAATTTAATGTATTTACAATTATCACTGTTTTACTGTTATTTGTTTTGTGTTTTCTATTCTATATTAACTCTGACATGGAACCTATGAAATGAGCTTTTTCTCAATGGTTTTCCTAGATCACAGTAAAGCACTAACTGGGATAATACAGCACTAATGTCAGATTGTGCTGGGCTGTGATATTCAGTCAACAGTACTGCATCAGCCAGGGAAAATAGTTCATGCAGCATGAAAAGGGGGGGTGGGCAGTGGCATGAATCCATGGCACAGCATAATATTCAACAGAATAGCACTGTGCTAACATCATTTAGTGCTTGCTTCTTAGTTTTACACTAGAGAAGGAATACAAAAGACTGGTCTTGACCTAGCACAAACCCACAGGTGGAGACTAGAGCTGCAACAACAACAACAATGGCACACATACTGTTCCTCATGCAAGTCTTCCAGGAGGATGCCCCCCAGGCCACATCACAGGCCCTGAATGCACTATACTGTAAACAGACAATATTGGCCATGAGCCATATTCCTAGATCTCACTGATAATTATACAATGACAAGAAAAAATGCTGGTCTCTGATTGGTCAGTCTAGGACTGGACCCGTGATGCTATCCCAGTACATCATCATGGGCCTAGTCCCAGCACAGAGGTGACTGCATCAGTAGTTATAGGAATCACTCCATGAAGCCTGCTTTAGTCATCTCTGCTCGAACACATAGCATCACTCCTTCCCACAGAACAGCAGAACAAACCACCAGAAAAAACGACTTCTTGTAACTGCCAACTACCTTATGGCACTCCCCAGTAAAGGGCTTTGAAAAAACATAAAATAAAAAAAACTCTTTTTAAATGCTGGAATGAGAGCACCCTGACCTTTCACTCCTACAGCACCATTTCATTGCAACCACTTCTGTCTCCCTGCTCTCACAGTAAGTGACTGCTTCCCCCACCCGTCATCCAATACTGCCAAGTAACAGTTCTCTCCTGTTATCCCATACTCTGGTGGTCATTCATACTGCAAAAGAAAAAAAGAAAAATACAACTTGAACCCATTATTGCAGTTGACAGACTGAGTGGAATGGACAATGGGAGGAGGTTGCTCATCTCCAGGCTGAGTTGGCCAGGATCTGTGGGACCTCCTCTTCCATCCTGGGACCACCAATGCCACTGCCGTTGCCTCAGAGGATGCCAAGAAAGAGGAGCGGTTGGACCACAGTGGGCTCAGGGAGGGTGAGAGTGGTGGAACAGAGGCACATCCCTCCAGTGGTACCTCTCCACAATTCCTATGCCATTCTGACAAAGTGTGGTTCCTCTATGGAGGCACCCACAGTGGAGACCAAGGAGGATGCTGGGAACCTCCACAAAGGAGACCCACAGGAGAGTGGCAGAGGGCCCTGCAGGGGAAGGAAACAACTTCTGGTGGGGGACTCCATTGTTACGAAGGTAGAACTGGGGGAGGAAGGGGAGAGGGAGATAAGGTGCCTGCCTGATGCCATGGCTTGGAGGAACAGGGAGTGAATCCTCAGGATTGCCGGAGCAGCTGCACAAGGGAGGGAGCTGGATGTCATTGTTCACCTAGGGACAAATGATCTGGCTAAGAAAGGGATTAGAGAAGTGCAGGAAGAGTTTGTGGAATTGGGGAGGAGCCTTAGTCAAGTAGCATGCACAGTAACTTCGGAGTGCTGCCCATCTATGGCATAGGAGAGGCTAGGGTGTTCCACACCATGGGATTCAATCAGTGGTTTAAAAACTGGTATGGAGCTCAGGGATTTGGCTTCATTGGGGACTGGGGGTCCACCTGGAGTGATGCAAGCCAATACTGGCATGATGGGCTGCATCTGTCCGGGAGGGGAACCAGGATCCTAGGTGATAGGTTTAAATGCTTCATTGGCAAGCTTTTAAACTAGCCAAGGGAGAAGGCACTGGAAAGGAGCAGAGAAATCCTAGCCCCCCCAAATAATCACGGTAGTAAGTGCAGCAAACACCAACATAGAGGTGTCGATAGGGAGAAGGGCTGGGGTAAATGGAGAAAGTGTCAAAGGCAAGAAGGACAGGGATGGGGCAAAAGGGAGTAAGGCCATCAGGAAATGGAGGGTAATGAGTACCAATGCCTGTAGTCTGGGCAACAAGCTCCCTGAGCTGGTGGCCTTTATGGAAGAGGGATGCCTGGATATCATAGCAGTCACAGAAACATGGTACACAGAGAACCATGACTGGGATGTTAACATACCAGGGTACATAACCTACAGGAGAGAAAGGCAGGGGAGAAGAGGGGGAGGATTAGCTCTCTATGTAAAGGAAGGGATAAAAGCAACTGAACAAAAAAGTAAACAGGGAGAAGAGGAGGCACTGTGGGTCACCTTGGAGACTGGAAAGGGCACCACAATCCACACAGGGGTTGTGTACAGACCCCCATGTCAGGGGGAGGAAATGGACAAGGATATGATCGAAGGCATTCTTAGAATGGCAGAGAAAGGGAGATACTGTTGATGGGAGATCTGAATATGCCAGATGTTAACTGGACCACATTTGCTGCAGCCACATCCAAGAGCAGGGCCATTCTTGACGACCTACAGGTGGCAGGCATTAGACAGCTAGTTTCGGAACCCACTCGTGAGGGAGCAATCTTAGACGTCGTACTTTCAAACGGGGGCAGTGAGAGGATCTCAGATCTAGAAGTGGGTTGCCATCTGGGGACAAGTGACCATCAAACAGTGTGGTTCACATTAAACTCAGCTACAGAGTCAAGCCATACAAAAGTGAGGGTACTGGACTTTAGGAGGGCTGACTTTGGCAAGATGGGAGAGTGCCTCAGAAAAGCACTAGCAAACAGGCTAGAAGGAGGTGTGGAACAACAATGGGGAATCATCAAAACTGCCATCACAGAGGCAACAAGCCTTTGTGTGAAGCAAATAAACAAATCAAAACAAAAGAAGCCAATATGGTTCTCAAAAGGGTGGCTGTGAAAGTCAGGAAGAAAAGATAGCATTCCAGAAGTATAAGGAAACACAGAAGGAGCAGGACAGAGAGCTGTACCAGTTAAGGCAGAAGGAAGCAGGAAGGAAGTCAGAATAGCAAAGGCCCAAACTGAGGAAAAGATAGCCAACTCAGTTAAGAAGGGGATAAAACCTTTATAGAGTACATCAGCGGTGTAGAAAGACAAAGGGAGGGATAGTGAGGCTGAATAGAATGAGACGTGGGTGGGCAGAGGGGGACAGTGAAAAAGTAGAGATACTGAACGAATATTTCTGCTCAGTATTCACAAAGAGGAGGGGAAGTGCCTAATCAATTAACAGAAGCACTCTTGATAGGGGGGTCGATCCCAGTCCTTTCACATAAGAAAGGGTTCTGCAAGAACTCCTAAAACTGAAGGTGGACAAAGCAATGGGGCCTGATGGAATTCTCCCCAGGATTCTAAAAGAATTAAGGGAGGAACTAGTGAAACCACTGGCTACTCTTTTTAATAAATCATGGGAGGATGGTATGGTACCCAAGGACTGGAGGAAGGTGGATGTGATTCCCCTTCACAAAAGTGGGACCAAGACAGAGGAAGGAAACTACAGACCTGTCAGTCTGACCTCTGTGGTAGGGAAAGTGATGGAGTCACTTCTGAAGGAAAGAATAGTTGAGTACCTAGAGGCCAGTGGAGCACAGGACCCAAGACAGCATGGGTTCACAGTGGAAGGTCATGTCAGATGAATCTAATAGGTTTCTTTGACTGGGGACCAAAGTAGTAGACCAGGGAGGGGCTGTGGACATGGCCTACCTAGACTTTAGCAAGGCATTTGACACAGTTCCACACAAAGATTAATAGTCAAATTAACCAGCCTGGAGTGGGTCCCAGGGTGGTAGCCAGGTAAAACATTGGCTGCACAACAGGACACAGAAGGTAATTGTAAATGGAGTCCACTCTGAAGAAAGAGGGGTTACTAGTGGGGAGCCACAGGGTTCAGTATTGGGTCCAGTCCTTTTTAATGTCTTCATCAGTGACATTGCAGAGAGACTGGAAGGAAAAGTATGCCTTTTTGCAGATGACACAAAGATCTGCAACAGGGTTGATACACAAGGAGGCATGGAAAGGATGAAAATGGACTTGGCAAGGTTGGAGGAATGGTCAGAAGTATGGCAGCTAGGATTCAATGCAAAGAAGTGCAAAATAATGCACCTGGGAAACAAGAACCTAGGGGAAGAATACACAATGGGTGGGAGGTAGTAACAACAACAAAAAGGAAAGGGACCTGGGGGTAATCATATCAGATGACCTTAAGGTTAGCAAGCAATGTGAGAAGGCAGTAGGGAGGGCTGGGGGTATACTGGGATGTATAGGAAGAGGCATCAGCAGCAGAAAACAGGAAGTTGTTATCCCTCTGTACAGACAGTTGGTGAGACCCCATCTGGAGTACTGTGTCCAGTTCTGGAGACCCCCATCTCTGCAAGGACATAGGCAGGATAGAGTAGTCAGAGGAGGGCAACTAAAATGGTGCAGGTTCTGCAAGAGAGCCATATGAGGAGAGACTTAGGAGCTTAATATGTATACCCATGAGGAAAGGAGGGAGAGGGGACATGATAGAAACTTTGAAGTACCTCAGTGGAATCAACAAAGTCCAAGAGGGTAGCATCTTTCAGAAAAGAGACTTGCAAGAACAAGGGACACAATTTAAAGATAGAAGGAGGGTGGTTCAGGGCAATGTGAGGAAGTATTATTTCACAGAGAGGGTAGTGGATGCACGGAACAGCCTTCCTGAGGAGGTTGTGGGGTCTAAAACTGTGGGAGAATTCAAGAATGCATGGGACAGACATAAGGCAATTCTTGTGGGGGGTAGGAAGAAATAGGCTGTTGGTTAACTAGGATCTGTGGCCTATCCTGTAGGTAGGGAAATGGGCAGACTAGATAGGCCTAGCGGTCCTTATCTGCCATCAAAGTCTATGTTTCTATGTTTCTATGTAACAAGTGAGCAAGCACAAGTTACTGCGCACCTGTAATGCTCGCTCGGTCTTCAACTCACTATCCTTTTCTGTTTTTCCTTTTAACTGCAGCAATAAAATCACTGGCAAAGCATCCTTGATTCCTCCTTCCCTCTCGAAGCAGCGGCACCAAATGTTCAATCGGAAGAGTGGGGAGTGGCAGCAATGTCCTCTTCACAAGCAGCAGCACAGCACAGTAAAAACATCAAGTAACAAAAAGACAGAGGAAAAACACAAACTGAGAAGCATGAAAAAACAGAACATAAAAACCTGAGGCAATAGGGCGTACTAACAATGACTGACAGCCCTGATATTACTAAGGAGACTGCAGAGCCACAGGAAAAATACATCAGCTCTGCCTGCTGGCTGAAATAACACATCAGCACTATTTCTATTTATTGAAACCTTGCCCATTCCAAAAGCTGACAATAAATTTACTTTAAATGTAGTTTTTCAACTTTTTTTTCCATGTCTTACAAATGAGCCATTGTATAATAGCAATAATGCACTCCAGGGTGTGTGTTGTGCTGGGATAACATCATGCCTGGGGAGTTGGATACACTCATCCTGCTGCCTCTTGCCCAATCACCCCAGGCGTGATGTTATCCCAGCATAACACACACCCTGTCATGCATTACTACTTAAGTAAATCATAAGCTGGAACAGGCTCAACAGGTAAACAAGCCCATGCTCATGCAGCTGTGAGAGCTGTTGCATGAGGAACTTCGGACAGAACCCACCACAGCCATGTACTGTCAGTTGAGCTCAAGATGACTGCAGCACTGTGCCTCCTGGTCACCCAAACATTCTAGATACTAGTGGGTGACATGGTATCATTCAGTAAACCACCCTTTTCCTGATGGATGAGTTCCTAATTTTCTAGATGACCTGCAGGCCCATGCTAGGGAATCCATCATATTTGCCAGCACACCAGCAGAGCAAGTAGCAATGATGCTTCAGTTCTCTAGAGCTGTGCACCTACCAGCTGTACTTGGTGTCACTGAATATTAAACCATAGAGAAAAGCAGTCACACCTGGCCCAGTGTGCTAGTGAGAGCAACAACCAACCAAATACAAAACTCCAGCACCACTCACTACAGTTAGGATAAATAAGACCCAATTACAAAATACACAACAGGCTGAAGTGTATGTTGGCAAACATTCTTATTTTATTCAGTACATTCATATATAAAAAGCAGTCAAAAAACACCTTAGACTTTCTAAAACGAGAGCTCAAGGAGGTTCGTGGGTCTCACTTGAGCTCTCATTTTAGAAGGTCTAAGGTGTTTTTTGACTGCTTTTTATATATGAATGTACTGAATAAAATAAGAATGTTTGACAACATGCACTTCAGCCTGTTGCGTATTTTGTAATTGGGTCTTATTTATCTTAACTGTAGTGAGTGGTGCTGGAGTTTTGTATTTGCCATTGAATACAGCCATATTGTTATCCATGCACCCACAGGGGATGGATTGGAGACCTCTCTGGAAAAGAATTTCCACACTATCAGCTGCCAGGTGATGTGCAAAGCAACAAGGGGCATCATCAATATCATGGCAAAGTTCTCTGGCAGTGCCCACGATATCTTCATGTAGTGCATCTCAACCCTGTGCCAAAAATGTGAAGGTGGGGACATAGCCACTTGGCACCTCATTGGTGAGCATACACACGAGGTCCTACGACTCACCATACCTGCCATGGATGTCACTAAGCAATGTCAATTATCTACACAGGGGAAAGTTCATACCCCCTGCATCTGAGGCTGTTAACACCTCTTCTATGACCAACATCCATTGCAGGGGACAGGTACAATACTGCACACAGTGCAATATTCAGTGTCATTGAGCATATCTTTGGCATGCTGAAGATGTGGTTCAGATGCTTTGACTGTTCCGGTGGTGCCCCACAATACAGCCCTCATAAGGCTTTTGCCATATTCCTTTCCTGTTGTGTATTACACAACATGGCACTGAAATGTGGAATACACCTGCAGGTCCCAGGAGGAAACATAGTAATGGCTGTGGAGACAGTGAACCAGGTTATGCAGGAGCAGATCAATAGGCATGACCACAGGATGGACAGGAGGTAGAGCTGGGTGAAATTAGCAAATTCCAAATTTGTGGAATTTTTGCAAAATTTAAAATATTTTTAAAACATTTTCTGAATTTTTTTAATTGACCATAACTCGGTTTGTGTTACAGCTAATTATCTGAAATGCGGTATGCATATTATCTGGTATGGGCCCCGAAAGCTTACAAAGAGGCATAACATTTGGATAAAGGGAGAATAAGTTATAGGTGCTCACATTCTGGCAATTTAATATTCATGTTAACATTTCTTAAAATATTTCTATGCTTACAGCTTAGCCACTTTTGGAGCTAGATTATTGAAACCTTTTAGATTATTGAGGGCCCATACCAGATAATAGACATACCGCATTTCAGATCATTAGCTGTAACACAAACCAAGTTATGGTCAATTGGAAAAGTCATAGAAAGTATTCTGTAGAGAAGTAATGGTTATGTATGTTTTAGCCTTGGGCCGCGTCGCGACACGACTTCCTCGGATTGCATTCAAACCTGGGTCATCAGCATGGCAGCATGATGCTTTGATGTTAGGCCACCGGGTTGCCTTAAAGCCTAGAAATATTGGTGATATGCCATTCTCTAGTTTTAAACCTATAGGTGCTTAAAATTCATCAGTTTACATAATTGTGAAATGGTAATTGTAAAAATTTCTGAAAGTCTAGATGCTTATCACTCTGTCAAATTTAAAGCTAGAGATCTGAAACTTGGCATACACATGTATGGGCATTGGTAAAGTTGCATGCCAAATTTGGTGCAATTTTGACAAACACTTCTAGTTTACATAGTTGTTAACTGTAATTTTAAAATGTCCACAATTCTGGAAGCTTATAACTCAAACATCTTTAAAGATAGATATCTGAAACTTGGTACACTGCAGTATGAGCATGAGCAAAGCTGCCATATCACATATGGTGCAATTTGGAGACGCACCTTTTCAATCAGATGGAAATAACTGAAATCACAGTTTTGACAAACTTTCACAAAATGTTCATGGAAATTTTGTGAACTTTCATGGAAGTGAAATCAGCTTTTCATCAGAATTCCACTGTCAGCAGATAAATTTCACCCAGCCCTACCAGAAGATTCAGGGAGTACCAGGAATGGATCATTGCAGACCACATTGGACCCAGACAGTGAGTAAGCCACACAAGTGATAGTAATGGTGTAATAAAATGCATTCATGAAAGTGGAAATATATATAGAACACTGAAAAACAATTTATAGGGGGGTGAAACAAGGCAGGATAGAGCAAAAGTGTGGAACAATTAAGCAATAAGGCATTACAGGGTGTGGTATATCATGGGATATCATCACGCCTTCCGTGGTTGGGCATGTGGCTGCAGGCTGAGTGCGTCCAATCACCCAAGAAGTGATGATATCCCGATGATATACCACAGCCTAGAGTGACTTATTGCTATTATAAACTGAGTTTCAAGTTTTTTAAATAAAAAAAAATAAAAGAAACAGGTTTTAAAATGTTTTATGAATGAGTTTTTGGGTGGCGTAGGAGTACATTTTGAAAAAATAGTTCTCAGACAGTATAGAGCAAGGAGGCTGGTGGTGCCGGAACTTTTTTGAAGCAGTGATGATGTAGCCCAATATCATCATAGCTTCAAAGAGCTCTCGGCCCATCAGAGTCCTCTATTTATGATCCTCTGTTCATAATACAGGATAGAGCAAATAAATATCAGACATCCTGGCAGGTGGAATTGAAGGTGTGGGAAAACAAAAATATCAACCATCCATGCAGAGGTTGGGGAGCTAAGACAGGGGAACAGAAACAAAAAGGCCATCCTTGGGACTAAGTGAGTGGGAATCATGACTATTGGACATTCACCGGGGGTGGAGGGGCTGAAGCAATGGCTAACATAATGCAGTGCACACCACACCTTTATGAGGCCCTGGCCCCCATCATGGACATGTGTCTCATGTGGGAGATGTGTCTTGTTGAGCTGCATATAGGACATTGTCCAGACATTGGAAATGGGTGTGGGGAAGGGGTAATTTGCCCCCTGCCATCACTCGATGGTGTAGAGGCTACAGTGAGAGGCAGGCCATGGCCAGGGGTCAGTGGCAGGTAGCTCCTATGGGCCAGAGCATGGGGAGTGCTGGGGTGTTGGGAATACAGTGATGTGCACTGTGAGGGGTGGAACCACCACAGGATATCTGCTGTGGTGTTGCACTCACCCCTGTTTGCCTGGCCAACATCATGGGTAGCCTCTGCATTCCCATCAACCATGGCAGCAACCTCCAGCAAGATTGTGACCACTACATCAAAGCCTGCTGCCATTTACTGCTCCAGTATCCTGAAGCCTGCTGCCATGGTCTGCTGTAATCCCCTGAAACTTGCAGAGAAGGACCACTCCAGGCACCCAAAGATTGCCATTTGCTCTGCATGGTGCCCTTCAGCCCACTGTTCCTGGGCCTTTGGCATGCCCCTTAGGTGCCCAATAACAGTCTGAAGACACTTCTTACCCCCACAGCTGCCTGCAGAAGATGTGTATTGACAGCTGTCTTCTGGTATCATGAACTGTTATGGGAAGAGGGTCTGGGATGGCAGTGCTGTGGTGGCTGTGCCAAAAAGGGAAGACTGGGACATCACAGTGGTGGCTGTGCCAGGAGGGGCACTAGGGTAGCACAGGAGTGGCTGTGCTGGTGTGGGAAGCTGGAGCAGCAAATCAGTCTTTCTGCCAGGTAGGGGTTGTGTTAAGGGTCCTGGTGGCAGGTGGGCCAGCAGGGGCACTGATGGTAGGCAGGACAATGTAGACAAAGGCCTGTGGCCAGCACCTGCTGACAGCCTGCTCCTTGGATGTGTCCAAGTTGCTTGACACCCTCTTCCCTCCTCCAGATGTGTCTTGTAATGTGAGTCTTAGTTCTCCTCCTCCTAATCTACAGTGGCTCACACTCTTGTATGTGTAGCTCATACAGCCAGCACATGACAGAATGGCCCAGCATCATTCTGAGTGGCCATGTCCTCCTCTATGGACTGGGACTGGGTTGTTGAGAGAAAGATATGGACATTGCTGAATACACATGAACCAGTGGTAGGACAATGCCATAATGCAGGTCCAGTGTATTGTTAATAGCCACACACACACATGCTGCCCTTATACTGCAGAGCCCAAACACCTCCACTGCTGCACACATCACTCACACCACCTATCACATGCGATCACACATTATAAAGCAACCATGTGGCACAGTAGGAGATATCCCAGTGGATATCCAAACCACCAGTACCTGGATGCTATCAGGTGGCCCAACCCAATTGTGTAACCCATCTACCCATTACATCATGACAAATGGCATGTAGCATTGTGGGTGCATATTCATGGAGTACTGTGGGTCATGCAGGGACATGCAGGATGCATGTGCAGGGCTACTGTAGGGAGTGTCTGTGAAATACTGATTTCTGCAGGACACCCTGTGCTCTCCCTCAGTGATTGTCCAACTGTGCCCTATATCAATATGCAATATGGGTGCCCATGCCCCGCCCGCACATACAGACCACATCAATATTCTGAGACTACAAGCCAGCCCAGTGGTGCTGAGGGTTGAATCGCTGGATGCACGCCATGCCAATGACCCGGGTTTGGGAGCAAGCTTGGGTGTTCCATGGGCTCGGCCGAGAGATGGGGGTGGAGTCAGATCAAGCTGCCACAAGGTGGTTCTCCTCTCTGGGGAGGGATGTGGGGTTTCCCCTGGCTCTTGGCTGCCACCCAGTGGAGGCTAGGTGGCAGTGCCAAGCCAAGGGGGAACACGGCATTGGGCCAGGATGGAGGATGAGGCTGTTACCAATACCACAATGTGCATGCACACCTCCACATGCATGCACAACTGCAATCTGGGGTCCAGGGTAATGGGGAGAAAAGTAGAAATACCATGGCTCCTCCTTTGCTAAGTAAGGTGCAAGGGCAATGGGGGAGCAAAAAGCTTTCTATAAAAAAAATACTTTGGCACTACTGAAGTCACTCACATGACTGTGATGGTCCCACCTGGCTGTCAGCCACCACTGGGGACTCGCCATGACAGCCACAGTTGGCACGGTGACCACCATTTGCTCTTCTTCTAGTGTCTGTACCATGGTTGGTCCATCATCTGTGCCCATCGTGTCTGCCTGCACCTTGACCAGCAGTTCTTTAGTGCAGATCTGGAGCCCACTGACCTGATTGTTGCACTCCTGTATGGTTCTTCCTCTGCCACTCACAGCATTCATGGCAACTGTCACACCCTGCCTTCCTATCCATATCTCAAGCTTTGTCCCCTAAGGCAGCCAAAGGTTCCTCTTAGGCCACGTAGACCAGTGCCAGGTCCAATACCTCCTCATCCATGAAGTGTTGCCAACTTATTCTTTCTGCATTGGACATGTTACAGCACAGTCAGCCAAGAGCATTGTATGCATATGGCAGAGCACTTATCCCAAGTAAAGGGGTATGCAATCCCTATTGCCCACTGGCAGGGAATATCTCTGAGGGGCAGGTATAAACAGTGAGTTGATTGAACTGCACAGAATGGGGGGCATGTGCAGATACTGCTACAGGCAAGGTTGGAAACAACATAAACTCGCTACTTTGAACACCCTTGCCCATTTTGTCAAGCCACTGCAAATACCCTTCCCTCCAGATGCTTGCAGTACATTTGTGACAACTGTGTGGTTCTGCTTGCTTCTCATGTATGCTCCTGGAGTGATCTGGCATGCAAATGAATTAATACATTCACATAATGACATGTAAAGTGGGTTTTAGATCATGGGCTGTGTAATGAGGTAATTTGCATACACTATTTTAATATTGCATGTTAGTGTCATGCACAATCATATTAGTGCAGCAATAATGCTATGTCCAGCATGGTGATGCCCAGACATCACAACGCAGAGCTGGCACCAAAGCTATAACATTGTGCTATGCAGCCAGATGTCATATTGCTGCTTGGGGCAATGGCACTATGACATTGTGCTATGCAGCAGCACATACTTAACTGCTTGTCATACATGTACTGCGCACGCTGAAGAATCACATCGCTGCCCTTGTGTGGTATATGTCCCCCCACCCAGAAATTGGTTAACACTGTGCAATTCAATGCTGGTGCAGTGCAAACATCACATGTACTGCACTAATGGCAGCCTCCTCAATACAGCCAAGGCAGTCTTGAAAGAAGCTATAGTTTAGAGGGAGTTTACAAGTCTGAAAAAGATGCCAGACAGGCACAGGAAGGTGAGTGATGCCAGACAGTGTGATGCCTGCCAGTCATATGTGGAGCTGGCAAACCTGAAAGACCTGGGTCAGAAGCAGTAATCCAGTACAAGGGCTTATGGGCAGACTAGATGGGCCAGGTGGTCCTTATCTGCCAGCAATTTCTATGTTTCTATGTAACTAATGATATTCAAGAAAGAGCTGCTGTTAGAGGAGAAGGAGGAGGCCCAAGTGTGAGGTCTGGGCATCTGTGGGGTGGCACCTGGCTCTTATGATGGGCATTGCTCATAGAGGCAACCAATGCTGCAACAAGTACAGTGATTTGAGAAGAAGGGAGCCAAGGTGCCTGCAGTAACTGTGGGTGCTGGTGGACAGTGGCACCATTTTTATCCCAGGTGAGTCCAACCAACTGCATGCATGGATGTTGTGGATGTTTGTGTACAGTACTATATGCTGTACCCACCAGTGGTGTGTGATACCACATAGGCATGTGACCATTGCATGTTACTAGGTGTTTTGTTGGGATTGCTGTATATGTTATTTCCATGATATGTACAACTAGACAATGTGTACAGTGCATAGAACATTGTGCAGATATAGTCCTTGTAACTGTGTAATATATATGGGCTATGACATGGGTGAGAGTGAGATAGCAGAAATATCTCCATGAGCTGCCATTGAACTCTTGATATCACACTAGTGGCGAAGCCACAAGTGGGATATCTAGAGTTCAATGACAGTGAGGGGAGATATTTCTACTGTCTCATTGCCATCCATGTCATATTTGATTTATACAACAATTGTGGGTCTCTCTTTTTTCAGTTTTAAAGTTATTTGCATTTTTTGTTGCAAAAAGTGAAAACAATTTAATTTTGTGCTGTTTTTTGCTAATTATAAAAAAAAAGATTTCTGTAAATGAAACACCACTCATTTTGTAGATCTTTTTGTGCTGAACAAATTTTGTGCTCACAGTACCATGCTATAATTTTTCATTTTAAAGTTATTTGCATTTGTTTGTTGAAAAAGTGAAAAGAAAATACATTTTCTGCTGTATATTTGTTAATTATAAAAAAGAAATAAAAAGTAGCAGTAAATGAAACACCACTCATTTAGTAGATCTTTTTGTGCTGAACAACTTTTGTGCACAGTATAATGCTATCATTTTTCGTTTTAAAGTTATTTACATTTGAATACGGTTAGTACTGTTACTGAGACCAAACATTCTAAATGAGTCCCAAACCTTTTGTGACATACCCAGCTAGATAACATATCCATTGTGACATACCCAACTGTGAAAATAAAAAGTGATATCTTACATGTGGTCAGTGAGCTATCTCTTTTATCTTCCTGAAAAGAGGCACACCCATGCTGTATAAATAGTATTTGGTATATAGTGTATATGCACAGTCCATGGTCACACCTGTCCACAGGGCCACAGAATAACTGTGAATCCCTGTCTGATAGGTTTGTAAATGGTATTGTCTATGGGTGCCATACGTGTGCACTGTGCACTGGTATACACAGCAGTAGTGGCAATGGCGGAATTGTCATGGGGGTATGCCACATATGTAGCTATGGCATTGCTGTGGTGTCAGTCTGGCACACACATGTACTGTGCCTTGACAAGGTGAACATTGCATATGTTGGGTTCCTGGCCACCTGCTACACTCTGTAACCCTGTACATTCGACAGCTGGGTAATACGTTCATTGGGTTTTCTGTGTGCTGCCTATAACTATATGATACATGTACATTGCTAGTATTTGCACGGTTGTGTGGAACAGTGATCTGTGTGTCCCCTCACATATTATTTACCATGGGTGGTGCTTGTTGCAATATTCTGGATGGTCCCACTATACCACAGTCCAAACCCAACTGGCTGTGACATACCAAACTGTGAAGATAAAGAGTGATATCTCACATGTACTGGGCCATGACCAGGTGAGTATTGCCTGTGTTGGGTTCCCGGCCACCTACTACACTCTGTAATCCTGTAGAGTTGACAGCTGGGTACTACATACAGTGGGTATTCTGTGTGCTGCCTATAACTATATGATATATGCACATTGCTAGTATTTGTATGGTTGTGTGGAACAGTGCTCAGTCTGTATCTCACCTATTATTTAACATGGGTGGTGCTTGTTGCAACGTCCTGGATGGTCCTTCTATACCACAATCCAAACCTGTGGTTGTGAAACTGTCATGGCTTTGTGGGGGACCTTCCTTGCACTACACTTAGGTGATGGCCGATGGTACAGGACCTGCCATACAGGTGGTCAGGCAGTGGTGGACTTGTGTTCCTACTGGGACCAGCATGGTCACCCCTGCACAACTGGTTGTCATTACACTACACATATTGCTGGACCACACACACTTAAATCTGCTGCTATAACACCTGGACACGGCACAGTGGCTAGTTTACCTTTGTGAGTTGTGATCAATGTCTGCATCCTGTCAGCCTCCAGCAGTAAATGTCCACTGCTACCCTGCACATGTGGCTGCAGTGGCACCATAATGGTGTGTATATGGCAGCACTGCATTGTTATAGGGATGTGTAGTATGTGAGTAGCATGGTACTGTGTCATTCTGTGTCATGCATCCAGGCCTGGGTGTACTGTTGCCCTTCATGTACATATGGCTGCACACACCATGACTACTCATCACTGCATTATTCTGCACCTTGGGTGGTGCACTGCATGCACCTTTGTTCCCAATGTGTGGACTACATCTGTGGGGCACCTGGTGACCATGTGCATCTGCTGCTGCACACAGCTGTGGGTTTCTGTATTTTCATTCATCTTTTATAGTGCCATGCTGTTCTCTGTCTAATATTGATCACATGTCCCCTTTGTCCACATCAATAGACAACAGGACCTAATCAGGGGCAGATGGGGCCAGCCAGGACAGTCAGAAGCACCAGGGGAGCCAGTGAGTGGAAGAGGAGGCCAGGCCAGGCAACAGTCAGCAGTGGTCATGGGAGGGCAAGCAGCCTCTGATTCATGGCCACATAAGTACCCCACATTCTGTAGTTCACAGTCAGTTGCATGTGTACACTATGCCACATGCTGTTGCCAATGACTTAGGTGGGGGTTCAAGTCTGTGGCTTGGCAGGTTACACACACATGCCTCTGAGGATATCTTCTCGGTGGTTGTGGCTGTGGCTCCACACCTGGTTCTTGGGGCACTGTCCCACCATTGACACTGTGGTGTGGCAGGGTTGGTGCCATGTATTGGCTGTAACACTATGCCAATTTTTCCTCTGTCCTGTGTATCACTAGCCATGGCAGGCATCATAATGCGTTATGGCCTGTCCCTTGTGTCACAGCCTTGGTATGCCAGGGCAGTGATACTACTGCTAACTGTCTGGGTATTATGCCTGTTATTGGTTGGCAAGTTTGCCATGCCGCATGGTCTGGCCTAGCTATGCATTCCCATCTGGCTTTAGTAGTTACTGGCCACTGTCGCACCAATACAACCCTGTGACATTCCATGTGCAGCAAATATAGCATGCATGAGTGGTCCTTGGCAGCCTGCCTGCATTAGTGCTGCCTACAGTGCTGTCTGCTCAGGGTGTCACACCATGGTATCACCTCATATTGATGTTATAGACACTGTAGTATGCTTTGTCTGGCACATGCATAGGCCATTGCACTGCCCTCACTAACCTACCACACCACTGCATGCATGTGTTACCCTGCTTCTTACACCAGTTGCTGTATGATGGTACTGTCATGCATATGTCCTGTGCTGACCTGCACTCTCACCCCTGCCCCCCAAGGCCTGGCTGTTAGTTACCTGTTCCTGATGTGTTGGTCTGTACCATGTTACTACTAAGCCAGATGCATGCTGTGGTTACATGCACTGTTGTTCCCCAATGGTGCACCATCCATAGTGTACACAGCTGTGCTGGTCTATACCATGTTGCTGCTAAGTCAGGTGCATGCTGTGGTTATATGTGCTGATGTTCTCCAATGGTTCACCATCCATATACAGTTGTGGTGTGTGAGTGAGTGAGTGAGTGAGTGTGTGTGTGTGTGTGTACACCAGTGGTGCGTGCCCCTGCACCCTATCCTTGCTCCTGGCTGTGAGGGTCTGCTACAGGTTCAGTGTCTTGTATATGCACACATGTGTGGGAGGAGGTTTAGTAGGGAGGCTAGGAAGCATTTTTTCATGGAGACGGTGCTGACTAGCTGGAATGTGCTGATGGAAGACGTGGCCTAGATAAAGATGGTGGGCAGATTCAAGAGATGCTGTGATTAACTAAAGGGGTAAGTAAGGGTCAGGATTAGGGCAGATTGAAAAATGGGAGGAATGGGAAAGGAGATGGGACGGGGTCAATAGCTCAAGCTGTGGATCCTGCAATACGAGCAGACTAGATAAACCAAATGGCCTTATTCTACTGACTTCTTCGTATGTTCTTTTGTTCATATGTGTGCTTTATGCCTGGTCTGCAGGGTGCTAGCTGGGTGCTCAGTATGCATAACTTCTGGGACCAGAACATGCATATTGCACTCTGATATGGTGCTGCAGTGGCTTGTACTATATATTCACATCTGGCCTGTCTTCCAGTGCTCTATCTCCCTTGCACGGCTGAATCTGTCTCTGTTGCAGCCAGGCACACTCCAGCCATGTGCTGTTCCTCACTGTTCAGGTACACACTGCTATCTTTGTTATGCTCCACACAGTACCATCACAGCTGCATAACCCTTTCCACCTGTGTATGGCATACCTCCCAATGTGCAATCAGATTGTACATCTGTTCTGCACTGTATGCCACTCTTGTAACTCTTGTCCTGTTTGCTGTGCTTGCTGAGTTCTGTGTCTTTTTTCCAGAGGTTCCTGAAGTGACACCAATCAGGTGGGTGCTGCTGAAAAGCAGAGGGTAGGGATGAGCTGCTGTGATGACAGGTCTGTCACCTGTGACTCGTGTGCCATTGCCTGGTGGCTGTGGAGGGTGCCATTAAGGAGGTCGTATGGGCAGTGTGGTAGTCAGCAGCTGCACTACCAATGCATGCTGGAGCAGAGGTCCAGCAGCAGCATGATCAACCAGAAGGCCAGTGAGGACCACTTTGCACTGTGCTAGGGGAGGTGACCATTCATGTACCATTTAAGGGTCAGTGTTTCTACCGAGGTGGTCAAAAAGATTTCTGTTGCTGGTGATGGGGATTAAGATCTCACCAGACACTTACATACACAAGTGAGATAAGTTAGGGGTGGTGGCAACAAAACTGTCATATGCATCAGATGGTGCAGCAGTTGGTAGTGCACAAAACACTATACACAGATCCTAAAGGCAGTACATGTAACATCCAAAAAAGGACACAAAGTGGTGAAAGATGCTAGCCTGCATAATGTCAATGTGGCATTGGCAAGTTATGGTATTTATAGGCATATGGCAAAATACTGTAACTCCCGTGAGGCTTACCATTAGAAGGTGACTATAGTCAGGAATTTTACACTGAGTGGGGAAAGTGTTATTGCAAGTTAAGAAAGGGGTAGAAGGCTGACACATGAGTGTAATACCTTTTCAGCAGAAAGAGGAGGGCTCTAGTCTGCAAGCTCTGGCTGAACAATTTCGGCTAGATGGGCCAGTGATGGTTGCATAGCCACATAAACTGAAGTATGGAGATAAACTTAGGTAATATATGTAAATTGATAAACCTGGGTAATGTATGTAAATTAAAAAGAAAAAGAAATGTTTGGCAAGGGCAGGTTATTTGTTTTGCTGGGGCCAAGGACAATTATTTATTTAGTTTTTGTTTATCATGTGGGTTCACTAGACAATCAGACACATATTTTCAGACACAACTTGGGACATTACAACAGATTTAAGACTAAACAATACAACTTAAACCAAAACATTAAACACATACATGATAGTGTTTCGAATATCACAGGTTAATAAACTTACAGCAACGTCATAAGATGACAAGAGTGCACTACATATCACTCAAGAGAAGTCAAAGGTTTTCAAGTAAGGTTCAATACAGTGTTAACATGAGAATATAAATTGCAGCAGGGTGTTATACAATTATGGCCAATCAAGAGCAAGAACATGAAATTGCACTAAGGATGAACCTTCCGTATCTGCTATTGAAGGCTTACATTGAAGCGCAGAGTCAAAGATCAGCTAGGAAAGAGTTTCAAAGTCCTGGGTCAAAGTTTGAGAATGCTACAGTAAGTAACCCAGTTTAGTGAATATTTTAGGGAGGGACAACACAGCGTGCTCTACAGATTTTAAAGGGTAGGCACCATAAACAGGCAGAAGAAGGGGAGTCATGAGTGGAAGGCAATTTGGTGTGCCTGATATTATAAGTGACACCACCCAGAGCGTAGTCATGCAGGGATCAGGGGATAGAAGCAAGTCTGAAGTAAAGTGATGAACATGACATTGGTGGCCCAGGCAAACCAACAGATCTTATTGTATATCATGTTCCATTTGTGTGAAGTGGATTTGGTGGAGAATAAAAAATTTGATGCCTCTTAATGAAGCTTGGGAAGAAGAATTCCATGGGCAATAGATCAGCAGGCTCTAGTGGTTAGGCTGAGGCTATTCTTAATGAGTGACCTAGTCTGGAATTTACAGTTCTGCAAACACCTGCAGCATACAACGAGAAATCAAGAGAAGTATCAAATATGACACCCAAGTAATTGAAGTATAAGACAATCACAAAGTAGGCTCTGTATTCCTCATGAGTGCTTGGGTTGGAAAGGCCTTGATTTAATGAAATCTGTGGTAAAACAGTAAAAAAATGAAAGGATGATGGTGACCTCTTTCAACACACAAGACTGAATTCATTGCTAATTTTCAGTGAGGGAACTTAATTACTCCTATAATGCTGATAATAATAAGGATGATGCTGTTGTATTTTGTGAGGGGTCCAATGTTAAAGAGATTAATATGAAGCTACAGTACATGGAGATTTTCATTGTTTACACAATTGGCTAATGTCAATTGGGTTAGAGAAAAAAACAACCTAAAACAATACCTGTTTCAAAGTCCCAAAAATGATAATGATTAGGCGTAAGGAAAAGCCCTTAAAGTAGTTAAAAATGTAAACTGTCTTAGTGTTGTGCTCGATAATTCAATAACCTTTGAACAACACATTCTCCAACTTAAGAATTCCATTCATCGAAGACTGGGCCTGCTACATAGGGTAGGGAAAATGTTTGTTCCAGAGTCTCATACACTACTGGCACTTGGTCTGCTCTTTTCTTTACTAGAATATAGGTAACTTAATGTACTCCTGTGTACATGAAAGGCTACTTAAGAAAGTCAGGGTTACCGCCAATAACATTTGCTGGTTCAACAAAGGCTTACCAAGACTCACACATCACTGTGTCCCTGGATGTCTTGTCCTTTTGTGACAAAATTAAATTGTGTTCCGCTGTATTCCTCCAGAAAGTACAGTAGTGATTGGACAAACTCCTTCAAGTCTCATTGCTCTATTTCATGCATCAATCAATCTAACAAACAGTTTTCAGGAAATGTTCACTTAGAAGATTTCCATTTAAAACATCCCATCCATGGTCAAAGGTTCTTTGTCTGCAGTGTCTTGACTTTTGTCAACTGTTTACCTCTTGATGTATTGTGTAATGTAAAACTTACAGATTTCAAAGACAAGTTAATTTTCTTTCTGCCATGAAGGTTTATATCCTCCACATCCATGGGTGGCTTATCAGCTTTGTCTGTACAATGGCCAAGTTAGCCATCACCTTGCCAAAGACTCACCTGTAGTCTGAGTACTCTTACATACCATTGCCTTGTGGCAGGAGTGGAGGGGGAGGTCATCCTCCCAACAGAACCTCAATCTAGTGCAGATGGCAAGTGAGCTCCCAGGTGGCAGTATGGACTTGGGACATGCAGGTAAGGCTTCAGAAAGCCCCTGACATAATTTCCTCTTTTCTGTCACTCCTTGCCATAGGAGCAGTGTGAGTGCATGGAGGTGCACATGCCCAGCATAGCCTCAGCCCCTCCCATTCTTGCTGCCCGCATTGCACTGCAATCAAGCTTTCAGGCTGACATGCCTCCCCCCACCGGTAGAGGAGAGCAATACTTCAGATGCACAATCCTCTCCCTCTCTGGTCTATCCCTGGCATCTCAAGTGATTTCCCAAACCAAGTTCACCAGTGTGACAAAAGGTAGGGCACCAGAGTCTCAGCCCTCTATGCCACTAGGCCACCTAGTAAATAATGTTTTAAAAGATTATGCTAATTGTTAATGCTATGGATAACATTTTACAGTTTTTGTAATTTGGTGGGTCTATAAATTTAACATGGTGCCTATTTGTCTTAGTATATTTGTTTAAATTTAGAAAATGGCAATTGAAATCCTAGTATCCTCATTGGCTATTAGGATTCCATAACCATGCATCTATTTTTTGATAGAGCCGTGTTAAAAACAAGTGCCAACAGCATGCCACAAAGGCAAACTGGCATCCTTGTGCCAGTTGCAAATTCAAAATCAATTAGATGCCATATTTTCTGCTCGCTAAGTGAATGACTGAGCAAGGCAGCACCCCCCTGAGAGAGAGATGTTACCTCACCCACACTCCCCATAGCCAAAGCATCACTTTTAAATAAAAAAAAAAACCTTTTTACAATAAAATACAAGCTTTTCAGACACTATTTAAAAAAAATGCCAAGAAATAAATGTTACTTCTTTGCAACGCTATTTCCCACATTTGGCCACACTGTTTTCCCTTTAAAGAAACAAACAAGAAAAACCTGCAAAAACAACTCAAATCTTTGTTTTATTTTAAACATCATTTTCTTGACCTGCCTAGTAGATTCTCAATCACACTCTGTCTCAAGGGACAGTGCACTTTAAAATTAGTGCAGGAAACTCGTGGCTTTGAAACTAGTGGACTCTCACACACATTTCAAAACCCAGTCGTAAATTAAGAGAAAGTTACCTCAGTTCACATGCACGTCACCAGTACATTCCTCTCTCCTGATTTGGTGCTAATAACAAGAAAGTAAATCCACTGTTGTGTGTGTGTGTGTGTGGGGGGGATTCAACGCAGCTGACAATCATAAGATAGCATGTCCACACTGAAAATAATTATTAATGAAACAGCAGCACCTTCAAGTGGTGATTCTAGCAGTTCAGGGACTACTTTACCTGAAAGTTTATGTTTAGTTGTTTTTTTATTTATTTTTATGCATATATTATTATGTTTATGTACTTTTTTTTAAATGTCACCTATGGGCCATTTTCTAAGAGCAATAATATTGTATTTATTTATTTATTTATTCATTCTCGGATTAAAATACCTCTGAGCACAGACAGCTCATTTACAAAGGTTCCACATCAGTGGGGAGGGGAGACAAAACATACAAAGGAGGTAAAAGTACAATGATTCCAAAACAGTAAAATAAAGTGAGCAAATATATATGTATCTACGCAGTTTTATAGTTCTAATAGGAGGAAAGCGTAGATGAGAGGTGGAAGGGTAAAGATGGGAGAAAGAAAGAAAGGTAGGAAGTGGCAACCATGGGCCTTGTCAAGCTGGTGTGGGGGGGTAGGGACAGAGGGTGAGGTGGGCAGGAGGGTAAGAAAGGTAGGAGGTGGCAGCCATAGGCCTTGTTAAACTGGTGTGGGAAGGGTAGGGGCGGGGGGTGAGGTGGACTGGGGGATAGCCAGGGGCCTTGTCAAAGTGTGAAAAGGGAGGTAGCCTCAGAATTATAGATATAACAGCAGAGATACAGGGTTATCCAGTTGTGAGGAGAAGATTGAATGTTAGCAGATGGAAGTCTCAGAAGAAGAAGTCACAAGAACTGTTGGCTGTGAGATTCTGGCATAACTTTAGTTTGAATGGTCCCAATTTAGGCAAGGTAGTTATATCACTATGAAGAGTGTTAAACCATTGAGGTGCTCTGTAGGCAAATTACCATTTCCCCTGGGCTGTCTGACATCTAGGAACATGGAGATGATGGCTGTTTGAGCGTCGCATATTCTGTGAACTACAATGGGGGCTCATCAGATTTGTTGTGCCTGGTGGCAGGAGGATGAGAATTGTTTTTTTGGCTAAAAGACAGGTTTGGTATTGGATGCTCTAGGAGAGCTGTAGCCAACCAGTCTCAGCGTAAAGATCACAGGTGTGGGTGAAACGTGTGGACCCCATTGGTAGTCTGCATGCCTTGTTCAGAGCAATGAATATCCTGCACAACGAAGACATGGGGGCTGCTCCATAGATTACAAGACCATAGTCTACAATGGTAATACCCTTCCGGGTAGGTGGTATTTGGCAATACCAGACATTCAAGGGGCTATAAGGCCCTTTGTCTGTGGTGTTGGGCTTCATTATGCCCCTGGGCTGTCTGATATTGTCCCAAACTGTGCACCCTCTCTGGTATTATTGCTTATGTATTTATTTTTTCTGGTCAGTGTGAAAATGGGCTTTTGCTCATCAAATAAGCAGGGTAAAAAAAATGAAATGAAATAAATGCAATGAATGAATGAATCCCCATACAGATCGATAACATTAATTATTGTACACTTACACTTAAACATCAAGATGAAAACTGGATAGTAAAGCAAAACCCTTTAATGATTTATTACTGTACTGCTTGGCACTGAGCACAGAACAGATTGACAAAATAACATTGCAGAGACAATTAAACTTGCTCTTATTGTTTCCATTCTATCTTTTAGTATTATAAGGCACTTGGGGAAGCCATCATTAGAATGGTGAGCAAGGGGGTGGTGCTGCTAGGTGGTGACATTAATCTGCCCAACATGAAAGGGAGCCTTCCAGCAGCAGCAGCATCTGCAAGGAGTGGGGCCATACATGACTCCCTACAATGTGCTTTTCTCAGGCAGCTAGTCAAAGTACCCACTAGGTACTGGGCAGTGCTGGACAGGGTGCATACAATCAGGGACAACATTGGCAATATCACAGTGAGCTGTTCCCTAGGTACTAGTGATCACCATGCATGTGGTTTAACATAAAGACAGGAACAGAGGTAAACCACATGAGGACAAGGGTTCTGGAATTTAGAAGGTAAGATTTTAAAGATGTGGAGATGGCCTCAGAAACTGCCTCAAAAGGCAGGATTACCATGGAAGGATAGAGGCACAGTGGGGAAAAATAAGAGAGGGCATAATCAAAGCAACCAACCTCTATGTGAAGAAAGTGACTTAAATTAGAATGAAACAGAGATCATTATGGTTCTCTGAGGAAGTGGAAAATGTGGTGAAGGGAAAAAGGCAGGGATCAACAAATTTTAAAATCTCATGCTAGTCCAGGACAAGTGGCCTTGACAAAAATGGTAGTCCTCGAGTTCCGAGTGGTAGTCCAGTACATTTCAATTGAAATATTCAACCGACTTCACAGAAATAAGTTAAATGGTGTGGCTGTGTGGCAGGGATTATATATTGTACTATTTATTTCATAGGATGGATGGAGAGATGTAGAAGAACTTCTTAAATCAGGAAAAACAATATTTTCATATATTTGTTTGTTAATACAGGCCAGGGTAGTACAGGCCGGACACTAAGGCACCCCAGGCAGAAGTCTGTATTAGAAGAGATTGTAGAAATGTTACAGAATTAGTTAATGACAAGCCAAAACCAGCTAGGCCGTTGGTTGAGAAGAACATGAAATGGTGATTAAGGGCTAGGCCAGGAAGAAGATGATGGGGCACTGGGAGCAGGAGTACTAGCATCAAGAAGATCATCAGCAGCAGAAGCAGCTAAACCAGAAGATAATGTATCAGCAGCAACAGCATGCCCACGAACATGTCGAGTGCCTGGATCAGAGAGCAGCCAGTGGTTAATTGCTGGATCCGGATCAAAGTCATGCAGTTCAGGACCTTCTACTGCTATCTGCGGAGAGACTGTAGTGAATCACCAGCCAGCCTTGTCCTGATTTTGTTTTGATTAGGTTCTGAACAGAAAAAACTCTCTCATTTTGCAGTCGATACACTCATTGCCATGAGTATTTCAACTAGGTCAAGAATGTGTATAATCTGGGGTGGTTTTCTTTTAGTAATCTGGTATATACCTGCAAATAGGGTTTTTCAATGGCAGATTTCAATATTGTTTTAAATACAGCACACTCTGACTTTATATGTTCCTGCTGCTCCTCCGTGAAAAGTGAAAATATTCTGCCAGGTTTGCAAGTTCAAGTCAAAACACCGCTAGTTGGTCTCTTGGCAGATCAAACTGCTTAAAATCTAAACACTTGAACCATTGAGAGGCACCTCTGAAAATTTTAAATCTGTTGTCAATATACATTATTGCTGCATCTATTAAAGTCTGCAGTTGTCCATCTGTCACAAATTGATTTCTGGGCAGTTGCCTCTGAATGGAAATTAACAGTCTTCTCCTCCCCTCCCTCTTTGTCACAACATATTCCATACATTTCTTTTCTGGTTTGTAATGGCTGAGGAAAGCTGCCATGTATTGCCCTGGCATGGTTTTAGTTCCATAAGTTGGAGTAGGCAGGTCTCAACAAGCTGTGGAACTTCCAGTATTACTATGTCATCTCGTTGAAACTGCAGTGACAGGTTTTTAGTATTGGCAGGAAATCTTGCAGTATATGGATAGCTTTTACAAACTGCACACTCTGTGTTTCTTTTAAGAGGCCCTTTGTTTTGAACTTTCATCACCACCAGCAGTCAAAGATGCATGTAGGTGTTGTACAACAGATAGGTAGGTTAACCTGAACTGCATGTACCGAACATGACCTACTGGCAAGCCATCTCACTTGTTTAATTGCAGTAAAGTGTGCCAGATCAGTATCCATCACGTTAGCAATTTCTTGGAGCTCTCTCATTTTTTTGGGACTATAGTGATAAAATTTAAATATTCCCTTGAAAGTACTTTCCAGCTTTGATACAATTGGATTTTTTTTAACACATCGAGAACTGCCAGCTCTAGCTTATGGGCAACACAGTGCATCACAATTATTTGAGGACAGCAGTGTTCCCGCAACTTTGCTATGGTTCCTCCTCTTTAGCCCATCATGACACTGGCCCCATCAAAATTTGCTGAAATAAGAAGTGGTCCTGGATTGTTAACATTTTGTAGGTTACTGAGAGGAAGATTTACTGACTCCAATGCAGTTGATATTGCATGGAATACACCTTCTGCATGTGCATGTTCCAGTGGCACAGCTTGCATAAGCAATGTATGCACCTGTTTTGAATTAGGTTTAACAAACCTTAAGAAAACATTTTCCCACTCAGTTATAATGTAATCAGTACTGCCGTCAGCAAGAACTGTCACATACTTAACATTAGCAAGAGTCTGCATCTGGGTTCTGGATATAACTGCTGAAATAACACTGCAAAAGTCCCTGGCTCGCTTATCGTTAGTATAATTAGAACCTAGCTTAATGCCATTTTTTTCCTGTAATTCACAGATCCACTCCTTGTCTGAGAAAGGGCGAAGATTTTTAGCTATGGAATACACTGTGTTAAACAGGCATCTCATCTTTGCTTTTGTGGCCTCTTCCAACTGTGCAAAGTCTTGGTAAAGTGGTGACTCACTAAGCTCACAACATACTGCTCGTTGGCCACTTTCCAGAATATGTTGGTTCTGGCATAGCACATGTGGATTGGATATTTCATGTGCACGTAGTGACTCAATGTGAAAGTTGTTAGAGCCTGTGGCAATGACATTTGTTTTTTTTGAAAATGCTGGAGTTGCAATAGTGGGATACTTTTCACATAGTGTGCAGTACATAAGCCCCTTTTTATCATCGTATCTCAACCATTTATAAGTGGACAACCAATGACACTGAAATAGTCTGGCCCTTTTTTCTTGGTCATATTTCTTGTCTTTACTACTCCCAATTGCCACCTCATTATCAAGCAGTAAACTACGTTTCTTAGCAAGTGACACAGGGGCTTTTTGAGATAAGGCTACTACGGCTTCTCTGTTTACATCAAGTACCTGGTCAGCAGTTATATCCAGAACCACAGATGCAGATTCAGTTTCATGACTTTTATCTGTGGAAAGAGTACTTGTACTAGTACTAGAGAGACAAGAGACTTTGTTGTTTGGCTTTGTTCGTTTGCATATTGTCCATATAAATTAGGTGGTCACTTTTTTTAAGGACTAATGGAACCAATAATAATAAACTTATTTTAAACACTGGTGTCTGTGTGTCCTTTTTCACTGGTGCTTAGTGTGGGCTCATGGGCTGGGTCATCAGGGGACAGATATATACACTGCAATTTGTCTTTGTCTTGTCCTGTAACAAGTCAGGCAGCTGGCTGCAGAACAATCTCCACACAATCACTCTCCTCTCTCCAAGCACAGCCCAAGCCCACTCCCGCAGTTAGGCTCCCTTATTTTATTTTACTGTTACTTACACTTATATAAATTTTTGCACTATCTTTCTCTTTTTGTTTCTTGGGTACTTCAAGCCAAAAGCCAACCAACCAGCTGCAGGACACTGGGTCCTTCACTCCTTTTCACAAAATCTCTCCCAACAGCCCAACCAAGCCCATAGCATAGCCACACTCTACACACAGTTTGAGTTACAAGCTTATTTTTTCTAAGTTCTTACTATACTATCTTTTTTTTTTACTAACTTTCTCAAGTCAGTCCTTCGCCCGCCTCTCTCCAAGCTCCTCCTTCACTCCTTTACGCACAATCTCTATATCTGTGCTTTCCTCTCCCAACAGCCCACCAGCCTCTTCTCTTATTTTCTTTCTTTTTTTTAGCTTTCTTTTATTATTTTATTTTTTCTTTGTTTATGCAGCTAGTAGTCAAATAAACTGCTGTTTTTACTGGTGGGCAACACAAAGTTCCTCGCCCACAGTAGTAGTCCCCTGCCCTTGCTTTCTTCCTTTTCATTTTCTGTAGTCAGTGACACTTTATGCTGCTGCTAGTTCTCAGTTGTCAGGGGACCCGGGTTACCTCCCTTCTTCCACCCTGCTACACAGACAGCAGACAGTACCAGACAGTCCCCCCTCCCATGTTTCTGTTTTTTTCCTTTTCTCCTTGTTTGAATTATTTTTTTTTTTTATTTAGTTGTTTAACCAGGTATAGCACACTAAGCTGAAAGCTTTTTTGCAGGAGTGACCTGTGAGCACAAGGAGGCTAAGTGACTTGCTCAGGCAGTATGCAAGTGGAAGCTGTGGATTTCAAACCCAGGTCTGGTCTGCTGGATGTCACCAGATTTGCATCTCATAGCCTTAGACCACTACACTATACTGCCTACTTAATTTATTTTATATGCTCCTTAGTGTGCTTTCACCCTGTTATGCCCAGTTCTGTTACAAGCCCAACCTAACCCTTCTCAATATTTTATTTACCCTGCCTACACACTTCTTATTTACTCAGATTACTCTCGTCTTCATTAATTTTGCACTTTTGGCAAACTGGCACAGCACACGGCAGGTAAATTTGCTTGTCTGCTGCACTAGTGCACTTGTGTGCAGTTATCAGTGCTCAGCCATGTTGCCCCCGCTCCTTAGTCCTCCTAGCTCCTGCATTCCTCCTCCCCGCTCTTTGATCTCACCAACCCTCCCTCCCTCCTTAATTCAGTTTAAATATTTGTTTTCCCGAGTAGTCCATGCCACACACACAAAGTAAGGCAGCACTGGTCGCACTCGCACTCCCCACTCCCCGATATCCACAACAACAGACTGTTTAATTTGTGTTATCCTCTAGCCTCCACCAACAGACAGTGAATGAGGAGCTCTAACACAATGCACGTCTTTGCTCTTGTCTCCACTACGCGCCAAATCACCGCTGCAGCCAATGGGCATTCTTGGTATCACTTACAGTTCAAGATTGTACTTCTTCATTTGGCCCCATGCCTGCCAGTCCGACAGCTTGCTCCTCCTCCATTTCCTCCAATGAGACACTGCTTGCGCTCGCTCCTGATGCCACTTCCCTAGGCTGAGGCAAGCTCACACACTCACCGCTCGTTCCCGAGAAGTAGGTGCACTGTTCGGTAGGTCAGATGACCACCGGGAGGGACAGCTGAAGCAGTGAGCACCCTACTGGCGGAAGGTAGAACTGCAGCAACAAATAGTTTTAAATCAGTGCTAGCCCGTGGACAAGTGGCACAACAGAAAGTTTTTGTCCCTGCACTGTAACTGGTAGTCTGGGAAGTCGGGCAATAGGATTTGTCGAACCCTGGAAAAAGGGTGTCTTTCAAGTGGTATACTTTTATGATCGCATAGGGATCAGGGCTTCTGGTGGCTGCTGGGGCCGTTTCTTCAGTTTTGTCCAGCAGGCATTGTAGCTGGAAGGGGAGTCGGTGACCAGCACAGGAGTGCAGACTGGGCAATGATCCAAATGGTTTCTGCTGACGATTGTTCCTGAGGGCAGAAGTAAGGGAACGCTGCACAACAGGTTCAGCCGCATAGATTGCTTTAATTGATTTTTGTTTTTTCCTTCTGTGTTATTGCCTTTGGGAGACTGTGGGTGTAATAGAGTGAACTGTACACCTAAGGGGCTGAACGTTCAGCTGAGGCACAGTGAGCTGATTGTTTTTATTATTTTTTTCAATAATTTACAGGTGCATTAGAGGCATCTTCGCCATCCCTCCCCCACCCCAGCTTCCCAAGGGTACTCTATATTTCAAGAGTGACCACATGGACCAGGGTGAGGCTTCCTGTGTGGTGGCAGGAAAGGTAGGAGTGTCCAGTGCATTACTTCAAATCATTATATCAGCAATTTACACATGCTTTACCACTAATTTGCAGCTGTGAGTGCTAGTGGGGACACACCCCCAGGGTTTACCAAAACAGGGTGGTAGAGTAAGGAAAATATAGAGAAAGGAGGGACCTGGAGAAGGGCAGGGGGGTGGGGAATGGGTGGCAGTGGCAGACCAGAAGGGGATCCAGGTTGCGTGGTAGGCTGTAATGGGTGTGGGGAAGCCATCTTTTTAGGGATTGCTTGGAGGGTAGGGGGGGTATGGTGTGTAGACAGATGGGGCAACTAGGGAAACAGGTTGACAGGCTGAGAAGTGAACTGCATAGGTGGGGAGGATAGAGCAGTGGAGAAACAACAGGGGCCAAGGGACAGAAGGACCTACACAGTAGACATGCAAGGCAAACAAGGCAAGCTACAAAGTGAGAACAGTCAGAGGGCAGACCATACAACCTCTAAGGAGCAGCTGGGACAGGAGTTTGAGGATTGGAGGGAGGTCATGATAAGTGGAAGGAGGAGCAAGGGAGAAGAGCATAGGTGGAAGATGCATGGAGGGGGGAGGGGGAAGCTTGAGATAAAGGGAGGGAGTATAACAACAGGTTTGCAGTCCTAGCAAGCCTGGAGCAACATGAAGGGAGTAGGCCAGTCACAGGGATAACAGGGGAACAGGATAGAAGTGTTGGTGGGGGAGCTAGTAGGGTGGCTAGGAGTGGGGCCTACTCAGGAGAGGGTAATGAGGGTAGTAGTAGTAGAAGAGGGGTGGCAGAGTGGGGGGCTCAGAAGATTTAGGGAAGTGTGGGGAGACAAGTGAATGGTACAGTAAGAACAGGATGGAACACAGGCAGGACAGAAGCACTAAGAGGGAGAAGAGAGGGGAGGGTCGAAATTAAAGGAAGGGAAAAGATCAAGGGAGGCACTAGTGTACAGTGGCAAGGAGAGTAATATTAAAGAGCCGATGAGGCATGAATCAGGAAGGGGGAGGGGATGCAGGAGGGGAATGGTAGGGGCAAGGACACAGCTAACACAGACAGAAGCAGAGGGGACCAAGGGGATCTAGGGCAAGGGTAAAGCAGGGACCAAGGTCAGCAGAGGAGCCCTAGGGGATGGAGTCAGGTGTGGTAGAAGAGGGAAATATTCAGAGGAATGGGCTGTACCAGGGAGGTGGGCAGGATAAAGAGGGGAGAGTCGTCATACTGGGGTATTCCTTTGTAAAAGGTGTAAGATGGGGAGGCAGAGGAGCCAGAAAGAGCCACATATGGGTGGAGTGTATGCTGGGCATGACAGCAGACAAGGTGGAGCAGCATATTATGAGGTGTGTGGGGAGGGTAGAGGGGAAGCCTCATATCGTGGTGCACCTGGGCAATAATGGCCTGGAGGGAAATTGGTTAGAAGTGCAGCAGAGATTCAAGGATGTAGGAATGTTGTGCAGGAGTGAGGGGAGGACAGTGTCTTTCTCTGAGGTTCTCCCAGTACCAAGGGCTAGCATGGTCAGGAAACTAAGAATCTCAGCATTCAATACATGGCTGGGAACATGGTGTGAGGACATGGGATATGGGCTGGTGGGGGGATAGGGCAGCACATGGGAGAACCAGGACCTGTATGCAATGGATAGGCTGTACTATCCTCATGTTAGTGCAGGCAAGATGGCGGCCATGCTGGGCTAGCTGCTGCACTGTGTTTTTTCTTTGTTGGTTTGAGCTCTTTTAATGTGTTTATTTTATTTTATTTGTTTTTATCTTATTTTTCGTTGGTCGCTGATTGTACCATTATTTGACAATCGCTGATTGTACCCTTATCCAATGATTTTTATAGGTTTAACAACCTAACAGTTTTTAGAGATCCTCCATGGCTGGATTAAATAGGTGGAAGCATTCCCTGAACTGGATGAGCAATAAGGGCTTTATTCTTTTTTTTTTTTATACTTCATCTTTATTGAAAGTATTTTCAGATTAATACATATCTGTATCCAGATCTTTGCATAAACAATATACGTGACATTTAGAGAATCATATATTTGGGAATTCCATTGTACAGCATAGTGGATGCTCCCAGTATTTCTTATAATGTACAATGCATTTTAACCAAAACTGCGAGTAGTCACTTTAAAAACTTAAAATCAAATGATAATATCATTAGTGAATAAAGCTTATGGAATCTATATCATATGTTCCCTATTACATTAAGTAATAATTTGACTTTTATAGTTAAGTACTAAGAAGTCTTGGAAGTGGTTAAAAACAAAAGTATAAAAAAAAAATCTGTGGCTCTAAAAAAAATTACAAATTGCATATTTGAGGAAAAATAAAAATAAAAGAAAAGCCTCATTTCAGTTTATCCTAGGTCTACTTATCCATATTGCCAATAGAATTTAATATACATAGTGCATAAATACCTCTTTATCCAGGACCCATCACCCATTAGGGTGGGCGGGACAAGAAGCAAAAAAGGAAAAACAACAGCTCCTTATTTTTTTTTCCCTCATTCCCCCTCTCTTTTTTCCTTTCTTTTTCCCTTCTCTTTCTCCTCTGATCTGTTGTCACAGTACTTAATACCATTAGGGTGTTAAACTCATAAAGGACTAAATCTGTTCTTTTTCTAATCCCTTTCTCCCTTATGTCCCCTAAATAAGCACCTCCCATCTAGTCCACCTGTTTATGAATTGTGGGGTCTTAAGAGCAAGAGAAAAAGTTATTCTTCCAAAAGTTTTTCTTCCACTCACTCTCAGTGGGGGGGTGTGTGGGACAACCATTTCTTAGTAATTGCCTTACTGGCCGCCGCAACTAGGATGTTCCAGAGATATTGGGCTTCTCGCCCCCTTATCTCCAAGGGATATAGGCCAAGGATCAGATGCTTTGGCCCCAAGGGAGTCGTGATATTGCAGTTGTTGTTGTATGTTACTCCAGTAATGGTAGAGTATAGGACAATGCCAGAAAATATTGGCTTGTGAGGCCGAGGTGGCCCCGTACTTTGGCCAACAAGCAGATATAGCTTCGGGACTCCATTTAACCACTTGTTCAGGTGCTCGAAAATATCTACTTCTAAGTTTCCATAAAAACTCATGCCAACCAGGGGATGAAGAGGAATTCCATGTATTTTCCACTGACTGCAACCACCGTGTCTCACTTAAACTTACCCCAAGTCCCTTTCCCACTTCTCTTTAATATATGTTATTAAATGTTGTGAATCAATAAGGTAGTTTTTATATAGCAAGGAAAGAGACCTCCCTCCATTCTCCGTAGCCCAGATCTGTTCAAATACTGTCAGCTGTATGGAATCCTGAGAATTTAATGAAGATTTTCAAAGTTGTTTCATCATGTAATCCCTAAGCTGATAATAAAATAGGAGACCCCCCTGTCCCCAGTGGAATTTTCCCTACAGTTCCTCAAATGATAGTACCTGCTCTCCTTTCATCAATTGCCAGGGTGCTCGACAACCTTGCTCCTCTTGAAGTTTATACCAAGGGTCCTGGTGAGCCACTATATATTGCGAACTAAGTGACCATGCTCAGTACTTCCAGAGGTATACCCTAGTGGCCCCTCTAACAGAGCCCCTTTTACATCCCTCGAGAGCAGCTTCTGTGCCCAAAAATAAGGGGGGGGGGAGTCATATACTGGAGCATTCTGGGCAAATAGCTGAGTCACTAACGAAGGAGAGTGGGGGATAGCCAGATCAATAGATTTCCAGTGGGCTAGGTATCTCTGGTGTTGCAGCAGGAGGGTTACCCTGGTCTGAGCCACCACCCAATACCCCTCCAGGCACGGCACACCATAACCTCCCTCCTCCCTTGGGAGAACAAGGGTTTGTTTCCTAATTCTGGGATGTTTTCCCAGCCAAACAAATTTTAAAATAATATTTTGCCATGTGTCTAATTTTCCTTTAGAAATCCAGCAGGGGACACACTGGAATAGGAAAAGGAATCTAGGTAAGAGATTAATTTTAGTGGTTTGGACTCTTGAGTGAAACGGGAGTGGTAATAAGGACCATCTCTCAATATCCACTTGTATTTGTTTTATCAGTGGTGGGTAATTCAATTGGTACAGAAACAAATTATTAGGTGATAATTGTATGCTTAGATATTTCATGGCAGGGAGGTCCCATTTCAGGGGATATCTATCCCTGAGGGCCTGTGTTGGCTCATAGTTAAAGGTGATTGTCTCCATTTTATGGGTATCCAAGGAGTATCCAGATAACTCCAAAAATTCTTTTAGATGCTGAAAAAGGTATGGAATGGACGTTTCAGGTTCTGTAACATAAAGCAATTTATCATCTGCATATAAAGCTAGTTTGTGTTCTTCTTCGCCTGTTCAAACCCCCTTTATATGCAGATTTTCTCTGGTACTTTGGGCTAAGGTTTCTAGGTATAGTGCAAACAGAATAGGGGACATGGGACACCCCTGTCTTGTACCTCTGCTCAATTTGAAAGAGGAAGAAGTGTGGCCATTTGCTCTAATGGATCCTATTGGTGATTTACTGTATATATTTTGAAAATGGTATTGATGAATTGAGCGGGGAAACCAAAATTAACTAACACTGCCTGAAGAAAGGCCCAAGAGACTTTATCAAAAGCCTTTTCAGCATCTAAACTTAATAGGATAGAGGGTTGATGAGTAAAATTTAAATAATCAATCAAATGGGTGGTTTGCCGGAGGTTATCCTGAGCTTGATGGTTTGAAATAAATCCAGTTTGGTCCAAATGAATCAGTTGGGGCACCAGTTTCTGTAACCGCCTAGTAAGAACTGACATAAAAAGTTTATAGTCAGTATTTAAGATAGAAATAGGATGGTAAGAGGGATAAAGTGTAGGATTTTTTCCTTGTTTTGGGATAACTGAAATGATAGCCTGCTCCCAGGAATTTGGGGGGGACCCTGTATCTTGCATTACCTCATTAAAGACACTTATCAACAATGGAACCAACTGATCTTTGAAGTGTTTATAAAACTCTCCCGGAAGTCCATCTGTACGCGGGCATTTGACTGTTTTCAGGTTCGAGAGTACCCCTTGCAGTTCCGAATTGGAGATGGGGGCTGTCAGTCCCGCTTTTTCCTGTGGGGAGAGGGACAGCAAAGAGAGCCATTTCAAAAAATCTTCCACTTTACTATCTTGTGGAGGTGGGTATGGGACAGTATATAGTGAGGTATAGAAATCTCTAAAGGCCAAAACAATATCCGAGGTCTGACTCAGTCTTTGTTTAGTAACTGGGTGTACCAAGGTAAGGATCAATGCCCTTGCTCTTTGAGATCGTAGCCGTGCCGCCAGTAAGCCAACAGATCTAGGGCCACCCTCAAAATATTTCTGCCTAAGAAAAAGAACCTTCTGCTCTACCTGATAATCTAAAAGCTTGTTAAGTTCTGTTTTGAGCTGAACAAGTTTTTTATTTGTTGCCACCACATATTTAATTTTAAGTTGTGTTTCACAAGAATCTATTTCTTTTTTCAGTGCAGCCTTTCTAGTTTCCCTCTGCCTCTTCTTATAAGCTGAGATGGAAATAAATTTGCCTGAACTATGGCTTTTATGGTATCCCACAGCAATGGAGCTGGCATCTCTGGGGAGGTGTTTTCAG
Source organism: Neoceratodus forsteri (assembly GCA_016271365.2). Lineage (NCBI taxonomy): Eukaryota > Metazoa > Chordata > Ceratodontiformes > Ceratodontidae > Neoceratodus > Neoceratodus forsteri. The sequence goes on from CM057458.1 coordinate 897,836,020, forward strand.
CCACCACTTGCTTTATACTTTCTATGATTATCTTCTTCACCTCTGGGTCCTGAAGTAGAGACGTATTAAGTCTCCAAAAAGTTCTTTTAATGAAATCTCCAAGGTGAAGCTGACAGAAAATCAGAGCATGGTCTGACAAAGCTCTATCCCCAATCCAGCTATCCTTCACCTGTCCAACTGTTTCTATGAGAAGTAGAAAGTAGTCCAGCCAGGAATGTGATTGATGGGGGCCGAGAAAAAAGTGTAATTTCTTTGCGTTCCATGTGAGACTCTCCACACATCGACATAGCCTAGTTCTGAGAAGAGTTTAGCAACCTTTTTTGTAAGGGACTGATTATGGTGAGCCACTGCAGAGGAAGAGTCCAATGCTGGGTTAAGAACCAAGCTGAGGTCACCTCCAATAATCACCTCCCCCTCCACCCTTTCCTGTAGCTTTAAGAAAATCCATCTGTACACTTGAAAATCTGACCCAGGTGGCACATAAATGGAAGCAAGGGTCAGGATCCATCCACAATAATGGCCTTTGAGAAAAGCAAAATGACCCTCCCCATCTACCATCTGTGCTGTCTGCTCAAAGGGGATTTTAGTAGTGATGAGCACAGCTGCCCCTCTCCTTCACTCGCTCCTATATGTTGTGCATGCCGCAGCACAAAACCCCATTTTCGCTAATTTTTGATGCTCCTGTGAAGAAAGGCGCATCTCCTGCAGTAAAAGGAAATCAGCACCTGTCTTTTTAAGGAATGATAATATTTTGCTACGCGTAACAGGGTTGGTTAAGACGTTTACATTAAATGAGCAAAAGGTTGAGGGCTTAGCCGCCATGTCTGTGCAGTAAGGAGGATTCCTCCTGCACAGTGCCCTGTATATAACAGTTTCTCCAAGGAAGACTCTAAAGTTAACACCCAAAAAATAACAAATTAGTTCAGTACTGTACTTAGAGAAGGATTACCAAAGTGGATAGCAAGAAAAGAGGCCAAAAAAAAATAACAAATAAAAAAACTGAACGGTAGAACTAGGAAAGACAAGGAGAGAATCTATATTAGGTCTACACCTATAGCTATTACAACAATATTGAAGTTAAAAACTCCAAACAACAAACAACACTAGAAATGCCCTATAATAGAGCTTGGCTTCCAAGGTGGGGGGGGTCCAAAAAAAAACTTAGGATCCCTTATCCTCCCCCTAGTATATAGGTGTAGCAGACTACAGGGGAGGGATAGAAGAGGATGTCACCCTTAATCTACAGGTCTTCTTCAACAGAAGTCTCCAGAGGAGAGATTTGTAAAGAATAGAATAAAATTGCCACGTGCCTACTCGAGCAGTAGGTAGATATGTAAGAGGAGAGTATTTAATATTACCATTTCTCCCCAGGGCACTATTTAATATTAACTTAACATATTTGCTTAAACAGAAAGGGGTTCTTCCCCATCTACGTGTATTACAACTTAGAAGAAGATCAAACACACTAGTTAAGTATATAGAACTTGCAGTTATAATTCAGGTTCCTGATTTTAGGGTAACTGACTGTAGACACCATCATACTTGATAATTACTGTTGGTTAGATGTAAAGATAATAAAAGAATCCTGTGTACTCAGAACATTATGTTTTAAAATAACCATTTTAAGATAATTAAGTACCTCATCTACAAAGACTTTTCCTCAGTCTCTGATTGTTCTGAGAGTTCTGACCCAAAAGGAGAAATACAAACCGAACGAAGGAGTGCCTGTTTCACTTTCTACCCCAGAGTTTTCGGTACAGTTCTACCTCACTGTAAGGTGGTAAAAATCGAAAGAGTATTGCAGGGACTCCGTGTCTACAGAGTGTCCATGTCTCCTTCAACTACCTGGAGATGAGTCTTCTATCACTAGCCCTGTTGATCTCGTAGCTCGTAGTTGCTCCATGGCTTCTAGTGCCTTTCTCAGCGGTGGGACACCTCTGCATCTATTTGCAGTAAAAGGCCATATCAGGGATCAATTACTTTGTTTCAGCAGGTGATCTGTCTCAGTCGCAGGGACAGGAATTCCTTTTTCCCGCATGCTTTCCAAGACCTTCCTTGGATTAAGGTAAAGTTGAGGGCCCTCCTCCCAGTGCACAAGGAGCTTAGCTGGAAATGGGGTCTGGTACTTAATGCCTTTTGCTTGAAGTACCTTGAGAATTGGAATGTATAGTTGTCTGGTTTGTTGTACTTCGAGTGCATAGTCGTGGTCCAAGGAGATCCTGGACGTTAGGTATGTCAGCTCTTTTTTGGCCCACACTTTCCAAAGGATGTCCGGTTTAATTTTAAAGCAATTGAGTTTAAATACTATAGAGCGAGGGTGGGCATCTGCCCTAGCAGGCTTGGGGCCTAACGAACGATAGGCCCTTTCAACAGAGACAGCATACTTCGGTGGCAAGTCTAGTATATCTTTTAGCAAGTTTTCGATGAACACTGTCATAGAAGGTTCCTCTGCACCCTCAGGCAATCCATACAATCTTTGATTACTATGTCTCAACTGACCCTCCAAATCAATGCATTTATTTTGGACAGCTGCCGGATGTTGGACCAGAGCTTCCACCACAGTTGTGAGATATTTATTATTTTCTTCTGTCTCTTTTATTTTCTCCTCCACTTTTTGTACCTTGGTTTCGATACATGAGATCTGTTGTGCCAAGGATTTAAATTATTTTGTGGTGTCAGCTCGGGAATCTCTGATTTCCTTAAGGATGGTCTCGTATTTTGTACACGAGAGGAGATCCACCTTGGCCTCAGTGTCATAGCCCGAGCCCCGTGTGCTGCTTCGAGAATGGCTTCTACTGCGCCCAGAGCTAGATGGGGGCATTACACCTCTTTCATCCCTTTTTGTCAGGGTTCTGAGTGATGAGGATGGTCCTCTATCTCTTTTTTGACCTTCTTTTGACATTCTGATTGTTTTTAATCAGTAGATGCAGGAGAAATTATCCCTGGGGAATGGAGGCTCACTCTTAAGCTGCTTTCTGCTCCGTGGCGGAACCCAAAGTCAGGGGCTTTATTCTTTGCGGTGAACATTCTTCAGTGGAGCCAAAGTGGGCTCTGAATATTTGTGCACTGGATTGTGATTAGCCTGTACTATCACTGGGAGACTGGATTACAAGTAGTATAGTAGAGACTGGCATGGATAAGATTTCTGGAGAATCGTGAGAGAGGAGCCTGGATTCGTTGGTTCCCTGGTGTGGAGGAGATTGCTGGAGAGTCGGGAGAGAGGAGCCTGGATCTGCTGACTGGCTCCTTGAAGTGGTCTACTGACAGTTTTGTTATTATCTAATCCTCTTGTACTGGGACCTGGACTTGGGACTATCTGGGACTTTTTGAGGTTACGTGACTTTTGGGGTAAGCCATCGGAGGCGGCCACTGTTCTGGTTGGGCTCGGGGTGGGTGACGCTGGTTTTGGGCCTGCTGAAGGGCAGATGTGAATTACTGTGTCTCCTAGGCTCACTGGGGAGTTCTGCTGGTGAGTGGATACTGTGCCAGGGGGCCATTGCTATGGACCTGACAGGGGGCAATGACCTCTTGGAGAGGTGGTTATTTTCCCCTCACGTTGCTGATCTTCGACTTACCAGTGTTTCTTAATTTGGAATCATCATTATTAGTGCTACCAACCTTCAGCATCCCTGAGAACGCTGCTTACACTTTACTGGTCTGTAATTCTATTTTTTACTGTATTTCCTCTCAGAATCTTGCTGAGAGCAGTCTTAGAGTGAGAATCTTGGTTTTGGCCAAGGGAAGAGAGAGATTCCTGTCCTTTCAATAAAACATTTAAAGTTGTCTGCCCGGATTTTCCCGGATTTATTAATGAGATGTGCTGGACTGCTGATACTGCACTGAAGTTAAGTAATCCCGAATTGTGAGAGGATTTGCATGGATTGAATATGGACTGGGAATCTCTGTAGGACTTAAATTTGGATTGATGTTTTAAATCATTTGTTGATTTATTTTGATGATGGAGTTATACTGTTTATTTTAGTGATTAGTACTTGTGTGTCGTTTATAAGTTGGATAGTGATTGTGTTGAATGAATAGTTGACTGGACCTTTCTGTGTGTTGTGTGAGAGACACCTCGCTGAAGCTGAGTGTATATGTGTGGTGACGGTAATTGTAGTGTGGTATTTTGGTTGTAAAATTCTTTTATTTTATTTATTTTATTATTATTAATTAAGATGTGTTCGGAGGGTGTTAAGATGGTCAGGCATTATTCTCCTACTATGCTCCAGGATCTACACCCCTTTGACTGTCCCCCACTATCAGTTACCTATTACACTGGGGATAGTGAGGAGATGACTGAAGGGAATGTGGACTGGGCATAGTGGGAGAATGGAGATGGATGGGCGAATAGAGGTAGTGGGGACTAGGAGATGCCCCAAGGTGAAATGGGGTCAGTAAGGGGTCTCCCCTACTTGATTTCCATACCCAAGGGCTCCTGGGATCTTCCTTGATAACCCATCCAACCCGGGCAGTGTTGTGTAATGCCAAATCGATTAAGAACAAGATGGCTATTATAGCTGATCTTGTTGGAACATCTGATCTGACATGCATCACTGAGACCTGGCTGGTTGAGAATGCAAGCCCTATTTTGGCATCTGCTGTTCCAGTTGGGTTCTCGGTGATACACCACCCGAGATTGGTTTGTAGGCGTGGGGTTTTGTCATTTTGTTTAAAATGGAGCTGGGTCTTGTGGATGTGCCAGTGGGATGCACTCGATCTTTTGAGTGTATTTTGGGAGCAGGTGTAGAGTTCAGTATACTCCTCATCTACTGTCCACCTGGGGATGGTGGAGAATTCCTGAAGGAGTTTGCTGACTTCATTGTCAACGTGACATTGGAGTCACCCAGATGGTTAATTCTGGGTGATTTCAATGCCTGGATTGATGATGAACTCTTGCAGTTTGGAAATAATCTCCTCCAGCTTATGACTGTGCTGGGCCTTAGACAGGTGGTTACCTCTGCTACCCATATAGGGGGTCACTCACGAGATCTTGTGTTTCTCCTGGGGATGGAGATAATGGGATTGGGGAAGGAACCAAATGGTTGGTCAGACCATTACACCATAAGGTTCAGCTTCAGTGCACCCCCAAATAGGTCTGCCCCTATGGAGATGGTCCAGTATCACCCTTTGAGGGGGGTTTACCCCAGAGGGCCTATCATCTGTGCTGGACCTATTGGGTTTACCAAGTTAATGCATAAGTCCAGAAGATCTTGTACTTGTCAATAATAAGGTGGTGGGTGATGCCCTTGACTTAATTGCTCCTATTTGTGATTATCCACTCACTCTGCACCCAAGGACCCCTTGGTTTTATGGGTCCTTGAAGGAGCTGAAAAGAGTGGGGTGAAGGCTTGAGAGAGCTTGGCGGAAATCTGGCCTGGATGCTGACAGGCTTAGGTTGATGGACCATTATGTGGCCTGTCAATCAGCAATCACCTGTAAGAAGGCAGAATTCCTGTCCAGGGAGATTGCTGCTGCACGGAATTGACTGGCTCAGATCTTGTGGACTGTGGACAGACTATGAAATCCAGTCTGTCTTCAGTCTGGAAGAGATTTTTCACAAATAAAGTGTGACGAGCTTGCTCAATTCTTCACAGATAAGATTGCCAGCATTAGGTCAGATATCAGTCCAGCTCTCTCTTTAAGGGATTGCGGAGATCGTCGGGAAGTGGCAAGTGCCCGTGCTACCTGGTTTGACTTCAGTAGACCAGAATTCATGGAGATTGTGAGGATTGTCCAGACTGTATGACCCACCAGCTGTAGTTTGGATCCGGGCCCTACACCACTATTGTTGGGTTGTATAGATGATATCTGCCCAATCCTTGCTGAAATTGTCTGGAGGTCCTTGGAGCAGGGGATCTTTCCTGATCCCCTTAAGGAGGCGGTCATGTGTCCACTCCTAAAAATATCTTCATTGGACCCAGACTGACTAGCTAACTATAGACCTGTCTCTAACCTACCCTATGTGGGTAAGGTTATTGAGAAGGTGGTTGCATTGCAGCTGGATGACCATTTTACAACTCACTGTGTCTGTGATATTCTCCAATCTGGGTTTAGGAAGACACATAGCACTGAGACCGCTCTGGTCTGGTTTTTAAATGATCTCCTAATTGTAAGAAATCGAAAGGCTCATGCTATCTTAGTCCTTCTTGATCTCTCTGCAGCATTTGATACTGTGGACTGTGGTGTGCTTTTGGAGTGCCTGTGGCTTCTTTGTGGACTGTCTGGTACAGTTCTATGCTGGTTTTGATCTTTCCTTACAGGCAGGACACAGAGGGTCATCACAGGAATTTATTCCTCTGACACCATCTCCCTGTCCAGTGGGGTGCGGCAGGGCTTTATTTTGGCACTCATACTGTTGCCAGTTTATATGCTGCCATTGGGAGATATCATTAGGCGATACAGTTTGAGTTTTCACTGCTATGCAGATGATACCCAACTGTATCTGTCATTTATTCCCAGGCAGGGTGATGTGATCTCTGTGCTTAACAGCTGTCTAGCCAAGATCAGAGATTGGATGAGCACTAGCTGGCTTAGGTTAAATCTGGATCAGACCGAGGTGTTAGTTGTGGACCCGGGTCACCCTGAGACGGGTCTTAGAGCTAGGCTCCCGTGAGACTTATGGCTTGATGGTGTCCAGCTCTTGACCTCAGACCAGGTGTGTAACTTGGGCATTATTTTTGATGATGTTTTGACCCTGAAATCGCAGGTGCCTGCCATTGTCAAATCTTCCTTTTATCATCTTAGGAATATCGCCCAGGTAAAACACCTAGTTCCTCTGGCTGATCTTCCAACACTGGTCCACACCTTCATAATCACCAGCCTTGATTACTGCAGTGACCTTTAGCTTGGGCTTCCTGGGGTTGATATCTGTTGTTTGCAGCTAGTGCAGAATGGGGTGGCTAGGCTTTTGAGTGGTACAACCATAACTAGTCATATTACGCCTGTGCTGCGTGAACTGCACTGGCTGCCAGTTCAGTGGCAGATCACCTTTAAGGTTGGGTTACTGACCTATAAAGCCCTATATGAACAGGGACCCCAGTATCTGCAAGATCTCCTTATTCCCTACTGCCCCTTCCGCTCACTCCGATCCACTGACAAGGGATTGCTAGGGATTCCCAGGGTTCCGTTAAAAACATCTGGGGCACGTGTGTTTTCTTATGCTGCCCCTTTCCTGTGGAATTCTCTACCTCATCAGATAAGAGAATGACTGACTGTCTCAAGTTTTAAATCTGAGCTCAAAACCTATCTGTTTTCTAAAGCTTTTTTGAAGGTTTTTAATAATGTTTATGTATGGTATTTAATTGAATGGTTTGACTTTTGTTGTATAGTGCCTTGGTTTTTGAAAGACGCTTAAAAAATAAAGTTTACATTACAAAGTTTACATTACATTAGCCCATAAGAAGGACGCCAGACAGAAATAAAGTTAAAACTTACATTTTATTGCATACAAAAACACCACACCTGACATGTTTCGAAGCCAGAAGCTCCTTTCTCAAGGGCTAATGTGAACCAGAACACAGCACTCTTAATATGTTGAACAAAACACGCCATGTGACATTCTAAAATCAATTAAAACACCTGTATAGAAACCATTTAAGTAATCACTATATAAAGGTATTCCATCTATCACAAGGGTTGTGGTCAAGTATTTAATGAACTATTTTAATTTATCAATATAGTTCTAAGCAGTCTGGCTGTCTTAGTTCAATTTTTTATATGGACATAAATGGATTAGTTAGATTGTCTATGTTTCAGCTCAGAATATCTTTAATATAATGTTAAACCTAGGTTAATTAGAATTTAGATTGGTTGGATTGGTCTCCATTAAATACTTGACCACAACCCTTGTGATAGATGGAATACCTTTATATAGTGATTAGATAAGATGAGTGATAAGAGTACTGTGTTCTGGTTCACATTAGCCTTTGAGAAAGGAGCTTCTGGCTTCAAAACATGTCAGGTGTGGTGTTTTTGTATGCAATAAAATGTAAGTTTTAACTTTATTTCTGTCTGGCGTCCTTCTTATGTGCTTGGTGTGTGCTGGGAACCTTAGTTATTTTACATGGTTGTAGTTCATTTAACACCACCTTTTCCGTGTGCACACTCTTTTTGTTTTTTATATTACATTACTTGAGTAAGAAAGACTCAGAGGTCCAAAAGAAAAAGTAGGGGGCATTCATAGCAGAAAAGCATCATTTAAACTTGATTGGGGGAGGCCAGCGGGACAGCAGAAGACTCAACCACCAGGCAAGGGAGAGTACTAGCCCCCATAGACATGCAGGAAGAGGAGAAGCAGAAAGCAAAAAGAGGAAGGATTAGAGAAGAGGATATAGCAAACAGGGGAAGAACCCACAGTGGAGGGTGGTCTCATTGAATGCAAGAGGTGCTTGCAATAAGATTATAGAACTGCAGGCTTTAATGGCGGAGGGGGAGATGGATATAGCCACCATAAGTGAAGCATGGGCCACCCAGTACCAGGACTTGGATTTAGCAATCCCTGGATAAAAACTGTACTGGAGGGACAGGGACAAAGGGAAAGTGGGAGGAGTAGCAGTATATATTAAGAAGGGGATTCTGTGCAACAGGGAGGAAGGGGAGGAGGGCAAAGCTGAAACTTTCTGTATCCACCTACAGCACTCCAAGGGCAGGAGGGTAAAATTGAGGGTGGTGTATAGGCCACCATCCCAAAGTAAGGATATGGACAGGGAACAGGGAGAGCAAATTAAGAGACTTAGCGGTAAGAGCAATACAGTGGTGGTCATGGACTTCAATCTACTGGTGGTGGATTGGAATACCCCAGTCTCCTTAAGTGACAGGGAACAGGTCCTCCTGGAGGCCTTCCAGGAATGCTTCCTTTCACAGAAAGTGATGGTGCCAAACAGGGAGGGTAACATTCTTGACCTGGTACTCACAGATGGAGAGCTAGTCCAAGACATTGTAGTGGAGGTCTCCCTGTTGGAAAGTGACCACCACATAGTGTGGTTCTCCCTCAACCTGGGAAAGGATGTAGCCATCACAAAATCAAGAGTGGTGGATTTTAATAGGGAAGACTTTGGCAGGATGGGAATCATTTTGAAAGGGCACCTAGATAACATCATCACTGACATGAATGGCAGTAAGGCAGGCAAAGGCCCAAACTGAGGAAACATTAGCACAAACAGTAAAAGAAGGTGACAAGATGTTCTATAGATACATTAGGGAAAGGAGAAAGTCTAGAGAGGGTATTGCTAAGATCAAAGGGGATAAGGGGGCATGTAAGGAGGAGGAGGACCATGTAAAAGCATCTATCCTAAATAGATACTTCTGCTCAGTATTTACTGAAAAGAAGGTAGGGCAAGGCCCACAGCTCAGCACCATGGACACCGGGTGGAGAGAGGTGTGCACTAGTCCCTTCACAAAAGAAAGGGTCCTACAAGAGCTTAATAAGCTCAGGGTGGACAAGACAATGGGACCTGATACATTCCAGGGTACTAAAAGAGCTAAGGGTGGAACTAGCAGAGCCATTATCAGAACTGTTTAGTAAGCCTCTGAGCACAGGAGAGGTCCCAGAAGACTGGAGATGGGCTCATGTGATCCAGCTCCACAAGACTGGTAGCAGGGAGAAGGCAGGGAACTACAGACCAGTCAGTCTTACCTCAGTAGTGGGCAAGATTATAGAAGCACTCCTTAAGGAAAGGATAGTGCAACACCTGGAATCCATAGGAGCACAGGATCCAAGACGGCATGGGTTTACAAAAGGAAGATCCTGTCAAACTAATCTCATAGATTGCTTTGACTGGGTAACCAGAGTGGTGGACCAAGGGGGAGCAGTTGATGTCGCCTACCTTGACTTCAGCAAAGATTTCAATACTGTTCCACATAGAAGATTGATTAATAAGCTGGGTAGGCTCGGGGTGGGTCAGAAGTTGGTCAACTGGATGGCAAACTGGTTGATGGGCAGAAAACAGAGAGAGTGGTGGTAAACGGTAAGCAGTCAGAAGAGATGCAAGTCACAAGTGGGGTACCTCAGGGATCAGTCCTGGGGCCAGTCCTCTTCAATATCTTCATCACTGACATTGCAGATGGACTGGAGGGTTAGGTTTGTCTGTTTGCAGATGACACCAAGATCTGCAACAGAGTAGATGATCCAGATGGGGTGGGTAGAATGAGAAGAGATCTGGATAAACTAGCAAAATGGTCAGAAAAGTGGCAACTGGAGTGTAATGCAAAGAAGTGCAAGATCATGCACATGGGGAACAGAAACACAGAAACACAGAAGCCATCTATAGGCTGGGAGGGGAGTTGCTGGCTGTCACAAGGGAAGAAAGAGACTTGGGCGTCATCATCACCGATGACCTGAAATCATCCAAGCAGACCACTAAAGCAGTAGGTAAGGCTAGAGGGATGTTGGGATGTATTAGTAGGGGTATCACAAGTCAGAAGAGGGAGGTAATAATCCCTCCTTACAAGACACTGGTTAGGCCCCATCTGGAGTACTGCATGCAGTACTGGAGACCACACCTTCACAAGGACATTAACCAAATTGAGGCAGTCCAGAGAAGGGCAACCAAAATGGTGCAGGGACTGTATCAGAAAACATATGAGGACAGATTAATGGAGCTCAATATGTATACCCTAGAGCAAAGGAGGGAGAGATGTGATATGATCGATACATTCAAACACCTTAAGGGGATTAAAAAGATGGAAGAGTCTCAATATAAGAAAAACAGCATGACAGGAAGTTACAGCATGAGATTAGAGGGAGGCCAATTAAGGGGTAATGTGAGGAAGTTCTTTTTCACAGAAAGTGTGGTGGATGCATGGAACGGCCTATCTCAGGAAGTGGTGGATATGAAAACTGTGCAGGGTGTCAAACAAGCATGGGATAGGCATAAGGGAGCAATACAGATGAGTATGAATAGATAGGCCATTGACAGAGCAAAGGCCGATGACATATTCATAAGACAGAAAAAGAAATGGGCATACTGGATCAGCCTTGTGGTCCTTACCTGCCATCAACTTCATTGCTTCTATGTTCCTAAGTTTCTATGAATGCAGGGAAGAAATGAAACTCCATAAAGAGGGGTCTGGCAGAAGCCACTAGCTCTTGCACCAAGTGCCAAAGCAAGAAGGCCAGGAACAGAAGACCTAGCTGAGTGAATGATGAGGTAGTGGAAAGTGTGAGGGAAAAGAGAGTGACCTTTAGAAAGCACAAGATATCCTGCAAGGATAATGATAGGGAGGAATACATGAAAAAATCCAGGGAGGTGAGCAAAGTAGTGAGGGCAGGCAAGGCTTCAAAGGAACTAAGGCTGGCGAAGGGGATCAAGGAAGGGAAAAAGGATTTCTTAAAGCATATAGGGGAGAGAAGGAATTGCAAGGATCAAATTGTAAGGATTAGGAAAGAGGGATGGTGGGTAGAGCAGGGGGCAGAGTAGGTGGAAGTACTAAATGAGTAGTTCTGCTCAATGTTCACCAGGTAGAGGGAGAAGGACAGGCCTATACCTCAGGGGGTGGGAGGATGGAGGACAGGGAGAGAAGAGGTGACTGATGTGGAGATCCTAGTCAAAAGGGTATTAGAGGGCATAAGGTCCCTAAGGGTGGATAAAGCACCTAGTTCAGACATGATGCATCCTAGGGTACTGAGGGAGCTGGCATGGGTCCTGGCGTGACCACTTGAAAACTTGTTCAACACTTCCCTGAATACTGAATGCATGCCCAGGGATTGGAAGATGGCACATGTGGTACCAATCCATAAGAGTGGACCCAGAGATGAACCGAGGAACTACAGACCAGTGAGCCTAACATCCATTGTGAGACAGCTAATGGAGACTACACTTAAGGAGAGGCTGGTGTGTTTCCTGGAGGAGAATGGCTTACAGGATGACAGGCAACATGGGTTTGTGTCTGGGAGATCATGTCAGACCAACCTTATTGACTTTTTTGACTGGGTGACTAGATCACCAGATAGGGGCCATGCAGTTGATGTCCTCTACCTGGACTTCAGTGAGGCATTTGACTCCATGCCCCATGAAAGGTTGAACAGCAAGTTAAGCAGCCTTGGAGCAGGGAAGAAGCTGGCCGGGTGGATCAAGAGCTGGTTGCAGAGCAGGCAGCAGAGGGTGGTAGCTGGGGGAGAGCTCTCAGCACCCAGGGCAGTAACCAGTGGGGTCCCACAGGGCTCAGTGCTAGGATCAATACTATTTAACATATTTATAGCAGACATATCAAATGGGGTAAGAAGCAAGATCAACTTCTTTGCAGACAACACTAAGATCTGTGCTGAGGTGGATAGGGAGGAAGAGAGGAAGGTACTGCATGAGGATTTGGTGACACTTGAGTGCCACATGGCAGCTGGGGTGCAATGCCAAAAAATTCAAGATCTTGTACCTGGTGGCTAAAAACCCCATGAACATCTACTGGTTGGGTGCATCAGAAGAGGAGAAAGATCTGAGTGCTTGTGACCGGGGACATGAAACACTCAACACAGTGCAGGACAGTAGTGGCAAAGGCAAACAGAATGTTGGGATGCATCGCCGGGGGTATCACTTCCAGGAGGGAGGAAATCATTTTGCCCATGTACAGGTCCCTGGTGAGGCTGCACTTGTAGATGTACAGTGTGCAGTTTTGGTGACCATATCTGAAAAGGGACATCAAACTATTGGAGGTGGTCCAGCGTGGAGTGATGAAGAGAATCCTGTTGATGGGGAACAAGACATTTGAGGAGAGATTGAAGAAGCTCAACATGTACACCCTGGAGGATAGAAGGGAGTGAGGGGATATGATTGAGACATTCAAATACCTGAAGGGCATAAACAGAGTTAAATCACATAGCTTGTTTAAGTTAAAAGGAGGGAGGGACACCAGGGGCACAGCCTGAAATAGGATGAAGGAAGGTTTAGGAGAGAGATGAGGAGGCACTATTTCATGGAGAGGGTGGTGACAGGTTGAAATGTGCTGCCAGAGGAAGTAGTGGCACTACTGGCGGTGGGAAGCTTCAAGAGAGGGTGAAATAGGATCAAAACTGTGGAGAGGGTGAGGGAGGGAGGTCAGAAGTGGGGAGCACTAAGTTTGAAGGGGGAGCAAAGGGGGGACAGCTGCAGTTTAATATGACTGTGTGCTGTACACTTGAGCTGACTAGATAGACCGAATGGCCTGCATCTGCTGTCAATTTCCTTTGTTTGTATGTTCGTAAAGAAACAGAGGAAGGAAAACATGGAGGTATATCTAGTAAAGCAGAGGTGTGATAAGCGAAGCAAATTCACAGACAGAGAAAAAGATCAGCAAAGGGGTCACTAAGGGGATAAAACTTTCTTCAAATGCATAAGTGAAAAGAGGAAAATAAGGGGGAGGGATAGTAAGGATTAAAAAGGTTTAGGAGAGTGACAGCTCAGCAGAGGGCCAAGAAAAAGCTAACATCCTAAATACTGTAGGTACTTCTGCTCAGTCTTCACAGTGAAGACAGGAGGGATGGACCAGCAGGAAATGGCAGGAACAGAGGTGGGGGGAGGTGGACAAAAGTCCATTTTCAGGGAAAGATTCTAAAGGGTGGCTTGCAGCTCTGAAGGTGGACAAACCTATGGGACGAGTTAGGATACACTCAAGACTTCTAAAAGAACTCAGGAAGGTGCTAGTTGCCCAACTGACAACCTATAAGTACCTCACAGTGGTGAAAAAGGTGCAAGTGAGGAGTCTCAGAGGAGGAAATGCACCAAAACACAAGGGCAAGCAATGGAGCGGGGGGGGGGTTCAAGTGGGATGTGAAGAAATGCTTCTTCACAGAAACAGTAGTCGATGCCTGGAACAGCCTGCCAGAAGAGGTGGTGCATTTGAAAACAGTGGGGAGCTTCAAGCTTGCATGGGATAGGCACACTGGCATAACAAGTTGAGGAAAGGGGAGGCAGAAGAGAAGCTGGTGACCAAATAGGGTCCAAGGTGTCAGAATAGTTGGGGAAAAACAGGACACTGGATGGGCCTACTGGTCCTTTACTACCAACAAATTCTATGTTTCTATGGCCCTAGTTAAGGGTATTACCCCAAGTACCAGGTGTGGGCATGAAATCCATGACCTTCCAATCTTCTGGACCTAGAGATGAGCATGCTACCTTCTGAGCTACTAGCACTAACAAGTGCAGTTAGTGCAAATGGCTGAAGATAATGAAAAGTTAAATGAAGCTCACTGTAACTCACAAATAAAGGAAATTGCCCCATGGATGCAGAGCTAGAGCAGGTTCCTTCAAGTACCAGGGTTCCTGGTTTGAATCTCAACAAGAGCTGTAGGGGAGTCTAGTGAAGCAGAAGGGCAAATTATAATAGTGGCCAAGTGTTTGTGGGGGATATGTTGGTCTTAAAAAGACAATAGCTCTGTATATGTGAAAAGAAGCCTATTTGCAGCTTATCATGTTGATGTGAGAGTTACAAATGGCAACTGAGGATCAGTAACAGAAGAGAGACCTCTGTTGGTGGTTGTTGAGAATGCAGTGTATAGAAGCAAAGACCCAGTATAACTACCCAACTAATAGAAATTTCCATTTAGCTGAATAGTTAGAGCTGCTGCATTCAGGTTCAAAGGCAATACATTTGATTCCTAACAAGAGCTCATGCTGAGTCTGCCCAGCATAGCTGATAGGTATGTTTATAGATTTATGGTAATTGCAAATTTGGGGATCTTAAAAAACACTAGTAATTGCCATAGAAATTATATGAGTAACAGAGTTCTTCTGATTCAGTTCTACTTAACTTTATTTTGTAATATGAAGTGTTACTTTATTTTAGAATAATTCTGTTTAATATGGATCTAGGGTCCCACCTTTATTATTTATGCCCTTAGTTTTGTTTGTTGTTGGTATATGATAAATCAGATTCAACAACATCCAAGTGCCAGACATTTTGCAGCAAAATTCACCAGTTAGAAATATTTGGAAGTGCTGTAGATATTCAGCAGTCAGCTGATCAAGCCATTCTATCCTCCCCAATTTCTCCTCTTTAATTAGACTTCTGAGACCATCCCAGCCTGCTATGAACCCATTTTGAACAAAGCAAGCTGTTCTACTCATCAACCACTGCATCTATGAAAAAGAACTTCCTCACATACCCTTTGAATATTTTCTGTTCAGAAGATTATTGCCCCTTGTGGCCGAATTCTTGTTCACTTGAAGATGCCCTGAGAGGTCAACCTTATAGTAGTAGCCAGAGACATGGTCAGATATTTCCAGATATTTCATGAAATTTATAAAGAGTTTCTCTCTGCTGCCCCTACTGTGGAACTACAGAAAGCAGGAGATTTCTCTAGAAATATCACAGAAATTTCAGGAAATATCTGACCATGTCTTTGGCTGTGACTTTATATCCCTTAACAAAACAAATAAAAAAAAAGCTTGTAGGTCTTAATTATATTCTCCTCTCCTGTCTTTCTTCCAGAGAGTACATACAGTATTAGGGCTCTCCAAACCTTTCACATATTACTGTATCTTTAGGCACTGGATCATCTTAATGGCCGTCTGCTGTACTGTCTCCAGTCTATTCATGTCCTTGTTTAGGTACAGACCCCAGAACTGAACACAGTACTTGAAGTACAGTTACCTTATAAGAGACCTGGAAAGTGATACAATTCCCTTCTTCTTGTGGCAGATAAAGTCCCATCCTATTGTGCAGCATTTTATTGGGTTTTCCACATGCTTTGATACATTCAAAGATGGACTTCATGTTGTCTGTGATGATTATTCCCACATCCCTTTCTACTCTAAATTGCTCCATTGTCACTCTATTGATCCAGTACTCCATTTGTTGTATTCCTGCAACAAATGTGCATGACCTTGCAGTTCTTGGCATTGCATTTCAATTGCTATATGATGAACCATTTTTCCAATCTTCCTACAGTACATCACCATCCATATTGTTTACAATTTATAACCAAAAAAAATAGTCTGCATGGGGTTGGTGGTGCACATGATAAAAGCTTGCAGAATAAACACACCAGAAAGTCAGGCACTCACCTCCTTAGATTTGAAGGAGACACTCTGGCTCCATATAGTTTCAGCTGGTGCTTAAATCCATCTCCTTTATTTGTTAGAATACCATAAAAAATGTATAGATTACAACAGCAGGCTTGATGCATTTCAGATCTTTACAATCATTTGTCAAAGGCTGCAAATTCTAATAGACAGTCTTGTTAAATGCACATCAGTGATTACGTCATTATGACATACCTACTATGTAGAAAACACACCTTATTATACCCAATATTAAAGGGTGTTTAACAGACTGCTAAGTGAATAAACCTTCATCCCAGTTAAAATCACACATAAATACCTAAACATAAACATTAAAAAACATATTAATAAAATAAGATAACCGTAATTTAAAAATGGTAATTCACTCCCAAGAGCATTATTTCTTCTTTTCTTAGTCCAAAATGGGCATTTCTCAAAGGGGGTGATAAAAAAGGACTACTCCCTCTATTTTTTTTTCTCAAACTTACTACTTTTCTATTTATAATGTCTTAGAGTAGTCATGCTTACTTAACCAAAACTATTTCTTGGGTGTGAATTATTGTTTTTAAAGCACTGAATGTCTCTTGTTTCATTGAAGGTGGTGAATGCCTGACTTTCTGGTGTGTTTATCATATTTACACCCTCAGAACTATCCACCTTACTGAAGATTCTGGTGTCATCCACAAATAGACACACTTGACCCCGCAACTCTTCACTTTTGCTGGTGATGTATATGTATAAGTAGGCAGGGCCTAGAGCAGACCACTATGGTACACCACGGGTAACCTCCTCAATCCCACAAAACATATCATTTAGGACCACCCTCAGGGTCATGCCCCCTATTCACTTCTCTGTTCACCTGGTTTGTCTATGTTCTAGCCTCATTGTACAGTACAATGGTGCCCAGCAGCAGATTCCATCACGACTAAAGATATTTGGATTCTGCTGTCCTAATGTTCTCAGTTACAGCTAGTTACAATGCTTGGTATAACTTGGTATTACTATTTTATATGCTAAAAATATGCAGCATTATTTGTGGGGTAGTTCAAGAGTCACCATGTGGCACTGCACAGAAACAGTACTGTTTGTGTATGTGCCTCCACAAGGCCTTTAGACTGGGGGTTCTATTAGTAAACTTTCTAATTTCAAAAAGATGGGCAAGTGCAGCCTTGAGTATTCTTAACTGCTCTTAACTTAAAATACTGACTCACACAAAGAAATCCGATGCTGAACACCGCTTTATATCACCTTAAAGCTGTAAAAATGAGGTCAAATTCTGTTATCAGCAAAACAATTTCTAGCATTCTGCATCATGATGGCACTTCATACAAAATAAGTTAAACCCCACTTTATGGCTGATCTAGTTAGCCAGAACAATGTAACCAATCATGTTAGGCATGACAGCAAATGTGTAAAGGTTGAAAACAAACAAAAAATATGGTAAAAGAAAATAGTCTGATGATTAGTCAAATAATTTAAATAAACAAAATATCAGAATCTGAAGTTGCTACATTAACTGTTCTGCAGTTGAAATTAATGGCAAGTATAGTTTGCCATGTATATTTTTATAGGAATTTCCATAAGCTCATGCGATATTCTTTGACATGTAAGTGAGACAGGCCATAAACATTTCTAGAGGTAGAATGATTTTGTAACTGACAGTTCAGTTATTAAAGGCTAAATATCAAAATAACAGAAGGATGGTTTATTTATCTGGAATTTAGACCAAAATAATGAATAGGTGTTTATTTACACAGAATTTAGTGGCATCCTCATACAGTTCATTTTGAATGTCTTTTGGCATATTATTCCTTAACCATGTCTTGCCAAGCATTCATGATCCCTCAGTTTCATTGCTTCCTACAACAAGTTATATTTAGAAGCACAGAGATTTAGGTATCTAGAAATGACGGGCTGTTTGAAATGAATACTAGCCACAGACAAACATTACATATCTTTTTGATGCTTAACATCTTCTCATACATCCTTATACATTTGTCTGAAATCAAATTTTCCTTTGATATTCAGGTTTAAGAACCAAAACAGGTACATCTTTCTATTTCCCTCAACCATAACTAACCTACAGTGCAAATAAATTATAAGAGATCTAACTGGTGGACCTTCTAAACAGAAATGGATTACTATTTTTTGCAATGTGCCATTTATTGAAGTTGTCCAAATTACCACAGTTTTCTCATATTTCAAAACCACTGTCAATGTGTTGTTGCCATGGCAATATTAGATATAATATGCACTTGCAATACACACATGTAGAGTATAGATGTATGGACTCATGCCATCATAAACTGTTGCATTCAACATGATTGATTAATGATGCTAGACATGCAATGTACACCTGTAGACCTGATGTGCAGATGTTCCACAGCTTGTCTAAATTTTGAAGAACTAAAACCATTTCTGCTGTCGGCAAACAGAGTAAAAGAGCTTTAGAAGGAAAAAGGGATTCTTCTGAGTCAGTGTGGTTAAAGCCATGATTTGGTTTTAGAGTTTGCTAGTAGTACTTATATAGTAATTGGTGCTGCATTAAAACATTTCACTCCTGATCTGCTTTACCATCAGTTTAGTAGTAGGTAGGTATAGACAAAGTGTGGCAAAATGTGAGAATTGTGAAGTTTTTTTTTTTCAAAGTACAGAAATTCACATCACAATACGTACTGCAGAAGAGTGAATTGTGATATTTGCACTTTGAGTGGCAAAACACTACACAAATTATGGAAATTTGCTACTTTGTGGTCATGTTGTACTACAAAAAGTGGCAATTTGCAAATTAAGGTTTCATAGAACTGAAGAACAGCATAAAGTGGCCACTTCTTGGAAACTATATGAATCACATAATGGGCCACTTCATGCTAATGGAGTTTGCCCTTTAAGGGGCAGACCAGGTTGTCCTGGTGCACCCCTTCCCTTTTCATCAACATGGTGTGCTCAGAAGGGGATGGGGGAAGGAAGGGGAGGGTCAGGGGATAGAACAATGGCCGAGCTACAGGAAGGGAGGGGCAAGTGGAGGTACATAATGGGCAACACAAGAGTGGTTCAGCCACTTTTTGCTGGAGTTTTGATCTAATTGGAAACTGCAGCACATCAGATTGGCTGAATATCAGGATAGGTTTGTGCATTGGGATATAACAGGTAAGACAGCTCACAATGAACAAAGTTTTTAAAAAGAAAATATATATATATATATATATATATATATATATATATATATATATAAAGTAATATAGCAATAAATAGAGATACAGTAAATTAATAATGAGTTGTAATGACAGGGTGCATTACTTGATAAGAAAGAAACATGGAAGGTGATTTGCATGTGAATGGCTTAAGAGGCCTTGACGGTGAACCTTGTTGTGTGACATTTTTGAGTGGGACACCTGTTCGAGTGAAGTTTGGCTGTAAACTGAGTAAAGATGCAACAGTTTGTGCTTAATTCCAGTTTTGGTGGAGAAACTTGTAAGGTATAGCTCTTGGGCATTCAAGTGCCAGCGTTCTTTAACTCTGAAGTTCTGTATCTGCAAATACATCCTGGATAGAGAGGGATTTACCAGCGGGAAAGCTTGCAGTTGTATGTTTTGTTTAAGGGCAACGCCAAACAAGCAAGGTGAGCCGAACCCATGCCACTGCAAGAGTAGTGGAACACCATTAGGGCAATGGTACAAGTAAGGGCCTTGTTTTGCAGTTTTTTGGTAAAGGGTCTTTGGCTGGTTTGGGAGCATGCAAGGAACTTGTGTCGGAAAGGGGAAGTGAACAGGCAAGGCCTTAGCCTGCAATGTTTTTTTTTCCCAGGAGCAGATTTGATATTGCAGGAGTTAATTGGAAGCCTTTTCAAGCAAGTGCATGGGGAATGAACACCGCCACATGTTGATGCTGATACGGGGGAACACCGCTAGTGCGGAGAAGAAAAGATCAGCGTTTGTTCAAGGTTTAGGGATATCAGAGGCTTTCAGCTCTTTAGGAAATGGGGACTCTCACCGCTGAGTGAGATGAGGACAATTTCAAAATGGTGCTGGGAGCGGGGCTGGCCAAAAAGGAGCAAGGTCAGCAGGCATGGTTTGATGGTGGCCTGAGGGGCCAAAAACAAAAGGGGGAGCTGGAAATAAACTAAGGGTGGGGGAAGGCATCTGACAAAGGATGTGAGGAGGATGGCTCCTGAAGGAAAAGGCAGTGGGCAGTAGAGACAGGTGGATGGCTGGGGGGGGAGCCTGAGGACTGAGCAGGGGGAGCGTTGGCGCTGGTGACAGAGAGGGAGTTTGGAGGCCTGGAGCCAAGATAGCACCAGAAAAAGGTGCATGGTGTGACGTCACATGCCGGGGCAACCATGCAGAGGAAGACAATAGAAGCATGGGTACAGGATAGCGCCAAAGAAAGACACTGACATGACATCACATGCCAGGGGAACCACGCTGTGGAAACAAAAGGATGGCCTAGTGAGCTAGGAAGTGCCTAGGGATGGGTAAATACCAGGAATAGGGTGCAAGAGGGAGAATAAACAACCCAATCAAATGGGGGGCAATGGAAAGGAGGGGATATGGGCACAAGGGTGTGAGGGCATGAAAAAGGGGGTTGTGCAGGCCAAACTGATGCCACAAGCAATGGAACAATGGAGGCAGCGGGGACACCATCCTAGCAGGCTAGGAACATGATGAAGGAGGCAAGAGGGGAGAGTAGGGACAAGGAATGGGGGCTCTCAAGGGAAAGGGGGATGGTGCATTCTTTCAAAAAAAAGCCACTTGGCACGTTTAAAAAAAAAAGAAACAGGAAGAAGGGGAAGAGGAACGGAGAGGCCTGGGAAGGGTATGGCAGCCATAACAATGCGAAGTCATGCAAAGGGAATAGGGTTAGGCCTGGACAGCTACTGGGGGCAGCTTTCAAAGTATTTTCGAGGCCTGGGGAAGGAATCAAAAAGAGAGGTGGTTGGAAGACAAGAGAGGCAAAAAAAGAATCGCCATGTGTCGACTGTTTCTATTGGGGAACAGGGGCTGGGTCATAAGGGGAATATTATGGGCGAAGTTGTTTAACGAAATTCTCTTTTCTTTTCTGCAGTTCTTTCCACAGTTTGTGGACAGCAAGGAATATGGCTCCAAAGAAGAACAGGCCTTCAAAGGAGGACACCTACAGGGCCATAGTGGAGCTGACAGAGAAAGCCAATAGAATGTGGGAACTGGTCGAAGGGGAGGAACTGGGGAGACCTGGGGAGAAAAGGAAAGCGGAGAAGGAAAAAGAGGGCAGAGGGAAGTGACTGGTTGAGGGGCCAAGCAGCCTGGCCAGGACACAGCCACTGATAGAAGGACCCAACAAGATGGCTAGTTCAGCACCCCTGCACCCTGTTAACCCAGTGCCACCAGTACCTCCCCAGGACCAGTCTGGTTTTCTCCCAGGGGAACCCAGACCAGATCCCCAGCTCACAGTAGTTCCTCCACAGCCACTAGTAGAGCAACTACCCCTTCAACCACAAGGCACCATACTTGGGTGCCAGGAGGATGGCAGGCAACCTGGAGCAGACAAGACCACAGGTAACACACCCGGCTCCATGGGGGATAGCATAAAACAGTATATAAACCAAATTGTTTCTGCACTAGGGACAGGAAGTCTGAGGCAGATGGAGTCAGCACTAGCAGAGATTAGGTCAGAAAAGGAAGCACCGAAAGAAAAAGAGGAAGGGGCAGAGAAAGAAGGAAAAGGAATGAAAGATATAGGGGCTCCTGGGATGAGGGTAGGCGAACACGTACCGTTGCCCACAAAAGAGAAAATATGGAACGGAGAGTATGTGGATATCTTCACCTTGGTAATCCATGAAGTGGCAGCAAAATACGAGGAGACAGAAAATATAGGGAAGAGTGATATGGCAGCAGTGGTATTTTTGTTAGGAAAAATGGAGGAGGACAAATTCACTAAAGGGAAGACCTGGGAAGGATGGTTTGTAGGTTTTGCCACTTTCTCAGCCATAGTGTTGGAGAAGAGGCCTGAGTTGGCCATTCCACTTATCACATACTCCTTGATAATAAGGAGAGCAAAAGGGGGGGTTGGGCGGATATACTATGATGAATTCTTTCGACAGAGAATGGCGACATATGGGGATGTACGATGGGACACGAAACAACTAGACTTATGAACAGACTATGTAACCAATCAGTCCACACCAGAGGGGGAGTTTTGGAAGAAAGGTGCCATGCCACAGAGATGTTGCTGGGCCTACAATAGGGCCTTTTGCTCCTGGCGACAATGCCGTTTCCCGCACACCTGTTCAAAATGTTGGGGGATCACATCCAGTGAGCAGATGCAGGACAACACGGGTCCAGGGAGCCCAGGGATCGGGTGGGCAAGGGTCAAGGCAACAGTTTTTTCATGAAGGGCAGTGATATAAAAAGCAGATATGGAATAGAGGGGGGAGGGGTGGGGGCAGGCAAATTGAGGGAGTCAGA
The DNA here is from genome assembly GCA_016271365.2 of Neoceratodus forsteri. Lineage (NCBI taxonomy): Eukaryota > Metazoa > Chordata > Ceratodontiformes > Ceratodontidae > Neoceratodus > Neoceratodus forsteri. Next base: position 897,858,434 of record CM057458.1, read on the forward strand.
ACCATTGAACAGCAAGGCTGTATATCAAGCAGAGGGGGAGACTTTGGTGGAGATAAAGAAATGAAGACAAGGGAGCAATTTAAAGAAGCATGAACCCCCATCAGGATAGAGGCATGGGGAGAATGGTTAGACAGATACCCAGATAGGAGAACAGCAGAAATGATTAAGAAAGATTTTTGCACAGCTTTTTCATTGCAGTGCGAGGGCCCAAGGCAAGCCAGGGAGGTGAGCAATCTGGGTTCAGTGATGGGGAGGGAAGAAATGTTAAGATAAAAAATAGAGAAGGAAAATGCAGCAGGGAGAATAGAGGGACCATATGATACCCCCCATTGAAGAATACGAGGATTTCTCCATTGGGTTTGGTCCCCAAAAAACAGGAAGGGGAATACAGGGTGATTCATCACCTATCTTTTCTGGAAGGTGATTCGGTGAATGATTTTATCAGTGAGGAATATAGTAAAGTGACATATTCCACTCTGGATGATGCAGTCTGGATTATCCAGGCAACTGCAGATGCAAGGATGGCAAAGACAGACATAGAGTCTTCTTTCAGATTGCTTCCAGTTAGAAAAGAGGATTGGGACCTCTTGGGGTTTAAAATTGGGGGGCAGTACTATTTTGATAAAGCCATGCCCATGGGTTTCTCTATAGCATGTGTGACATTCGAAGCATTCAGCACATGTCTGCAGTGGATATTTCAAGAAAGGATAAAAGAAAGAAAAAACAGCACCATGATCAAGGCTATGCAGAGAGGTCTCTCTCGAAATGCTTTTGAATCCTTATAAACACTCACTGACACCTGTAAATGCTGTGTTGGCAGAACTGCAATATACTTTAATTTTCAGCAGATAAAGCAAGTAAAATCCAACAGAGTCAGTGTGTAAATCAGCACACAACAACACACTTCCTGGTACAGCATGTCATCACCTGATGCGTTTCGCCCATTCAGAGGCTTTCTCAAAGGCTCAGAGACAATACCATACCTGGGCCTTAAATCTAGAAAAATGTAAAGACACACTACCACTAATACCATTAATAAAAACATTTTCAATGGCCAAGTTAACTATAATCAGATCAAAATGTTATGTGCATATTTAAATCATTGTAATCTGTTTTTTAGTCATTATTATAAAACTTTCTGGTATTTATAATCTCCAGTAGTTGATTATATAGCATATCAAAACAGATATGCTATACACAATGCAAAAAATGCTCAATATAATAAATTATTTGCCATTTAACATCAATATGCATAATCAAAATCAAACCTGTCAAAGTGAGAAAAGATTGCACCCAGTTTTGTAAACTCAGTCAGCATGAAATGCTGGTGCAAAGCTGTATAGAAAAAGAAAATAGAAAGAATTAAAATCATATCAGTATGTAACTATAACATATTGTACAGGTTACATTTTCAAAAATAGCTTAACTTCAAATCTACCATTCAGTCCTTTACCATCCATTGCTTTAAAAGCAAAAATCCAGTGTTGTTCTCTTTGCAACAATAAGTTGTAACAGTCCCCACCTCTTCTAGACATAACAGGTTTCTCCAAACCTATATAGGTAAATGTATGTTGATTCTCATTTCTAGTTTTGAACACATGCATAGATAATGCATTTGGCAAATCTTCATTTGCGATACCTCTTTCATGTTCCCCTATTCTGGTCTTGAATGCCCTAATAGTCTTTCCAAAATAGAAACAGCCACATTTACACAGGGCAAGGTATACTATACCCATAGTGCTACAAGTAATAAAACCCCTAATTGGAATATCTGTTCTTTTAATGGGGTCCTTTACAGAGCTTGTAGTAACCACCTTTTGACAAAATTTACAGTTACCACATTTATTACAACTATTTTCCCTTTTTGGAATCCACATTCTTGGATTGTTTTCTATAGGCTGTAAAGAATGTACAATCTTGTCTTTAATGGTGTTACCCCTACGATATGCAAATGTTGGCCCCTTCTTCTTTTAAACTGGTCAGGCCTGAATCCTGTTTAACTATATGCCAATGTTTGTTAATAATACTGGCTATAGATTTTGACTGAGGGTTAAAGGTACTAACAAAGGTAAGTTGTGGATCTCTTTTTTTATGATCAATTTGCTTATTAACCTGAAACAAATTTCTTCTTGGAATCTGGTCCACAACTTCCTTGGTGTTGCTTAATAAAGTCTGTGAGTAACCTCTCTCAGTCAATCTACTTGTCAATTCATCTGCTCTTAACTGAAATGTGGTATCTGAGCCACAATTCCTCTTTGTCCTAATGAATTGGCCCTTAGGATTGGCCTTAATAACATGCTGAGGGTGATTACTACTGGCTAACAGTATAGTATTCCTATCTGTTGGTTTACGGTATATGTCAGTAGTAAGTCCACCCTCTCCATCCTTTTTATAATCAAGTCCAAAAATGGTATTTCATGTAAATCAACATTTATACTAAATTTTAAATTCTCATTGCTGTTTTCCAAATATTCGACAAACAACAAGAGTTCAGCCTGTGTACCCTTCCATATGACCAATATGTCATCAATAAAACATTTCCACAGTCAATCTTTTGAAGAAATGGATTATTGACGTCCCGTATTGTATCATGTTCCCATTTTGCCATATAAAGATTGGCATAGCTAGGTGAAAAACTTGCTCCCATTGCTGTTCCCTTTTTTGTAAGTAAAAATCATTTTTGAAACAAAAGGTGTTACAGATTAAGACAAATTCTGCTAACTGAACAATAATTTCAGTCAAAGGTACAAGATCACTTCTGGAATTTAAATAGAATTCCACGGCTTCCAATCCTTCCCTATGAGGTATGTTGGTATATAGTGCTATAACATCAAGAGTCACCAAATACCATTCATCTTGAATGGCTATATTATCTAATATTTCCAAAATAGTGCTAGTATCTTTAATATAAGATGGTACCTCTTTTACCAAATCTGCAATTAAGGAATCCACATACTTTGCCAGTGGTTCTGTCAATGAATTGTTTCCTGAAACAATAGGTTGACCTGAGGGGTTACACAAGTTTTTATGTATTTTGGGGAGACACTAAAAAGTTGGGAGTACCGGAAACTAGAAAATCAATCACAGACTCTGGTAACCATTGATTTTCTCTGATAACATCTAGAAACCCATCAAGAAAGAACTGGTTATAAAACAGTGATTCACTATTATGTACCTCCACTTGTCCCTCCCCTTCACTACTAGGATGATTTCCTTTTTATAGGCAGTAGGAGAAGGGAGACAGAAAAAATATTAGCCAGCTTCCAAGAGCTGTGCAGAGAACTGGGGGTCTCATTGGCACCTGAAAAAACAGAAGGGCCCAGTAAGGTGTTAAGAGTTTCTGGGTATTGAGATAGATGCCCTGGGGGAAATATTTCAGTGGCAGGACAAAAAAGTGGAAAATTGAAGGAATTGATTCAGATCCATACCAGTAGAAGAAAAGTACAACTAAAACACGTACAACAAGTGTTGGGACATCTGAACATTGAGTACAAGACTATTGGGTCAGGGAGGGCTTTCACCAAAAGTTAGCGAGGGTTACAACCGGAGTGACCAAACCACACCATTGGGTAGACATGACAAAAGGAGTCAAGGAGGATTTTAAAATATTGGAGGAATTCCTTAGGGAATATAATGGCTGCTCTTTCTGGCAGGAGTAATGGATGTATAACACAGATCTTGATCTTTACACAGATGCAGCCGGGGGCCTAGGCATGGGGGGCTCTCTGATGGGCATATGGTTTGTAGAACCATGGCCATCAGACTGGGTGAGGGATGGTAAGGTAAAAGATGTAACATTGTTAGAGATCATGTACATCTGGGCATGCACCCTGGTTTGGGGGGAAGAATTATGGGATCAAAAGGTGACATTTTGGTGTGACAATAGAGCAGTGGTAGAGGTCCTATACAACAGGTGAGCCAGGTCAGAAATGGTCATACAAGTTTTGCGACTTCTGGTGCTAAGGGCATTGCAGTTGAACATGTCATTTAGAGTGAAACACATAGAAGGGGTACACAATAACCTGGCTGACAGCCTTTCCCGTCTGCAGCTTGATCATTTCTGGAAGCTGGCACCAACAGCGGAGGAGCAAAAAACGCCCATACCAACTAACATATGGGATGTTGACAAGAAGGAGCAGAAATGTTGTTCCGCAGTTCATGGGCACCATGGACTCTGAGGGCCTACGATGGGGCCTGGTGAGTGTTTCAAACATTCAGGGCAACACACCACATGGAGGTAAGTAGGCTGCTTACAGAAGAACAATTGGGGACATGATAGAAACTTTCAAGTACCTCAGGAGAATCAACAAAGTCAAAGAGGGTAGCATCTTTCAAAAAAAGAGGTGTGCAAGAACAAGAGGGCACAATTTGAAGATAGAGGGGGGGCGGCTCAGAGGTAATTTAAGGAAGTATTTTTTCACAGAGAGGGTTGTGGATGCATGGAACAGCCTTCCGGAGGAGGTTGTGGAGTCAAAATCAGTGGTGGAATTCAAGCATGCATGGGACAGTCATAAGGCCATTCTAGGGGGTGGGGGTAAGAAGAAGTAGGCTGCTGGTTAACAAGGATCTGCAGCTTATCCAGTAGGTAGGGAAATGGGCAGACTGGGTGGGCCAAGTGGTCCTTATCTGCTGTCAAATTCTCTGTTTCTATGTTTCTATGTTCAATGTAGAGCAATGGCAGAATGGAACAGCCCACGCCACAGTGGGGGTCTACTTGGCAGGGATTAGTGTTATCTGCAATCTAAAAGGATGGAAGGACCCAACAAAATCAATGCTCATTAGAAGAGTGATGCAGGGATGGGGTAGGTTAAAACAAGGGATGGTGGATAATAGAAGACCAATAGGGGAACAGTGGCTGGTGACACTGAAGGATGTGTTACCAGCAATATGCAGATCAAAGGCCGAGGCACAGTTATTTCACATGATTTATGTGGTAATGATTGCAGGGGCCATGAGAGTGAGTGAAGCGGTAGGCCACGGCAGGCAAGACAAGGAAGGGGGATTAGGATGGGAAGATATAAACTGGGGGATGAAGGAGATACAGATCATGTTTAAGAGATCAAAGACGGATCAAAGGGGACAGGGTTACATGGCAACACTAAAGAAACATACAGAGGGTGCAGTATGCCCAGTGCAGGCTTTGTGGACTTTCACCACAGAGCGTGGGAATAGGACAGGGAGATTATTTCTGCATGGTGATGGGAATAGAGTCACAAGCTATCAAGTCCCAGCATTGCTCAAGAAAGGCATGCAATTCCTGGGGGAGGATCCGATCAATTATTCTTCCCACTCCTTATGGATAGGGGCTGCCTCACAGTGGGCAGCGGCAGGTGAGACAGTGAATAATATTTTGGAAAAGGGTCGCTGGTGGTCTGCCAGTTATAAGAGATACATTTGAACACTGCAGTGTGGAGACTAACGTATCACCTATGTTTTGTTTCAAGTATGAACCACATGGGGGGCAGGGAGAGGTGATATGGTAAGAAACTAAGACCAAATATAAAGATATTTTATTTTGTTTAAACCCTATAGGAAGAGGGAGGAGGGAGGAGCATGGAAGTCTAGATCTGCGGCCACTCTTATATATACTGGGCAGAAAGGAGAGCTGAGAAAAAGGCTGGGGGAAAGCAACTTTACCAGAATGTGAAACAATGTAAATTGGTATGGCATGGCATCCGAGGGATGAGATGGGCACAACTGATCCACCTTGAAAGAGCTGAAGGAGCAGTGACCCTTTCCAGACTTATTATTATACATTTAGGGGGTAATGACCTTGGGGGCAAGCCATGAGTGGACACATACATACAGATAAAAAGGGACCTAGAGACAATACAGCAGTGGTGGCCTAGGGTATGCCTTGCCTGGTTGGATATGATACCAAGAAGGGTTTGAAGAAATAAGCACAGCCATAGAGCTGTGGATATGGCCAGGAGAAAGATGAACAGAAGGGTAGGGACACTGGTAAGGAAAATAGGAGGACAAGTGTAAGAGGTCTGAACCTCACTTTTAGGTTTTTGACAATATTGGGAATGCAAATAATCACAAACAAGTTGCATTCGAGTAATAAATAAGTTTATTACTACAAAAGGGATAAATCACAGTTGCCCTAAGCAGTTCTTACCAATACGAACTGGGAGCCAGTGCTAAGCGTTCCCTACACCTCGAGGTTTCTCTGTAGTCTCTTGGGATCTCTCGGGTCTCCGAGATGTAAAGCCTGTGCATAACGTTATATACCTGTGATAATTACTATGGTTACTAAAAGATAGAAACATTTCTAGTTACAGAGATGAGCCCTATTGGCTAATTTAGAGGTGGCTCCACGGTCCAAGATAACATTATATAATTCTGTAAAGTCATCAGTTTTAGAACAAAGACATTCTTATACAGAGTCTTACATAACAGGATGAAGTGGTGCACATTACCGAAGGATGGCAATGTTGCCTTACATATTACAATTACTTCAAGGACAGGTATCTTGGCATTTGACAAGTAAGAAGTAGACAGAAAATACATGGTATAATATGCGTGCATTAGCAAGCAAAGTGGGTTACAATAATATGCATTCATATCCTGACATCTACTCTTGTACGGTAGATGCCTTGAGCCCTATGTATTAGTATAGCCTATGCCTAACCATTAGCTGTCTACGGTGTACCCCTGAGGGTATCAATTAGGGTGCAGGGACCTCGTGTAACACAAGTAATACTGCAGGGTGTGGAATAGTGGGTAGAAGATTTCTACAGGTCTGATGGCATGCACCTGTCGGATCTAGCCATAGATATGTTTAATACAGAGGTAATGAGTTTTATAGAAGCATGGAGAAGGCATGCAAAAGATGGATAAAAAAAAAGGTGGGGAGAAGAGATGGATTGGAAAGGAATTTTTCCTGATGTGTGGGGGGAACAATACCGTAAGTGAGGGGAAAGCCAGTCATCCAACGCAAGTTGGAGACTGGCTAATGGGGTAATGGGGGAAAGGAGGGGAAGGGGGAAAAGAAAAAGGAATAAGACAAAAAGAGGAAGAAGCTGAAGGAGAAAAGCAGTCTCGGTTTTCACCGTTACCTAACAGAAAAGGAGAAGAAGGCACCCAGGTTTTCACCTGGAGGGAGCAAAAGAGGAAGAAAGAGGGATGATCAGAGATTGATATAAATTGCCAATCTGAGCCCAACAACAAACAATGGTCTCTGTCTTTTTGTGAGTGAAAAGGGGGGAATCCGGGACAAATGCACTAGCACAGTGCCTAGTGGTTGGCACATTGTACTGTTAATCAAGGTATTGCTAATATTTTTGTGCAAGAACTTTCCCCTCATCACAATTGGAAATATATACTTTCTATGGGCTCTGTTAGAATCATTTCAACTTCCACCCCAACTGCCGATACACCAGTGAACAGTAATGATTTCTAAATGGTTTTCTAAATGTTAATGTACAGTATCTTTACTAGATTCTTCAGGTCAACCATCCTGGCCCATCATTCTTTCTGGATGATGCCCCTTCCTCTCTCACTCACTCTCTCCCTCCATCTCTGTCTCTTTCTTTTTGACCCACAAGCACACAACTTGTGAAGATTCTCAAAAGCAAGCAGGAGGAGGAGGCAACAGACAAGCAGTACAATTTATCAAGATAACAGCACAAAAAGAAAGACTATAGCTAGGTAAAAATCTATTCAAAGAACATTGTTTACTATTAAAAGTGCTCAAAGAGCTCAAACAGGTATAAGGCAAAGCATAGCCACCCAAGATACTGGCTCCCTGATGTGTTCCCCTCAGAATCAATGTTTTTTCAGGGGGTGGAGCCATGAACTAAGTTCATCAGTTTTATATGCAGTGTTAGAAGGGAAAATACCCAAGTACTGTCCTTACATTCAGCATTTAAAGGAGAACTGGACTGAAGCTGTCAGTCATTTTCCATGCCAAAGCTGTTTTTCTTTTAAATACCGGTTTCAAATCTGTTATTGTTCAATCCACCTTTAATTAACCTCTGAGATACTTTCTGATTTACACTCTGCTGTTAAATTCCATTTTAAAACTGAATGATATAGTTTATGTCTCTCTCGACCATATATTTTTATATTAGAGCATGGGTACATTGTAACAAAAAAGGAATAGCTAAGCAAAGGACATAAACTGCCATCATACTGTTTCTAAAATGGGACTTACTCCCTGTATGTAAATCAGAGCAATCACTAGGATAATTAAAAAAGCTTGCAAGATGGAGCAGTTACAGAACTGGAACCAGAACTAAAAAAAAAATAGCATCTGTGGGATTAAACGACTTACAGGTTCAACGACGTTCTACATTAAAAGGACAGTATCCAGCTAATGCTTTTGCACACAAATTTAAAGCAGCAGTGTAATGAAACATGTGTTTCCACAAAGCTAGTTTTAGCTACACATACTTAAAATATCAGCATATCTGTCAAACCAACCTTTCTAGGTGTCATCGCACTGACCCTTGCAAGATTCCACTCATAACATTTTGGCCAAGATGGGTTGCTAACTGACTGGGGGGACCTGATTGGTGGTGTTTGGGGATGATTACTCAGGAATGAGTGAAGTCCCCAGCAGGGTCCTGCAGGGGTTGGTGCTTGGTCAATGTTTTTTAACATATTCATAAATGAGGTTGGGGACAGCATAAAAGGCAAAATCTGCATCCTTGTGGATAGAATTAAGCTCATTGGGAGAGTAGACACAGATGGGAGGATCCAGGATCTGAGGGAGGACCTAGTGAAGTTTGAAAGATGGTTTGGAATCTGGCAACCAGGGTTCAATGAAAAAAAAAAGTGTATATTCATGCACATGGAAAGCAAAAACCTCAGGGTGAAGTACATGCTAGGATGTGTGATGTTCACAATGTCTAAGGAGAATAAAGGTTTGGGATTGCAATCATGTGTAATCTGAAATCCACTATTCATAAATGAGGTTGGGGTCAACATAAAAGGTGGAATCTGTCTCTTTGTGGAAAGTATAAGCTCTGTGGGAAAAAGGACATGGGGGAGGGCACCAGGAATCTGAGGAAGGACCTCATGAAGTTAGAACAATGATTTTGAATCTGGTAACCAGGGTTCAGTGCAAACAAAGGTACATGGCCATTCATAGAGGAAGGAAGAACCCCATGGCCATGCACAGGCTAGGATGTGTGACCATCACGGTGTCAGAAGAGAAAGATCTGTGTATTGCAATCATGAGCAATCTGAAACCCTCTGATCAATGCAACAAAGCAGCAGTATAGACAAACAGAATGCTGGGTTGCATAGGTAAGTGGTTCACCAGAAGGAGGAAAGAGATCATACTGCCATTGTGCAGATTGGTGGTGCAATTGTTCCTGGACTACTGAGTGCAGTACTGAAGCCCCTACCTCTAAAAAGGGCATTAACTTCATGAGGCTGTACTGTGAAGGGCTACAAAAATAATTCAGGGCCAGCAGGAGATCTAGTATGGGCAGAAACTAGGGAACCTTAACATGTACTCAGTAAAAAAAAGAAGGGAATGAGGTGAGATGATAGAGCCCTTCAGGTACCTTAAAGGCATAAATAAGTTTTACCTTGCAGATCTTTTTAGTTTAACAAGAACAAGAACACAGGGAAAGTTTGGAAATGTTATGTTTGTCTGATTGTAACATGCCATTTTTCTGAGAGTTTATCAATCTTTGCCACCATTTCAGTCCTTTCCAATGGTCAGTTGTCTATATATAGCATTTTATCAGTTTCTCCCTATTCCTATTTGTCCTCTTTTCTGGATATGCCTCCTGGGTGGCACTGAGTCAAGGGTCTTGCTAAAGTCTAGGTAAAGTATGGCCACTGCCTAATTTTTGTTTGCAGTGTATGCCACCATGTTGAAGATATCTGCTAGGGTAGTTAAGCATGTTCTTTCCCTTGTAAACCCATGATGGTTCTTGTCCATAAGTCTGTTTTCTTCTAAACAATCTACTGTGATCTCTTTAGTGATGACTTCTATCAGTTCCTGTACAATTACTGACTGATAGTTGTCAGGGCTGTTCTTTTCCCCACTCTTGTGGAATGGGACCAAATTTACAGACCTCTAAGCTGTTGGTACTTTCCCAGTATGGACTGACTCTGTGAAAAGTCTGTTACTTGTATCACCACTGACCTGCTAAATTCCCTTTGAACCCTTTGGCGTATCTCATGTGGTGGTCCTGCAGATCTGATAATGTTTAGTTCCTGAAGTTCTTTCAGGACCCTGTCCTCACTAATGTTCTTGATGACCAATCCATCACCCTCTTTCTCTTGGTACCTATGTCTGCTCTCAGGTAGTGGCCCATCCCTGTCAGCTGTGAATACTGACATGTAATGGGTATTCAGTATCTTCTCTGAGTCCCCCTTCTTCACAAGGAAGGCGCCCATCTTTTTTGAGCCTATCTGTGCCATTCTTAGTGTTTCTCTTCTCCGTTATGTGTCTAAAGAAAGTCTTAGCTTTACTCTTAACTCCTTCTGCAATCCTCAGTGCTGTATCTTCTTTAGCTATTTTATTGTGTCCTTGTTGTGCCCAGTTTCCCATTTTATCTATCCTTGGTAACTACAGTTTGTATTTCTTGTACTCTCTAAATGCCTTTTTGTTTTTACTGTAGTGTTATTTTGCCACATTATTAAACAATTGTGTGATTAATTGAGTGATTGATTTATAAACTGGTGAACAGGAAAGGCACACAGAGGTAAAGCTTGTTCCCTTGTGTGACCCAGGGGAAGGGGCACACGAGAGAAAGAATTCCAAAGATTCAGTGCAATGGTAAAAGGAGGAGACTATGATGCTCAAAAAATACAGATAAGTAAACAGTTACAGTCCAAAGTGCCAGTGGTACAAATGAAATACATAGTGCAAATAACTGGCAAATAGAATAGAGCATGCAATAAAATATGATACAAAGGCAAAAGGCCAGATGACAAAAGGTGAAGGCAATTGAAGAAAATGGGTGAACAAGTATGAGAGGCTCAGAGAAAGGATACCTGGGGAGAGGGAAGGAAATATTGGGCTGCTTTACACTGGAAGGGGGAAGCCATAAATAGGGTCAGCAGAAAAGACAGAGGCCAGGTAAACAACAAGGAAAGGAAGAGCAGAAGTGTAGGGGAGGAAAAGAGGCATGGAGGAGACAGAGGAAGGTTAGGTACAGGTACAGGAAGGAGTGACTTGGTCACATAGAAATGAACTAAAAGAGAGGTAAGAGATGGGAATGAGTTGGAAAGTTATTCCGGAGTGTAGGAAGATTGACTGAAAAAGCAATATGACCAATGAAGGTTCTACAGAAGGGGGTGCAGGAGTCAGTGTGCCTGAAGGAATAATAAGAAATGATAGATAAGGAGAGGAGGGAGGAGAGGTGTGGAAGGGAAGAGCATGATTATTTGGAGAGGAATGGGAGGCAATGGGAGAGCCACTGGAATTCAAGGGATGGAAGTAAAAGGTTTGGGTAGAGGGAGCAGTGGTGGTCAAGTGGAGGTGAGTTGAAGGTGAGGCAGCAGTAGGAATGAATGAGAGAGTTCAGCCAGCTGGTGAGGACTTTAACTATGGTGATGTGGTTTATGGCACTGCTCCAAACACCAGCAAGATCACTTTAAAGAGGACCTCATGGTGGACTGGAAGGGGAGGAAAGTTTTTTTGAAGTAGAGGTCACCAGGTCTGGAGTAGAGTTTTTATTGATAACATCAATATTTGTAGAGAAATCCAAGTGTCTATCAAGTCACATGCCAAGGTAATTGAATTTAGAGATCTCTTCAAATGGGGTGTGGAGGGGAAAAGAAAGGAAAGAGTAGCACTCAGATTGGCAGAGACCAAAGGAAGGGGAAGGGTCATCAGGGGTATGTAAGCAGCTACAAGGAAGCAGGCTGTCTCTTTTTGCATGCTATTCTCAGATTTTGATTTTTGTTACCTGGTCAAATTCCAGACTTGCATCCTAGGGAAGAAGGCGCTATTGGGTAAAACACCACCTTGTGTAGGCAATTTGATCAAGGTGGCCAACTCATTACAGGTCACCAGAAGGAGGACTAGAGGGGCCTTGGCTATCCCCTTCTGTCACACCTCACTTGGGCAATGTGCATTTGCCTACCGGGCCCCCCTATGGATGAATGAACTCCGTGGACACCTCTTGGCCACCGATTGTAGGGCACAATTCAAAACTGTCCTCATACAGCACCTAATAACACTCTCTAAGTGCACCTAACCCTTAATCCAGCCACACCTGCTCTCTCTGCCCCCCAGCAAGTGCTAGGCAGGCCTCAGGTACCCCTTCCCTCTGTCCCTTCTCATGCCTTGCCCCAGCAATCAGTTTGCATCATGCTCCTTCAGCACCACCACCCCACCCTCCCCTCCCCAAGTCACAGTACCATGAGTTTCCCTAACAGTCACTTCTAATGCAGGCTGCCTGACCATGTCCCCTCATATCCCACCATTTTACTCTAGCATGTCCTCTCCACTCAGCCTTCCCTCACCCCACCATTTCTCCCCATACCTTATCGCCCTTCTTCCTCCACCCTTCACCTCCACTGCAGTACATATCTCTCTCTCATACCTCCTTTCTTTACTCCACTGCCAGCTATCCCTGTCCCTCTGAACTACTGACAAAGCACTTTGTGGCTGCTAATCGCCCCCCACCCTCATAAAGTGTTTTTCTTGTTATTTAACTTGTACCTATGTTTTGAGTTATTCTGTAAGTTCTGAATCCAAGCTGTTTCATTCATTGTAATGTACCTTTGCTTTCACCTATTGTACTGTACTTTGTTTTGCAATCTATGATGTGGAACCTTTGTAAAAGAGCTTGAGCTCAACAGTCTTTTCCGAATCACTAAATAAAAATAAATAAATAAAAATGTTTTTTTTTTACATCCCAAAAGGTGATTTTGTGGTTCCTGCACAAAATCACCTTTCTGGCAGGAGTTGAATTTTCTCTGACCTTATTCTTGAGGAGGGGTCATAAAAAAGCTATGTTTTAAATTTGGTGTAACAACATTTAAAAAACAACAACAAAGTTATGAGGCTATGTTGAATTTTGCAAACACAGGTTCATAACTGGTAACATTCAATATTTTTACCCCAATTTTCAACATAGCCATTTCTTTACAGCACCTAACGAATGTGGCAGCTGTCATTTTTTTCAACTGCTGCCCAAAATGTGTTTTTGCATTGTGAAAGTTGAATTCGCAGTCCCTGCGCAAAATCACCTTTAGGCCAGGAGATGAACATTTTCTGTATCCTTCTTAATGAGGCAGGGTTATAACAATGCTATGTTGAAAATTTGGTGTAAAAATATTAAAAAGTTATTTTCAATATTTGTACCCCAGATTCCTCAGTTGCAGCCCTATTGGCTCTGGCCAGATTTTTACAGATGCTCCTCATGTTGTGTATAGCATATTCCATCAGAGTTGCTTAATTTTAAAGTATACGCAACTGAAGGACATCTGAATAGTTTTGAATAACTTCCATCAAGTGAAATAAAATACAAGCAATATTTGAGGACAAACTTCTGTGCATGGAAATAAAGTTTGATACCATGCCTATAGCCAGACGAAATGCACAAAATATCTGTTTATTGCTACTTTTCTGGTTGCGCTACTATTACACAAATGCCAACACTAGCAAAAAAAAAAAAGTGTTGCACTCAACTGAACCCGCTATGTAAATCATGTGTAAGTAAGAAGAATACTAGCCCATTCAAAGTGGAGATACACACATTCTATATAAATGCTCCACAAAGGCAGGACAATTATTTTAAAATATCAACTGTGCAAAAAGTGCTGGAGTTCTTCAGGAAATGAGGTTTGCCATTGAAAGGCAGACACAATTGTCCAGGTGGACCAGCCCAAGGAGAGCTTAACATTCACAGAAAAGTTGGGGGGAAGGGCTCTGGGGGTGACTCACCAAGGAGGAGGTAGGAAGTGATGAGGTATAGATGACATCACGAGGTGCGAGGGGAAAAGAAAGGAGAGAGTATCACTCAGATTAGCAGAGACCCAAAGGAAGGGGAGGAGTCATCAGGGGTATGTAAGCAGCTGCAAGGAAGCAGGCTGTCTCTTTATGCATGTTATTCTCAGATTTTGATTTTTGTTAGCTAGGAGCAGCACATCAGATCAACTAAAGTATAAGCTAAGGCAAGTTAGAGAATCCAAGGAATGCATATTTGAAATCACTGGCTACTGGCTAATTAACCAGAGCATTTATTTAGTTATTTTTTAAAACAAAAAGAAAAAAAGAGTGTTTTTTTTTGTAACAGAAGGACCACCAAAGAATCAGAAAATCCATGTCTTACAGCCTCGTGTAATAAGTAAGCCTGGGGCCTAAGGGCGCTCATAGTTGGAGATAGTGTGGAATATTTGGTTTATCAAACGTAGTGGTGATTTTAACAAAGCCGGGAATGCAGCAGGCAAATCCCATGGCTTGGGTTTGAGAGCTTTTACAGACTGTTTGTGGTTGAGATGTTGCCCAATGAAACAAGGCTGCAAGCCAGGCCACATGAGGGGTTTTCAGGAATTTTTTATGTAGATGTGTTGGGTCTGGGTAGGCCTCAAGCATGGTGGATTTGTTGGGAAGGCGCCAGGTAAAACAAGGCCATAAGTCAGGCCACGTGTTGTTTTTTTTCTGAGCTTCGGTAGACCATTGTTGAGTCCGGGCAGGCCGCAAGCCGGTGTTTTTCACTGGAAAATCACCCCTTTGAAAACGGGACTCAAGCAAGCTATGTGTTGGTATCGGCATTTTCTGTAGACCATTGTTAGGCCCAGGCAGAGCACATATTGAATAGTGTATGGGTGACCATACACAACAAGGCTATGTTTCCTTCAAGGGGATGTGATGATGTCATTCAGACCTTGAGAGCGAAGCTCGAGAGGTCCGCTTGACATCATCACATCCTCGAGATGGAAACAAAGCCTTGTTGTGTCTGGTCACCCATATACTATTTTATACAGTATATGGTTCCCAGAAATGTCTACAGTTAAATTTAAATACAAGGTTTCATACCTTGTGTTCACACACTCGCTTGCTCCCTGTCATCACTGCAGCCCCGCTCTGCCTCCGGTCCTCGCTACGGTTCCGCTCACCACCCGATATTTCAAAATGCTCGTTATTTTAAAAAAAAAAAATAAAGAAAAATGGCAAACTGATAGTTTGGACACACGGAGCTGACAATGGCAGTTTGTGTCAAACTATCTTAGTGAAATGCTTGCCCCTCCGCTCGCTAAGTGGTGCCACCATTTTACCCCATTTATATTTTGAACACTGATCTGCTTTAGCCAGTCAGGTAACAGCTCAAGGGGGAGAAGTTGTTGTAGTATCGTTGTGATGTCAGAAAGATACTACAACAACTTTTCTTGACCTTTGAACTGTCCTACAACAGCTTTTGAAAAGCCATCGCTTTTTATCCACAACAAGCCCTAACCATGTACTATAAGTCAGTGCTTTACTGTGAGGAAGTGACTCTGGGAAGCAGGGCAGCAAGCCAGGCCATGGCTGATTAAAATTTTTTCTGATCGGGTGAAGCCGGGTGGAGGGACCTCTCGCTGACCTGTGGTTGGACCCAGCTACAGGCCAGCAAAAAAATTGCATTTTTTTGCATGGTGTCCCATGATGAAAGACACAGATACAGACCCCCAATTGTGTCATTATCTTAAGGTGAGAGAAGAGGGAGTTGCCTTGTGAAGCAAGGCCGCAAGATAGGCCACAGCCTAGCAGCCCTATCCAAGTGGGGAAGGGGGGATCTCTTGAGTGTTATCTCAGAGAATTTCTGATGATACCGAGGTGGGGGGGGTTGACCAGGCAGCAGCGGCCCCAGTGTGGGGATGATGTCCAGCAAGGTTTCTTGCAGTCAGGGAACAGCCTGGCTTTGGGGAGAAACTGCACCAGAGGACGCCTAGTCAGGTGGGAGAGACTGATTGGCAGCACATTGTGGGTCAAACCACCAACAAAGAGAGAATATATCCAATACATCCAGTGTGGGGGATCAAAATAATTTTCTGTTCTTTCTTTGGGCATTGTGGGAGGCACGAGGCAGCCCAGCTGGGACCAGGGACATAGGAACTGGCTGGCCACATGGCTCATAGTGAGAAGGGTCTACCCACACATCGTACAAGACACAGATACAGATAGAGAACACACCACAGAATATATTATATGATTTCAGGGATACAGTGATATTAGGAGAATTTAAAAAAAAAAAGAGAGAAAAACAGAGTTGCTTAAGGGCAGAAGGGACCTTGTTTTTGACATGAAGAAGTCACGGCCTTTGCCTGCAAATGCAAGGGAAAGTTAGCAGGCCATATCCAATAAGAGGTAGCCCAGCTAACAAGGGGTTGGAGACAAATTGCAGCAGGCACAGTTCTCCCGGGGGGCAGTCCTTTGGGGAAAAAGCACTGGTTATGATTTTACTAAACCAAAAGATTAGGTAAGGAGGCCAAGAAAGGATGAAAGACAAGGGCACAAGGGTAGAACGGGGGAGGGGGCGGGCAGCTTCAGTGCAAGAAGAGGGACAGTCTGATTTTTGTAGCTCTAGGGATATAGGTAAAGGGTTAAGCACACTAGTGAAGCAAGATAGGCTGATGAAATTGTAAAGTAGGGATGAATGCATAAGGCAGGGAGGCCCCCCCCAAAAAAACTGTGTGTGTGTGTCCCCAAAGAGTCGCCACAAGGGGAAAAATACTGGGGGATAGTTATTAACCAGTGTACTTTCTTTTACAGCAGCTTTTTCTTGTTTAGGGAATGGCAATAGACATGGTCCTGAAAAAGAGCAAACCAACAAGGGAAGATGCATGCAGTGCTATACTGGAACTAGCAGAGAAGCCTAACATGGTGTGGGAGCTGGTGGAGGGCATGGAGCCCCAGGGGCAAACAGACAAGTAGAAAGCAGACAAAGAGATGGGAAGAGGACAGGGCAGGTGGCCAGCAAAGGGACAGGGTGGCCTGGGGGCTCCAGCCCAGTCCACCAGCTCCAAGAGACCACGACCAAGGCTGGCTAGTCCAGAAAGGTCATAGCCTGCAGCTAGTCCAGAAAGGCTAGAGCCTGCAGCTCCCATTCCACCGCCACCTCAACCGGAGCCTCCAGTTGTGCCCAGCCCAGTTTCTGCTCCTCCTCCACTACTGTCACAGAGTATACCAGCCCTGCAGGGACCTGTACCAATGCCTCTTCCAGATACCACAGTAGGGCACTTACCTGGACCAGCAGGGCCCAAACCAAGCCCTTCAACAGGAAATGTGAGAGTGAACATAGGCAGCAGTATCAAAGAATATGTTACAACCATGGGTGAGGATGGTTTAGGGCAGCTTGAGTAGGCACTATCCGACATTAAGTCAGGGAAGGAGACTAAAGAGGGAAGCACAACACCTGCCATGGGCACAGTGCTGGGGGATGGGACAAGGGATATAGGTGCTCCAGGAATGAGAACAGGGGAACATGTACCACCAGCTACGAAGGAGAAGATATGGAAAGGGGAATATGTGGATATATTTGCTCTAGTAAGCAGGGAAGTGGCAACAAAATATGATGAAAAGGAAAGTATAGGTAAGAGTGAGATGGCGGCCACAATAGAGCTGCTGGGGAAAAAAGAAGAGGATAAGTTCACCAAGGGCAAGACCTGGGATGCCTGTTTTGTAGGTTTCACAACTTATTCTGTGATTGTAATGGTAAAGAAGCCCACACTGGGAATTCCATTAATCAATTATCAATTGATCATATGCAGAGCACAAGCAAAGGGAGGTTTTGGTTGATTATACTACAACAAGTTCTTCAGGCAGAGAATGGCCACCTATGGGGACATCCGTTGGGATATCAAAGCAGTTAGATTTGTGGACAGAGTATGTCTTGGACCAGGCCACGCCTGAATGTGAAGGGGGGAAAAACAGCATTACTGCAGAAATGTTGCTGGGGATGTAACAGGGCCTTTTGCTCCTGGCCTCAATGTAGGTTTAGCCACGCCTGTTCAAAATGTGGTGGTAATCACCCGGCTTCAAGATGCCTTACAAACTGGACCTCTGGGGGACAAAACAATGGGGTACAGGGCAACACCAGTCAGCCCTTTCGAGAGGGACAGACACAGTTTAGGGGACAGCCAGGGAACAGAGGCTACAGAGGGAGGGGGGATATGGGAGGGGAGGACAAAGCTATTGATGAAGGTCAGGACAGCGTATTAAGAGGGGATATTAAATTCTGCATGGCTAAAACACCAAAAACATAGAAAAATTAGAAGACAGGTTTAAAGGACACCCAGAAGAGACAGAGGCCTTGCATCTTTTAGAAGGTTTTAAATTTGAATTTATCCTCCATTTCCAAGGGCCCAGGGTAAGCAGGGAAGCCAAAAATTATGGATCAGTACAGGGCAAAGGGGGATTTTGAGACAAAGATAGAGAAAGAAAAGAATGCGGGTTGGATTGAGGTTTTGTTCCGGACCCCCCCCCCGGACAAATTAAGGATATCCCCTCTAGGTTTAGTCACCAAGAAGCAGCCAGGGGAATACAGGATCATCCACCACCTGTCTTTCCCAGAAGGAGAGTCAGTAAATTATTACATTGATGAGAGGGATTCCAGATTTACATATGCAACCCTAGAAGAAGGGGTACAGATTATTCAGGCAACACCACAGGCATGGCTGACAAAAAGACATTGAGGCAGCTTTCAGGCTCCTACCAATGTGGCCACAAGACTGGGATTTACTTAGGTTTGATGGACGGTCAATACTATTTTGACAAAGCCATGCCCATGGGGTGCTCTACTGCCTGTGCCTCTTTTGAGTTGTTTTGCATGTGCTTACAAGGGATATTTTAATGGAAGATGGGATACAGGACGGTTCTTCACTATTTAGATGATTTCTTTTTGATAGGGAGTGGGCAGGAGGAGACAGAGAGAATGCTAAAAAGTTATCAAGAACTATACCAGGAATTGGGATGCTGTTGGCCCTGGACAAGACTGAGGGACAAATCCAGATCACAGAATTTCTGGGGATCAAGATAGATGTGTAGAAAGAGGTATTTAGGTTGCCAGACAAGAAAGTAAGGAAGTTAAGGGAACTCATACAAGAGCATAGGACTAGGTGCAGGGTCAAACTTAGACAGGTGCAGCAATTGATTGGACACCTCAACTTCACCTGCAGGGCCATTAGCCCTGGATGAGCATTCACTAGGTGGATAGCACAAGCAACGAGGCCACATCACTGGATCGACCTCATCAAGGACACCAAGGAGGATTTGAAAATATGGAAGGAGTTTATAGATACATTTAGTGGGACATCTTTCTGGCAGGATGAGTGCGTTTTTAATATGGACCTGGAACTATACACAGACAGAGCAGGGGGCTGGGCATGGGAGGTTATTTCAGGGGCCAGTGGTTTTCAGAGGCCTGACTGAAGGAATGGATACAGAGGGGACTAACTGGAGACATCACACTCCTGGAGATCATCCCAATATGGGTTAGCACTCTAGTGTTGGGGGAAGAGCTATGCAATCAGAAGGTGACTTTCTGGTGTGATAACAGGGCAGTGGTCGATGTCCTCAACAACTGAAGGGCCACGTTAGAATCAGTATTGAGGGTGTTGTGACAGTTAGTCTTACAGGGGATGAAGCTGAATATGTCCTTTAGGGCTAGACACATTGACAGTGTCCAAAATACAGTGGCTGACAGCCTCTCCCATCTGCAGTTGGACAGGTTCTGGGCCATTGAACAGAAAGCAGAGGCCCAAAAAACACCCATTCCAGCGTGCATTTGGGAAGTTGAATGGAGGGAGCTGAAGTGCTGTTTCACAACTCCTGGTCCCCCAAGACCTTCTGAGCCCATGAAGGGGCTTGGGGAGTCTTCCAAGCATTCAAAGAAGTACACCACATGGTGGTACTGTAAGTTGGCAGGTCACAGTTGATCAGTTAGGCAAATATGTAGTTTACCAGTGGGAGCATGGTTTATCACATGCAGTGGTGGGGGTACATTTAGTGGCTATAAGTATATAGTTTGCAACCTTAGGAGATGATGGGATCCAACAAAAACCATGCCGCTCAGATGGATGATTCAAGGGTGGGGGCGTCCTCGAACCAGAGAAAGGGACGACAGACAGCTGGTGTCAGAAAAGTTGTTAGCTAACCTGGTAAATGCCACATCAACAATCTGCAGATCAGCAGAGAAGACATTGTTATTTCAAGCTATTTACTTGACAATGTACCACAGGGCCCTCAGAGTGCGTGAAACAGTGGGCCATGATAGGGAGGACATGTTGTGCCGGGAGGACATAGACTTGCAGCCAAAGGTAATCACCTTATGGGTTAAAAAATCAAAAATAGATCAGGAAGGGAAAGGATGCTTGATTCAGCTGGTAAGACAAGGTGAGCAAAAAATGTGCCCTGTGCAAGGACTGTGGGCTTATGCCACAGTGTGACCTGACCATAGTGTGCCGTTTTTCATACATGATGATGGGAAAGGGGTGACAAGCTACCAGACAGCAGCAGTCATCAAAAAAGGCATGACTTTTCTAGGAAAGGATCCAAAAATATTATTTGTCCCATTCATTCAAAATTGGGACAGCATCACAATTGGCAGCATCAAGGGGTCAAGAGAGCAGATACAAGGGATTTGCTGCTGGAAATCAGAGTGCTACAAGTGTTATGTATGACCTTTGAATGAATAACTACTA
This sequence comes from Neoceratodus forsteri, assembly GCA_016271365.2. Taxonomy (NCBI): domain Eukaryota; kingdom Metazoa; phylum Chordata; order Ceratodontiformes; family Ceratodontidae; genus Neoceratodus; species Neoceratodus forsteri. The sequence continues at coordinate 897,879,035 of CM057458.1, forward strand.
ACCGTCTCTCTTTTTGCATTAACAGGTTAAGTAGAGGGTAGTCACAACAGGAAGCAATGGGGTGGGGGGAGGATGGGAGGAAAGAGGGGTAAGGAAATAAGTGCCTGGACCAAACAGAATATCTTATATGTTGCTTTATTTTACAACAGGACCTGGCCAGAGGGTGGAGATATGGATATGCGGGCATTCATACATTTATTGGTCAGAAAGGAGAGCGTCCAAGAAAGCTGTGGGAAGACAACTTTATCAGGACCTGAGACAGTGTAGGTTATCCTAGCAAGGAATCAGGGGCATGAAATGGGCCCAATTATTGCCAACCTTGAGGGACATGAAGGAGAGATGACCGCCGCCAGACATGATCATCATGCATCTAGGGAGGAATGACATTGGGTCCAGGCCCTGGTTGGAGAAAGATATAGATATAGATATAGATATAGATATAGATATAGATATAGATATAGATATAGATATAGATATAGATATAGATATAGATATAGATCAATATAGACAGATTTAGATAGATAGATAGCTAGATAGACAAATTAAATATCTATATCTATATCTATATCTATATCTATATCTATATCTATATCTATATCTATATCTATATCTATATATTTATATCTACAGAAAAAACATGATGTGGTTACAGTAAGATGTTGGTGGCCCCACGTGACCTTAGTATGGTCAGACATGGTCCACCACCGAGTATGAAGGCATGTGGCAATCAAGAGAGTAAGGAGGGAGATGAAGAGGAGGGTAGGCATATTATTCATTACAAATGTAGGCAGGGTCATAAGGAGAGGCATAGACAAGAGAGAGAAAATGAGTATTATAGGCCAGACAGGGTTCATCTTTTAGACTTGGGGGTTGAGATGTTTAATACAGAAATTATAAGAAGCACTGAAGAATGGAGGAGGGAGACTGGGCAATAGTGAAAAGGGGGAATGTCTGTCATCCAAACGCAGACTGTAGACAGGCTGTGGGGGGAAAAAAGGAAGTATAAGAGAGGGGCAGGGGAGGGGGGAGGGAGAAAAATAATCCAAAAATGGAAGAACAGCAACAGCATGAAAAGAAAAGTAGTAATGGGTACACACCGTTACCTCCAGAAAAGAAGAAGAATTGGGCCCCCAGATCTATATCTGGGGGAAGAAGAGGAGGAGGAAGATGAAAAGATGATTGCAAATAAATTGAGATGCTTGATATATTTGGTTGTATAAATGATAAGAAGATAAAGGATGATTGGGTACAAGAATATGTACGGTTTAACAAATATGTTTTAGATGGAATGGAAATCTTTAAGAATCTTTTTAAAGTTTTGGGACAGATCAAGATTGTACTATTAATAAATGAATTACTGATCTGAGCACCCACCACTCACTGACTCTGCCTCATTCTTGGAGGGAAATCTGGGACAATGAGGTTTGCTATTGAAAGGGAGACACAATTGTCCAGGTGGACCAGCCCAAGGAGAACTTAACATGCACAGACAAGTCGAGGGGAGGGGCTCCGGGGATGACTCACCAAGAAGGAGGCAGGAAGTGATGAGGTATAGATGACATCACAAAGTGGGAGGGGAAAAGAAAGGAGAGAGTAGCATTCACATTGGCAGAGACTAGAGGTGGATGAAGTGGCCAAAATTCACTCTGCAGAGTGATTCACAGAGTAATTCGGAATCCCCGAAGCGATCCGCAAACTGAAACCGAATACTTCATGTTATAATAGGAAAGCAAAGTCCATCTATTGAAAATAATGACTTCACATTATTCTGCCTTCTCCAAACCAATTCTCCACCAATTCTAAGGTGAAGTACATTGAAATCAATGTACTTTGCATCTCTTCGCCTTGTTGTTAAGCTCCAAGGCCAATTTGCAGTGCTTCTTGGGGTTGCAGGTCACATGGGCTCTAGTTGTTCTGCACAGCCTCAGTTCTGTGTAGTGTGTGTGTGTGTGTGTAGTGGAAGATGAAGACAGTTTCCTCTCAGAGCTCTGCGATTCAAATCCTCTAAAAGCTGTTAAAAAAACCTTTTTGAGCTATTTTATTTGCTCAAAATTTAGTGCATTGATTGTAGGAAACCCTCCTGTGCTCATATCATCAAGTGTTTAATATTTGTGTGTGGATTTTGAATGTTAATTTAGAATAATCGGTCTGTGTACTGTGAAGTGTGCTTTGGGGGAAGGGCGTATATGTGGTGTGGGTAGATTTACTGGGAGAAAAAGGCAGTCATTCTGTTGGTAACATTTTTCTTGTATAACTGTGTTAATGTACACACAGTAATATTTTCCGTAATTCTTGACTTTTTGCTGATTGTCATTGGTGCAGCAGTGTATAATTTCAGTTTGTTTAAAACATTTGGTTATACTGCTAAGGTTTTTAGAATTGCTACATATTACTTGTGAGTATGTAATGACAAATTAATAGTGCGTGCTGTGTTCTTCTAAATCAGACAACTTTTATTGTGACAGAGTAATTGCAGCAGTGTGAATCTGCTATCCACCGCACCTGCATGAATTTTTTGTACTGCTTTGTGGTATCTTTACTGGTAGTGGACTGTTACTGCCATGCACTACCCCCCTCCCAAACTGGCAAAAGGTATTCATTTCCAGATTTGGATTTGTGACTTGTGAGCACTGGTTAGGGGGTGTTGTGCCTTTGCATCTAACTCTGCATCTCTTGAGTGCCTAGGGCAATCTTAATCTGTCTGTGCATTTGCAGTAAACCATTAATTCTGGGAGACTGCATTTTTTGTTACCCCATCATTTCACTTTGCCAGCAATGGGGAATTTTCTGGACACAAGACAGTAGCATTTTGGGGATGAAAATGAATTATGGTGACCGTGTGTGGCCACTGCTCACATGACAGAGTGTACCATTAATTCTGGGAGACTTTGCAGTTTTTGTTACCCTCTCATTTCACTTCACCAGCACTGGGGAATTTTCTGGAAACAAGACAGTAGCATTTTGGGGAAGAAAATTAATTCTAGTGACTGTGTGAGACCACTGCATGCATGACTGAGTGTGCCATTAATTCTAGGAAACTTAGCATTTCTTGTTACCCTCTCATTTCACTTCAGCACTGCAGAATCTTCTGGACACAAGACAGTAGCATTTTGGGGATGCAGATTCCTTCTGGTGGCTGTGTGTGACCAATGCACACATGACGGAGTGCACCATTAATTCTGGGAGACTTTGCATTTTTTGTTACCCTCTCATTTCACTTTGCCAGCACTGGGAAATTTTCTGGACACAAGACAGTAGCATTTTGGGGAAGAAAATTAATTCTGGTGACTGTGTGTGACCACTGCGCACATGGCTCAGTGTTCCATTAATTCTAGGAGACTTTGCATTTCTTGTTACACTCTTATTTCACTTTCATTCAGCACTGGGGAACCTTCTGGACACAAGAGAGTAGCATTTTGGGGATGCAAATTAATTCTGGTGGCTGTGTGTGACCACTGCACACATGACGGAGTGCACCATTAATTCTGGGAGACTTTGCATTTTTTGTTACCCTCTCATTTCACTTTGCTAGCACTGGGAAATTTTCTGGACACAAGACAGTAGCATTTTGGGGATGCAAATTAATTCTGGTGACTATGTGTGACCACTGTGCACATGACTGAGTGTGCCATTAATTCTGGGAGACTTTGGATTTCTTGTTGTGATCTCATTTCACTTTGTCAACACTGGGGAGTTCTGGACACAAGACAGTAGCATTTTGGGATGCACATTAATTCTAGTGACTTTGTGTGTGTGTGGGGGCACTGAGGCACTGCCAATAATGTTACCACTCCACCTTACTTCACGTTAAGGCGGAATGACAATGTAAAGTAATAATTACAAGGTGAAGTGAGCCTTTCCTGTTGGCCACTCCACGTAGTGGAGTGACAACACGAAGTGGCCACTTCACTTTCACTTCGCCAGAGGAATTTAATTTTGCTGCATCTCTAGCAGAGACCCAAAGGAAGGGGAAGGGAGGGGTTATCAGGGGTATGTAAGCAGCTGCAAGGAAGTAGGCTGCCTCTTTTTGCATACTACTTTCAGATTTTGCCCACTAGACCAGTAAACAAGGTAAGTAGGTCGGGTCAATAGGTGGGACTTTGCTGAAGGTAGATGGCAAGGTCTGGAAAACAATAATATTGTGGGTCACATTAGCCAGTTCCAGCACAGCCAAGGTGGATGACTGAGGGATGAATGTAAAAAGGATATAAGAAAGAGGCAGGGGAGGGAAGGGGAGGGAGAGGGAAGAAAAGAACCAAAAAAATAGGAAGAGCAGCAACTACACGTACTGTGAGACTGCCAAAAGCAGTGAGACAGGGGTGTTAGGACTGACAAGTATGCTGTGTGTGTGTGTGTGTGTGTGTGTGTGTGTGTGTACAGAGGAGTGTATGATTCATTTGTACTCTGAGTGCTGCTAATAGTAGTGGGAAGCCCTCTATCTGCAAAGCAGAGGGTGTGGCTATTCCTGCAACTTGAGATGTATTGTGCTGATTTATTTTAAAGGGGTTGAATTAAAGGAGCCAGTGCACAAGCACTTTAGTGGGCAATTAGGCAGGTCCAGCTGATTGAGGAGGGACAGCAGAGGCCCGCAGAACTTCTGGGTCCATTTGGCTTTAAATTTAGGTTCTCATGCAAGTGGTGCGAGTGTGTGCAGCATGCATCGGTGCACTGAGATGCGTGGAGACACACGCTTCTCCATGCATGTTAGTGGGGAGAGAGGAAAAGGAGAGGGAACAAGCAGCTAAAGTATGAGAACAATAAGGTAGGAAATAAATGCAGGGCATGCAATGGAGTCGATGGAAGGAAATGGACATAAAGGCATACCATCATTGCTAACACCAGAAGGGGACTTGATGATATCTTGTAGCAGCTGTTTGATGTTCATAGTGGCCAAATTAGGGGTAAATTATGTCTCATTTGAGTGTAAGAAATGTGAGATAAATAAGGAGTTATGGGACAATTTGAAAAGGGTTACTGAAAGGCTGAAAATACTTGAAAATAGCCAGATGAAGCTCACTGAGAGAATAAGGATTATGTCCAGCTTAATAGAGGTGAAACAGCTGGGGGGGGATATGAGTTAGAGATTGGTTTAGGGAAAAGAAAAGTAAATGAGGAATAAGTGAGTAGTAATCAGGTAGATAGGAGGGTGAATAGTGAAATAAAAAGGAAAAGAAGGGTGGTAGCCCTTTACAACCAGTCCCAGGATATATAACAGGTGAACAGGACTTGAATGTGTTGAATGAAAAAGTGGAGGTTGTGGAAAATGCAGATTTGGAGAATGAAAGAGAGGAGAGAGAAGTAGTATATGAGGGAATACAGGTCAGAAACAATTTTAATATTGTGGGAGAAGTTGACCAAACAAAAGGTGGAGAAGGAGATTGTGATGGAATCCAAGAAGAAATGGGGGATCATGTAGAGAGACAGGTAGTGGTCATTGGAGATAAATTATAAAACCTTCAGACCAGTATATTTGTAGGAATGACAAAAAGAACAGAATGGTTGGTAGTTTCTCTGGTGCAGGGAACCTGGATTTACATGATATGGCTGATAATATATTTAAGACAGCAGGGGAGAAACCGGTCACTTTGTTCCATGTGGGTATAAATGACATAGCGAAAAAGACCTTGCCAGAAATGCAGAAAGATTACGGGAAGTTGGTGGAAAAATTAGTGGAAAAAGGGAGTGAGATATTACTCTCAGAAATGTTACCTGAGCCCAGGGCATCGGTTTACAAGCAGAAAAGTATAGCTTTAACAAATGAATGGCTGTTGAAGTGGGCTAAATCAAGTGGATACAATTTTATCAGGCATTGTGGGACATTTAATAATAGGAATGAACTGTTTTGTAAGGATGGGCTCCATTTAAATTTTAGGGGTAGTAGGATATTGGGGATGAGGTTGAAAAATGAGATTGAGAATAGTTTAAACTAAAGGGGAGGGAGATGAAAAAAGGGAACTGGGGAAAGGATGTTAAATAAAAGTAAAGTAAAAGGGGTAACATCCTTAAAGGTTATGTTCTGTAATGCATGGAACTTGAATGAAGCATGCAGATCAGAATTGGAAATTCTGATCAAAGATGGTGAATTGGATATGGTAGGGGTAGCCGAAACCTGGTGGAGGAATGAAAGTGGGTGGTCTCAATATATACCTGGCTACAATCTGATTAGTAGAAATATGGAGGAAAGGGGGGGGTGGCCCTTTCTGTTTGAGAAGATCTAGAATTTAGGAGAGCAGAGGAAACAGTTGAATTAGGAAAAATAGAAATTATAACAATTGAACTTTTGGGAATAAAAGGAAAAAAATGTAGGGTATCTGTGTTCTATAGAGCACTAGACATAGACCTGAAAGCATTTTTATATCACATAGGTATTTTGGCAGAAGATACTGATGTAGTAATGACAGGAGATTTAAATATGCCAGAAATTGAATGGGGTAAGAATCAAATAGGTAACAACATATTTTGTAGATTTCAGGAAGAACTAATGGCAGCAGGTATCCAGCAATGCATATGAGAGGCAATAAGGGGGAGAACATACTGGATGTCATTCTTACAAACAGAAGTGATACTGTTAAACAAATTACTATTCAGCCACAAGTGGGATGAGCAATCATAGTAATGCTATATTACTGGAGTTAGATTGGACAATTGAGTTGGTAAAAGGTAGTACAATGCAATACCTATATAAAAAGGGTGATTATAGGGCCATGAGAGAGGAATTAATGAATACAAATTGGTAGGACATGTTTAATAATCATGATATAGAGAAATCATGGGAAATACTCCTACAAAAACTTAAAGAAAATAGAGAGAATTATATCCCATAAAGGAAAGTTTGTAATAATAAAGGGAAAAAGCCCCCATGACTAACTAGGAGCATAGTCAGACTTTGCAGAAAAAAAGAAAGCCCACTTCCAGAAGATGAAAAAGGATAAGACACCAGTAAATAAGCATAGATATAGAAAGATATTAATGAAACTTAAGAAGGAAATAAAGCAATCTAAAAAATAGCTTGAAATGAGACTAACAATGAGTAAGAACAATAAAGGCTTATATGCCTATGTAAACAGGCAGAGGGGAGGAAGTAGAATGGTAGGTCCATTAACAGTTAATGGAGATAGGCTGTCTAATCCACTGGAAATGGCAAATGAATTTGCCAAATGTTTTAGCTCTGTATATACGGACCATCATAATGTGTTAGAAATTAGGGTGGAGAACGGTGGTAAACTAGACTCAAAGGATATAATAACAGAAGAGAAAGTGATGAAAAAGATTATGGGGTTAAAGGGTGATAAAGCAGCAGGAGTGGATGAGATCCACCTGTATATATTAAAGGAGTAGAGAAATGAGTTAGTAACAGTGATTACACTGTTGGGACTAAGATCAATTGCTGAGGGTGTGGTGCCTGAGGAGTGGAGGACAGCATATGTGGTGCCAATATACAAAAAGGGAAAAAGGGATCAGGTGATGAATTATAGACTGGTGAGCCTGACATCAGTGGTGGGGAAAATAATTGAGGGTATTATTGGTGAAGTTATAAAGGGCATTGTGATAAATATGGGGACAGTAGATAAGAATCAATATGGTTTTGTCTCTAGTAGGTCATGTGAGACTAATCTCATTACTTTCTATGAACATATAAATAAATGGGTGGATGAGGGGAAGAGTGTGTACTGTATGTGGTATTGTTGGATTTTAGTTGAGCTTTTGATATTGTTCCCCACTGTAAGATTGTTGAGAAACTGATCAGATTGGAAATTGACTCTTGTATTGTAAAATGGGTGGATCAGTGGATAAAAAATAGGAAACAACAGGTTAGGATTCGGGGTTGTCTGTCAGAACCTCAGGTGGTGGAGATTTGTGTCCCCTAGGGGTCAGTATTGGGACCATTACTATTTAGCATATTTATAAGTGATTTGGATATAGATAGTGGGAATAAGTTGGCTAAATTTGCTGATGATGTGAAAATAGGAGGGGTAATAGATATTTTTGATGATAGGTTAACATTTGGAAGAGATCTAATACAAATATTGGAATGGGCAGAAGTAAATGGAATGCACTTTAATAAAGATAAATGCATTATAATGCACTTGGGAAGAAACAATGTTCAGCAGAATTATTATATGAAGGTTATAAAACTGAAGGTATCTACATGCAAAAGAGATCTGGAAATCTATATCCAAAATGATTTAAAGAATAGCATACATACTAGAAATACATCTAACAAAGCCATGTATTTCTTAAATAGTATCATACAGGGGTTTCATGCTGGATGTGGGGAGGTGCTGATGCCGCTGTTTAGGACTTTGGTTAGGCCCTTATTGGATTATTGTTCAACTGTATGGTGTCCCTTCCTAGTGGAAGATGTTAAGAAGGTGGAAAGGCCACAATGGTCCTATACCAGATTGATATCAGAGTGTGAAGGCTTAAATTATGAGGATAGATTGGAGAGGTTGGGTTTGTGGACCTTGAGAGACAGGAGAGTTGGGGGGGATCTAATGTTTCTACACAAAATTTTAAAAGATGAGAGTTTGAGGATGGAGATGGGAATGGCATTTAAGGATCAAATGTATCAGTTGAGGGGACATGATAGGCAGTTGAAGGAAACAGTATGTAGGGCAGAAATAAGAAGAAATGGATTTAAATGTAGGGCAATCATAAGGTGGAACAGAATACCCCAGGTAGTTGTGGATGCAGAGAATGTTGAAATGTTTAAGGCTAGATTGGCTAAGCATCTTAATGAAGTTGGTGACTTGTGTTACCGCCACTCAGTTGTGGGGAAAGCTTACATGTGCTTTGCCTTCTTGATTTTCCTATTTTACAGAATGAAATCCAGTATGAAAAAGAAAAGTGGTATTGGGTACACATCATTACCTCCAGAAAAGAAGAAATATGGGCCCCCCAGATCTACACCTGGGGGAAGAAGAGAAGGAAGATAAAAAGATGATTGCAAATATATTGAGATACTTGATATATTTGATTGTATAAATGACAGAAGATAGAGGATGATTGGGTACAAGAATATGTATGGTTTAACAAATACGTTTTGGATGGAATGGAAATCTTTAAGAATCTTTAAAGTTTTGGGACAGATCAAGATTGTACTATTAATAAATTTATTGCTGATCTGAGCACCCACCATTCACTGACTCTGTTTCATTCTTGGAGGGAAATCCAGGACAATGGTCAGTTAAGACCAAAGCAACATTTCACCCATCTACTTAATAGGTTTCATCAGAGTGAAAAGTGTCAACTGCAAAAACACTTTATATAAGTCATTCTGTTACCACATGACATGCATCATTATTGTGACCACAACATCCAAAAAAATGTGAAGTACAAAACTTGATGATATCAATATTTAAGATGACACATAGCCAACTAACATGACAGGTTTATTATATTTTTACACATGGTGGTCCAGGTGTGTGCACCATTTGTTTTCCTTTAAAGAAAGTCTATGTCCATGATTCCCAGTAGCTATAACTCCTTTAAATAGGAAAGGAAAGCATGGTGTTTGTTTTTATAGTGCCTTTCATGTCTCCTGAATACCTTGTTACCTTTTAAGAAATCAACAGTTGCTACAGTAATTAAGTATATATACTGAGGTTAAGCAAAGATCAATAAGGTTAAGCACATTTACTTCCTCAGCTGGGACTTTTTAGACTGTACCCGTCTAAGGTCTTATTATGCAAAGATATTCAGATCATAGATTTGTATTCTATATAGAGATGCCTTGGCAGCAGATACAACAAGTGGAGCCACTTCACATGTCTCTTACAAAAAGGAACTAAACAAGGATACCACCTTTCACAATCGTTATTTCTAACTACAATTGAACCCTTGTTTTGAAATATTATATACAGTAAAGAGATAAAGGGAGTACAAATTGGCAAATCCACTAACAATATTTATGCTGATAACGAAAATCTGTTACTTATCTTGGATGACCCAGTACCATCTTATATCCCTCTCAGACATACTTTATTGGAATTTGGAAATCTAGCAAGTCTACAAGAAAACAGAAACACATCTAAAAAAAATACCCACTAAACAAACAAACAAAAACATCATACCAAATGTCATATTAAACATAGTGGTGGTGTAATTCTGTGCTGTCTTTAATTGCTGCAAATTTTATCTTGGCTTGTCTGACTGCCCTGTAGTTGGGTGAAGGGTGTTAATTGTCTGGCCTCTGACCTCAGCTACGTGATAACTGGAGGTGGGGCTTAGTCAGAGTTGAAGTAGCAAGTAGAGTTTATTTTCTCAGAAGAAGCCAGAAGGGGAAGGAAGGAAACATATTCAATTCAGTGCTTTAGAGTAACTGGTAATTGCTATTTTTCTTTTAAACTTAGATTGTGGGCTTTAGTGACACTATACTTTCGTTGTTGTCTTTACTTATAATTGTTTTGGGCTGTTGAAAATTTAAAACATAGTGGTGGTGTAATTCTGTGCTGTCTTTAATGTGTCCTCCTCCCTCCCCCAACTCTAATTATATGCCCTGTTAAATCTGATTGACAGGAGCTAAACACAGGGTATAGTAAGGGGTGTGAACTAGGAGGGGCATAAGGGGGAAGAAGCCCACCCTCAGCACGACAAGTGTTTGGCTCATTTATTTATTTATTGGTTTCTTTTTCTTTAAAAAAAAAATATATCTGAGGATCAGTGGCAGGATTTTTAGGACAGTAAATTAATAAAAAGGGAACTAGGAGAGCTTCAGTAGCAGACAAGTAGTATAATTGCAGTATAATGTGGGGAGTGGTGCAATGCAGTGGCTGTGGGGCAGCCATATTCAGGCAGACCTTCTGGACACTGAGGTGCCCTATCTGCATGCATCTCTCTGGACTGTGGGAGGAGGTAGCCAGACTCAGAGCGGAAGTAAACTGGGTCAGGAGTACCATCACCCCTATCCAGGGACCACCCAGTCCAATGCAGCTACCTCAAAGGATACCGAGAACGAGGAGCACTTGGATGACAGTGGGCTCAGGGAGGGTTAGAGCGATCAGACAGAGGCACATCCCAGATCCTATTCCACTCAAGAACTCATATGCCACACTGGCAAATGAGGACAACCAAATAGAGGTACCCAGAGAAGTGGAAGGAAAGGATGAGGAGGTTAGCCAAGGAGGTGACCTCAGCAGGGAAAGCAGTGGACCCCAGAGGAGGAGGAAGCAAATCCTGGTGGGGGACTCCATCATAAGAGGGATCCAGCTAGGAACACAGGAGGTGGAGGACAGGGAGGTGAGGTGCCTACCAGGTGCCATGGCATGGAGGGATGGAAGGAAGATCCTGGGGATCACTGGGAAGGCAAGATGGGAGGGTGAGATGGATGTCATTATCCACCTAGGTACTAATGACCTGGCAAATGGGGAGCCAAAGGAAGTTCAGGAAGAGTTTAGGAAACTGGGGAGGGGTCTCAAGCAAGTAACTACTTGTCACTTTCTCAGAAGTACTACCTGTGAGAGGCAAGGAGAGCATAGGCGTGCATGCACCAGGAACTTTAACTCATGGTTGAAGAACTGGTGCTGTGAGGAAGGGTTTGGATTCATTGGTGACTGGGGACCCACCTGGAGGGATGGAGGTTTGTTCAAGCCTGACGGCCTGTATCCATCCTGGAGAGGAATCCAAGCACTCAATGATAAGTTTAAATGCTACATTGACAAGCATTTAAACTAGCAAAGGGGGGTGGCAGGCCAGCAAGGAGGGTACCTACTTGCTCACCCCCACAGCTAGCAGTGGAACCAGTGAACCAGAGGAGTGGCTATCTCTGCAAAGCAGTGTGCAAAAGATGGAGATTAGTGCCCAAGAGGTGGATAAGCAGAATAGGGGCAAAATTCAGCAGAAGGGCAGACAGCAAGGAGAACCAGGGATGTATGACAACCAAGGAAGGGGCTGGAGTAGAACAGTGAAACAGCCTAGGGAGGTCAAATCATGGAAAGCCATGTGTGCAAATGCCAGGAGCCTTAACAACAAGATGGAAGATCTGGAGGCTGTCATGGTGCAGTCAGACCTGGACATTGTGGCCATCACTGAAACCTGGTGTAATGATAACCACGACTGGGAGATGGCCATACCTGGCAACTACATATTCAGAAGAGAGAGCAGGCAGGAAGGAGGAGTGGCACTGTATGTGAAAATGACATCAGGGCCACAGAGATCCAGGAGGAACAAAATGGGGGAGAGATACTGTGGGTTAAGCTGGAAAGGAAAATAAGGACAGCCATCCGCACAGGTGTGGTCTATAGACCACCAGCCCAGGAAGAAGAAACATATAGGGAGCTGATGCTAGCCATCCAAAGGATGGCAGACAATGGTGAGGTAGTACTGGTTGGAGACTTCAATTTCCAGACGTGGACTGGAGCATCCCAGCAGCAGCATCAACTAGGAGCAGATTTATCCTGGACTCCCTTCAGGGTGCCCTCCTCAAGCAACTGGTCATGGAACCAACTCAGCAGAAGGCAATACTGGACCTTGTGCTCACAAACAGGGACAATGTGATGGGGGTAACAGTGGGGGAGCACCTGAGAAACAGTGACCACCAGTCATTGTGGTTTGAAATCCCAGAAAAAGCAGAACCAAACCACACAAAAACACGTATCCTGGATTTAGGGGGGGCAGACTTTGGGAAAATGGGGAGATACTTGAAAGAGGCATTAAGGGGAATGGGACAGGAATCAGGGGTTGAGGAACAGTAGGCAGTATTTAAAATGGGGATTACAAGAACAACAGAATTATGCATTAAGCAGGTTAGCAAGAGGAAAAGGAAGAGGAGACCATTATGGTTTTCCAAAGAGGTAGCAAAGAAAGTGAAAGCCAAAAAGATTGCATTCAGGCAATACAAAAAGACACAGGCAGAAGGGGATAGGGAGAAGTACCAGGAGGAGCAAAGGGAGGCAGGGAGGTCAGTAAGAGAAGCCAAAGATCAGACAGAAAAGCACATTGCAAAATCAGTGGGCAGAGGGGACAAAACCTTTTACAGGTACATAAGTGAAAAAAGAAAGACAAAGGGAGGGATAGTGAGACTGAAGGAGGAGGATGGGGGCCACGTGGAGGATGACAACAGTAAAGCTGACATATTGAAAAGGTATTTCTGCTCAGTCTTTACTGAGGAAGAGGAGGGTAATGGGTCTGAAGGAGTACAAGGGTGAGAATGGTGCAGAATGGACACAAGTCCCTTTACATGAGAAAGGGTCCTGAAGGAACTGGAAGTAATAAGAGTTGATAAAGCAATGGGGCCAGATGGGGTGCACCCTGGGTCCTTAAAGAACTAAGAAAGGTGGTGGCTGAACCTCTGGCTATCCTGTTTAGCCGATCACTGGAAACAGGGAGGTACCCAAAGACTGGAGGACAGCAGATGTAGTCCCCTTATACAAAGTGGGAACAAAGAGGAAGCAGGAACTACAGGACCAGTCAGCCTCACTCGGTAGTGGGAAGATCATGGACGCACTACTGAAGGAGATTGGTGGAACATCTGGCTGTCAATGGACTACAGGACCCAAGGCAGCTTGGTTTCACCAGGGGAGGTCTGCGTCAGACCAACCTGGTTGAATTTTTGACTGGGTGACTAGGGAGGTGGATCAGGGAGGGCAGCGGACATGGCCTATCTGGACTTCAGCAAGGCCTTTGACACTGTGCCACATAGAAGACTATTACATAAACTGGGGAATATGGGTGTGGCAGGACAGTAGTGTGGTGGGTAGGTAACTGGCTGGGTGGTAGGACACAGAGGGTGGTGGTAAATGGCTGTCACTCCACAGAGGGAAGAGTGACCAGTGGGTACCACAGGGATCAGTGCTGGGACCGGTCCTATTCAACATCTTCATCAGTGACATTACGCAGGACCTAGAAGGCAGAATTTCACTGTTCGCTGATGACACAAAGCTCTGTAACAGAGTAGACACACCAGACGGTGTAGACAGAATGAGAAGCGACCTGCAGAAACTTGAAGAATGGTCAGGGTTTGGCAGTTGAAATTCAATGCAAAGAAGTGTAAGATAATGCATATGGGGCACAAAAACCCGGCACAATATATTAGTTGGGGGTGAGGATATAGCATGCACCAAGCAGGAAAGGGATCTTGAGCTATCATCTCTGATGACTTCAAGGTAGGGAAACAGTGTGACAAGGCAGCAGGTAAAGCAAATAGGATGCTTGGATGTATAGGCAGGGGCATCACTAGCAGGAAAAGGAGGTCATAATTCCACTATACAAGACACTAGTGAGGCCCCACCTGGAGTACAGTGTACATTTCTGGAGACCATACCTACGTAAGGACATAGACAGGGTAGAGAAGGTTCAGAGGAGGGCAACAAAGATGGTGCATGGATTGCATCACAAGTCCTATGAAGACAGGTTGAAGGAACTGAACATGTACTCCTGGAGGAGAGGAGGAGAGGGATATGATAGAGACATACAGGTATCTTACAGGGAGGAACAGGGTGCAGGAAAACACTATTTTTAAGCGAAAAAGATGTTCCAGGACTAGAGGGCATGGCGTGAAGTTGGAGGGAGGATGATTCAGAGGAAACATGAGAAAGAATTTCTTCACAGAATGGGTGCTGGACAAGTGGAACACCCTGCCAGAGGAAGTGGTGGGGGCTGAAACAATCACGGGATTTAAGACTGCATGGGATAGACATAAAGGAATTCTGGCGGTCAGGGGTAAGGGGCAACAGACTTCTAGGAAAACAAACTGAACTTACAAGCTCAAATGGGCAGACTGGGTGGGCCATAGGCCCTTATCTGCCAACACTGTCTATGTATCTATGTATCAGTATCAGAACATTGTCCTTGTACCTCTATTTTATTTTATTATCATTATTTATTATTTTATCACGTATTTCTTTTCCACTTGGATGACACTGTTTCTTTAAATAATGATGTATTTATGTCATTCACTGAGGTGGAAGGCCGGCCCTGAGAAAGCGCGGATACATGAACCCGGTCGGGCCTTTTGGAGTGGGTCGCACCGACATGGCACCTGGCTACGTTTTCTGTATTTTGCTTTTGTATTTTTGGTAATGAAATGTAGCTTTTTCATTTTACAGTATATAGTGGATGGTGCCCTTATTTTGTGTGTTGAGTGTATCTAAGTTTAAGGAGCACATTGGCAAGTGGAGCCTGCTTCCCTGTTGTTCTACTATAGGTTTCTTCAGCGTGTGCTCACCGCGACACCGCTCTTCGTGCGCAGTAAGTAGTTTTTACTATTCCCTCTTTGACACATTGGGGTAAAACTGCTATTGTCATCCATTTTTTCTGGCATTGGTGAAAGCAACCCATTTTTAAACGCAACTCTTGATTAAGACATAGCACTTGCAGTTGATCAACAAAATACAACTGGTACAGCTAGGCAGGTTAAATCTCCAGTCAGCATTTATATGATTTATTATGAAATTGAAAAAGCTGACACTGAGAGGAAGAAGAATCTATTGGAACCTGACTAGCCTTGAGGCCTACCAAAAAGTAGGCTGTGTGCTATAGGGCCTGAGAGTACTGAAGTGACTGGGATATCACCTTGATTGGGCAGCTTTCAAGGGTGATTGGGAGAGTCAGATGCAGGCAGCATCAGAATTATTCCAGCTTTGCATTATTTGTGACTACAGGAATCATCAGGTTGAGGTGTAGTCACTTTTGGGGCATAAAGAAACAGTGTTTTTGACATTCAAAAAAGATCCTGAGTTTTCTGATTTAGAAAATAAAATAAAAGCTGCAATAGTGAAACAAGATAAGCGAATACATGCTGTGAAGCTCTGGAAATTTGAAAGGGATAGATTAGACTACCTGAATAATCTGGTGTTTACCTGGAAAGGTCCTGAATTTGTATGAGGACGAAATAAGGGCCAGGAAAAACAGAATGATAATAAAAGAAGTCAAAAATCCATTCTAAACTGGAGCAACACAAGCTTTTACTCAACATCAGAATCTGACTTAGAATCACCTGAGGAAATTTTTCAGATAAAGAAGAAGCAACACAAGTAAGGAATTCAGAACAACTCAGATGCTCGGTACACCTGGTGCATTTTGGCCCTGCAGAACGAGGCGGGGGGGGGGAGTAAAGCCTGTCGGTATACAGAACAGTTAATGAGTCAGGATAAACAGGAGCAATACCGAAACAACGGATCGGGGGAAGAACCAATAAATATTATTAACCTGTCAAGTACAATACTATCACAAGAGTAAACATCAGTTTTAAGTAAAGGGTTCAGTTTTCTTCCCACGTGCATGACCAGTAAGTTTGACACATACCTGGATTTGAAAAAGCTGACCAGGGAATTGAGTTCAAAATAATTTTATAATAAAAGGAAAATGGGGTTAAATGCTGAACTGGCTCTTTTCCAAAATGACTGTGATGTGGCACGAATAGAACAGGCCTCTTCAGAAGGCCCGGTTGACTCAATGGTCTTAATGGACCTAAGTACATATGATTTGGAAAGTGTGGAAACCCAGGAGCTTGAGATAATGAATCAAAATGCAACATTAAATAACTTTCTTCCAGGATGCATTTTTAACCCCCCTTCCTTCCCAGCAGTTTATACTGTACGTTTGAGCAGGCCTACTTAATGAGATCAATAAGCTGTATGAAGAGGAAAACATTGGACACTATTGCAACATTTTACATCAGGAGAGGCTAGCATTAAAAGAATTGGAGAACAATACTGCCATAACAATAAAACCTGCGGACAAAAGAGGGGCCATTGTCATCCAAGATACAGCAGACTATATTGCTGAAATAAGGCATCAGCTCCCAGACCCTTTGTTCTATAACCCCCTGTGATCAGATCCAACCCTTACAGTCAAAAGAAATATTGATGTAACATTACATCAAGCATTACAGGATGGAATAATTACACCAAGTACCTTTGCATTTCTCCACGTTGATCATCTGGTCCATGCCACCATATATGCACTCCCCAAGGTTCACAAAAGTTTGCAGTGTCCCCCTGTGTGGTCAATTGTCTCAGACATTTGTTCCCTTACTGAAACATTACCACAGTATGTAGATTAACATATCTGTGACCTGGTACCCACATTGTCATCGTACATAAGGGATAATACCGAGGCTCTAAGCATTCTAGAGGGGAATGCAGATAGAAAGAGATTGGATTTTAGTGTCTTTGGATATACAATCACTATATATTAACACTCCCCATGATGGGGGCCTTGGGGCACTGTGTATGTGGTGGCAGGAATGTATGGAATTAGGGTGTGAGCAGACTGATTTCTTGGTGACCTTGGCTGAACAAAATTTAAAATATAATGAGTTTTACTTCCAGGCAGAATATTATCACCAGGTAAAGGGTACAGCCATGAGGGCCACATTTGCCCCAAATTATGCGAACCTTTACCTGTGACAGTGGGAAAGAAATGTGATTTATGATATTAACAACAATCCTTTCTTTAACAGCATTGACCTCTGGAGGCACTATATCGATGATGTCCTGATGGTGTGATCTGGTACAACAGCAGAACTACATGAGTTTGTTGAATATTTGAATGAGTCTAATTGCAATCTGAAATTTTCTTTACAACAAAGCCTAACCGAGATCAAGTTTTTGGACCTTAGGATTATAAAAAATTTGAATGGGACTTTCACCACTGATCTGTTTAGAAAACCCACAGATCGGAATGTATTAGTCATGGTTTCAAGTTGCCATCCACATCACACATCAGGAACATACCTCGATCTCAGTTTTTACACGTTAAAAGGAATGGTTCTGCTGCTTCTGATTTTGAAATGAGACTGTCACAGATGTCAGACAGGTTTAAAGTGAAGGGCTACAGCACTGAAGATATAGTTAGTGCTGAGAAGTATGTTATAGAAACACTAAGGGAAAAGCTTTCAGAATATAAGCCCAAATCAAGTCCCGAGTCTAACCAGATTAATTTCATTATTACATATGGAACAAACACCAAAAAAGTTGAGGCCATTATATATAAATATTGATCAATCCTTTATACAGATGTGGCACTGGGAGAAATAGTGAGCACTTTACCACATACTGTATATCAAAGGGGTAAGAACCTTTCTGACCACATGGTTCATTCTTTGCAACCTGTGGTCAGACAACCACAGATCTGGCTCCTCCTACCACCTTGGGGTTTTCATTGCTGTTATTGTATGTTTTGTGAGGTGATAGAGAAACTAAGTGTTTTACATCAGTTAACACTGATGTAGTTTTTGAGATATGGAAATTCATAAATTGTTCTACTAGTTCTGTAATATATCTAGCTATGTGTTCAGGTAATTCCTTCTATGTAGGAAAAAGTCTCATACACTTGAACAGAGAGTGTTCAAGCACCTTACTGATGTACAATGGGGGGATTTTAAAAATGCCCTAGCAAAACATGTGAGTATATCTACAGGTACACACTCCTTTAGATTTGCAAGCATTGAAAAAGTCAAGTTTAGTGTCAGAGGTGGTGATTTTAAAAATCAGCTGTTATGTAAAGAAGCATATTGGACATTCTGACATTGGGCAATTTTTGCCCCAGGACTGAATGACCATTTTGACCTCTCTGCCCATCTCAAACATTTGAAAAAGGGTTACAAGAAACAGGACCTACAATTGCCATTTTCTAGATTGTGTTGTGCACTAGAAGTGATATCCTCCTCTCCTGCCCTTTAGTGTGGCCACAATTGCAAAATGAAAAGTGCCATTGCAAGTAGTTATTATATTATAATATTGTGACATTGATAATGAATTAATTCCTTTGTCTTGATATATGTAGCACTCAGCAATTTCAAGTTTTCCTCCCTTTCACCCTGCATGTTAGTACACCTTAAGGCAAGGTTATGCCACTATTAAGAGAAATGTGGCATTATGCTGGTAATATGCCTTCTAGCACTTCCTATTGGCATGCTATTGCACCCCTATGAGTGGGCCTTTGACAGAGATAAATTATGTAATACTATCATAGAGCGTACTGTTTACTGTTTATTTGTATTTTGTTTAACAACTTGGAGGGCAGGCGTGACTTAAAATTGTCAGAGATTACAGCCCTTCTGTTGCTAGTAATAATATTACTTTGAGGTATACGTATGAATTACAGTTTGCCATATACAATTATAAGTAAGAAGTATTAATAAGTAATGGCTTGAATATTCCTTTATAGCATCAGAACATTGTTCTTGTACCTGTGTTGTGTTATTTTATTACTATTATTTATTATTTCATCACATATTTCTTTTTCACTGAAATGATGGTGTTTCTTTAAATAATGATGTATTTATGTCATTCACTTGAGGTGCAAGGCCATCTCTGAGGAAGTGTGAATGCGCAAAACCAGTTGGGCCTTTTGGAATGGGTAGCACCAACATGGCATCTGGCTGTGTTTTCTGTTTTTAGCTTTTGTATTTTCAGCAATAAGACACAGCTTTTTCATTTTATGTGGTGGATGGTTTTGTGTGTTGAGTGCATTTATCCACACTAAGGACCAGTTTGTAGTCTTTATTGCTAAATAAAATTGGCCAGTTCAACAGAACTGATCATCTTTATTGAACATTCTTAAAACATGCAGCAAATTTCTTAAAGATGTATATAAGCTATGTATGAGAACTGTTATGTTGTTTTAGTACTTGCATTGTATATGCAACCCTCTTCTAAAAATGGGCTTAACATTGTCTCTCTCTGGAGCACTGCTGCCATTTTTCCTGCACTGGTTCTTCAACCTGATCCTGGTCCAGACTGCAACTGCAGGAACTGGTGCTGAACAGGGGACTGTCATTTGTCCTGTGGGTTTGTTCAGCACCCTTCTTAATGTGGCCCTCATGCCACAACCTCTCTCTGGTCAACCAGTGCCTGAACTGCCTTCATGATTGGGGAACCCCAAGCAAGGAGATTGCTTAGTGTTAAGCAGGTCTCAAAGCTGCAAAAAGTGCAAACCCCTCCTGCCCTGGTAGAACACATGTTTGGACCATTGAACAGCACTCCTCTGCCACAAATTTGCCCCCTAGTCCCACCTGATGGCAGCACAGACTGGGAGGCCTTGATCCTTTTGGCCAGAAGCCACATTAAGGGACAGAAAATGTTCAAATAAAACATAAAGTGAAAGACTACAAAAGCTGCCATATGTGTAGGTTATGTTACCCAGGAGGACTGAAAAGGGTGTCAGAGGACACATAATCTGGCTAGGAATGTTGGGATTTCCTGTGTTTGACTTTGCAGAACAAGTATGCAGCAGACTAGCTTAGCTATGTAAGACAGCTAAATTTATACATCCTGTCCCTGTGAAACTGACATCAGTTTGGAGCTGTAGCTCAGTTCTGCAAAACAGCTAAATTCCAAGCTGGCTAAGGAGTTGAATGCTTTCTTTTCCCCATGGAATAACAACCACAGGTCACCAGGGGTTTAACATAGTGAATAATGCATGAGATGCTACCACTAATATTTGATCACTGGTTTCTATATATAGGAAAAACATGTGAAATAGAACAGATGTGTCTAGGAGACAGAAGGTGAAAGACCTGTGAAAAAAGCCAGCAATTAGCCACAAGTTAGAGGAAAGCTGTTTAAAGGATCTTTGCAAAAAAATGTCTGTTTCCTCCCGGAACAACACTGAAACTCCAGCCATGGGCTTTGTGAGCTATCAGGATTTGTCTTGACAGAGGGTCTAAGTCACCTGGAGCCCTGGCTGACTTCCCAGTCCTTGGGTATGGGTGAAAGTAAACCCCTTGAGGAGTGAAAATGGCATCAGAGACTAGCATGGTCTGAAAATGCATTGGGGCTACTGCACCTTTACTATTGCCACATTTGCAACCCTGACGGAGACTTCTGAACAGAACCATCCAGCAGAATCTGCTACTGTCATAATTAAAGGGCTACGACCCCACCAATTTTTCTGCTAGTCAGGAACAGGTAAGAGTAACCACTGGGCATTTCTGCATGTTTATTATTCAAAGGCCATTTATAGAACTGCTACAACCAAGAGCAACTAGAATTTGTGTTGAATAATTTGTTTGGGATCCCCAACCAGCAGTCTTCAATTGGTACTGCAACATCTTCCAACATCAGGCCAGCAACTGCCCACCGTGTGCACACAATTAATGGTGAAACAATAAATACTGCATGGGTACTCACCAGAGGCTGGTGGGACTTGGGGAGTGATTTTAGAATTTTTTTGCATCGTTTAAACCAGTCCATTCCTCCATCCAGAACCTGTTCCTGTCCCTCTAATAAATATACTCTGTGTTTAAATTGCAATTTATTGTTTTATATATTGCTGTGTTTGCATGCATAATGTGTAAGTTGGGGGTTATATATAATCATAAAGGCTCCCTGCAATGAATGTGGGGGTTGTATTCATTTTCTGTGGGTCAGTACCCTGGCAGCTATCTGTCAAACGGATTCCTCTAGGTGGAGGCACCGCACCACTTTTTTTTTCCAACTCTATCCTCCTTCACCAGCGCCATAGGACTCTCTCCGGTGAGGACTAAGGGGGCCAGACTATCTTCTGCTCTACCTGACACCCCCTCAGGTTGGACCTCTATCCCAGGATGATCCTCTACCTCACTCTGACCCACCAACTCCCTGGCTCTGCACCTTCCGAGGTGAGGCCACCAACTTCCTACCTGTGCCCTTTCTAGAATCTAGCTGGCAGGTGGAGCGAGGAGGAGATTCAGAGGCCAACTGGGGCTGATCTGATATTGAGCATGGGGGTCAACTATAGGACCCACTATCACCTTTCCAGATGCCAGGGCTTCTTCCTGTTTTTTTTGGTCCCAGAGGTGCGACCATACAATGATGTCAAATGCACAGCAGGAGCACTCATGCACCAGTTCACAGGACATCAACTGACACCTCCATACCCCTCAACATGCCCCTGCAGATTGCAGTGCTCCCAGTCTCCATTGGGAGCTGCTAGTACTGTGGGGTTCACAACCCCCTCAACCCAGGAGAGGAGAGCAGTCTGCTGGATGCTCAATCCTCTCCTCCCTGGCTGAAACCCTGGTGCCACAAGTTTGCTTCTGAGCACAGGTCACCAGTGTGGCATGAGATAAGGCAGATGCCTCAACCCTCAGTGCCACTGGGCTGGCCCCACTGTACCACTTTTTTATTACATCCAATACCTACCTAGCCCAGGTGCAATTAACCTGAAGGCCTTATAAACCGTGACCAGGTATTATCTGATAGGCATACTCTCACACCTTGCAGGTGACTGTGATTGCACATATTATACACAATCACTGTATAAATTCATAGTTTTCATGTACGGTAATTGCAAAAGCTCAATAAAAAGAGTAAATAAAAAATAAGGTTAAGCACAGCCAGAGAACGAGGTTAAGCACTAACAGGTTAAATGTCTTGCAGTCAGTAGCAATTGATAGTAGAGCTATTAAAGATTAAGTTCATTGCCTGCTTCTCATAAATGAGTGTCCCAAATTCATATTTGATTATGTCATCCAATCTACCATTAAGAGATGGGTTCTTCATTTGCATGAGAATGTAAGGTACAGTAATTACTATGATTGTGAACTGTTGGAAATGTCAGTTTCATAGGAGCTCATATTTGGGGGCAAAATCTGGGAATCTGTTATATGGGTATAAGCAAAAACACTGATGTATGATTCCATGAATGATCATGGTTTCTGTTAATGAAGTCCTACATATTATTTGGGGGAAAACTGTATATGAGATGATCTGAGGGTAGATTAGAGAAACTAATTAAAACTACAGTCATACCCATCTGTTGCTGAGAGTCTCATTTTACCTTAATATTTATAGGAAGTCCTTTTTCCAAATGTCCATTAAATTTGATTATTTAGAGTTGGTTTAGTGCAAAATAAGCTTGTTGGTGTTTTCATAATAACACTGTCTTGGCAGAAGGTTTAAAAAGCATTTAAAGATATAGGGTGAGATATTCAGACTGCACCAGACTGTGGCGCAAGACTGGGCACTGACAGAGTGATATTCAATGGTGCTGTGCCAAGGCTCAGCACTGTTGAATATTGCTCTGCAGCCTCTCGCATTGTGCATGGTGCAGTGGCACTGCACCAGCGCAAGTGGCCAGAGAGGGGCAGGGGGATGCGCTAGCACAAGTGCTGTTGCGCTAAGCGCATCAACTGCGATATTCAAAGGTGCACATGCAAATGAGGCCATAATGCATGCAAGGTGGAAATGGGGCCATTTGCACGTCATTATGGCCCCATTTGCATGCAGGTGCACTCATCCCCAGCGACTTGCACCTGGCGCCCTGCCAGGCTGCAGCCATCGGGGACCGACGCCTCCTGCACAAGCGGCAGAGTGCCCCACAGCCCGATCATGGGCATACATATAAAAATAATAAACTCCCATATCCCTGGTGGTCCAGTGGACTGTTCTCAGCCCGACTGCAGGCGGAAGTCTAAAAATAATAAACTCCTACATCCCTGGTGGTTCAGTGGACTGCCTGCAGCCCGATTGCGGGCATAAATATAAAAATAATAAACTCCTATATCTCTGGTGGTCCAGTGGGCCACTGACAGCCTGATTGTGGGCAGAAGTCTAAAAAAAGATTTGATCCCATCCCTGGTGGTCCAGCGGTACCAACTTCCCCACCCT
Source organism: Neoceratodus forsteri (assembly GCA_016271365.2). NCBI lineage: Eukaryota > Metazoa > Chordata > Ceratodontiformes > Ceratodontidae > Neoceratodus > Neoceratodus forsteri. The sequence continues at coordinate 897,902,569 of CM057458.1, forward strand.
CCCACTGAGCCCCACCACCCGCTCCCCCCTGACTTGCTCAGGGTAGCACATTATGCAAGTGGGGGCTGATGGGATTCAAACCCAGGTATCTGGGCAGCTCAGTGCCCTTAACCACTATGCTATACTGCTTCCCATTATTAGAAAAGGATACAAATATAATTTGAAAACCTAAGTCATCAGATATTTCCCTGAAGTATGTCATCCTCTGCCATCAAAAATCTATTCACTTCCTTTCTTAGTGTTGTTATTTAGATTTACACCTATTTGAAGCAAAGTGGGTAGAAACCTCCCAGATAATCGCAGTTTAACAAATGTGGTTCATTTATTCTGATGCATACACATCAAAATGCAGCATGTCATAAACACAGTATCCAGTGAGTAGAGAGAGAGAGAGAGAGAGAGTAGCCACATCTTATTTTGTTTAGTTTATGACTCAGTTTGGGCACTCTGCTCACTGTTCTGTGCTCATAAAATTAATAAATAAATAAATGTAGCTTCACTTAAAGGAAATCTTTTAATTATTTATTTAAGAGTTTCACCAGGAAAGGCACACTGAACAACAAGTTGCACATCTCACGGTGCATCGAGGGGGGTTGGGGAGTCAGAAGGCATACAATAAAATGTATTATACAATGGCAAGAAAGAATCCTGGCTCCTGATTGGTCAGTTGGCCATCACAGCAGGGATGTTATCCTGGCATAACATCCCTGCTGATGATATTGACCACATTGATCATTGCCTGCATCTTTTCTTAAAAAAAGATTTTAAAACACTAAATAAAATTCTTTAAAAAAATGTTTTTCTTTATAAAACAAGAAGCCATTGTATAATAGGAATAATGCCCTCCAGGGTGGGTGTTATGCTGGGATAACATCCCTTCTCGGGTGTTGGACGCCATCGGCCGGTGGCCTCAGGCCCAACCACCCGAGGTGGGATGTTATCCCAGCATAACACCCACCCTGTCAGGCATTATTCCTTTAATCAACACAACAGTATACATTGCCAATATATGGGAATTGGAAGACATACAAACAAGTCATAGGCAAACATAACAGTATAGAGTGCCAATTATGCATAGGGTACATTACCAAGTAGAGAACAATTAACAAGCAGTAACAGGCATTAAGAAATTACAGTTGGTATGTACATTCCATTATAGCATAGTGAACAGAAGGTCTGCAAGTGCGGTAATAGGATAACTATTACATCTCTTTTAGATGCAACATGGTCTGTTCAGTTGCAGTTGCAGTTTACAGTTGGGTAATTGTGTAAGGCTGAGGAGACACAGGAAGGGGAAGAAGAAAGGTGAATCGGGGGGAAGGAATTCCACAGTTTAGGGAAGCGGTACGAGAAGGCTGCCTGGCTGACAGTAGTCATACTGCATGGGACAACTAAAGTGCGGGAAACTGAGGACCTAAGTGAATGGGTGGATAGTGGGGGGGATTGTTAGGGAAGAGTTGAGATAAGTGGGGAGGGAGCCAAAGTAGAATTTGGAGATGAATTTAGTACAGTGGAGGAGATGTCTGTTATCAAGAGATGGTAAGCCAAAGTGTGGTAAAGTTGACAGTGATGAGTGAGGGTAGGAGCGTTGAGCATGAAGCAGCAGAAGGAGTTAAAGATGGTGTCCAATCTGGCTAGAGAGGTCTTAGGTGCGGCACTGTGGATTACATCACAGTAGTCAAAGATGGGGAGGATCATCTTCTGAACAAGTTCACACCTAGCTGGGAGAGGGAGGCAGTTCCAGTTCCTAAATAGTGCACCTAACTTGGGGCATAGCTTTTTAAGGATGGCGTCCATGTGACCAGAGAAGATGAGGTGTCGTCAAGCCAAACCCTCAGATATCTGATTGGGGGGGTCCTCTAGGACCGTCCTGTTGAGGATGTGGTAAAGTGGGTAGGGAGGGGAGCCTTGAAAGTCTCTGCATAGTGCAGAAAGTCATGGAGACAGTCTTCTTGGCATTTAGGAAAAGTTGATGTGAGCAAAATCAGCACCAAATGTTGCTGAAATCATTCTGAGGTCAGGTTGCAACATCGGTGAGGGAGAGGCTGGAGGTGTAAAGGACCAAAGATGGAGAAGAGTATGGGCCCAACACTGATCCCTACTGGACCCCTGTGTCAATAGGGAGGGGTGATGATATGGAATCTGCTATTCTAATTGACTGGGTCTGACCTACCAGGTAGACACAAAACCAGTTTGTGGTAGCAGCCAACAAGCCTGCAGTGGAGTGAGAGTGTAACAGGATAGAGTGGGAGACAGTGTTGAAAGCCTTGGCTAGGTTGACAAAGATGGTGGACGTGAGTGGACCACTGTCCATCCCAGTGAGGATGGAGTCAGTAAGCATAATCAGAGAGGTGGTGGTGGAGTGTTTTTTATGAAAGCCAGATTGGAAGGGGGTGAAAAAGTTAGAGTGAGAGAGAGAGGCAGAGAGTTGGTTAAGAACTAGGTGTTCTTGCAGTTTAGTGTGGGTGGGAAGTGGGGATATGGGTTGATATTTCCCAGGGAAGAATAGTTCACCACCCTTAGGGAGGGGAAGAACAATGGCATGTTTCCAGACAGAGGGGATAGCTTCCACGGTGAATGGGAGGTTGAGTAGCTCCATCAGTGGGGCAGAGCTAGCCATAGAAGCAAGACAAAGCAGCTTGGGGTCCAGCCCATTAGTCAAACTACTTTTAGAAAGGTTTAGGGTAAGCAGGGCATCCAGGGTGTCAGAGGGTGTTATGTTAGTGAAAGAGAAAGGAAGGGACTGGGGATCGGTGTGTGGTGAGTTAGGGGAAGGATCAGACTGAGGAGACGGTAAGGAGGATAGAAGGCAGAGGCAAAGGAGATGAAAAAATAATTAAATTTAGAGGCAAAACTCAAGTGGGCAAAGGTAATAGTGTTGTTTATAGTAAGAAGGGGGTAGGAGGAGAAGAAGAGGGAGAAGAGAGAGTGAATGACTTTCCAAAATTTTGAGGGGCTGTTTATGTTCGATTAAAAGGTTGCCGTAAAGTAGTTGGCTTTAGCCAAACAAATGGCTTTTGGTGCATTTGTTGTAAAGCTGATGATAGTTGTCATAGCCTTTCTGGAGCTTGGAGATTTTGTGTTACTTCCAGGCTTGGTCCCTTGCTCTTTGGCATGCTATGAGTTGCAATGTGACTCAATGAAGGTGGTTCCCGCAGACTCTGACTTTGCATAGAGGGATGTGCTGGTTCCAATGTTTGAGAAATTTACCTTTGAAATATTCTGCAACTACGTCAATCTTGTTTGCTCTGATTATAGGGACCAGTTTGTGCATGATAGGTCAAGTAGGAATGGCCCAAGGTGCTGGATTTGTATGAGCGAGTCACTAAGATTTTGTGGTGGACTTGGGAGGGTGTATTCTGCATACCAGGATGGTCATGCAATGGTCATTCACAGCATTTGATAACACTCCAGATTTGATGATTATGTGTGAGTAGGAAGTGAGAGCCCAGTCAATTAAGGAATGGTTGCTTGATTTTGGGTTTATCCTAGTAGGTACAAGGATGAGTTGGGTTAAATCATGGGTAGCAATGCTGTTTTTCACTTCGCGGAGGGAACTGGATAGCAAGTTTAGGTTAAAATTGACCATTATATAGTCTTCACCAGAGGAGGTGTGGGAAACTGTGGTAGAGAGGAGGTCAGTAACCAAGGAGGGGTTGAGGCCTGGGTGGCAGTAAGCCCCTGCAATAAAAATAGGGATTGAGAATGGGAGAGATAATTGTAAGATGAGCACTTCGTATTCTTTGAGGACAGAGCAGAATAAATGGTAGTGAATTGGATACCGAATGAGACTTATATTGCCACACCTCTGCCCCTCCTGAACCGGTCTTGTTGTGAAATAGAAAAGCCCAGGATGGTAAGTGGGGTGGTCATCTGTTTTATTATTTAGCTATGTTTCAGTCAGAATAATTATGTCAGGGCCTAGCGAAGCAACAAAGAGCTGGAGTAGGTTGATATTAGGGTGAAGGATACGTATGTTTAGGTGCAGAGTTTTCAAACCTCGGGGCAAGGCAGAGGGGTGAGATAGTGGGGCTACAGGTGTAGCAGATGGAGGCATTGTCACATTTAGGGAGCAAGGTCCAGGATTAGGATTTATGTCTCGAGATGATAGGAGCAGGAGTGCAATGATTAAATAATGGCATTTGGCACTCTAATACCAGGGTATTTAGAGGCTCACTTAGTAGGAAGGGGGAGGGCTGTAAGTAGGAGAGAGAAAGCTAATGGTGTGTACAAGCATACAGTAGAGAGGGATGAACATGAAAGAGGCACAGGAGTGAAAAGGGAAGTAATTCCAAGGAAAAGATGGGGAAGAGGAGGAACCAGAATTGTTAGGGACCAAGTGGAGAAGTGTGGGAGGACAGGAGGGAATGCTGGTGAGGGGAGGAGTGGGAATTTTTAAGAGGGGAGAAAAGTAAGGGAAATGAGAAGGGTTAGAAGAAAACTAAGATAGTGCATGGTGATGGAGGGAACAGAATACAGAGTTGCAGAAGGGAGGGCTAACATAGGAAACCAGATAAATAAAATAGTATTGGGTGGGTTGACAGTGGTAATATGCCTATAATGTACAGGTTGCACAAAACAAGTGGGAATTGCTGATGACTACATGACAGTGGTCCCCCTCCCAGAAGAAGCATACAACAGACATGCTTCAACATATAATACAACACAACCAAATCACACAACCCTAAGCTCTCCCAGTAGACCAATGAAACAGACCAGCCCTGAGCAGTGTACATGCCAATCCCACCCACAGAGCATTTAATAAATGGTGAAGGATGGGGTGGGGGGAAGGTCAAACACATAGAGACAGAAGGGAGCTGAAAGGGTCTCTGGAAAACCTTGATATACACAGGTTAATTATCTTACTTTTTAAGTCCATTTTCAGTCTCAAATCCAAATCAGTTGGAAGCAAGGTGATGCACGGCAACTTGCTAGGAAAATACATTCCCACTGAATTCAGAAATGTCTAGTCTCCTCGAGCAGAATATGTCAACTTGCCAGAAGATAGCTCAAGTTAAAGACTCTTGGACAGTTAAAGATTTAGCACCTGGAATGCACCCTTCTCATTGACTGCCCCTTGAAATCAAATCAAAGCATTTAGAGACAGAAGGGAGCTGAAAGAGTGTCTGAAAAACCTTGATAGGGTCTCTGGAAAACCTTGATATACATAGGTTAATTAGTTAACTTTTTAACTCCATTTTCAGTCACAAAATGGGATCTCTGGAAAAACCTTGATATACACAGTTTAATTATCTTACTTTTTCAAGTCCATTTTTAGTCTCAAAACCAATCCAGTTGGAAGCAAGGTGATGCAGGGCAACTTGCTAGGAAAACACATCTGCACTGAAGTCAAAAATGTCCAGTCTCCTCAAGCAGCATATGTCAACTTGCCAGAAGATAGTTCAAATTAAAGACTCTTGGACAGTTAAAGATTTACCACTTGTAATGCACCCTTCATAAAATGCACTCCACTTAAACTTGCACTGAAATCTCTACAAGCCATTGGTAATATGTTGGTGATCTGTTGATTTACCTAGGTATGTACTCTACATCAAATATAACCCTGCAGAATGTAACGTTAACCAATCAGCTGTACTTTTTATTTTTTCCAGACAATCCCTCTACCCAGATTGGGGGTCTGGGTATGTTGGTTATTTAAAAACACTGGATCTCAGTCTGTCACAAGGGGTGGCTTTAAATAATTGTGACCACTTATCATAATTAGCAACATTGAGACCTCATCAGGCTGTGCTCGGGGGGGGGGGCAGAAAACTCCATCCCAAGCACTGACAAAAATCTTAATATAGGTGAAAAAGGTAGCAAGATGTTTCCAAATAAAGTGGGTGTTCTACAATTATTTCAGAAAGGCATAGAGTAAACCCCACAAAAAAATCAAAGCAATGCACACCAAAACAATGCAATAAGCAAATTCCAAATGGTCTGTAATGACCTGATTGAACAAATAACTGCAACACAGTTTTTAACTATATTTAGGGATTGAGTCAGGCAAATTTGTTTGGGTAACACATTCCAGAAGCCAGGGTTTGTGACTGCATACAGTATGCTCAGTCACTGGCTGATTTTTATCTGGAAGGTAAAGCAATTAGCAGCCCCTTGCCCCTGGAATGAGCACTGTGGCACCCAAAGATAAGTAACAACATATCTAGATATATCACAGCAAAAATCTATTAATTTCAATGGAATTTCACTGTGCTATGTGTATTATAGTGGCACAGTAGTGCCGCTATAGTTAGGGTTAAACATCAAATTTTGCACTTTCATATTTTTGCAACCGTTCAACATATTTGCACAAAACTTTGCATGTGTGGTCTTGTGGACAGCTCTCTTAATGTGCCACATTTTGTTCTGGCTGGATATGTGGATTCTGAGATGCAGATAATGAAAAAAAAACATAAAAAAATTGCTGTTTTTTTGTCATCGCCTTGTGCACAGACAATTTTGAATTTTGGTCTGAAATTATCAGGGTAGAAAGTGATTTGCCCACAGATGTGCATTTTGCTGGTATGGTGAAAAAATATTAATCCTTTCCAAAGTTATTACATATTAAAATGTTGGTTTTGAGCATGCTCAGTGCAGTCTTTTGGATAATTGCTTGGAAAGAAAAAGAATTGGTCCCTACAAAAAGGATCCTTTTCAATATGAGGCCAATTCTTTTTCATGAGGAAAAAATCCTTTTTAATTTGGCTGCCATCTTGTTTCTATTTAAGAAAAATCAAAACCACGAAAATGACATTCTGTAGAGACACCAACACATGTATGTTGGTCATCGGGACCCTGTTAGGTAGATTCTGCATGTAACTGCTCAAAAAAATTACCCCCAAATGTTTTTTTTTTCACATTTTAAAATCTTTTTTTGCGACTCACTTCCATGTTTTCATATGGTCATGTGAAATAAGAAATCTCCCATATGAAAAAGAATCTCTTTGTGCAAAAAAAAAAAAGTATCTGCAAAAAAGAAAATATGTCCAAATAATTTTTTAATATGAGGGGATCCTTTTTCATAGGAAAGAAGCAAGCTCACGAAATGGAACTCTTAATAAGAAAAAAGTATCAGAAAAAACTAATCCCCAATTCTTTTTTCATATAGAGGGATCATTTTTTGTGAGCTTTTTTTGATCATAAAAAAAAGATCTCATATGAAAAAATAATTTAGACTTCGTTTACTTTCCGTTTCTTTTTTTGTATGACAGGATCCTTTTTTTGAGCTTGTTTGATTCATACAAAAAAAGGATCCCCTCATATAAAAAAAGAATTTTGACTTAAGTTTTTTCTCCAATTCTTTTTTCATATGAAAGGATCTTGCTTGTATTTTTTTTTCATTAGTACAAAAAAGGATACTTTCATATGAAAAAAAGAATTTGGACTTAGTTTTTTTCCTTATTCTTTTTTTGTATAAAGGCATCCTTTTTAATATGGGCTTTTCATTTCATATGAAAAAGGATTCCTTAACATGAAAAAAGATTTTGGACTTCATTTGTTCTCCCACATTTGAACGTCAACAAGCCATAACTCCCCTCAATATTTGGCCCTGAGGGACAATTTATATATCAACACACATGTCTTGATGAACGTTAAAAGAATAGCACATAATGCTCCATAGCAAATGTAGGTCCCACAAAAAATAAATGAAAAATCTCTTAGGCTAACACTGGAACTTTAACGAGCCATAACTCCCTCAATATTTGAACTGCAGGGGCAATACATGTATCAAAACAAAGGTCTAATGAGTATTACTACAATAACATATATTCCCTCCCCCAAAACATTTAAGGGCGATATAAAAAAATTCCTTTAGCATAACATTGGAACTTCAACAAGCCATAACTTATTCAGTCTTTGGCTTTAAGTGACAATCTATATATCAACACAAAGGTCTTCATGAGTACTACAAGAATAAAACATATTCCCTACCAAACATTTAGTGTACATATGAAAGAAGTATAACAAAACTAATTCCCATAGGATAACATTGGAACTTTAAGAAGCCATATAGCGAAGGAAGGAGCTCAATAGATGCACCCTAGAGCAAAGGAGGGAGGGAGGGAGAGAGGTGATATGATCAAGACATTTAAACATGTTAAGGGCATTAACAATGTGAAAGAGTCTAACATGTTTCAATATAAGAAAAATAGCAGGACAAGAGGACACAACATGAGGTTAGAGAGAGGTCGATTAAGGTGGAATGTGAGGAAGTTCTTTTTCACAGAAAGGGTGGTGGATACATGGAATGGCCTACCTCAGGAAGTGGTAGACATGAATACAGTGCAAGGCTTCAAACAGACATGGGATAGGCATAGGGGAGCAATACAGATGAATATGAATAGATTGGCCAATGACAGAGTAAAGGCCTATGGCACATTCATAAGGTAAAAAAAATCAGCAGACTGGATAGGCCTTGCAGTCCTTATCTGCCATCAACTTCAATGTTTCTATGAAGGAAATGGCTGGTTTGGCACAAATGGAACACAGATGGAACATCTATGGAGGGATGGATGTGGAGGGTCTGGAGGACATGGTGCTCTCACAGGCAACTGAGGATACAATTATACTATCTCAAAAAATAAGGAAATTCATTGTAAAAAAACTTTGTCCTCTAGACACCAGAGACAGTGGTTTATTTTAGGATGGGGCAATTGGGGATAGGGAGGGGGGGGCCACTGGACACCAGAGGATAGTTTACATTTGACAATATGGGTGATTGGGGATGGGGGGCCACTGGACACCAGGGAAGAGTTCATATTTGACAATAAGGGCACTTGGGAAGGGGGACCACTAGCCACTAGGGATGCAGTTATATTTTAACATAAAGGGAATTGGGGATAGGGAAGGGGGAATGCTAGGAACCAGGGATGGGGTTATTTTTTAATGTACAAAGGATTGGGAATAGGAAGTGGGGGCTAGCCACTAAGGACATGATTAAATTTTAACATACAGAGGATCAGTGCTAGGGCATGGGGGACCACTGGACATCAGGGAAGAGTTTCAATTCAACTATATAGATGATCTGGGAAATGTGAGTTTCCTGTCACAGGACTTGTGATATAAACTTTTTTTTAGCAAAAGACACTGGTCAAAAATGTTGGAAGACTACTTTGAAGAGCAAATAAGCTTTCTGTCACTACTTGGACAACTTACTGAAACCAGATACAATGCAAATCATTTGAACATGCCTTTTATCTTAATTATTTGTGTAGAAATTTGAGAATATCTCCATTTTCACTAGTTTGTTAGCATAAAGTAAATCAAAATACTGTCGATTTTTCTTGTGCATTATTTTACATTATGCTGCAAAAACACGGTATTCTCTACATTTCAGATTTACAGCATATCACATTTATAGCATGTGTGTGTATATATGGTATATATATACTATATATATATATATATATATATATATATATATATATAGTATATGTATATATAGTTATACAATAGGGGTGTGTTGTATTCATTGACAATAAAACTATGTATTCTCACCCCAGTGAGATAAATGGTTAATGATATAGCAACAGTGAAAATATTTACATTTACACATACTCTAGCTACGTCATCAGCCAATATTATCACTCCAGCACCATCTACCCAATGTAAGTTGGAACTTCTGTTAAATGTGAAACTGAAATGTTTCAGGTACCTAATTAAGCAGCTGGTCTGTATTCTTCAGTCTGTGCTTGTATTTTCAAAAATACCAGAAGCCTGCAGCAGTACAGTACTCTCTGCATCTAACAGTGACAAAAAAAAATCAGTTGTTAAACGAAACGACCTTAGTTTGTCATAATGAGCTACTCTAAATTAATTCCAAACAACATTGCAAACAACACGGATTAATAAACTAAAGTTATAGCGACCGGTAGAAACAGTAAACCTTGAACAATAGATTTTCCTGAGCTGCTCACATTTTGAGGAGGACAAGGAACCACTTCGAGACCCGACTGAAGAAGACACATTTTCAGTGGCAGAAACACAGGATGACAACATTACCAGTCACAATAAATACAACATAGATCCTAATATTTCATCAACTGCATCAAACAACTAATAAATATTCTACTTTTTTTTCACTGGTCAAGACTGCAAGACTCCACCCAGAAAGTGAACAAAGCAACTCAGCAGCGATACAGATTCTGACTAAACAGTGATGTTCCTCACACCCAGACATACCTATTTTCCCTTGTAAGCTTCCTGTACTTCTGCCACAGTTCCAGCTTCATCAATATTTTATTCTTCATTTCCCATTGCAAAATATATGACACATGGAAGAATTCAGCAGCAAAATACTGTCACACTAAGCACTACCACCACACCGAATAAAAATAAAGTTTATAAAGTCATTTTCATGGCATACACCCAACAAAACTACACGCTTTACCGATGTTCACAACAGCACTTAATAAGTAAACAATACACAGTTATCCCACCCACAAACACAACCAAACCAATCCCAGTGCTCACTTCCCAATACACACCTAACAGCACCAATGGCAGTATACACTCTGCATCCAGTTCTATCACAACCTACAAACCATAACACACCATAGCAACCAATCGCAGCACCGAAGAAAAACACATAACCAGTCGCCATCAGACACTTGAACAGAGTGACTGAAAGCAGCCAAATCACTGAGGAATAACACCAACATACAAAATAACACAGAGAAAATGGACCTCTGACACAATCTAAAAATACAGAGAACAGCAAAAAACACTCCTTGCCTATTGTATAAATAGGACACATGATGTGCAGATCGTGGGATATAGCAAATATTCTCAGTCCTGCATCGTGAGTCATGGATATCTCACTCTTGCCTTCAGCACTTGTGAGATATCTATGCCTCACTCTTCAGAAGTGAGACTATTTTCCATATCCCACTCCTGCCCATCATGTATCCTATAGATATAGATATAGATATATAGATATATATAATGAAAAGAGCTTTTCATGCTATGTTTTTAGTAGACTTCAGTATACCATATAATGTAAGATTATAGGTACTGTGCAAGATGACTCTAATGGTATAAATAAGTATGGTCTTATGCTGTTGTGGTGTGAGGACCACAAAGCTGAGTGGTTTTGTCTGCCCAAACTGCAAGATGATGCTCTTGCTACCGTAAGAAAGATGCCTGATGCAAAGCACCTATAGACTTATTTAAGTTGGCTACTGTGATTAATAATTTTTGCTTTGCATTTTATTTAGTAATAAAAAAAGGAGATCAGCTGGCAGATCAGGTTGTGGTAGTACTTCCTCTAGCTACTGTTGTGACCCAGCTTCTGCAATAGACTCTGGTTGCAGGGGTCTGGTAAGGGAATGAGTAATGATCATCCCACAGGGCAGCTTTTTTCTGGGAAGGTGGGATTCCATCCTCTGCTGTTTGCCAGATCCTGTGAAGTAGCATTAGCAGAGTCTGGCAAGGGTAATGGGAGTTGCCGCCAGACACCAATATGTGCTAGTGTGCCAACACATGCACCCATGTCACATCACTGCACAGTGTTATGCCCCCAGGGACAAAACTGGTGGAAATCCTCTGGAAAGCAGGATGATGTCTGAGCCCCCTCCCCAGCAGGACCCACAATTACTAGCCAGGCACCATCTCATGGACCAGATCCTGAACTGGATGGGGAATTTGCACTCCCTGGGGACACTACCAGAAATGAACAAGTGAGAAAGCAGCTAAAACAAGTTACTCAAACACCTTTTTAAAATGTCCTTTGTTTTTCCAAAGTTTTGGATTTTTTTTGCGAGTTTATCCATTCAGTATGTATACAAGAGGATTTTCTTCATAGTGCACCTGTTATGATATAACATTTCTTACCATGACAACTTACTTCAAAGTTACAGTGACTGTGAAGTCTGTGAACAAGTGTTTTTGAAATACTGTTGACCTGGTACTTGTTTATGTAACAACTTTATAGAACACCAGTTGTGCTCTGTTTAAAAACAGTCTCTTCAAAGCATTAATGTCCAACTCATCCTGCTCAGTGATGTTGTTCAACAGTCATATTTATTTCTGCCCACAAAGGAAGGCAGTAGATTGCATTTTGGCTTGAGGAACTACCAGTCTGATCCCTTCCACATTCCTGTGTGCCAGTGATTTTTACATGTTTTAGAATATCAGAGTTTTGAAAGTGCTTCAGTGTGTTCCATATGATTCAACCCTGGGTACTGGGTCAAACTGGGGTCTTTTATCAAGTTTACGTAATGTAGAAAGTTGTTTGTTTAAAATAAAAAGTGACTGATCAACTAAAAATACCCCTGCTACATGAGCACTGGATAGATTTTTAAGACATGAACCACTGAAATAAAAACTTCCCCAGTGAATGCTATAGATAACTAAAGTCTCACAAAGATGTGTTAGAATATTCCAAAACCTTGTTTTAGGATTACCCCAAAGGGAACTCACAAGTGAGACAAGAAGTAACTATTTCTCATTCTCTCTGCATTAGTAATGAAGACTATCGCTAGAAGATGGCTGTCACCCGAGTCCCCAAACACCACAGAAATATTAACCATTTGTGATCACATTAGGGTAATGGAATCCATCACAGTAATTCTGAGCATCTAAAAAGAGAAATTTAACTCAATATAGCTTCCCTTCTTTCATTACAAAAAAAAACTGAAGGAATTTATACTTTAGAACAATTGTTTCTTTACTGGTTTTGTAGACTCATGTTACAGTATACTTTATAAGAACAGAATCACCATATCTTAATATAACCTAAAAACAGCAGAACTAAAATACTGTAGCTCAGGAGGATGTGATTATAAGCATAGTATGCATATATTAAGTTATACAGCAAAGTTTCATTTTGGGAGATAATGAATGTTTCTTAACCTCTGAATGATTTTGTTTTGGGTCATTGATCATAATACACATCATTTCGTTTACCTTGAACATGGATTTTGGATACAAGTGGACATCAGCTTAAATGGACTAAATGTGGTAGGGTATAGGCACAAAGATGCAACTCAAGGACACTTAAAGTATTTCCAGAATGTTGTTGATCACTTTTATACATTGTTATGTAATGTTCATATTGTGTTATATACACCTGTAACCCTTGGCACAGCTTGTAGCTATGTAACTAGGCTGGTGAATTGGCTTCATATATATTTAATAAAGCTTACAAACAAATGTGTAAGAACATGGCAGCTGGGGAGTCATGTGATGCAGCTGTAGGGTTAACAGTTTCGTGAGTGAGCTCCATTGATTCCTCTTTTATAGGCTATATTTCTCCTATCTTCTGGGCTTTTCTGGTACCTACTGTCACTTGCTAGCTTTGTCGGTGGTAGCAGAGTGGACAGTTATGACTGACCAGACAAGTTCATCTGAAATGGATCCACCTGCTAGTGGCTGCTGAATAATTGCAAGAACTGTAGGTTCTGTCTTTGGAACCCAAGAGACTGCACCAAGCGATTCACCTCCTACTCCTCCTGCAATTGAAGCTACAGAGCTCAAAACAGAGAAATATTTGTTTTCAGCTAAATCCTATCAAAGAGTCAGTTTTTACTCTCATTGATGATTTTAAGGATGTGAAGCCAGCTCTGTTGGAGTTGAGAAGGAGAGTTGCTGACTCCGAGGCCCATATTAGTTCTACTGAGGACCATCTGAACCTATTAGAGCTGGAGACTGTCTCCCTTAGGTGCACAGTCACCAAGTTAGAGGAAAAACATAAGGAGCTTGAGAGGAAAAACCAATGAAATAATTTAGTCCTCCTGGGGCTTTCAGAATTGGCCGAATGTCCCATGCCATTTACATTTTGCAGTGTTTTTTTTAACGAAGATTGCTGGTCCTTCTCCTAATAGCCCTGTGTGTATTATAGAAAGAGCTTGCAGGGCATTGAGACCTAAGCCAGCAGTGGGGGAAAAGCCATGGCCCCTTATATTTTTGCTTCTGAACTACTTGGACAGGGTTCATCTCTTAAAGGCAACTCGTAACCCATAGGAGTTACATTGGGAAGGTCATCGGTTAAGAATGATGCAGGATTGAGCTTTGCTGGCCATGCAGAGGAGCGCAGAATATTGATCTACAGTATTCTTTCTAAACTATGGGCTGCTCAGATAAAACCTATGCTCCTCTGTTCTGCTTGACAGGAAGTTTCTACCTCAGATGGCCAGAAGAGGTTTGACAATGCCATGCAGCCTGTCAAGGAACTGTTGATTCTCAACCCAGCTCTTTTAAACAATTTCTGGCTGCCTTCTATAGCTTCATGACTGTTCCCTTTGGAAACTGTGGGCTTTAGATTTGTTTTATAGTTGAAGGCATGCCTATGGGATGGCTGTCCCCTTTTGCTGTGATAGCCCTTAAAGGTAGTCAGAGGCTCTGTGACCCTCGATTATTATGTGGCTCTTACACACATTTCATTACATGTTCTTGTGTGAGTGTTATTTCCTTTGAGTTTTCATTTTCATTTTGGGTAGTATAATATGATCAGTGGCCCAATTTGCAGGTTCTTTGTTTTTTTCAGAATTCACATGTTGGGGGTTTCTTATTGACTATTTTTAATGAGCGACAGGTGGATGGTGTTCAGAGGAGCTTCTTTTATTATTCTCTTTATAGGTGGATTTGTCTTGATTCCCCGGTCATCTCTATTAATGGGTGTATCTGTATTCACTATGACCAAGATGTGGAAGCCTCTGAGGTTTAATTTTACATCCGGTTTGCATTGTGATTCATCTTTGTTTACAGGCTACCTCTTTCTTTTTGAGAGTATTTTGGGCTGTACCTTAGTGTTTTTCTGCTTCCCAGCCTGTGTTTCTATGTGTGAGCCCCCTTTTGTGCCCCATTATATTTGCCCTTTTCTTGTCAGACTCAGGATGCTCTTCCTATTGCACAATTCACCTCGGCCTCAGTATTCTACTGTTAGTAGTATATTGTTATATATTGGAGCTTTACTTTTCATTGTTATTCGAGGATGCCTTGGTAGGATATTCTTGGGGTAGGAATGTTTTTCTATGGTCTATTTGTGTTAGAGAGCTGCTGAGAGCTCCTCACCCTTCAGGCAGGCACAGATCAGGACAGAAGGAGTGGCATTTCTGCGCCCAGGACTTTTCCTTTTTATTAAAGTGCTATAATGATATTTGTTGTTCTTGTAAGAGGGAAGGGTTGGGTGGACTGGGTGGACATGCAGATTTGTTTCTTCCACTTTTTTGTGAATTATTTACCTTTTAACCTTTTGTCCTCAACTGTAATTTCTGATCCATGGAAGTTATTAACGGGAATATTAAGGGTGGGCAAGCCCAAACCAAATGTCATGCTATTCTTAAGCATCTAGAAAAACTACACATTCATTTTGCTTTTCTCCAAGAGATGTATCTTTCCACATAGCAAGTTCATCATTTTAGAAGGGAATGGGTTGGGGAAGTTTATGGATCAGGGAACAGTTCTCATCAGCATGGAATAATTCTACTTGTAGAAAAAAAGGTTAACTTTGCCTTTCTGACAGATGGTGACCAAAAGAGGAGACAAATTTTTTGCTCATGGCTGGTTGGGCCATTCTGAAGTCCTCCTGGGCACTATCTATGATTCAAATGTGGAAAGTCCCTCATTTTTATTCGACACTAGCCACTGTTTTGGCCCCAATTGTTCATCTGCCTTTAATGCTTAGGGATTGAAACTTGGTTTTCAGTAACAGTTATGGAAAGTGCTTCCAAAACTACTGCTGGGCTCTCTCCTGCTCAATGAGCTCTGAGAGAATTTGTTGACCATTTGGGGCTCATAGACCCATGAAGGGTACTCCATCCAACTGACCGTAATTATATATTCTACTCTCCCACTCACAATTCCTTTCTTGCTTAGACTATTTTCTTAGTGGGTGACACTTATTGTCTACCCTATACTGTAGTCAAGTTGAAAGAATGGTAATTCCCAATTATGCCCCTGTTTTAATCACTTTGGATGTGCTTATTAAAAATGATTGTGACCATACTTGGTCGTTAAATACCCAACTCCTGTCGAACCCAGATCTAATTGACAGACTATGGGCATTTATTAAACAATTGATAAAAGTGTATCTACCCTCACTGTCTGCTTTGGATGCAGTCTGGGGTTCTTTAAAATATGCCTGATGGGGTAAACTTATATCCTTAGCCTCAGGAAAAAATTTCAAGAGAGTCAAGTTAATAAATTTTTACATGACTTTCGAACCAGGGAAAAACAATTCTTCCCATCTTCTCTGTAATCTGAGAGACTTCATCGTTCACAACTTAAGGCACCACATGTTGCTATCCTACTTGGGCAACCTGAAAGGGCAATTATCAAGAATAGAGCTACTTAAATAGGTCAGATAGAAAAGGTGAATAAATTGCTAACTATTCATCTCTGGCAGCAGTGAGCTTCTCGATACATTACATCCTTGCAGGATCCTTATTTGTCTGCCCTGATTACTGACCACCACAAAATAGCTTACATTTGTAACCCTTGCAGAGCCATAGACTGATATATCAGTCCGAAATTCCTATATGTTCTAATTCTGTTGGCAGCCTAAGGGTTAAAACATATTTTTCTTCTTTATACAGGGAGTCCATATTGTCCTGGAAAAATGAGGAGGCACTTTTCAGCTTCTTGACTGGTGTCACCCTACTTCAATTTTCAGAAGTCCAAGAGCTATTATTGGCACCTATCGGGGAAGATGAGGTTAGAGCAGTTATTTCCTCTCTGGCTTTAGACAAAGCCCCAACCCTGATGGTTTTTCAGCCAACTTTTATGGAATATTTGTGGATGACCTAGCTCCTCTTTTATCTCTCTTGTTTAATTATTTACATAGTTATAATCTTCAAGATTCCTCCCTTTTGGAAGCTACAATTGTTTTGCTACCCAAGCCTGGGAAGGACAATAATCAGCTGGACAGCTACATACCAATATCCCTCATTAATGTTGACATTAAGATTTTGGCTAAAGTCTTGGCTGATCTGCTGTGTAAAGTCTGGACCAGATTAATTGGACCAGAACAGATTGGGTTTATGGTGGGTTGGCTTATTAGTGACTATTTTAGAAAGCTCAACCACTTAATTTCTGCATCCAAAAGGGCAGGTTCTGAGGCAGTCCTTGTCTCCCTGGATGCAGAAAAAGCTTTTGATAGTGTTTTATGGTCTTACCTTTTTTTTCTATTTGACCCCTTTATGATATTCCTGCTCATTACATTAGCTGGTTATGTATTTTATATCATTCACCTATGGCAAAAATGTTTTGTAATGGAGTACCTTCTGATCCCTTTCACCATACCCGTGCAACTTGCCAGGGTTACCCCCTCTGTTTTTTTGTTCAATTTATATATTGTATCATTGACTAGTACAATTATTTCTTCCCTTATGACTATGCTGGGCCTTACACAGGTGGTTACCTCTGCTACCCATATAGGGGGTCACTCCTTGGATCTTATGTTCCTCCTGCAGATGGAGATCATGGAATTAAGGGTGGAACCAATTGGTTGGTCAGACCATCACAGCATAAGGTTCAGCTTTGGGGCACCCCCAAATAGGCCTTCCACTATGCAGATGGTCCAGTATCACTCCTTGAGGGGAGTTACCCCAGAGGGCCTATCAGTGGTGCTGGACCCTTCAGGTTTATTGAGAGAATACATGAGTCCAGGGTGGCTCGTGCTTGTCTATAATAAGGCAGTGGGTGATGCCCTGGACTTAATTGCTCCTGTTCATGTTCACCCACTCACCCTGTGCCCAAGGAACCCCTGTTTTAATGGGTCCTTGAAAGAGGTGAAAAGAGTGGGGTGAAGGTTAGAGAGAGCTTGGCAGTAATCTGGCCTGGATGCTGACAGACTTAGGTTGATGGACCACTATAAGGCCTATCAATCAACAATCACCCATAAGAAGGCAGAATTCCTGTCTGTGGAGATTGCTGCAGCGTAAACTTGACCAGCTTATCTCTTCCAGGCTGTGGACAGTCTGTGCAATCCAGCCTGTCCTCAGTCTGGAAGAGATTTTTCACAAATGTCATGTGATGAGCTTGCTCGATTCTTCACAGATAAGATTGCCAGCATCAGGTTGGGTATCAGCCCAACTTTCTGTATAATGGGTTGTGGAGATCGGTGGGAGGTGATGAATGCCCGTGCTAGCTGGTTTGATTTTAGTCAGCTGGAATTCGCAGACATTTTGATGATTGTCCAGACTTGGCGACCAACCAGCTGTAGTTTGGATCCAAGCCTTACACCACTATTGGTAGGTTGTGTAGATGTTATCTGCCCGATCCTTGCTGAAATTGTCTGGAGCTCCTTGGAGCAGGGGGTCTTTCCTGATCCCCTCAAGGAGGTAGTCATTTGGCCACCTTAAAAAACCCTCCTTGGATCCAGACTGTCTAGCTAACTATAGACCTGTCTCTAATCTACCCTTTGTGGGTAAGGTTATTGTGAAGGTGGTTGCGTGCAGCTGGATGACCATCTTACAACCCACAATGTCTATGATGTTCTCCAATTTGGGTTTAGGAAAAGACATAGCACTGAGACCACCCTGGTCTGGGTTTTAAATGATCTCCTAATTGCAAGAGATCGAAAGGCTTGTACTATCTTAGTCCTTTTCAATCTCACAGCAGCATTTGACACTGTGGACCATGGTGTGCTTTTGGAGTGTCTGCGGCTTCTTTGTCAACTGTCTGGGACAGTCTTATGTTGGTTTTGATTTTTCCTTATCGGCAGGTCACAGAAGGTTGTCACTGGAGTTTATTTCTCTTATACCCTCTCCCTGTCCTGTAGGGTGTCACAGGGCTCCATATTGGCTCCCATACTGTTCACAGTGTATATGCTACCACTGGGAGATATCATTAGGTGATACAGTTTGGGTTTTCACTGCTATGCAGATGATACCCAACTGTATATGTCCTTTATTCCTGGACAGGATGATGATCTCTCTGTGCTTAACAACTGTCTAGCCGAAATCAGGAATTGGATGAACACTAGCTGTCTGAGGTTAAATCTGGATAAGACTGAGGTGTTACATGTGGACCTGGGTTGCCCTAAGGTGGGTGTTAGGGCTGGGCTTCCTTCAGGCCTATGGCTTGCTGATGTCCAGCTCATGATCTCAGACCAGGTGTGTAACCTGGGTGTTATTTTTGATGGTGGTTTGACCCTGAAATCACAGGTGTCTGCCATTGTCAAATCTTCCTTTTACCATCTTAGGAATAGCGCATGGATGAAACATCTGGTTCCTCCGAATGATCTTCCTACATTGGTCCACGCCTTCATAACCACTCACCCTGATTACTGCAATGCCCTTTACCTAGGGCTTCCAGGGGTTGATATCCATCGGTTGCAGCTAGTGAAGAACACGGCAGCCAGGCTTTTGATGGGTACATCCAGGACTAGTCACATTATGCCTGTGCTGTGTGAACTGCACTGGCTGCCAGTACAGTGGCAGATCACCTTTAAGGTCAAGCTACTGACCTATAAAGCCCTACATGAACAGGGACCCCAGTATCTGCAAGATCTCCATACTCCTTACTGCCCTTCCTGCTCATTCTAATCCACTGATGAGGGACTGCTAGAGATTCCCAGGGTTCAGTTAAAAACATCTGGGGCACATGCTTTTTCTCACACTGCCCCTACCCTGTGGAATTCTCCACCTCATTGAATAAGGGAATGCCTAACCATCTCGAGTTTTACATCTGAGCTCAAAACTTATTTGTTTTACCAGTTTTTTTTCTGAAGGCTTGTAAAATTTTAAATGTATGTTTATTTTGATTATTTTTCTGTTCATCTTATTGTACAGCATCTTGGTACCTGAAAGGTGCTTAAGAAATAAAGTTTTAGTTGCTTACTTACTAATATTTATGGCATCCAGTTGGGAGGGTGGGTATGAAAAATGTCTATGTTTGCAGTTGATATTCTGCCACACCTACTTATCCATTGGTTTCTTTACCTGATCTTTTTCACACAGAATGTTGGCATTCTTTCAGGTTATAAATTAAATCTTCATAAAACAGTGATCTTCTCACTTCCTCACATCTTTCTAAACAGGACTTTCATAATTTAGACATTCAGTGGCTACACACTCTTTTGTGAATTTAGGTATTGAAATCACCAAAAATGTTATTTTATTTATTTTCTATTTTTATTAAACTCTAGGATTACAATTATCTTTGAGCAGAAACTGCTCATTTACAAAGGTTCCACATCAGAGGATGGGGGTAACATACAACAATGGTAAACATGGTATCAGTCATAACATACAGAATAACAAGTACATGAAATAGTTCAGTCAATCTGTTGCAGAAGAACAACCACAAGCTAGTTTCTAACAGGATTCGTGGTGAAAACAGTATACTTGGTAGGAAAAGTCAGCAGGAAGCCAGCCGATAGGTGCTTTTGTCAGACAACGATGAAAAGAGCAAGAGGGACAGGGGCCAGTGGCCATACCAGTGAGTGAGTGAGTCTGAGAAGAGGGGATGGGAGGGTGAGAGGGGGCAAAAGGGTGAGAGGGATAAGGCTGGTGCCAAGAAAGCAAGGCTTGCATGTCCATTTATAGCTACAGCTAGGGTAGAGGGCAGAGACCATTTCTTAGGGGTGGCAGCCACAAATAGAGGGTGGTGACCATTTCTTAGGGGAGGCAGTCACAGATTGAGGTAGAGGGGGAGGAATAGCCACAGGTTCCTTTTAAAGTGGCTTAGCATTGCAGCAATAAGAGTCTCTTTGTTAAGGATGTTGAACCACTGTGGAGCCCTGTGCATGAAGGATCTCTGGCCCAACAAGGTCCGGCACCTGGGGACATGGAAAGTCTGGTATTGAGAACTGCGAGTTGACTGGGCTGCTGTTAGTAGTAAGGAGACTTGCAACACCTGCTGGCATGAGTCCAAGAAGAGCTTTTTTGGCTATCAAACATGTCTGGTATTGTATTCTGCTAGTGAGAGGTAGCCAACCAGTCTTTGCGTAAAGGTCACAAGTGTACGTTAGGTGGTCAGCCCCCTTGAGAAGTCTACAGACCTTGTTAAGTGTCACTGATGTCCTCCTAAGTGCAGTGGGAGAGGCCGATTCATAGATGACTAGCCCATAGTTGACAATGGAGGTAACAGAGCTGTGGATGACCAGTCTTAGGGGCTTCAGAGGTCATACAGTGTTTATACTTGTGGAGCAAGCCAAGACGTATGTTGGCAGACTTAGCAACAATCCCAATATGCTGATGGTAGGAGAGTGAGCTGTCCAGGGTGATGCCGAGGTATTTGAACTCATGAACCTGTTCAAGTGTGGTCCCCCTTAATTATTGATGGTAAGGGGTAGAGGTTTATACATACTACGAGCATGGCAGAAAGTCATGACTTTTGTCTTGCCATAATTCAAGACAAGTTTGTAGGAGCCAAACCATTTTTCCACCAGACTGAAATCATGTTACAGTTGACTCTTAAGTTGCTTAAAGTCCCGGTTGCTAGAAAAGAGGACCGTTAGATTATTGAAGTCCCTTACTCTTGACCCTCTCCTACAGCTGAATGAACAGCTCTGACATTTGAAATCTCTACCTTTAACATTGTCGGGAAGAGCCAGTATTATTAAAATGAATATGTTGCCTAGATTAATCTGTCCCCTTGGTATTGAATATAACTCTTCCTAAATCTTGGTTTCAAAAATGGTATACGCTTCTGTCTAAATTTTTATGGATAAATTTCCTTGAAGAGGGTATGATAAGTTAGTGAGGCCCAAAAATGTGGGTGGCCTGTCCCTACCAAAGTTTCAGCAATATTACTTTGCCCTCCATGCAGCAAAATATTTCTATTGGGCCCTTTCAGTGGAGGAGCAGATTGTAAACAAATATACCCCCTCCTGGTTACAAATAGAAACAGCATTTTGCAACCAACATAAACTTTGTCCCCTCTTTACTTTCTTCATAATTACTGGGGGACCTTGGGGGACACCCATTGATTGGTCTATTCAAGCTCATCACCAGCTCTGTCAACACTTAAACTTGTCCTACACCACATATATTTCCCAGCCTCTATTTGGTAACCTCAACCTTTGTATTGCTGCTAAACCGTTAACTCCTCAGTATTGGCAGGGGATCTCGGTCAAAAGCTTAGCTGAACTTTTGTTTGAAGATAATTGTATTTCCTTTGACACTTTTTGTGATAAATTGTATGTCTCCTAACTCTGATTTTAAATACTATCAACTAAAAAATAGTATACTTAATTTTTTAGGTTGCTCCCCCCCTTGGGCTAAGGAAGCTGGGGATTTCTGACATTTTTTTCACCCTGATCCAACAGGCATAGCCTATTTCATAGCTCTGTAAAGGAATAAATCAGTATTTTTGAGACAAGACCGCAACCATTGCATTTTACTGGCGAATACCCTAGATATTGTTAGTTTAGTTAGTTTAATTTTATTGTCGACAAACATTATGTTGTCTTTCATATTAGACAGAGAAACATAGGAACATAGAAAGATAGAATGTGATGGCAGATAAGGACTGCTTGGCCCACCTAGTCTGCCCATTTCCCTACTTAATGGACAAGCTGCAGATCCTACTTAACCAACAGCCTACTTCCTCCTACCCCCCAATAGAATTGCATTATGTCTGTCCCATGCATTCTTGAATTCCCCCACTGTTTTTGACTCTACGACCTCCTCAGAAAGGCTGCTCCATTTATCCACAACCCTCTCTGTGAAGAAATACTTCCTCCCATTACCTCTGAGCCATCTCCCCATCTTCAAATTGTGCCCCATTGTTTTTGCACATCTCTTTTTCTGAAAGATGCTACCTTCTTGGACTTTGTTGATTCCCTTGAGGTAGTTGAAAGTTTCTATCATGTACCTCCTCTCCCTCCTTTCCTCGAGGCTATACATCTTTAGTTCATTTAGTCTTTCTTCATATGTCTTCTGATGCAGACCCTGCATCATTTTGGTTGCCCTCCTCTGGACAGCTTCCACCCTGTCTATGTCTTTGTGAGGATGGGGTCTCCAGAACTGTACACAGTACTCCAGATGTGGTGTTACCAACTGTCTGTACAGAGGGCCAACAACTTCCTGTTTTCTACTTGTGATGCCTCTCCCTCTGCATCCCAGTATCCCCCCAACCCTTACTGCCTTCTCACATTGCTGGCCCACCTTTAGGTCATCTGATATGACTACCCACAAGTCCCTTTCCATGTCTGTTGTTGACAGTACCTCGCCTCCGATTGTGTACTCTTCCCCTGGGTTTTTGTTTCCTAGGTGCATTACTTTGCACTTTTTTGCATTGAATCTAAGTTGTCATACATTTGACCATTCCTCCAACCTTGCCAAGTCCCTTTTCATCCTTTCCACCCCACCTTGTGTACCAACCCTGTTGCAGATCTTTATGCCATCTGCAAAGAAACATACAAAGGACCAGCCCCAGTACTGAACCCTGCGGTACTTCACTAGTACACTCATTCTTCATGTGGACTCTATTTATTATTCCAGCTGTGTCCTGTTGTCCAACACAGCTGGTATAGTAAATGGAGTCCACAGTGAAGAAGGAGGGTTACTATTGGGGTACCTCAAGGTTCTTACACGTTCAGCATAACATTCATAAAAAACACAATTAAAAGTATTACAATATTCAGGTATAAAGCTGACATTCTTCACAAATTCCAACAATTAATCTACAGTTAAATATCTAATTTCCCCCAAGCATATATCCTTCATTCATGACTTGTCTTTACTTATGTGCAATTTTTTTCTTTCTACAATTCTACAAAATTTAGCTACCCTTTCAATTAGTTTACAATTTTTGGAATTAAGTAAATAATTGAATTATATTTGGGTTCCATATCCAACAAGGTGAGTATATCTCTCAATAGATTCCTTCTTTTCTTATTATTTAGTGGGCAGAAAAGTATTAAATGAAATGAAGCATCTTTACCCATTTTACAAGCACACTGATCGTTTACCGACTTGTTATACAATCTTCTTAAAACTTGACTATCTAAGAATCCAAAACGAGCTCTAGTGAATACTTTCCTCAGATAAGATTTTTTAAGATTTTACAGTAAGATTATACAAATAAAATTGAGCTCCCAGTGAATCTTAACACACAACCCTGTCTGAGCCCTACATTAGATCTAAACCCAACTGTATTATCTCCCTGCTTATTATATCTTATCGTGGTCTGATTTTCACTATATAAGATCCTAATAATTTTAAGTAATTCCATGTTAATCCTATAATATGTTAACTCTCTCCATAATTTTTCCCTATTGATTTTATCAAAAGCAGATTTTAAATCAATAAAACCACAAAAAAATTGTGCTTTTAAATGTTTATATACTTGTGTATTAAGTGAGTAAAAACAAAACAGTGGTCTATTGTGGAATGTTGTGGTAATACAATATCCTCATAAATAATTTTTGTTAATTAATTCCTATCCTTTCCTCTTTCTCCCATCTTAAATATTGGTACAATGATGTTCTCCCTCCAAGTATTAGGAATTTGTCCAGTTGTTGTTGTTGCATTAAATAATGCCACAATAGCCGGAGTCCATTAATCCATGTCATTCAAAACAGTATCAACAGGAATGCCATCTGGACCAGGAGCCTTATGCCTTTTGGTTGATTTAATGGCATTCAGGACTTCAGATGATGTAATAGGAGCCTTAAAGAGGAGCCATTTCATTGGTTCCAAAGAAATTTCTTCTACCTTGGGATCATAAAACAACTTCTTATAGTAATTTGCCCAGGTACTTGGTTCAATAAAAATTTCTAAAGTATCAGGTATGTTATCCCATCCCCTTCATACTATGCACCAGAATTTTCTATTATCTTTTGCCCAAGCAGCTTGTTCAAATTTATCCCAAAATATTTCAGTATATTGTCTTTTTTATTTTCTAAAAGCTTTTTCTATTGCTTTCTAGCTTTAACTTATGTTTATCCTTGTGTTAAATCTCAAAGTGCATTTAGAGAGTTTGTTGATATCTCTTTTTTGTTTCCTACACTCATCGTCAAACCATTTACTACTATTTTTATCTTTATAAGTTATAATTTTTTGGAGTAGTGGGACTATAATTTTAACTAAAGTTTCAGAAGTCATAATGCAATCTTCTGCTGTGTTATTTTGATATCTTTCAATTAACTTCTCATAGATCCCATAATATTGCATAGTTTCTCTAAGTTTCTTACTTTCCAAGAGATCCCATTGTATACTTTTTTTGTTCTAATCAATATTTTATTGTTGTCATTTTTAATGCTCTCAGTCCCCATATTAATTGAAATTTCTAATGGGAAGTGTTCACTATCAGCTCGAGACCCTATTCTTGTATCTAAAATTGAACTAATAGTATATAATAACACCCAGCAATGATCTATGATAGAAATGGCTCTTGAACCTAGGTATGTATAATTACCCTCATAATCCCCAAATGTTCTACCATTCAACAGTAAAAAAATTATTATCCTCCATTAACTTCACAATTTCCTTTCCTCTAATACATTGTTTTATGTCTTTAGTTTTTCTTTTATGAACCAGATTACCCATACGTTGGGTTGCACATGCCTCCATTATTTCTAAGGAGGGAACCAAGCAGTGCCCCACCATGGCATTTAAGTACCCCACAAGGATTACTTCTGCTTCAGGCTCTCTACTGAAACATTTCTGCAATGCAAGATTCAAGTTTCCAACTTTATTATCTTCATACACAGGACCTATACATGGAAAATAAACATTTATAATGACCATTTTTCTTTTCCTCATTGAGATACAAACTATAAGGATGTGATCCATATCACTTTCAATCTCTTCATATTCTATATGTTCTGATATTTCCCCCAAATTATTAAACCACCTGACAATCTACCAATTTTTTTAAAACTCATGGCTTTTTAAAAAAATGTCCTATATCCATTAATATTAATCTCCTCACTCTTCTATGTTTCTTGTATATAAATGATGTTAATTTGTGTAATATATGTAAAGAATGAGGGATCAGCCATGTTTTCACTAATTTCTGCCACATTCTAGGAGCGTAACCTAACACCATTAAATCTTGATATCAGGGTCTTATGTCTATTTACCTCTGACAATTGTCAGTTTCCATCATAATTTTGTAGTACTTGATATCAATTACTTGACTTTATTAAATTAAACCACTGCTATTCTGTTTGCTCTCTCCATTCCTTACTATTTGTTTCTCTTTCTCCCTTTAAATATATTTCTGCAAAATCTAGTCTTTCTGTTTTAGTCAAAATATAATTATAGTCAACTAAATCGTTCATCCATATGATCAGGTGTCCTTCATTTTCCCATCTTTTAGCCTTTACAATCCTTTTGTTAAGTTCTTTGTCTCTCAATAGATTTTTCAGTAATTCAGTTAATAATGATGTTCTTTGATTCATTTACAAAATTTCCCAGTCCAAAAGATTGAAGTAATGTAGTCATCATCCTTATTTTTTAACATTTGTCTTGATTTTAAATATTCTGGAAAAATTGTCTTAATTCCAGTTACACTTTCTAGTTTGAAACCAAGCTCACTCATTTTATCTCTTTGATTTTCTCATATTTTTAAGACATAATATTGGTCAGATAGTATTAGGACCAATTCTTCGTCCGGTAAAGACCTTATGACACTCATGTTATTTAATGAGTTTGTCCATTCCTACTTCCTCATTACATACTGACTTGTATAAGAATTTCAAATGGGTGTTTAATTTTACCTCTGTCTCCACCAACATAATTTGTACCTTAAAAATTGAAAGGACAAAATTTGTCTCTATAGTTCTTGCCAGGAAATATTTCAGTGTATTTTCAGACACATTGATTTCATCACTTGCTTTATACTGTACTCCAATAGAGTCCTTCATTTCTGTATGTCCTTTTGTAACACTTTCTATTCCTTCTATTTCATCCTTTTTTTAATATCCTTGTCATTTATTCTTTTATTTTTAGTAACCTTTTTATTACATTTCTCATTTATAGATTTGATTACATTCCTATTTCCATTTGTCTTAATTGGTTTTTCACCAATCATCTCCATCTCCTCATTTGTCATCTCCATAATTTTTATTTGTTCTACTTTGTTTTCCAATGTTGTACTTAACATACCTTGAGATTTATTATAATTCCTATTTTTCTTACCCCATTTTTACTTTTCTCTTTCTTGATATTTTCTTTGCAGATTTTTTATTTATTTGTATCTTGTTTTATTTATTATTAGAAAATGTATATTTTTCCCCTCATCTTTTGTAACTTACCCTTTTCCCAAAGCTCAGGGTTCCCTGCCTTAAGTTCTTTCACAATAGAGTCAGGCTCTTCATAATTACTAGGCAGAATCACTAGCTCAGACTCTAATTCTGTTTCCCCCAAAGCCCCCAGAGCTAATGGAGAGGTAGGGAATTTGTTATCTTCCATTTCTTCATTCTCAAAAATAGAGTTACTTGATTCAAGAACCGAGGATTGTATCCCCAGATCTTTACTTACAAGAACCTGTCCTGGTTCTAATTTAGACCAATCTTTCTGGTATAATGTATCAAAAATGTCATCTAATCTTTTTTTATTTTCAATACAGATACTCTTTATAAAGGATACATCTTGTTTAACTGCTGCAAATTGTTCAAAAATCAATACATTGGCTGTATCAGGCTTACTCAAGGCTCTAGCACATTCCCTATTTATTGATCTCATCATTAAGCTGTTATCATATTCTGGACTCATAAGTAGGGTTTCATTATTGCTCAGCCAGATTTCCTCACTCCGATCTAATTCATAATCTAGATTTTTAATCAAATTACTCATTTGA
This sequence comes from Neoceratodus forsteri, assembly GCA_016271365.2. Taxonomy (NCBI): domain Eukaryota; kingdom Metazoa; phylum Chordata; order Ceratodontiformes; family Ceratodontidae; genus Neoceratodus; species Neoceratodus forsteri. Next base: position 897,930,265 of record CM057458.1, read on the forward strand.
TTACTTTGGGCCATTTTATCAGGATCATTAAGTCATTGTAGCCCTTAAGTGAGTTCATACATCTTTTATTCGATCCTCTGATTCATATGAATGGTTTCCCTTATTTTTTCTATACTTTTTGTCACTTCATGATTTGCCCCTTCCCATGAATCTATTTGAAGGGATACTAGAGTATACTCCCTTCCTTCAAGATTTAACTTGGGGGGATTATCCAATCTCATCGATTCAGTCTGGCATGGTTTACTCCATAGTTCTTTAATAGAAAGCTGTCTTGATTTGATTCCAGAATCTATATTCTGATTCAAATCTTTATTTTCCCCATTAAGCAGTACGCTGGGTTCCAAATCTGGGGGCTTAATCAAAGCCACTTCCTTTTTCTCATCAGCAAAAGTTATCACTTTGCTGCTATTTTTAGTCTTAGATTTCACTCTCATTTTATGATGTTTCATTTTTTTACAGTTGTTCTCCAAACAATCCTTATAACTCCTTGTACTCACATTTTATATACTATTATACTACTCAAGAATAATTATTAATTAACTATTTCACACCAGTTCAGTCCCAATTTAAATAGATAATTACAGTTAACAGTCAACCATTGAAAGTTAACAGTGAGTTGAGGTTATACAATCACAGTCCAATGATTGTTTAATAAAACAGAGCAAAGACTTCACAATTCACAATCTCCTAAAGTATTAAATAAGTAAAAGAAAAGTCTAGACATCAAATAAAAGTACATCCAATGAAATATTGACACTAAGATAAGAGCAAAGGTGTTACTGATAATTTCCACACCAGAGAGCACTGTTTCTTTCAAGTCTGTTTTCTCAAGTACTGACACGTTCTCTCCAGTTCAAGTATGAAGAGATTCAAAATAATCCAATGTATCATTCTAATTCTTGGCAATATACACAATATCATTCCAAACAGAATAAAATATTGTGTAGACACAGTCGGCCTCTGGCCCCCAACCTTGTTCCCAAGGACAATTCTACAAATAATTGAGTTGGAAAAATAAGATAAAGGTGCTGAATGATAGAGGGGCTACAAAAATTAAAACTAAACACACTCTTTGTATCCAATACATTAAACAAAAAACAATTGAATTGCTAATTACACTTTCAAATATAATAAAATACAAGATACAAAGAATTCTGTGAAAGATGTCCAAAGCCTAAAATAATGCAGCATTACAATTAGTATTACCCAATGTTACTCAATATTGCTAACTTATAGACACAGCCTACAAAACACAAGGAACCTGTTAAAAAAGTAAAAATAAATATCACTTACAAGGTGGCTTCTTTCATTCTAAATTCATATAGGCTGCTTCATAAGTCAAAAAGCACTTTAGCTCTGCTATGGATTTGCAGGCACCTCAGGCTCCACAATCACCTCAGTCATCTTTGAATCTACGAGCAAAGCCAAACCCAACCAGCAAAAATAAACTTCATAGATAACTGATTATGTGGTTATATATATTCTCTAGCAGCTACTAGATAAAATGGGATTTAGCCAATAGATAGGTGGCTGCAGAATGACCACAGAGCAGCAAATATCACAAAACCCAGAAATATACTTAAGAGTCAAGGTGAAAGCAACAAGCTTTTTACAAAAAATAGCTTACAGGCTGAGCTTTTTTCAAAGGATTGATGTTTTGACTCCTGCTCATCAGCTTCACATTTAAAAAATGTAATGAAGGCAGCTGTGACTAAACTGCAAATCATAGGCTTGACATCACTCTTAATGAATTAGTATGAGTCAATATGCCAAAGCCTATTAAATATGCCAACGCCTAATAATTCAGAGCACTCGCTATGTTCAATTAATTAAGTAAGTAAGGATCAACTGAGTACCCCACACTCCCTAACAACATAAGCTGAAGCCTACTTTATAGTCTACGCTATTATCTAAGCTGTAGCCCGTGCTTCACTCAACCATTTAATCAAACTTAATACAATTGGCAGATTGTGACTGCCAAACATGAATTTCATGAGTTTCATGAGTTTCTTTACAGATGCTTGCGGAGATAACCCAGTGGAGCAGGATCTCGACAAAAACTTCAGTAATTAGAATCAATTAAGAAATCCAAATGCTAGTTCCGCTCACTCCACTGAATTAATCACCACTATTTCCCCAGAAGGAACCTTTGGTATATGCGTCTGTGGTGTTATAGTAATTAATAAGTTAACATAGAGGTAGAAATCCTGAAGTGCAATAAGGACAAAATAAAAACGCAGCAGAGACACAGTAAAAAAAAATCACACAAATAACACAGAAACCCTTGATGTCAGAATTCTAAAAAGTTAAAATAATTACCAAATAAAAGTAAAACATATTAAAAACAAACAAAGCAAAGAAACAAACAAAATCAACAAGATTAGGTCAGCACTTGATCACAATTGATCCAAATCAATCAAAAATTGTCCATAGACATTCAGAGTCATTTCAAAATAAATTGTGTCCAAGAACAAGGAAACAAATAATAGTATGTCTGGCAATGTCTGGAAAATGTGTTCTCTTTGTGCTTTTATGTTTCTCACACGTTTTTTGACTCTCACTGCTAAGAAATTCTTCAGATGGATGCCCTCTTCTCTCAAAACCTCTGCAGGGCTTTCAAGCTCACCGAAAGGGTGACATCTAGGAGGTGTTAGTTACTCCACCACTAGTACTCCAAATACACCACCTAAAACAAAAGAAATGAGAGAAGAAATGCCAGAAGACCAAGGTCAAACAAAGCAGGTCTGGAAAGAGCAGGTGAGCCTAAAATACTATGGCAATGTTGGCATACCATTTCATAAAATATTTCAAGTGTCTCACTGCTCCTGCTCATGCAGCATCCTCAGCATGCACAGCATGTGGCCATCTTGGTCAACCTCTCAAGGCACCTCTAGGTATTGAAAAAACAGATTCCTCTTTGACTAAACTTTGGTCTGATATACATAAGTCTACTAAACAAGATCATTTACATCTCATACAGTTTAATATTCTGTACAATTTATATTACTCTCCTGTGCATTTAAATAGAATGGGAAAAGCTCCCTCCTCAGCTTGTTCTAGGTGCAATTGCACAGAAGGTACTCTGTACCACCTCATCTGGCAATGTCCCAGGATACATTTGTTCTGGGATTCTATTCAGAATAGTAAAGACCCCTGTTTAGGTTTGAATGAGCTTTTTACCCCAGAAATCTGTATTCTAGGGAACTATGGACCCGCCTTATTGAGATCTAGGAAGGCAAATATATATATATATATATATATATATATATACACATACATATATATATATATATATATATATATATATATATATATGATATAAAATGGGCTGAATCAAAATATGCAATTTTATCTTCAAGTGTGAGGGGGTTGGACCATACATCATGAGTGGTAGATACACGAGTGAGTTATGAATGTTCTGCCAACTCTCAAGTGATGATAAATGGCCCATTTTGAGTCAGGCTATTGTATATTTGATATATACAACAGTAATTTAATGATTTTGCTGCTTTTCTTTGATTTTAACTGCTTACTTCAGAGTTGCATTAGACATTGTGATGTAATTAGCATTATTGAAGCTGCTTTCTGGTTCAGTATTCCACTGTGATGAGAATAACTTAAAAAATATCCATTGTGACAATAGTAACAATGACATTGCTGATATCTTGCTTTTACTGATGTCGCTAACTGTATCTTTTTTATCTTGTTATTTTCACCTCACTCCTGTTGTATATGTCCAACTACATAGTATGTTCACACCTATACATAGGTTATTTGTATACAGTGCAATTGAATGCTGCCATAAAACTCAAACTTACATGAAATATTATTATTATTATATGCTCTTCATGTACAAGTTCCTCTTCTCTATAGTTGCACATGCAAGCATGACACTTGCCATGTTGTTGAGCAACTGAACAGTTTGTGTCCTGCACTAACAACTGCATGTTTTTTTTTTCTGTGATACAGCCACAGCTTACTATAAAGCCTCTACTGTGATTCAAATAGGTCTTTCCATATGCTACACAAGTGGAGGATCCAATGCACTGGGCACTGCTACAGAAACATACTTTTACCTAGCTCATGCAGTGCACAATGCCATGGGCCCTGTAAGTGCAAAAGAAAGGCAATTTTGGTACCATCTAAGAGTGCAGGGTCCTCTGGGCCCTACCACTTAAACATCACTATCACATGATATGGAAGCAGACAGGTTTGGTGTGCATCCCCCATGATTGCTAAGCATGCAGGTACTGTTTATCCCAAGACACTTTGATGGAAGCAAAATGTATACAGATGGTGGACAATGATGGCAGATGTTTCTTGTGGTATGTTCAGAGAGTTGTATGTTCTTTCTCTTGCCTGATGATGGATGTCTCTTACTGGTTGTGTTGCCTTGCCCCTTCCCCTGTTTTCATGGGTGTGTGTGTGTGTGTGGGGGGGGGTGGCAGTTAGAACTCTGAAGCCCAACACTGCACTTCCATACTTTTGTCACTTTAAAATGAACCCTAACTGATGCATTAACAATGTTTATTGCAATGAATTTCCTTTTTTTCTTTTTGAAGCAATGTAATCATTCCATTATTCACATCTTAGAGCTTTGGGACTTGCACAAGTAGTTGGCCATAATTTACAGAAATACTACCTGTTGCTTTAGTACTGTGTTGAAGAACATTAATCTTTATTACGTTTACTAGAATCCTTTGATTATATTATATTTATATTGTTCATGTTATCAGACCATAGACCTTAAAACAGTGTATTATGATACAACCATCGCAACACTCCCACAAACACTGTACTACGTTAAATGTTTGCACGTAACATTACATGTAACCATTTGTAAGTAGGTTTTACATGGATTACAATGTAATGCATACTGATGTATACAGTAGAGCAGAAGTTGTCATACCCTATGTGATGCAATAACCACAGAATCACACTAGCAATGCGTATTATTGTCTCAAATTTTACTATGATACTGAGGCATCTGCAAAAACATGTTCCAGTTATTTTGTGGTCAAAAAGCAGTTTGCCATAAACTTCTATGTATACAGATAACTTTTAATCTGTTTTACAGCATTACATAATAGCTGTAGACCAGTATTATGTGGGATTGTAGTTTATCTATACATTAGAAAAGAATGTGTTCTAAACAAATTTTAAGTAGGAACTATGTTGAAATGGTAAGCAGCAACTGTTGTGTCCAATACCAAAGAAACTATTCACATGCAACATTTCAATACAACTTCTAACTGTAACATGATATTGAAGTAAGACTCAAGACACAGGTAAGTATGGTTAAAAACATTTATTTGAAAAATGTCAGTTTGAATTGAGCCAAATTAGTAAATGTTCCTTGAGTGGGAGAAAAAACAAATGCTGTAAACAAAAAAGGGAAAGAAAGAGCTGTCAGTTTGCACCGGTGCCACAATTCTGGCACCATTTTTGTTACTATGAATGATTATTTTTTAGCATTGCATTTGAAAAATTCCACACTTAATCCGTTAATTAAAGCGATTCAATGAAACAAACAGGTACATAACTTGAGCTGTTATTAAGTTAAGTATCTGATTTTACAAAAGCTTATTTCAACTTGTTTAGAAAGAGAATTGATAACATTTAACAATCATTAGTAATACATAAGTATCTGGTATAAATCATTATCACAACGTAGAATAGTTGGTAGTAGCAACTGTAAAATGTATATGTGTTAGGCAATGACAAACTCATGAGGCATCTAAACATATGTACACAATAGTAAGTATAATCAGAGTAATCATATGTTATAAAGATGCTAACTACTGTAAACAAAAATAGTAATACTGAACAGTTCATGCTATATGTCATTAGAAGCTGCATTGCAGTATAAATAGTTCATTTCTTGTTCTAACACTGATTTTACAACTATTTTTTTAATACTGTATTCAAAATTAAACATACACTCATATTTACCTTTTTATTAAAGTTACAGCGTAATAGCATAAACATAGAGTGCAATGATATATACACAATAATCTAACATTTGTCACTTTACAAGCATACAACTGTAAATGGTAGCAACATCTGTATGTACAAGTTCAAGAATATATACATTGATGGTAGTACCTAAGAAACATGATTAAGCATAGTATACTAGTTTTGCCATTGTGAAGATGTGTAAACAGTGACGCTGTCACCTATTACAAACAACATGATCACAGACATGGTAGTGCACTAGCAGTCAGTAAACTAACATAGTAAGTCTGGTATGAGACATATGTAGTTACTAAACAGTAACACTTGTAAAGGCATGAGTCATTACAAGTACTTGCAGTAGATCTGTTAACACACCACATGTGATGAAGCATATCATAGTATCTAATTAACAGATACTTCATAGTACTATTCATTTTACAATACACGGAAGTAAAGGCAGCAAAGGCAACAAGGGAGCTCAGGCTGGCAAAGGGAATTAAAGAGGGGGAAATACTTCTTCAAGTACATCAGGAAGAAAAAGGGTTGTAAGGACCAAATAGTAAGGATTAAGAAGGAGGGGAATGGGTGGAAAATGGGGATGAAAAGTGAGAAGCACTTAATGACTAGTTCTGCTCGGTTTTTACTAAAGAGGAAGGGGTGAAATACCTCAGGTTGGGGGGAGAATAGGATCAGAGGGGGAGGGAGTGATGGACAGGGAAATCACAAAAGGTAGAGTGCTAGAGGGGTTAAGGTTACTGAGGGTGGACAAGGCAACAGGACCAGATGGCATACACCTCAGGGTACTGAAGGAGTTGGCAGAGGTCTTGGCAGGCCTATTTAATGCCTCTCTGGATGCAGGGTGTGTACCTCAGGATTGGAGGATGGCTCATGTGGTTCCACTCCATAAGAGCAGTCCCAAAGATGAACCAGGGAACTATAGACCAGTGAGTCTCACATCCATAGTGGGGGAAACTGATGGAAACAATCCTGAAGTAGAGGCTGGTGACCCTGTTGGAGATAAGTGGGGTGCAAGACAGTCAGCAGCATGGCTTTGTCAAGGGCAGATTCTGCCAAACCAACCTAGTGGACTACTAGGGAAATGGACAAAGGGCATGCAGTGGATGTCCTGTACCTGGACTTCAGTAGAGCACTTGACTCTGTGCCACATGAGAGACTAGCATATAAGCTAAGGGGCACAGGGTTGGGGGCATAATTGGTGGGATGGGTGGAGAACTGGCTTCAGGGGTGGCAGCAGAGGACGGTGGTGGGAGGAAGATTATCATCTCCAAAGACAGTGATGAGCGGGGGTCCCACATGGGTCAGTGCTGGGGCAGGTGTTATTTGGGGTATTTATTGCAGACATCTCGGTAAGCATAAATAGCAAGATCAGTCTATTTGCGGATGACACCAAGATGGGAGCAGTGATGCATGACCAAGGGGGGGTGGCAGGGATTGCAAGAAGATCTAACAAGGCTGAAGACATTGTCAGACACCTGGCAACTTGATTTCAATGCCAAAAATGCAAGGTGCTGCATTTTGGGGCAAAGAATCCAAAGAGGAGCTACTATCTGTGACAGAGAAGGAGAAAGATCTTGGGGTGCTCATTATAGTAGCAATGAACAACTCAGTACAGTGAAAGCAGCAGCAGTAGCCAAGAAGATGCTTGGTTATATTGCAAGAGGTATGTCCTCTAGGAGGAGGGAGGTGATTCTGCCATTATACAGTTCACTGGTCAGACCCCACCTGGAGTACTACATTCAGTTTTGGTGCCCTTACCTAAAAAGAGACATTAAATTGCTGGAAGGGGTGCAACCCAGAGTAAAAAAGATGATCATGGGTCTGGAGGAGTTACTATATGAGGTTAGACTGAGGGAGTTCAACATGTACTCTCTGGAGGAGAGGAGGTTCAGGGGGATATGACTGAGACCTTTTAAGTACATGAGAGGAATAAACAGGACAAGCATGGAGGGATGTTCAAGTGGAGGATGGGGAGAGACACTCGGGGGTCATGACATAAGATTGGAAGGTGGAAGGTTTAGGAGGGAAATGAGGAGGCATTTCTTTATGGAAAGGGTGGTAGCAGAGTGGAACACACTACCAGCAGAGGTGGTGGCTTGTAAAACAGTGGGATGCTTCAAGAGGGGCTGGGATAGGGCAAAAGGGAGGGTCATGGGAAGAGGGTAGGGTAGGGGTGGGAGAAGCAGCTGGGGAGTAGGGGTGCTAGATGCAAAATCAAGCAGACTTGATAGGCCAAATGGCCTTTTTCTGCTGGCAGTTTCTTATGTTTATATGTTCATACAAACACAGCATGGTGAAGTAAATAAATGGCAAGGCATATTTTTACAGACACTGTGCAGCTGCTAAATAAAGAGATTTTCAGTACATTGCAGATAATATTTATACCTGAATACCTCAATATGCTGCCATTGCTATTCTACAACTCAAAAAGTGTGTTATGACAAGTGATTATGCGCATTATCTGCACCATTTTGTAGGCCCACTCCAACCATGCCTATTGCATAAGTCACTAACACACCAGTTATAGTTATGTAAACTATAAGAACATTATGGGAAACTGACATATTTCTCTTTCTATTACTGAGAAAGCGAAGACAGTACAAACATCATGAGAACAGGCTGTCTCCCATTGCAACTGTAGCACAGTGCAGCAGATATACTGTATATGTCGCATATGCTGTGACTACTCTTCTAATTGATGAAGGTCATCGTAATTTCTCAGAACCAAGACACATGAATCTCTAAGGTTATGTGGCAGTCTGTTTGTAGGTACTTATGGAGTCATTTCATTCCACCCAACAGGTACTGTACCTGAGCCAAGTGATATAACGGCCAGAATGCACAGATGGTCCATGGTGAAAGATAACAGCATGAGTATCAAAATTTGACCAAAACAATACTCTACCTGCTGTGAAGTCAATGATAGGTGTTTCAAGTCTTAGTTGCTAAGACTTGGAACCTCTTCCCAGTACCTTATCCTTGTCTTACACAGGTTTGACTCTCATGGACTGAGTACAGTCCCCTACACATCTACTGCACTGCTAGCTACATTGTGCATTTCTAAAGATCTCTCTAAACTTCACAGACCATGCATGGGGATCATAGAAAAAAATCCACAACATGTCATCTGTGACTTCGTTCTGTGAATGACAACATGACAGGCAAGAATACTTACTCACATAAGTGACAGTAAAGTACTGTGGCATAGGAATCTGCTCATCATCCAGAGTGTTTATGATGGGCATCATAAACTCAGTGACATCATGTTGGATGTTATCTGCAAAACGTCTATGTGCAGCATACCCACCCGGAAGAAGCTGCAATGGTGCAAGGTACTGTACACGGTTATTATGTTTTGCAGTATCATTCACAATTTGCCTCAATGTTTTTGACAATGCAGTCTCACGTGAAGCTGAGATACTTCAAACAAAGTGCTGCATATGCAGAAATTCCTGCATTTCAGCATTTGCATAACAGTTATCTCCAGTACTGTTATCAAACTTTGCCACAACAGTCAGTCCAAGTGACTTCTTTGGCAGAGGTGAGTCTCTGTGATTGAGTGATGTTGAGTTCTTCTTAGAGTAAGAGAATAAAATTCCTCTTTGGGTAACCATTTTCTCTTTGTCATGACACTGACAGCCACATTAGTATTGTGCTGCACTACATCCTTGGGTAGGGGAATAAGAGGCATATCTGGCTGGTACAGAGTTCGCAAACAATTGTACTCTACAATACATCGCTTTTCAGCTCGTATTTTTTTGGGTGCAATGCTGATGATATGCAATCTAGCCAGAGTACGAACATGTGACAGTGAAACATAACTCAAGCCATATTTGAAGATGCCATTGCATATCTCAGACATTGCTGAATCCAGACTTAAGCCTTGCAACTTGTGTATGGAAACAGCATATGCAACACAAACTGGATACTGCTTCCTGGTTACATATATGTCCTTCACTACTTGAAATTTCACAGTAGTTCTATCAATTGGTTGCGGTTGTACGATGGTGTCAAACTTCACAATGAGTGCCTCTATAAATGTCTTCTGGACATTGTACTGAAATTCAAGAATGTGACCCATTGCACCATTAACCAATCCACGGTCCACATCAAGGTTTCAATGTAGCATAATATGTGCATTCTTACAAACTGTAAGAACAGCCTCCAGACCAGCTGTATGTAACAAGTCATACTTCTTCTCACTCAGTCGCTCAGTAATTTTTCCTACAATCTTTCAACTTAGCAGACACCATCAACAACGTCAACTGCATGCAGAGTGAGAATGTCTTGACCCTCTATCTGCAACATAATGTTATTGAATTCAGCACATTGCTTAAGCCATGACATGAGACACACTATATGCATACTGTCTGAGTACACTTTGCTGAACACATCACATGCAGCACTCAAATATGTATCATCAGGAGCGATCCTATGTGTGTTCAGAAGAAAAACATTTGGGAATGATAAGCTCCTAATCCAAGCCTCATCCAGCAATGCCTTATAGGCAACATCACCAATCTGTTGCATGTTTAGAAACAACTCAACATAGATGAACAACTCCCAGAGGTTGATACCTCCAATGCACCCTAATGTCTTTCTTGCTTGCTGAAAAGTCAGCACTGAAAAGACATGTTCTCCATTTATAGGTGCGAGTTGTAGAAGGTCTCCAAACACAACAATACCTTTTCCACCAAATGGAACTCCATCAGTAATTCCAAGAATCTCCTGGAGGTGGTGGTGTATTCAAGCAAGCGTGACATTTGAGACCATGCTGATCTCATCAATGATCAACACTTTCATCTTGCTAAACATGATTCGAAGTTCAGATGCCACTTCAAAAGATAGCTTGCAGTACTCATCACTTTTATCATGCTCTACTGGGAAAATGAAGAGGCAGGGTAGAGTGACACCACCAATATTGTATGCTGCCATATGAGTAGGAGCAGCAACAGCAACAGACATTGTTGCTGCAGTATGTTTTCTGATCTCAGCAGTAATAACTTCAATTAGAAAATGGGCTTTTTATTTGCTGAGCTCTGATTGGATGTTACCCCTGTCAGGGGGGTACATTAACTTTCAATAGAAGCCCAGCAAATAAAAAGTTCCAGCACAAGTGCCCCTTAACTCATCTCATTCAAGTATCTTTGGGCCCACCCTGCTTGCCCATTGGCTGAAACCACCCCACTGAATTTGAAAATGCTGCCATTTTTGTCTCTCGCTTAGCGAGAGATACTGCCCTCAGTACTGCAAGTTACCACAAGAAACCACTCATCACTGCGACTTGCTGTATGTTTCTTTCTCTTGTGGTTACCTCACTGTTGTGAAACCCTTGTGTCTCACTCCCAGCTCAAAGTTTCTAGCTGTCCCCGGCATCATTTCCCCCTGTTAATCAGCCCATGAACGAACTAATGAAGATTCTACTCCCGAAACATGACTGCAAGTACAGGAAGCGTTTTGAAAAACGTCCCGTTTTACCCACGCACTCCGGAAAGCTGACCAGTACCTTAGAACATTACAGAAGTCATAACATGGCATTTCTTTCTGACTTCACTCGCTCCACACCCGGTTAAATACCATTATTTCATTACCGCATCTCTCAAAATTCTCTTCTTTACACCTCTTCTCCTCACTCGCAAATGCAGCTCCTTGAGGTAAGCTCCATAAGTGAGCAATGTAAACTGATGGGTGACGGCGAGTAGCTAGCAAAATGCCGAAACCACATACCTACAATAACTTTTTGTGTTTTTAACTTAACTCTACTCCCTTCACAACACCTGGGCACCAGAAATAAAATGTTTGTTATTTTAATACCGCATGTTAGCTCCGTGCAAAACTCGGGCGGGGAGGGACAAAATACAAACTGAAAGAAATGCTAATAGGAAACACGGAAAAAACAGCAGTGCACACCTATGACAATAAAAAAAACATTTGTTATTTTAATACCACATCATGTTAGCTCCATACAAAACTCGAGGGGGAAGGGACAAAATACAAACTGAAAGAAATGCTAATAGCAAAGAGGGAAAAAACAGCAGTGCACACCTGTGGCAATTATAACAATGCAGGGACTATTTAACCAGACAACTTAATTTCAGTTTATTTTTATATATATTTCACATATATTTTTTTACTTTCATATTTGTTGTCAAAAATTTAACACAGTTACCCATTTTCTAAGCACAATAATGCCCTACAGGGTGGGCGGTATGGGCAATACCGGACCTTCCAGGGGCTATGAGGCCCTCCGCCTGCGGCGTCGGGCCTCATTACACCCCTGGGTGGTCCGGTATTGCCCGATACTGCCCACCCTGTCGGGCATTATTGCTTACTTAGAAAACTCTTGACCATCCCTACAGAACCACTTACAAACATCAGTAAGAGTTTGTAATTTCCACAGTAACACTGTTTCTGTTTCTGTAGGATACCATGTTTTACTTGTTCTGTCACAGCAGCATAAACCAAACGTTGATGTTGGTTCAGATGTTCTTTCAATTGACATGGATCCATTGTAGTATGGCAAACATGCTGCATTGCACTTTCCACTTCTGCCATGAGTACTTCAGGGTCATTCATAAGAAAAGGAACTCTGAAGGTACCCTCTCCTTCAGGATCAACATTGTACAGTGAATTCAGAGGAGTATCCTCCTCAAGTTGTTGCCAATCTTTTTCAAATTGCTCCATCTCTAACTCCAGTCTACGAATACAGTCCAACCCAAATAAATGGGACTCAGTTTAGTGGAATGTCCACTTTATTGGGATGCCTGCCAGAGAACTGTTTTGCACCTTTAAAAATCAATTAAGTGCACTTGTGGTTTACTGAGACAGTGTCAGCACTGTACTTCGGTTTAGAGAGACAATAATCACCTATGCTGTCCTGCCAGTTAACTTAATTACTTCATACTAGAAACACATTACAACATCAGTTTACATGCAAGCTATTAAAAAGCTCTTCAGTCCCACCTGCACCAGCTTTATTTTCTCAACATGGCACTCCCCAGGAACAAATTGTCACTGGCTGACCATGTGAAAGTTGTTGAAGCCCTTTAGAATCCTTCGTGCTCATTGTCGTCAGTTGTTGCACAGTTCAAGATAAGGAAGAGCCAAGCAGGGCACATCAGTAGGAACAGAGATGAGATTCTTGCTGAGTAGTATTCAAATTCAAATCCTCACTGTAAATGCCAGAGGAAGGGCAAGGACGTTGCCATTGAGGATGCCCTAATGCTTTTGTTTCAGAGTGCACTAACAAAAGGAGCATGGCTCTCAGGGCCAATGATGAAACAGAAGGCCAGTGATTTAGCTGCAGAGATGGGCCATGCAGACTTTGAGCCAAGCAATGGTTGGTTGTCCCAATGGAAAATCTGCCACCAGCTTGTGTTCAAAAAGGAGCATGGAGAGAAGCAGGATGCGGATGTTAATGCCACTGATTCCTGGGTCACTGACATCCTTCCCAGTTTGCACCATGGTTTTCAAAAAGAGGATATCTTTAATGCAGATGAGACAAGACTTTTCTTTCATGGCTATCCAGATCATAGGAATTCCACCAGAGACCTTGAGCTGACAGGTGGCAAGAAGGCAAAGGACCACATCTCAGTCCTTTGCTGTTCCAATTTTGCTAGCAGTGAGAAAAAAATAACTTTTTGTCTTTGGCAAAAGCAAGCACCCCAGATGTCTGCCTAAAAATGTAAAAGTCTTCCCTGTGTCATACACTTCATCTGAGAACACATGGATGAAATCCACAATTTTTGTGGATTGACTGCTGACATGGGATGCTCAGCTACTCAGATCCAGATGCATGATTTTACTGTTCTTGTATAACTACAGTGCTCAACCCCATGACCTAGGCAAAAGGCTTAAAAACATCAAACTCACCTTTTTCCCCCCTAACACCACTAGCATACTTCAGCCCATGGATATGGGAGTCATCAAAAATATGAAGAGGCAGTACTGTTCCCTCACAGCTGGCAAGATTATCAAAACATAGATGAGGGAATCAATGTCATGCTGCTGAGACTGCCAGGAAAGTAAATCTGCTTGAAGCAATCAATGTTTCACACAGCATGGTCATCAGTTAAAGCTAGCACTATCCAATACTGTATTAAAAAGCTGGGTTCAGACAGACACTGGAGCAATCATTAGTGATAGAGGGGGTGCCCCTACCATCATTCATGGAGAGCTCCACATCTGCAGAATTTGTAGAGATGGATGACAATTAGCCTACTGCTAATGGCTTGACCAATGAACAAGTGGTTGCTATGGCTCTCATGGCTAGTGGAGAGATTGGGCAAGATGTCAAATATGAAGAGAGTGACACAAAAGATGATGTTGCCATTTCAACAACTGATGCCCTTGCCAGTTTACAGTGTGCAATGTTACTGAGGCTGCTGGGAGAGACTGCTAGAGGTGGAGACTGTTGTGAGCCATCATGCGCATCAGTGAAATGAAGCATAGGAAGATCACCGATTTTTCACTTCTGACAGTGCAATGAATCTTTCTGAAAATGCAGCAGCCTTACAAGAAATTAATCACAAGTAAAGCTTCACTGACTTTTAAGACAAATAAAGAAAAAAGATAAAAAAGTAACATTTTAAACCACGATCATATCCCTGCTTTCCATGACGCCGACACAGAAGCTGTCCCCATTGTTTGCCTCACAAGATGTCTTTGCAAGAAATAAAGAATAAACAATAAACCCCTGCTTCCCCCCTGCTTCTCCCATTGCCACACAAGTTGTCTTCAACAAGTATGATTGGTAATCCACCCAGTGCACCAAGGCTATTTTTACAAGAAATAATCAACATTCATGTTTAAAGCACTATAATACCTGTTTCCCCCATTGTTTGCCACACACTGTATTCTATATGCTTCCTTATTTCCACCTCCTTAGCACCTATCTAGTTTTTCTATGTGAGCATTGTACTGCCATCATGGGCTGACAACACAGACTGCCCCCCCCCACAAAAAAATAGCATGTTCACATAGAAGAGATGCCCATTTACTTGGGACAATTAATAATCCACCATGCCATCCCATTTAAATGGATTTGACTGTATGCGCATCAAAGGTCTCATATGATGGGAAGAACTGTTCCTCATATATATCTCAGTCCCCTCTCAGTGTGCTCTCATCCCTCCATTGCTTGAACAAGAACAGCAGAACAAAGTAATAATGCTCTGTGCTGTCAGCAGTGGAGAGACTTAACTTACAATGGTCAATCAGCCAAGGTTTATATCTCTTGACAAGACAACCTACAAAGCCTTTGACTTTGTAGATGTCTCTTATACCATCAAGTGCTATATCAGTCTTGTAGTCATACCATTTAGCTACCTCAAAGAGGCACGTGTTTTCCATGGCATGGTGTTGCTTAGGGTAGTAGGTATCGATCAGGTTATTCTTCAAGATATTCTTGGAAGAAGTACAACATGAAAGAACTCACAGGCAAGGATCCTAAAGCACCACCCACTATGCTCAACCTTCATGGCACTCCTACCCTCGACCTAGGTACCATCACCAGCACTTTTAATAATGCATTTAAAAACCTTTACAGTGTCATTCCACCAAATGTTTTCTACGACCTCCCCTCCAGCTCCTCCCAAGTTACCCCCCAACTAGAACGTACAACCCCAAAGTTTTTTTTTAAGGAGGTCCCACCACAAGTAGCTAGAAAATACATTCAAAAGGCCATCGGCAAACAAGGGTACAGTGGTGACTCCCTTTGACCTGAAACTGCTGGCACAAGTCCTCGATGAAATCTTAGAACCACTTACAAAGATCTTCAATCTCTCGCTTAGATTGGGCCATTTCCCCTCTCTCTGGAAGAAAGCCACTGTCACACCAGTTCACAAAAGTGGAGCTAGGACACTGCACACCAATTACAGACCTATCTCACTCCTCCCCCCACTATCTAAAGCGCTGGAACGAATAGTGTCGGACCAACTAGTTGAATTCCTGGATAAGTACAATGTAGAGTGCCCAGAGCAGCATGGCTTCAAAAAGGGCACAGCACCACCACTGCACTACTAGAATTCAGCAACCGTCCATGCCACACTTGACAAGGGAATTGTGGAGGGCAGTATTTATAGACCTTACCAAGGCATTCGACACAGTTAACTACCCCCTACTGCTCAAGCAACTGTCCTCCATTGGGATCTCCAGCGATGCCCTTCCATGGTTCACCAGCTACCTTGATAATTGGATCCAACGTGTAAGGATTGCAGGGATCTCTTCAGATGAGAAACCAGTCCTCTCCGGAGTCCCCCAGGGGTCTATTCTGGGCCCTGTACTCTTCTCCCTCTTCATCAACAATCTCCCCAGTGCCTGCCACCAAAAAATATTACTATACACAGATTATGCAGTCCTGTTTTCCAGCCACCATGACATTACAGTCCTTGAATCCCAGCTGCAGCTCGACTTCAAGCTCATCGAAGTCTGGTTCAATTCTCATAAACTTGTCCTGAACCACAGCAAGACTAAAGCCATGTCCTTCTGTAATCGACAGAGCAGGCACAACTCTCTGTCCCTCACCATCAAGAACCATGCTGGGAACCCACTCGAACATGTCAAGGAGTTCAAGTACCTTGGTATTACCATGGATAGTACCCTCTCCTACACTCGGCATATTGACACTGTTGCCAAGACTGCTAATATACGGACTGGACTACTACACAAACACAAGCACTGTATGCCTGTGGATGCCCTTAAACTAGCCATCTACAGCTCTGTCACCGCTATCATTGACTACGGCCTTGCCATCTATGGCTCTGCCTCAACAAGTGCCCTCCACAGGATCTCAGTTGCTCTCAACAAAGCCTGTAGACTACTAACGGGTGCAGCCCGACAAACTCACACCTGTGACCTCTATGCACAGGCCAGCTGGCTACCCTTACACAGCAGAATACAATACCAGACATACTTACTTACCAAAAAGATTCTCCTTGGTCTCATGCCACCTGGTGTTAGCTCACTCCTTACTACCTACAGTGGCACTCAACAAACACGTGGTACCCAATCTCTAACCTTTCAGGTTCCCAGATGTATTACCTCCATGGGTCAGCGGTCCTTTATCTATAGAAGCCGCTCAATGGTTCAATTCCCTCAATAAAGAAGCACTTTCCTCTACTACACTTCGACCCTTCAAAAGGAATCTCAAACTTTACCTCACCTGTACCACTCAATGTGACTGCTTCTCTGAACAGAGATCTCTCTAAACACCTCCCAGCTCACTCGTGTCTCACAGCCCGCCCTTTCCTAGTCTCATTCCCTCTGGCACTGGGCCTTCCTTGTGACTCCTTTCCTGCTTCACATCTCCACTGGTACAAGACATTTTCCACCACCATCGGACAGTGGCCCATTAGCCTGCCAACTTCCTCTCCCAGTCGCACTCCTGCAATACTAACTGCCTATGGTGCCCTCTATCTCTTATTGTTACCGCAGCCAGCTGCCTACTCGAGCTACTCGTTATATGAATATTATCTCAAAGTATGTTATAACTGAGTATCTTTATTTTTTCTTTTAGTTGTTTTGGTTGTTTATTGTGCATTCATTTACTACTTCTGTATGTATGTTCACCCTCATCCTTTGACATGGAACCTTTGTAAATGAGCAGTTTCTGCTCAAAGGTATTTGTAATCCGAGAATTTAATAAATAAAAATAAATAAATAAATAAATCTCAAAGTCAGATCCTCAATCTCCTGATGAGGTTATAAGACTTATTTGCATTTTTATTTGAAGTTCACCCTGAGAAACTGCACAGCATCAGATTTGCTGTACAAGTGTGTCACCATCAAGTGATCACTGGCTTCATATGCACCGCATTCCCTGTGAGACAGGGTCTTCAGACCCAGTGACCACAGACATGATGTGATCAATCTGCTGGGATTAGCAATTTGCTGTGAAAGATCCTGCAAGCTTGTCTGCTCATGTTTGTGATGTACGAAGTCACATACAGAACAAGAGCCAAAGAGTTGTCAGCAACAAATTGAACATAAATATTTGCTTGCCACATCAGGAGAAGGACAGGGTTGTAATCATTGATGTACATCTCGTTCTTCATCCTGTGTAACTCACAAACCCTCTTGGTGGGTTTTGCATTGAGGTGCTGTCGCATTGTCGAGAATAGGTCATTCATGCATCCTTGCTCGCAGACATATCTAGGGAAGCCAAAACAACGTCTGGTGTGTCACTGAGAATGACTGTTTACTGGTCAATGGCAATACTTGTTACAAGATGCCATTGGAAATTTTGCACCAGCTTCCACAGTGCTGGACTGTCATACTTGTCAGGTATCTGACAAGTAACATACCACTGGATGAAGCTCAGAACTTTTGCATGTTTATTCTCACCAATGCGTGGAGCATCCTTAATCCACAACAGCATATGAATATGAGGTGTGCCACATGCCTGGTGCTCCATCCTCCAGAAGTAGTGTTCAATGAGACCAAGACATGGCTTGTCCATTGATAAAATGAATTTCAAGATGTCATGGAAATGCCAGTGACAATATCGTGACACAGACACTGTGTCAAGTGAGCGCATCTCACCAAGAGTCATAGTTGAAATGCCATCAATATCAGCATTGGCCCACTTCAGTAGATCAATCAACTTATCCCAGCTGTATTCAGCACAGCTCAGAGTAACAAACCATGTAGCTGCACCATATTCTCACAGCTAACACATGAGCTCAGAGTGTCTCTGATACCAGTGTTCCTTAGTAACTTGCATACTAGAGAGAACAGAGGTTAAGTTCACCATTAATGTGACATCCTTGTTCTTCAACATTTGAAGAAACTGTTCAGCAGTGATTCCATCCAGTGGAGTGGTAAGCCATAGCCTATGAGCTATGGATGCTGAGAGTATAATGAGCTCACTCTCCCACAACAAGTGGAACAAATACTGAATGTTCCTACAGAATTTGACATCCACATTCAACACTCTAGATGCTCAGTACTCAGCACCAGGTACCTGCATTTCATGTACATCCAAACAGCCTCCTGTTCCTCATGGAAACAAATCAGGAAAGCATCATGCTTCCAATGTGGTCTTCCAGATACTGACAGGACTACTCTCAGCCTATTTCATCTGATGGAGATCAATATTGTCTCCAACTGGGTCTCTGCCATGTAGAGGGAGAATTGTGCACTTTTCGTACACATTTTCATCCGTAGCAACATCGACCTTCTCAGTCATTGGCTTTCTCATGTCCACCACTCCAAACTGAGCACCCATATTGCTCAAGTCATCAATGTCAAGATCTTCATAGAAGAGATTATTGCTCCTAAGATACCTCAGAGCACGTCTTACCTTCTCAACATTGACAACAACCTGCCAGAGAACCTTATACTCCATGGAGACACTGTTAACAAGAATAACCAAACTGTTTTCATAGGAGATTGCCTCTACATTCTCTTGCAAAGGCAGTGGAAGATACACGACAGACCCCTTTAGATATATCACAAGCTCTTTTTGGGGTATGTTACATGTCATGGTATTCAGGTACTGAATGGTCTGGAATGGTCTCATAGAATCCACTCAAACATGTTCAGCACAGCAATCTCAGCAGGTATCACATCAGCCTCCATGTTATTCAACACAGAACTTGGTGGCAATGTGTTATATTTCACCTTTCTGAAACAGTACTGACACATAGTAACCTTTGGGTTCAGGTCAAAGCAGTAGAAATGACAAATATTGAACCCATGTCTCATTGAAAGACTTCGGGGCCAATTTTTGAAAGATTTGCGCTGCGGCAGTGGATGTGCTGTAGTGTGTTTGACACAACCTGCTAGTTCTGTCAAACTTAGCAGCAGGCGTGATTCTGGCAGGTGCTTGCCACAAAAGACCCACTGCAAGTCTGGAATGCAAGATGCAGGGAATTATACCACCTACTCTCTGGTCTAGTGTTACACCCAGGATTGTGGCACTTGCTCTAATCCTTTGCGCAAGGTGCCATAATTCGGGTCAACTGTTGCAAATACACCAGTCCTTCTATAATCAGACTTGGTTGCATCAGAAGGTCTTTGGCTCAACTGCAACCAACATTGCAGTGGATGTGGGAGTTGCGGCATGCCCTGTGCCAATCTTCCAGAATTGGCCCCTTTATGTTCCTCAGATCGACAGTGACATTATGCTTTCTGTTGAACAGTTTGTGACATCAGACACCAATAGAGTCAAACTTATCTCTCTTTTCCTGCTCAAATTTAGCATTCATCTTACTGAATGTTTGAATGATATCAACCTCCCTGAGAAAAACTGCTTTGGAAGCAATGCTACTCCTCTAATAAGGATCATCGCACCTGCCATGTTATCTTCATTTAAGAGCTTATCAAGCTGTAGATACCTTAAGACAGCTAACCTTACTCGATATATACTGTGTACAAAGTTACACATTTCTGTGTTGTATACAACAATCATACGCATGTGGTGGAAGACACTATTGCAGACACCAGTGTCCAAGCACTCCAAAGAATGCACCATTAGCCCAAAATATGGATGAATGACATAGTGGTCAGTGGTCTGGAACAATTTGAATCTCTTTGTCCTTTAAGTGGCAACAAAAAGAATTAACAAATTTTGCAATTTCATCAAATAATGATCATCTGACATTGCAAGTGTCAACACAAGGCCATGAAAGTTATGTCTTTGTTTTCCACCTGTTGGATCAGTGCCATCTTCTATATCTTATGCAGTGTCCTGATAATGACTCAAAACATTGCACACCTTCCTACCTTCATCAATACAGAGAATAATGCCCCTTTTCTGTGGATGATACAATTCCTCCCAGTAAAATGCCTCCGAATGCCGTGTGTGCAGCCATTTGCTATTAAAAATGGTGCAAAAGTTGTCCCTGTTCAGATTCGCAACCATATGCAATTTCATCTTCACAGCATAAAAAAGTTTTGAAAAATTTCTATCTGATGCATCTTTTGCCTGCACAAACATGCACACACAGCTTGTGCCATGTACACAAAAATGCAAACTTTAAGGCATAGCTACATTAAGGCAAGTTGATTCTTTAAGCTCTTGCTTTTACATCCCATAACATCAATAATTATCAGATCAACTTTTGCTTTGGAAGTTAAGTAGCAGAAGTACTTAACTTTGTTCAGATGGCTACTGAGTACAGAAGAATGTTTTTGTTTGCTTCTCTGGTTCTCGTGACTTGAGCCTACAACAGCTTTCCTCCCCTTCTTCCCCTTTCTCAAGTGGTCAGCAGCTACACATTTTCATCTGTGGATGTGCTGCTAACTAAGAGAGAAACTGGATCACTATCTGACAACCTTTTCCTATGCATGGAATGCACAACATTACCATGATGTGAAGTCTTAGGTAAACCATGGTTTGTACTCCTCTGCAACACTGTACTACTATGATACCTATCCCATCTATGAATTGCATGACATCTGTGTTTGCTAGGTGTATTTCTGTAACAGCTGAACAACAGCAGTCCACATTCAAGGATCTATGAGATACCTTCAAGAAAATGAAAAGGAAAAAGTAATTCGTTGTGAGAAAATATGAACTTTTTATTTATGCTGCTAAGAAAGTACATAGACTACAAGCTACAGTATCTGAGCAGCTTGTTCCATTGACTACTACTCTATCTGAGTTTTATTAAAGTAATAAGTAGTTACACAAAAACTGTACTGTTTGCATGAGATTTTTCATGTATTGTCATGAGACTTTTGCAAAACTACTTAGTTGTTTCATGAAACTACATCATATTTGTTAAATTCTGCATTCATTTTTATGACAGTTTAATGAAAAAACAAGGTGCTTTCGCAAAACTGGATACTTTGTCCATGGTTCTACATTACATCCTATATGCAAGATACTGCATGTATCCTATCAGAGTTTCTTGAAACAACTAGGTACTTTGGTGAAACCACACAGTTTGTCAGAGGTTCTACATTCACTCCTATGAGAGTTTTTTAAAACTTCTGAGCTTTTTCACAAAACTATACCATGTGTGTGAGCTACAGTACTCTATTCATTGCTATGAGAGTTTCACAAGCATACTCAGTTCTTTCACAAAACAACTAGGTACTTTGGTGAAAATGACCTTTGGCCTCAGTATCCCAGAAGGCATCAGGATCAGGAAGTGGCTCAGAATCACACTGGGAGTATGAGCGATCACAAAATCGCACTAATAGTCATATAATTAACCACATAGCAATCATGGGCAGGATCAACCAGATAAAGCACAAATATTTTTAAATGAAAATTCTCTATTTACATAAAATAAGTACTTGTCTCACTAACAGCCACCATATTGTTTTTTTTTTTTCAAAGAAACTCCAACTTATCAACAATGGCCAATCACTAACAAGCTATTTCAGGATTGACATATCCACTCTAAGAATGGCATGCAGATATATAGAGAGGGTATTACGCTGGAGGGTTATTCTGTGAAGAATAAATATAGTTCTCATTTATTTTCATTTCAAGCCCCCAAATTGTGGAAAGAACTCCCCGTTTCTCTGTGTGTGCCGAAATCACATACTACTTTTAAAATTAGATTTAAAAAATATTGGTTGTCTTAAATTAATTGTACTTGTGTTTGAATTATTAGTTGGTAACTTGTCATTTTGCTAGTATGTTTATTTTGTACTTCTGTATGTTATATTGTACATATGTATATGTCTGGGTTGGGCCTGAAAAAGGGCCTTGGCCCAGTTGCCTTAACCCAGTTAACAAATAAATGAAATGAAATGAAAAAATATCAAAATGCATATTAAGACCTTTTAAAATCTTTCTAACTCTGCACATTTTCAGCACAAAATTCTTAATAAGCTCAAGAAATAATAACTTTGCAAAAAAACAGATTAGCATCATAATGCAAAATATATTTTCTTTCTCAAGACAGCAGCCAAAAAAAGTCACATAAATCACTATGCATATTTTATAAAGAGGGTTGTGCCACAACAGGAAATGGCCTAAAACAGCCAATCACAGAGCAGCTTACGTGAAGAAGAAGCAGGAACACTGCCACCTTGATTCTGCACTACTTTCTCTGGAGAACTACTGCTGTAAGTACAAGCTTTTAAAACAATTTTTTACTATAATTTCACCTTGTTAATGTGTCAAAATAGATGAGTACACAAATGTTTTTCTATCTCTGTCAGACACTGTAACTACTGCATAATTACCTGCTAATTTGAAATGTCAACAGTTAAAGAAAGAAGCATATGCACATCCTACCACCTCCAATGCCAACTCAAAAAGGAGGAAGCTAACATTGCTCACAAGTGCAGAAAGGAAGTTGTTAGCCAATCAAAAATCTGAAATTTCTTTGTATTTGTACAAAATAATCTATAAGGCATCAGCAAACTCCCTCCCAAACACATAGCTGTGTTTATGTATGCCAACCAATCAAAAGTCACAGACTGTGCTTTGTGAGCTGTTGTTTTTAATTTGTACCGACATAACAATACCACCTAATAAACATTTTTTAAATCACTGTTGCTACCTGACTTGCAATCTTCCCTGCTACATAACAAGAAGCACACAGTCTGTTACTCAGCTCTCACAGGCTGCTGAGAGACACAGATTAACTTTAGAGATAGTTGGCAGTTGCTGTGTTTTTTAAAAGACACAGGATGACAGAAAGCTCCAGATACACTGTGTGAATGGTTGGCCATTCCTTGATTTGCAGGGGTACTCAATTTACTTGAGCAGATTATTTTGGAACTGATTTGCACCAGCCAAACTACAGGGTGCAGTGGTTTGGTAAGGGAGGTATGAGATGGGAGCACCTCATGCCTGCCTCCTGAGCACCCACCCTGCTCCAGACATACTTTCCATCCATCTCAGAGGCATTGATTTTGGTGACAAAAGATGGGTATATTTAGTGACTGAAGCTAAATTGGACATAGCTTCACTTGCAAGAATGTTGCCTGCCTGTAAAAGTATCTTTACAGACATTACAGAGCGTAACATTTGGCATGCCGATCAGCATATATATCTGCTTGACAGATCTATGAAAAAGATAAACATCCACATATCTGCATTCCTATATGATCTGCACATGCATATGCACACCATACATCACCTGGGAAATTATGTATTATAAAGACTGGCTATACCTGCAAGACAGGGTATACTACACAGATGCTGGCAATTGCCTCTTCTGGGGAACCTCTGACATTGCATCCTAGCAGTACTCTGATGTGCAGTGTGTCATACAATTAGACAAAGCCCCTGAAAACAATGGTTCTTTTCAAAGCCAACTATAACTTGGTCAAAAAAAAAAGATGAACTACACACTAACACACACACACACATATACATTTTTTTTTTATTATTGAATTTATAAACACAATACCATAGATCATGAAATGGGTGGCAAATATGCTGGCTCCTGATTTGGAAACAGGTACCTTTATCTCAGTCATTATGTTAACAATATATCAAATTAACTAAAATGCACCCATTTCATAATTTAAATAAGACACTCCAGGTACTGCACCATGTTGGGGTAATGGTCATTCTCAGGTAGTAAAAGCACACAGCTATACCTCATGCTTCAACTGACTGAAAAGGGCCATTATCCCACTATAACACTTACCCTGCCATGCCTTATTATTTAATTATTGAATAGTTACCAATTCAAAAAGCTGTGTGTGGTGATACTGGGGGTTGGGGGATTATTGAATGGTTCACAACTCAAAACATTATGTGTGTACTGATACTGGGGGGTTGGGGGTTAAGTTATATGAGGAGTGAGACAGGGGTGTGGGGGGTGAAACAGTTGAACTATTGTTATGAAAGCCACAAGCATGTTGACATTGCTGCATACATTTTGTAATACAATATATCTGCCTTTTGAATATGGTGGGCTATTTGGTCTGGGCAATGTTTGCACACTGGGCACTGCTAATTTAGCTCTGGGGCAATGTTTTGAATATCTGGCACTATGTTTGTTTTATACAACTCACTGTCATTACAAGACAATTTTTATAATATAGGTTAAATATATCAAGAAAGTTTGCCATATTTCATGTACCCTATGGCCCGCAATGTAATGCGATTTTCTTAATTGACACCAACTACAAAAACATATACAGTCAGACCTGGTTAATCCGTGCCTTGTTAATCCATATGTCTGATTATCTGAATAAAAACAGTGCATATGGATTTTTTGTTGGGCTATTGACCTCTTTATTATCACTGTCTGGTTACTACATAGATTTGTATTACGTAACAAAATTGGCAAACACAAGTGCGTATGGATTAACCAGGTCTGACTGTAGTCACTGTTACAGCACAAGTTCTGTGAATAGTATTCTCATAAGTCTGACTTGTTACACAGTTTTAAATTGCACATAATAATGTTGCTCTCTCGCTATGCTATAGGAACATAGAAACATAGAATTTGACAGCAGAAAAGGACCACTAGGCCCATCTGGTCTATCCTTCCCCCTACCTACTAGAAATGCTGGAGATACTACTTTTATCTCCAGTTCTACCTTCTCGTTCAAATCACTAGGGTCCCCATATGACTATCCAATGCAGTTTAGAATCCCCTTACCAACTTTGCTCCCACCACCTCTGCTTAGAGGCTGTTCCATGCATCTACCATCCTTTCCATGAAGAAGTACTTTCTCACATTGTCTCTTACTATATCCCCCAGTCTCATGACATACTCTTTTGTTCTAGAACATTTTCTTTTCTGAAAGATGCTGCCCTCCTGTACATTATTTATTTTCTTTAGGTACTTGAAGGCTCTATCATGTCTCCTCTTTCTCTCTCTCTCCTCTCCTCCTCCTCTCCTCTCCTCTCTCTCCCTCTCTCCTCCTCCCTCCTCTCCTCCAGTGTATACATATTGGACTTATCCAATCCCTATTCATATGACCTTTGTGGCAGTCCTTATGTGCATTAAATAGAAAAGCATTGCTGAGTAAATAAATAACTTACTGCTGAATACAATGTCAGTGTTTGTCTTCTACATGTTGACAATATGACCACTACTCTTTTTTTTAACTCTGTTTCTACTCTACCTACCTCCAGACTCTCTCCTGTGTGGGTATCTCAGTCATTGGTGTCTCCCATCCTGCATGAAGCATGGCTCACCTGATTCCAGCTGGGGAGGCTATCCCCTATCACCTGCATAGCATGCCCGAACTCCCTAAGTCTATGTCCTCTGGGGAAGGACTGCCATTATCTCTGGTGACCTAGCTATAGGATTGGTAGGGCAGCCTGGTGCAGGAGGAAACTGGAATGTGCGTCCTTATGCCCGGCGGTGGATGTGAGGCTGATGCCACTGGCCCCGCCTTTGCCTACTGTGGGGGGGGGATTTTTCTACTCTATTCCCCCCAATGAGGGCAGTGCAGTGTCACCCAACCTGTTATGTGAGTGCACCCAGACATGTCCAGAGGGTGGCCACCCAACATTGTAAACCTTTCATTGGGTACTGTGGCTGTAGTACACCCAGCCATCACTGGGTGTCGCTACATGCACAGGACAGTCCCCTTACCCCTTCCCAGGAGAAAAGAGTAGTCTATGGATGCTTGATCCTCTCCTTCCCACTGACCCCTGATGCCCTGGGCTCGTTCCAGTACCAGGGTCACTGGTGTGGCGCCCAGCACCTCAACCCTCAGCACTACCAAGCCTACATGACCACTACTCTTGAAGCCAATATCTCCATGGGTATACCCACTGAGATCAAAGAAGAGCAAGAAAAGCAAGAAAAACAACCAGTGGCTACAACACCTGTCATGCAGCTAACTGCTGGGCCTTCAAAGAGGCATCCAACAGCTTCACAGCGGCATTGGTCACACTGTAAATAAATGCCTTTTTTATTAGAATTTAGTTTTAATGGTAAGGCAGCAACATACAGAATAATGCATGGACAGCTATGCACAACCAGTGTGTTCAGCCACATAGGTGTTCTGATTCCAAGAGCAAAGCTCAAGAGACACATAGTAACCAAAACCCCAAGGTAGCAAAACACACTGATTGTGAATAAAGATGCTCATCCTTTATTTATCATAGATACAGTATAATAAGTTATGTGCACACAGCAGTTGTTTTGCTTTTATGAAGAAACTCACTTATACAGTCTCTAGAGGCTCCAGAATGCTGTTAAACCACTGGAGGGTACAACCACATTCCATTAGCTTTGGGCTATGGCACAACAGCATTTTTTTTCTGAAATTGCTCTTTATCCACCCTACAACCTGCCAACCCTGACCCTTCAGACATCCAAGGAGTCATCCTCCTGCCACCCGTTCCACCCGGACCCACCTCCTGGTCCCCATGCAGCTGCAGCTTGCCCCTCAAGCGGGGATGAGGTGGGGTCTCTTCACCCCGTAATTCTTCATTTTGTCAGTGCAGAGAGGTGGCTGGGTGAGCAGGGGCATATCGGAGGCATGCTCCAGGAAGCCCATCATCCCGGAGCTGGCCGGCATTTTTGCCATTATCTCCCCCCTACACAATGAAAGCCCAGATGCCAGGGTGCTGCGCACTGATGTCCACTTCGTATCTTGGCCACCCATCCCTCCAAGTGGGGGCACGTGGTCCCCCGAGCCTCCACCCGAGGTCACACAAGTGTGTTGTGGGTAATGACCCCTCACCCTTCCCCCTGGAGATGGTGAGCTGTCACGGGATGCTCAAGTTGTTTTCCCCCCGACTTGAGTCTGCTCCCAAACCTGGGTCACTAGTGTTGCAAGGTGAAATCCAACTGCTGTGCCGATGGGCTGGCAACAACAGCATTTTTAAAGTCACGGAATTCTATACAGAGCAATGTTCTACTGTACATTATACGGAGGCTAACGACTAGGTTTCAGGTAATAACCATTATATAATCACCTTGTGTGGTTGCAAGGGCAACATAGTAAACCTCAAAAGCGCAGCTCGAGAGGTTTATCGTCCTGTCAACCACGAGAGCTTAGTTCAGTGTGGTTATTTACCAAAACCTAGTCATTATTTTTTGTTATAGTTTATGTTCTGAAACAGTCTAAAACTCAATAAGTACCAGTTTAATCAAAGCTAATCCTTACATTTTCTTGTTTCACCATAACATCACTCTCCCTCAGAGCCAGCTCTCAACTTCACAAGCATTCATTTTGTGCTGCCAGTTTAAAGCTGCACATCCACTCCCATTGTTATAGCACTATTGTGACATAGTCAAGAGGGGTTAACAACCTCTTGAAGTCACAACATAGAGTATAATGGCTGGGTGGGGGGTTATAACAAGAGTTTTACATACACACTCAGTGTGGGATGCCACATAAATCCTGAAAGAGAAGTCTGAGGGGTTTATAAAGGCATCCCACAGCGAGGGTGTGTTTAAAATTCAAGTTTTACACACCTACCCCGCCTTTATTTTATATAATTGCTATAAAGCATTTTTTGCCACAGCAATTATTTAACAATAAAGGTACATCTTTTGCGAGCTGTGGTCCAATCACGATGAAGTAAGATCCAAGGAGGTGGAAGTGGCTGGAAACTTTCAATTTTTTTTTTAATTTAAACACAGACATTTGGACCCTGGCTGTGTGTGTTTCCACCCTCCCTCCAGTTTTCTGCTCTGCTCCCTCCCATTTCGGCAGTTGCCCTGCACATGACTGGAAGCTGTCAGCTCCCTTGTGGCTCTTTGTCCCTGACCCGCAGCTCCTGTTTACTTGTCCTCCCTTCCCCTGTACCTTCTTTGGAGTCCTTCTTTTGTTTTTTACAGAGAGTGGTGCTGCTGAAGAATTGCTGACGTTTTCTGCTGGTGCTGCGGAATGTTGAAGTGTCCTGTGGTAAGTTGTGGTGGTTGAGGAAACAGAGACCAGAGACTGGCACATGCGTGGATTGTGGGAAACCTGGCGCATGTTGCCTTTATAACCAGCTGGTTATAATGATGAAATTATAACCAGGTTTCCCTATGGGAGAAAGTGCTCCTCAATTATTATAATACCATAGCAACACTAAACTGTTTGATTTTGGTGGGTAATAAGGGCTCCCAATACATTTTAAATTGAGTTTGTACAAAGGTGTTTTTAAACTTATGTCACCCATAAACCTTTAGATGTAGAATGATGTTTAAAGTCAAGTAACTAGTGTCACATACAACTGAAACTGAAGTGTGGGCATTATTTAAAACAGATAGTGGCAACAAATGTAATAAAAATTTCCGTTTGCTTTTATGTTTTTCGTAACACTGGCTTCAGTGCTACTGAACTGCTCTACCTATATCCAGGTGTCATACCAAAAATAGCTAGAAAAGAAAATGATGGGGGCAACTGTGAAGAAGAACACTGTTGATTTTTCATGGCAACAAATAACATGTACAACCTGTCTACATACTGTAAGTCACTCTGATAGTCATGACAACCTCAGTGAAAAGCCACAGGTCAGTTATTCACTGTCAAAACTATTGTCTTAAACAGAGCTGCACACTACTACAAATGACTAGGTGTGTGGATGTTACTTATTAATCAACATACTCTGTGACCTTTGTGAGGCACAAAGTAACAGGTCGAGTAACCTCACAGCACCATGTATGTTCATTAATTCAACAATATAAAGAGAACTGATGGTCATCACCTGGGGATTAATGTCTGAAGGTCTTAGATATATTGCTAAATAATTATAGTTAAAGTCAGACAAACATTGTCTTTAAATGTAAATAGCACCAACACATATTGTGTCCTTTCTGTTTCTCTTACAGTTATTTGCTGAGCTGCACCATAACACCCGCTTCATATCTACAGTACCATGTTGCAAGACTTTAAAATGCTGGAACAGCAACTAGAGAGGATTGAAAAAAATCAAGATAGCTGGTATGGTGGCACTGAGGGCTGAGGTGTTGGGTGCCATACTCGTGCCACGCTGGTGACCCAGGTTTGGGAGCAGACTCAGGCTGTTGTGGGTTGGAAGGGGAGAGGGAGGATTGAGTTTCCCACGACTGCTCTCCTTCCTCTGGGGTTGGCAAGGGGATGGCATCGCTCTGCAGCGGCAACTAGTGGAGGCCAGGGGCACTGCTGGTTGAGGGCACAGTTGAGGGCTGGAGTGCAACAGGCATCAGTGTATAAGAGTGCAGATACCATTGCACTACCGGCTCTGAGGGATGAAAAATGGCAGAAAATTGTGGGGTGGTCGTGGAGGCTGATGGCCATGTGCAGCACCCCCAAACATGAGAGGTTCGCCCCCCAGGTATCAGGATCCAGGGGACTCTGCATGTTGTCCTGTGTGGAGGACAACATGTCACTAGCCTGACCAGGTCAGGGGATGCAGGTGATGGTGGCCAGATGACTCACCGCCCACTCTGAAGAAGCAGAGAAAAAGAGTGTCATGTTAAAAAGAAAAATATAAAATCATACTACTAATGAAAGCACAGCAGCAAATGGACAATGTCTTGCAAAGTTGTATTGAAGATGTGACAAGAAGAATGGCACACACGTGCAGTCAGATGTTGGACACCTCAGGACTGGCTGTCTAGCTACTCCATCATCAGGCTGGTACAAAGAACTCATCCTCCTGCTTCAACAGGACAGGATCCTGAGGCAGCTTTCACTTCACCTCAACCCTCAGGAAGTGGGTTATTATGGTCCTCCATATCAGTCCACCAAGCAGAGGTATCTTTCCATATAATAAGGACTATCTCTTTTGATTTACACTATTTTTGCTTATAATTTGCAGTGGTGATACAGATCATACTACTATTATTTATCATAAATACAAGTTTTATTTAATATGTTTAAAGGTAAGCTGTCATCTGATACTTACCAACACAAAAAAAAGTCCCCCCTTCCTCCTCATGTTTTAGGTTCCATCCAGCCACAATGACAACAAAGTTGTCGAAATGTGGATCAGCAACAAAAACAATGTCGACAGGTGAAATTTCACCTGTCTGACATTGGGTGTTTTCTTTGTTGAGGGCTGCACCCCCCCCCTTCCTTAATATAACAAACTCTAAATTGGAGTTTGTTCAAAGGGGAGGGGGCACTCAAAATCAGTGAAATTTTGACATCAGATCCGGTTCAGCGACAACCTTGAGGCTGTTACTGTACTGGATTACGATGTAGAAATTTCACCTAAATAATATGATAGCTATGTTTCATACTCACAGACTTCACAGCAATAAAACTAAGTCTTTGCAAAACTTAATGAGTAAAACTTCATGCTTCTGTTTTATGTCAGAAGCTGCACTGTTTCATCTCAAGACAAATTGCTGTACAGCACCACGCACTTAAATAGAAGTGCATTGGAGTGACCAGTTCAACCTTGCAATTTGTCTGGACATGGAACTGTGCACAGTCCGCCATCTTACATTACCCAGACATTTGCACAATAGCAGAAAGTTTATTTAACCACTGAATCAACAGAGTGTGCAATCCAAAGCACAGTATTTGTGGTGGGATACTAGGTTTAGTAGGTGAGGGTGTGCAGTTTTATTACAACTGAAAATTGTGGTGCAGCACTACTCTATAAAATATAGCAAAAAAATAATGTGCTCCAAGTGTGCATCATGCTACGATAATGTCACAACTTGTGTGGTTGGCCAGAAGGACACAGGGTGAGTGCATACAACACTCAAGAAGTGATGTTATTGCAGCATGGCACACAACTTGAATTGCATTACTCATATTCTACAATGGCTTATCTTTAAATAGTGGAACACAAAACAAATCTGCTGGGTTGGATTGGATCACCAGGAGGGTTGTATTTAACAAATAAATTATGTTAAGTACTGACAATCTGGATTGTAGATAGATGCAGTTATTCCTTTCCAAATTTTATGTGGTATTCTGTGTGCTGGGATTAGATACTTTATCTGATGCTGAGACAGATCAATCAGAGCCCAGCATTGTTTAGTGCCATTGTATAATTGTATTTAATGAAACAGTAAGGTGACACACTGCTCACTCAGAATGCAACCACACAGCATGTTACATTGCAGACCTTCAGGCCCTGCACCAGCATAATTCCCATAATGGTCTCCATCCCTCATTTATGTATGGAAGCGCAGGGCTCTCTAGGCCCTGTGCTCCCACTAGTCAATAATGGTACAGAATGATAGTTACCTTGGACACATTTATAAAAAAAAAGCCCCCACAGCTATAAATAAGGCCTGGAAACATGAATAACAGCTTATATACCTAAAGGTCAAATAAGGAACTCTTCACAGTGAGTTTGCATCTTGAAGCATTTTCGAGATATAGCTGTGAGAAGGTACCACAATCACTACAATATTAGCCTATGGGAAATTACAAAACTTCTAAATCTTATAACTATGCAACAGATAAAAATGTTCTCATCATATCAGCAAAAGGCACATCTGTGAATTAAGCCCTTTATACCCTGAAAATTTAAGACCAAAAATCCAAACTGTTGCCTTGCATTGAAGTGACAAAGAAACAAAAATATCTTTAAAAGTTGTGTTGCAAATTGTGGCACAACCCTAGTTGTTTTGTGGCAAAGTGCCACATTTTGCAGTGCTTTTGCCAAAGTAATTTCACAAATTGTGACACTGCTCCCACGATTTGTGAGAAAAACAATAGGCCAATTAAAATAAACGTATTTCTAGCCACATCTGGGTCAAAATAAGGACAAAATCAGATTCCTAGGTCCCCCCAGTTAGGTTAGTTAGTTGGTGTTTACCAATGGGCATTATTTTTCCAGTTTGTAAACATTTTCTCAGCAAAACATTCTGTATTTGTGTAAAAAACAAAACAAAAAAACAAGTAACTTTCACCCCATTCCATCCATAAGGAAGCCACTTCGTACATTACAGGAAAATGAGAGTTAGGCCCTACGACCCCATGGCACACCCTGATGCCAGTTGGTGTGAGGAAAGACTTTCTACCCTGAAAATTTCAGATGTAGCCTAAAGCCGTTTCTGAGATCTAGGTGGACAAAGAAATATCAAAAAATATGCATTTTGTACCTCATAAACCACAAACCAGACTACTACATAATTTAGTGGTTCATGTGCCCAACCCCTAGACATTATGTATTTCAAACTTCATGCACATCTATTCAACATTTTCAAGGTCATTAATGTTCAAAAAATTGGGTGTAACATAGACATTACCTTGTTATCCTATGAGACAATTTGCAACTTCAGAGTGCTGTAACTGCTGGTTTGGTGAGGCAGTGGACATCGGTTCCACAAAGGGCACATCTGTATGGTAAAGACTTGCCACTCTGCAAATTTTAGCCCAAAGGACCTAACCGTTTTCTTGCTATGAAGTGGCAAAGAAACAGTTTTTTTGGGCTGTTTACCTGCTTTCATTTTCAGATCATATATTTTTCCCCATAGGCTATAATGGGAAACTTTAAAGTTTAATAACAAGAACCCTAAGTTCAAATTTCATGGCTTGTGTCATTGTAATAGAAACCCTAACTGATGCATTAACTAAGCTTTACCGTGCAGCTATAGTAAGGTTTGAGTAGGTGGTTTAATGTTAAAGCCTTACATTTTGCATTTTAATACCTTTGCAACCGTTTGCATGATTTGCCTGAAATTTCGCATGCGCTGTCTGCTGACATAGATCTCGGGATCTAGCAAGCTGCATTCCAGTCAGATGTGTGGCTGTGGAGCTGCAGAGTGCCAAAAAAAGTGCAAAATAACACATTTTTTGGGGGCCATTTTTGACAAATTCTTTGCTCGTCTCTACAGCCCAAACAGTTTGTCTGTCTGGTCTGAAAGATTCTGGGTATATGGGGACTGGTTCAGGGAAGTGTCTTTTGAAAGTTTTGTGAACAAATATTAATCCATTCAAAAGTTAATAAAGTTTAAAGTTTCCCATTATAGCCTATGGAAAAAAATATATGTTCCCCCTTGAAAGCACTTTTTGCTTTCACGAAAGCATTTTTTACTTTCGCAAATGGGTTTGGTACTTTCATGCAGCCACCATCTTTTTTCAGTTAGCGAAGCAGAAAAAATGTTGTAGTTCTAAAATTAATGGCCCCAGGTAAACACCAACACTTGGGTTTACCTAATCATGGCCCTAGGAGCATGACCCTGGCACTAGTTTTTTGCCAGGATGCCCAGAAATATGTTTTTAAAGTTTTTCTGCCATCTTAGCTGTGGAACTTTCACCAAAGTACCGTGGACTTCTGTAAAAGTTCTGTGGGTACTTTCACGAAAGTTCTGCATCTACAATTGAGGGACTTTCATGAAAGTTCAGCAGTACTTTTGTGGCAGTTTCCCCATGTACACCAATGGGATTTTTGAGAAATTCTGTGTAACTTTCATTAAAGTTTCACATTTCAACAGCCCCAAAGCACCACTTTTTTTGTCACTTCATAGTAAGACATGGTTAGGACTTTTGGGCTGAAATGTGCAGGGTGGCAAGTCCTTGCCCAACAGATATGTCTTTTGCCAGTTTGGTGAAAACATTTCCACCAGTTCCAGAGTTACAGCAGTCTAAATTTGAAAGTTTTCCCTTAGGATAACATTGTGGTGGACGGGGTGCCTTTCAGTGCCTATATCTTAAAAACGTTTCTAAATATGGATTTTTTGCTAAGTGCAGTTTAATACACATTAGATGTACTAATCAAGCATGGAGGTGGCCAGGTCATGCATACAACTATGAAGGAAGTTTTTCCAAAGTTGCATCGGTTAATAGATATTGCCACATTTGCAGTACAAGAGTTACTTGGAATTCCTCTAGGCCTGCACTATGTGTCTGTACTTATGGGTAGGTGGTAGTGCAGGGCCCAAGCTCCAACCTATGCATACCATTTATGTTAAAGTGGGAGC
The DNA here is from genome assembly GCA_016271365.2 of Neoceratodus forsteri. NCBI lineage: Eukaryota > Metazoa > Chordata > Ceratodontiformes > Ceratodontidae > Neoceratodus > Neoceratodus forsteri. The sequence goes on from CM057458.1 coordinate 897,964,929, forward strand.
ACTGGGCCCTCCTACTCTATGCCTCTACACTCATGGGTGGGTGGAAGCGCAGGGCCAGAGGGTCCAAGCTCCCACCTATGGATACAATTATGCAAAACTAAAAGCACAGGGCCATTCTGTACTACTACTGTATACTTATAGGTAGGTAGGAGCACAAGGCCCAGAGGGCCTGTGCTCCCACCCGTGGAAACCATCTTGCAATACTGGGAGCACAGGGCACTCTTGTGCTATGTCTCTACACTTATGGGTAGGTGGGAGAGCAGGGCCCAGAGGGCCCATGCTTCCAAATATGCATCCCATTATGCAAAACTGGGAGCACAGGGCCTTCCTGTACTATGCCGCTGCACTTATGGGTGGGTGGAAGTGCAAGGCCCCGAGGGCCTGTGCTCCCATCTTTGGATACCATATTAGTAACATTTAACTTCCTCAAAAAGAAGGGAAATTCATTGCAGAAAACTCCATTAATGAATTACTTACGATTAATTCCACACCAACAATAGTCTGGAAATTTGATGTTAGGGTTACCAACACTAATCCCCCCATTCTCCACAGACCAACAGGCAACAGGGTGCGCCTTGGGGTCATTGGGCCCCTCACCCCATTCTCCTATTCTGTACCATTTCAGCTTGTTTATACAGGGAATGGAGTGAGAGTTAGGGCCAATGACCCCAGCACCTGTTTTTCTGTGGAGGGTAGGGTTGGTAACCCTTACATCGAATTTCTAGATTTTGTTCATGTGGAATCAACCCAAAGTGATGCATTAATGGAGCTTTTTGCAATGAATCTATGGATATAGAGATAGAGAGATACAGAGATAGATAGATAGATAGATAGATAGATAGATAGATAGATAGATACAAACACACGCACACACACACACATATATATATATATATATATATATATACATAAATTGCAACAACATTCATTAATGCTCTAGTTACAGTAGGGTTAAAGTCACAAAAGCAGGGAAAAGTGGCATTATGGTTTCCAAACCAATCACCCCACCCCCACCCTGCACACACCAACAGGCATGGGGGTGTGCCTTATGGTTGTCAGGCCTAACACTCACCCCAGTCCATAAGTAAATAAGCTGAGATGGGTATAACATAGGAGAGTGGGGTGAGTGTTGCGGGTGATCACCCCAAGGCACACCCCTGATGCATGTTGGTGTGTGCAGGGTGGGGTGGGGTGTTACCTTTGGAAACCGTAACAGCACATTTCCCAACTTTTGTGGCTTTAACCATAACTAGAGCATTAATTAAGATTTTTGCTACTTATTTGCTTACTTTTTGAGACAGTATAATATCCTTATTTACCTGTAGGAGTGCATTTCCCTCCAGGCCCTGCGTTCCAACCCCTTCATGGATGAGTATATGTATGTAGCTGTGAAAGGCCCTGTGCTTCCATTTATAGGGCAACAGTAACCAAATTGTAAGCATAGCCATCTTATAACCCCACCTCATGTATATGGTACGGAACCAAATCCCTGCCAAAATGTAATTCTGCGCAAATGCAGTGCCATTCCATGCCACAGGTGTGAAAACACATTTTGGCAAGGAATTGAAAAATGACAGATGTGACTCACATGACATGGGGTAATAAGAAGACTATGTTGAAAATCTGGGGTCAAAATATGTAAAATTTCCAAAGTTAGGAGTGTGCATAGTGAAACGGCAATGAATGGTGATAACTTTGCCCCACCTCAACCCACCACAACCCTACTGCCCCATCTCCCCACCATCCACACCAACAGGTGTTGGTGTGCACCTTGGGGTCATTGGCCATAATGCTCACTCCATTCCATTTGTAAGGAACATAAGATGGTACAGTATAGAAGAATGAGATGAGCATTATGGCTGATGACCCCAATGCACACCCCGACACCTGTTGGTGTTTGGACAGTGGGGGGTGGGGTGGGGTGGTAGGGTTTTGGGGGGGTGAGGTTGGGGTAATAAGATTGAGAACCATAACACCACATTTTCCTACTTTTGTCACTTTAATATGAACCCATACTGATGCATTAATGATGCTTTTTGCAATGAATTTCCGTGCTTTTTGTGAAAGAATTATATTACCATAGCCATAGTTGTTTATGGGAGCGCAGGGGCCTCTGGGACCTGCACTTCCATCTGTCCATTAGTGTAGAGAGATTGTAATTAACCTTCATCTCCCTGTGGGCATGCAGGGCCCTCCCATGATACATGATTTTCCTTATTTCACTCTGGGAGCACAGGGTCCTTTGGACCCCACGCACCCATCCCTTCATAGATAAATGAAAAAATTATCACCATTGCCATTTGAGTACACCAGAACATGTAGGCATTACAGAAAATGTTCAAATTTCCTCCAAAACATAATTCCGCATAACTGTGATACCATTCCGAGCCACAGGTGTGAAACCACATTTTGGACAGTATTTAAAAATGTACAGTTGTGACATACATGAGTTGGGGTAATAAGAAGGCTATGTTAAAAATCTGGGGTCAAAATATTGTAAATTTCCATAGTTACAAGCAGGCATACCAAAATTGCAATGAATAGTCATAACTTTACCATTGTTTCATATGTTTGCTGCCAAGGTTTCAACATAGTCTTCTTATCACAACACCTCATAAACCCCATAGGTGAAACTTTTTAAATCCATGGCAAAATGCCATTCCATGCCACAGGTGCAAAAACACATTTTGGCCAGGATGTGAAAAATGACAGCAGTACTGTGCATTAGATGGTGTAAAAAAATGGCAATGTTGAAAATTTGTAGTAAAAATATAAAAAAATGCCAACGTTACACTTGTACATTGAAAAATTTCAATGAACGCTCGTAACTCAGGCTTTTGTTTGTATTTTTACACCACACTTTCAAAATGGGCTTTTTGGGACCACATGTCATAAATACTGACACTGTTATTTCGTTACTCAGTCCTGAAAGGTGATTTCAGACAGCGGCCACAAAATCACCTTATGGGCCCAATTAACAGAATGACAGTGACAGTGTTCATGAGGTGGGCTCCTAAAAAGCCCATGTTGAAAATTTGGTGCAAAATAGCTGAGATATCACCATAAGTTCAAAACACCATTGAAAGCTATTACACAACACTTACCTTGATTCTTCAGTTCGTGGTTCGGATCTGACTGGTCCACAGAAGATAACAGCCAATGATCTCTGGTGGTAAGTATAGGGCAAGGGGGGAGCATGGAGTGCTCAGTGTGAGGATTGGGATGGAGGAGGCAGATGGGGCAGACGAAGAGGGGCCATTTTTTTTCCAGGATAAAAAAAGATGTTGGAGGGGACCTTTTTCTTTTTTCACAGATACACTTAAAGCAATATTTTGGGACACTGACAGTGGGCTCCCCAGTGTCCCACAGTGCTAGTGTGAGGTAAGACATATCTGGGAATACCGGGAGTGCGCTCCCCAGTGTCCCACACTGGTGGGGGGGTCTAGTGCTGACACAGGGATTTGGCACCCTGATATCAGCAAATCCAGTATTTTGCAAATAAATATATTGGGGCACTGGGAGTGGGCTACCCAGTGTCCAACACTCATGGGGGTGCTGCTACTGCCACCACAGGGATTGGGCACCCCAATGTCGGCAACAATTTTTTTAATATAAAACATGCTTCGGACCACTTGGAGGCAGAAAAAGGATACAAATCCTTTTATTAGGTAAGGTGTTTGCCAGAAAAGGGCTGAGGAATCAGATTCTGTGGTTAGTTTGGCCAAAAAATGTCCAGAAAAGGTTTTGGGGTTTTCCAGGATCTCATGTTATTTTTCTGTAAAGTAATGCCTGCAATTGTGGCAGCTGTCAAATAATTTGCAAAAAATTTTGTGAAATACTGTCACAATTTGCGGCATTATGCAATTAGTTTTGCAGAACTGAGCTACAGTTTACAGTAGTTTTCTGAGAGTAGTGTCGCAAATTTGTAACACTACCAATGCCGATTTAAATAAACATATTTCCTGATATTGTTTTAAAATTCTAAGTACAGAATCATGTTTCCTTGGCCCTTATCAGGTAAACACAACTGTGTTTACCAAGAGACAGTATTTTTTGAATTACAGCATTTTTTCTCCGTTGCTAATTGAAAACTTAATGGCTATAGCATGACACTACTGATCCATTTGCGACAGCAAAAAGTGTTTTCACGAAAACAGACACTACTTTCCCATGGCACATATAATGTTTCCAATAGGGAAATTTAAAACTTTAATAACTTTTGAATGGATTAATATTTTCTCTCCAAACCTTCAAAAGGCACATCTGCGACCCAGACCCCATATACAGTATTCTAACAATTTCAGGCCAAACCCCCAAGCTGTTTCAGAGAAACAGCGTGACAAAGGAATTGCACCTAAATGGTAATTTTCACATTTTTTGACACTCTGCATCTCTGCAACAGCACATCTGACTGGAACGAAACTTGCCAAATCAAGAGATCTATGGTACCTGATGGTGCATGAAACATGTTGTGTGCATCAGTTATATGATTGCAAAGTTGTTAAACTGAAACATTTTGTGTTTAACATAGAAATGACAATTGAACCATAACTAAACTAAAGTATTATGGTAGTACGGTAGTGCTACCACAGTTAGGGTTGAGTAGCCCTTTTAAGGTTAAAAGGTGAAACTTTGTACCTTAATAACTTTGCCACTGTTCAATGGAGTTGCCTGAAATGTGGCAGATATGGGGTGGAATCATAGATATCAGGATCTGCCAACTTTCATACCAGTCAGATTTACGGCTGTGGAGTTATTAAGCAAAATCCATGTGCAATTATTTTTTTTGCACATTCTTTGCTCAAGCCTACAGGTTTCACGGTTTGTGCGGCCAGGGTCCCCAATGTGCCTTTTGAAGATTTCATGAAAAAATATTGAACAGTTCAAAAGTTATTGAAAAAACAAATTCCCATTATAAGTCAATCGGAAAAGTTAACAAAAAGTTCAACACTTTCGCAAATGCAGTTTTTAGTGTCGCAAATGGCCCTAGTAGTGTCGCAAATCTGCCATCTTGTTTTTAGTTAGTGATCACAGAAATGCTTGCCATTTAAAATTGGGACCATCTAGGGACACAATTATTTTTGTGTTTTCCTATTCGAGACCTGAGGATGCTCGCCATGTCTTTATTTTGAGGGTTAAACACCCCAGAAACATGCTTTTCAAATTTCTGGAAAAAGTAGTGTTGCAAAGTAGTGTCACACCTGCAACACTTTCACAAATTTTGCAAAGCTTTCACAAATCACGACACTACTTTTCTAGGCTATGGCCAAAATGACAGGAATTCTTTGCCACCATGCTGCAAAAAAACGGTTTGGTCTTTTGGGCTGAAATTTGAAGGGAAGAAAGCCAACATCTTACAGATGTGCCTTTTGGTTGTTTGGTGAAAAAATATTGCAGGGATGCAAAGTTACAATACTCTGAAGTTGAAGTTTTTTTTCCATAGCCTAACATGGTGGTGTCCGACGCGCCATTTGGGGCTTGTATCTCTGAAACGGTGTGAGATACAGAATTTTCATCACTGCATTCAGTGAAAACCTGGCCAGGAAACTCATGAATTATGTGAAATTTAAATGTTTTTTCTACATCACACGGTTCCTGAGATATAAACAATTTAGTATTCCAACAGCTCATTTCCTACTCCGAGGCCCATTATTATGCATACATTCTTTGTACACACTGTGTTTCTCTATGCAGCTGTTGGGAAAACACAGCGTGTGCACTTCCATTACTGTTACAGTTACCATTTCCACTTGCATTTCTATACCCATTTGTATTACTGTTCCCATGTATGCCACCGTGTACGTTACCGTTTGTGTTCCCGTTTGTGTACATCCTTGAGTTCGTGTTTCCATTTCTGTTTCCTTTGGTTTTATTTCTGCTGTTAATGTTACCATTTGCATTTCCAATTTCAGTACTGTGACCGTGCGCATCACAGTTTGTGTTTTCTTACATGATTGCATCTCCTTTTGCGTCAATGTTCGCTTTGGCGTCACTTAGCGCTTGTGTTTCTACTAACATTTGCGTTTCCATTTACGTTTCACTCACCATGTATGCAACCATTAGCAGTTGCATTTCCCTTGCACTTAACGTTACTATGTCACAAAAAATCATGTGGTGGGAGCATGGGGTCCGAAGGGCCCCGCGCTCCCACCACCACATTCCATTTACTATTTCTATTGCACATTCTCAAAAAGAAGGGAAACTAGATGCAAAAAAACTCAGTTTAATGCATCAGTTAGGGTTGTTTCACAGAGACAAAAGTGAGGAAATTCAGTGTCAGGGTTGAAAGCCCCCCTTGCACCCCCCCAGCCCGCAACCCCACCCACCAGCGGGGGTGTGCATTGAGGTCATCTGTCCTAATTCTCATCCCATTCTCCTGTACCTCAGCTTGTTTACACATATGATGGGGTGAGAGTTAGAGACCAACAACCCCAATGCACACCCACTGGCGGTTGGGTGGCGGGCTGGGGAGTGCAAGGGAGGCTTTCAACCCTAACACTGAATTCTCACTTCTGTCACTGTGGAACAACCCTAACTGATGCATTAAACAGAGATTTTTTGCCTCAATATATATATATATATATATATATATATATATATATATATACGTATACATATATATCCATACAATGGGGGTGGAAGCTGCACAATGATAATAAAACAGCTTATTTTCACCACAGTGAGATATCTGAAGCTGACGTCACTGGAGTTAAAATATCTCCTGTTTATACATGTCCCTCTGAGGTCAGTTTCAATACCATACTCACTCCAATGAACATCCTCTAAAAATCTAACTCCCTAAATAAACATAAGCCCAAATCAATCAAGAAATTTAAATATCAAGTTACACTCACCTACAAATCATCAACATAGAAAAAAACAGTCACCCCACGTGTAACGCAGTCTCTGCTTTCCAACCTAGGAAACAAAAAAGAACATTAAAATGCAACAATGGTAAAAAAACTTAAAGCAAAACTAACCATGGCTAAATCAGAAACTCCACAGCGCCTGAACAAACTGACGCTACATCGGCATACAAAACCTGCAAACATGGAACAAGAAATAACAGATCTCTGCAGTCAGTTTGAAAAAGATGAACAGCTGCTACTGGATCCAAACATGACTGATGAAACATCTTCAATCCCTGAAACACAAAAAAGCAACATGGCTCCAAAAAATTAATATTTTCTAGACTCTGAATACATTCAAAAATGCATTGTCAGCTCCAAAAATGACAACACAAAACAGAAGACTACCGTAGATGTGAACCACTTCCAAAAGTTCCTACTGGAAGACTTAGAATTAAAAACACCCATAAAACAAATTGAGCCCGAAGAAGTGGACAGTTTACTCTGCCACTACTTTACGACAGCAGTTAAAAAGGACGGCTCTGAATTCAAACCTTTAACCCTGAAATCCAGATTTCAGAGCATCGAACGACATCTCCATGAACAACGGTTACGAAGAACCACTATCAACATCCTTAACATTTGAACGCACCAGGCAAGCTCTCATTTCCAAATGAAAACACCTCAAACAAATGGGTTTAGGAAACAGACCTAAAGCAGCAGACGACATAACTGATACAATGATTGACAAACTCTACCAACTAGGTTGCCTGGGACCCAGCAGCCCACAGTCCCTAATTAACTCCATGTGGGTAAACGTATTTTGGCATCAGGGGCAATATGGAGGCTCAAAACCAAACATGGGGAGACATCTCTCTTAAAACGGACACTGACAATGCAAGATACCTTGAGCTGTCCAGAGAGAAACAAATGAAAACACGGTGTGGGTCTAATCCTAAAGATATCAGACCCATTAAGCCCAGAGCCTACCAATCAACAGACCCCAAATGATGTCCAGTGAACAATTACCTAATTTATAAATCAAAATGACCACAAAAATGTCAACACCCAGAAGCACCATTTTTTTCTGGCAATTACCTACCTGATTAAAGAACAATCCACAACATGGTACAAAAATCAAGTGCTGGGCATAAATACTATAGCCAAAATAATAAAAACCATGATAGAGCAAGCTGGACTTCACAGTGATAGACGTCTAACTAATCACTCAATTTGAAAACATCTCATACAAAAATTAACAGATTCCAATGTGGCACCAACTGACATAATGCAAATATTTGGCCACAGGAAAATTGAATCCATCAACTCATACTCCAAAATGAATGAAACAAAACAAAAAGAAATATCCCTAATCCTAACAAATGACACAGACTGCAAACCAAGTACTTCAAAGGCATCAGCTCCTGAATCCTCCACAACTTCACGATCAACTGCATATCTCGACTCCATGCCAGCTTGCTTTCAAAACCCCATAATTAATGCCTCGCATGTCACCTTCAATATCATTCAAGGTAATAACATCACAGTCCCACACCCAAACCACATTTCTACTAACATAAACACTAACCATCTCTTTTTCATTATTTGCAGGTCACCAATATCAGCAACTCCCTAGAAAAAGATAGAGTCCCCTATGCACAAGCTCTGACTCCGACTAGCTGCCCACAGTAACAAGAAGCCACATCACAACACAGAACCATTCCCAGCCACAGCACTCAGAACCAGTCCACAACAGCGTTTTACGTAGAAATTGAACTGTTCTGCATTAAACTTCTATACTCCATAAATAATCTGGAACAGCGATAAAGCTTACTGTTAACTAAGAAATAAATATTTTCTGTTACACGGCATTGGTGACTGTAACCAAACCGTATCATACTTGTGCTATAAATGAACCTCGGTGAAAACAACCGAATGTAATAAATATAAAAATATGATGTACACCAAGCACCAAATGTACCACTAACACAAAATAAATATACACATCCCTCAAATACTACTACCTTACCACCAAACCAGTATATACCTCTTCAATTCCCACCACTTTATTCTATTACACCTACAATGTGAGCTCCCAACCCCTTTGTATAAATCACACACATGATGTGCAGAGCATGTGATGAGCATAAATATACTCACTCCTGCATCATGAGCTATGGATACTCTCACTCGTGCTATCAGCACTGTAGTATCCATAGCTCATAATGCAAAATATATATTATCACATTCCTACCATCATGTATCCCATATATATATATATAGAGAGAGAGGAGAAGATATAGATAGAGATAGATAGATATAGATAAAGATACAGATACAGATACAGATACAGATACAGATATAGATATAGATATAGATATAGATATAGATATATCAGTAACTCTTCCAAGGTTCTATGTGGTCAGGAACTCATGGAGTCAGAGGGAGTTCAGATAAGTCAAGAACTGCTCCTTATGGTCATTTTTCTACTGCTCAGGAAACCAGTGCATAACCTCTAGTGAGAAGGTGACATTGCCTCTTATTTATTTGAACAAAAGTTAGAAATATCTTTGCCACATTCTGCAGAAGATGTGGATAATTTATATAACCACAAGGTTCAGTAAGCCCTACATAAGCATAGTACAGCAATCCAGGCAAGATATAATGAAAGCCTGCACTTGTGTCCTCCGATTGGCAGGTTCCAGGAAAGGGTGCAATCTGATAATAGTTGTCAGACAGAAAAAGTAACCCTTGACTACTGTCAACACCTGAGATTCCAACATCAGTCTCTCTGACAGGAATATGTTTCAGCTAGACTACAGACCACCTTTTCTGCAGAAAGCTGAGCAACACCAAGGTTGACAAGCTTTGTAGCAGCTTAATGTTTCTTCTTCATAGCTCAAGACACTTGGCAACAATCCAGTTACTGTCTGATTGGCAATATTCTAGCACCAGTACAGATGCACCCTCATGAAATGCAAAGGAAAGTTACAATGGGGTATCATCAGCAATACAATGATACTCAGCACTGTTGTCCTGGCTGATCATTACCAGCTGAAGCAAATATATGGAGACCACAAATGACAGGATCAACCCATGCAGCACACCATAGCCCAGAGCAATTTTCCACAACCTAAAAATGTGCACTGTGGCTGATTGCACCCATCCTAAAAGGAACAATCAGAATCTGAAAGCATTGCCCCAGTAATCTCCTATACTCTCTAAGTTTACTGACCATTTCCAGGTTGCTAGAATGTCAACTATAGATGACAGAAAGAAGAGAATCAAAATAGATATATCACACTACTCCTTCACTGAAAGGTCATTTCAAACATTTCCCAGGATTGTCTCAGTGCTGTAGTACTACTGAAAACCATATTGAAATGTATCAAAGATGTTCTTAGATAGATCAGTTGCAGTGACACAACCATCTTAACAACATTAGTCAAAAATGTCGTGTTGGAGATTGCAGTAGAAAGTCAATGTGTCTTTGGCATCTAAAGATGGCCTCTTTAACAGGGGCCTTGCCCTAGCTCCCTTCCTAACTGCATGGAGGAATACCACAGCCATGAAAGCACTGTCCATGCCTGTGAAAGTTGAAATCCAGACTTTCATATTAGCTCTAATAAGCTGTGTCAGGGTTAGATCTAATTTAGATTGTGTGCATGGCATACCAGAGAGCAGCTTCACTTTATCTTCTTCATGCAGCTGTTAGATATCTAAGCAATACAACATTTCAAACTGTGATCACCTACATCACTGTATCCGTTAGACACAGAAGAGAAAGAGAAGTGATTAAGATGCATAAAACCTTGTCTTTGAAGAAGAAATTCAGCTGCTTGCACTATACTGGGGACCATTTTCCCCAATTCTGCAAAGAGCTCATAAGTAAATTTTATTTAACTAGGAATTTGTAATGGAGAAAGGCACGCAGTGCCATTCTCCTTTCCAGGAGTTACCCAGGGAAAGTATACATGGGATAAAACATCCTATATAATGGGTGAAAACAAAATAACAGTATAAATGCAGTGCAAACAAATAAAAGTTAAGTACAAATGGAAAACAGTGCAGACCTAAAAGATGAACAACAATAATTGTAATAAGTCAAGGATACGCATATTAGGAAAAAAATGATAGGCCTGTTCTCTGCTGCAATTATGCCAGGGAGAAAGACTTTCCACCTGCATTGCCTCCTGTTAGCATGGCAGTGTGTCATCAGGTCAAACTTTTCATTGCATACCTTCCAGCCTCCTCCTGCTGTAATATTAGCTTGCACCCCAGTAATGTCAACCACTGAAGTTCACCATCAAGGAAGGAAATTCTTCAGTGTAAAGTAACTAGGTTTGAATATTCTTTTGCCAAAGAGTTCACCACAGAGGACAAAGTAAAGTTGCAGGCCATAATCACGGCAGTGCATCCCTGCAAAAAACAGGTGCTAGCCTCAAGGCATCCCTTAGACCTAGATGCCATACTGGATCAAAATCCCTTCCATATCAAAATGAATGATCTCCACATTGGAAAGTGGACTAACAAGGACCCTAAAATTAAGCTGCACTGACTAGTGGTCCAACCAACCAAGTGGTTGGACCACAGTGGGCTCAGGGAAGGTGAGGGTGGTGGAACAGAGGCACATCCCTCCAGTTGTACCTCTCCACAATTCCTATGCCATTCTGGCAAAGTGTGGTTCCTCTATGGAGGCACCTACAGTGGAGACCAAGGAGGATGCTGGGAACTTCCACAAAGGAGACCCACAGGAGGGTGGCAGGGGACCCTGCAGGGGAAGGAAACAACTCCTGGTGGGGGACTCCATTGTTAGGAAGGTAGAACTGGGCAAGGAAGGGGAGAGGGAGGTAAGGTGCCTGCCTGGCGCCATGGCTTGGAGGGGACAGGGAGCGAATCCTCAGGATTGCCGGAGCAGCTGCACAGGGGAGGGAGCTGGATGTCATTGTCCACCTAGGGACAAATGACCTGGCTAAGAAAGGGATTAGAGAAGTGCAGGAAGAGTTTGTGGAATTGGGGAAGGGCCTTAGTCAAGTAGCACGCATGGTAACCTTCTCGGAGGTGCTACCATCTATGGCATAGGAGAGGCTAGGATGTTCCTGCCGTGGGATTCAATCAGTGGTTGAAAACTGGTGTGGAGCTCAGGGATTTGGCTTCATTGGGGACTGGGGTCCACCTGGAGTGATGCAAGCCTATACTGGCATGATGGGCTGCATCTGTCAGGGAGGAACCAGGATCTAGGTGATAGGTTTAAATGCTTCATTGGCAAGCTTTTAAACTAGCCAAGGGAGAGGCAACGGAAAGGAGCAGGAAAATCCTAGCCCCCCAAACAATCACGGTAGTAAGTGTGGCAAACACCAACATGGAGGTGTCGATAGGAGAAGGGCAGGGGTAAATGGAGAAAGTGACAAAGGCAAGAAGGACAGAGATGGGGCAAAAGGGGGTAAGGCCATCAGGAAATGGAGGGTAATAAGTACCAATGCCCATAGTCTGGGCAACAAGCTCCCTGAGCTGGTGGCCTTAATGGAAGAGGGATGCCTGGATATCATAGCTGTCACAGAAACATGGTACACAGAGAACCATGACTGGGATGTTAACATACCAGGGTACATAACCTACAGGAGAGACAGGCAGGGAGAAGAGGGGGAGGAGTAGCTCTCTATGTAAAGGAAGGGATAAAAGCAACTGAACAAAAGAGTAAACAGGGAGGAGAGGAGGCACTCTGGGTCACCTTGGAGACTGGAAAGGGCACCACAATCCGCACAGGGGTTGTGTACAGACTCCCATGTCAGGGGGAAGGAATGGACAAGGATATGATGGAAGGCATTCTTAGAATGGCAGAGAAAGGGGAGATACTGTTGATGGGAGACCTGAATATGCCAGATGTTAACTAGAGCACATTTGCTGCAGCCACATCCAAGAGCAGGGCCATTCTTGATGCCCTACAGGTGGCAGGCATTAGACAGCTAGTTTCGGAACCCACTCGTGAGGGAGCAATCTTAGACCTCGTACTCTCAAACGGGGGCAGTGAGAGGATCTCAGATCTAGAAGTAGGTTGCCATCTGGGGACAAGTGACCATCAAACAGTGTGGTTCATGTTAAACTCAGCTACAGAGTCAAGCCATACAAAAGTGAGGGTACTGGACTTTAGGAGGGCTGACTTTGGCAAGATGGGAGAGTGCCTCAGAAAAGCATTAGCAAACAGGCTAGAAGGAGGTGTGGAGCAACAATGGGGAATTATCAAAACTGCCATCACAGACGCAACAAGCCTTTGTGTGAAGCAAATAAACAAATCAAAATGAAAGAAAAAGCCACTATGATTCTCAAGAGAGGTGGCTGTGAAAGTCAGGAAGAAAAAGATAGCATTCCGGAAGTATAAGGAAACACAGAAGGAGCAGGACAGAGAGCTGTACCAGTTAAGGCAGAAAGAAGCAGGGAGGGAAGTCAGAATAGCAAAGGCCCAAACTGAGGAAAAGATAGCCAACTCAGTTAAGAAGGGGGATAAAACCTTTTATAGGTACATCAGCGAGCGTAGAAAGACAAAGGAGAGATAGTGAGGCTGAATAGAATGAATGGTGGGTGGGCAGAGGGGGACAGTGAAAAAGCAGGAATACTGAACGAATATTTCTGCTCAGTATTCACAAAAGAGGAGGGGGAAGTGCCTAATCCAATTAACAGAAGCACTCTTGATAGGAGGGTCGATCCCAGTCCTTTCACAGAAGAAAGGGTTCTGCAAGAACTCCTAAAACTGAAGGTGGACAAAGCAATGGGTCCTGATGGAATTCACCCCAGAATTCTAAAAGAATTAAGGAAGGAACTAGTGAAACCACTGGCTACTCTTTTAATAAATCATGGGAGGATGGTGTGGTACCAGAGGACTGGAGGAAGGCGGATGTGATTCCCTTCACAAAAGTGGGACCAAGACAGAGGCAGGAAACTACAGACCTGTCAGTCTGACCTCTGTGGTAGGGAAAGTGATGGAGTCACTTCTGAAGGAAAGAATAGTTGAGTACCCAGAGGTCAGTGGAGCACAGGATCCAAGGCAGCATGGGTTCACAGCGGGAAGGTCATGTCAGACAAATCTAATAGATTTCTTTGACTGGGTGACCAAAGTAGTAGACCAGGGAGGGGCTGTGGACATGGCCTCACCTAGACTTTAGCAAGGCATTTGATACAGTCCTACACAAAAGATTGATAGTCAAATTAACCAGCCTGGGATTGGGTCCCAGGGTGGTAGCCTGAAAAACATTGGCTGGACAACAGGACACAGAAGGTAATTGTAAATGGAGTCCACTCTGAAGAAAGGGCAGTTACAAGTGGGGTACCGCAGGGTTCAGTATTGGGTCCAGTCCTTTTTAATGTCTTCATCAGTGACATTGCAGAGGGACTAGAAGGAAAAGTATGCCTTTTTGCAGATGACACAAAGATCTGTAACAAGGTTGATACACAAGGAGCGTGGAAAGGATGAAAAGGGACTTAGCAAGGTTGGAGGAATGGTCAGACGATGGCAGCTAGGATTCAATGCAAAAAAGTGCAAAATAATGCACCTGGGAAACAAGAACCCAGGGGAAGAATACACAATGGGTGGGGAGCTAGTAACAACAACAAAACAGGAAAGGGACCTGGGGGTAATCATATCGGATGACCTTAAGGTTGGCAAGCAATGTGAGAGGGCAGTAGGGAGGGCCGGGGGTATACTGGGATGTATAGGGAGAGGCATCAGCAGCAGAAAATAGGAAGTTGTTATCCCTCTGTACAGACAGTTGGTGAGACCCCATCTGGAATACTGTGTCCAGTTCTGGAGACCCCATCTCCGCAAGGACATAGACAGGATAGAGGCAGTCCAGAGGAGGGCAACTAAAATGGTGCAGGGTCTGCAAGAGAAGCTGTATGAGGAGAGACTAAAGGAGCTTAATATGTATACCCTTGAGGAAAGAAGGAGAGGGGACATGATAGAAACTTTCAAGTACCTCAAGGGAATCAACAAAGTCCAAGAGGGTAGCATCTTTCAGAAAAAGAGACTTGCAAGAACAAGGGGACACAATTTAAAGATAGAAGGAGGGCGGTTCAGGGGCAATGTGAGGAAGTATTATTTCACAGAGAGAGTAGTGGATGCATGGAACAGCCTTCCTGAGGAAGTTGTGGGGTCTAAAACTGTTGGAGAATTCAAGAATGCATGGGACAGACATAAGGCAATTCTTGTGGGGGGCAGGAAGATAAAGGCTGTTGGTTAACTAGGATCTGCGGCCTATCCTGTAGGTAGGGAAATGGGCAGACTAGATGGGCCTAGCAGTCCTTATCTGCCGTCAAAGTCTATGTTTCTATGTTTCTGTGTAACTCCAGAAAAAATGTTTTGTATATCCATACCTGCAGATAATACCAGGTCCAGTGTGTAACCACCCTCATGTGCGGCCACAGACATAACTTGTCTGCATCTCAGTGGGCCCATTTGCTGTAGAAGTTTAGAAGCAGAACTAATCAAAGAGTCATGCATCCAAGAATTGAAGTCACCAAGGGCAGTTAGCCGCAGTACCTACAAAACTGAGGCAGACAGCCTCACATCTCTATGGAAATTGTTGGGAAAGGGAGCAGTTACCCTCCATGCAAACCCATTCCCAAATGCATGGCAACCCTTGCATGTTATTAGTTGTAAAAAGTAGATAGTAAACCAGGGTGCAGCACTGCAAGCAGACCAGTCATAACAGCAGGATTGCTAGCACAATGTCAGTGTCAGTGGCTCAGTAGGTAGCACACTCACCTCTGAGGCCAGGAGATCAGAGGGCTGTGGGTTCAGTTCCCATATGTGGCACTTGGGTTAATAGCCCAGTACTGACACTGTAATGCAGCATGAGAGGGGTGCTGCATTTTCTGAGGTGCTGTCTTTTGGATGAGATGTTAAACCGAGGTCCCATCTGCCTGGATTGGTGGTAGTTCAGGTGGATGTTAAAGATCCCATGGCACTTATCGAAAAGAGTAGGGGAATTTCCCCGGTGTCCTGGCCAAATTTCCCACATTCACTAAAAACACCACCAACAGCTTAATCTGGTTCAAGATCAGCTGCCATTCATCTGTATCCCCCTCCCCTTGGTCGTGCCTGAAAATAGGCAGGACTTGTCTAATGCACTTACCCGGTCAACAAAAGCTAAATAAATAAATGTCAGGGAAAACAAATAGAACAAGCTTGTATGATGATGCACCAAAGTCAGTTGAAACAATCATGAACCATTCACGAAGACATCAGCTCAGCTGATAAGCTTTCATCAGAAGTACAACACATTATTTATGAATGTTCATGAATTGCACATGACCATTACAATGTGGTTCTGTGTTTGTATATTTTCACAAAGACACCCTTTCACAAAGATCCATGAATGGGTCCCCCCTGACCTTTATATTATTATCACTAAACTAAAAGTCTCACCCCTTCATGTTTTTTTTTGGTTTGTTTTCTTTTTTGTCCTGTACTAAATAGGTGTGCAATACTATTTAAATTTGTAGCACTTTAAGTCACAATTTGATACTGCTGTCGGTAGTTGGTTGTTGATTTATTGACATGATTTTCTAGAAGCTAAAATTATTTATTATTTATTTATTGAATTTTGTTGACCGGGTAGGCCCACTGGGCCCCGGAGGTCCCTTTTTCAGGGGCGAACCAGAGGTAAAAAATAACATACAGGTATGCAGAACAGTACAAATTGATAAATGACATAATGTTTGACAGTGAAAGATTTCATAGGGTTACAATCAGATAGATGGTGTGGGAACATACAGTTCAGATCATACCAACAAACCAGGAAGTGCACTGACAGGCTGTTCCCACTGACTGTTAGGTTCCTTTTAGAGACCTTAGCACTGCAGCATTCAGCTCACGATAATCATACAAACACAGAAACATAGAAGTTGATGGCAGATAAGGACCGCAAGGCCCATCCAGTCTGCCCATTTCTTTTTCTACCTTATAAATGTGCCATCGGCCTTTGCTCTGTCAGTGGCCTATCTATTCATAGTCATTTGTATTGCTCCCTTATGCCTATCCCATGCCTGTTTGAAGCCCTGCACTGTATTCATAGCCACCACTTCTTGTGGTAAGCCATTCCATGCATCCACCACCCTTTCTGTGTGTGGCAGAGGACAACCCCCCCCCCAGTATTTCTCCTTCTATCTGCACAGTCTGAAAAGTTTATATGTTAAATGTTAGTAGTGTCAAATTGTGTTATATTGTTTTGGGCTGGCCACCCTCGTCTTATTATCTTGTTTTGTTATTCAGTTTGTCCCCCCCCTTTTGTCTGTATCCCCTCCTGGTGTTCTTTGTGGAGCTGCTCAATGTAAGGGTTTTCCTTTTGGTGCCAGAAGAAAGAAACTCCTGTACTAACCTATTGATAGAAGAGAAGAAATAAAAACAAAAGCTTTCTATTTCCCCTCTCCTCCGTGATCCCTTCTTCCCTGGATATGTGGTTGTCAGTAATATTCCTCCCTGTTTTTAAAGCAGGGGATTCTGCAGATGAGAGAAGCAACTGCCCTTTATCTGGACCTCCCGATGTATATTACGATGAAAGCACTCCAATAGGGAAAAAGCCGAACCGCGGTTTAATTTGCGGTTCGCGTCTGTATGGGGAACCCCCCCCTTTGCCCCTTCAACAACACTGCTAAGTCTAAAGTGATTTTGGTCCTCAAAAGCAGTGTTTGTGTGCTGGAAAGGCTAATAAGCCTAATGAAAGCAAAAGAGGAAAAGCGATAGTGCGGAGCCGCGGTCTGCTTACCGCTCGAATGCTCGCACTATCGCAAGGACTTCGCTAATATTTATTTTTAAAAATTAACTCATTTCTTCTCCTTCCCGTCATGAGCAATTCAATGAAAAGGGGGAAAGCTTACCAGAGCGCCGTGCTATGAGGGACCAGTGTTTGGTTGGAGTCGGGTGGGTTTTGCAGTTGGGAGAGAACTTATTCGGCCGGCTGAAGTTTTACAAAGACGCTCTTCCACACAATGTCGTGGACCTAAGGCCGGCCAGATCTCTTCTCACCCAAGTGGTTGGGTTAATCTAATCTTCAGCACTGAATGTTAGTATTAATAAATAACAGCATAAATTCATAATATATTTAGATTTATATTATAATCTATATTGTGACTTAAATTTGATTTGTAATTAAAATGTTGAAGGCGGAGCTTTTGAATCACATGCTGTTTGCCCTCTATATAAAGAGAGTCAGCAGGTAAAAATGAGTCAGTCTTCTGAGGGGCTATGTTCTTGCTAGTACCCTTATGAGTTAGCGTCCTTCTAGCTCTAAGAAAAGTTAATTTGAATTGTCTGGATTTTATTTAATTATTTTCTTTGGTTTGTCATTTCCAGTCCGCTATTTTAAGACAATAAATAGTCTTTAATGCCTGCCAATTTTGTCTGATACCTCTTTTATCCCACACCAGCTCACATATTTGGTGTCAGAAGTGGGATTTGGCAGAAAGGACTGCTGCAGGATTTGTGCCCAAATCCTAGAGGTTGTATGCATCAGGACAAGGCAGAAGAGCGGATACATCCAGCCACCAGGTCTGTAGTGCAGAAGTTGGACCTGCCATTGGTACCTGGTTTAGAGACAGTGGTACGAAGAAAGGTGGCCCAGGCTGATATTGCAAGGGACATCGGACTCATGGAGGATATAAAGCCTGCTGAAAAAGGTGCTCAAGCAGCCGCATTTGAGACAGAGGATCCCCCAGAAGCTCCCCATGAACTCCTACGCTGGTTATGTCTACGGCAAGTGGAGCTCGAGAGAGAGAGAGAAAGGGAGCGGGTCGAGAGAGAGAGGGAATGAGCTGAGAATGCTGCCCATTGGACTGATACACTACAAGCCATCCAAGCTTTGGGCACAGCAACCAGGACTCCACCAACACCTGCGGTAGGCCAAAAAGACATTAAGTTGGTTAAGATGTCTGAAACAGATGATATTGAGGCCTATTTATTAACTTTTGAAAGGGTGGCTACTGCATGTGCATGGCCTCGAGACCAATGGGTTGTTAGATTGGCCCCCTATTTAACAGGAAAGGCTCAGTTAGCTTATAGCCATACAGAACTGGCTCACATTAATGACTATGAAACAAGCAATACTTAAAAGATATGATATATGTACTGAGACCTATTGACAACGTTTCAGAGCCTATAAATATTTGTCCACTGACACTCCTCAAGATGTATATATCCAGTTAAAAGATCTATGCCATAAATGGCTACAACCCAATACTAGGACAGTGGTTCAGATTCTAGAAAGTATAATTCTGGAGCAGTTTGTGAGGGTCCTACCACAGGATGTCCAGATGTGGGTAAAAGAACATCGCCCCGAGACAGCTGAGGCAGCAATTCGGCTCGCGGAAGACTATATAACGGCTAGACCCCAAAGGCCCCGATCCTTTATAACCCCTAGGATTCCTACAGTGACAACAAAAAGTCCCATGTTTAACATAACATCTACAAGCCACCCTAGTAGCACCCCTGGGGGGCAAGGAACAGTCCAAAACATATAAGGGACATAATCCTGACATTATTTGTCACGAATGTAAAGCTAAGGGGCATATCGCCAGGTTTTGCCCAAAGAAGAAAATAGACACCATACATCTAGCCCTTGCTAACTGGGGTCAATATATAACAAAAGTGCAAATAGGAGACTCAGTGGTATGTGGACTTGTTGACTCTGGTAGTAAACAGACACTAATCCATGCTTCCCTAGTCGACAAAAGTGACCAAACAGAACCAACTACCGGTGTCAGATGTATACATGGAGATGTCCACTGGTATCCTTTATGTGATTTGGAAATTAAAATCAATGGGACAAATATGAATATGAAAGTAGGAGTAGTACCCACTCTACCTGTCCCTGTGATCATAGGACATGATTATCCTTACTTTGAGACCCTGTTAACTGCTCACCTGGGTGCTGTTACCACACGAGCCCAGGAACAAAAACAAGAAAAAGAGTTGGGACATTTATTTCCATTTGAAGAAGAGATCTTTGAGCCTACAGGTAGAGACAAGAAAAGCAAGCAACAGAGAAATGGACAAATATCTGTGGACTAAAAGGACACAGGACTTACTATACTAGAAAAGAAAAAGGACTTCTCTAGTAAAGAGTTTAAAGACATACAGAGACATGATTTAACTTTAAAACCTTTTTTTTCCCAGGTAGAAATGTGTAGCTCACAGGATAAAGATCCAAGCCAACCTCATTATAAACTAGGGGGTAATTTGCTATATAGGGTATGTACTAATCCTCAGAGCGGTGAAGTGGTTGAGCAGTTGATGGTACCAGAGCAATATCGTCAGCAATTACTGACTCTTGCCCATGATATACCTTTAGCAGGCCATTTGGGTAGGGATCGTACCTTAAAACGCCTATTATATCGATTTTACTGGCCTGGGATTCATGAGCAGGTGGCAGAATACTGCAGAAGTTGCCCTGAATGCCAACAAGTAGCCGCTATAGGACGTAAGGACAAAGTACCCCTGGTACCCATGCCGCTAGTATCCAATGTGTTTGAAAGAATAGCTATGGATGTGGGGTCCCCTGCCTAAGACAACAAAGGGAATCGTTTCATACTGGTAGTAGTAGATTATGCTACAAAGTATCCGGAAGCGATTCCCATTCTAATACAGCTCCTAGAATAGCAGAAGAACTGGTAAAATATTTAGTCGGATGGGCATCCCTAGAACCATTCTCACTGATAGAGGTACCAATTTTTGTTCAAAACTACTACACCATCTGTATCAGGCTTTGGGTATACAAGCCATATTCACTACACCCTATCACCCACAGACTGATGGGCTAGTAGAAAGGTTTAATCAAACTTTAAAGAAAATGTTGTGAAATATGTGGTAGAAGAAGGAAACAAATGGGATATATACCTCCCCTACCTTATGTTTGCCTTCAGAGAGGTCCCTCAGTCTTCAACCGGGTTTTCCCCATTCGAACTATTGTACGGACATAATCCTAGGGGACCATTGGATATTATAAAGGAGGAGTGGGAAAATAAGGGTGAGCACCAAATGTCAGAACCTGTAGAATATTGGCAAAATTTGAGGCATAAATTAATCCAGTATGTTAAAAAGGCCCATCACAATAATCTTTTTCATCAAGGCAAACAAAAAGAATGATATGATTCTGGGACAAAGCACAAAGAATTTCTAGCTGGGGATAAGGTATTACTCTTGTTGCCTTCCTCTGACAATAAACTCCTTATGAAGTGGCAAGGCCCATATACAGTTATAAAACGAATGGGCCCTGTAACTTATGCCATTGAACTTCCTGAAAAGAAACTGAAACAGCGGGTCTATCATGTTAACTTGTTAAAACCTTGGATTGAGAGAAGTTCTTCTGTTTGTAGCTACATACATCCAGACACCCAGGAATCAGAATTGGACATAGCCTATCAGAGACTAGAGAATACTGGGGATTCGACAGAAGTACATATTAATCCAGAATTAACTAGCGACCAAACCGCAGCACTGCACACACTGTTACAATCTTTTAAAGAATTATTCACTGGGATACCAGGGAGGGTTAAAAACGCGTCCCATCATATTGTAGTTACAGACACTTTACCTATAAGACAAAAACCTTATAGGATCCCTGAGAGAGTACGAAAAGATGTTATAATTGAGATAAAAAAAATGAAGGATTTAGGAATAATTGAACCCTCCCATAGTGACTGGAATTTCCCCATGGTTATAGTAAACAAAAAAGAAGGAGGGCTAAGGTTATGCCTTGATTTTAGACACCTCAACGCGGTGTCCAAATTTGATTGCTATCCTATGCCCCGAATAGACGATATCATGGATCAGTTGGGTAAAGCACAATATATCAGTACCCTAGACTTAACCAAGGGGTATTGGCAAATTCCCTTGGACCCTAAAGATAAAGAGAAAACTGCCTTTAGCACACCTATAGGGTTATACCATTTCACTGTGATGCCTTGGTCTCCACGGTGCTCCTGCTACTTTCCAGCGTGTCATGGATAACATCCTAGGACACCATGCAGCCTATAGTGCTGCATATTTAGATGATGTAGTAATTTTAGTCAATCCTGGGAAGAACATGTACAACATTTAAGGGCTGTATTTACTGCCCTATTTAAAGCAGGACTAACAGTAAACCCCTCCAAATGCTCTTTGGCAATGCAAGAAACAACATATTTAGGGTTCCGAATAGGGAATGGGCTGGTACAACCAGAAATTTCCAAAGTAGAAGCCGTAGCTAATAGCCCCCGCCCTATTACAAAAAGGGATGTTAGAGCATTCCTAGGACTCATTGGATATTATCGTCGGTTCATCCCGAACTGTTCCACGATAGCTGGACCACTAACGGATCTAACAAAAAAATCCCAACCTGATAAAGTTATTTGGACCCCAGATTGTGAAAAAGCCTTTCATCTCTTAAAAGCACAAATTTGCTCTTCACCTATATTACATATGCCTGATTTTTCCCTCCCCTTTATACTACAAACAGACGCCTCCAACTATGGTATTGGAGCTGTCCTTACTCAGATAATTAATAACGATGAACATCCTATCTTGTATATTAGCCGGAAGCTGCATGAGAGAGAGAGACACTATTCTGTCATTGAAAAGGAATGTTTGGCCATAAAATGGGCAATAGAGGCCCTCCGATTCTATTTGTGGGGAAGAGAATTTGAGCTTTGGACCGACCATAACCCCCTTTGTTGGCTTCATGTCACGAAGGAGAAAAACCCTCGAATAATGAGATGGTATCTCACCCTGCAACCATATAAGTTCAATATAAAGTATAGAAAGGGGTCGGCACATAGTAATGCCGATTTCCTATCAAGGTATGGAATGGAAAACTCAACTATCAACAAACCTCGGGGTAAAGAGAAAGATATAAAAATATAAATAAAAATGAAAAAGAGGTTTAATTTGAGTATTTTGGGGCCCCGAGGTGGAGCATTGGAGAGGGTGGGCTATGGCTCCATCCTTCACGGTAAGGATTTGTTGATAGTAATTATTTTTTTTTCTAATCAAACTAATGTAGTTTGATCCTGATCGGGGAGGAATGTGACAGAGGACAACCCCCCCCCCAGTATTTCTCCTTCTATCTGCACCGTCTGAAAAGTTTATATGTTAAATGTTAGTAGTGTCAAATTGTGTTATATTGTTTTGGGCTGGCCACCCTCGTCTTATTATCTTGTTTTGTTATTCAGTTTGTCCCCCTTTGTCTGTATCCCTCCTGGTGTTCTTTGTGAGCTGCTCAATGTAAGGGTTTTCCTTTTGGTGCCAGAAGAAAGAAACTCCTGTACTAACCTATTGATAGAAGAAGAAATAAAACAAAAGCTTTCTATTTCCCTCCCTCCATGATCCCTTCTTCCCTGGATATGTGGTTGTCAGTAATATTCCTCCCTGTTTTTAAAGCAGGGGATTCTGCAGATGAGAGAAGCAACTGCCCTTTATCTGGACCTCCCGATGTATATTACGATGAAAGCACTCCAATAGGGAAAAAGCCGAACCGCGGTTTAATTTGCGGTTCGCGTCTGTATGGGGAACCCCCCCCCTTTGCCCCTTCAACAACACTGCTAAGTCTAAAGTGATTTTCGGTCCCCAAAAGCAGTGTTTGTGTGCTGGAAAGGCTAATAAGCCTAATGAAAGCAAAAGAGGAAAAGCGATAGTGCGGAGCCGCGGTCTGCTTACCGCTCGAATGCTCGCACTATCGCAAGGACTTCGCTAATATTTATTTTTAAAAATTAACTCATTTCTTCTCCTTCCCGTCATGAGCAATTCAATGAAAAGGGGGAAAGCTTACCAGAGCGCCGTGTTATGAGGGACCAGTGTTTGGTTGGAGTCGGGTGGGTTTTGCAGTTGGGAGAGAGCTTATTCGGCCGGCTGAAGTTTTGCAAAGACGCTCTCTTCCACAACAATGACGTGGACCTAAAGGCCGGCCAGCCGAATCTCTTCTCCTTTTAAGTGGTTGGGTAAAGTAAGGCAGCTTACCATCATTAAGTCCTGCCTAAAATAAAGTTAATCTTGATGTTTTCCAGCACTGAATGTTAATTAATAATAAATAACAGCATAAATTCATGTAATATATTTAAAAGAATATAATTCATATTGTGACTTAAATTTGATTTGTAATTAAAATGTTGAAGGCGGAGCTTTTGAATCACATGCTGTTTGCCCTCTATATAAAGAGAGTCAGCAGGTAAAATAGAGTCAGTCTTCTGAGGGGCTATGTTCTTGCTAGTACCCTTATGAGTTAGCGTCCTTCTAGCTCTAAGAAAAGTTAATTTGAATTGTCTGGATTTTATTTAATTATTTTCTTTGGTTTGTCGTTTCCAGTCCGCTATTTTAAGACAATAAATAGTCTTTAATGCCTGCCAATTTTGTCTGATACCTCTTTTATCCCACACCAGCTAACACTGTGAAAAAGAATTTCCTCATATTCCCCCTTAATTGGCCTCCCTCTAATCTCATGCTGTGTCCTCTTGTCCTGCTATTTTTCTTATATTTAAACATGTTAGACTCTTTCACCCTGTTTATGCCCTTAAGGTGTTTGAATGCCTCGATCATATCACCTCTCTCCCTCTTTTGCTCGAGGGTATACATATTGAGCTCCATTAATCTGTCCTCATATGTCTTCTGATGCAGTCCCTGCACCATTTTGGTTGCCCTTCTCTGGACTGCCTCAATTTGGTTAATGTCCTTGTGAAGGTGTGGCCTCCAATACTGCACGCAGTACTCAGATGGGGCTAACCAGTGTCTTGTACAGAGGGATTATTACCTCCCTCTTACAACTTGTGATACCCTACTAATACAGCCTAACACCCCTAGCCTACCTACTGCTTTAGAGGTCTGCTTGGATGATTTTAGGTCATCAGTGATGATGATGCCCAAGTCTCTTTCTTCCTTTGTGACTGCTAGCAACTCCTCCCAGCCTATAGGTGGCTTCAGGGTTTCTCTTCCCTATGTGCATGATTTTGCACTTCTTTGTATTAAATCAGTTGCCACTCTTCTGACCATTCTGCTAGTTTATCCAGATCTCTTCTCATTCTGTCCACCCCATCTGGATCATCTACTCTGTTGCAGATCTTGGTGTCATCTGCAAACAGACAAGCCTTACCCTCTAGTCCATCTGCAAGGTCACTAATGAAGATGTTGAAGAGGACTGGCCCCAGGACTGATCCCTAAGGTACCCCACTTGTGACTTGCATCTCTTCTGACTGTATACCATTTACCACCACTCTGTTTTCTGCCCATCAACCAGTTTGCCACCCAGTTGACCAACTTCTGATCCACCCCGAGCCTACCCAGCTTATTTATCAATCTTCTATGTGGAACAGTGTCAAAAGCTTTGCTGAAGTCAAGGTAGGCGACATCAACTGCTCCCCCTTGGTCCACCACTCTGGTTACCCAGTCAAAGAAATCTATGAGATTAGTTTGACAGGACTTTCCTTTTGTAAACCCATGCTGTCTTGGATCCTGTGCCCCTATGGATTCCAGGTGTTGCACTATCCTTTCCTTAAGGAGTTCCTCCATAATCTTGCCCACTACTGAGGTAAGACTGACTGGTCTGTAGTTCCCCGCTCCTCCCTGCTACCACTCTTGTGGAGTGGGATCACATGAGCCCTTCTCCAGTCTTCTGGGACCTCTCCTGTGCTCAGAGACTCACTAAACAATTCTGCTAATGGCTTCTAGTTCCTCCTTTAGCTCCTTAAGTACCCTGGGATGTGTGCCATCAGGTTCCATTGCCTTATCCACCCTGAGCTTAGCAAGCTCTTGTAGGACCCTTTCTTTTGTGAAGGGAGTGAGTCTCCCTCCTCCCCGTGTCCATGATGCTGAGCTCCTGGCCCTGCCCTACCTTCTCTTCAGTAAATACTGAGCAAAAGTACCTATTTAGGATAGATGCCTTTACAGGGTCCTCCTCCTCACATGCTCCCTTTTCTCCATTAAGCTTAGCAATACCCCCTCTGGACTTTCTCCTTTCACTAATGTATCTATAGAAAGTCTTGTCACCTTCTTTTACCTTTCGTGCTAGTGTTTCCTCAGTTTGGGACTTTGCCTGCCTTACTGCCTTACTGCCTTACCTGCTTCCCTTAGGGCAGTTTGGTATGCCTCCCTATCTTCATCCCGTTGTGTTCCCTTATATTTCCTGACCAGCCTTTGGCTGTGCTTTTTCTGCTACTGTATTTGAGAACCAAACTGGTTTCCTTCTTCTTTGCACTTCCTTTTCTGTCTAACACAATGGATGTTGTTTCAAGTATTGCATCCTTAATGCTTGCCCACTTTGCCTGTACCCCTCACCTGTGTTTCTTTTTGCCAGGGCTAGCTTAACTCTGTTGGCCATCTTATTAAAGTCAGCTCCTCTGAAGTCCCATATTTTTGCCTTGGAATGGGATGATTTAGATGTAGTAGCCAAATTGAACCATACCATGTGATGGTCACTGGCCCCCAGGTGACCTTCTATCTGGAGATCTGTTATCCCTTCCCTGTTAGTCAGTACTAGATCTAAGATAGCCCTGTCTCTTGTGGGTTGTTGTACCAGTTGTTTGAGGCCCTCCCCCTGCAGGGAATCCACTATGAGTCTAGTTCTGGCAGATGTTCCTGCTGGTATTGACCAATCTGTATCCGGCATGTTGAAGTCTCCCATTATCAGAACCTCCCCTTTAGCTGTCATGTTTTGTATATCTTCTAACAGTAATATGTCTATGTCCTCCCCTGGTCTGGGGGCCTGTAGACAACCCCAGTTCTTATGGCTGTCCCATTTCCTGTTTCCAGGTGACCCACAGTTCTTCTGGCTCCTTAAGTGTATTCTGAATTTCTGTAGCTTTGATATTTTCATTAACATACAGGGCTACTCCTCCCCTTTGCACCTCGTCTCTTCTGAACAATACATAGCCAGGTACTGAAGTCTCCCAAGTGTGGTTACTGGTAAACCACATCTCACTAATTGCTACTATGTCCAGTTTAGCCTCTGACATTATTGCCTGCAGGTCTGGGATCTTATTTCCCAGGCTGTGAGCCTTTGTGTACATGATTTTCCATTGGTCAGATTTTGGTGTGTTAGTTGTTGGATGAAGTATGGCATTACCCCTGTGCGTCGTATGGGGAGACAAACCTTTTTTCTTACCTGGTGATGCAAATGAATGGCAAACATGCTGAATTCCTGTTTGACCACTAGCTGAGGGGGGGAGGGGTGTTCTTCCCATTCGACTGGAGGGTGCTGCAACCTCTCCCATTTGCTAGTTTAAATATTCTGCAAAGACGTCAAACTTCTGCCCAATGCTGACTCCCTCTTTAGTCAGATGCAGTCCATCAAATTTAAAGAACTTTCGCTCCCAGAACTGTTGCCAGTTCCCTACAAATCTGTGTCCTTTTTCCTGGCACCAGCCCTTGAGCCACGTGTTTAGCTCCCCTATCTCCCCTTCTCTGACCTTCCGTCCATCTGCTCCCCTCTCTCAGACTGGCAGGATCTTAGAAAAGGAGATGCTGGATGAAATAGATGATAGTTTGTCACCCAGCCTAGTCAGGTGTTCCTTGGTCTCCACAACTGACCGGCTGGTGAGATCATTAGTCCCTATGTGTACTAGGACATCAATGTTTTCTCCTGCTTTGTGAACAATTTTAGCAATGCGGTCAGTGTCTCTCCATGCTGATGTACCTGGAAGACATCTGACCATCACCCCTGGCTGGAGATGAGTAACAACTCCTCGAATCATGGAGTCTCCTTTGATCAAAAGTTTTTTGGATTTCCTTTGTGCTTGTTTTGTTTTGGTTCCTGATTTGGGTGAGTTTTGTTGTGCTAGCTCCTGTGCTGCAGTGTCCTGCTCTGCAGTGTCTTCTGCCTCTTTATTTGATTTCAGAGATAGAGGCAGATACCTGTTTGTAGTGTTTATATGGTTTTTGGAGGTGATGTGTTGGAGAGCAGAGAGTGATGGGGCACCTGATTTGCTCCTCCTAACCACCTGCCAACCTTCTAGACCAACTAACCTCTGCGGTCGAGGTTTTTTCTGTTGGATGCTGGGGAAATGGCAGGTGGTTCTTATAATGTATTTCCTCTTCAATATGAAATTTGAGGCATGCAATCTCTGCCCATGCTGCCCAGAGCTGAGCCCTAAGATCTCCAAAGGCCCAGCATGTAGGACAGTGTCCTAAATCCTGTAAGACTGTCCTTCTGAAAATTGTTCCACAGTACCTGCAGTTAATGAAATCCATTCCAAATAAGTTGCTGGGTTTGTAACCTAGTCAGAGTAATTAGAAGGAGAAAAAAAATGAAAAAAAATGCAAGTAATGGTTTAATTGTGCTTTAACTTGTTATAACAAGTTAAATTACTAGTGCCCCTGTAAATTAGATCACCTTGTGGAGGCCCCACTGATCCGCCCCTTCCTGCTCTGCCACAGGAAATGTCACAACTGTGGTACCCTATAAAAGGAGTGTAGCGTGGGGTAGTTGGGGATGGGGGTGGGTGGCTGGGCCCTTCCCCTGCCTAAAAAGAAGAACCACGGACGAAAGAACAAGGAGGTAAGAGCAGAAACAATCAGTCAACAACAAATGCAGTAACCCTGAAAGCTTATCCTAATATTAGATAAAACTGTAAAACCTGTAAAGCACCACCTGTAATAATTTCAGAGAAGATATAAGCTGTAAGAAACACTTTGCTACAGAGAAAAATAAAACAGTAACAGAAGATATACCTTGCAAAAGACAATTTGAATCAGAAGATTACAGGAGTAATCTGTTAGCGCACATTTGTAATAATGCAGAAGAAGGTATACAAGCAACAACAATTTGAATCAGAGAAAAAATAAAGCAATGAAATGTTAGCAACAAACAGTAGCAATCCCTGTGAGTAAAAAATAAAAACACCACCACACAGTAAATCTGCTTAGCCAAACTAAGTCGTAATCCTTTTCCCTTGCTCTGGTAAGTTTCTCTACTCTGCCTTTCAAGCAGTCTTAGAAGGAAAGAGCTCAGGTGAAGCTAGGTGCCTTGGCCAGCAAACCAAGTCTTCTACCTCCAAGATATCAACTAACCTGACTTTTTAACCCTTCTTTCTGTTGGAAATTACTGACAGTTTGCCAACTCCACCCCCACATACACACCTAATCCTTTGGAAGAGCTATGGGAGGAAAAGCAATTAGCTCCTTCATTGTGAGAAGGAGACTGAAACACCTCTGAGACAACAAACCTTTTCAACAAACAAGAATAAAATAAAACACAGTGTCAAACAATAATTTTGCTTAGCCCAATGATAAAAAAGTCACAAAAATGTAAGCTCCACCTGTAATACAGTAATTTCAAAGAAGATATACCCTGTAAGAAACACTTTGCTCCAGAGAAAAATAAAGCAGTAACAGAAGATATACCTTGCAAAAGACAATTTGAATCAGAAGATTACAGGAGTAATCTGTTAGCACACACCTGTAGGCACACCTTGTAATAATGCAGAAGAAGGTATACCAGCAACAAATTTGAATCAGAGAAAAATAAAGCAATGAAATGTTAGCAACAAACAGTAGCAATCCCTGTGAGTAAAAATAAAACACCACCACACAGTAAATCTGCTTAGCCAAACTAAGTCTTAATCCTTTTCCCTTGCTCTGGTAAGTTTCTCTACTCTGCCTTTCAAGTAGTCTTAGAAGGAAAGAGCTCGGGTGAAGCTAGGTGCCTTGGCCAGCAAACCAAGTCTTCTACGTCGGTGCCATCTAGATATAAATATTACTGTTTTTTCTCAAGGCTACAAGCATTTTGAATTTCAATCCATATTTCCTGTTTGGTATTTATCAGTATTTAATAAGGAACTTTTTTTACTTTAAAAGTTGATCAGTGACCTCGATAACCTCCTGTATTAGTAGAATAGTATCTGTCTAACCTTTTTTTTCCATTTCATACTGCTAAATTGTAATTTATGATGCCATGCATGGGCTACTGCCATATGTATGGTGTATATCGCAAGTCATAATTGCCGGGACCCTGCCACTTCTGAAATGTGGCGTAGGGTCCCTGGTGTACAGGCGACCAGCGTAACTTGCAACTGTGTGCAAGTTACATCAGCCATCTTGGAATTGGGCCCCTGTTTACAACCTTAGAGTGCTTGAGCTTTATGGAACTAAATGTTATATACAGTATCATCACAATAGAAAACTATCTTGAAAAGTAGCAAGCACCAAGGGGGCTAAGGATCAACATGCCCCCTCTTGTGGTTTTGATAACTTCTCACATAGGTTACAGTGGGAAAAAGCATCAGCCCTGTGTACCCAGGCTTACCTTTTAAATTCATTATAGAAGAAGACACTGAAAAGCATGACACTTTGTGAGCTGATTTCAGTGAAACCAAGAAAGAGCTCCAAAAATATAAAACTATGGAGCTATACATAAAACTGTCTTTAAAACTGAAAAAGAAATTAGACAAACACGAGGAGGATTTGATTAAACACAAGCAAACACAATTTCACAGAGACAAAGAGGATTACAGGTTAGAAAATATGTTCTCATGGAGGAAGCAGGAAAGCTCATACAGTACAGGCTGCTCACAGTCCCGATCCAGAAACCAAGGAGAACGGGTCACGATAGCCCCCCCCCAACAGGTCAAAAGTGAAGCAGCAGAAGATCGGGAACAACAACTCAGCACTTCCAATACATCTAAAAGTTGTCCTTTTTAAGAGAAAGGACAAACAAACAAGAAAACAAAAGACAAGGGGCCTGGAAAAAATGGAAAACAAGCCAGAGCAGGAAAGGCAGGCAAAGAAAGAAATCTGAGTGTTGCGCAGAAGAAAAACTGAAAGTTATAAATATTAGTAACACTGAATTGACTACCCATCAGGTGAACCTGTTGCAAAAAGTCAATTTTGCACCTAAATGTGGCTGTGATAGGTTTTCCATTCAGGTGGACTTATAAAAATGATTTAGAAAAATAAGACTCAATAATTTTTTGGAAGGAAAAAATAAGCAGATATTGGGTTTGATTTTCACCTGAATATGGAGGAGGAAGAGGGAATGGGAGAAGGGATAAACAAGGTTATTAGTGGTAGTCAAGATAACAGTTTTCAAGAAATTATTAATATGCTAATTAATCATTAGAACTCACCACAGCCTGAGAACCCAGTAAGAATGAATGAACTAGAATTAACCAGTGACCCCACTGTTAATATTGTGACTACCACAGAAAACAAGGAAAACCTTAATATGTTAAGGTTTAATACAGGAAAATATTGGTGAAATGGATGAGGATGTTTATGATGTGAGAGTCAGTGATATTAAAGGAAGAAATGCTTTCAAACCACAATCATATTTCTGTCCAAATACTTTGAATCGGTTTATTAAGACATATGAGAATATTGTTGTCAGAGAAGTTGAATCATTGCTCTCCAGATTGCCCCTATTTTCATGTAACAACCTAAGCGCAAAGAAAAGGAAAGCCTTGGGTGAATTGCGTAATGAGAATTACTTGTTATTTCTTTCTCTCCATGCAGTTATTTAGCCACTGAGAGGCAATTTTGAAAAAACAATTGTAGAAATGAAAGGAAAATCATAACTCCTACTGTACAAGTTCCCTGGGTTTGAGTCC
This sequence comes from Neoceratodus forsteri, assembly GCA_016271365.2. NCBI lineage: Eukaryota > Metazoa > Chordata > Ceratodontiformes > Ceratodontidae > Neoceratodus > Neoceratodus forsteri. The sequence goes on from CM057458.1 coordinate 897,996,329, forward strand.
TGGTAAGAGTCAAGTCAAGTCAAGTCAAGTTTACTGTTCTTGTTTAAATTAGAAAAATTTCTGGACATTACAATTTTTAAATTTAAAAATACAAAATGTAAAATAAATTAAAAATATGATCAAACAGACTCATTATCTCATTAGAATAACTCTCATATGAAAGTATGCTGGTTAAAATTCTTCAGATTGTATAAAAAACAATTCATTTATCTCTGAGCCACTTTCAGAATGCTTTTTTCTTAGCACTTATTACAGACATTATAAAATTCCCTACCAGTACTGCATCTTGAACAGTCATTGGGTGCATCAATATGAATATCATGGTAAGAGTCACACTTTTCCTTTCATTTCTACAATTGGGTTTTTGTGTAATGAAAGTAACTTAGGCCCTGTCCACACTACCCCTCCGTAATGTTACAGAGTGCCCAAACCATTACTGCAATGGTTTGCGTTTACACCTGTAACATTACAGAAGGCATTTCTGTAACCGTTGTTGAAACCACATACGAAAGTGGTTTCAACAACGGTTATGATACTGGTTATGCCTCAGTAACGTTACCGGGCGTAGTGTGGACATGTGGCACCGGTCCCCTAGCGCAGCACAAGCTGCATTGTAGGATCGGGTGCCACGGTAACGGTCGACCAGCTCCCAAAGTGTGGACCGGCAGTGCCTTTCCCGTAAAGGACACCTTGGCAGTGTGGACACACTGCACCACTCCCCAGTTGTAATGGTTTCTATCTGTTATGGGGTCTGAGTGGTGCAGTGTGGAAGGGGTCTTAGATATAAAATCACCAGACAAGAGTGACAACATTGTAGTGATGAACTCAGTTGATTATAAAGAATGTGTATTAACCTTACTCAACAATGAAAGAAACTATCAAGAACTGTGAAGGGACCCAATAGACATTTATCGAAAAGAGCTCTTAGAGATTTTGGAATGGGAAAGAAATACTGGTTTTATAACCAGTGGGGAATTTAAATATATGTGACCAAACAATCCAATAGTTCACATTTTATATGCTCTTCCAAAGGTACATAAGAGTCTTGAAAAATCACCCAGGAAGACCAATAGTTTTGGGCATAGGGTCTATCTCAGATAATGTTAATAAATTCTCGGATTTCTTTTAAAAAAAAATTGTTTTCCTAGCATTGACTCCTATCTTAGAGACAGCATGGATATTTCAAACAAAGTCTAGGATCTAAAATGGGGCCCATACTGTGCATGGCTCAGCAAAGATCTTGAATCTTTGTATACAAATATACCACACAGTCTGGGCATTGAAGCATGCAAAACATATCTGGAGAATCTAAATGAATGAGCTATTCATATTCAATTTATTTTAAAAAGCCCTTGTTTGTTTTGACCCACAACTATTTTGAATTTTCAGGTAACTTTTACCTTCAGTCACAGGACACGGCTATGGGTGTCATTGTGGCACCAAGTTATGCCAGTATTTTTCTTGGTTTGAGGGAAAACAAACAATCTTGAATGAGGCTGCCAACCCTTGCTACAAAAATATAAGGAGTTGGCATCACTTTATAGGTGACATTATTTGTGTGTGGGAGGGAAGTAAAATAAATCACATAGTTCATGACATGGGCAAATGACAATGAAATTAATTTAACACTGACACAAAGCTGACAAACAAAAAATAGAGTTCTTGGCTTTGACGTTATTCATAGATATGCAAAACAGAGTACAGGCAATGAATCATAGAAAACCAACTGCAACTAATAGCCTTTTTAAGAGCAAACAGCTCACATCCCAGACATCTAGTAAAATCCATCCCATATAGTCAATATTTACTCATATGGCAAAATTGCTCTAGGGAACCTGCTATGGGCAGACTAGGTGGGCTGTATGATCCTTATCTGCCATCTGATTCTATGAGTTTGAAACACAGTCTAGCTCATTTATTCCCACATATGCCATATGGTGTCAGAACCATCCATTACTGGAATGGACCCAAAATGGCCAATGGGAGCAAATGAGCTAGAGAACTGTACAGATGATTCACAAACAGGGGGTATGAGAAATCATTACTGGACATGGCTTTAGAAAAAGCCAGAAATTTCGAATAAAAAATTCCCTGTTAGACCCCAAAACAAGAAATACTGATGAGAATCTACCAGTTTGCTTCATTACCAAGTACAATAGAGCATCAGGAGCTATAGGGAACATCATTAAAGAATACTGGCCAACACTACTAAGTGACAACATAATGGCCAAAGAACTGACTGATAAGATGGGTTAGTTCATAGCCATTTTGTAGAATTGAAAATAGAAATGTCCTGTAGACAATGACTTCTCCCACCCCCTAAAGGATTGTATACATGTTGCAAATGTAATGCTTGTGAATTTTGCCATCTAAGTAACACATTCCAGTTGGAGGTTTATGAAAATACAGTGAAAATCAGGAGATTCGTAAATTGTAGTAGCTCTTAGGTAGTCTATGGGATTTGTTGTCCCTGTAAATTGTTATATATTGGACACACAGTCAGACCCATTAGACAGCACATTCAAGAGCACATATGAAACATTGGTGCATGTTTATTTAGCAGACCATTAGGAAGACACTATTTAGAGAAACACAACTGTAAACCATATGGGACCCAATTCATGGTGTTGGAATTTATTCCAAGAACACTTGAGGAGGAGGGGGAGACAATACAAACTAACTTCTACAACAGGAAAGCTACTGGATTTTCCACCTAGGAAGCCTACAACCCTGGGGTCTGAATGCTGAGTGGGATTTAAAACCCTTTTTAAAGAAGCAAAAATTAAATCTTATTATCTGGTAAATAAGAGCTTACATAGTAAATGTGATATGATCCTTCTACTATAAGGCAACTAACTGTAATTTTTTTCCCCTTCTCTTTCTTTTTCTATCTCTTGCAGAATCAGTTGACAAAGAAATGGTGATTTTAGACATTGTGGATCCCTTTAAATAAAGAGTACGGTAGAAGACTTGGTTTGCTGCCACGGCACTTAGCTTCACCTGAGCTCTTTCCTTCCAAGACTGCTTGAAAGGCAGAGTAAAGAACCTTACCAGAGCAAGGGAAAAGGATTAAGACTTATTTTGGCTAAGCAGATTTACTGTGTGGTGTTGTTTTTATTTTTTACTCACAGGGATTGCCACTGTTTGTTGCTAACATTTTATTGCTTTATTTTTCTCTGATTCAAATTATTGCTGCTGGTATACCTTCTTCTGCATTATTACAAGGTGTGCCTACAGGTGTATGCTAACAGATTACTGCTGTAATCTTCTGATTCAAATTGTCTTTTGCAAGGCATATCTTCTGTTACTGCTTTATTTTTCTCTGGAGCAAAGTGTTTCTTACAGGTTATATTTTCTCTGAAATTATTACAGGTGGAGCTTACATTTTTGGACGTTTTTTCATTGGGCTGAGCAAAATTACTGTTTGACACTGTTTTATTTTATTCTTGTTTTTTTTTGTTGAAAAGGTTTGTTGTCTCACAGGTTTTTCAGTCTCCTTCTCACATTGAAGGAGCTAATTGCTTTCCTCCCACAGTTCTTCCAAAGGATTAGGTGTGTATGTGAGGGGTGGAGCTGGCAAACTGTCAGTAATTTCCAACAGAAAGAAGGGTTAAAAGGTCAGGTTAGTTGATATCTTGGAGGTAGAAGACTTGGTTTGCTGGCCAAGGCACCTAGCTTCACCTGAGCTCTTTCTTTCCAAGACTACTTGAAAGGCAGAGTAGAGAAACTTACCAGAGCAAGGGAAAAGTATTAAGACTTCTTTTGGCTAAGCAGATTTACTGTGTGGTGTTGTTTTTATTTTCTACTCACAGGGATTGCTACTGTTTGTTGCTAACATTTCATGGCTTTATTTTTCTCTGTAGCAAAGTGTTTCTTGCAGCGTATATCTTCTCTGAAATTATTACAGGTGGTGCTTTACAGGTTTTACAGTTTTATCTAACATTAGGATAAGCTTTCAGGGTTACTGCATTTGTTGTTGACTGATTGTTTCTGCTCTTACCTCCTTGTTGTTTCGTCTGTGGTTCTTCTTTTTCAGCAGGGGGAAGGGCCCAACCACCCACCCCCATCCCCAACCACCCCACACTACACTCCTTTTATAGAGTACCACAGTTGTGACATTTCCTGTGGCAGAGCAGGAAGGGGTGGATCAGTGGGCCATCCACAAGGTGATCTCAGTTACAGGGGCACTAGTAATTTAACTTGTTATAACAAGTTAAACAAAAACAAAACACAATCAAACCATTACTTGCATTTTTTTTCCTTCTAATTACTCTGACTAGGTTATAAACCCAGCAACTTATCTGGAATGGATATCATTAACTGCAGGTACTGTGGAACAATTTTCAGAAGGACAGTCTTACAGGATTTAGGACACTGTCCTACATGCTGGGCCATTGGAGATCTTAAGGGCTCAGCTCCGGGCAGCATGGGCAGAGATTGCACACCTCAAATTTCATATTCAAGAGGAAATACATTATAATAACCACCTGCCATTTCCCCATCATTAAACAGAAAAACCTTGATCGCAGAGGGTAATTGGACCAGGAGGTTGGCAGGTGGTTAGGAAGGGCAAACCGGGTGCCCCATCACTCTCTGCTCTCCAACATATTACCTCCAAAAAACATATAAACACTACAAACAGGTATCTGCCTCTATCTCTGAAGTCAAACAAAAAGGCAGAAGATACTGCAGAGCAGGACACTGTGGCACAGGAGCTAGCACAACAAAACTCACCCAAATCAGGAACCAAAACAAAAAAAGCAAAAAGGGAATCCAAAAAACTTCTGATCATAGGAGACTCCATGATTCAGAGAGTTGATACCATCTCCAGCCAGGGTAATGGTCAGATGTATCCCAGGTACATCAGCATGGAGAGACACTGACCGCATTGCTAAAATTGTTCACAAAGCAGGAGAAAACATTGATGTCCTAATACACATAGGGACTAATCTAGCCAACCCGGTCAGTTGTGGAGACCAAGGAACACCTGACCAGGCTGGGTGACAAACTATCATCCATTTCATCTGGCATCTCCTTCTCTGAGATCCTGCCAATCTGGGAGAGGGGCAGATGGACAGAAGGTCAGAGAAGGGAGATAGGGAGCCAAACACGTGGCTCAAGGGCTGGTGCCAGGAAAAGGACACAGATTTGTAGGGAACTGACAACAGTTCTGGGGCGAAAGTTCTTTAAATTTGATGGACTGCATCTGATTAAGGAGGGAGTCAGTGCATTGGGGCAGAAGTTTGACGTCTTTGCAGAATATTTAAACTAGCAAATTGGGAGAGGGGTGCAGCACCCCATACGTCGAATGGGAAGAACATCCCTCCCCCCTCAGCTAGTGGTCAAACAGGGATTCAGCATGTTTCCAGTTCATTTGCATCACCAGGTAAGAAAAAAGGTATGTCTCCCCATACAACGCACAGGGGTAATGCCAAACCTCACCCAACAACTAACACACCGAAATCTGGCCAATGGAAAATCATGTACACAAATGCTCACAGCCTGGGAAATAAGATCCCAGACCTGCAGGCAATAATGTCAGAGGCTAAACTGGACATAGTAGCAATTAGTGAGATGTGGTTTACCAGGAACCACACTTGGGAGACTTCAGTACCTAGCTATGTATTGTTCAGAAGAGACCGAGGTGCAAAAAGGGGGGGAGGAGTGGCCCTCTATGTCAATGAAAATATCAAAGCTACAGAAATTCAGAATACACATAAGGAGCCAGAAGAACTGTGGGTCACCCTGGAAACAAGAAATGGGACAGCCATAAGAACTGGGGTTGTCTACAGGCCCCAGACCAGGGGAGGACATAGACAAATTACTGTTAGAAGATATACAAAACATGACAGCTAAAGGGAGGTTCTGATAATGGGAGACTTCAACATGCCGGATACAGATTGGTCAATACCAGCAGGAACATCTGCCAGAACTAGACTCATAGTGGATTCCCTGCAGGGAGGGCCTCAAACAACTGGTACAACACCCACAAGAGACAGGGCTATCTTAGATCTAGTACTGACTAACAGGAAGGGATAACAGATCTCCAGATAGAAGGTCACCTGGGGCCAGTAACCATCACATGGTATGGTTCAATTTGGCTACTACATCTAAATCATCCCATTCCAAGGCAAAATATATGGGACTTCAGAGGAGCTGACTTTGATAAGATGGCCAACAGAGTTAAGCTAGCCTGGCAAAAGAAAACACAGGTGAGGGGTACAGGCAAAGTGGGCAAGCATTAAGATGCAATACTTGAAGCAACATCCCATTGTGTTAGACAGAAAAGGAAGTGCAAAAGAAGAAGGAAACCAGTTTGGTTCTCAAATACAGTAGCAGAAAAGGTCACAGCCAAAAGGCTGGCCTTCAGGAAATATAAGGGAACACAGCGGGATGAAGATAGGAGGCATACCAAACTGCCCTAAGGGAAGCAGGTAAGGCAGTAAGGCAGGCAAAGTCCCAAACTGAGGAAACACTAGCATGAACAGTAAAAGAAGGTGACAAGACATTCTATAGATACATTAGTGAAAGGAGAAGTCCAGAGAGGTATTGCTAAGCTTAATGGAGAAAAGGAGCATGTGAGGAGGAGGAGGACCATGTAAAGCATCTATCCTAAATAGATACTTTTGCTCAGTATTTACTGAAGAGAAGGTAGGGCAGGGCCCACAGCTCAGCACCATGGACACAGGGGGGAGGGAGGTGAGCACTACTCCTTTCACAAAAGAAAGGGGCCTACAAGAGCTTGCTAAGCTCAGGGTGAACAAGGCAATGGGACCTGATGGCATACATCCCAGGGTACATAAGAAGCTAAAGGTGGAACTAGCAGAGCCATTAGCAGAACTGTTTAGTGAGTCTCTGAGCACAGGAGAGGTCCCAGAAGACTGGAGAAGGGCTCATGTGATCCCGCTCCACAACAGTGGTAGCAGGGAGGAGGCAGGGAACTACAGACCAGTCAGTCTTACCTCAGTAGTTGGCAAGATTATGGAGGCAGTCCTTAAGGAAAGGATAGTGCAACACCTGGAATCCATAGGGCACAGGATCCAAGACAGCATGGGTTTACAAAGGAAGTTCCTGTCAAACTAATCTCATAGATTTCTTTGACTGGGTAACCAGAGTGGTGGACCAAGGGGGGGCAGTTGATGTTGCCTACCTTGACTTCAGCAAAGCTTTTGACACTGCTCCACATAGAAGATTGATAAATAAGCTGGGTAGGCTTGGGGTGGGTCAGAAGTTGGTCAACTGGGTGGAAAACTGGTTGACGGGCAGAAAACAGAGAGTGGTGATTAATGGTATACAGTCAGAAGAGATGCAAGTCACAAGTGGGGTACCTCAGGGATCAGTCCTGGGGCCAGTCATCATCAACATCTTCATTAGTGACCTTGCAGATGGACTAGAGGGTAAGGCTTGTCTGTTTGCAGATGACACCAAGATCTGCAACAGAGTAGATGATCCAGATGGTGGGCAGAATGAGAAGAGATCTGGATAAACTAGCAAAATGGTCAGAAGAGTGGCAACTGGGATTTAATGCAAAAGGGTCAAGATCATGCACATGGGAAGAGAAACCCTGAAGCCACCTAGGCTGGGAGGAGTTGCTAGCAGTCAAAAGGAAGAAAGAGACTTGGGCATCATAATCACTGATGACCTGAAATCATCCAAGCAGACCTCTAAAACAGTAGGTAAGGCTAGGGGTGTTAGGGTGTATTAGTAGGGGTGTCACAAGTCGTAAGAGAGTAATAATCCCTCTTTACAAGACACTAGTTAGGCCCCATCTGGAGTACTGCATTGCAGTTGGAGGCCACACCTTCCAAGGACATTAATCAAATTGAGGCAGTCCAGAGAAGGGCAACTGAAATGGTGCAGGAACTGCATTGAAGACATATGAGGACAGATTAACAGAGCTCAATATGTATACCCTTGAGCAAAGGAGGAGAGAGGTGATATGATCGAGGCATTCAAACACCTTAAGGGCATTAACAAGGTGAAAGAGTCTAACATGTTTAAATACAAGAAAAATAGCAGGACAAGAGGACACAGCATGAGATTAGAGGGGGGCCGATTAAGGGGGAATGTGAGGAAATTCTTTTTCACAGAAAGGGTGGTGGATGCATGGAATGGGCTACCTCAAGAAGTGGTGGCTATAAATACAGTGCAGGGTTTCAAACAGGCATGGGATAGGCATAAGGGAGCAATGCAAGTGAGTATGAATAGTTAGGCCACTGACAGAGCAAAGGCCGATGGCACATTTATAAGGTAGAAAAAGAAATGGGCAGACTGGATGGGCCTTGCGGTCCTTATCTGCCATCAACTTCTATGTTTCTATGTTTCTATGTTACCAGGAAGACAATAGGTGCTCACATCTCAATTAGTACCGAACTAAATTCTGCAATTATGTTCCTTTAACAGTTCCACATCATCAGAGTGATGATTTGTGAGCGACTACAATAACAGTGAGTGCACATCACTGACTACAACAATGGTGATGTGTACTATGCTGAAACCAACAACAGCGACAGGAAACAGCAGGCTACCAGAAGACAACATTGAAATTATTTGTATGTGTGTGTGTGGGAGGCAGCCCCCGCACACCCTGTTATAAAATAATCAACTCTGGGGGGGGGGGGCCTGACACAGGGGTACAGGAGAATAGTTGGAAGGGGGCCATTTCTGGGAGCTCAAGAAATGCAATCCATAAATAAACATTGAAGTACAGCAACAGAATTCAAAACATTGTATTGCTCTCCACCAGGCTTCAAACCAGGGCCTGCTGCACCACAAACATCCACTGACTCCACTACACCACATGGCCAGCTTGGCAGTGCCTGGCCAAATGCCCTCCCATATCCTGCCACAAAATAACTCCATAGCAGAGTTGCTGCATGCATCCACTAACTGCATTCATCCTTTCCTAGCTTTCTCCTGAAAACGGAGCTGTTACTGCCTCTTCCTATACTATACTAGTCGTTCTTCTCATAGGCATTCAAATTGAGTTGCACATATTGAGTCACTCAATTTGAGTCACCCATAACACTAGATACCCTTTAACAATGACTTTAACTCAAATAGATTTACTAAAAATAAATTAGTAAATAATAAATAACTGCTATTATGTTGATTTTTGTTAGTCACTGAATATTTTTGATAAATTTGTAAAAATGTGATTCCATTTTGTTTCTTTTTGATACATATACAGTATATAAATTTATTTTGAATAGGTCTATATAATTTTAAGAAATATATTTGATGAACGAATCTACAAGTTCATTAAAAATGTAGTTATTTTGTTTGAATCCCACCACCTGCCACTTAAAAATCAAATGTAACTAAATAAAATATCACTAGGTGGCAGTGGAGAATCACTAGTGCTGCCATGTTCAAACTTGTGTCAGAATTAACTACAATAAATCTGAAGGAGATTTTTCAAACTTGAATGTGACTCCAGTCTTGATTTACTTGCACAGGTACCAGTGAGTGCTAAATGTACTTAATTTCATCACATGATGTTTGGGTGTTAGCAGCCTCCTGTTCAGCACCGAGACTTCTCCATTGAGCACACCTGTCCTTAATCTACATTTGGTAAGCTAGCAGGTTAAACTAATTGGAAGATTTAGATGAAATGAAACATTTATAAAATTAGTGATGCCCTGTATTATATTTGTAATAAATGCTTTAATATATGTTTTTGAACTGCAGGATCACTACTCTTGAAAAAGCTGGCAGAGGTGGCTAGCAAAAAAGTTTGGACTAATGAATGGTGGCCAAGCTTGAAGTCTCATGAAATAAATTATGTGGATGAACTTTATAAGAGTGTTTGTATTCACTGCTTGACTGAGTGTTCCACTTGTTTACAGTTGAAATTCATCCCCCTTAAAATGCAAGTAATGCACCAAGAGAATAAGAACCCCATGACAGCATACTGGACGGGTAGGGTGATACTTAACACTATGGCTGAAGAACATGACCTGGGAGTTATAATCAGTGACACCCTTAAACAGCCGAGCCAGTGTAACAAAGGCTGTGGTAATACAAGTAGGATGCTGGGATGCATAGGGATAGGTATTGTTGAATGAGGAAAGAGGAAATAATATCCCTTTATTGAACTTTAGTGAGTCTACACCTGAAGTATTGCACCCATTTCTGGAGCCCTTACCTCAGGAAGGGTAGGGACAGGCTGGAGATTTTGCAGTGTAAGTAACAAAATGATTTAGGACCAACAGGGCAGGTCTAATATGAAGTGCCTCAATGCACTGAATTTGTACTCGCTGGACATCAGAAGGGAGAGGGTAGATATGATTCAGATCTTCAAGTTCCTAAAAGGAATAAACAAGGTGAACAGTGAGGAATTACTGAGTTTGAATGCTAGTTTGAGGTCACGAGTGCATGCGCAGAAACTGATAGGAGGGAGGTTCAGGAGGGATATGAGAAAGTATTATATTATAGAAAGGGTGGTGGAGCACTGTGTTGCATTGGATTTATGACACACTATGGAAACTTTAATACTGTAGGTTACTTTTATCAAGAGTTTTTCTTCTTTCTGAGACTCCACCCCACTTTGTGAATCTCAGGTATTTTTATTTTGTGTTCCTGTCTGGATACTTTCCAATTACCACTTCAAGACTTCAATTCAGCCTCTTTTAAAAATATCTTAGCACTCCCTGATAATCATCCCCTTACAACTATTGACCTGCTCCCATTCATTGCCCGCTCACCCTTCCTGTTAAATTCTTCTCACCTATCCTGTCTTAATTACTGTACTTTGAAACAGTGCATCACATGGTATATATAGACCTTACACTCTGTTTATCTCAGGTCTTTATTGTTCTGCATTCCTGAATGTCTTTCCAATTACCACTTCAAGGCATCCATTCTGCCTCTCTTATGAATATCTTAGCACTTCCTGCTAAACACCCCTCACAGCCATTGCCCACCCATGTTTCCAGTTAAGTTCTTCTTGGCTACATTACCATAATAATTTATTTAAACAGTGCATCACAGTGTATGTAAATGCTGCTGATTTTCTCAGTTTGCTGTTCACCTGAAGAAGGGACCTGTGAGGCCCCGAAAGCTTGTGCACTGCACCATCTTTGTACAAGATACATATTGGTCCAATAATCCAGCGACTGCTGTTAGCTGCCCCTGAACTAGAGCATGTGGAAGAGCACACAGAATCTGACCAAGAGCCAGATATTGTAATGGTAACAGCTTGTCCTGAGGAACAACATTCACAAGTCAAACAGTAGGAAAGTGCACCTTAAATTGTCCTGGACTTGGAAGAAGTACCATTGTGAATTTCCGAAAAGACCCCTTTTGAAGCTCAGTTACAAGACTGCTGGAGCCCCCACTGACCTGCCCCTTATGTAGTGTATTGAAAAATCTGTATCACACCACAATCCATACCCTGTATTGTATTCAATAGTTCCAGGTTATAATGTGGGGATACAGAGTACTGGAAATGCTGGTCAAAAATGAACCAATTATCAATAGAAATGTCTGTAAACCTGCTATTAATTCTGAACTTATTTGTGTTGTTATGTTACTATGAACCCAGTGACTTGCCTAGCTAGTAAACATCTGCCTAGGTAGAACTGTTAGTTGTTTTTGTTGCCTGTTTTGTGTCTTTCAGATAAGCACTAGATGAAACTCATGGAACTGCTGGGACAATAATTTGTGACCCGGAGGTGAGTGTAATCCCCTCCTCGGGAGGGGGCTTACCTGGACTGTGGCTGCCACCCTCCAAAAGTCCCACCCTACTACCAGATGTCTCTTGCTTAACCACATGTGTGGCATGGATAGAGAGAGAGAGAGAGAGAGAGAGAGAGAGATAGCTGGGTAGCATCCCAGATCTTCAGCTCTTCCTGCACCCTTTGCTTTGTGGCTATGGCCACATTCCTTCAGCCCTGTCTTGCAGAAGGGTATGAGAGCAAACCAGCACTAGATGCCACTTCTCTTTTTGGGAACTCAATGCACCATGAGCACCTCCACAAGCTACTGCCTATAAGTGGGTGTGCATATTGCATGGGGCCCCTCTCAATGCTCCTGTCTTCCCTTCCCTTGTTAGCAACATGTTCTGCCATACAACAACCTCACTGATGCAACTGAACCTCAGCTCTGAAGGGACTGCAACTGTAGGGCCAGCACACTTATTGGGGTAAACAATCAAGCAAAATAATGATTTGAAGCACAGGGCTCATACAAGAACATTAGGGCAGCCATCTTCAAGACCCATAAACTCAGCAGCCAACCAATCAAAGGGCTAGAAAGCCCAGCAAGCAACACAAGGGATTGTATGAAGATGATGGAATCAAAGACTCTCCCAAGGGAACTGGTGGGCTAAAAGGGCGAATTATAGTGCAGGAAGAGCAGAAAGATTGAAGGACAGCTCTGCCTGTCCAATGGGACAATGAATTAGAGAATGAAGGCTCTCAAGGAGCTTGTAGCAGTCTGAGAAAGATACCAAGGTGTTCACACTTGTGGCTGAGAAGACTAAGTGGGAGGCCTAGCCAGGCTGGCATTTCTGTGAGCCCTCAACAGCGTTCATCCTGCAAACTCACGGTGTAACTTATCCTGGGTTACACTGTTCAGAGATTGTGCTAGAGAAAGGAATCTGTTAGTAACAGCTATGAAGTTGTGCCAGATGAGCACCTGCTGGAAGAAACATCCGAGAGTTGATCATATGGTGCATTGCTGTATAACAAAACTGCTAAGCTGTACAGAGCAGGGACCGTCACCTACATTCTACCCGGGTTGCTTCAGAGCCAGGCAAGGGGCCTGCTTGCCTTTTTCTAGGGGGTGGGATGGGGAAAGGGAACCACAGGGCAGGTGTCCTGACTATGTAGGTACACTCAATGTGGAGGGTAGTCAGACAGTGGGGATCACTTCTGGGTATGGGCTCATTGGTAACTGGGAAGTCACCATGTAGTGCTCCTATCACTGAGAGGTGTGAGCAAGAAGGGCTGTGCCACTGTAGTACATCTGATGGAATCTGAAGTGCTTTATCTCCAGGCCACTGGGCTCTGCTCCTGACTGCTGATTACCCTGTTACTGTGTGCTGTCTCCAGCCTCAATTAACCTGCTGCATCAGTGGCTCGTGAGTGCTGACATTTCTGGCAGGGGTCTTTTGTACTTTTATAGTTTTGGATTATGGTTACTGCATTTCGATTACATGTTGCTTTTCAAGCATTTCCCTTTCAATTTCAAGTTCATTAGATTGTGCTAGCACACTATCGCCTGTTGCTGGGTTAAACTGCATACTTCCTAATTTTCATCATGTGAACCACTCAAAGAACCTAGGCAACATAGCTACCAGGCTTGCACCAGGACATGAGCGTAATTTCTTGGTACCGAGAATCATCGATTATTGTGTTATACTTGAAACTAAACTAATTGTACTATTGGTACCAGAAGAAGAGTTATTGCACAATGTTTAGAATATTTCCTCTTTTTGGAACCTTGATCGTGGTGGTGCTTCATAGACTGCGGGGGCTCTGAGAGGGTGGTAGTGATCCACAGGACAGAACCTCCCAGAAGGTATTACTATAGAATGGGAGTGTTCAAGTTAACTTGCAATTGTTTAACCCCCTCTTTTCCTCCAGTTCTCCGGCCTGGGTTCTTAAATAAAAGCACTGTTAATTACTTGAATTTAACTTCTGTGTGTGCACCCATTTTGCATGACCTGATTGAAGTGCTTATTGGTGAAGGTAACAACTGTCTTATTGGCACCCAGGGGGTGGCCCAGTGTAGTGTAAGAAGGTGGGTAGGTAGTGCATCCCAGAGTGTGTTGCTGCACACAATGTCTGGACCACTTATTATCTCTGGGTGGAGGCACAGCACTATTTCTTATTTGTTCTGGACAAACCCCTTCTACTGCAGGAGGAAGAATGAACCCAACCCTGCCAGCCAGATGGGCCTATGCAGTCACCAGATAGGGGTGTAAACCCAGACATAGCATCCCAGGGGTCACACTTCTGCTGCATGCTTTACACAGGAATGGATTTTTGACACTCACAGTAGGTGGTTAAAGAAAATACACTAATGGATGCTGAGACAGAAAATCATGCTTCAGCTAGTGTCATAGCAAGATATTGGCTTTCACCTTTTCTTTTCTTGTGGGCAGAGTGGCAATGGACTGCTATAGTGACCATAAGTTTAGACAATGCTGTTTTAGTGCTGCAGTTATGAAGTTCATGATGAGGCTGTTTAAAGAGTGAGGAAGCACTGTGTTCTGTAGCATGGACTATGGCAGTGTAATTGTCTAGTCACAAAACTAGGAATCATGAAATGGATAAAAAGAATTAATACAGCTGACTGGGTTAGAGCACATGTTACCTGTGATTATATTGAATTATAAAATCATGAATAGAAAGCAATCCATCAGTCAAAGTCTGTTTACATTTAATTACAGATAATATAAATGCAACTTATTTTAAAAAGAAAAAGATTTCAACAGAAAAACTGAGTCATAGTCTTATGGTTTAGGATTTCAAAGTGTATTTTGACATGTATCAAAAACTGGATAGATTCTGTGACCTAACCAAAAGATAGAACAAACATGAAGAGCCGTCATGCTGAGATAAATGAAACATCAATTACAAACCAAGAGCTCAGTAAAAATGAAATGAAAACATAACATCACACAAAATGGTCCACCAATGTGTTCCCTGACTGGAATACAGAAAAAATAGACAATGAGTTTCAGACCATCAGTTCAGAAAACCACAACCAAGTCTTGAGAATTTGTTATGATGATATTCATAATGTAAGAGGCAAGGAGTATGACAAGCTACATGATTCTGAGAGCAGGTATCGATAATTTTGTTTTTTTAATGGACTGCCACTCAAATGACCATAAAACCTATTGTAATGACTGATTGAGCTTTCAGCACAAGTAATAGTGAATTCATTGTGCTCATGTGTTCATAGGAACCACCTCACAATTAAAAAGAAACTGAAAAGATGTTCCCCAAAACTACCATTCAATTTCAGTCATTAACCTTAAATTGTGGTACTTCATCAATCAGCAGCACTTTCCACAAAAACTGCACTGGCTCCCCTACATAATGTCAAGCTGGATGTCTAGTTTCACTTTGCCTGGTGTGGAAATGAGGGTCTCTGAAAAGTGAGGCTGAATGCTTTCACAGTTTCCACAAATAAGCATGACAATGAATGTGCATCACTTTTGTTTTTGGCCCCAGCCCCCAACTCCCATTTGGGAGCTCAGACCTTGCCCTGCATACCACGCCACCATGCCCAGGCTTATCCCCCAAGGTGGGACCACTGTGCGGGCATCCCCTCAACAGACACATGGAAATGAGCCCTAGCTTACCCCCCAGGATGGGGCCATGGGAGCGGGCCCCTGTAACGAACAAACAGGGAAGTGAAGATGGCAGCAGAGCAGGGCATCATGCTGTTGTTACCCTAGAGGCAGGACATGCAATGACATCCAATGTCTGTCCCTCCTCTGACGTAACCTGGCACTGGTCATTGTGGCTCCACTGGCCTCCACCAGGGGCAGCTGACACACTGAACAATCACCCCTTCCCCCCTGAGAAGGAGAGTCACCCCTCTGGTGGTCAATCCTGCTCCTCCCAGCCAACCCTCTGACTGCTGGGTTCATTCCCGAACCTGTTTATTTAGGCATTGCATGTGGACGCCTTGCCACTGCGCCTGTGGGCCAGCCCAAATTTGTATCACTTTCATTTGATGAAAATATGAAAAACCACAATGGCTGCATTAAAAGAAATAAAGAAGTTCACAGTGATTTTACGTATTGTTGGAAAATGGGCTTTTTATTTCCTGGCATCTGATTGGCTGGTACTCTTGCCAGGGGATACCTTAACTTACAATAGATGCCCAGGAAATAAAAAGCACCAGCCCAAGAACTCCTTCACCCACTCAGGTATCCTTGTGCCCATCCTGCTTCCTTACTGGCCCAAAGCACCTGATTGGCATGGAATTTGAAATGGCAGCAATTTTCTTTAGCTCAGTTAGTGAATAAGACACCCCCCACAACCACCACCATGCACAACAGTAGTCACCTCAATCACCTAATTTAAGAGAAGGCAGTCAAAAAATTATTTGTATAAAAATAAATCAGTTGTGGTGCATACCTTACACTGCATCACATTGATCACCAGTGCCTCTTCTGATGCCCCTTGCTCTGAAGATCAGCTCATATAAGATTCTCTGCTGACAGAATCCCAAACATGGTAGGTCATTTCAGTGGTACTCTCCCACAAGTACCCCATTCACCCCAGCTCTTTTTAAGTGATAGGCAAAAAAAAAAATTTAAACATTTTTTTCCAAACTCCTACCCATGTTTTGCAGTCACCATGGGTGTATGGATCCATTTGCCAGTGTTGCCACTGGAGCAGTTGATCTAGCTGTAATACCAGAAATTGTTGTTTAATGTTTATCGCAGCAGATCTCTAAAGCTGTGGGTGCCTGTGTTGGTGTTGCTACTAGAAGAGCTGATCTGGGCAGAACACCTGAAACTGCTATTTGATGTTCAGTGTGGCACATCTCAATACCTGCGGGTGCCTGTGTTAGTAGAGTGGTCTTGCCAGTATGTAAGTCTGAATTAGCCATACCCAGCTGGATCTCAATGCAATCAGTGCCCTCTACTGGCAATTATAACAAAGAGCAGTTCAAGAAGTAGAGGGACTACTTTACCAAAAAGGGCTAAAAATTCAATTGTAATACTTCTTTATAGATTACTTTAGTTTTTTTTGTAATCCTATAAAAATGACACATGTAGCCCATGTAGCCCATTTTCTAAGTGCAATAATACCTTCCAGAATGGGTGGTATGGGCAAAACAGGACCTTCCAGGGGCTATAATGTCCTCCACCTGTGTCTTCGGGAATCATTATGCCCCTGGGTCATCCGGTATTGCCTAGTATCACCCATCCTGTAGGGTATTATTGCTTGCTTAACCCATAAGCCCACTGTGTGACATCAAATCCTTAAAAAAAATAAACAAAGAATCTGCTGCCCAGTGCTTCGCATTTTACTGCTACCCTGAGTCTCTCAAGACTAAATAAAAAAAAAACCCTGCTTGGTGCAGAAGATAATCTGCAGGCAGAAATTATCTAGCATAGTTCATGCCTAAAATTTGCAAAGAATACAATCTTCCTGTAATTTGCACTAACAACAGTATATGTAGCACAGCTGTGCAAATCTTGTTAAATGTGAGTTTAGACACAAAAAAAGTAATAAATTTCACCTTTCACAAGTCTGAAAATTCCATAAGCAGCTTTTGGCAGTCATCCTTTCATGAACGCAATCAATTAATTTTTATTTTACAGCAATAAAACACATTTCTAGGACAAACCAGAACAAACAAAAAGAAATACTGATAACTAGTAACACAGTGCTTCCCAACACTCTCTGTGAAAATGGAATGTACAAAGCCTCCAAACCATGCTGTAAAATGCTACTCCTACAGTGAGCACTTCTGTAGTACCACGGAAACCACAACTGAATGTACAAATCCAATCACAAGCAAAAAAATGTCTAAGCATTCCATTACAACAGAAATTAGAAGCACCAGAAATAAAACTGCAGGCCACAGCTCAAACTGAACAGCAGTCACACAGATCTCAAGCCAAACCACCACATTATTATGATGACATCTTTTTTTCAAGAAACAACCTCGATTGTCAGCACTTCTATAGAAATAGCAGTGAAAACTCCACTGCCCAGCATTAACCTCTAGCTTTCACAAGTTCATCCAAAAATACCCTCTCTCAACATCTTTAACAAACACCTACAGCATCTTTCATTAATAGTATTTTTCTCTTTGTAATTATACAAGTTTTGCTGAAAAGGAAAATTAACCTCTGCAAACTACTTTGCATGTGGTACCTCCTGTTTCACCAAGCACACAGCTACATTGTCCACCACCTGATGAAGATAGTGCCAATGACTATGAAACCCCTGCACTACAAAGAAAATTCAGCCTTCAGAACCTTCAGTTACTTACGTGTTATACATACATACAGTAGAAAGAAACATACATATGTGGGGTAGGGGTACAAGACCAGTGGTCCTTTCAGTTCCTCTATCCCACTAGCTCAATGAGAATTCCCTGTCACCCCATTTTTGATGAATTACTTGTGTAATTTGAGCTGAAGGTTATTACAGTATCAGCTGATACAACCTGCTTTGGCAATCTATTCCAAGTGTTCACCACTCATTCTGGTAAATGGTCCTTTTTGATTTTTCCATCACATATCCCTCCCTTCACTGACATTGACTATCCCTTAATCCTTCATCTCTGTGCATCTTGAAGACCTGCACTTGGTCTGGTGGTGTTATCCCATTTAGATACTTGAATACTGTAATCAAGTCTACCCTGATGCTTCTACATTCCATGTAATACATTTATGGTTCTGCTAGTTGGTAATAATAGCACATGTACTTCAAGCCATCATCAGACTTGGTTACAAGTACATTCTCTATCATTTCAATATTCATCCTTATTATTTACCATTCTTACTGTAAAACAAATTGACTTTTCAACATAAAAAAGCCAAAATGTGTAGTATAGCTCTTTTGTTAAATTTACCTGATTTACTTTCCTTCTTTTGAAAAGCAATACAGTAAATTGCCATTTCCAAAATTATTTATTCAGAACAGCCAATGTATCATATTACTTGGTTCAAACCATACCAGGTCTTTGAAGTTAAGGTGTAGTTAAGATGAAATTGCAACTTTGTCTGCAAATTTGCATAACTTTTCCTGAAAAGGTATCACTTCATCTACCAAAAAACTTTGCAAAAACACTTTAATCTTCATAAATTTGAAAAACTTCACAAGTTCTTTCATAGGGTAAAGTTTGCCAGCCTCACACATCTCTAACGGTATCTGTGTTTTTTCTCAAGAGAAGTGTCCATTTCAAAATCACAATAATACACTCCAGGGTGTGGTATATCATATGATATTGTCACTTCACTTGCAGTTGAAGAGACTCAACTGCACCTTATGCCTCATAATGCACTCAATGCATGATGGCATATCATGTTAGAAAATGGGTTGGGAAATACTTGATGAAGATTAGCTGATGGCATTGTAATGTCATATGTTTATGCACTAGAGCTGTGCAGAATGGTAAAATTCTGAAGCCGTGGAATTTTTATGAAATTTCATAAAATTCTGCAAAATTTAGTGGACTTTTGTTAGAATTTTGCAGAATTTTTAAAACTGAGTCATTTTTTAAAAGTCAGCCACTGTTCAAGCTAGAGCTATGACATTTAGAATATATACTCGTTGGGTCAATAGCCACTAACGTGCAGATGGACAGTTTCAAAATTACAGGTGCTCAAATGTTGCCATTTTATTATTTGTGCAAAATTTCATGAACATTTTTATCTGCATATATCTTATCCATCTATTGGGTCAGAGATCTTAAATTTAGCATGGTTTCTTGATGATAGGCATTCTAACAGTGTTTCAGAGTTCATGACAATATGATGCATCATCTCAAAATGATATGTGCTCAAAAACTGTCATTTTATTTTTTTCAGGGAATTTCAAGAAAAAATTCATCTGCATATAACTCAGACATCTGTGGAGCTAGTTATGTGATAATTAGTATGGATAATCATACTTAGATCATTCTATAAGCATTACAAAAAGGAGACAGTTAAGAGATTTTTAAGTTATAGGGGTTAAAACATTACTATGTAAATATTTGTAAAACTTTGTGAAAACTATAAAAAAATGTCTAGGTTTGTAACTTTTCTGCTCTTGTATAAATAGAGTTAATGTGGATGTTTGTAACTTCTCAGCTCTTGCATGCATAGAGTTAACATTTGACATGGATATCCATAGTCAGTGTATCCTGGTGCCTAACACAACTGGATAAATTGGTTAAGCAGTTTTAATTTTGCAGAAGAAAAAAAAATTATTAGTAACATTTTCTCACATATTTATAATAGCATATACTGTAGATGAAGCATCCAGAATTTTTTTGTGGAATTTAACATTAACAATGCACACTACTTCATTTGATAAGCTGGGCTGAGCTTTTTGCAGCCCTGCTGTTTCTCTCTGGGTGACAATCCCCCCTTCTCTTTTGGTATAGCCAGAGTGACTCAGTAAAGCTACAGATTCCATGGATATCCTCTTTGTTCTTTACTGTGACAAACTCCCTTAACATGTGAGTCAACTACTCATTTTCCTATCATCCTACCCTGTTGGAATAGCCAGAATTCTTTTGCCCTGCTGCCCAAGACATTGTCTTCCCCCAAAACACCTTTTTGAGTACCTCTGAGTCCTAGACTTGCAAGTACACCAGGTTCCCCTGATTATAAATTTACTGGCTATGATCCTTAAATATCTTGCCTTCAGGTTGGAATTGTTGACACACTGTGCTTTCTTGTTCTAGCCTGTGGGACTACCACTGTTGAGCTACCCAGCTCAGCTGTCCATTTCTTGGTGAAACTGTGCATCTAACTCCAGAACCTGGTGACCCCCTGCATTACCTGCCTCTTATACCCCTATCAATTAATTAGAATCCCCCAGATGCCTGAGTGAAATTAGAAAATTCCAGTTTTATGGAATTTTTCATGGAATTCTACAATTTTCACAAAGACTCATGGGGTTTGACTTTAAGCACAGATGTCATTTTGCAATTTCTCACAGCAAGCAATTTATAAAATTGGCACACACAGTCTCATTCTAAGGCCTAAGAACCTGCCAAATTTAATGGTATTGCATTCTCTAGTTTTAAAGTTTCAGGGGTTTATAAAGTTGTAGTTTATATTCTTGCAAAATAAAATTGTTAAATGATGTGAAAGCTTGACTACTTCTAATTCAATCCCATTTAAAACTGCAAATTTGAACTTTTTTCCAAAATGACCATGTGGTGTAATAGTTTAAATGTGTCAACTCTGGTTAAAGTTGAATATGTAGTTTTAAAATTAGAGGTAACTAACTAAAATTTTAATTTTGGCAACATGTTTGGCAGGCTATAACTCAGGCCCATTGAAAGCTAGAAATCTGAAACTAAGTGCACATACATATGTAGTGATAACATATACCTGTCAATTTTTTGTAACATTTCAATGAACACTCACAAAATTATACTAAAATTACAGAAATCCAAATATTGGCAACATATTTGGCTACCTATAACGCAGCTCCCATTAAAATTTGAAACTTATAACATGGTGCATATTTGCATTCTAGGTGCATCTCTAAATCCTGATATTGTGGAGAAATTTGAATAAGAAATGTTTAAATTATATCAAAATAACTGAAAATCAAATTTTGATTACATGTTTTGCCACCCATAACTCTGCCCCCTTTTAAGCTACAACATTTAAATGTGGAACATTCATGAAAGCCATTAGGCACTGTTTACTTTCCAAATTTAGTGTAATTTGGACACGTACTTTTAAAATTATAATGAAATAACTAGAATTTTAAATTTTGCAAAATAATCGGAACAGTCATTCCATGAGCATTCTGCATGTGGAATTTTGTATTCCACACAGCACTATTATGCACCACCACCACCCTGCTAAAAAACATGTCCTGCCACCAACCATACCTTCTTGCTGAGCATGTCACTCTTCTAGTTCAAAATGCAGAATTTTCAAATATCTGCCACACTTTTCCAGGCATTAATAAAAAATGGTGCACCTACACCACCTCATAATAACCAAGACTGCTTGTATTACAACAGTTTTGGATTTCCTCAATTCATTTTAATGCTCTCTCAATTTTTTCTTCTGTTTACTTCCTCTTTATGTTGTCTTGCACAGGCACAAGTAACATCTTGCAGTAGTAGCACATTTCAGAGGTGTGTCAGTGTTGACCAATGCATGGAACACGTTAGTGGCTGCGTCCCTCAGCCCACATATAGCAAACATGCTTGCACTGATGTGAAGAGTGCTAAAACCTTGCAAGAACTCTGTCGCTCCAATGAGGTGCAGATACCTCATTGGAGAGTTGAATGACAAGGCTCCATTACATGCCTTTCCTGATGAAATATTTCAGTAAATATGGCAGCTCCTGCCATCCACCACACATGATCCCCCCAAAGCCGAAATCAGGGGTGGCCAGTCCCGTGATGGCATTTCCTCCCTCCCACACACAGTTTCTTTGCTGATGGAGACCCAATCCTCATTGGCATCATGTTCCCCTCCACACACACACTTTCTTTGCCAACGGGGGCCCAATCCCTGTTGGTATCAGTCCCCCCAACACTTTATTTGCCAATGGGGGCCCAGTCCCTATCTGCATCATGTTCCCCACCCCACACACTTTCTTTGCCAATGGGGGCCCAATCCCCATCAGCATCAGTCCCCCCCCCAAAATTCATGGGGCACACTGGAAGCCCACTCCAGTGTGCCCAACTTTTTTATTTTACCTGTAAATAAAGAAAACTGTCCCTGATGTCTGCTGTGAGAGAGAGAGAGAGAGAGACAATGTCCCTGTAAAAAAGAAAATGGTCCCTCACTCACCCTTTGAGCACCCCACCTCCCCATACCCCCCTCACCCAATACTTACCTCAGGAGGTCCAGCGCTGCAATTTTCTGTGAACCAGGAACACATCTGAACTTTTCAAAAGCTGACCACAAAATGAAGAAAATCACGGTAAACTTTATAATGGCATCAATGGAGGTGGGGGTCAACTTAGGTTGATATCACAGACATTTTTGGAATTTTGGCTCCACATTTTCATCATGGGGTTCTTGAGACCCCACCTCATGAACACGTGCACTGTCATCTCGCTATTCAGTCCCAAAAGGTGATTTTGCTGTCACTGCGCGGAATCACTTTTTGGGACTGATTATTGAAATGACAGTGCCACTGTTCACGAGGTGGGATCCCAAAAAAAGCCCATGTTGCAAATTTTGTGAAAACATTCCAAAAAATGACTGTGTTATGAGTGTGCATTGCGCAGTTTCCACACACACTAGTAACTTCAACAATTTTCAAGATTTTCGCTCCAGATTTTCAACATTGCCATTTTTTTTCACACCTCCTTATGAACAGTACAGCTGTCATTTTTCACATTCTGCCCAACATGTGTTTTAGCACATGTGGAGCACAATGGCACAATCGCTGTGGGAAATCAACTTTCAGGACAGATTAACAAAATCACAGTGCCACTGTTCATGAGCCAAAGTCTCAACATGCCTAAATTGAAATTTGGTTAAAGAAATCCCAAAAAATAATTGTGTTACAGGCGTGCATTGCTCAGTTTCTAGGCATGCTCGTGACTTCACAAATTTTTAATATTTTCACTCCAGATTTTCCATATTGCCATTACACCTCTTCATGAACAGTACAGCTGTCATTTTTCCCATCCTGCCCGAAATGTGTTTTTGCACCTGTAGTGCCAAATGGCACAGTCACTGTGCAAAGTCACCTTTCGGCTAATGAACTGATAGTGCCACTGTTCATGAGGTAGGGTCACAAAAAGCTCATGTTGAAAATTTGGAGTGGAAATACCAACAATTGCCTGGGGCATTAGGGTTTCTAACTGGGGAATTTGTTGGCTCATTGGCTTTGAAGGAGATGTAGAGCCATATTAAGATCACTGGACTTCTCGAGTTGGTGGATAGATCCTTAATTGGACTACTGAAGACTGTTTTTCAAATTTTATTCTGTGGATTTTAAGATCTGTGACCATGGTCCTTCACCCTTTATTTTCATATGATGAGATGTTACATGTGTGATCTGTACTCCTGAATTTCACTGACCAGCTTCATTGTCCCCAGAACCCAACCAATAAATACACGGACCAGTAATGTGTGGTTGCTCAGTCTTGGCAATAATTTTACTGATTTGATATTTATGATAATCCACAAAATTGTTCACAGTGGTATATTTCATCTCCATGTTTCACTGTGCACTCCTTTTTCATCATATATACATACATTATATTTACATCCTTCTTTTCTCCTCTTGTCATCCATCTTCAGTAATAATTCAACAGCCAGCCACTGTGATCCATCTTTCACAGTGGCGCACTGTGCTCCACCTTCCACAGTGCCCTACTGTCCCATCTTCTGGGTGGGAGGGTGGGAAATTCCCTCTGGAGCAAAATTATGAGCTCTCCACTGCTGTGCAGTCCTTTTTAGCTGCCTTCTTTTCCTGCCCCCTTAGCTCCCCTGTCCATTCTTCTGCTGCCACCTCATTGCTCTCTTGTCCTCTGCCTTGCCTCCTTTGTGATGTCACTGGGTCTTCCCCCTTTCAGAATCCTGCCCTCATCTTTTCCCCTTCCCCTCACCCCTCCCTCCTCTACCTCTGAGCTTCCCACTTTCTTGGCCTGGGCCATGGGACAATGGGGCCTGCCCCTTTAAGTTGGGCAACCCTCTTTGTCCCCAGAACCCAACCAATAAATACATGGACCAATAACGTGTGGTTGATCAGTCTTGGTAATAATTTTACTGATTTGATATTTATGATAATCCACAAAATTGTTCACAGTGGTGCATTTCATCTCCATATTTCACTGTGCACTCCTTTTTCATCATATATACATACATTATATTTACATTATGTGCATACATTATATCATTTTTGCCTCTTGTTCTCTTAATTAATAACCAGATCTCTCCATCTCTTCTGTCCCCCCAGACATACATCATGGGGGGTATCCTGGCCTCTTGTTATTATGTCCTGCACGGGGGGGGGCACGAGCATACACACTGTGCCCCTGCTTCTTATTTTTTGGCCTGTGTCCTTTTCTATTTTCTTTC
Organism: Neoceratodus forsteri; assembly: GCA_016271365.2. Lineage (NCBI taxonomy): Eukaryota > Metazoa > Chordata > Ceratodontiformes > Ceratodontidae > Neoceratodus > Neoceratodus forsteri. Next base: position 898,021,041 of record CM057458.1, read on the forward strand.
CCTTCCCCCCTTTTACACTAGGCCACCTCCAGCTTGCGATGGATGGTGGACTTTCACCCCTTTTTAGTCACTCTCTCCCCCCATCCTTTTTGTCCCTTCGACCCTTATTTCCATGCCAGCAATGCCTCAATGGCATTCGAAATCTCAGTGTTGAACATGGCCAGGGCAAGACTGGACAAATGCACTCCATCCCCCCCCATAATACTCATCTACCCACTCCAGGATCCCATGTATAATAACCATTCCCCCAATACCCTAGAACAGTCTCCCCACTCTTGCATTCATGCATTTTCTGGCCCAGTCAATACTTTTGTGGCTCTCCACCTGCCTCCACACTCTCCGGGGAGTGATTTCTGACCATGCCAAAGTAACCTCTGGCCACCATTTTTTTATTATTTTAACATCATGTTCTATCTGATAAAAAATGTCCAACCATGGCCTTGTTCCCAAATTGTTGCCCCCAAGATGCACCACAATCAGGTCTGGTCACTTATGATCCCTTCTGATTTCCCTCAGCTCTGGCAGCAGCTGTGCCCATTTCATGCCCCGTTGGCCTTTCCACACCAGCCTTATTGTGTCAATGTCCAGGTACAGTTGCTTTCCCCCTTGTCTCCGGGCCACCCATTTTTCCACCCAATGCACAAAAGAGTGCCCACAAATCCATGCCTCGAGCCTCTTGGTTGCACCTGATTGATTAAAGCACAAAGAATGAATACCTGCTCATTGCCCCCCCATCCCCCCTTCTTCTTTATGCACCTGCTATGGGAGAGAAGAACAAACAGCTTTATTATTGGAATTTCTGTATATATTTCTTATAACACCCTGATGCTCATCTTCCTCTATCTTTGATCTCTTCGGATCCCTTGCCCTGAGCAGACATTGTTGACGTTGCCCCAATTTTGAATGAATGCGAGGAATATCCATCCACTGATTCCTCAACAAACTGGAGTATCTTGTTCAATAAAACAGTCACCTGGTACACCGAGACTGGCCTGCCATCCCTATGTATAAACATCATTCCATTCCCCTGGTTTCATCAGTCTGCCACGTACATTTGCAGTGCCGTCACCAGGCAAATGGTTTTATTTTGGTGTTTCCACAACCAAACCCTCCTCCCTTGTCCTTGCTGATCGGTTTTGGACTGCCATAAAATAACTGTTATGGCTTCACTTTTCCATTCCATGTCCTCCCATCGTAGCACCCCCTTCTGTCTTTTTGTTGTGGCCCACTATTTTGCTCAACCTAAAGGCCCCACTGTACATGGTGGTGTACGGTGCCTGAAATACCACCTCCCTTGAGGAACTGCAGATATGCTGTAAGGCCCCTAGTAACCTTACCATCAGCCCTTCTGATATCAGCTTTCTGTTATCATGTCTCTTCCCTGTCCCCCTCATCCAGCCCTGCATCATTCTCCTGATAAGGTTAGTTTTTGTAGGGTCCTCCCAGCCCCTTAGTATGCAGATTTGACCTATTGTTGCCAAATGCACCCCTATGGTCAAGTGTGCAATGTTCTGATTCCAATCCCTGACTATAAACTGCTCCACCTGTTCCCCCATTGCAGGACCACTTACCTACCCGAAGAACTCCTCCCAAAATTTTTGAAAAGCCCTCCAGGAGGTTTCATATGCTCTCAGGGTCTGAGGGGCCCAGGAGTTGCAGAACAATGCCTCAGCTCCCCCAATCCAATCACACATACATGATCTGGAATGGTGGACTGTTTTTTCTCTGCTCCGGGTGCAATGGTCCTGAATTTGTCCATCTGCAATCGGGAGAGGCAATCGCCTATCATGTTGTCAACTCTATTGATGTGTTTTGCCCTGAAAGACATGTTCAGGGACAAGCCCAACCATACCATTCTGCCCAATACTCTCATAACTCTCTCTGACTTTGTCCTTTTCTTGTTCAGTACATCCACAGCTGCCATATTGTCACTCCAGAATGTGACCTGCTTGTTCCTAAGTTCCTCTCCCCATACTACCATAGCCACCCATATGGGAAACAGCTCCAAAAAGGTGATGTCTTTCATCACCCCCACCTGCTTCTAACCCACCAGCCAAGGTTCTGTGAACCATTTTCTCCGGAGGTACCCTCCCATATCTATGCCCCCCACAGCATCTGTATATAGCTGTAGGTCCGTGTTATAGACCCAGTCATCCTGCCAGAATGTGAGCCCATTATATTCTTGCAGAAAATGCTCCCACACAACCATGTCATCCCTGGTCATCTTATTAAGATCTACCTAGTGGTGAGACCATGTGGCCCCTGCCATAGCCAGGCTAAATGCCGTGCAAAAATACGCCCTGGTGTGATTGCGTGACATGCAAAGTTCAAATGACCCAACAGTCATTGCGCCTGCTCCAGCGCACCTCCTGCATCTTCCTATCACCTTCAATAGTTCCTTAAGCTTCTTAACCTTCTGTTCAGGCAACCAGAACAATTCCTGAGTTGTGTCCAGTTCTAGGCCCAGGAACTCAATTATGCGACTCGGTCCCTCAGTCTTGTCTTCTGCCAATGGAACCCCACCTCCTGGCATAGCCTCTGGAAATTCCTAAGCATGTTCTGGGTCTCTATTTCCCTTCCCCAATGAACAGAAAGTCATCAAGGTAGTGCACTACCGTCTGGTAGCTGAACCTGGTCTGGAAAGCCCATTGCAGCCAGGTACTAAACATCTCAAATGTTGCACATGCTATTGAAACACCCCATTGGCATGGCTTTATCGAAATAATACTTTTCCCCCACCCGAAATCCCAACAAGTCCCAGTCTTCTGGCCTGACCGGTAAGAGGCGAAAAGTTGACTCTATGCCTGTTTTTGCCACCCATGCCTCTCGCTTTGTTCTAATCAATCTTACTGCATCATCCAGTGTGGCATATGTGACCCTGCTGTCCTCCTTCCCTAGGGAATCATTGACTGAGTCCCCCTCTGGGTAAGACAGGTGGTGTATTACCTGGTACTCACCCTCTTGTTTCTTGGGAACCAAACCCAAGGGGGAGACCCTCAGGTTGGTCAGTGGCGGGGTTATGAACGGGCCTTTGACCCTACCCGCCATTACCTCCTTCTGAATCTTTTGCATCAAAATCTCCTCCTTCCCTTGCATGGATTTTAGGTTCTTTGCTGCCGTCTTCTTCCTGCACCCTTTAAACTGCAAGCTAAAACCATATTGAAAACCCTCCCCTATATTTTTGCCATGCCCCTGTCTGGATACCCCCCCAATCATGTGTCCATCCTTGCTATGTTTATGGGTGTCTGAGCTAGCCAGCAACTGCCCTGTCTTGGCCTCCTATGTATCCTGATGTTGGGGCTGATAGCCCTGCCCCTTCCCCCCTGTTCCTCTACCCCTGCTCCCCCTTCCCCAGTGCTGCCCTCGAAAGAAATTCTGCCCGTTCTGAAAAGGTGGTTGGTAGGAGCTGTCCTGGCTGTTCATCCCTTTCTCCCAGTTGTACCTACTCTTGGATGCTGGGTGGTGCCCACTTGGAACAAACATGCTGGAATCGGCAGTTTGGCCAGGAACAGGCAGCCCTATTATATCCCCAGCATGCCTTCATTATTGCCACCTCCCTTTTCTTGCCTTCTGTTTCTTTGTCTGAGGAGCCGGTATAAATTTTCAACCACAAATCTATTTGCCTGATGTTCCATTGAACATCCCTAAAATGTGCCATTCTCTTCCTAAATTTTTCCTCATACCATAGCCAGCTATGCCCTCCCTTCTTGTATGAATTTTTCATAATGAAGGAGTAGGTTAGAAGTGGGATAGATAAGTCCAGCCACTTCTCAATCACAATGGCCATAAAATACGTAAAACCCGTGGACCAGTTATCCCACATTTTCCCCTTGCATGTTTTGTCCTCATCTTCCTTTCTGAGCAGCACTACTGCCGCTGCCATGTCCTTCTTCTCGAAACTATCTTTCTCCTCATGTTTTTCCATGCTGTCTATGTTTGCTAATGCAAAAATATCAATGTGTTCCCCTTTCCATATCTTCTCTTTCATTGATGTGGGGACATGATCTGCTAAGTGCACCCCAGACGCACCTAATTTCTTTCTTACTTCCTGAGTTCCCCCAGTTCCTCTCCCCCCTTTTTCATCACTGCCTCCTTTCAACTCACCCAATGCTTTTTCTAGCTGGCCAATTCCATTCTCACCCATACCTTTCAACATTTGTGCTATATACTCTTTCATACTGCTCTCCATAGCCACCCCTTGATTACCTGGTGCGGGTATCTGCGAGGGTCCTGGCCCTGGCGTCGGTATTCCAGGTACTTGAGGAAAATTAATTTGTGGCAGTGATGGAACCAGGGCCAGTACTGGTAGGGTAAGCTGGCACCTTGGCACTGCTGGATCTGGTACTACCTCTGGCCCAGGGGTGCGGTCTGGGCATGGTTCGGGTGCAGGGATATCCAGGGTTAGATTCTGAGGGGTCCCTGGTTCAGGTACTGGTATCACCACACTGGGATCCGGTACAGTGACCCTAGTTGGGACCCTTTTGTTCATCTCCTTACCCTTCCCCAGCTTCCCTTTCCATTTTGTACCCTTCTCCACACCCTCAGGCTCTGCCACCTCTAGCAACTGATTCACCTTCTCCACCAATTCCATCACCGCCTTGAAGCATTCCTCTTTGTTGGGCTTTGTTTTTCTTGGTGCCATCCTCAGTCTGTATCTAAAATGACACAACATATCTGTTAAAACCACTGCATTCCCTGTATCACCCCCCTTTTTCTTTTTTTGAGGGCCCAGGATGTAAACCCATCCATCCCCCACATAGCTTCTCTTGTTCTGACACAGGGACCGATGGCTCCGCTAAAGCTCTCATCAACTGGGACTCATCACACCGAAACAAAAACCTTTCTACCTTTGTTTTTTTTTTTTTTTACTGCGCATGCTTCGTTTTCATATATTGCCACAACATCCTTTGACCAAAAACCCCAGAGCCTTGCTCCTTATTGCCTGCTGCCCTGTGCTGAGCTAACAATGGGCAATTGCCAGTCGAGTACTCCCTCATTATCATTATATTATTGGCATCAGAGCCAGTTGCTGAATAACCAGCTGTTGACCCGGCTCACTGTGCCCCCTTCCCCTACTCTTTTCGGCCCTTCTAATGAGCCCATTCCCAATCCCTCCAGATTCCCATACAACCGTCGGAAATCCATCCTTGCATATCCCAAAAACAATTACAGGCATCCTGCCTTCTTTCCTTGTCCCACTCGATTCCTCCCGCTGAGATACTTGCATCTTGTGTTCCCGATTTCCTGGGAACAACCACCAGCGAATGCCCATCCAAAATCACAACTAAAGAAATCCACTGCTGTGCAGCCCCTTTTAGCTGCCTCCTTTTCTCGCCCTCTTTAGCTCCCCTGTTCATTCCTCTGCTGCCACCTCATCACTCTCTTGTCCTCTGCCTTCCCTCCTTTGTGATGTCACTGGGCCTCCCCCTTTCAGAATCCTGCCCTCATTTCTGCCCTCCCTTCCCTCCTTCCCTCCCTCCCCTCCTCTACCTCTGAGCTTCCTCTTTCTTGGCCTGGGCCATGGGACATTGGGGCCTGCCCCTTTAAGTTGGGCAACCCTCTTTATGACACTGCTTATTTTGGAGGGTTGGTGAGAGTACCCTGTGTTTTGATTACATTACAAGTTACTGCTATCTATGGTTCCTACTATGTGAGAGGTGGTATTGGGATTGTAGAGTTTTTCTCTGATTACCTAAATTGGTGGGAGCTCTCCGGGTGTTGGTCTTACTTTATTTGCAGCAATATACAGTGACTGATTTGTTTCTTCTTTGCCTTATTTCCACAAAGTGTTGCTTAATTTTTGAATAGTATAGTATTTTTATTTGTCCTGTTAATTATATTTATTATTCATAATTGATAATTTATTTGATTTGGGGAGGGGTTAAGTTAATATGGGTGTGTTAGTTATTAGCTTTAGGAATGTGCTGGGGGGAACAAAGGATGGTCAGGCAGTGTTCCCCCACCAGGTTCAGGGAATTGCACCCTTTTGAATGCTCTTATCTAACAGTGGAAACCTACAAACACTGTCAATCCTTAGGGATTGCTAGGAGGTGCAGGAAAAGGAGGAGAATTGGGCCTGTTGGGGAACAGAAAGGGGGGGAATTGGAGTTGTGGGGACCAAGTGACGCCCTGGGGTGAAATTATGCCAGGACAGGGGTAATCCCTGTCTTGTTCCCATAACCAAAGGCTCAGCAATTGATGCTGGACAGGAGTCAAGGTCTTCCTCAGCATTCCATTCAACCCGGGTAGTCTTATGTAATGCCAGGTCCATCAAAACAAGACTGCTGTTATAGCTGATCTTGTGGAAACAGTGGATCTGGCATGTATCACTGAGACCTGGCTGGATGAAAATGCAGGCCCAGTACTGGCTTCTGCAGTTCCAGCTGGGTTCTCAGTGATTCACCACCCAAGGTTAGATCATCGGGGTGGGGATGTAGCCATCTATTTTAAGACTGAATTGAGCCTTGTGGATTTTAAAGTGGGGACCACTAGATCCTTTGAGTATACCATGGGAGAGGGTGTAGGTTGCAGGATACTCCTCATTTACTGTCCACCAGGTGATGGGGGTGTATTCCTGAAGGAGATTGTAGATTTCATGGCCGACATAGTATTGGACTTTCCCAGATGGATAATTCTGGGGGACTTCAGTGCCTGTGTCGATGATGAACTCTTGCAGTTTGGTCAAAATCTCCTCCAGCTAATGACAATGCTTGGCCTTACACAGGTGGTTACCTCCTCTACCCATATAGGAGGTCACTCATTGGATCTGCTGTTCCTTCTGGGGTGGAACCAGTCAGTTGGTCTGACCATCACACCATAGGGTTCAGTTTTGAGGCCCCCCAAATGGACCTAACCTTTTGGAAATGGTTCGGTACCGCCCTTTAAGGGGAGTTACCCCAGATGGTCTACCAGTGGTTCTAGACCTATCTGGATTGTTGGGTGAAAGCACAAGTTCAGGGGACCTCGTACTAGCCTATAATAAGGCAGTGGGAGATGCCCTGGACTTGATTGCTCCTGTTTGTGTTTGACCACTCACTCTTCACCCAAGGTCCCCTTGGTATGAAGGGTCCTTGAAAGGAGCTGAGGTGAGTCTGTCGAAGGCTGTAGAGAGCACGGCAGAAGTCCGGCTTAGATGCTGACAGGCTTAGATTGATGGAACACTGTAAGGGCTATCAATCAGAAGTCACCCGTAAGACGGCAGAGTTCCTGTCCAGGGAGATTTCTGCTGCACAGAATCGACTGGCTCAGCATTTCTGAACTGTTGATAGATTGTGTAATCCAATCTGTCTCCAGTCTGGAAGATCTTTTTCACAAGTTAAGTGTGATGAGCTAGCTCGGTTCTTCGCAGATAAGGTTTCCAGCATCAGGTCTGGAATTGGCCCGGCTGTCTCTATGAGGGGTTACGGAGGTCGATGGGAGTTAGTGAGCACCCTGTCTATACAGATTTCAGAGGTCCAGAATTCATGGACATTGTGATGATTGTCCAGACTTTAAGCCCAACCTGTTGTAGTTTGGATCCAGGCCCTACCCCCCCTTTTAGTGGGGTGCATGGATGTTATCTACCCGATCCTAGCTGAAATTGTATGGAGAACCTTGGAGAGGGGGATCTTTTCAGACCCCCTAAAGGAGCTAGTCATTCAACCACTCCTTAAAAAGCCCTCCTTGAATCCCAACTGTCAAGCTAACTACCGAAATGTCTCTAACCTGCCCTTTGTGGGGAAGGTTATTGAGAAGGTGGTTGCGCTGCAACTGGACGATCACCTTGTAACTCACAATGTCTATGAAGCTCTTCAGTCTGGTTTCAGGAAGAGGCATAGCATGGAGACTGCCTTTGTTCTGGTAATAATTGATTTCCTAATGGCGAGAGATTGAAAGGCTCGCACCATCTTGGTCTTTCTCTATCTCTCAGCAGCCTTTGACACTGTGGACCATGGGGTGCTTTTGGAGACCCTGTAGTTCCTTTGTGGACTGTCAGGTACAGTTCTCGAATGGTTTTGATCGTTCCTCGTAGACAGGTCTCAGAGGGTGAAGTGCCAGGTGTCAAGCTGTGGTTAAATCTTCATTTTACCGTCTGAGGAATATAGCTCAGGTGAAACACATGGTTCCACCGGGTGACCTTCCAACACTGGTCCATGTCTTCATTACTGCCTGTCTTGACTACTGCAATGCTTTTTACTTAGGGCTGTCTGGGGTTGATATCCGCCACTTGCAGCTTGTGCAATGCTGCAGTCAGGCTGTTGACTGGTACTTCCAGGACCAGCCACATTATGCCTGTGCTGCGTGGACTGCAGTGGTTGCTGGTTCAGTGGCAGATCACCTATAAGGTAGGCGTGCTTACCTTTACAGCCCTACATGAACAGGGGCCCTACTTCCTGAAAGATCTCCTGACTCTCTACACCCCCAATTGTCCTCTCCAATCTGCTGACAAGAGATTGCTAAAGATTCCCAGGGTTCATTTTAAAACTTATGGAGCTCATGCTTTTTCATTTGCAGCACCAACATTGTAGAATTCTCTACCTCATCGGTTAAGAGAATGCCTGACCGTCAGTAGTTTTAAATCTATGTTAAAAATGTATTTATTTTCATTGGCTTTCCCAGATTGAGTTTAACAATTTATACTGCTGTTTGTTTTATAATATTTGAGGTTTATGCTGTGTACAGCGGCTTGATTTTGAAAGGCGCTATATAAATAAAGTTTTGCTCGCTTGCTTTCATAATGCCCCACCCTGTAGAGACTGACAGGCATCAGGGGTGTGACTTGGGATCATTGGCTATAATGATCATGCCATTCCTCTCCTACCCTCACTTTGCAGCAAGTGAAGGCATCGAGGTGTACCTTGGAGACTTTGGCCCCAAAGTTCACCCCATTCTCCTATGCTGCACCCATCTCAGCGTAGTTCTTTATGGAATGGTTTGAGCATAAGGCCTGAAGACCCCAAGGCACACCGCAACACTTGTCGGTGTCTGCAGGGTAGGGAGAGGTGAAATGGCTTGAGCGTTATGGCCGACCCAAAGCCACACCCCAATGCCTGTAAGGCTCTGTATGGTGGAGATTGGGGTTAGTGTTGGCGTCAGTTCAATACTTCACTGCCATCCCTATTATGCATCTCTCTTACCTCCTATACTACCAATGCCAGTGCCAGTAAGACAACATTTGGCATTGACAAATGCTTGTCTTATTCATTACTGCTTTACTGGTCGCAGCCACTACTGCTGTCTGTGTACTATCCTCCCATCCAGCTGCTAATCTGTTCATTTGTTCACTCAATATTCTCTCTTGCTTCTTACCTCAGCAGTTATTTTTCCTTACCTTGGCTTTCCATGCTATCCATACTATCTTTGTACTAGTCCCCACCCAACTGCTCACCTGCACACTTGTTCACTCAACATAATCCCTTCCTCCTTATCTCAGCAGTTTGTTCTGTCTTTTATTTATTATGTCAGCACTATCTGAATAAATGTGATCTCTCTCTCTCTCTCTTCCACACTCACAATGATCTCCCAAAAGAGAAACAGCGGGTTCATAGGACATCCTACTCTAAAGGCAAAAGACCAACGAAACTTGGTGAATAAGTAAACCAGTCACAGTAACACATTGCAATGCCTACATGTGAAAAAATGAATGACAATATTCACTCCAAACACTGTATTTTTTTTTTATAAAACCCACAATACAGCCTAAAATAGTGCATCCTGGAGACAGACCACCAGCAGAGGAACTATTTGGTTCATAAATTAATATTTTTAAAAACCTTTTAAGTTCCTGTTTTTTTTCCTAACAAAAACAGCTTAGCTATTTTCTTAGTGCAATAAACACACCAAGTCATGGATTATTTTTGCATACCCATTCTTCCAGGGACTGTAAGGCCCTCCAGTTGCAGCATCAGGCCTCACTATGCCACTGGGCATGCAGGTAACCTCCCAACATCTCACACCCTGCCATGTATTAATGCTTACTTATACAGTACCACACTCAACCATGTATTATTTGTTGAGAAAAATAGTATGAAAAATCCTGGCCTCATAGCCTGGCCAGTGGCGCTGAGGATTGAGGTGCTGAATGCCACACCTCATGCCACACTGGAGACTTGAGTTTGGGAATGAGCTCGGTTGCCATGGGTTGGCTGGTAGGGGAAGACAAGGAATTGGACTGAGCTGCCAAGGTTCCATGTCATATAGGCAAAAGCAAAATGACAAAAATGAAAAAAGCATTGGCTTTAGAGTGACAGGAAAGATGGTGACTGTTGTATTTGCTACTCCCTCCACACCCCCTTTCTAAAGGTACCAACTTAGAGGTCATAGCACCTCGGGGGGGATGCAAATGTTGCCGTCTTTCCAGTCACTATAAAGCCAGAGCTGTTTTCACATTCATCTTTTTGCTTTCTCCTAATTGTCATGCTACCAGCTACTGAGGCAGCTCTCCTCTCCTGGTGAGGGATCTGGAGTCTCCCGGGTTCTTGGCTGCCACCAAGTGGAGACTTGGTGGTAGTGCCAGGCCTAGTAGGAGACTCATTGTTAGGCTGGGTGGGGAGAAGGGGCTGTCACCAGAGCCATGAAGTGCATGATCACTTCTTCAGCATGCATGGCCATGTTCTGGTTGTCCCAGGAATAGGAGGGAGAAAAAACAAGAAAAATGCTGAGGTCTCCCCATTGCTGAAGCAGTTGTGAGGCGGCAAGGGGGAGCAAAAAGCTCTATGAAAAAAAAGGAAAATCCTGGCTTCTAATTAACCAATAACATCCTATAGACAAAGGTTTATGTTTTACTACCAATAAGCAAACAAAAAGCACCAGTATGCATCTCCCGTCATACCCAGCATCTTAATGCGTACAAATAGAATTTTACATTTTAAAACACCACCATTGTTTCCCTTGGTTGCCCTACACAAAACTCTTTTCTTATTGAATTTGTCCCCCTCCCCAACACAAGCACCACTATAAACCAATATTTTCCTCTATTCAAATTCCTCTGCTTTTTTTTTTTTTTATATACACTTTCTTAGCATGGCATTGTCACCAGTGCTACTCCTACCAAATCTCCTGATTGTGCTATTACTTAAAGAGGAACAGTCAGCACCAAGGGCACCACACTCAATGCACTGTAGTACAGTAGATTGTAACAGACTAATTTTGCTTAATTGTAGACTGACATCTTTCATTACTACAAATCCCAGAATTCCCTGCAGCTGACATCAGGTCAGTAGGCAGCAATGGGAGAGTCAATAGCTGGCAGTGTATTTTTATAAACTCTGATCTTTTGTTTGCTGTTCTCTCTGGGCTACATACAGTCACAGAGGACTATGCATAGCCCCTGGAGAAAAGCTGAACTAGAAAACATTTAATCAGGGAAAACAAAAGCTCTAACATGCAGTGCAGGCTTACAGTAAATCTCCAACTGTTGCTTACTGCGCTGATGTCAGCTGAATGGAATTCTGGGATTTACAACAAAAGTCTGAAGCTGGGCACTCACCACCAGGTGAACCAGATCAGACAGAAATCACTGTATTTCATGCTTTATTTCTAATCCATAAAAAAATGCAAAGTGCTTCCAAAAAGTAAAACACAGACCCCTCAGGCATGGAGGCATGTCGGCTGACATTTTTCATATCCAGATGATGCCTTATCAAAGACTGACCACCTGGTAATGATGCTCTTAATTTATACAGAAATGGTCTTAAGGATACAGAATATTGGTGAAAGGCTGAAGCCCTTGTTGAGTCCTGGCCACTCAGTGACACTTAAGATAGAAATCCAGAAGGCCTCTGCTTTCAATATCACATTGTCAATATTACCCTCTCTTGGGTTGGGCAAAACTTTGTCTGTGCCCATGAACTTGAAACTGGGGGGCCTGATTCTGAAATGCTCCCTTGGAGTGACACTATTTGCAATGCTCCAGGGACATGGCAATACCCCTGTGTGCCAGGTACCCTGTACTGGATTCTGCAAAAAAGCAGGGTCCCGGTGCTTAAATACCCAGATTTGTTGCAACTGTGGATCAGCATCAATCACTGGCGCAGCTGCGGCACATGCCTCAAGGATCTCTCTCTCTCTCTCCCCTCTTGCTGGTGCAACACAGGATGAGCAGCATTAGTAGTGGTGATTGTTAGGGGGTAATTGCACGCTCAGAAGGGGTGATGGGGCCAGAGGGGAATGGCAGGGCATAAGGTGAGTTGGTGTGACAGCAGGGATGTCAGGGATTGGTTTAGCCCCAGGCGGGGTGCATAGGCCTGTGTCTTATATATACTGATGCATATGACCCCTCAGGGTGCCAAAGCAATCTCCTGCCTCCCCGCTGTCCCACCAACCCACACTATGCTCCTCTGTGCCCCATCTGCCCTCTCACCCCACAGGCAGCTATACCCCCACTGTGTGCCACACTGTTAAAAGGAGTTTATACCACCTCCTGGCAGGTCTAAGTGGCGCCCCTAGCTATGGCCATGGGGGAGCTTTTGAAATTTAAAAGTAGGGGATGTAACAGCACCGCCATGGCGTAAGCTCCCTTGTGACCTGTCCTACACAAATGCAGGTCGCAAGGGTGGTGCAGTGCCCAATTGGTGCAGCGGCTTCCCATTCTGGTGCAGATCATTTATCAGAATAGGGAATGCTGCAAACTATGATGCAAGGTGCAAATTGTGTCATTGCTGTATGACATAAGCACCTTGCATCAGACATAACCATTTTGGAATCAGACCCTGTGTGTAGAGTCAGGGCTCTGATTGAAAATATGTAGAGCTGTGGCATATTCAGGGTCCCCTTTTGCTATGGCCCTACAGTGTTCACCCACCCATTGTCTGACAGTTTTACCCACCTAATAGGCACCACAGCTACACACAGCTAGATAAACTATACCCATTGTGCCACAAATAATCAAATTATGGATCCAATATGTTTTGCTATCTTTGGGACTCTGAAAGCTTTTCCCTTTCTCAGTCACTTTACAAAAACTGCATCTGTGACATGGGAAACACCCCTTACTCACTTCATACTTGAATAGCCATGTTTCCTTAGTCTCGTTACTTTGTCTAGTGTGTACAAGCTTATCTTTAAGGGATGGTGCTTGCCTGAATGCCATTATTTGTGGGTGAGCTGATATTTTGTCAAGACCTACTTTACGTGATAGCACAGACCAATGTTTTCTTTATAATGTTCTCTACAATTTTTGATTGTCATGAAAAAGTGGTAACAAAGCTGAATTTAGTTTCATCATTGTTGATGTTTTGCTTACCTTTAAAAGGTTCCTAGAGAGGAGCTACAATATGAACATCATGCAACCTGCATAATTTTGCTAATGGTCAAGATAGGACAGAACTTATCTGTCAGATCCACAGCTCTTCTTTCAAAACTCTCTTCAGTATAATTCCTCTTTAGTCTTAGAAACTTGCCCTTGGGATGTTATTTACTGTGTGCCTTTCAATGGCAAGTAGATGCCAACAAAAGGGTATTTCTGTTAGTGGGGTTGCGATAAATATTTGTGTGAACATTGTTTGCTTCCTCCCTTCTCCATTACAAGTCCAGAAAGTAATCATCTCAGGATCACAAATAACAGAACATTTTAAGTGGGGGTTGGTGCTATGTAGGCACTCAACAAATTCTTGCAGCTCCAATCTGCTACCTTTCCAGAACATATGAGGTCATCAATGTATCTTCACAGCATCACTTTTTCCAAAAAGTTTTATTATATGGGTCTTGCACAACTTCAGCTTCCCATTCTTCTCATTTTCCAACATACAAGTTAGCCAAACGTGGAGCCATGGTAGCCCCCATTGTTGTGCCTTTTACTTGGAAATAAAAATCAGATGCAAATGTGAATCAGTTAAATCTGAATACAAATTCAGACAACTTCAACAGAAATTCAGTGGATTGATTTACTAGTTCAAGTCTACAAATCATCAAGCGCTCCCTCATGGGGGATATTTGCATACAAAAATTCACTATCCATAGTAACTAACAGGGTACCTTCTTTCAGATCTATATCCTGTATAATTTATAACATGCTATTAATATCGTTTATGTGTGAACATAGCTCTAATACATAAGGTTGGAGGTAAAAATCAACATATTTTGACAAGGGTTCTATAATTGCAATTTACTTTTTGGAAACACTTTACACTTTTTTATGGGTTACAGAAAAGCAAGAACATATTAGTCTACTACCTCTCATCTTGTCTTCTGGTGGTGAGTGTCCAGCTTCAAACTTTGTTAATTAGCTGTGAACATTCATATCTGAGTGCATCTCTTTCTGTTTGTTGCAGATTCTGGGATTTGTAGAAAATGATGTCAAATAGAATTAAGCAAAATTAGTCTCATACAATCTACCACACTACAGCAAATAGTAAACTTAAATGTTTTTTGCACAAAAGTGGACATTTGGAACAGCACCACACTTGAATTATCTTTTATATTGGCATATAATTTCACTTTTTTGTGTGATTATTAATATGTGTGAAGAATTCTTCTTCAAGGATAAAGGTATTTCATATTTTAGACTCCAATTCTTTCTGACATTGGGCCAGTGTTGAAAGGTTAGTGCACTCACTAGCATGAATAGTGGGTGCACTAAATCAGGTTTGTGCTAGCACTCCCAACCAGCCCATATTCAGAAGACCTGCGAGTGCCCCACAAATCCAGCAGTGTAAAAGCACTAAAATACTTCTGAACCTGTGCAGATAAGGGGTCCCCTCATGCATACCACTGCAGCAGTATATTCAAAGGTTTGCAGTGACAGTAAACAGCCCCTGAGTTGAGCTAAGAACTGCTGCTGCAAATCATCTCCTAACTGAACCCCAAGCCCATGGTCCCATCTGACTGAAGGTAGGGTGGTTGTGCTGCATATACCTACTGCCAAACTCCTATTCAAGCACTGTAACCTTCCCCGGTGGTGTAGTGTGACCTCCCCCACCCCTGATAACTCTGAGCATCTGGAAAGGTACCCAGGTGGTTCAGTGTAACCCCCACCCCACATCGCTCCTCTGAGCATCTGCAAAAGTACTCTGATGGTCTAGTGTAATCCCTCACCCCTCCATCACTCCTCTGAGCATCTGTAAAGGTAATCTGGGGGTCTAGTGTGACCCTCTGAGTGCCCATTTCATACAAATAACTATGCCCTGGTATCCACTGGTTCCTAACACTCCAGATCACTCATTTAGTAAAAATAATTATGCCTTGCTGTCCAGTGATTTCCCTCACCCCTGATCACACATTTACACTAACAATGAAGCCCTGATGGTCCAGTGACCCCCCACCCACTGGACCAGCCCTCTCTCACATCCTACCTCCTCACACACCCCCTTACCCCAGTGGCTGGCACTCCTCCAAGCTGGAGATGATCACTAGCACAGCCATTCTGTCACCATTGTGGCTAGCTGTGGTATGAGGCGTCAGTAAGCGTACATAAACTACACCCAGTAGTAGGCATGCAAATGGCCTGTTAGCACCGTGCATGCCTAACAGGCTCATTTGCATGTCCAGGCTGATTAAAGCCAACAGGAGTCTTGGCATTATCCTGTTTCAGGTAGTGTTATTCCCTGTGTGGGCACTATTCAACCCTGCTCCATGTCAGGGAAGAGCAATTCCACTTAGTGCTGCACTGACATGTCCTGATATCAACTGCATAGCGCTGCTCCCTATGCAAATAATTGTAACAGCAGCTAAGTGAAGCACAAGTGCAGTACAAACACATGCACTGCACTTGTTTTTCTATTTGAATATCTGGTCCATAATCTGTTTATTATAAAAAGGTAAACATTCACTGTTAGTTAAGTTATATATATTTATGTCATCAAACTCATTATACTACTATTACTGTACAAATCTCCTAGTTTCTGGAACCCTTTTAGAAACCACATTTTCCATGTCTAATTTGTTTATTTTTTTAAAGCAAGGGTTATTATAAATTGGCATGCACTTAGAGATCATTGTTTTTTGATGTAATATATTATTCACTTCCATCCAGGTTTTATTGGAATGTTTCATAAATGTTTAGCTACTTTCATATTGAAGGGCATTTTATATGGGAATAGTCATAACTGCACACATATTTGTAAATAGTGTAACATAGAACTTTAAGGTTGGATGAAAGTTGTGAATTCCACATTAGTGGAACTTTTGCAAATTTTTTGAAATTCCACAAATGTTTTTGCACTTTCACCAATGGCGAGATAGGAAACTTCCACCCATTTTCCATGGATTTTCACTCTGGAGAAGTTGCATACCTCACCTTCGACCCTGCACCCTGTGGACAGGTGTGCCCATGCCAGCATTCACCACTGCTGGCCACCTGTCAACAACTCCTCACCCCCGGCATGCAGGACTCTGTTGGGTGGTCAGGGGAGGAGTCGTCGTCCTGGGCAGACATCCAATGGGATGCCCCCCTGGTACCCATAGTGGATTCCAACATGGTGTGTGGCTCTGGACCGGGGCAGTGCATGCTGAATAGAGGCACCTGGACCCATGCAGCAACATTCCATACCAGTGCCACCACACCCAGACTTGCCAGGTGCTTGCCCATCCAGCTGCCCCTGCCACCTCCTCCTGCCCAGCGGCCAGGGGCAGCATGGTGTGTCTCATCCTGTTCCCCCAGTGACCAACAGCCTGAGTCCATGGGTGCACACAGTGGGTTATGGCAGTGTCTACCTTGGCGTACCCACCACAGCCATGCTGCCAGCACTATATGGGTTAGTGAATCCTGCATATTGCTGGCATGCCCCCAAAATTCCCACTGTGCAGAGCTGTCCATGGACGAGAGGGATGGGGTGTGGTGGGTCTGCATGCCTTCCTGTTGAGCATGCTGCATGGGGGACGCGGTGGGTGCAGAGTGGCTAGGTGACCCAGATATGTGTGCATAGCCACTCTGCCCCATTAGTGCATAGTGCCCAGTGTTAGGGCTAAACTGCATAATAATATATTAAACTGCAGAACTTATTCCATCTGCATTTTTTTTTTCATCACCTCCTTGTTTTTATGCGCCTATGCAGCACTAACAGTGGGAGCATCCAGCCACCAGCCCCCACTGCCCTGGACAGCAGAAGGCTCACTCATATGATGGGGACCGGTGTGGCCACCCCAACCTGCCAGAGGGTCTCCCTTTACCTCTTCATCTGGGCTGGTCCAGACCCACCAGTGTGACTCCACAACAGTCCTCCAGGTCAGCCAGTGCGCAGCCATCAAGCTGCTCAGTCACACCCAGCCTTTTCCTCCACTGTTGTCCCCAGGAGCTAGCAGTGCAATGATGTGCAGTGAATACGCAGATGTCTTGCTGTGCTCCACCCCATGGCACTACAACTGCACTGCCCCGAGTCATTACCAGGGGCCACTCCAGTGCGACATGCTTCCCCAGCCCACCCCAGAGGGAGAAGAGCAGTCCAGGGATGCTCAATCCACCCTCTCCCCTGCCAACCCCTGGTGGCCCGAGTCCATTCCCGAACCCGGGTCGCCGGTGTGGTGTGAGGTGTGGCATCCATCACCTCAACCCTCAGTGCCACTGGGCCAGCCATTCCATCTGAAGTTTAATGTACTACTTAGTAATACAGCCCCCCATCCCACCAATTGCTGGCTCCTGGCCCCTGGTTTCTTGTGCCCGATCGCTTATCATTGGTCCCATATAAAAAAAAAATATTGGTGTCCAGTCCCCTCACGCACATGCTGATCACCCCTCCATATAAAAAAATAATAACATCCTCATTCCCTGGTATCTAATGGCCCACCACCTGTCGATTGCCCATCCCCATATGAAAAAAATTGCTTGTGTCTAGTTCCCCCACCTGCTGATCGCTCATCCATATAAAAAAATAAAATACCCTCATTCCCAGGTGTGTAGTAGCCCCCTTCCACCCACCAATCACCCCTCCAATAAAAAATAAAATATATCCTTTCCTCATTCCATGGTGTCTAGTGGACCCCCCAACCCCCACCTTAGCAGGTAATCCATCACCACCCCACTTCCCCATCCCAACCCACAGTGGGTGACCAGCACAGCCTTCCTATCTCCTCTGTGGCTGACCACTCACTGAGCTGAATGAATGTGCCCAAGTGCTCATTCATTGCAGATCCAGGTCATCTTAGAAACATAGAAACATAGAATTTGACGGCAGATAAGGACCGCTTGGCCCACCCAGTCTGCCCATTTCCCTGCCTACTGGATAAGCTGCAGATCCTAGTTAACCAGCAGCCTACTTCTTCCTAACCCCATCCCCTAGAATTGCCTTATGACTGTCCCATGCATGCTTGAGTTCCACCACTGTTTTTGACTCCATGACCTCCTCTGGAAGGCCGTTCCATGCATCCACAACCCTCTCTGTGAAAAATGCTTCCTTATATTACCTCTAGGCCCCCCTCTATCTTCAAATTGTGCCCCTTGTTCTTGCACACCTCTTTTTGAAAGATGCTACCCTCTTGGACTTTGTTGATTCCTTGAGGTACTTGAAAGTTTCTATCATGTCCCCTCTCTCTCCTTTCCTCGAGGCTATACATATTAAGCTCCTTTAGTTTCTCTTCATATGTCTTCTGGTGCAGACCCTGCACCATTTTAGTGCCCTCCTCTGGACAGCTTCCATCCTGTCTATGTCTTTCAGAGACTGGGTCTCAGAACTGCACACAGTACTCCAGATGGGGTCTGACCAGCTGTCTGTACAGAGGATAATAACTTCCTGTTTTCTACTGGTGATGCCTCTTCTATGCATCCCAATATCCCCCAGCCCTCATTGCTGCCCTCTCTATTGCTTGCCCACCTTTAGGTCATCTGATAAGCTACCCCCAGGTCCCTTTCCATTTTGTTGTTGTTAGTATCTCAACCCCCATTGTGTACTCTTCCACTGGGTTTTGTTTCCCAGGTGCATTACCTTGCACTTCTTAGCATTGAATCTAAGCTGCCATACATTTGACCATTCCTCTAACCTTGCCAGTCCCTTCTCATCCTTTCCACCCACCTTGTGCATCAACTCTGTTGCAGATCTTTGTGTCATCTGCAAGAGACATACTTTTCCTTCAGTCCCTCTGCAATGTAGCTATAAAGACATTGAAGAGGACTGAGTCTATCTGAACCCTGCGGTGCCCCACTAGTAACCCCCTTTCATCAGAGTGGACTCCATTTACTATTACTCTCTGTGTCCTATTTATCAGCCAATTTTTTACCCAGGCTGTCATCTTGGGACCCACTCCCAGGCTAGCTAATTTGTATATTAATCTTTTGTGTGGGACTGTGTCAAATGCCTTGCTAAAGTCTAGGTAGACCATGTCCACAGCCCCTCCCTGATCTACTACTTTGGTCACCCAGTCAAAGAAATCTATCAGATTTGTCTGGCATGACCTTCCTGCTGTGAATCCATGCTGCCTTGGGTCCTGTGCCCCTCTGGCCTCTAGATACTCGACAATTCTTTCCTTCAGAAGTGATTCCATCATTTTCCCTACCACTGAGGTTAAACTAACAGGTCTGTAGTTTCCTGCTTCTGCCTTGCTCCCACTTTTGTGAAGGGGAATCACATCTGCCCTCCTCCAGTCCTCAGGTACCACCCCATCCTCCATGATTTGTTAAAGAGGGTAGTCAGTGGTGTCACTAATTCTACCCTTAGTTCTTTTAAATTCTGGGATGAATCCCATCAGGCCCCATTGCTTTGTCCATCTTCAGTTTTAAGAGTTCTTTCAGAACCCTTTCTTCTATAAATGGGCTGGTATCAACTTCTGTATCCAGTGTGTTTCTACTGTTTGTTCTAGGTCCCCCCCTCTTCCTTTGTAAATACTGAGCAAAAATATTTGTTAAGTATCTCTGCCTTTTCACAGCCTCCCTCTGCCCACCCCACCCCCTTATTAAGCCTCACTATCCTCCCTTGGTCTTCCCTCTGCTCCCTGATGTACCTATAAAGGTTTTATCCCCTTCTTAACTGAGTTGGCTATCTTTTCCTCGGTTTGGGCCTTTGCTGTTCTGACTGCCTTCCCAGCTTCCTTTTGCTTTAACTGATACAGTTCTCTGTCCTGCTCCTTCTGTGATTCCTTGTACTTCCTGAAAGCTTTCTTTTTGTCTTAAACCTTCACTGCCACTTCCTTTGAGAACCATAGTGGTTTCTTACATCGTTTTGTTTTGTTTAGTTGCTTCACACAAAGGCTTGTTGCCTCTGTGATGGCAGTTTTTATTATTCCCCATTGTTCTTCCACCCCTCCTTCCTGCCCATTTGCTGAGTGCATTCCTTAGGCACTTACCCATTTTAGCAAAGTCAGCCCTCCTAAAGTCCAATACCTTTGTCTTTGTATGGCTTGACTCTATTGCTGTGTTTATTGTGAACCATACTGTTCGATGGTCGCTAGTTCCCAGATGGCTACCCACTTCTACATCTGTGATCCTCTCTTCATCTCCATTTGAGAGAACCAGGTCTAAGATTGCTCCCTCTTACAGCATAGTTTTCAGTGGGTAGGGAAGGGGAGGGGGCTGTTTTGGTCACCCGTGGGGGAATGGAATTGTGAACCCCTCCAGGGTCAGCTATGCTGTTCTCCCCCATCCCGCATGACCTGCGAGCAACTGGAACAGCTGCATCCTCTTCTCTACCCCCTGAAAAATGTGCTGTAAGATGAACTGGAGCTGCAATGAATGAGCACGTGCGCTCATTCATTCAGCTCAGTCGGAGGCCAATCACATAGGAGAGAGGAGGGTTGTGCTGGCTGTCCACTCGGGGTTGGGATAGGGGAGCAGGGTAGTGATGGACTACCTGCCAGGGTGAGGGGTTGGGGGGGTCGACTAGACACCAGGGAATGAGGAAAGGATATTATTATTTATTATATAGAGGGGCAATCAACGGGTGGGGAGAGGTGGACTGGACACTAACATTTTTTTTCTATGGGGCCAGCGAGCGGAAAGTTCGGTGGCCACTAGACACCAGGGAATGAAGGTATTTTATTTTTTATTTGTAGGGATGATTGGCAGGTTCGTGGGGGTAATGGACGCTAACAATTGTTTTGAAATGGGGCCAGCAATCACCGGGGGGGCACAAGAATAAGGGGCCAGGGGCCAGCAATTGGTGGGGGGAGGGTTAATAAATTAAACTGTGGGGGGAAAAGCTGCAGAGCTGAACACTAACAGTGATCACATCTGCAGATTTCTATTCCAGCAGTTTAATACATTAACCCGCAGTTCTCACATTTATTCTGCAGTTTTTAGGCAGAATTTCTGCAAAGGTTGGCAAAATGATTTCCAAACTTTCATGGAAGGGAAATACCTACTTTCACCGAAATTCAGCCAGCAGAATTTCTTTTTCCACATATGCCTATATAATTTGATTTCCATTTACTGTATATGTGTGGTTATACTAAGGAATATTTCCAAGAAACCTTCAAATTGTGCCACTACAAAGTACCACCTGAAATTTGGTAGATAAATTCGAGCTAAATTTTCTGATGAATATATTGTTATTTCAGTATTTAGTCAAGGATTTTTATTTTGACATAAGAAAGTTGTTCTTCTTTTTTTCTAATTCTTCCTAATTCTAGAGAAAAAGAACTAGAGACACCAAGGGTAAGGGCCTGGAGCAAAAACAAATGCCTGAGAAAGGCATTAATTTTTTTTAAATATGTGCCCTTCCCAACAGTGTCAATGACAAATAAATCCAGCAGTCTAGATCAGACATGAAAGATTCTTGAGCTTAATAATAATATCATAATCATCTGTCTCATGTCTGTTTAATAACGACTTCTTTTTTATGCCACTTTTCCATCATCCTCTAACTTTTAAAGGTACTTACATGAGGTGACAAAATTGTTTATTTTTTTTTATTTAGTTGTTTAACCAGGAGTAGCATACTAAGCTGAAAGCTTTTTTACAGGAGTGACCTCGGAGCACAGGGAAATTAAGTGACTTGCTCACGGTCACACAGTATGCAAGCACAAGCTGTGGGATTCAAACCCAGGTCTGGTCTGCTGGATGTCACCAGATTTGCAGCTCAGAGCCTTAAAACCACTGTGCTATACTGTCTCCAACTATATTAAAACACTGTCAGTGTATAATGTTACAGATAAGAAATTATACACAACAGGTTGTGGTATATCATGGAACAACATTACTCCTCAGGTGTGTTGTGGCCTCGTGCCTCATGCACCCAAGAAGTGATGCTATGCCGTGATATACCACAAACTGGAGTGTATTATTGCTATTATGAACTGGATTAAAATCTGTATAAACTAAAAATAAAAAAAGCTTTTAAAATATAAGCAAATTATTTTGGGGGGCAGTGTAAGATACACTTTAAAAATAGTTCTTTTTGTGCCAGTCATGGTTCTCAGGTGGTGGTATAGTACCACAAGCTGATATAGTCCTGGTGTTTCCTCCCTTCTTGGAATGACAGCAATTGTTGGGAAACGTCTGTGGATTATGTCCTCGAGATCCCCCCCCCAAGCAAAGGTATTACTGGGTAACCTTTGAAAGTCTGTGCCCAGGACTGCTTTTGTACATCTTTTCCCAATGTTAATGTTTGTCAAAAATGGCACATGTGATGTACCTCGTGGTTTGGAAATCAGTTATGCAAGCAACAGCTGGCTCACCAGAGGAAAAAGGGCGTGATGGTGTGTGACGATTTCTGAGTTATGGCATTTAGTTGTTAATGTAATGGGTGCAATGAGTTTTCAGGAAATGTATTCTGAGAAGAGGGTGTTTCAAACTAAAATGGACAGGTGAAATCTTAATCAGCAGCCATGGTAGCTGTTTTTAGCTGCAGTTTCTGAGTGCAGGTTTGATGTCATGGTCATTGGTAGGAGTGGGTGTGTAGGTAGAGTTTAGGTAGTCTGCTGAAATGTGAGTTTTTAAAATAACTTGGTCTGAGCCATGACAGAGAGGCATTTCTTGAAATGGTCTAGGTTTTTTTAATTTATTTTAATTTGACATTGATGGAGGAGCATGTTCTGTGTGGGCAAGGTGAGCAGAGCAGCATAGTACTCTGCTGTACAGTAAACAAAGGTGTTACCTGGTTCTATTAATTGATTGTGACTATGTGGTGGGATTTAGTCATGGTCAAGAGGACCTCTCAACCAATCAGGTTGCTGGATTTTCATGAACCAGTTCATAATTAAGCAATAATACATGACAGGGTGTGGTATATCATGGGATATCATCACACCTTGGGTGGTTGGGCATGCGGTTGCAGGCTGAGTGTGACCAACACCCAAGAAGTGTTGATATCCCATGACATATCACACCCTGGAGTGCCTTACTGCTATTATGAACTGGATCCCATATGTATATATATTTTTTTTGTGATTGTTTTTCTCCCCTTGGCCACCTGAGCTGCACCCCATTTGGGGAGATCCGGCTGCCGACCGCCTCTACCATGGACAACCAGACTCCTGCAGCTTGCCCCCACAGTGGGACCATGGGGATCCCCCAACTCCCTATGGAGCACAAATTCAGATGGGTGCCATGGTGAAACTGCAGATGGCCATCAAGCTGCTCGCTTCAGGCGCCATTTTCCTGTTTTTTTTTTTTTTCTGTCCCCTTGGTGCATGCTCAGACAGTGCCCCCAGTCTCCACTGGGGGCTGCTGCTGAGTAATGTGATCCCCATGCCCACCCCCAGAGAGGAGAGCAGTCCTCCGGACGCTCAATCCTCTCCACCCCTACTGACCCCCAGCGCCCCGAGTCCATTCCCAAACCCGGGTTGTCAGCGTGGGTCGAGGTAACCAGATCCCATATATATTTTAATAAAATATATATAAAAAAAAAGGTTGTAAAAGAATGTTTTAATAACACATTTTCTAATGTGTAGGGACACATTGACAGAAAATAGTCCATTTAGATTTTACAGTGGGCAGTATGTGGTGTTGTAATGCTTTTCTAGTATAATGAGAAACAACAGGTTATGTGTACAGGAATGACTTATTTTTTTGGCATTTTTTTCTTTAATTTGTTGTTGCTTGTTCAGAGGGGGTAAGAAGGTTTTTCATCACTGAGTAGGAATGGCCCTGGCAATCCAGTGTGGAGGAGCATGCAGTCAAAGGATTTTTTTAACGGCTGTTATCCGAACATAAAAATTAGTTTTTGAGTTGACACTGCTCTCAAAAACCTATTTTACTGCTTGGAATCAGACTTATTTTAACTGGAAACATGTTTTGAAACACTAAAGCCATGATTCTTAGCATGTGCACCAAGCGTCAGCCACAGATGCGCTTGTCATGAGATCTGACCTTTAGTTTTTGAAAAGCGGTTTAATAAAAAACTCCATTTCAAAGCATCAAACTAGTTTTTTGGGACAACAGCATTAACTTAGAAACTGATGTTCTATATGGATTATAGTGGTTAAAAAAGTTACTTTGCAGCATGAGCACATTGTCGGAGGCAAACAGGAACGGCTCATCGCGGGGGAAGTTTGGACCAAATGGAAGCGTGCCCAGGAAGTGTGTGTGCAAAGTGGGCAGATGAGCATACTGTATACCTCAGAGCTCCAAGAAAAAAAAGGGAGAATGACCTACATTGCCAAGGTGCGAAGAGCAGCGCCGTTATGACCAGAAACAGAAGGTGTTTGTGGATAATAATTGAAGCAGGTGGATGAACAAGAGTATGAGGCAAGTAAGGAGGCTGGTGGCCGGAGTTTTTTTGAAGCCATGATAATGTAGCCAAATATCATCACAGCTTTAAAGAACTCTCAGCCAATCAGCTTTTCGTATTTACGATCACGAGTTCATAATGCAATTTTTACTACCAATCTCAGATCCTTCCAGGTACTCCATTATGTATTGCATAAAAGGTTCTATATATATACCAAATAGGGCTGGTGACAATGGGCAACACTGCTCTGTTCTTCTGTTTAAGCTAAATGGTTCTATTAATAGAGAATTAATATATACCCTAGTCTAAGGAGTTCTAAAAATCACTTTAATCCATGCCAACATATTAGGGCCCATTCTGGCCTTTAACAGGGTGACTCCAAAAACTTCCAGTTCACCCTGTTGAAGGCCTTCTCTGTGTCCAATGCCACCAAAGCAGCATTCTGTCCTACTGCTTGTTCCATTATATTCAATGTCTTCCTGACAATATGTATTAGCTTTGTACCCTCAACAAATCCCACTTGACCATTGTTCACTACTAATGGAACTATTCTGTTTAATTTTGTTGCTAGTATTTTTGAATAGATTATGTAATCTCTGATAAAAGAGATTGATCATTATGAAGCAGGTGTTTCTGGAGGTTTATTAGGTTTGAAGATCAATAATAGATGCACCTTATCAAAGGAAGGGGCTAATATCTGTATATCTTTTATGATCTTAAATATTTTTGCTTATATAGTAGTAGTAGTAGTAGTAAAATCTTTATTTTTATTCAGGAAATAGTTATCATCACATCATTAGGATCTGTTTGTCCTATTTACAAGGTGATCCTGTGCAATATCATATTACAATAAAACAAGCATTTGTCAATGCTGAACGTTCGCTTGCCCAGCATCAAAGTGACCTGACCCTCAAGAGTGGGATCGTGACACTCCCTTCCACTACTCCATGTACTAGTATGAAGAACTAATGGCTCTGTTGTCAGGTGGCAATTTTTCTTCACTCCCATCCCCTCTATGCTCCCCACCCACCTACCCACCTCAGGATACATATAGCAATTTTCAAATACCTCAAGGGAATCAACAAAGTCCAAGAGGGTAGCATCTTTTAAAAAAAGAGATGTGCAAAAACAAGGGGACATGATTTGAAGATAGAGGGGGGACCGCTCAGAGATAATGTGAGGAAGTTTTTCTTCACAGAGAGGGCTGTGGATACATGGAACAGCCTTCCTGAGGAGGTTGTAGAGTCAAAAACAGTGGGGGGAATTCAAGAATGCATGGGACAGACATCAGGCAATTCTAGTGGGGGGTAGGAGAAAGTAGGCTGTTGGTTAACTAGGATCTGCAGCTTATCCATTAGGTAGGGAAATGGGCAGACTAGGTGGGCCAAGCGGTCCTTATCTGCTGTCAAATTCTGTTTCTATGTTCCTATACTGTGCATGGAACTTACTTGAATATGGCAAATTAAGGGCTTTGCTCTAATTTCCACTCAGGATAGGCACTTTTCTTATTGCTAACTCAGACCATTGACTATTGGACCACGAGTGCCTTCCTAGAAAGATGCACAAGATCTTTGAGTAGCTGGGGAGAGAGAGTGTCTCCCTGATGAGCGAAGCAATGCCTCCTCTTCCACTGGTCACTCACTCCAAGTGCTGCTGAATCCACAATGCCTGATGCTCCCCTCTATGCCTCTCATGGGCACTCCACAGAAGCTGTGATTTTTCCTTTTTGCCCACACTCCATTGCAAGCCACTATGAATGGCCATAACTACCATGTTGCCACCTCTGTAGCACTGTAAGCTGGGGAATGAGGAAGCAGGGAGGACAGCAGCTGAGGGAGGAAGCGGGAGGGATTTCTTTGTTAACCAGAGGGTGAGCAGGGGAATGAGGGAGTGGGGAGGACAGCAGCAGAAGGAGGAAGTGGGATGGATTGCCTTCGCAGCTGGCCTGACAGACATGCAGCTCGGCCGGAGACAAGGATGACGTCAATATGCTAAATAGACACACGTTACGACTGCTGATTGCAGCGGCACATTTCTTTGAAGTGAAGACCACTGCTGCCAAACTACTGTCATAGACAGCTCCCTGATCCATTAGTGCATAAGGGAAGCACCTGCTACATGGAGCACTGCATTGGGCAAGACAGTCACACACCTCCAGTAAGTCCTACAGTCCCAAACCGTTCCTTGCACATGCGCGGAAGAGAACGCAAAAAAGCACTAATATTTCTTTGTTGTTGTTTTATTAAATAAAATTCTATTATTATGTCATCTGGACCTGGATATTTATTTGTTGCAAAGTCTTGTATAACATTAATTATTTCTTCTTGAATAATTACTCTATAAATTATGTGGCTGCATTTTTGATCTCCTCGGGAGGTTGATCTTAATTAATAATTGCAATATTTGTTCCTGTATAGAACTGTTTTTAATTGTAAAGAAAGAGTGGTACTAATCTTTTAATATTTTGACTATTTTTTATCTCTATAGATGATACCATCCTCACCTTGTAATTGTGTTATTAATTTACTTGCCAGGATAATAATTTATCTGGAATCTTACATAAGTAATAATATTTTGCTTTAGATCTAGTTAATGCTGAGCCAGCTTTGCTTTCTGTCAAAAGGTTATATTTGTTTTTAATAACCAACATTTATTTTTTTGGGGGGGGGCATGACCAAGCTGGGATCCAAGATGGCAGCTTAATCTGGGAGTTCCGCTCAATCCTACATTTATTTTAGCCATCCCCACTCCTTTTTCTACAATTTGCTGGTAATTCATCACCCATCCAGTCAGAAAGTGATCCAGCAGTGATATGGCAAAGAAACAATCTCACACCAGCTTTAAGTCAGCCATGGAGAGAAAATTCCATGACTCTGACCTGCCAACCACTCAGGCAGCAACAAAGACAGGTGTGGAGGATTGGCGAGACCCGAGCCTGAACACCTCGACAAGTGCAGCTCTGCAAACACAAAACTTAGAAAAACTTATTACGGAGTTGAAGCACGACCTTATGATCCACATGAACATGGGCTTTGACAACATTACAGCCCAATTATCACACCTACAACAATCTTAAAACTCACTAGGAGAGACTGTGGAGCAACACACCTCCCACATAGGTGATTTGGAGGAAAGGGTTGGGACGCAAGAGGACGTGGTATGACAAATCAAAACCTCACTTCAAAAGGCCTTCAACGAGATAAAGTTTCTAAATGACCGACCACGAGAACCAGGAGCATTGGTGTAACATCCACGTGGTCGACCTCCCAGACGTCCAAGAAGGCAACAACTGTGATACGCTTTTACAAACTTGGCTGAGGAAGCATCTGCAAATACCTGCCCCAACCACATTAGAAATACAATGTGCCCACAGATCTCCGGGCTGCAAGCCAGGTCCAGATGAATGCCTGAGGCATGTTATTATTAAATTCCTGTGGTACCAGAATTGGCAAACAGTACTAGAATTATTACAGAAGTAAGGCCCTAGAAGTATACAGGGGGCTCACGTAAGTCTGTTTAGTCCAGACAACTGCAGTTGGAAAGGCAAGCGTTTCAGGAGGTTAAGAAAAAACTGCATTCCTTGCAATGGCTGTTCCCCTGAATTTACCTGGTGAGATTGATTATTAGAAGACAGGGCAAGGCAGCAAAGACCTTTACAAGCCCAGACACAGCAATGAACTATATTTCTCAGAAAGAAAGACAGGTACAGGTGGGGGCTAATCCACAAGAACAGAACCTGGATACTTGAGCTGGCTCCCAGAAGGTACTGTGATTCAGTTTAATGCACTGCGGGGGCAGGGGTCTGGGGTGGGGGAACATAGAAACATAAACATAAATTTGACGGCAGATAATAACAGCAAGGCCCATCCAGTCTGCCCATTTTCTACCTTATGAATGTATTGTGTCAATGGCCTAACTATTCTTACTCATCTGTATTGCTCCATTATGCCTGTCCCATGCCTGTTTGAAGCCCTGCACTATATCCATATCCACCACTTCCTGAGGTGGGCCATTCCATGCAACCACCACCCTTTCTGTGAAAAACAACTTCCTCACATTACCTCTTAATCGGCCTCCCTCTAATCTCATGCTGTATCCTCTTGTCCTGCTATTTTTTCTTATATTGAAACATATTAGACTCTTTCACCTTGTTAACACCCTTAAGACGTTTGAATGTTTCCATCATATCACCTCTCTCCCTCCTTTGCTCTAGGGTATACATATTGAGCTCCGTTAATCTGTCCTCATGTTTTCTGATGCACTCCCTGCACCATTTTGGTTGCCCTTCTCTGGACTGCCTCCATTTTGTTAACGTCCTTCTGCAGGTGCGGCCTCCAGTACTGCATGCAGTACTCCAGATGAGCTCTACGATGCCGGTTCAACAAGAAACATGTAGACCTGCATCACAATGCCAGGCTTTATGTTGACTGTGATTTGCAGTCGGCATGTAGCCACACACATTGGTGTGTGTTTTTCCAATGTGGGGTGTTCTGCCCTCCGCACCCCCGTACAAATAAATACCAACTCCAAGTCAGAGTTTGTTCAGGGTGGGGGTGCAGGTTGGGGCACAGTGTTGCTGGGTCCCAGGATGACTTCTACTGCAATATGGTGCCATTGCCGATATCAACGCATGTCACAGTAGAAGTTCCACTGTTCTGGGGGCATATCACTTCAGATGTGACCTAACCAATGTCTTGTAAAGAGGGATTATTACCTCCCACTAATTACTTGTGATACCCCTACTAATACATCCCAACATCCCTATAGCCTTACCTACTGCTTTAGTGGTCTGCTTGGATGATTTTAGAACATCTGTGATGATGATGCCTAAAACAGACAAACCTGACCCTCAAGTCCATCTGCAACATCACTGATGAAGATATTGTAGAGGACTAGCACCAGGACTGATCCCTGAGGTACCCCACTTGTGACTTGCATCTCTTCTGACTGTATACCATTTATCACCACTCTCTGTTTTCTGCCCACCAACCAGTTTGCCACCCAGTTGACTAATTTCTGACCCACCCTGAGCCTACCCAGCTTATTAATCAATCTTCTTTGTGAAACATTATCGAAAGCTTTGCTGAAGTCAAGATAGGCAACATCAACTGCACCCCCTTGGTCCACCACTCTGGTTACCCAGTCAAAGAAATCTATGAGATTAGTGTGACAGCACCTTCCTGTTGTAAACCCATGCTGTCTTGGATCCTGTGCTCCTATGGATTCCAGGTGTTGCACTATCATTTCCTTAAGGAGTACCTCCATAAGCTTGCCCACTACTTAGGTAAGACTGATTGTTCTGTAGTTCCCTGCCTCCTCCCTGCTACCACTTTTGTGGAGTGGAATCACATAAGCCCTTCTGTAGTCTTCTAGGACTTCTACTGTGCTCAGAGACTCACTAAATAATTCTAATAATGGCTCTGCTAGTTCTACCTTTAGCTCCTTTAGTACCCTGGGATGTATGCCATCAGATCCTATTGCCTTGTCCACCCTGAGCTTAGTGAGTTCTTGTAGGACCCTTTCTTTGTGAAGGGACTTGTGCACACTTCCATCCACCCTGTGTCCATGGTGCTGAGCTGTGGGCCCTGCTCTACCTTCTCCTCAATAACTTCTGAGCAGAAATATCTATTTAGGATAGATGCTTTTCCTTGGTCCTCCTCCACACACACTCCCCCTTATCCCCTTTGATCTTACCACTACCCTCTCTAGACTTTCTCCTTTCACTAATTTATCTATAGAATGTGTGTGTGTGTGGGGGGGTCTATGTACCCCTGTGTCCCATAACTCTTTTGAGGCTTATCAGGCTGAAGTGTGGGTCATTCCCCTTGAGCCTCTGTCCCCACGATCTCATGGCTGCCTCTGGGAGGAGGCCTTCAACTGTGCAGCTGAACAAACTCAAACATGGAAGGCATGCCCCTCAGTCTGTGCAAAAATACTCTACTTTTAGTTAGCCCTACTTCAGTCATTATTTTCAAGCTGACAGAGAGCAATGTGAGTTTGGACGCTGTTGGTCATGTACCTGCTAAACCATGAGGGCACGAACTTTCATTTCTCTTTAAGAAATGTTTTTGATAATCCTTAAAGGTTGATAACAGTTTGCAGATTTAAAGTTGCTTGTTATGTTAATAGAAGTGGAGGGGGGGGCAATAAGAACTATATAGTGCAAATGGAGGGGGGAGCTTTAGATGTGGAATTGAGACTCTCTCAAAGCTCCCTAATTTATGACCAGCTGTGCATGTTTGCAGCTGGGGTGGGAGTGGAGACAGATGGAAGAGGTCCTTCCTCTCCCTTCCCGGCTGAGTGGAGGTGGGGAATATGGACAATTGTAACCACAGCTAGGATATGTTCGGACATTTTGGCGATTCTAGTCAATCTGTTTTATGCATTTTTGAGGAGTGGTACTGGGGCTTGTGGGAGATCTCAGCCAACCTTCTCTGCCCCCCCGTTCTCGTAGCCAGATTTGAACTATGATGGGAAGCAGTTTACTCCCCCTTCCCATCTAGCTGTAG
The DNA here is from genome assembly GCA_016271365.2 of Neoceratodus forsteri. Taxonomy (NCBI): domain Eukaryota; kingdom Metazoa; phylum Chordata; order Ceratodontiformes; family Ceratodontidae; genus Neoceratodus; species Neoceratodus forsteri. The sequence continues at coordinate 898,052,059 of CM057458.1, forward strand.
AACTATTAAAGGTGGACAATATATAACAGCATGAGGGAGTCTCACAATGTCTATATCCTTATGCTCCCCTATCTAAATAAGGACCCTAATACATCAGCTAACTAGCACAGTCATGATGTAATAGAGGACTGGTGGACCAGTGCAATTCCACGAGGAGTACTGGGTTGTCAAGGCTTTCCAGTTAGGGGAAGTGGGGGGGCAGTTACTGTTAGCACCTGTTGCACTTTGTTGGGTTCTAGTTTTGTTGGGGAAAGGGGTAACAAGGGAGGTGGGGGGGCTTTATTGAACTGGGGTTGGAAGGGTCTGCAGGGGATAATTTTGTTAAAAAAGGTTAAGTCAGCTGTTGATTGTATAGTAAGGAGTTACCACATGCCATATGATGGGAATGGTTACAGTAACAACTACGTAGATCCTGTTACACCATGGGTACTCTGAATATTATGATGTGGAATGTCAATGGCATTAATACAGTGGTGAAGAGGAAAAGAGTGTGGTCATATATTAAGAGTGAAAAAATAGATGTAGCCCTACTTCAAGAGGTGCACATGGCAAAACAGGAGGTAGATAGACTGACTTCCTCTTGAGGGGAACCCTATTGATGGTGCCCTTTACCTCCAAGGCACGGGGGGTAGCGATATGGTTTTGAAAGGCACTATGAGTACAAGTCCACTCTTCACTGGCAGACCTTATGGGGAGGTGTCTGATCATGGATGCCATGGTGGAGAGGCATAGGTAAACTCTTGTGTCAATTGACTGAATTATGAGTTCCCAAACTTTTTTTATCATCTAGCCCTGACTTTGGCTCCGTACCCTGACAATATAGTCATGGGAGGTGACTTTAACACTTATCTGGAGGTCCCACTAGATTATTCAGGAACTAAGCCTAGATCTCCACCCAGGAGTATTTCGGCCCTTCAGACATTGGTTGCAGAGAGGGCTCTGATTGAGGCTTGGAGGTACATTCACCCCACATGCAAGGAATTCTCCTTTTACTCTCATGCTCATCATGTTTGTACTAGGCTAGACTAATTATTCCTGTCCTTCCCCTTGTTATGGAAGAGCTTAGCAGCTTCTTATGGTCCAATTCTGTTACTGGACCATGCCTCCACTTAAGACCTCTCTAAATCAGGGCCAGGACCCTCTGCAGACTAAACAATGGAGGCTTGACTCTACCTTGCTAAACAATCCAGATTTTGTAACAAGGGTACCAGCCTCATTAGAGGATTACTTCACTAATAATAAAGCAGCAGACTCCTCCATTTCTAACACCTGGGATGCCATGAAGGCATATATAAGAGTTGAGATAATTTCTTATGCAGCCTATAAGGGGAGGCAAATGAGGAGGGAAGAGAAAAACCTGGAAAAGGACATTGCAATTTTAGAGTAGAAGTTGATGCAGGGTGACCAGTTAGTAGACAGAAGCATGCTCCTGACTATGAAGGAGAATTTAAATCAAAAAGCATCCAGACACATAGAGAGATCCCTGTTATTCACACATTTCTGTAATTATTTTGAGGGGGACAAATCAGGCAAATGACTAGCATGGCAAGTCAAAAAACAAAGGTCAGACAGGGTTATTTTGGAAATTGAAAGCCCCGAGGGAACTTTATCCTCAGATCCCAAGGTAATCAATGATACCTTTAAGCAATTTTACCAAGAGCTGTATACCTCACAGGCACCGGAAAACAAAGACCCAGAATCCTTCTTGCGTACACTGAACCTTCCAACTGTAAACAGTGAAAATTGAACTGCTGTGGACCAACCAGTTACAGGGGATGAGGTGAGGGCTGCAGTCTTGGCCTCTAAACCAAATAAGGCTCCAGGCCCCAATGGCATCCCAACAGAATTTTACAAAACGTTCTGGGAAGCTGTTAAGGAACCAATTACCACTATGATACAGGCAGCCCTAGATGGGGGGACTCCCTCAAACACAGTATATGGCCACAATCACAGTTTTGCCCAAGTCTGGGAAGGACAAAATGGTTGCTAAAATCCTAGTCATACGTATCCAGTCTGTCCTACCCGAATTGGTGTACTCAGATCTGGGAGGTTTTGTGCAGGGTCGCCAAGCGAAACATGATATCAGATGCACACTTAATATAATGCAGAGCTGGTTGGGGGGGCAGCCAGGGTATCCTAGGACTAGATGCAGAGAAGTCCTTTGACCACATAGAATTGCCATTTATATTTGCCATGTTGAAAAAGTACAAATTTGGTCCCAGCATGTGTAAATTGGTAAAGAGCTTGTACAAGGCCCCACAAGCTAAATATTAACAAACAACAACTTTTCAGCACCCTTGTGCTTAAATAGATGCACCCGTCAAGGGTATCCTCTTTCTCCCTCATTATATGTACTGACCATGGAGACTCTGGCTGCCGCTGTTAGGCAACACCCAGATACACAGGGATACTCTGTGGAGGGCTGTGATCATGTCATTTCCCACTTTGCTGATGACATTTTGTTATTTTTGGCACAGCCAGCAAAATCCCTCAAGGCCCTAGCAGAGATATTTGAAAACTATGGCCCACACTCCGAGCACAAGATAATATGGGGTAAATGTGAGTGATTACCCTTAGGCAGTAATAGATCTCACATTACAATCACAGGAGTAGACATTCCCTCTATCTAAGGAGATCAAGTATTTAGGAATCTGGCTCCCTAGATCCTTAACTAAAACTTCAAGAACTAAACTAAAAACCCTTAGTTAGTAAAATCTGGAAGGACTGCAGGAGGTGGAGAGACCTGCCTCTAACCCTTATAGGCTGAGTAAACGTGGTCAAAATGGCCAATCTGCTGCAGTGTCTCTACCTTTTTTAGACCCTGCCTGTCTGTCTCCCCAGAGATATATTCAGACAATTGAGGGTTCAATCACATCCTTGATCTGGCAGGGACGCTGTCCCCAAATTAAAAAAATCAGTTCATTGGCAACCAGTATCTAAGGGTGGTCTAGGCCTTCCTAACATTAAACTATATTACTTGGCAGTACAGCAGACCTTTTTTTTTAATTCAATATACTTTATTTAATTTTTTAAAATCTTACAGAAAACATGTTAAATGAGGTCATACAGCGAGATAGGTAGTGTAATAGATTACAGTTGGTCTTCAGGTTGCATCAGCTCAACATAAAGAAAGAAAGGGAAAGGAAACTTATTTATATTAACAAAACATTCTACCATACTAACTACCTACCTTCAACCCCACCTCTCCCACCTCATTTTATTATGTCTACATTTATATACAACATAGGAGTCTAAATATCTAATTTTCCTTAAGATAATGCATTTCTCATGTGGTTACCATTGTAAACATTTGAAATTTGCTCCATTTCTTAGTAAAACTGTTAGGGCATTGTCTATGGCATGCAATCATTTGTTCGAGTCTCAAGTTAAATAGTAGTTCATTAAGCCATTCGGAATAAGGAATACAATGAGAATCCTTCCAGTGTTTTAGTACCAATTTTTTAACTGAATAAGAAATTAAATATATGGTATATCCTCTCTCAGGTACTAGTATTTGGGAGTAATCTCCTAGGATACAAATTTCAGGCTCAAAACATTGGTCCCGGCTCAAGAGAGGGTCAAGTTTATCTTTAATCTTTAGCCATAAAGGTTTAATTGAGGGACAGTCCCATTGAATATGAAGGAGAGATCCAACCCCTATTCCGCATCTGTTACACACAAGGTCCTGCAATTTACCTACTGCAGTTAACTTTTCTGGAGTAAAGTATATATTGTTTAATATGTAGAACTGAATGAGCTTTAGGTTGTCATTTGAGGTATACGTGTATACTGCTTGCCAGAGTTTATGTCAATTGAATTGTTTGTCTCGAAATTGGTTAGCCCAATAAGTAGATTTTACTTGAATTACGTGACTGGATATAGTTCAGCTGTAACTTTGGAAACTGCATGGGGACTCCATGCCAACATACACTGTGTGTTGATATACTCAGATTTATCAGTATCCCAAGTATTATGCCCAAATTTGGTGATTAGAAGATGTCTTATTTGGATGCATTAGAAAATCTGATCAGGAGGAAGATGTAAGGAAGTAATAATGAAAGAAATTAGGGAGTTTGAGGCCCCCATTTTGTTTAGCTGCACAGAGTTTAATATGAAATCTTCTAGGTGACTTTGCTTTCCAGAGAAATGCAGTAATAGTTTGTTGCAATTTATGGAACCAGGATTGTGGCAGACAGAAGTTGAGCATATTTAAAGGATACAAAATTCTGGGAAGAATATTCATTTTAATTATGTTAATGCTCCCCTGTAGGGAAAGATACACGGGAGCCCATCTTTCTAGGTCTTGTTTTATCACTATCAGCTGGAAATCTAAATGTAACCTTTTTACCTGGGATAGGTTCGGCAATATTGTGAGACCTAGGTATTTAATTTGAGTTACCCACTTTAAGGGAAGGTCCGCTAGTTGTGACTGGTAAGTATGGGAGTTTAATGCCATTAATGTTGACTTCTCTATATTCAATTTATAATTAGATAGAGTTTCAAATTAATCCACTATTCCTAGTATTGCCGGATTGGAGGTCTCTGGATTTGTAACATGTAGCAGAATATCATCTGCATATACCGATAGGCGTAAGTCCCAATCCCTTATTTGTATGCCTTTTAATAATGGTGAATATTGTAATTGGTATAGAAGAGGCTTGAGATATAAATTAAACAGCAGAGGCGAAAGGGGGCATCCTTGGCACGTACCAGAATATGAGGAATGTTTCTGAAAAAAACACCATTACAACAAACTTTTGCCTTTGGACAAGAATAGAGAGTTTGGATCCATTGGATAAATGAGGATGGCAGGCCAAATTGTTTTAAAACTTCAAACAGGAAGATCTGGCGCACTCTGTCAAATGCCTTCTCTGCATCTAAAGATATCAAAGCCATTGGATGGGATGCTGATTTGGATGCCGAGAAGATATGAAACAGCTTCCTGATATGGTCAGCCGAAGAACGGCCTATTACTAATCCTACTTGTTCTGGACTAAGTAGCAAAATTCAAACCTTGATCAGTCTATTAGCTAGTATTTTGGCAAAGATTTTAATATCACAGTTCATTAGGGAAATTGGACAATAGTTAATAACTGACAGTGGAGATTTCTTTGGTTTGAGAAGTACTATTATGAGGGCTTCTAATAGGGAAGGGTCTGAAATTCCAGAGTTACCTATATAATTAAACAGGTCAAGCAGGATAGGTGAAAGTTGTTCTTTAAATACTTTATAAAAGCAGGGCAGGAAACCATCTGGACCAGGAGCTTTATCATCTGGTAATAAATCTATGGCGTCCAATACCTCTTGAAGAGTTATACTATTATTGAGAACATACATTTGCTGTTGTGTTAGAGAGGGAAGTGGGTGTTTTTTAAGATGTTCCTGGACTTCTGTCAGGTGAGGGAGAGGGTTTTGAGGGGAATATAGGGATTCACAATAGTTCATAAATTCTTGAACTATTGAGTTTGGGGTAGTGAGAAGAGAGTTATCCTTTAGGGAGTTCAGTGCTACCACCATTCTAGATTCCTCTTGTTTCTTTAAATGAAGGGCAAGTAAGTGACTTGCTCTGTCTCCTTGTTCTATATATTTGGCATGAGTTTTTGAAAAGCGCATATTGGGCTTGATCTTTTAATATATCTGAGCATTGATTCCATAATTTTGTTATTTCAACTAGAAGGTCCTCTGATGACCTAGAAAGCTGTTGGCTTTCTAGCCTCTCTATTTGAGCCTGGAGGGAGGCAGAATGTGCCTCTCTCTTTTTTTTTTCTGGATAGTAGATGACCTGATACATTCTCCTCTGATGACACATTTTAGAGCATACCACGATTTGTCAGTGTCAGGTATAGTACACTGATTACTGGAGAGGAATTGCTCAATTGAGTCCTTAAGGGATAGTACTGTTTGGTTTTCTTGTAGTAACTGTGTGTTCAGTTTCCAGCCAGTGTTTCTTGTATAATGTGTTGAGATAGTGGCTTCCAGCCAGACGAGGGAGTGATCAGATAAGGTTCTTGGAATCATATCACTGCCCACTAGGCCTTCTAGAATTTTATTATTGACTATATATTGATAATAATGTGCTATGTACCAGGGAATAGAAAGCATAACCTCTTACATTAGGATTTAATAGTCTCCATGGATCGTTTAGGTTATGTGACACCATGAATTCCCTTGCCACTCTCTGTGCTGGTGAAAGGTTAGGGTTCCTGTGGGAAGATCTATCTAGTTCTGGGGAATAAAACAGATTCCAGTCTCCTGCTAATATTATAGGGAGTTGAGGGAGACAGCTCAGAGTCTTTGAAAGAGTTACAAAAAACTCTGGTGAGTCTCTGTTAGGTCTATATATGGAGCCTATTATCACCTGAGTGTGATTTAAAACCCCCATTACAAATATAAACCTTCCTTGCTTATCAGCATGGCATTGTTGCATTTTAAACTGAGTATTCCTAGTTATAAGAATAGCAACCCATCTCTGTGCAGTCACATTACCTGCAGCAAAGACTTGGCCTATTTGCTTCCTTCTAAAGATATTCCCTTCCTGATCCAAAAGATGTGTTTCCTGCAACAGAGCAATATTACAGTGCAGTGACTCGAGGTGCTTAAGAATTTGGTGCCTTTCAACCCTATTATGAGCACCTTTAATATTCCAGGTAATAAATCTTATTGCCATTTATAATTTTTCTACTACCAGAAACAAAGGAGAGCCACCACATGCAGGAAGAAAGGTCTATACATTGTGGAGCATAGAAATAATTCCCACTTCCTGTGTCTTTTGGTGTCCATTTTAGTTACCGACTGACCTTGATACTTTGAATAATACCAGACATGCATAACAAGACTCCTTAATATACAGTATTTCACATTCAATAAACTGATAATAAAACCCCAACATAAAACATTAATAACCCAACAGAATATCCTATACCCCAGTCCTATCGACTGCCCTCCCTATTTTTGTTCAGTTGTAATCTTTAAAGCCACCAGTGCTTTGCCTGCACTCTCCCCCCGCCTCCCGCTATAGAGGTGCCCCAACTTGCAACATTAAATCTAATTACCACTTCAGCAGTCTGATTAAGAAAATAGTAAAGGAACTTTGAAGATTTCCTAGCTAATGAAAAATTAAACCTGGTTCAGAGCAATTAGACCTGGATAAACATCAAAACAAGACAGTGACATATAACATATTACCCAGGGATTAAGTCAGAGGAAAGTATATGCAGTCTTAATATCGTAGAATGTCTCCAACAGCGATCTTTGGTATTCAAAGCAGTCTATAATAAGATGAAAGGATCTTTACAGTCCATAATACAACCTGTTAACCTCCCTTAGAGAACAAAATTATTGACCCTTTAGTTCTGCAGCTTTACGATTCTCATGATGTTGTTTAAATCATTTAAAAAGTTCTGGGTATAGTTTTTTCAATTCAGCAGATGCCTTACTTACAGAGTTGAAGGGGATCCACTGGCCAGCCTTGTTAACTTGCAGGGCTGAAGGATACCACATTCGAAAATGTTTGCCTGCTGCTATAAGCTTTGTAACTATCGAGTGCATTTCTGTGTGTTTCTGCCTTACCGATAGTGATAAATCTTGCACAATTTGGATTCTTTTTCCATCCCAGAGGACTTCTTTGGATTCCTTTATTTTATCCAAAATGACTTGCTTATCTAGGTAGTTCAACATCTTGAAAATTAAGGGACGAGGAGGAGAGTTTTTTGGTGGTGTGGGTCATAAGGCCCTGTCTGCCCATTCTATTGTGTAAGTTGGGCCATTGGGAGAAGGTCCAGCCACTTTGGTGCATAATTTCTGGACAAAGGCATTAGCATTGCTGCCTTCTTCCCCTTCTGGTAGACCCAAAATTACAAGATTATTTCGTCATGACCTGCCTTCGAGGTCTTCTAACTTGTCTTCAGTCAGTAAGACGCTGTCTCAGTGATGAAATTTCAGGGTCCAGCTGGGCCCTCCAGTCATCTAAAGAAGAAATTCGGGCTACATTATCTCCTGTCCATATTGAAAGTTGAGCCATAGAACTTTTTAACACACTTAGCTCCCCCACTACGGTTTGTATTGGTGCTAAGCCCTCAAAAAATGTTGCCTCCATTAGTAACACTGAATTCTGCGTTTCTCCAGAGCCACCCGCTTTGGATCGTTTTTCCGGCATTTCTTTCTCTGGTGATTGCGGGGGCATGTGTTTCAGCTGTTGGGCTTTCATTTTTTCTATTTTAGCTTTACTCAACACTATTTTCAGGATCTGGAGTCATATTGTTAGCAAATGTTGGTTCCGATTGCTTGGAGAGCAAGTTTCTCCCCTATCTGGAAAACTTAAACTGGGAAAAAAGAGAGGTTTTGTATCAAGGGGCTGGTGGAGCTGTGAGAAGCACATCTAGCTGGTAGCCATTACAACCTGGAAGTCCTCACAGTTGGTCTTTTTACAAGACCTACTTCTGCAACAAGCGAAACATAGAGTCTAAATAGACTTGGAGTTCCCAGAAGGGAGGGTTCCCTCAATCCATTATAAACTAGCTTCAGCCAGATACACTGAAGATATAAGGAAAACCAAGAATCCCTTCATCCGATCAACAATTAGTACCTGGGTACAAGCCCATAAAATTATCAATGAAGGGTCCAGAATATCACCCGAAGCTCCCCTGGGGGTTGTGCTCAAACCATGCAGAAAGTCAACACTGCACTCAAATAGAACTATTAACCTTTGGTACAGGAAGGGGTTCACTCACTTATCCCTGCTGTTTAGAAAGGGGAACCTACGGACCTTTTCAGAGCTCAAAAAGGAATATGGTATTAGCACCTCTCACTACTTCATGTTTGTGAAGATAAGAAGCAGACTACAAGAAATATAGAGGGATTCCCGAGGTGGTGAAATCTTTAGGTCTCCTCTGGAAGAGATATTTAGATATCAGAGCAGTAGGGGGGCTGTAAAAACTATGAGTAAATGTTATAGGGTAATGGAAGGGGCCCTTCCAGACCCTTCACACTAATGTGAGAGAGATGGATCAGAGACATCCCAGAAGAGTTAACAGGAGGGGACTGGGAGAAGATATTTAAATCAAGCATTTCATGTTCAGTGAACAACCAGCTTAGAGCTATTCATTACAATGCATTACACTGTACATATTTCACACCAGTATTGGCACATAAAATTGACCCTTCCTCTTCCAAACTATGCCTCAAATGCAAAGTAGAGATAGGTACCTATTTCCATCTAATGTGGGCCTGTCCAAATATTTTGAGATTCTGGGGGGGAGGTAATGGACCTGCTCTCTAAAATCTTAAAATGGAAATACCCTATGAACCTTATAGATGTGTTATTGGGACTTCCCAGGGAGGGGGTATGGGGTGTGGAAAGGGAACCATCCACTGAAACACCTGGGCATAGTTGTGTGGAAGCAGGTCTTGGTATATCACTGGGGAACAGAAAATAAAATTTCTCACTGGGCATGTTCCCTGGTGCAAAATATGAAGTTGGAGCACACGCAATATGTGATGAGAAACCAAACCTCAAAATATCGAGAAATCTGGGCCCCACTGGAGGAAGCGGTTGGCCAGATCTGGTTCCCTTTTTTCTGAAATAGCTCCCGCTCACTCACTCACTCCTACACACCTCTATTTCAAGTATAGGCTACCAGAACAAAACATGACATTTAGCATTCCACACCACAAATCGTTCCACTCCACTAAGTGATATATAAATGCTATATACCATTTATAAAAACTGTAATAACCAAGTATGTTACTGTAAAATACAACTGTTCAAATAATCAATTGTATGGTATGCTCGCTGCAACTTAGCTACAACAGAATGTGATATGTATTTAAGTGTTCAATGTGCTGACTTTATCTACCAAAATAAAATTTACAAAAAAAAAAATATTTTTCAAACATGTGTCTGACAAAGATTGTATGTAGTGTTCTTTTTTCATTCATTCTTCTAAATGCTAGCATTGTTCATTGTGTTGTTTTTCTTTTATCCCTATAAGCTTAATAGAAAATAATGTGTTCATATTCTGGGCTTTTATTCTTTCCATATTGTATATGGTAAGCAGTTTTCTTTAAAATAGTTTGTTAATTCAACGTTCATAAAATGTTCAAAATATGGATCACTAAGTCTGGTCTGAGGCAGTCTCCACATTCTTCCCCTCTGTATTTCTCTGTTGAACTTTATATTCAAAAACATGGGAGCAGATTATTATTGGACCATAATTAAATTCTCTAATATTTTCCATCATACATGCTGAAACTAAAGCAAAAGCTATTTCAGAATATTCCCTGTGAACTTGAATGAAATATAGAGTAACCTTCCATGTTTGGGAATCTATGCCTAAAGGGTCCACTAATCCAAAATCTTTCCCATATTCCTTTGTGATTTGTACTTTTTTTTTAATTCATGACTTTTGACATGGAACCCCTATTGGTATCCCATCAGGACCACAGATTTGAAAAAGTGTCATGAAAAACTGTGCTATGATAACTGCAAGAAGAAACAGTGAAAGCACTGCTGTACAACTTAGCACACTTTCTTTAGTTTATAATCGAAGGCCCAGATACTTAAAAGAGTGGAGCCATGCACAATAGGGTTGTGCCTGCTCAAGTCTGAAATGCGCCATTCTCGATATTCAGCAGGAGGCAGTTGCGCCCCCCAAATCATGCTGAGCAACAGCGCAATGATAATGAAGGCATGCACAACCGAAGGGGGAGGAACCATGCATAAACTGCACAGCCCGATATTCAGCTGGGCTTTGAAGAGTTATGCAGGCGAACCCTACCCACTCCTAAAACTTTACGCTGAAAAAAGGATAGTCAGGGCCACCACAGGTGAGCTGCTGCATTGCAGGGTGCAACACAGCAGCTGCCACCTGTGGGTGACCCTCCACTTCGTTCCAGTGGCGCCCCATGCCCCAATCGCTGGCACAAGTGCCCCCAGCTCGTCAGCGGGCATAACATTGCCACCCCCATTAGCCCGATCACGGGCGCAACCAAACATCCTCCCAACTCCCGCAGCCCAACCGTGGGCATAAGGTTATTCTCCTTCCAGTAGCCCGATCACGGCATAAAGTTAAACCCCCCAAAGCCCAAGATCCCTGGTGGTCCAGTGGACCGCAAGAAGTCAGATCGCAGGCGGCATCCTCAACCCGGCGTACGCAATCCCTGGTGATCTAGTGGCCCCACCCCACCCACCCACAGAGCCCCACCAGCCCACTCCCCGTCCAGCCGGCGGGCGGCAGCACCACCCTCCTGCCACCCCGCTGCCTGCCGACTGACAGCTCAGTAGGGCTGCACACCCATTGGTTCAGAGCAAGAGCCAATGGGCGTGCAGCCCATACCGTACAAGTCAGTCTAGATATGTGAATGAATGGACTAGATCACCAGGGATTGTGGACAGGGGGGGTTGAGGATGCCACCCACGATCTGGCTTCTTGCAGTCCACTGGACCACCAGGGACCTTGGACTTTGGGGGGGAGAATAACCTTATTCCTGCATCGGGCTGTGGGGGGTACTAATACGCCCATGATCAGGCTGCAGGTAGGTTGGGGGGGAACCACTATTATGCCCGTGATTGGGCTGCAGGGGGCATCAGTCCCCGACAGCTGCTGCCTGGCAGGGTGCCAGGCGCAAGTCGTCAGGGATCAGCGCACCTGCATGCTAATGGCATGCAAATGGGACCATAATCAGATGCAAATGGCCCCCCCATGCCTTGCATAGATTATGGCCCCATTTGCATGTCACCCTTTGAATATCGCAGGTGCTGTGCATAGCGCAATGGAACTTGTGCCACCGCATCTCAATGCTCCAATCTGACCACTTGCGGTGGCGCAGTTCCACTGCGCCATTGACAGAAAGGTGTGGCGGGGTGATATTCAAAGATTGCGCCGCTGGCTCGCTGAATATTGCTGTGGCCACACCCCTGCGCAACTATTTTGAGTGGTGCAGGGGCTTGCGCCACATAATGGCGCAGTTTGAATAACTGGGCTGAAATATTTACATTGGGCTTATGGTGTGCCAACTATATATTTTGATAACAAGGTAAAGGAAGTGTGTTAGGTTGTATATTTATGAGGGTGCAATTTTTGACCATACTTTGTTGTATGGCACAGATTGCGCAGTGATTTACAATTTTTTTCTGATAGGACAGTTTTGACATGGAACCCTTCAAATTAATCTGTCTATATTTTCAAAAGTAAAGCTGTAATCACCTGTTACCAAGTAGGGGGCTGGACAATGAGACAGAGCCAAAAAGAAATTAGAAACACTTAAAGGGGAATCCACATTTGATGCATATATTTCTGCTAACATAAAACATTATCACATAATGACCATCTAAATCCACAATGTGATTTTGACATTGCAACAATGAATCACTTTTTATAAGTATAGCTGCCCTTCTTGAGTGCAGGTCATATGTAATATAATACCCATTGGCTTTGAAAAGATTTAAACACTATTTTGCATCTTGAATTATGAAATCTGCTACATGTAATATCAATGCCTCTATTCATTTGGAATTATAGTAATTTATCACTCTTCTCACTTTTTATACTATCTTTTAATGCTTTTACTGTACTTTCCACAAGATAAAGCTACAGTAATATTGTTGGCTTGTAATACTCATATTTTTTTTCTAGGAGAGGCAGCTGATTTAGATGGACACTTTTTATTTGAATGTTATTTTATTCTTTGAAAACTAGGTAAGACCCATTAGGTGCAGGTACCTGTGTGCATGGGTGACCCATTGATCACTGGTTTAATTAAGTGACTTGCTCAAAGTGTAGGTTTGGGGAATCAAACCCATGTCTGCTGGATCTACCAAGCTCATTCACAGCTCTATATTCTAACCTCTAGGCTTTACTGACAGCCCATTTTTCTGCCCAGTGTTTCTCAGCTTTAAAACTACTACTACTGCAATGCCCTTTACTTTGGGCTTTCTGGGGTTGAAATCCATCGCCTACAGCTGGTGCAGAACGCGCAGCCTGGGTTTTGACTGGGACAAGTAGGTCCTGTCATATCACCCCGGTGCTGCGTAAACTGCACTGGCTCCCAATACGGTGGCGGATCACCTTTAAAGTCATTTTACTGACTTTCAAAGCCCTTCATGATCAGGGTCCGACCTATCTGATAGAACTTCTGGTGCCTTACTGCCCTGGCCGATCACTCCGCTCGGCCGACGAGGGGTTGTTAGAGATTCCAAGAGTGAGCTTAAAATCTTCAGGCAGCAGAGCATTTTCTTATGCTGTACCCACTCTTTGGAATTTTCTACCATGCTGGTTACGGCAGTGTACCTCCGTGGAGGTATTTAAGAAGGATCTGAAAACTTACTTATGGCAAATGGTCTTCCTAGATAATTAAATTAATTTTATTGTGCTTGGATTCTATATTATAACTTATTATTTGATTTTAATAGCTGATGTTATTATGGCATGATTTCACTTATATGTACTATGGATTTGTATTTGTATTTGAAATTATGGTTTAAAATGTTCAGCACCTTCATACATTGAAAGGCGCTTTATAAATAAAATTATTATTATTATTAAAAATGTTATCTTAGGAAGAAGGTTTCTGTCCCAATAATATTTTGCTTTTACAGACATCTTCATCCCAATCCCTTGTCTATTCTGCCGTCTTATCTGATATAAAAGAAAAACTGTAAAATATAAAATAAATAAGTCAGTTAAGTTGAATTTATTTACTCCATACATAAGAACATAAGAAAAGTGTTGGCAGATGGGGACTGTGAGATGCATCTAGTCTGCCCATGGTGGTTACCTCCCTCCAGTTGTGTTTCATTCTAAGCTGCCCACATTGCCTAGCCCATGTGAGCTTGAATTCTTTCACTGTCTTCGATGCCACCACTTCTGATAGCAGGCTGTCCCATTGGTCTATTACCCTCTTGGTAAAAAATAACTTTCTAGAGTTGCCTTTAAACTTGCCTCCCACCAGACTGTGGTAGGGCGTAGGTGTCCATGGGCAACACTGGTAGTGTAACACAATAGCAGCTCTTTTAAAAGTTCCATATTTATTTTCATTTCTTAAAATTTGTTTGCAGCAGGATAGATTCAGCACAACAAACTGATTTGGCAGCGTATTATCACTTTTAGCACAGATATTAAGTAACTTCTAACACCTTAAGGCACTTTACAAAACCTCCTGGAGTTCACCTCCAGACCCAAAATTGATCTGACTACCTGAGTTAAGTGTTCAGCTTATATACAATGCAGAGGTCAGGTGACTATGTAACTCCACCCCTGTACCTGACTTTATACTCTATGGGCTGGATATTCAAAAGGGTTGCGCCATGTGCAATAGGGTTGCGCCTGCGCTAGTCCGAAATTGCGCCATTCTGCCATATTCAGCAGGAGGCAGTTGAGCCTCCCAAGTCATCCTGAGCAACAGTGCAATGCTAATGAACGCACACTCAACTGGAGGGGGAGGAACCATGCATAAACTGCACAGCCCGATATTCAGCCGGGCTGTGCAGAGTTGTGCAGGTGCAACCCCCAACCTGCACCTGCACAACTTTGAGCAAAAAAAAAAAGGAGTAAGTCCAGGGCCACCCACAGGTGAGCTGCCACATTGCAGGGCGCAACACAGCAGCTGCCACCTGTGGGTGGTCCTCCACTTCTCCCCTGTGCCCCCCCTGCAGCCCAATCATGGGCATAATAGTCACCCACTCTGACTGGCCCGATCGTGGGCAAAACAGTAATAACTCCACCCCCACTAGCCCGATGCACTGAGCAAACAGTAGTAATTCCCACCCCCACTAATCGATCGTGGGAAAAACCTAATAATTCCCACCCTCCACTAGCCCGATCGTGGGCAAAAGTAATAATTCCACCCCCCTGGGCCCGATCGTGGGCAGAACGAAGTTCAATCCCCTGCCAGAACAATAGCCATTGTGGTCCAGTAGACGCTTGAAGCCCGATCAGCGGGCATTATAGTCAATCCCCAGTTCCAAGTACCCTGGTGATCTAGTGGCCCCCACCCCACCCACCCACAGAGTCCCACCATCCGGCTCCCCCTGTCAGCTGGCGGGCGGCAGCACCCCACCTGCCTGCTGCCCCACTGCCCGCTGACTGATCAGTTAGTAGGGCTGCATGCCCATTGGTTCAGAGCAAGAGCCAATGGGCGTGCAGCCCATACCATACAAGGCAGTCCAGATATGTGAATGAATTCATCCCCCCACTAGCCCGATCATGGGCAAAACAGTAGTAATTCCCACCCCCACGAGCCCGATCATGGGCAGAACAGAGTTCAACCCCCCCGGCAGTGTTCTATGCAACCTAACTATGCGGCTGTATATACTAACAACATTTCTCAAGGAAGAAGCCAGAAGGCACTCACAACCACCTAAAGAGAAAAAGGGGGAGGGTGTAACTTTCATCCCACTCCTTACAACAACAATTTATCAATAATTCACAAGCCCAAATTGATCACAGCACCACACTGTGATACAGACATACAATAAGTTGTGCCCCCTTGTATGTGACACCCTATTTTCCTGAAAGAGGTTTCTCCTCTTTGTTGTGTTAATTCCCTTGATGTAGTTAAATATTTCTATAAGGATATGCTATATTCAGATGAAATGCATCGGCCCGAGTTTCGTCATCCCGACCTTGGGCACCCAAAACACGGTTGCCCGACATTGGGATTTCATGTTCAACAAGTGTTTCAGGGAGCTTCGGCCCTCATACCCCCCACATCTCCCGTACTTAAGGATCCTAACTCCAGTGGGGTGTCAAATCCCAATGATGGGCAACTGTGTTTTGGGCTTCCGAGGTTGGGATTGTGAAACTCAGGCTGATTCATTTCAGCCAAACAAATGGATCCCTTCTATAATGTCCCACCATTTTTTCTTTGTTGCAGTGAGAATAAGTTCAACTCCTTGACTCTTGTCTCATATGGTTCATGGTGCAGCATCTGCACCATCTTTGTAACCCTTCTCTGTACCGTCTCCAAGCGGTCAATGTCTTTTTTCAGGTTTTTTCAGGCTTCCAAAACTGGACACAGTACTCCAGGTGTGGCTTTGTCAAGGATATGTAAAGTGGCATAATTACCTTCTGCTTTCTGCTTGTAATAACCTTGCCTATGTATCAGAGGATGCTAGTTGCCTTCTGTGCTGCTTTTTCTCACTGCTCTCCTACCTTTAAGTCACTGGTAATGATTACTTCTAGATCCCATTCTATCTTTCTCTCCTCTAATTAATGCCCTTACAGAATGTATTTTTTTCTTGGGCTTCACTTACCTAGGTGCATTACCTTGCACTTCTTGGCATTAAACATTAACTGCCAATTTCTGGACCATTCTTTCAGTTTTCTGAAGTCAGCTTCCATATCTGAGGCTCCTTCCTGTGTGTCCACCCTGTTGTAGAGCTTCATATCATCTGTGAACAGGCAGACCTTCCCTTCCAGTTCATCAGTGATGTCACTGATGAATACATTGAAGAGGACTGGACCCAGCACCAATCCGTGTGGAACTCCACTGGTTACACCTCCCTGCCTCCCTTGTTAATGATCCATTGACCAAAACTCTTTGGGTCCTATTCTGAAGCCAATTTTTAATAAAATTATCTTCTGACCGACTCCTGTGTGTTCCAGTTTGTTAGTAAGTGTCCTGTGGGGAATGGTATCAAAGGCTTTGCTGAAGTCCAAGTACACCATGTCCACTGCCCCATACCCTGGTCTACTGTCCTGGTAACACAGTCAAAAAAATCAATCATATTTGTTTGGCACAATCACCCTGCTGTGAAGCCGTGCTGTTTGGTGTCATGTTTTCCATTTTCCATTAGATAGTCCACTATTCTCTCCTTTACTAATGACTCCATAATTTTTCCCACTATCGAGGTCAGGCAGACTGGGAAGTAGTTTTCCACCTCTTCTTTGCTTCCACTTTTGTGCAAGGGCACGACTCTTGCCCTTTTCCAGTCCTGAGGTACTCTGTCACTATCCAGAGACTTATTGAATAGCTCTGCCAGCGGTGCCACAGTTTCATTTCTAAGCTCTTTGAGTACTCTAGGGTGGATACCATTGGGCCCCATGGCTTTATTCACCTTAAGCTTGCTTAACTCATCTAAAACCCTCTACTTCATGAAGAGGCTTATATCTGCCCCTCTATTATTATGCTCCATTTCACCTAGTGGAGGTCCTTTACCACTTACTTCTGTTCTGAAAACTGAGCAGAAGAATTTGTTTGAAAATTCAGCTTTGTTTTCATCTCTCTCTAACAGCTGACCCTCCTTTGTTGCTAGTCATACTATTACTCCCTTACTCTTTCTTTTTTCTCGTATGTATCTATAGAAAGTTTTGTCCCCCTTTTTTACATCCTTCGCTATTTTTTCCTGAGTCTGGGCTTTGACAACTCAAATGGCTTTTTGAGCCTCCTTGAGTTTTTCATATATTCCTCCCTGTCTGCTCCTTTTTTCGTCTCCTTGTACTGCTCAAATGCCCTCTTCTTTTCCTTGATTTAGGTAGCTACCTCTTTATAGAACCAGAGAAGGTTCTTCTTTCTTTTGGGTTTGTTGATTTGTCTTGTGCATTCTTCAGTAACCATTGTTAACTTATTCACTCCAAAGGAGCTCTTTGAGAGTTCCATAGCTTGTCTCCTGTATACTCTTCACTACATAGGAGCTCTTTGAGAGTTCCACCATTTGTCTCTTGTATACTCTTAGCACTGCATCCTGGGCTTTTCTAAGCAAAATCAATCCATAATCAGCATACCACCAACAAATGCTAATACCTCATGAACCGTAAGTGCTATACACAAAGTATGAGTGGCAAAGTTGTTCAGCACAAAATTACCTTTCCAGTGGTGCCATGCAATTAATAATAAGCAATTTTCCTACTATACTAGTCAAAATAACCATTTCTTTTTGCACAAAAAGGCAACTTAAGCCATTTTTGGTTGGGAAATATGTAACATAACACCAAATTAAGCATCCATCCATTAGATGTTGCAAATCGGGTTGCCAATTAAAGGAAACCTGAATTGTCAAGTGGCAGCCCAAGGAAATGGTGAACAGTGGATGGGGTTATGGTTAGCAAGGAAGGGGGAGCAACAGGCAAGGTAAAGGGAGGGGCCTAGTGATGTAGTGAGTGACATCATCTGGGGGAAGGTTACAGGTGCCCTATGTAGATCATGATTGGTTGATGGGATGAGCCAAGTAGAGTCTTTCTTGGGGTCTGCAAGGGATACTTAAGGCACTGCAGCCCTGAGTTCTCCCTCTTTCTGCTAGGATCTTTAATTGAGTTGGTTCTAGTACATAATCTGGCAAGTGGGAAAACACTGAGGTAAGGTGGGGTTACTTTAAAGGGCCACATGGCTAGGCTGGGGGGGCTTAGGAGGCCTACAGCCATGCTGTCCTTGTCCTGTGTTTCTCTTTTGTATTGGTATCTTGGTTGAATTCAGCTGAGGACAATTATGTAGGTAGCTGTTGTAAGGTTTTTGTAGTGGTCAGTTGCAGTATCAGACTGTGGTAATGCTGGTATATTTAATGAAACTAAGAAAGGTGCTGGGTTTGAATCCTACAATTTAAAAAATAATCACTGGTGGGAGTGTGGATTCAATTAATTTTCAACAACAGAGGGCATCCACAATGTTTTTAAGCACTGTGCTGGACACAGAGGCCTTGCTTCTAGCATGCCACAAGGTGTGAAGGGATGCCCTCAGTATTTATGTGGAGGGGATATTTTTGAGAGGATATTTTCAGTAACTTTGTTTGGGGCCTTATGGCCATGTGGCTCAATCTGTTGTTGGGTGGTTGCTTTCACCCAATTTGCTGGCTGGTGTGAGTGAAGGGTGGTGTCTGGTTGGGGCCTTATGCCCCATGGGGCTCGGTCTGATGTATGGTGGTTGCTTTGCCCTGTTGGGCATTTTGGCTCATTTGTTCACAAGGTGCATAAGAAGCAAGGAGATGTGGTGGTTAGCTCCTTTGGGAGTGTTTTTCAGAGTGAATCTAGTTATTTTGGGCTGGAATCACAAGGTCGGCGGAGCAGGAGCCAACCACTTGTGCACCGGACACATGGTGGAGGAAGCAGGGGGCAGGACCACAGTTAGTTTTCTGATGCAGCAAAAAGATGCTGGGTGGTGCAGAACAAACAAGAGGAGGGAGTGGAGTAAGGCTGTGGATTGGTCCGGCCAGCCTGAGCCTTCTCCAATAGCAGCAGCGGGCAGCATCTAGCATGGAGGTCAGTGTGTGCTGCGTGGCCTCCCCATTTGTTCAGAGCTTTGCTTGGATGGTGCAGCACCATGCAGGGTCAGGCAGCAATCAAGGCATCAGTTGACCACAGCAGGCTTCTGGTTTTCTGGCATGGATGGTGATACACAGAGGGCCCCTAGATGTGGTCTGTAGGCTGGGTTGCACAGGACTGTCAGAAGGTAGGTCTTTAGGCTAAAGTTCAATGGACAGTGGGTGAGATGAAGTGGTGGGAGCTGTTTTTCCATGTGGAAGGGACCATGCAGTGGGAGTGCAACAGGGCAGGGACGCATGGCAGAGGTGCAGTTTTTGGGGCCTTTTTTCATCCTTTTTTGTCTAGAAACCAGGGAGTCAGCCTGGAGGCACCACAAAATGTAGTGGGTAGGGGGACTGGTGAGAGTCTGCCCTATAACTGGGTGGTGGCCCAGCAGCATGGCAAACCTGACCCACCACATGGCTTGGGGGTAGGGGTTTCAGGGGGCCATGTTTTTGCTGCAGAGGAGGATGGAAGGCCTCCCTAAAACTAGAATGGGCGATAAGCATGTACACACTGAGCACAGGATTTGGGGCATGTAGAGGCTCAATTCTGTGGAGTTTTGTGGCAGATCAAGGCTTGGTGGGGAGAGGTGACCAGGACTGTGGGTTCTAATCTTGAAGCAGAGATACAGTGGCCCCCACTTTTTTCTGATGGGTCCCCTTCTGGCAGATGGCAGGCGGGGAATGGCTTGACACAAGGGAAGGATGGGCAGGGTGAAGGGAGGGGGACACCGGTAGGTTTAAGCCTGGTTGCTGCATGGATTGGTTACTGTGCAGTGGACCAGGCATGAAGGAAAATGTGATGAGCCCAAGGAAAGCTTTTATGGTGGTGGGCAGTGCTGGCCTGCAGAGACAGGCAAACAGCATTGGAAGGAGCTCTGACACCATGCGGCCAGACCAGGGAGTCCATTAGCCAGATGCTCGGGTGCAAGTTATGTTGGCAGGGGGAATATCCAGGCAATGCAAAAGAGGCATTGTGCAGCACTGCATCATTTGGGGTCAATGGCCTACAGCCAGGTCATGAGTGCAAAAAAAGCAGATATAAAGAAGTGTTGGAAACCAAAGAATAGTTAGGAAGGGTGATCTGTCTTGGAGCACATTGGTCTTCAGCATCTCCTGCCACAGATACAGCTGCCTTCTTCCTTTGAAATTAATTGGTGGAATTGCAAACTGCTTATCAGGGGCTATCTGAGGGGGAGCAGGCCCACATGTGGCACAGCCAGGCACCTTTAATAATGGTGTTTTTTATCTTACTGTCTCAGTTTGGCAAGCAGGAGAAGAGAAGATCACTCCCAGAAGACCTCATGTACCAGCCACCAGTGCACAGTTGAGAGAGGAGGCAGCAGCACTGATGCAGAACATGATGCAGCTAATAGACCAGGCCCAGAAAAGGGAAGAGGTGGAGGAGGAAGCTAGGAAAAGGAAGGAACCTTCTGGACCAAGGGGCAGGGGCAGGAAGAGCCTGTGAGGGGTCCACCCGGAGCCCCCTCCTGAACCATTGCCAGAACCCACTCCAGAGCTCCAGGAACTGGCAGTGGGTAAAGGCGATGAGAACCCATCAGGTGAAGGAAATTAAAAAGACTATTTAGATGGTATTTTTGGTGACATTGGAGACAAGGGCATAGAGAACATGGAGAAGATATTGGAGGAGTTAAAGAAAGGAAAAGTGGAGAAACCCAGGAAGGGGGGCATGGAAAAGGAGAGCAAGAAGCTCTATGATGGGCCACCAGGCTATTCATTGGGAGACCACATTCCATCATCCATAAAGGATAAAATATGGAAGGGAGAGAACGTGGACATCTTTGGCCTAGTAGATCAAGAAATGACCAAGAAGTATAAGCAGAAGGAGTCCATGTGCCAGTCAGAGATGGCAGTAGCCCTTGCAGTAGTGGGGCACATGGAGGAGGAGGTCATGTAAAAGGGAGAAATCTGGACATGTGACAGGCTGGGGTTTTGATTTTCAGACCAGTTTTACTAGAAAAGCAGCCAGAGTTGGGCATGCCATCATTGACCTATACAGCCAGTATCAGGGATGCCTATAAGGCACAGAAATGATATTGGTGGTTAAAATACAATGAGGCATTTAGGTGCAGAATGGCTGTGAAGGGGGACCTCAGATGGGACTGGGACCTAGTCGGGTCAATTCAGCCTGGGAGTAGAGGGTGGGAAAAAGGCAACAAAAAAAGGCAACATTGGCCCCAGTGGCCAAGACATGCCGGGGTTTTAACAAAGCCTCATGCTCTTGGGCCAATTGCAAATTCAGACATGTATGCTCTAAATGTGCCGGGCAACACCCAGTGTAGAAATGCAGGTTCAACAGCGAGAAAGGGGCAGGTTACAAGTATAATGACCAGTCCTTTCGGGGGGAGTCAAAGGGGGGAGTAAGGGCCCTGGGGGCTGCTGGTGGAGAGGCAGGGGATCCAGTAGCAGGGGAAAGTACAACTCTAACTATGGTTGTAATTAACAGGGCAATAGATGGAACCATCAGGTGGGGGTTTATGCTGGAGGAGACCCCATAAAAGCGGCAGTAGTAGTGGAATGGATGTCCAACTACTGGATCACAAAGGGTGTTGGCTGCTGTGGGAGGGGTTTACATGAGGGTTCCCTTTGGCCTTCCAAAGGGTTAGGAAGAGGATGAGGGCAAAGAATCTGGGGCCTGTAAAGGGAAAGGAAGGAAGAGATTGTGCAGAAGAAGATCCAGAAGGAGTTGAATGTGGGTAGGTGAAGGGATACTTTAAGGATGCTCCTTGTGGGAATTTCCAGATATCTCATTTGGGGATAGTGCATAAAAAGCACTTGGGAAAGTACCACTTGATACACCACCTGTCCTACTCAGAGGCTGCATCCACCAATAACAGCATACCAGAGGAGATGCACATAGTATCCTATGCATTATTGGACCAGATGATCAGCTTCATCAGGGTGTTGCGGGGGGTTGGGGCATGGCTTTCAGAGACGGACATACAGCCAGCATTCTGGCTATTGCCAGTGAGATCAGAGGACTGGGATTTGTTGGGTTTCCAGTTCGATGGGTGGGGGGAGGGGGGAATTACTTTGACAAGTCCATGCCCATGGGCTGCTCAGTTGCATGCTTCACATTTGAGGTGTTTAGCTCAGTGGGTTTTCAGGCACAGATATGGTCACTGGCGAATCACGCATTAGCTAGAAGACATCTTGCTTATCAGCCAAAGTAGGAAGGAGGTTGAGGGGGTGTTAGTGGATTTTCAGGAAATGTGCCAGGAGATAGACATCCTGTTCATGGCAGACAAAACCAAGGGCACGGCCAGGACCTCGAACTGCAAAATCACCTTTCGGAATGTAAAGAAAACCTTTTTTTTTTTACAGGATGTGAAAAATGACAGCTTTCACATTCATGAGGTGCCATAAAGATATGGCTATGTAATGTTGTAAATTTGGGGTACAAATATTGAAAATTACCAAAGTTGCAAGCTTGTGTTTGTCAAATTCAACAGGCTCATAACATTATTGGTTTTTAATATTTTTACACTGGATTTTTAACATAGCCTTCTTATGACTCCACCTCATGAACAAGGGCAAAGAAAATTTACAACTCCTGCCCAAAAGGTGATTTTATGTAGGGACCACAATATCACCTTTCAGGACAGATTTGCCTAATGTGAGTGTAATTGCTCATGAGGTAGGGGCCCAAGAAAGTTACTTTGAAATGTTGGGCAAAAAATATTCAAACATGCCCAAGTTATGCCACTAAGTTCAAAACTCCATTGATATACACTGAACTGCATACCTGTATCTTCAGTTCATGGTCCAGCTCTGAATAGTGAAGATGTGTCTGTGGTCCAAAAAGAATTATGGTGTTGGACCCCAGATGAGTATGTAAGGGCTTGGGGTTGTATGGGGTGGTGGGTGCTGAGTGGAAGGGTCAAGTGGGTGGTAAGGAACAGCTGCAAAAGATGATGATGGCAGTTTTTTTTACAGGTGAAAAACAACACAACAAAGGATTCCCGAGCATGACACTGGAGGATTGGGCACCCCCAGGGTCACTGTTATGTTTCTGGGGGTGTGTGGAGCGGTGGATGCTGAGAGGGAGGGATGGATGGATGGATGGTGGGAGAAAAATAAATATATGAAATAGAAAAGTCCAATGGACACTTGGGGATTGAGCACCCTCAGTGTCACTGTTATGTTACAATCACAACATAGGTAGATTGGCACCCCAGTGTCATTGTTAGGTTTCTGTGGGGGGTGTTGAAAGGGAGGTTGAGTGGGGGGGGGATATGTGTACTTTAAAAAAAAAGGGAAAACAGTGATCATGGTGGAACATAGCACAGTCTGCCATGACCAAGATAGCCACAGTAGCTTACTATGCATGTGCTAGCAGTCGCATATGTGCAGTAAATCCTGGTGGCCATCTTGGACAGGGTGAACATTGAAACAGAGAAACATAGAAAGTGATGGCAGAAGACCACAAGATCCATCTAGTCTCCTCAAGACCCTACTCCTCTCCCTTAATTGCTACTCAGTGTTGATTCCTTTGTAATTATCCCAAGCATTCTTGAAAGCTCCAACTGTCTTTGCCACCACCATTCCTGGGGGAGGCTGTTCCATGCGTTGACCACCCTCTCTGTACAGACCACCGACAGACTACAAAATAATGCAGTGACACTGCCAATACAGACAGTGAGCGAAGGGCTTCACAGATGTGGTGGTGACTGTGTTGCAGCTCCACCATTGCTGGAAGGAATGCACTGTCTGCCTTTTTGAAAGCAAGAGGTAAGCAGGGCTATGCCCACTGGAACCTTAAAGAGAAGATGGTAGCTCACAGACTGATGCACTTTGCCCTCAGTTACACCCCAGAGGCAACATGTGTAGCCACACCTCAGCTTGTTACCTATAGTTTTTATATTGGTACGAACATATTGGCCTGTTATTATAGCCATTCAAAACACAATGAAAACTTTCTCCAGTATCTCCACATTTCTCCCACTCTCTCTTCTTTATGAGAGGATAAAATATCTCCCCAGGTTAGTCACCACAGTGGGGAAAGATGGAGGTGGGGCTTTCATTGTCTTTTTTCTGGGTGTTGGGTGAGTTGTGTAGGTAGTTAATAGTCTGATCAGAATTACAGATGGGTGAAATCTTCAAATTTTGTTACTCAAAATGTGCACATTTTTCAAATTATTTTTCAGGTGTGAAATGCAAAATTTTACCAGCGAAATGTGGAATTTTGTTGATGAAATGCAGAATTTTGCTTGCAAAATACAGAATTTTGCCTGCGAATGGCAAAATTTTGCCACTCTCAAGTGAAATTCCACCATTAGTGGGCAAAATTCCACATTTTGATAGTGAAACTCTGCATTTCACTGGTGGAATTTTGTATTTTGCACTCGCAAAATATTTTGCAAAATGCACACATTTTGTAAAATATTTCCATGGCAAAATTTGCAATTTAGCTGGAATTTTGCCAGTGAAATTAAACTTCACTGCACCTCTAATCAGGATTGCAAGATTTAGGGTGTGGGTGCAATTCCAGTAATTAAAAAAAAATCTGCACAGCAGGAAGAGTGGTGAGATGCTGAAGTTGGTCACTGAAGTTGTGGCATCCAACACTTCTGTCTGTTAGACTAGATTCCATTAAAAAAAAGATACAGATTAATTCAGAGACCAGGAGAAAAAGGGTGATGCGTGTGCGAGTGTGTGTGTGTGGGGGGGGGGGGTTTTGCTGGAAATTGTATTCTCTTATTAAAATAAATTACACGAGATGGGTATATATAGACAGATGCAATGTGAAGGAGGGGGAGCTTTCATTGTATTTGTTGTGATATAGGTGAGAGGGGATAAAAGATCAAAAGATACACAACAAACTAAAGAAAAGACAGTACTCACCCAAAAAAGCAAATTAAAGGAGTGAAGGAAAAAGGCCTTTTTTAAATCTTTAACAAACAGTTGGGTGCATGGTTGTATTTTTATTTTGGCAGCTCTGTGACATTTTAACATGGTAGGGGGGTATATAGACCAATTGGAACACATGTGCAGCACCAATAGGATTCCATCAATATAAGGCCAATAGGTGCCAAGCGGAGGTGTGGCTACACGTACTGCCATAGGAGCAGCGCTGCCTCCAGGGTGCAAATGAGAAAAAACAACATCAGCCAATAATGCAGTTACTGAAATGGCTAGCACCCTCTAGTGGCAATGCTAATTCTGCTAACAACTATCAGTAGAAGGACTATTTTTCATTAGAACCTTGTTTAAAATGTTATTTTTTTCTTTGAAGTTTTTCACGAAACACATTTTCAAAGTTCAATAAAATGCTCAGAATTGTGGATTGTTGGGGGATTCCTACTCTTCCAGGCATTTTTTTTTTTTGCCCTCTGCCCCTAGCGTCAAACTTCACTATGCCCCTGGGCATGCTGTTAACCCAACACACTACACTCTGACATGTCTTCTTGTTTGCTTAATTATACAACTGAATATAATATAGCATTTAAATGTACCTGCTGTCTCTGATGTATATTTACTTTACTATTTGTTGCACTATATGGCATAATCCATTGGGTACGGCATCTTTTTAGTCTTCCTATAAGTCTATGCATCTAGCATAATGGAAGGGATCAGGCAGTGCCAGTCAGAATATATAGTGATCTCTATATAATCTATTATTCAACCACCTATCCATGTATCAGTGATAATATAATCCCAGGGAACTCTGTACTTTTTAGGAAATGCACTGCAATATCTGTTGAAAATATTTACAGTATGTAGAAACATATGAACATAGAATTTGTCAGCAGATAAGGACTGCTTGGCCCACCCAATCTGCTCAGTTTTCCCTAACTATGGTATCACTGTAGACAATACTTGACCTCAGTCTCTACCTCCCTCTACCCACTCCTTTCAACTAAGATTCCTTTATGCCTATCCCATGAATTCTTAAACCCCACAACAGTTTTCATCCCTTCTAACCTCGGCCAGTAGACTGTTCCAAGAATGCACCACTCTTTCTGGGAAGAAGTACGTCCTCACATCTCACCTGAGTCTGCCCCACTACAACTTCATAGTATGTCCCCTTATTCTTGTGCACATTTTTTTTCTGAAAAATAGTTTCTATCAGTACCTTATTTACTCCAGTGAGGTATATGAAGGTCTCAATCATATTCCCCCCTTCCTCCTCTCTTCCAAGGGGTACATGGTGACGTCCTTTAATCTCTCCTTGCAGGGCATTTGATGCAGACCCCACACCAATTTAGTTGCCCTTCCCAGGATCAACTTCACTCTTTTCTATCTCCTTCCAGAGATGTGGCCTCCAGGTCTGTACAAAGTAGTGTAAGTGAGGTCTTACTAGTATTCTATACAGAGGCAGCACCAGTTTGCAGCACCATCTCCCTCCTTCTGCTGGTGATACCGCTCCTTGTGCACTGCAGTATCCCACTAGCCATCCCCACTGCCTTGTCACACTGCTTATACATAGATACATAGATACATAGACAGAGTCAGCAGATAAGGGCCAATGGCCCACCCAGTCTGCCCATTTGAGCTTGTAAGTTCAGTTTATGTTTTCCTAGAAGTCTGTTGCCCCTTACCCCTGACCTTCAGAATTCCTTTATGTCTATCCCATGCATTCTTAAATCCCATGATTGTTTCAGCCCTGAACACTTCCTCTGGCAGGGTGTTCCACTTGTCCACCACCCGTTCTGTGAAGAAATTCTTCCTCACGTTTCCTCTGAATCATCCTCCTTCCAACCTCATCCCATGCCCTCTAGTCCTGGAACATCTGTTTTGCTTAAAAATAGTGTATTCCTGCACCCTGTTCTTCCCTGTAAGATACTTGTATGTCTCTATCATATCCCCTCTCTCCCTCCTCTCCTCCAGGGAGTACATGTTCAGTTCCTTCAACCTGTCCTCATAGGACTTGTGATGCAATCCATGTACCATCTTTGTTGCCCTCCTCTGAACCTTCTCAACCTTGTCTATGTCCTTACGTAGGTAAGGTCTCCAGAACTGTACACTGTACTCCAGGTGGGGCCTCATTAGTGTCTTGTATAGTGGAATTATGACCTCCTTTTCCTGCTGGTGATGCCGCTGCCTATGCATCCCAGCATCCTATTTGCTTTACCTGCTGCCTTGTCACACTGTTTCCCTACATTGAGGTCATCAGAGATGATAACTCCAAAATCCCTTTCCTGCTTGGTGCATGCTATATCCTCACCCCCCAACTGATATATTGTACCAGTGTTTTTGTGCCCCATATGCGCTATCTTGCACTTCTTTGCATTGAATTTCAACTGCCAACCCCCTGACCATTCTTCAAGTTTCTGCAGGTCCCTTCTCATTCTGTCTACACCCTCTGGTGTGTCTACTCTGTTACAGAGCTTTGTGTCATCAGCGAACAGTGAAATTCTGCCTTCTAGGTCCTGAGCAATGTCACTGATGAAGATATTGAATAGGACCGGTCCCAGCACTGATCCCTGTGGTACTCCACTGGTCACTTTTCCCTCTGTGGAGTGATAGCCATTTACCACCACCCTGTGTATCCTGCTGTCCAGCCAGTTACCTAACCACCACACTACTGTCCTGCCCACACCCATATTCCCCAGTCTGTGTAATAGTCTTCTATGTGGCACAGTGTCAAAGGCCTTGCTGAAGTCCAGATAGGCCATGTCCACTGCCCTCCCCTGATCCACCTCCCTAGTCACCCAGTCAAAAAATTCAACAAGGTTGGTCTGACATGACCTCCCCCTGGTGAAACCATGCTGCCTTGGGTCCTGTAGTCCATTGACAACCAGATGTTCCACCAATCTCTCCTTCAGTAGTGTTTCCATGATCTTCCCCACTACTGAGGTGAGGCTGAATGGTCTGTAGTTCCCTGCTTCCTCTTTGTTCACACTTTTGTATAAGAGGACTACATTTGCAGTCCTCCAGTCTTTGGGTACCTCCCCTGTTTCCAGTGATTGGCTAAACAGGATAGTCAGAGGTTCAGCCACTACCTCTCTTAGTTCTTTAAGGACCCTGGGGTGCACCCCATCTGGCCTCATTGCGACATCAGAGACTATTACTCTCAGCACTCTCTCCTGCTTGGATGTCATAAATACCACTCCCCAATTTTGTACTCTACTCCTGGGTTTCTGTGGTCCAAGAGCATTATTTTGCACTTTTTCACATTAAAACTCAGATGCAATACCATTGACCATTCCTCAAGTTTTCTCAGGTCTCTTCTCATCCTATCCACCCCCAAACACCCACCCTATTGCAGATTTTGATGTAATTTCAAAGAGGTAGACCTTCCTCTCCAGGTCATCTGCAATGTCACCTATAAAGACATTAAAGAGAATTGGTGCCAGCACTGATCCCTGAGGCATTCTGCTTGTCACCCTCCACTCTTCAGAATGAAGTCTGTTTACACCACCCTCTGCTGTCTATCCACTAACCAATTACTTACCCATTTTACCATCTTTTGACTCACTCCTAAGATTCCCAGCTTTCTTAATGTTCTCCTATATGGAACAATGTCAAATACCTTACTGCAAACTAGGTATGCTACATCCACTGGTCCACCCTAATCAAATTTCTTGCTCACTCAATCAAAGAAATCTATTAGATTAGTTTTACATGACTGTGCACCCCTTAAATCCATGCTGCCTTGGGTCTTGTAATCCATTAGATTCACCATATTCCACTATCCTCTCCTTCAGCAGCAATTCTATTAACTTTCCCATCACTGATATCAGGCTGACTAGTCTATAATTCCTAGCCTTCGCCCTGCTACCACTTATGTGAAGTAGGACTATATCTGCATCCTCTAGTCTTCTAAAACCTCTCCTGTTTTGAATGAGCTGTTAAATTGGACTAGCAGTGGTGCAGCCAGTACCTCCTTGAGCTCCCTCAGTACCATAGGATATACCCTATCTGGTCCCATTGCTTTGTTTTCTTTCAGATTAGTGAGTTTGCTTAGGGTACTCTCTCCTCTGAAAAATAACTTGTGTCCATCTCCCTCTTTTCAGGGTTCAGGTTATTTTTTTGGTTTTGTGGAATAAGACTGCAGCTATGGTGGACTTGATTTCTTCAGTTGATCTGGCTCGTATTAAGAAGACCTAGTTGGAAGATGATGCAAGGCTGATTCTGGAGGCATCAGTTCTGACTGGTACTCTGTAGCACACTGCCTGAGGAGGGAATGTAGGGGTGATGGTGTGGTTATCTGTTTTAGATCCAGCTTGAGCTTCTCCATTCACCCAATGGGATCTCCCTCATTGTTTGAATGTGTGGCTGTGTGTGGGTGTCCAGGTGCAGTTTGCAGGATTCTTCTCATGTACCGGCCTCCTGCTCACAGGTGGAGAATTCCTGCAGGAAGTCACAGACTTCATCACTGACAGGGAGTTGAATTTGTTCAAATGGCTGACTCTGGGTGACTTCAATGCCTGGGTCAGTGATGAACTCTAGCATTTCAGTCAAGACTTCCTCCAACTAATGACATCTATGGGCCTCACACAAGTTGTTGCTTCTGTGACCCACCACTGCAGCCATGTCTTTGACTTGGTATTCTCGCTGGGTCTTGAGGTCACTGACCTCAAGACTGACCTGTTCATTTGGTTGGATCACCACATGGTGGAGTTCTCAATTGGGGTCTCCCCTGTTTGTACCTCCCCTATTGAGATGGACCACTACTGCTCATTGAAGGGGTTGACCCCAGAGGGACTATTGGCAGCAGTGGACTTTTCTGGTGTGACCACTGCTTGAGCAGCTGGCATTAGTGAGGTGGTAATGGCCTACAATAGTGCTCTCTCCAATGCACTTGATGCCATTGCTCTGATACATATTTGACCCAGGTCTTCTTGCTCTAGATCCCCATAGTTTAATGGGGCTCTCAAGGTGATGAAAACCATGGGTCAGAAGTTGGAGTGTTGCTGGCAGAGGACCCCATCCAAGGAGGACAGACTGGCTTTAAGGATTCACTATGGTGAATGCCAAAGGGCAATCAGCCATAACATGTTCCTGTCCAGAGAGATTGCTGCAGAGGGAAAACTGACCAGTTCAGCTTTTTTGGACTGTGGTCAGGTTACTTCATCCTGTCAGTCTGCAGCCAAAAAGAGCATTTTCAGTCACTTTGTGTGAGGAGTTTCCTCATTTTTTTCTGTGACAGGGTATCCTCTATCTGGTCTGGGATCTCCCCAGTTGGGCAAAATCAATCTGGCAGTGGTCGGTCTTGTGTTGGCAGAGGCACTATTATTGTTTGGGGGAGGTTCCAGCTGGTGGGGGTTTTCCAGGGTTGTTTAGGTGATCTTGAAGCTGTGAACCACCTTTTGTGAACTAGACCTGGGTCTGAACCATCTCCTAGTGGGATGTGCTGAGTCCGTTGGTCCAGTGTTTGCCTAGATATTCCAGTATGCATTCTCAGGGGGGGTTCCCTGACCACAATTCCAAAAATGGTGTACTGTGAACTGCAAGATTGGGGGGGTGCATAAAGAAAGATACGCCAAACCTTGCATGAAGCACATCCTAGAAGAAAATGCACTACACAGATGCAATGTCCACACACTGGCTTACGTTATCCCAAGATTTATTCAGAATACATCAGGTACAATAACTACCAGTGCTGTAACAAATCTTACTGCCCACAAAAACGCCGGCACTTCGAGTCCTCACTGACCCTTCATCAGGGGGTGTGGCTGTTGGAAGCATGTACAATAATTTTATAGTGTTCTTAATAGACTTCAGGTGAAAGATTACAGTTAAGCAATTACTAAGCCCATTATATTGTGATTTAAATAAAAATACAAAAACACCATGTTAAAATAAAAAAGTGTACACAAAGGAAACCACACTGATTACTCTCATCTCTACTTCACAATAAACTCATAATGAACTGAAGTTCAGACCTCATAGTACCTTCATAAAGGAAGGCTCTATTTGCATATATGAATACATATTCGATTTAATCACAGCAATTTGCTTATATGCTGAGGCATTTACTAAGGAAGTAGAGAGAGAAGGGTGTTGCGATTCAACAGTCCAGGCATAGATGTACTCACACATACCATCAGTGATAGGTAGATAGAGTTAGAGTAAAGAACCGGGTACTAGAGCCTGCAATACAAACAAAAACAGCAGCATTTGTTAAATCATTCATCTTAAATTTCAAATTACTATATATATATATCCTATAGACTTTTATAAGTTTTGATTATCAAAAAATCCTTCTATATAAGTTAATGTTGTATTATTCACAATCAAAAGTAGGAAAGAGGGTCTGAATCAAAATTAAATACTACACCTAAGACAATTAAACATCAATTTTCAAATCTTTCTTCATTTTTACAAAAGAGAGACCAAAAGATTAATTTGAATAACTGCAAAATCCACATTTTTAGAAATAGTCATGATTTCAGCATTTTTCATATAATCAGTCAAGTTATGGTTTCAGATCCCAGTGTTCATTAAGACCTGATGGTTTTACACTTCTAGGAGAGAAGATCCAATAGCTCTCATGTTTTAAGAGGTGATTTGGTCTGTTGCCACTTCTTTTCATAGGTGGAATGTCATTTGAAATTTAAGATGAATGATTTAACAAATGCTGTTGGTTTTGTTTTTATTGCAGGCTCTGGTATCCAGATCTTTACTCTGGCTGTGTCTACCTACCGCTGATGGAGTGTATGAGTACATCTATGCCTGGGCTGTTGAATTACAATACCCTTCTCTGTACTTCCTTAGTAAATGTCCTCAGCATATAAGCAAGTTGCTGTGATTAAACTGAATATGTATTCATGTATGCAAATAGGGCCTTCCTTTGTGAAGTTACTATGAGGTCTGAACTTCAGTTCATTTTGAGTTTATTGGGAAGAAGAGATGAGAGTAATCAGTGTGGTTTCCTTTGTGTACACTTTTTTATTGTAGCATGGTGTTTTTGGTTTTTTATTAAATCACAATATAATGGGCTTAGTAATTGCTTAATTGTAATCCTTCACCTGAAGTCTATTAAGAACACTATAAAATGATTGTACATGCTTCCAACAGCCACACCCCTGATGAAGGGTCAGTGAGGACTCAAAGCACCATGACTTTTGTGGCTAGTAAGATTTGTCACAGCACTGGCGGTTTTTGTAGCTGATGTATTCTGAATAAATCTTTGGATAGTTCAAGCCAGTGTGTGGACACTGCATCAGTGGAGTGCGTTTTCTTTCAGGATGGGGTTTCCCTAACATCTTGAAGGATGTGTTATTGAAACCACTTCTGAAGAAACCATTTCTCAACACAAATGTCTTGGCAAATGATTGACCAATCTCCAGCCCCCCATTTTTGTGTACGGTTGATAATTAAGTTGTGACTCTGAAGCTCAAGTCCCACTTAACAACAGCCTTTGACATCTACAAGCCACTCCAGTCTGGATTTAGGGTAAGGCACTGAAATAACATTGGCCAAGGTGCAAAATTACCTCCTCAGGGAGAAAGATAGATGAGAAAGATCAATTCTCATTCTCCAAGATTTCTTCTCATTATTTGACACCATGGATGACATTGTGCTTCTTGATCACCTTAGAGATTATTGTGGACTCACTGGCACTGTCATCAACTGATATGAGTCCTATCTCTTGGGCAGGAAGCAATGGGTAGTGATGGGAAATTTCTCCTCCTGCATGAAACTCCTGCCCTGTGGGGTTCCTCAAGGATCAATATTGCCACCTGTGTTGTTTGCAGTGTACATGCTACCCTTGGGTGAGATCATTAGATGCTACAGTTTGGGATTTCATTGCTACACAGATGATACCGAGCTGTATATGTCATTTGCCCCAGAACAAAGAATGCTGTGGAAGTGCTAAATAAATGCCTGGCTAAGATCCAAGACTGGATGTCCTCTTACTGGATGCAACTGAACCCCAACAAGACAGAGGTACTGGTAGTTGAGCCTGATCACTGGTGTGATACCTCTGCCATATTTCTAGGCACTGGGTTGTTCCTTGATACCACTTCATTGGTAGCTGTCTCCATGGTGTGAAATCCGGGCATTATTCTTGCTTGATTTTCAGGTGTCATCCATCATCTGGAGTGGCTTTTACTACTTACAGAATATCGCCCAGATTAAACTCCTGGTTCTGCCTGGTGACCTGCCCATGTTAGTACATGCCTTTGTCACATCAAGGCTAGATTACTGTAATGCTCTGTACTTCTAGGTCAGTGGAGGGAACCTCCATCAGCTGCAGCTGGTGCAAAATGCAGTGGCCAGGTTGCTGACAGGTTTTCCCAAATCTAGCCATGTGATCCCAGTCCTGCGTCACCTGCACTGACTGCCTGTCAGATGGAGGATTCTCTTCAAGGTGGACTTGCTCACCTATAAGGCCCTATATGGATTGGGCCCAGGCTACGTGAGTGACCTCATGACCCCTGCCATCTCGGTGCACTCTCTCCCCTTCTCCACCAAGGGGCTCCAAGCAGTTCTGAGGGCTGGGGTGAAAACCTCAGGAGATTGAGCATTTGAGGTGGCCGGCCCAGCCCTCTGGAACTCACTTATTAGACTTCTGAAGGAGGCCATGTCGGTCGAGGCTTTTAAAAGGACTCTAAAGACACATCTTTTCAAAAGAACATTTTTTAATTGGTTACTATTCTGATTATTATTTATTTATTATTTATTTCAAACTGTTAATTATTACTGATCCTGTTAGTTTTATTGTAGCATGTATTATTGTTTCATGTCCTGTTTTACCTTGAAAGACACCCAGAGCCTCAGGGACTGGGTGCGTAGTAAATAAATATTTACTTACTTACTCCCATTCCCCTTCCATTGTGAACATTGATCAAAAGTATTTATTTGAATGTCTGCCATTTTTTGGCCCCCCTCTGCACTGCCACCCCATCTCTTTTTAACTTTACAATCCCTCTCCTGGTCTCCCTCTTTTCACTCACATATCTTAATATGTCTAGTCCCCTTTCATTACCACTTGGGATATTCTCTCTTCTGTCTTTGCCTTTGTACTCCTTATTGCTTTCCCTGTGTCTCTTTGTTTCTCCTGATACACCCCCCCCCCCAATTTTACTCCCTCTGAATGTCCTTATATCTTCAGAATGCCACCATTTAAGTCTTTACTTATTTAGGCACCTCTTTCGAGAAACAGAGTGGTCTCTTTTTCCTCTTACTTTAACTCACCCTTTTTGACACAAAATCTTGTTATCTTCATTATGTCCCCTTTTAGCTTCACCCACTATTCCACCACCCCTCCCAGGTCATCCCTTCTTACCAGGTTATGCCTCTGGCATTCACTCATCACTTACAATCTGTCCTCCTGGACTGGCCTGGTGGTGCTGAGAGTTGAGGCGCTGGACATCACACCTCATGCAATGCCAATGACCCGGGTTCAGGAATGGACTCAGGTTGTTCTGGAGCTGGCTGGGTTGAGGAAGGATTGAGCATCTGTTGACAGCTCTCCTTCCTAGGGGAGGAAGGATGGTGCGGTGTGCTGTTTTCCTGTCACCCAGTGGTGGCTGGGTGTCAGCACATGCGTGCTGCCAGAATGGGGAGGGACCCCACATCCAGGGCATAGGCTGCCTCCATGGAGGCAGAGGCCAGCTGCTCCACCCATTGTACATTCATGGGCCCAGGGAGTAAAGCAGGTGGAAAAAAGGGAGCTGGCAGGCTCTATGATGGCCCAAATGCACCCCACACAACAAGC
Source organism: Neoceratodus forsteri (assembly GCA_016271365.2). Classification (NCBI taxonomy): domain Eukaryota; kingdom Metazoa; phylum Chordata; order Ceratodontiformes; family Ceratodontidae; genus Neoceratodus; species Neoceratodus forsteri. The sequence continues at coordinate 898,086,924 of CM057458.1, forward strand.
CAGGCCAACTTCTAGATTGTGCCTGTAGATCACACTAGTGTGAAAAGTGGCTAAGTTCCCCCTTTCCAGGGTGACACATAGTACTTCTGACTCCCTTGTATTCCCTGTATCTCTGTCACTTTTATACTTTCCTTCACATAAAGCATTACACCCCATCCTTTTCTTCCCACCCTCTCCTTTCTGAACAGAGTAAAGACTGGTATGGACATGCCAGTCATGGTTTTCAGTGCACCATGATTAAGTAATGGCCACAATATTCAGGTTTGCCTCTGCCATGATGGCTTCAAGGTCCAGAATATTAATCCTACATTTCTAGCATTCACACACACAGCTTTCCAGATTTTACTATTCTGATTATTACATCTCTTTTTTTCCTTTATGCCTTCACTCCTTCCCCCATTTGGTTTTACTGCTCCCACTACCACCCCCTTCATTTTTGCCACCCTTATTCCTTTATTAATTTGCTCCCTTAGGTACTTCTCTTCCCTCAGGTTCTCCCTACTTCCTACTTAAGCTTGTGGGGGGGGCAGTTACCTCCTCTCAAATTTCTTTCACCACCCCCTCTGCTAGTTTAGATGTTCATCGAAGTAACATTTAAACTGTCCACTGAGGACTGCAGTTCCCCTCCTGGATGGATACAGGCTATCATGCTAGTAAAGACCCTTATCCTTCCATGTTGGACCCTAGACCACAGTGTAGATGAACCCTACCACTCTCTGCACCATTTCTTCAAACATGAGTTAAAGCTAGTAGTGCGAAAGATTCTTCTTCTCCGCCTTGTCATAGATGTTGCTGCTGATGTAGCAAAGTTGAGCTCTGGATGCTTTTTTTAGTGTTTTGTCTGTCCCCATTTGTTTAAAGGAAAAAACAGATTCATACTATAGCAGTTCATATGTTTTCAACCACCATCAGCATGGCCATACATACAGAGATTGTGACTACAGATATAAGCTTATCAGTATACTGTATGCAGTCTGTCCATTTACTATCTAACTCCTTGTTCAACCTATGGTCATAATGGAGTTACTGGGCTTCTTGCCTTCCAGTGCCCCAGAGCACACCTCACCAGGCTATCCATCTTCCCCCATTTGGTCTTAGTATCAACATGTGCCAATCCCATCAATGTCTGAAACTAGCCAATGATTTGAGTTCAACCATAAGCTTTGGTAGATTATTCCAGAAGTCCACTACCTTCACCTTGAATAAGTATTTCCTGGCATCCCACTTGAATCTATATCCAATCAGCTTCAACCCATGTCTCCTGGTTACTTCAGATAAAACACACATGGTAATAGACCAAGCTATGATGGCAGAGATGTATGAGCAAGGGTTCTGAGACAGGAAAAGAAGAGTCATAATGGGAATGAATGGAACAGGATTTAAGAAGGAGTTCCTTTCATTCATTAAATGGATGATACCCAACAGGTCATTTGTGTAGATGGCAAGGACAGGAAATAATTGGAAACAGAAATATAGAAGGTTTAAGGATAGACAAAGAAACATGATCCATCTAATCACCTGGTATCTACCTATATCCTTGCTACCCTAGTACTGGCACAATTGGAAGAACATGCAGTGGTACAGAACATGGTTTGGGGGACAGCAAGTGGACATTATATTACTTAAAGGATCAGAATGCTCTTTCAGAGTTGAGTGGTGGGGTTGAGGAAAGTTAACACGGGGAGGAATAGGGATGGTTGTGAGAAAGTGGATACCTACAGTATTTGTGAGTGTTAAGGCAGTTGCTAGTAAGCATTGAAGGGAGAGTGAAGGGGCAAAAGATCGATATTGGAGATAGAGGGGAGGGATGGGGTAGGAGAAGGAGAATGAAACAGTGAAACAGGAGAGGAGGTAGTGGAGACATAGAGGAGTGGGGACAGAAGTGGCCCTGGTAGCTGGGAATGAGAACTAAGCAGGATTTATTTACAACAGTAGGTTCCTAAAGAGAGCTGCTGTCTAATATCACATTATAATTCATAATGCATTGTTAATAATTGCAAATGGATTATTGATTGTTTTACAGTAGTGAAAATCATGCACTAATTAATAACATTTGCTACCTATGTTTGTATTATACTTTTATTCTTATTCTGACTACTGTACTGATGTATTTTCCTGTGGTGATCTGAGCCTCTGAAGAATGTGATGTAGTTAAATAAAGATCTACCTTCCTAGCTATTAATATATTTGCCTTGGAATCAACTTATTTTTTGATGCTATAAGTTGGCTGTTTACATATTATTAATGGAAGAATGACATGTACATGTATCATTATGTTGTACAATTACAACTGCTTTACACAATTTCCACTACAATATTCTTAGTATGTCTCATCACATATAATATTTCAAATTCAAACTGTTTTTGCATCCTAGTTGAATTACAGTTAATGCGTTGTGGTTCATAATCAGTGCTCATTTCCTACATGCCTCTTTGGGGGAAAAACTGGAAGATAAATGATAGTCCTAAGTAATCTGCTTAGCCTCCATGTGGACCAGTAGTATTTACTGTATGTTAACTCTGTTTCTATAAAAATGTTTCCTCCAGGTCTAAGTTTCTCATTAGACATACAGTTTCTTTATGGAACATAATTAATTAGCCTTGGATTAATTAACACTGCACCGATGTCCCTTTATTATCAATAGCATCATTCTGCAGTCCTGATCTGTATGGTATTTTTAAATGATGTTTCCTGCCTTTGAAATGTGCCATAGTGACAGCACTGGTGACTGAAATTCTCTATTGATCCACATGATACTATAGGTTTAGCAAGTGTGATCACAGTGCAATCATTCCCCCATGGCCCAAGGGATCACTTCCAGCAGGTGAGATTTTTTTTTCCCTGTTCCATGCCTGCTTAGTCCTGCTCTTTGAAACTGCCAACACACAAAGGAGACTGCATATTCCAACCTTCTCTGAAGGTTCTACCATTACAAGTAGACAAGCAAAGCAAAAAAGAAAATGGTGCTCACGCTGTTCTGGAATACTGAGAACTGGGGAGGGCTGATGAAGCCTTCTGCATAAGATGCTACATAGGGTTGTTTTGGTCATGGTTGTTTAGTTCCTGATTAAAATGATCAATATTTCCAAAAGGTGTGTGTGCCACTTTTTTGCTTGTTTTTCTTTCTTCTGTGAACATGCAAGCAGGAAAAACAGTTAAGGACAATTATGATGAAGATTTTGTGAAATAGATTCATGTCTGTTACCTTTAATTAACAAAGCAATCATTAATTAGTTTCACACATTGTATTGTACAAATAAATACTATATGCAGTGAGTTCTAGATGTATGCATATGCTCAGGACAAACTAAAATTGTGCATACCACTGGAATGTACATACAACCAGAGCACTATCTACAGTAATTAATGGAGACAGATGCAGGTGTAATATTGAAGTGTTTACTAAGTAAGAAATCACATAAATAAGCATTAAAATCATTAGAAACAGCATTGCCACAATTAATAATCACAATTAATCATCAGAAACAGTAATGCCACACTTTTTAATTTAACTGTCAAGTTTTAAAAAATCAGTTATGTAGCTTTGTTTATTGCTGTTAACAGTTTTTGATTCTAGATGTGATTCAAACGTGTACTATCAACTAAGGTCATTTGTTTCTTTTTGCTCCACACAGTGGCAGATTTTTAACATCATTTGCCACACCTCAGCCATAGGTGGTAGAACCACCTCTTGGTTCCCCTCATCCTCATCTTCATCATCTTCCTCTTCATTTGGAAGAATGGAGGTGCAAATGCTGTATCAGTCAGTGCTCTATTAGTAGGCTCCAAATCATCAATTTGAGCATACACCATGAAAGCAAAATCAAATCAGCTTTATTTATATTGTGCCTTTCACAACCAAGCAGCTTGATCCATGCCAGTAGAAGGTAGTACAGCAGGTGAAGGTTTGATTGGGGGGTTCAATTTCATCTGAGCATATGCCCACCTTTTGGAAACAATGCTGAAGGGTAGCAGGTGTAACATCAATCCAGGCAGCATGCAGCAAATGGATTGCATTGAGGACACTAATCTCTTTAGCCAATTTCCTGAATTCTTGTTCAGATTGATCTATGGCACCAATACGTTTGCTTACAATCCATTTTCAGTAGTGGACCTTTAAATTCTGTATCACCCCCTGTTCATCAACTGCACTACAGCAGTATAATTGGGTGGTAAAAAAAAACAAGTTTTGTTATTGTGGAACGGGACTGGTTTATCATCGGGGCAATTGTCAAAATTTATGCAGATGTTTTTGTATTTTCTTATCATTTTTTTGTCCAGCTTGATTAACCAGGATGCAAAATAGTCTGCGGTCATACAGGCATTGGCATTCACCTGTTATTGACTGGTAGAGCTTCCATGGCAACATCATGAAAACATTGAGGTATTTTTAGATTTTCCAATGAGCAACTTTGGGAGCTTATCTGAACCATCTGCGTACTTGTCACCAGCATTGGCAATTGTTTGTTTGCCTTCTTGTGCCCACATAATGCTTCTTTCTTAAAAGTTAATGTTCCATTTAGAATGGCATGAAAAAATTGAGCAGTTTCATCAGCATTATAAATTTATGAATGAGAGTAGCTATGCAAAACATCAGGCAGAACATTACAGAGCCAGTCCTCAGAAGCAACAAAATTGGACTCTGCCTTTTCACCGTGAATATGGTGGTAGCTAATTTGATGACATTTTTTCCACCATGGTAACCAGCCTGCTGTTGGCTCAAACTCATCAATGTTCATAGTCTGGCCAGTTGTTTAGCTTTTTCCAGTAGAATCAGCCCAGACAATGGTGCATCTCTATCACAGGACAGAGTAAACCATCACAGCAGCACTTCTTCTACATGACCATCCTTCTTTTCCCATTTTCTTTTTCTTTCTTTGTTGCAACATCTGGTCCAGTCATCCTGGAGAGCTTCTTTTTGTTTTATAATTCTTCCCACACTCAAAACATCAATTATGAACTCCTGAGCAAGCTCTTTTCTGGACACCCCTGGCAGCTCAGACTTCCCAAGGAGCTTAATTTTCTGCTCCAAACAAAGCACATTGCCTGACACCTTCTCCATTGTGGAGGAATGGAATGTAAGTGCTAATCACACATCATTAAAGACACTCAACACATGGATTAGCTGAATGGCAATCCTTAATGACCACCAGGAGAAGGCTGTTTGCTACCTTAGTTAATGTTAACTGGTGCTAAAAGCAGTGCCTTTGAGTCTTGCTTGTACCGATTAGCACCAGTTATCACCCTGCCCCCCTAGAAAACAAAGCATCCTGACTGAAAATGTGTGCATACATCCAAAAAAGTGTATGCATACAAACTGACGATTTATAGTGGCAAGTTTAGGGTGAAAATATGGACACTGATATTTTGTGCATACAACCAAAAAATGCACACATCCGAATGGCATACAACTGGAATGTACTGTATTCAATTAATCACAGCATCCCTTTTATTACACCCTTTGCATTAACAGTTAATTTGAAACCACCACAAATTATTACACACAGGACACACAACAACTATCAGATAAAAATGGCTATCAATCAAAGACTATGACAACATATTAAATATGAGAAAATAGTTGCTAAATGTCTGCATGTCATAAACGTTTTTCAAGAACGTGTTGTACTTTGGTAATCCCCATTTAAATTCACTGAAATACTGCCCCACTCATTCTGTTTTTACCATTGCTTTACTCATTTCTTCAAGAAAACATCAATGAAAAATGAATTTTTGGTGTCCCCCACAGTCAGAATCTGACTTTAGCTTCTGTTTCTTGATGCAGCAGGGTAAGTAGTCTTTTTTTTAAACCTTGGCTGCTGTACCCGTGACCTGGATTCTGGATTGGACACTGACTGTAGGCACTTAACTGGGAGGAGATAACACTAATAGTCTAGAGGTCTCCTCCCTCACCTGGTCCTTGTAGCAATACTGTGATAATCAATATCACTTGCAGTCTGGAAGACTCCTCTCCTATTCCTGCCAGTCAGTACCCAACCCCAACTCGCTGACTGTCATTGGCAGGGATCCATAACTCACATCTATGGCTGTCTGCTGTCTGATTCATGCAAATCAGTATAGCAGCACAGTACTTCCATGACCTCAATTAACAGTTCAATTCACTTTTCAAACCATGTAGAGAATTGTTTGTTCATCTTTTTTTACAAGAACCTGTATAGTTACAAAGTGGGTGATTTGATGTATTTTGTTGGACCAACAAGAAATTTAACACACACTTTCAGGCTACACAGAACCCTTCTTCAGGTCAAGGCTGTTTGTACAAAGCTTAAATACTTTGGGTAAAACTGATAAATAAATGTTTACACATGGCTGTAACAGTTTTATTGATAAAGAAATAACTGGATATGTGCAGAGATAAAAGAACAGTCTCTGAAAAATTAGGTGGTTATAAATCAGATTAGAGAATGCAGGCTCCACTCTATGTATGAAAGAAGGCCTATAGATTGTTAAATGCTTTGTTCTAAGAGACTCCCTAGAAACAGATGTGTGTGTGTGTGTGTGTGTGTGTGTGTGTGTGTGTGTGTGTGGAAAAATCGTGCATGTTTATATCTATGCTGTATAAACACAGATATCCAGAAGAACACATCAAACAGCATGATTAAATAAATTAATAAAACCATGTTAATGTATAAGGTACACTAAAATATATATCAAATGTAAGGGGTAACTATGCATAGGAAATGCACACGCACCTGAAGCAAGAGAAATGTAGTTGTCAGTTAAAACTTTGCAATGTGTCATAAAACCAAGGTCTATAGTCAGTTCATTATTTTTAGTATCTAGACGAAAAATACTTCTGAGCTCATAAGCCACCTTTTTGTGTATTTTTGAAATTTTCTTTGAGAACCAGGACAGAGAAGTCGGAGGTAGAGAAACTGAAAGAAATGTTGCCCCGCTGGTGTTTCAGTCTTTTTATCTTTTATGTTGTGCCTCTGTTAGTTAATCAGAGTTTAAAGGGGTTTCCCAGTTTTCTTCACATAGCTTGTATATGGACACTTCTTGCACTTCATGAAACAGACAACGTTCTGGGATCCACACATACAGTACAACATCCCTGTATCTTGAGTTGCTTATTTTGGAAGATGATGATACAGTTTGAAGTGGAAATATGCTTACATGTTTTCTACTTTGTAATACTGCAGTGTTTAGTGCCACCTAGTGTTCTGTTGTTTTGGATAAGTATACATTTGTTCCTGACAATCAGGTTGGATAATTTAGGGGTTTGTTTGAAAGGCAATAAAGGTGGTTCCTGGAAAATACATTTTAAGGTGTCATCCTCACTGAATATTGGTTGCAGGTCTTACATAGGGGCTTATCTTGGTTGTGTGTAACAACCAAGGGTTTCTGGTTGGTTGTGATCTTTTCTTTGTATTCTAGTAGTTGTTCTGTTGGCATACACATGGTATGTTCCAAAGCTCTGTCAATTTCTTTAGAAGATTGTCCCTGTTCAGTACGTTTTTTTAAAATGAGACAATTTGTTTATCTTTGTCCTCCTCTCAGTAACAGGTTCTGTGATATCAAAGTGACTGGCTGTATGGTACAGATTTCTTTATTAGGGGTCTAAGGTGATTGCTGTTTTTTTAAGGTATCGCTGTCTACCTGTTGAATTCCTGTAGATAGTGAGATAGACAGAGTGCTCCAGGGGAAAGTTTAATAGATGGGTGGTGGTCGTTAAGTTCCTGATGAAATTCTTTAAGTATGTGAGTACCTTCTGTCCAAATTATACATGTATCATCAATACATCTGATGTATGTGAGTGGTTTGATTTTACATTGTTTCAGGAAATCCTTTTGCAAACTGACCATGAAAAGGTTGGCATAATGTGGGGTATCTTGATGACTATTACTGTTCCCATAGTTTAAACATAATGTTCACTGTTAACACTGAAGTTGTAATTCTAAATTAGTTCAATAAGTCTTGGAATGCATTTTGGGTGGATATCATGGTGCTGTCATTTCTCTTGTAAGTATTTAAGATAGGCTGAGATTCCATCAGTATGTGCAATATTACTGTAGAAGCAGTTCACATCTTTTTGTGGGTGGTATGGTAGTAGGAGGTTAATCTCTAAAAGCAGATACTTTACAAAAGAAGTATGTAGTGTGTTGAGTATTGCTGTCTCTTTCTATAACAAGTGGTTTAAGATGGTTTCTATAAATCCAGAGATCCCTTCTGCCAGGGTGCCACTGCCAGATTGCATTGGTCTCCCTGTATTCCCAGGTTTATGGATCTTGGGCAGCATGTAGATTCTCCATGGATGAGATCCATTATTTTGTCTTGAACATGTTTAGGAAGTGATTTAATAATGTCTCAAAGTTCTCTGGTGTATTGTGCAGGTAGATCACAAGCCAGTTTCCTGTAGTAGATGTAATCTGGTAGTTGACTGCTTCATTAATATAATCTTCACAGTTTAAGTTCAGAGGTACAGGGCCTTTGTTATCTTTCTTAAAAAAACCTTATGGTTGGAATTTTATTGACTGAATCATTTTCCTTTCTAATGGGAAGAAGTTGCAGCTGATTTGTTTTTGCTGATTAAGAATCTGTCAGCTGACTCTCTGATGAGAACTTTGAATGTAAGTGTCCAGTATGGCATTGTGTCCATTCGGGGGGTGAAATCAAATGATTTCATTTTCTTTTTTGATGGAGCACCACTGTCTTTGGTTTCTTCTTTGTTGTGGAAAAATTCCTTTAGTCGCAGCGGACAGAAGTATTCCTCTAGCTCACCATAGAACTGTGTTTTGTCAGCACATACATATTTACATACATGCTTTTTGTTCTTTCTCTCTCTGTCACACACGCGCAGTCTGTTTTTAAGGAGGCTCTTAGAATTTATATTTCTAAATATTTTAGCATATAATAATTTATCTATCTCTTGCCACATTTCATCCTTGGAAAGGAGTCTACATCTCTAATAGAGATGGGCGAAGTGGCCCTAATTCGCTCCATGAAGTGATTCACAGAATGAAGGTGAATTAGTGGAGTGCTCCGCAACACAAAGTTGAGTACTTCGCATTATAATAGGTAATGTGAAGTCCATTGAAAACAATGACTTTGCGTTACTCCACCTTCTCAAACCACTACCCCACCAATTCTTAAGGTGAAGTGCATTGAAAGCAATGTACTTTGCCTCACTTCGCCTTGTTTTTAAGCTCCAAAGGTGAATTTTGCAGTGATTAATGGGATTTCAGGTCACATGGGCTCTAGATTGTTCTGCACAGCCTCAGTTTGGGGTAGTGTGTGTAGGAAGCCCACTCTCCATCTCTAACTTAAGTCAAAGTTATTTCTTTGGCTTCCTTTCAGACTACTGGACAGGTGTGGTGCATAATTCTGCATGAACATTGTACTCATTAATATGCATTTTTTAATCAGGACCATCATCACGAGTCACTCCTGATACAAATCACGTTCTTCATCATCACGGTCACAAATACAGTCACAAATCATGATTTACAATCACGTCACGAATCACAGCATTGATTTTTTTTTTACTAGTTACTTGGATGTATTGTAAGCCTGTTTTGTAGTATCTCTCCATGCTTCATCACCCCATCATTGTACTCATTAATGAGTGTTTTTAAGTCAGGGAGTTTTGTGCCACGCCTCATCGGGGCCCTGGGAAGTATAGCCATAGGCATTCACATTTCTTCATCATCACGGTCACAAATACAGTCACAAATCATGATTTACAATCATGTCACGAATCACAGCATTGATTTTTTTTTTACTAGTTACTTGGATGTATTGTAAGCCTGTTTTGTAGTATCTCTCCATGCTTCACCACCCCATCATTGTACTCATTAATGAGTGTTTTTAAGTCGGGGAGTTTTGTGCCACACCTCATCGGGGCCCTGGGAAGTATAGCCATAGGCATTCACATTTCTTCATCATCACGGTTACAAATGCAGTCACAAGTCATGATTTATGATCGCGTCATGAATCACAAGATGAATTTTTTTAATAGTTACTTGGATGTATTGTAAGCCTGCTTTGTAGTATCTGTCCATGCTTCAACACCCCACCATTGTACTCATTAATGAGTGTTTTTAAATCGAGGAGTTTTGTGCCACACCTAATTGGGGCCCCGGGAAGTACAGCCACAGGTATTCGCATTTCTTCATCATCACAATCACAAATGCAGTCACAAGTCACCACTTTACAATTACATCATGAATCACAACATTAATTTTTTTTTACTAGTTACTTCAATGTATTGTAAGCTTATTTTGAAGTATCTCTCCAGGCTTCACCATTCCACCATTGTACTCATTAATAAGTGTTTTTAAGTCAGGGAGTTGGACAGTGTCTGCAGTACATACACAGTCTGGAAAGAAGACTGACTGCACACATGCAGTTTAGCACAGTATACTTGCACTGCTCAGAATACAAAGTGTCACTCATATGGAAGACAACGACCAAGGGCATAATTACATACAAGAGTTGAGGATGATGGAGGAATACATTTTACAATACAGCAAGGAAGGTGTGGGGGGCACATGATGTGAGAAAAAAAAAATTAATGCGGGATCCCATGGTGATCCAGCAGCAGTTCCAGCATGGACACAATTTGCAACTGATGTCCCTTTATGTGACCCAACTGCTGCTTGATAGCACTCACCCTCTCATTGTTCTCCTCAACAGCACTCCAGAGAACTGCCAAGACAGCCTGTGTTACATGCAGTTTTCTGGGGTCCACACATTCTACAGGCTGACCTGCTGCTGATGGTGGTGGTTTGGGTGCAGGTGGAGCAGCAGGTGCTGCTCTTGCCCTCCTCTTCTTAGGTCTGCCACCATGCACAGCTGCATCCTTTGCCACAGAAGGGCCAGCAGGTGCAGGCATGGACCGTTCTGTGGCAGCCTGCCACTCCAGCTGGTGGTGATTGAGCATATGGGTGTGCTGGCCCAAAGTCGAGTCCCCGGGGAGCCATGGCACACCTCCACCTCACATAGGCAGCACTTGGCCACACTGCTGTCACCCTAATGCAGTCAAAAAACTGCCAACAATGGAGGTGTGGAGAGGACCAGGCACAGGTATAGGAGGGCAAGTTGAACTGGCAGCTGGCTGGTCATGGGCTGAACAAGGATGGTATCCACACCTGGGCCCAGGGGAACAGGCACATCCTGCTCCAGAGGACCTGATGCTGGACTTGGTGGTGGTAGTTCAACTGCCTCAGAGTCAGGAGGTGGTGCTGGTCCTGTTTCTGGGGGGGAGACACTCACAAGTTTCGAGTGGTCCAACAGGAATGGTTGCCTATGCTCCCCACGTATGCACACGGTACGATGCTTACCAGTACCACACTCTCCCAGAGCTGTCTGTGCCCTAGACATTCCCTCACCCTGGTGCATCTTTCCTACTGAGCTCCCTCAGCCTGAACAATCACTACTCACACTGTCACACAACACACACACTGTCACACAGACACAGACAAACAACTAACTACTTATAAAGGTAAGAAAAATAAAATTTACAGAAAGAACAAATTAAGTAAAAAAGACTACAAAAAAGACAAATAAATGTAGCTTTTAAAAAAGCTGTTGGGTCTAAAGCAAAGATTAAATCTCCTCCTCTCTCTGATCTCAAAATATCAGCAGTCACGAAACACACTCCTCTCTCTCTGTCTGCACAGGAGAAAGTAAAAGTGTCTACTTGTATGACTCACGTCCTTCCTGACTAGCTAAAGAGCATGTGACTTACAGTACTGTAAGCAATGTGATGTGTGGGAGGGGGGCTGCCAAATCTGAAACACCAGGTGGATCACTTAGAATCATAATGAGGAAAGCGAAGTCCATTAAAAACAATGATTTTGCCTTACTTCGCATTGCCATTCCATCTTAACGCAAAGTGGTAATGACAAGGCAGAGTGAGCACTTTGCATTGCCCACTCTACATAGCAGAGTGGCAATGCAAAGTGCCCACTTTGCATTCACTTCACTGGTGGAATTTAAATTTGCTGCATCTCTAATCTCTAATCTGATTCATAACCAGCTAGTATTTCAAAGACTTTCTTTTATTGTCTTTGTAGACATCCAGTTATTTAGCTCCTTATCAACAGAACTGTCACACCCATGTATAAAAGTTTATTTATCATTTTTACCCAAAGTATTTATTTATTTATTTATTTATTTATTTATTTATTTATTGTAGAAACTACCATGACCTAAAAAAGGGCTCTGTGTAACCTGAAAGCTTATGTTCTTTAAATTCCATGTTTATCCAATAAAAGGTATCAAATCACCCACTTACTTCATCATTTTCAAAAGGTGTCATGCATGTTTGTATCACCATAGAGTTGTATGCAACCATGGTAGGCCTTATATGGAATCAAGGCCCCAGTATTATCTGTGGTAGAGTAAGCAGCAACAATTTCCATGGCAAGCTATTAAGAAGAGGAAGAGAGTTTTTCATAATTACCAATGAATCCAAAACATTTCAATTGTGAATGGTAGTTAATTTTGTTACTCTGCTAATTAGTGTCATTTGGAGGTTATGAAAGTAAAGCACATTTAATTATTGATTTGTTTATAAATTTAAGAACATTTTACTTTTAGAGCCTCAGAGAAGGTTTTCAGTGAGTAACGGTGATACAGTTACTGAGACAAAACTCCTCCTGTCTATGATATTTCTGCTCAGATGACAAAACATGCATGTTTTGCAAGTACAGTATTAACTGTACAAACACTGGCTCTTATGCTTCCTAAGTTTTAACATTTCCTGGTGATGACTTTGAAGGTGATTAAGAACCAAAGAATTAGACCTTGTCAAATAAACTATGTCCATTAGATGCTGAACATTTCCCCTGAAACATTTTTATGGAGTTCTGATAAACTATACTAAAATAACCATTAACCAATTGTATGTTTCTATCCTTGGAGACAATGTGCATAACAGAGTGGAAATATACCAGTTTGTGTAGTACTTCAAAAATATGAACTAACTTTGCAACACAACTGCATATGGACAAAGGAGAGATTTATTGGGCAACTTGTTCTGAGTGTATCTTGTAACTCCATTGTATTGCACTATATATGTAGATCACTTTATCACATCTGACTTTTATATCTCAGAATCCACCTGGGTAGCAGTAGTGGCAATGAAGAAGCAGCATTCACTTATTTGGCTATTTTTTTTTAAAGAAAAAACATGACTGGAACACCATTTCAGATTCCAGTTCCACTTCTAAGAAGAAACAACAGCTGTTACCCCTACATGTGATGATAACATTATTAAGCAGCACTAGTAGTGCGATCTAGTTAGACAACAAGTACCTGTGCTAAGCTATACATGTGACTGGGACCTTAATGAGCAACATTAATAAATAAGACAATTTAGTAAGTCAACATATTATTCATAGGGTTGCCACCTTTGGATGAGCTGAAAATGAGACAATAAACCACACCCCAAACCCTGCCTCTAGCCCCATCCCTTTTTATAACCAGTGAGTACTGCACAGCACTCTTCATCCAAAGCCATCCATTTTTTTTGTTCATATCTGAGAAAAATAGATGTTTTTATGTATCTGTTTATTAACCCACATATTTACACATACATGTCATTTTTATAGCTGACATGTTCTGTCCTTACTTCTTAAGGGTATAAACACATCTATAATCTGATAAAGAGGATTCTAGTCTGACAGCAATTCATTCAGAATATCCTGTCTGTCAAAGTTCAGTATAGCTCTAAGAAAACCTTCACTGCAATGTGAAAATATTCTGGCAGGATTAACAGCACCTGTGAAGAACTTCCTCTTTTAAAATAATGAATCTTCTCCTGTGTGTTCTCAGAGGGAATGTGTGTCTGTTTTATCACTGATCTTGCTGCTGGCTAGAGAAGTGGGACACAATTCTTAATCTTTACAGGACTTAAAAACATCATGTGTTTCACATGCTTAATGATGCATTGACATGTCCTTGGGACTTTAACCTATTAATGTCTATCTTTCCACTGCAGCAATAGCCTTGCATAGATTCCTTTTTCAAGTACTGTAGGCAGTCCAGTGCACAATGATGGTATGATATTCCACTTATTTTAATACCTTTTAAGCCATATGCAACTAATATAGTACCTTTCAGAGCTATGATTCAAAAGGAACCATAGTAAAAGAGCAGTGTGTCTAAATGTATCCCAGTATTACAATATTAAAATTGATTGTTATATAATGAGATATATATATATATATATATATATATATGTATATATATATATATTTATAAAATAGGTAGAAGTAAATGTTCCAAATCCAATGTTCTGATTGTATAAAACACATCACATGACCATGCGTATTTATGAGTGTGACCACATACCTGCACTTTTACCCCACTCCAAAACAATTTTGACATTTCATAAGATAGATAAACCACTTTGAGGTGTGCAGTCACAAGCTGATATATGCACCTTGGGTGGTTAATGCACACCAAGGCTTGCGTATATCAGAGCATGACCGTACTCCTCAGAGTGGTTTATCTATTATATATATATATATATATATATATGCAGTGACTTAGTTGAACTGCATGAAGGTGAGAGTACTAGACTTCAGGAGGGCTGCCATCACAAAAATGTGGGAATGCCTCAGGAATGCCCTGCCTGGGGACGGGAACTTGGGTAGAGTGGTGAAACTAAAAGGAGCCATATTGAAGGTAAAAAAAAAACCTCTTCATTAGGCAGATAAGAAAAATCAAAGGAAAAACAGACTGCTATGGTTCTCAGAAGAAGCAGCAGAGAAGGTAAGGGTAAAATAGTTAGCATTCAGGAGGTGTGAAGAGACTCAGAGGGAGGAGGACAGGGAAGTGTATCAGGTAAAGCAGAGAGAAGCAAGGAAAGCAGTCAGGTGTGCAAAGGCCCAAACAGAGGAAAAAAATAGCCCAGGCAGTTAAGAAAGGGGACAAGACATACTTCAGGTATGTAAGTGAAAGGAGAAAAACCAAGGGAGGGATTGTAATACTAAGAAAGGAAGGAGGACAGTGGGTGGAGGGAGACCAGGACAAAGCATATATCCTAAACAAATATTTTTTCTCAATATTTTAGAACTAGCAGAAGGAGAGGGATCACAGACAAGCAACAGGAGCATCAATGGAAGGAGGTGGACACCAACCAATTTATGGAGGTGAGAGTCCTGAAGGAACTTCTAAAACTGAAAATGTACAAGGCAGTTGGGTAGGACGGGGTTCATCCAATGATTCTGAGGGAGCTTAGAGAGGTGCTGGCAGCACCACTGACAGTTCTGTTCAACCACTCACTGGAGACAGGAGTAGTTCCAGAGGATTGGTGCAAGCAGATGTAGTCCCACTTCACAAAAGTGGGAGCAGGAAGGGTGCTGGAAATTCAGGCCAGTCAGCCAGACTTTGGTGGTGGGGAAGTTAATAGAATCACTGCCAAAGGAAAAGTCTGTGGAATCTTGAACCCAGCAGCTTACAGGATCTGAGACACCATGGATTCACTGGGGTGGATGTCATGTCCAAGAAATCTGATAGATTTCATTGACTAGGTGACCAAGGAAATAGATCAGGGTGGAGTGGTGGGTGTGGCATACCAAGATTTCAATAAGGCCTTCAGCACTATTCCACATAGTAGACTCATACACAAGCTGGCCAGCCTAGGAGTGGGTCCTAAGGTGGTAAAATGGGTAGCAAATTGGTTGACGAATAGGAGACAGAGGGTGGTGGTAAATGAAGTTCACTTTTAGAAAGGAAGAATGACCAGTGGGGTTCCACAGGGATCAGAGATTAGGCCGTTCCTCTTTGATGTCTTTATTAGCGACATTGCAAAGAGGTTAGAAGGCAAGGTATGCCTTTTTGCAGATGACACAAAGATCTGCAACAGGGTAGACACTCCAGGAGTGAGAAAAATAAGTAGACATCTGAGTAAGCTTAAGGAGTGGTCAAGAGTGTGGCAATTAAGATTCACTGTGAAGAAATGCAAAATCATACACTTGGGGCATAGAAACCCAGTGGTAGAGTACATGATGTGAAGCATAGTACTAATGACAACTGAAGAGGAAAGGGATCTATGGGGAATCATATCTGATTACCTAAAAGTGTCAAAGCAGTGTGACAAGACAGTTGGGAGAGCTAGTGGGATGTTGGGGTGCACAGGGAGGGATATCATCAGCAGAATGAAGGAGGCAGTGATACCGCTGTACAAATCATTGGTGACAGCAAATCTAGAGTATTGTGTCCAGTTCTGGAGGCCACATCTCTGGAAGGATATAAACAGAGTAGACGAGGTCCAGAGGAAGGCAACTAAAATGGCACAGGGTCTGCACCAAAAGACCTATGAGGAGAGGATGAAGAACCTCAATATGTACATCCTGGAGGAAAAGAGAGAGAGGGATGATATGAAACTGGAGAGGGGTAGACTCAGAGGAAACCCGGGAAAATACTTTTTCACTGAAAGGGTAGTGGATCCATGGAACAATTTGCAGCAGAGGTGGGGGGGGGCAAAAACAGTAACAGAATTTAAAAATGCATAGGATAGGCATAAGGGAACCCTGATGAACAGGAAATGTGGATAAAGATGGTGATGAAGTAGGGTCTGTGGTTTTATAGTAGGTAGGGTAAATGGGCAGAGTAGGTGGGTCAAGCAGTCCTTATCTGCCATCAGATTCTATGTTTCTATGTTTATAGGAACACCCATTTTGTTGCCAGGAACATTTCACTGGCTATGGAGACACCATGCTCTAAGTTTGAACAGAGACACAATGTGATTATTTCTCTTTGCAAAAGTTTACATTTGACAAATGAGATTAAAGAAAGCATGTCATACTTTTTCAGTGCTTTCAATGTGTTAACATTCAAAGCACTTAATGAACAGTAAATTGACTACATGAAGAAAATAATTGATTTTGGCTTTGTACACTTAACTAGTAACTTGTCACAAATGCTGTGTATCCTCCAGATGATCTGGCATTAGTCACAGTCTGTCATGGCAGTTCCACACAGTTGCTTAATGTTTTGTCAGCTGTGTGTTAGGTGAGGCTGGAGCTATTGCTGTAGACAGATTTCTTCAGAGATGTAAATGCAGCTCCTCCTCCAACTCCGTGGCTTTCCTTGCTGATGATTCATTTGCTTCAATTGTTTATGCATGAAACTGGGACATTTGGCATCCCACTGACACTTAATGAGGGTGATGGGATGATGGTGCTGAAACTGGAACTGTTCTGCAGGAAATGAGACTGATGGTAACACTATTTATCCAGTGAAGTTTGTACTTTATGAATACATAAGACTAGGGCCCGTCCATCCATGTTTATTGAATTTTCTTAGCCATTTCTGTTTAAGCAAACAGTTTATATTCAGTGCACACTGGCACGACAAACGTCTATGATTGGAGTACAGCATCAGTATATATCATTTTTTCTGATTTGTGTATTATCTCATCAGAGAACAAAAAAAAAATGACATTCTTTAGTTAGCTCGATGTGTTTGACTGGAAAATTGCTCTTGAAAACAACCATGGGTTCAAGTAACATAACTTCTCAGCTAGTTTAAAGC
Organism: Neoceratodus forsteri; assembly: GCA_016271365.2. Classification (NCBI taxonomy): domain Eukaryota; kingdom Metazoa; phylum Chordata; order Ceratodontiformes; family Ceratodontidae; genus Neoceratodus; species Neoceratodus forsteri. The sequence continues at coordinate 898,104,433 of CM057458.1, forward strand.
CTGGAGCGATTTTCTGAGGGCGATGCCAGTAGATATATAACTCAAAGAACATGCAAGGCATTTATTATTATTATTTTTTATTGATGACATGGTGACCTGGGTAAGCCCACAGTCAAGGTTTGTTTCCAGGCATGACCTTGGGGGAAGGGAAAGGGGAAAAGCAGTCAGTCATAAATTATACAGATCAAAGAATATGGCATATCAGACAATACAAAGCAAAATATGTACAGTGTCATTGTAGTACAGAGCTGTGCAGATGATATTAGGTAAAATGAGCCCCTCTTGTATTATAACCGCCAGTATATGGCACCCAATATTCCCTTCACCATCCTTGTACTCATTATGTGAGCGACTGTCATGGCCCTCATTGTGAAATATATGTACTGTACATATTGTAGATGTTAGTTTAACTTTCTCTTGCCAAGCTTTAACATGTGAATTCTCTGTATATTATTGTGTTATAAATAACATTTTCTTTTTTCTGTATATATAACTGTCTCATAAGTATGTGATGTAATTGCTGTGCACCAACTCGAACCTTGACCTTATCAGGTCCATCTTGTAAATGAGCCTTGCTCAATGATGATCACCTGAATAAATAAAGATTTGATTGATTGATTGATTATTGGACTAGATCATTAGCAGAAAATATCAGACATAATCAAGCAAGATATTACAATATATTCAGTGTAGGCCTGGATTACAGCTGGTAGAAGATTCAAGCCAAAGGCAGGGGAAATTATGTAGGCACAGGGGTAGAGGGAGGGGGGAGATTATAAAATCCACTTTGAGGCAATATCACAAGTTATTGCTATTGTGACAACATAAGTAAGGCATCATCTACCTTTTTGAGAAGATGATGATGAATGTTTCAGTCCTAGAAACAAGTGTATATTTTGTAAAGTTGCTGAGTTTGGTGTAAAGCTTTTGACACAGCTGATCAGGATGTTTTACTACACAAGGATCTTTAGAGAGGGTTCTAGTGGTCAGTGCTGCAGGCAACCATGATGTCTCTTTCCTAATGGAAAGCTAAGGTACAGACAGGGGGATGGATGGTAGCCAACAAGGGGGTGGGGGAAGAAAGGTCCATGCAGGTGAGAACCATAAGGTGGTAGCAACAAACACATTTTCCCCCTATGTAATTTGGTTGGTCATATCTTCTGAGTGAGGAAACTGGAATCTTTAGCCAACCTGGAATCTAGGTCTGTCCCTTAAAGGACAACTAACAATAGGAATCCAAGGTGAAGTAGATGGCTAGGGAAGTCCTTAGGATAGGGTAACACAATTATAAGGGGAATGTAAAGGGTGATGGGACAGGGGGTATAAGGACAGGATGGTTTGGTCCTGCCTGGTGGTTTCCATTGGGAGGGATGACAACAGGGTAGAAAGTATTATCAGGGGATTGGGAAGGGGGTATATTCTAGATGTAATAGCAAACTAGTAGTAGTAGTGCTATTTATTGATCTGTCATCAGACCATAACAAAATCAAATACAACATACATTATATCACAACAGACTCTCAGTAAAATTAAAAAAAAGCAGCATAAGTCGTAACAAATGTTTTTGACATATGAAGTTCTGCAGTTTTAACCATCACAGTATATAAACCAACACAGCAGCAAAAATAAGGACCCATACCTAACTTACAAATTCTAAAATCATTTTGACACAGTATATAAACGTTGGCTAAAATCATTATTGGATTCAAGAGACCCTGATCTTAACATGTCTTGTCCTCACTCTATATATTGCATTAATAAACTTAGATACTGCCATTAGAATAATTTCATCACTAGTAGTAAAAAGTATCTTTAACAGCTCCAGATATTCATTAGTTAAAACTGAATAAAACATTGGCTTTAACCACTTATTCCTATACATAGAATATCATGAGCAATTGAAAATAACATGAGACAAAATTTCAATCTGCTGAAAGTACAAGGACAAAATTTGTCACTAATATCAGTACTCTTTTGAAATCTAGCTGTAAGTACTACATTTGGAAAAACTTCTAATCTGTATTTTGCATACAGTAATCTGCTATTAGAATCTAAAATTATATCAAGATAAGGATGCAGATAATGGGCTCTATTTTTATATTTTAGCCATGGTGAAACATGAAGCAGTGAATTATTCTTCAAATCAAGATCCTTGTTCCTGGCTGCTATCTTATTTGAAATATATTTTTGATATTTCAAACTAATTCTAATAGTCTTATCCTGATAAAGTCTCAAGTTACCTAAACAATTAGCCTCAAGTGTCTGAAAGATTTCCCAAAGCCATTTAGAGTGTAAATGCCATAGTCTCAACCATGAATATTTCTCTAACAATGTATAGTCTGCTATTCACTTAGAATTATAATGAAACAACTTGATCCAGTAATTTACTTTTCTGGTTACATAAATAGCATTCAGTTTTGTCAGACCCAATTCTGCTCTGAGAATTGAAGCAGGAATTGACTTATTAAGACCCAGACTGGATCTCAGTAAATTATTTAAGAGAGTCTCTAGTAAATTATCATTAGTAATGGACCATATTTCACTATTGAATGAAGCCTGGGCATAATATTTTGCTTTTCTTGCCAATAAAAGTGGCCTAATTGTATTTCCTCCATACTTTCTGTTTAAACATCCAAATGAACCCACAGTTTGTTTTAACCTAATTCTTCAATTCCTAGAATGATTTGACCATTTACCATTCCATGTTAAAATTAAGCCCATATATGTATATTGAGATACAGTATTAAGGACCTGAGACTCCACCTTCCATGAATCATGAGTACGGTTTGAGCCAAACACCATAACTTGACTCTTGGCAGCATTAATCTTAAGTTTGAATCCTTCAACATAATCAGCTAAAATTTTTAATTTCTGAAGTTGACTGGATTTTGAAAGAGAGAACAACAATAAATCGCATGCGTACATAAGTGCCGCAACTTGACAATTCAAAATTTTTGGGGAATCAGTGACAGATGTTTGTAACTGATTAAGTAATTTGTCAATATATAGACAAAAAAGTGTAGGAGCAGGAACGCAACCCTGCCTTACCCCAGTATTTGTTTCAAATTTAGCAGAAAGTTGACCATTCATGCCTAATCTAATTTGAGCTCATGTCTGAGAATAAAGCTCCCTAAGTAATGCAATTATTTCCAGGGAAAAACCTTTATCTACCAAACATGCCAACAACAGAGCTTTATCTAAGGTGTCAAAGGCAGAGCTAAAGTCAATAAATGCAACATAGCGTCTTTCTTTTCTGATTTGAATATACTTCTCATAAAGATGCATTATTATATAACAATTATCCATTGTACTAAACCCTCTTCTAAACCCAGACTGTAATTCAGATATCATACCAATAGTATTAAGTTGTTCCATTAATCTATTTAATACCAATTTCACAAAAATTTTACTCAGGATATCCAATAAAGAAATAGGTCAGTACATTGACAGGTCAGCTTTATCACCTTTTTTTATAAATAGATATTATAATAGCCCCCTTCCAAGAATTGGGAACACATAAATGTAAACAACAATAACTAAAATAATACATCAAAATAGATGCCCAATCTGAAACTGCTGTGAGAAAAACTTCATTAGGAAGAAGGTCAGGGCTTGAGGCCTTATTACCTTTCAATAAGGCTATAATAAAATAAACCTCAGATCTCGTAAAAAGCTTAAATTCTGTCTTGCTAGCAACTTGCCACTTGCTTGGTTCTATCATTGGTTGAAAGCATTTGCTACTATAATACTTTACCTAAGTATCAAGGCTGATATGTGAATCAATCTCAAACTTAAGATTATTGGTACCTTTAGCCATCAACCAGTAAGATTGTATATCATTTCAGTTAATAACTTCCAGCATCCTTAAAGTACTGTGGGTGTGGTCATAGGTGAATAAATTACTGTGGGCATGTTGGTGGTAGTTTGTGGGAGAATAACTGCCAGTTTTCCTCTGTTCTGATTGGCTGAGACTAGAAACCTGTGGTATAATTTGTTATAATTCATACAAGTAGACTTTGCTCTATAACATCTAATTAAACAGTTTAACTGAGACTTGGAAGCATTACAGTCCCCATCAAACCAACCCCACCTTTGTTTAGCCATATCAGTACCATTATCCCTAGTCATCAATAGATCTCTTATTTCATTAAACAACAAATCCAGGATACCCTCAATTATAAAGAAATCCATTTTGGTCATCTCTAAACTTGAGTTATATTCATGAATAATACCTGAAATATCAAGACTTTTGGACACCTGCAATTTAACTCTATTTTGATTTCTTATTTCAAAAGCAGGTAAAGGAACACATTGCTCATTACATTCTGCAAACATAATAGAGGAAAGAACCAAGGGAAAATTATCACTTTCAGCTCTTGCTGTGACCTTACACAATTCCCAGAAATCCATATCTCCATTCCACAACAAATAATCAATTGTGGAAGGCCCCTTGGCTGAGTAATGCATAAATTCTCCATTACAGTCACCCTTAATTTGACCATTAATTGGTGCTAGACAATTTGATGAAAGTAACTCCAATAATCTAAGACCAGAACTATTAACTGTCAGATCCTTAGAAAGTCTACCCTTATTATCAAAATGTTTATGTGTAAGCAGATGAAAGCTATAATCCCCATACCCATTATAGTTACCAATCCTAGCATTGAAGTCACCACATAATAGCAGTTCTTCACAGCCAGTGCCAGCCCAAACTAAAAGATTGCTTCCTCTAATTTCGTCCATATTTCAGAATTGTAATTTTTAGTTCTTACTGGTGGAATATAACCATTAATCACCCCTGGCGGAGCTCTTCAATAGGTCACTTGAGACAGAGAGGGTACCTAGGGACTGGCGAGAGGCACATGTGGTGCCAATCCATAAAGGGGGGTCAAGGGAAGTACCAGGTAACTATAGACCCATCAGTTTGACCTCAGTGGTGGGAAAATTAATGGAGAGTATACTAAAGGAATGATTGGGGGTGTACTTGGAGGAGGTGGGAGGTCTGGATAGTCATCAACATGGGTTTGTGCCAGGAAGATCATGTCAAACCAATCTTGTGGAGTTCTATGAATGGGTAACACCAGAACTGGACAGGGGAAAGCCTGTGGATGTATTATTCTTGGACTTCAGCAAGGCATTTGACTCTGTCCCCCACAATGGTCGGGTTGAGAAACTGATGGGGTTAGGAGTAGGCCCTTTGATGGTCAGATGGATTGAAAATTGGATAGCTGGACACACCCAGAGAGTAGTGGTCTGTGGGGAGCTCTCGAACCCTAGAGAGGTTGGTAGGGGTACCACAGGGCTCGTCCTGTGTCCGATCCTGTTTAATGCATACATATCTGACATCAGAGAGGGTATAGGGTGTGAAATGAGTCTCTTCACTGATGACTCCAAGATGGGAGCAGTAGTTGAGGGAGAAGAGGGAGGTTGGCCTTGCAAGGGACCTGGACACACTGGAAGCTGGGCTCACACATGGAAATTAAATTTCAATATCGCCAAGTGCAAGGTGTTGCATCTTGAGGGAAACCCTAACACAGGTACACCCTGGGAGGGAGGTGCTGGAGGCCTCAATAGGGGAAAAAGACCTAGGGGTCATGGTGGATGCATGTATGAATAACTCTGAGCAGTGCAGGAGAGTGGCTAGCAAGGCAAACAGGATGTTGGGATGCATCATAAGGGGGATCACCTCTAGGAGCAAGGAAGTGATTTTTCCACTGTACAATGGACTGGTTAGACCACACCTTGAGTACTGTGTGCAGTACTGGAGACCACACTTGAAGAGGGACATACAGCTCCTGGAGAGGGTACAGAGGAGGCAACTAAGATGATATCGAGGCTAGGGATTTGACGATGAGGACAGACTTGAGGAGCTCTGCCTGTTTTCATTGGAGGAGAGGAGAGATGGGGACATGATTGAGGTCTTGAGTACCTCAAGGGAATAAATAGGTAAACATGGAGGGATCTTTAGACTAAAGCAGGAGGTATTACCAGAGGCATGGTTTGAAGTTGGAAGGAGGAAGGGTGAGGGGAAAGAGGAGGAGGTTTTTCACTGAAAGGGTGGTGGACCCTTGGAATGCACTGCCTGGTGAGCTGGTTCAGAGATCCACAGTGGAGGGCTTCAAGAGAGGGTGGGACAGACACAGAAAGTGGATGTATCAGATGATGGCTTGTCCCAGGGGGGTGGGAATGGATGATAGGGGTTTCTGGAACACAAGGGAGGGGAAGGCCTCGGCACCCAACTAGGGATTTGAGGTTCAAGCAGACTCGATTGAACATAAGGCCTAATCTGCTGGCAAATAGTATGTTAGTATGTAATCAGACAAAAGGACTTCTTGCAACATTTAATAACAGAAACCTGAAAATTGGGCTTGGAGAGGATAATCTCAGCTGATAAAAAGGAAATTATCTTAATCCAGGTAACCAGACCCCCAGCATGTCTTCCAAATTTGGCAGTTTTATGGCCGGGAACATGGCAAGTTACATACGCATTCAAGCAGAGCTCTTGGTCTGGCTTATACCAAGATTCTTGTAGACAAATCAAATTGTGGTTTCTAATAAATTCTATCCAGTCAATATCTTTCCATTTTGAACTAAGACCCACTATCTTCCAGGACATTAGATCAATAGTTGCTGAGTTTCTAATGCCCTGATCAGCTAGTCAGCCCTCCTCAGTGAAAATCTAAAACCTATTTTTAACTGGTATACCACATAACAAGATACCAGCTGGGTTAGCATGAGTGACATCCAAAGGGATGTCAGGCCGTACCATTGGCCCAAATGTACTATCAAAGGATACAACCTGCAGTCCATTTGAATCTAGAAGAGTTATATTCTCCAATATTTTATTGGAGAAACTCTTATAAGCAACTTCCAATAAAACAAGATGGCAAATAGGATCATTACTCTGTATGACAGCCTTAACAGCGATAGGGTCATCAATTGACAAGTTCAGTAACTGCTCCATTACATTCTGCACTGAGCTTTGCAAAGTCCTATAGCTCTAATTTTTGGAGCACCAAGACTGTACAAACACAAAGTAACTGGAGACTTATCAACCGACACAGTACAGGGTTTAGTCAATTTTTGCATAGCTAAAGTTTCATTATCCAGTAAATATATACCCACATTGCCCAAAATGGAGGCTTTAGACATAATTTAATTTGCCAGACCCTGATTGTAAATCACAAAGTCAACTCTGCCAATAAGCCCCATAAATCACGTATCCGGACATTAAAAACTTTAAAATTAGTTGTTAATAATTTTAAAACGTGGGCTAGTAAAGTGTAAATTGTTTGTTCCAACTTAGGTATGGAATCATTTAAAGCTGATTTAAATCCAAAAACACTTATGTGGGTAGGCTTAATCATCTCCTTACCTCCAACATGATTTAAAGATTCCCTGTTAAAAAAATCTGCTGAGTAGCCCAGCTCTATCAGACCAGTGTTGTTTAAGCATATCTGATTTGCTATACGTGGAGCAGAACAAAAAATATAAAAGCAATCCCTGCCCACATGTTCTCTATCCCTCCAAGCCGGAACAATATCAGATGGGCCTGTATCAGCACCAGTTGTAGCTTTAAACAGGTGTGTGATCTGCTCCTTAAAAGAATTAGAGCACAGGTCCCAGGGGAGAACTAGGCCATACAGACAGAGTATAGCACACTCCGTTATAGCAAAACACCCATTTTGGTAAACGTTTTGGGAGGTTCCACCCTCCATTGGCACTGCAATCAGTTTGGTGGTATTAGAAAAATTAAGATCACTAACTTCTAGTGCAGATTGATCTTTCCCCACCTTTAAAATATTATCAGACTCAATTTCAGAATTATTTGTTTTACCAACTATTTTGTACACTGTACAAACTGAGAAGGACATCGGGATAAATGTGTTAACAACATTAACAGGATTACCTAAATCAGCAGAAGGAGAATACACATCAGTCTCTGCAACTATGTGCAAATCACTTTCTTCAGCAATTTTAGCTGTTTGTAACCCAGTTAAAAGTTAATTATTAGGTCTATTAGCTTAGGTTTTTTTTTTTTTACACATTTTTTGTTTACTTGGTTTTATGCTTCCCTTATCCAGTTTAGATCTTCTATTTGCTCTCTTATTAACCACTGGAGAGACTGGAAACACAATGCCAGAAAAATCAAGGTGCACAGAAACAGTAGGTTAAGGAATTACTGATGAAGAATCAGGGTTTGTACCAGTTTATTTAGTTTAAATAAGATGTCCTCCAACCTGCAACCATTTATAGCCACATTCCCTTTAAGAATGTCAATTTCATGGTGCAGGTTAACTAAATGCTCAATAGTCATAAGATTAGCTGTATATGGATCTTAAACCTTTTTTTTAGATCATCACTTAAACTAGTTGGGGAATTAACATTCATCACAACAGGGTTAATGTAATTTCTCCTAGAGACTGATTGAACCACAATACTCTGAGTTTCTGCACTAATTATATTCGGTATTAGAATTTGTTTCAACACCTTTATGGTTTCTTGTAAATCTGTTACATTACCTTTTAAATTATTGTTCCGCACTAAGCGGGGGCTAGAATCTAAATTGCGCTCTGGGGAAAATTCCAAAGAAACTAAATTGCTTTCCCCGGAATCATAGGCTAAGGAATATGAAGGATATGAGGCATCCAATGATGTCATGTTACTGTGCCCCTGGACTACTGCCACATTATTCAAACAAGGGCATAGATCCAGTCCAACTGGGCCTACATCAGTCCATAGAGGTAAAACAACAGACAAGTTAGCTGAATTATCAGCTATTGTACCGGCTATCGTATCAGCAATACTGTGGATGAAATCATCCCAATCCGATTTTAATGGGTCCTGGACTGGAGTCACATTAATAGTAATTGTCTCCTGCTTCTCCTCCTCCACATTGGAAGCTGCAATCACTCCAGCCACTACAGGAGCCACAGGGTCCACAACAGATTACTCTGCCAAATAACATGCACACAATATTAGGGAATCAGATTCAGATTCCACCCTAGTAGAACAGTGCAAATCACATAAATCAAATGGACTGAGCCCTGGCTATCTGACTGATCTCCTGACACATGCAACCTCTATCCATTCCCTCGCTCATCAACCTGGGGCCTCCTCCCTGTTCCAAGGGTCAATTTGAAAATGTCTAGCAACCGTGCCTTCAGTGTTGCCAGACCAGCCCACTGGAACACCTTTCCAGTGTGTGTGAGGGAGGCCCTGACAGTCAAGAGCTTTAAAAATGTTCTCAAAGCTCATTTGTTCAGTCTGGCCTACCCTGGTGAAGGTGATTAACCAGCACTATTCTGAATTTAGTCTGTATCTATTATTTTTACATTTTATCTATTTTAATATTTGATGCTGTTATGTGTGTTGTATTTTTGTGTTTTTATTCTACCTATCTTATGTGAGGTGGCCAGAGCCCGAGGGATTGAACAGCATATAAATAAACCTTGCCTTTCCTTTCAAAAGCTTGGTGAAGGCTTATTCTGGCAGTAGCCTCACTAATTTTTCTAAGACCCTGACAGTTTAGGGCATGGGTGGGGTTGATTCTTTGGACTGCTTACTTTGATGCATGACTGAATAAGTGAGAACAGGAGGAGGAGGGACTAGAGTACCTGGGAGATCTGGGTTACTCTTGGACAGACAGAAGACAATTCAAGTGGGATGGACTTCACCCCTCTGGGGAGGGCACCAGGATGTGAGGGAGCACATTTAAAGAGTACATTGAGTTGCTTTTAAACTAGTATAGCTGAGTGACAGATTATATGTGGATTGGTGCACCTACTCAATTGAGGGAGGCCTGGATGGTATCCACATAGATACATAGCTACTGTCAGCAGAAAAGGGCCTATGGCCTACCCAGTCTGCCCATTTGAGCTTGTATGATCACATTATGTTTTTCTAGAAGTCTGTTGCCCCTTACCTCTGTCCTCCAGGATGGTCTTATGTTTATCCCATGCATTTTTAAATCCCGTGGTTGTTTCAGCCCCTAGCACTTCCTCAAGCAGGGTATTCCACTTGTCCACCACCCCTTCTGTGAATAAATTCTTCCTCACATTTCCTCTGAATCTCCCTCCCTCCAACTTCATCCCATTCCCTCTAGTCCTGGAACATCTTATTTGCTGGAAAATAGTATTTTCCTGCACCCTGTTCTTCCCTGTAAGGTACTTGTATGTCTCTATCACATCCCATCTATGCCTTCTCTCCTCTAGGGAGTACATGTTCAAGTCCTTCAGACTGTCCTCATATGACTTGTGATGCCCTCCCCTGAACCTTCTCCACCCTGTCTGTCCTTACATAGGTAAGGTCTCCAGAACTGGACACTGTACTCCTGGTGGGACCTCACTAGTGTCTTGTATAGTGGAATTATGACCTCTTTTTCTTGCTGTGATGCCCCAGCCTATGCAGCCAGGCATCCTATTTGCTTTACCTGCCGCCTTGTCACACTGTTTCTCTACCGTGAGGTAAGCAGAGATGATAACCCCAAGGTCTCTTTCTTGCTTGGTACATGCTGTATCCTCAAGCCCACAACTGATGTGTCGTTTCAGGATTTTTGTGCCCCATATGCATTATTTTGCACTTTTTTGCATTAAATTTCAGCTGCCAAACCCTTGAACACTCTTCAAGCTTCTGCAGGTCACTCCTCATTCTGTCTACACTCTCTGGTGTGTCCACTTTGTTACAAAACTTCATGTCATCAGCAAACAGAGACATTCTGCCTTTTTGGTCCTGCACAATGTCACTGATGAAGATGTTGAATAGGAACGGTCCCAGCACTGATCCCTCTGGCACCCAACTGGTCATTCTTCCCTCTCTGGACTGACAGCCATTTACCACCACCCTCTGTGCCCCACCACCTGTGTTTTTTATAGCGACTCCAATTATGGCGACCGGTAAAATCAGGGGGTCCCTATTCGTCACATACAGTCAGGTCTGCAACATGCCTTGCTCTTCATTTTAGTACATCTCCCTTAAGGTCATCTCTTACAGTACTTTAACCTCCCGCTCTCTGTACCCACATCTGTCCACTGGCATTCACTCCCAGTCCTACTTGTTCCACCTGACATTTAAAAATACCTACAGAACAAAACCTCTGCTCTTCTTCCACACTGGTAGGCAATCATTCTACATGTTATTGCAGGGGGCTATGCCCCCCCAGAACCCCCCTATTTTTAAAATAACCTCCTCCGAGGCACACCTGGATCTCGGAGGTAGGCTATTAACCCAGAGTCTCTAAAAGTGTGCTGTGCAATAATGCAGCAATTGCCATTATTGCAGTCCCTGTAATAGCATCACTGAAAATGACTCGCTGTATTAATGTGCTACCCATCTTGCAGGCTACTACCTCACCTGGCAAGGAGTTCCACTTGTCCACCACTCTTTCTGTGAAAAAATGTCTCCTCATCTTTCTCCTGAATCTACCCCCCTCCAATCTCAGTTGGTGTCCTCTTGTGTCCCTCCCCTTTCTCCTCTGGAAAATCCTCTCTGTATTAGTCTTGTTTATTCCCTTCAGGAACTTAAAGGTCTCAATCATATCTCCCCTCTCCCTCCTTTTTTCCAGAGAGTGCATATTCAACTCCCCAAGCCTTTCCTCATATGGCTTGCCCTTCAGTCCCTGGATCATCTTTGTAGCTCTACGCTGTACCCCCTCCAACAGTTTGTTCAATATGTCAGCTTTACTGTTGTCATCCTCCATGCTGCCCCATTCTCCCCCTTCAGTCTCATTATCCCTCCCTTCACCCTTCTTTTTTCACTTATGTACCTGTAAAAGGTTTTGTCCCCTCTAAAAACTGATATTGCGATGCACTCTTCTGTCTGAGCTTTGGCTTCCCTTACTGACCTCCCTGCCTCCCTTTGCATTTCCTGATACTTCTCCCTATCCCCTTCTGCCTATGTCTTTTTGTATTGCCTGAATGCGATCATTTTGGATATCACTTATACATCATAGTCTTCAGGTGAAGCTACCTCTGGCTGCAAGCTGCAACACTGGACTTAAGATTTGCAAGAAAGCGAGTAGTGCTCACAACAGAGGGAGGTGAACCTTACAATTTACAATTGTCTTTGGTTTGAAGCAGATTCCTTAGGAAAGTTAATATTCTTCAGGTGGAGGATACTTCTAACTGAAGGGTGAAATAAGGAACTTAGAATTATCAGAAAAGGCAGTCTTTCAATCAACAGAGGGAGGTGGAGTTTGCTTTACTTTTGTTACAAGTGTTAAGGTTTTCAGTGCAGGAAGAGTTTAAACCCACATAGGCTGAATACTGTTTTCTGTGTCTGCCCTTCTGCACAGCTGACATGTTGTGGGGTTGACTGTTTTCAGAGCACAAGTCACCAGGCTCTTTTGGGGCTGGGGAGGTTTACCTGTGTCTGACTTGGATGTTTGGATTTTTCTCTGTTTAATTAGCAGGGTATTTTCTCTGTCAAATTGGTTTGAAGCAATATTACAAATTGTCGTGTATGGCATCTTGCTGACAGGAAGGCACTCATCGTATCTGTAGGTCAGAGCGTTTAGTGGATTGTTTCAGTGAGGGCACAGTTTAGGCCCAACCCCTTCCCACCCTCACCCCACCCACCCCTGGAAATAGTTCATTTATACCTGGGGTTCTGACATCATTTCCTCAAGAGGGCAAGGTACATATCACTGTCATATCCTGTCTAGCACACTGCACTGACAATATAAGCATACACATTATATAAATACATATATTTCTATATAATGCACCAATCACACACACACACACACACACACACACACACACAAAAAAAAAACTAAACAAGGTAGACAGTTATGTGGGGAGTAGTACAATGTAATGGCTGTGGGGCAGCAGTCTTCTGGGAGTCTTTCTGGAGGCTGAGATGCTGCCCTGTTTGCAGACAACTATCTGCCCTGAGGGAGGAAGTTTCCCATCTTCAGGCCGCACTGGACAGTGGAAAGGGAACCTCCCCCATCCAGCGAGCACCAGAGCCACCACCACTACCTCAGAGGTTGTGAAGAAAGCACAGCAGTTGGACCACAGTGGGCTCAGGGAGGGTAAGGGTGGTGGAACAGAGGCACACCCAGTCAGTTGTTCCACTCCACAATCCATACACCATTCTGGGGGAGCATAGTTCCCCTATGGCTACACCCACAGAGGAGACTAAGGAGGGTGCAGACAACTGTCACAAGGGAGGCCCTCAGGAAGGAGGCAGAGGGCACCACAGGGAGAGAAAGAAGCTCCTGGTGGGGGACTCAATTATTAGGGGGATAGAACTGGGGGGAGAAGAGAAAACTGAAGTAAGGTGCCTGCCCGGTGCCATGGCTTGGAGGGACAGGAAGTGCATCCTTAGGATCACGAGAACAGTTGCACGGGAGTCTGAGCTGGATGTCATTGTCCACCTAGGGACAAATGACTTAGCTCATCATGAGATTAGAACAGTGCAGAAGGACTTTGTAGAGTTGGGGAGGGGCTTAAGACAAGTAGCACACACAGTATCCTTCTCAGAGGTACTGCCTGTCAGTGGCATGGGTGAGGTGAGGGTACTTTGCACCATGCAGTTTAACAAATGGTTGAAAAAATGGTGTGGAGCACAGGGTTTTGGCTTCACTGGGGACTGGGGTTCCACCTGAGGGACACCAGCCTATACTGGAAGGATGGTCTGCATCTGTCCAGGAAGGAACAAGTCTTTTGACAATCGGTTTAAATGCTTCATTGGCAAGCCTTTAAACTAGTCAAGGAGAGGCACTGATAAGCAGCAGGAAAATCCCAGCCTCCCCTACAAAACAGGGTACTAAATGAGAAAAAGACCAAGGTAGACAGGTCAGTGGGGGATGCCGCTACAGAAGGTAAAGCCATCAAAAAATGGAGAGCAATGAGTACCAATGCCCGTAGTTTGGGTAACAAGCTTCCTGAATTAGTGGCCTTGATGGAGGAGGAACATCTGGATATCGTGGAAACATGGTACACACAGAACCATGACTGGGACGTAAACATATCAGGATACACTATCTACAGGAGGGACAGGGAGGGTAAAAGGGGAGGAGGAGTAGCTCTCTACATAAGAGAAGAAATCAAAGCAACAGAACAAAAGGGTAAACAGGGAGGAGAAGAAGCACTGTGGGTCAATTTGGAGGCAGGCAATGGCACCACAATCTGCACAGGGGTTGTATACAGACCCCCCTCTCAGGGGGAGGAAATGGACAAGGAAATGATAGAAAGTATACTTAGAATGGCAGATAAAGGGAAGATATTGCTGATGGGTAATCTGAATATGCCAGATGTTAACTGGAGTGCAGTTGCAGCAGCCACTTCTAAGAGTGGGGTTATTCTAGATGCCCTACAGGGGGCATGCCTTAGACAACCAGTATTGGAGCCCACTAGAGAGGGAGCAATCTTAGATCTGGTTCTCTCAAATGGAGATGAAGAGAGGATCACAGATGTAGAAGTGGGTAGCCATCTGGGAACTAGCGACCATCGAACAGTATGGTTCACAATTAAACACAGCAATAGAGTCAAGCCATACAAAGACAAAGGTATTGGATTTTAGGAGGGCTGACTTTGCCAAAATGGGTAAGTGCCTAAGGAATGCACTAGCAAATGGGCAGGAAGGAGGGGTGGAAGAACAATGGGGAATAATAAAAACTGCCATCACAGAGGTAACAAGCCTTTGTGTAAAGCAAATAAACAAAATTAAATGATTTAAGAAACCACTATGGTTCTCAAAGGAAGTGGCAGTGAAGGTTAAAGAGAAAAAGAAAGCATTCAGGAAGTACAAGGAATCACAGAAGGAACAGGACAGAGAACTGTATCAGCTAAAGCAAAAGGAAGCTGGAAAGGCAGTCAGAACAGCAAAGGCCCAAACCGAGGAAAAGATAGTCAACTCAGTTAAGAAGGGGGATAAAACCTTTTATAGGTACATCAGGGAGTGAAGGAAGACCAAGGGAGGGATAGTGAGGCTTAATAAAGGGAGGGAGGGTGGGAAGAGGGTGACTGTGAAAGGCAGAGATACTAAACAAATATTTTGCTCAGTATTTACAAAGGAAGAGGAGGTACCTAAAACAAACAGTAGAAACACTCTGGATACAGAAGTTGATACCAGCCCATTTACAGAAGAAAGGGTCTGAAGAGCTCTTAAAACTGAAGGTGGACAAAGCAATGGGGCCTGATGGGATCATCCCAGAATTCTAAAAGAACTAAGGTAGAACTAGTGACACCACTGACTACCCTCTTTAACAAATCATGGGAGGATGGGGTGGTACCTGAGGACTGGAGGAGGCAGATGTGATTCCCTTCACAAGAGTGGGAGCAAGGCAGAAGCAGGAAACTACAGACCTGTTAGTTTAACCTCAGTGGTAGGGAAAATGATGGAATCACTTCGAAGGAAAGAATTGTTGAGTATCTAGAGGCCAGAGGGCACAGGACCCAAGGCAGCATGGATTCACAGCAGGAAGGTCATGCCAGACAAATCTGATAGATTTCTTTGACTGGGTGACCAATGTAGTTGATCAGGGAGGGCTGTGGACATGGTCTACCTAGACTTTAGCAAGGCATTTGACACAGTCCACACAAAGATTAATATACAAGTTAGCCAGCCTGGGAGTGGGTCCCAAGATGACAGCCTGGGTAAAGAATTGGCTGGAGAATAAGACACAGAGAGTAATAGTAAATGGAGTCCACTCTGAAAAAAGGGGGGTTAGTAGTGGGGTACTGCAGGGTTCAGTTTTAGGACCGGTCCTCTTCTATGTCTTTATAAGCGACATTGCAGAGGGACTGGAAGGAAAAGTATGTCTCTTTGCAGATGACACAAAGATCTGCAACAGAGTTGACGCACAAAGTGGGGTGGAAAGGATGAGAAGGGACTTGGCAAGGTTAGAGGAATGGTCAAATGTATGGCAGCTTAGATTCAATGCTAAGAAGTGCAAGGTAATGCACCTGGGAAACAAGAACCCAGGGGAAGAGTACACAATGGGGGGTGAGATACTAACAACAACAACAAAAATGGAAAGGGACCTGGGGGTAGTCATATCAGATGACCTAAAGGTGGGCAAGGAGGGCTGGGGAAATACTGGGATGCATATGGAGAGGCATCACCAGTAGAAAACAAGAAGTTATTATCCCTCTGTACAGACAGCTGGTGAGACCACATCTGGAGTACTGCGTGCAGTTCTGGAGACCCAATCTCTGCAAAGACATAGACAGGATGGAAGCTGTCCAGAGGAGGCAACTAAAATGGTGCAGGGTCTGCACGGAAGACATATGAAGAGAGACTTAAGGAGCTTAATATGTATAGCCTCGAGGAAAGGAGGGAGAGGGGGGACATGATAGAAACTTTCAAGTACCTCAAGGGAATCAACAAAGTCCAAGAGGGTAGCATCTTTCAAAAAAAGAGGTGTGCAAGAACAAGGGGGCACAATTTGAAGATAGAAGGGGGTGGCTCAGAGGTAATTTAAGGAAGTATTTTTTCACAGAGAAGGTTGTGGATGTATGGAACAGCCTTCCAGAGGAGGTTGTGGAGTCAAAAACAGTGGTGGAATTCAAGCATGCATGGGACAGTCATAAGGCAATTCTAGGGGGTTGGGGTAGGAAGAAGTAGGCTGCTGGTTAACTAGGATCTGCAGCTTATCCATCAGGTAGGAAAATGGGCAGACTGGGTGGGCCAAGCAGTCCTTATCTGCCATCGAATTCTATGTTTCTATGTTTCACTTTTCCTGCTGCCTCCTTGGAAAACCATAACGGCCTCTTCTTCCTTTTCCCCTTGCTAACCTACTTAATGCATAATTATGTTGCTTTTGTATTCCCTGTTTTAAATATTGCTCACTGTTCCTCCACTCCCCCAATTCCCTCCCCATTCCTATTAGTGCCTCTTTCAAGTATGTCCCCATTTCCCCATAATCTGCTCTCCTAAATTCCAGGATACGTGTTTTTGTGTGGTGTGGTTCTGCTCCTTCTGTGATTTCAAACCACAATTACCAGTGGTCACTGTTCTCCAGGTGGCCCCACACTGTTATCCCTATCATGCTGTCCCATTTTGTGAGCACTAAGTCCAGTATTGTCTTCTGCTGAGTTGGTCCCATGACCAGTTGCTTAAGGAAGGCACCCTGAAGGGAGTCCAGGATGAATCTGCTCCTAGCTGCTGCTGCTGCTGGGAGGCTCCAGTCCATATCTTGAATATTAAAGTCTCCAACCAGCACCACCTCCCCCTTGGCCACCATCCATTAGATGGCTAGCATTAACTCCCTATCTGTCTCTTCCTCAAGGACTGGTGGTCTGTAGACCAGGATCTACTATGAAATCCCAACAGTCTATCTCGTGAACTCCATAAGCCCGAGTTTAGGAGAACGACTATTGGAAGATGGACAACGTCTTAGTGCAATGCCGGGGGGCAAGTGCCCTTGCACCAAATAAAATAACCAACTCAAGGAGCAAACCTCAGAGTAGGTTAAAATGTATGGGGGGGGCAAAAGGGCGCCACTCCAAAATTCTCATCCCGGAACAGAAACCAGGTCTGAAGCACAATGCTGACTGAGCTGCTAGTGGCTTAGACCTCCATGCCATGGGAGCACCTCTTCCAACCTCAGAATTGTCCCCTTCCTTGTGGTGCCCAATTAGGGGTAGGGTAGCAGTTCATCACATCAACTACCTTACCCCTGTCTGCACCAGCTTCCATCTGTCAGGTGGGTGTGTGTCGGGCAACCATACTCGGGAATGTGAATGTCAGGATTCCAAGTGTCGGCAATTAGTAGTGATACTGTAGACCACCCATGCACAGATGGCTGCCCCCATTTTATTTTCCAGCTTAACTCATGCCCCCCCCATTTTGTTCCTCCTGGACCTCTGTGGTCTTTATGCAATCTTTCACATGAAGTGACACTCCTCCTCCCTTCCTGCCTGCCCTGTCTCTTCTGAATATGTTGTAGCTGGGTATGGCCATCTCCCATTCAGGGTTATCATTATACCAGCTCTCTGTGATGGCCACAATGTCTAGGTATGACTGCACCATGGCAGCTTCTAGATCCTCCATCGTGTTGCTAAGACACCTGGTATTGACACAAATGGTTCTCCATGATGTGACCTCCCTGGTCTGTTTTGCTGTTCTACTCCAGTCCTCTCCCTGGTTGTCCTGGAAGAGCAGGGAGAACCAGGGATATTTTGTTCTTTTTCTGCCTGTCTACTCCTTGGGTGCCTATCTACATCTTTTGCACACTGCTTTGTAGTGATATCACCTCCTCCTGTTCTCTGGTTTCACTGTTAACTGTGGGGAGTGGGTAATTAGGTACCCTCTTTGATAACCTGCCACCTCCTTTGGCTAGTTTAAATGCTTGTCCATGAAGCAGATAAACTTTTCATTGAGTGCTTGGATTCCCCTCCAGGATGGATGCAGGCTGTCTGGCTTGAATAAGCCCCCATCCCTCCCGGTGGGTCCCCAGTCACCAATGAATCCAAACCCTTCCTCACAGTACCAGATCTTCAGCCATGTGTTAAAGTTCCTTGTGCATGTGCACCTACTCTTTCCCATTCCTCTCACAGATAGTACTTCTGAGAAAGTGACAGATGTAGCTACTTGCTTGAGACCCCCCCCCATTTTCTACACTCTTCCTGAACTTCCCTAGGCTCCACATTTTACAGGTCATTATTTCCTAGGTGGATAATAACATCCAGTGATCCCTACCATCTTGCCTTCCCAGCAATACCCATGATCTTGTTTTCATTCCTCCATGCCATGGCACCTAGTAGGCACCTCACCTCCCTGTCCTCCCTCTCACATGTTGCTAGTTTGATCCCCCATATGATAGAGTCCCACACCAGGATTCCCTTCCTCCTCCTCTGGGGTCACCTCCTAGATTGACCTTCACATCCTTCCCTTCCACTTCTCTGGGTGCCTCTGCCTGGTTGTGCCCATTTGCCAGTGCAAGACATGAGTTCTGGAGTAGAAAAGGATTTGGGATGTGCTTCTTCCTGACCATCCTAACCCTCTCTGGGCCCACTGTTTTCCAAGTGCTCCTCATTCCTGGCATCCTTTGAGGCACAGACGTTGGACTGGGTGGTCTCTGGATAGGGTGAAGATACTCCCGACCCAGTTTACTTCCACTCTGAGTCTAGCTGCCTCATCCCTTAGTCCAGATAGATGCCTGCAGATAGGGCAGCACCTCAGGATCCAGATTGTCTGCTTGAATACAGCTGCCCCGCATCCACTGCATTGCACCACTCCCCATATTATTCTGCATTTATACAGCTATTACACTATTTGTGTAATTACACTATTAGTCTGTTAGCTATTAAACTACATAGAAACATAGACTTTGATGGCAGATAAGGACTGCTTGGCCCATCTAGTTTGCCCATTTCCCTACCTACAGGATAGGCCGCAGATCCTAGTTAACCAACAGCCTATTTCTTCCTACCCCCCACAAGAATTGCCTTATGTCTGTCCCATGCATTCTTGAATTCTCCCACAGTTTTAGACCCCACAACCTCCTCAGGAAGGCTGTTCCATGAGTCCACTACCCTCACCACCACCACAGTTCATTCTATTCAGCCTCACTATCCCCCCCTTTGTCTTTCTACGCTCACTGATGTACCTATAAAAGGTTTTATCCCCCTTCTTAACTGAGTTGGCTATCTTTTCCTCAGCATGGGCCTTTGCTATTCTGACTTCCCTCCCTGCTTTCTTCTGCATTAACTGGTACAGCTCTCTGTCCTGCTCCTTCTGTGTTTTCTTAGACTTCTGGAATGCTATCTTTTTCTTCCTGACTTTCACAGCCACCTCTTTTGAGAACCATAGTGGCTTTTTCTTTCATTTTGATTTGTTTATTTGCTTCACACAAAGACTTGTTGCCTCTGTGATGGCAGTTTTGATGATTCCCATTGTTGCTCCACACCTCCTTCTAGCCTGTTTGCTAGTGCTTTTCTGAGGCACTCTCCCATCTTGCCAAAGTCAGCCCTCCTAAAGTCCAGTACCCTCACTTTTGTATGGCTTGACTCTGTAGCTGAATTTAATGTGAACCACACTGTTTGATGGTCACTTGTCCCAAGATGGCAACCCACTTCTAGATCTGAGATCCTCTCACTGCCCCCATTTGAGAGTATGAGGTCTAAGATTGCTCCCTCATGAGTGGGTTCTGAAACTAGCTGTCTAATGCCTACCACCTGTAGGGCATCAAGAATGGCCCTGCTCTTAGATGTGGCTGCAGAAAATGTGCTCCAGTTAACATCTGGCATATTCAGGTCTCCCATCAACAGTATCTCCCCTTTGTCTGCCATTCTAAGAATGCCTTCTATCATATCCTTGTCCATTCCCTTCCCCTGACATGGGGTCTGTACACAACCCTGTGCAGATTGCGGTGCCCTTTCCAGTCTCCGGCGACCCATGTGCCTCCTCTCCTCCCTGTTTACTTTTTGTTCAGTTGCTTTATCCCTTCCTTACATAGAGAGCTACTCCTCCCTCTTCTCCCCTGCCTGTCTCTCCTGTAGGTTATGTACCTGGTATGTTAACATCCCAGTCATGGTTCTCTGTGTACCATGTTTCTGTGACTGCTACGATATCCAGACATCCCTCTTCCATCAAGGCCACCAGTTCAGGGAGCTTGCTGCCCAGACTACGGGCATTGGTACTCATTACCCTCCATGTCCTGATGGCCTTACTCCCTTTTGCCCCATCCCTGTCCTTCTTGCCTTTTTCATTTTCTCCATTTACCCCATGCCCTTCTCCCTATCGACACTTCTATGTTGGTGTTTGCTGCACTTACTACCGTGATTATTTGTGGGGGCTAGGCTTTCCCTGCTCCTTTCCAGTGCCTCCCCCCTTGGCTAGTTTAAAAGCTTGCCAATGAAGCAATGAACTAGTTGTCTGTTTCTGAAATCCCCCTTCTAGTTCCCCCTAGAGGTGTAGCTCTCCTTCTAGGTCTCTTTGGTTGGTTATTTGGAAGTGTTTTTACTTGCTTTCAATTTTTTTTTTGTCATTTACATTACGGTAGCCCACTGAGTCAACTGCACTTCTACGTTACTGCAATTTGCTGTGCTAAGGTGGGCTTAGTCCAACGTATGCCGCTCTTGCTCCGCAGACCCTGCTATTCCTTATGCTTGGCTCCTGTCAATAAGACTTAACAGGACACTTAATTAACAGTGGGCATGTGAGGGTGTACACAAATTTGCAGCAAGTAAAAACAGCAAGAAAATAACAGCCCATTTAAATCACACCAAATAAGTTTCAAACGTTCAACATCAAGTAAAAACAGCAAGGAAATAACTGCCCCACTTAAATCACACCAAAATAGGTTTCAAATTTTGAACAG
The DNA here is from genome assembly GCA_016271365.2 of Neoceratodus forsteri. Taxonomy (NCBI): domain Eukaryota; kingdom Metazoa; phylum Chordata; order Ceratodontiformes; family Ceratodontidae; genus Neoceratodus; species Neoceratodus forsteri. The sequence continues at coordinate 898,125,704 of CM057458.1, forward strand.
CAAGTAAAAACAGCAAGGAAATAATAGCCCTACTTAAATTACACCAAAATAGGTTTCACATTTTCAACAGCCCCAAAACAATTCCATTAGCCACTTATAAGAAGTCAAAAAATCAACCTGCTACCAAGAGAAATCAATAATAAGCAGTAGAAGAAGCAATACAAGCAGCAATAAGCAGTTACCACATGGAAATGAATCTGATTCCTTTCCTTGCTAGCCTCTTTGTGCCACATTATGCTAGAAAATATGGAAGGAACAACAGAGCATAATGAGTGTCAAGATGGGGAAGTTTGGGGAAGTTACAAAACAGGGGTTACAGGTTATCCAGGAAGGAGATGAGAAGGAGGCAGAATCATGGCTGGTGAAGGAAAAGAAGAAGCAACTGGGCTAAAAAGGGAAGGGAACATACAACTTGTATGGCTATGTCCATGAGTACCATGAGCTTGGGAACAAGACAGATGATCTGGATTCAGTGGCATCAGAAGCAAACTTTGATCTAGTAGTTACCAAGGAGATATGGTCATATCCCAGTGATGGCACGGGGTTGCCAATAACAGGTTGTGAAGTATTTGGCAGTGACATTTAGGACTGGAGCAATGGCATTTTATGTAAGAAAGTATATAAAGCTTATGGGGAGTGAGCATATTGGGGATAGCAACAACATGAAACCATTATTAGTGCAGGCAGTGACAGAAAGGTGAACATTAGGTTAGTGGTGGTACAGTGACTTACATAATCAATTTTTAGACAAATACATCATTCATTCATCCGATACATTCCAAATGTTGTGGGGATGTATCTTAGATGCATAATGGTTTTCTTTTTTAGTGGCACCTAATGGGATTTTGTGGGGTACTGGGGGGAAGAGGGTGGTGGGGGCAAGATGGGGTTTGGGATGGTGCCAGATTGGGGTTGAGGGAGGATGCTGTTAAAGTTCAGGATCAGGTCAGATGGGGAAAAGTGGAGGAAGTTGATTTTGGTGTGCAAGTGGAGAGAATGATTACTTTGTCTTTAGAAATAGCTGATTTTTGGGGGTTGCAGTGGTGAACTTTACCAGGAGGGAGGGAGGAGGTTTTCTTTCACTGCAGTGTGATAAAGTGGGGTGACTAATATTAGAAGGAACTGTATGGTGTAAGGGGGCTGCAGCCGATGGCACGATGGTGGGGGTTGAGATTTTAGCAATTTTGAGCTTTTTATTTTTACACTGGGCACTTTTTAGGGAATTGGGAAATTACATGAATTTGCACCAATTTCATCAGTAGTTTAAATACACTGCATCTCTATCAGAAGTCACAATTATTTGTGTAAGGGTAAAGGGAAACAATAAGAGATGAAAAAATTGGTTCACGAATAAGCTGGGGGCAGCAGTGAGGGCAAAGGAAAAGTCATTTAAAAAATGAAATAAAAAAACTGCCAAACAGTGCATGATAGGGTAGGGTTTCTAAACTAGATGAAAAAGGACAACAATGCAATTAGAAATGTTGATGTAGAGTTGAAGATAGCTGAGGGAATGAAGAAAGGAGACAATATCATCTTTCTTTTCATTCAGGAGAAGCAAAAAAAAAAAAAACAAGGAGGGAATAGTTAGACTGAAAAACAGAGATGACCAAGAGGAAGAGGATAATGGAAAAGTAGACATCTTGAACAAATATTTCTGTTCAGTGTTCACAGTAGAAAAGAAGGCAAGTTGACTGACTGTGCCATCAGGGCAGAGGGGGAGGGGGGTTAACAAGAATCTAATTTTGGTAACCGGTGATGTCTTTTCTTATAGTGAGCCTGATTGGCTTACCATCATCTTATCAGGTTTAACTATAATCAAAGATTTGACCATTTATTCATGCCATTCTGGATAGGTGCTGTGAGCAGAGTGGTTTCTGCACCAGAGTGTGGTTTCTTTCTTCACAAGTGAAGGGCCACTGTGTTTTTTTTTTGGAGTGTCTGTAGTGGATAGAGAGAGGTAGGGGCCAGTGCTGGGTTTGGGCAGGGATGTCCTATCAATGCCTGAGGGTCTGGTCAGGTGGGGGAGATGGGGGAGTTATTTTTGGCACAGAGGTGGGGGAAAGAAATGACTGTAACATTACACATAATCACATCATCACTAGATCAATGAACTTTACCAGAAGGTTTTTCTCAATACAGAGGGTGGCAGAGTGGGGGATAATATCACTGATCTGTGTGGTGGGATGGAGGATGTTGTGTTAAGCTGCAGTACAATGGGCGGAAGGGCTGCAAACTTCTTTAAAGCAGTTTTTTTTATTTTTAGCCTGAGGTACTTTCTGATGTTCTTAATGAGCCAAGTTCTACTTTGCTTAGTGAAACCTAGGCAAAATGACATTTTGACAGCAATTTTGCTGGCACACTTCTGTTAAATGTAGTCTTCACTGTACAAAGAATGCACTTTGCTATGTGAAGAACTACCCAAAGTTGCATTTAGATCTTTTTAAAGCCACAACATTTTATAAAGTATTTTGTAAAGTGAAATTTCCCAGCTTCTCACATCTCTACCCCTCATGTAGTGACCAGTGTGTACAAAACATGCATCCTCTAGTAGGACACTTATCAGACCTGTGCACAGCATCCTGTTAAGAATGTACCTAAAGAGCTGGCAACATATTAAACACTTGAAAACATGCCTTCTTGTTCTGCTTATGCATCATAAACAAAGTCTGATTTAATTTATTTTGCTAACTGGGTTAGCTCCCTGAAATATACAGTGCAGTATACTCCTTTTACATGACTGACTCAGGACATATTATATTGCATTATACAAAAGAATTATTACAATATGAAGAACACATATTCATGTAAATACAGTAGATAACTAAATGTAAGCAAATTACATAGCTTGTCCATAGGTTACAGTCACAGTGCAATGTTTCAGAGAGATGTGATATCAGTCCAGTTTCAAGTGTAATATTTTTAGGAATGTAAGGCAATGAGGAAGTTCATTTTAGGCAGCTGAAGTACTAAAGCTAAAGGACACTGAACAATGTTGGTATGAAGCCAATATTTGCAAGTATAAGACATTAAAAGATGTTGTAGTTGGTTGATCAAGCTTTTGCTCCCCTATACCCTGGGTTGACCACTCATCCTACTCCAGAAACAACTCCTTAAGCTCAGATTTAGGAGAAGGAATTTGCTGCAGCCTGGAAAAGCACTGCTTTTTAGTTACTGGCAGCACTGTCTGTGTCTGAATGCAAAGCAAATCAAGGGGTATTTTGGAGTACACTACCACAAGGGAACAGCTGCACTACAGGGTTGAGGGTGCAATGCCAGGGCTGCTAGCTGCATATAGAACCAAGGACACAAGACGTATGCACACCTAGTGCAAAAACCAAATTCTTGTATTTTGGGGTTGGTTAAGCAAACTTTTGCTCACCTCTCCCCAGAAACAGCACCTGAAGCTCAAATTTATTTTTTATTTTTTTTCACCAGGAGAGAGACACTAAGCTGAAAGTGTGTTTACAGGTGTGAACTTTTGGGGAGGGACTTGTTGCAGACAACCATGGAAATGGAGGTGGAACTCTCAAAAAGAAAACTCTGAATGCTCTGTTGATTTTCTTTCAGTGATGATTTTTATTTTCATTCTGATTGCCCCAGTGTTTTACCATTGTTTAATAGGTACTTCAGAAGAATCCCTTATGTACAATCACCTTTAAATAAAATTTCTAATATTTTAGTATTTTGGTTTCCTCTTGCAGTCATAATAAAGGTTTTTACAGTGTACGAGGTAGTAGCATGCTCAAATACAAACATTTTACCTTTTACAGTTTTACATTTCACCTTTAAATGTTTTTTAATCTGTTTTTCTGCAAGATCACATTTTGCTCAAATAAATCGTTCCATCTCATTTCAAATCTTATATTGTGCATACATTTAACCTTTTGTATCAGAACACATATTTTACATAATTTACAGTACTGCAAGCTTCAGCCTTCCTTCCCCAGATCGCTGCACAGCTCACATTGTTTCCTGTCTGCCTATGAAACACCAGCTTTTTGTTTGAGCTTTCAAGGTCTGACTTTTCAATTTTACATCAAGCATTGTTCCGTGTATAAAAAAAAAATCTCTTACCCTACCCAAATTAACACCACAACAACAACAAATACTTGATTTCCCTCTGATGGAAGAAGAAATTAAACAAGCTTTACTGTCTCTGTCTAACGGTAAATCACTAGGAGCAGATGTTTTCTGGTGGAATTTCTCCAAGCCATAGCACTGCAAATTGCTCCAGTCCTTCACAAAGTATATCTGGAAGTAAAAGACCTGGGTACCCTTCCTCCTACTCTATGTGAAGCTGTCATTACAGTTTTACCAAAGAAATGGAAGGATCCCACCTGTGCAGTTAGATACAGGCCTATCTCACTTATCAATGTGGATATCAAAGTATATGCAAAGGCCCTGGCCTCTAGACTATATCCTCTATAGCCATCTCTTATCCATCCCTCCCAGATAAGCTCCATGAAGATAAGCTTCACTGCAGATCATATGCAATCCCTAACTAACATCATACATGCAGCACAGAGCTTATCATCATCAGCAGCAGCTCTAGCAGTGGATTTTGAGGCTTTTGATTCCATGGAATGGGATTACTTGCATCTGGTTCTGAGGCATTTTGTGTTTGGTGACAGATATCAGACCTGGGTAAATGCAATATACACTGCACCAGCTGGCCGTGTTCTTACTAACTCTCTAATCCCCCCTTCCCTTGGAATGGAGAACCAGAGAAGGCTGCCCCCTATCACTTCTTCTCTTTGTCCTAGCTCTGAAGTCCTTAGTGGTGGTAATCAGGCACGCTGAGGTGATACAGGGCATTCATATTGGGAGACAGCAGTAAGCTACACTGATGTACGCAGATGATTTGCTAATGCTCTTCAAGACTATGGAATATGCAGTAAACCCCCTCTTAAAACTGCTAAACCATTTCACTGAATTTTCTGGGCTGAAAGTTAACCAAACAAAAACAGAGGTCCTCCCCCTAAATTCAAAATGCCATATGGCACACAGAGTGGGTCTGAAATGGTTGCATACTGAAATTATGTACTTGGGAGTTAAACTACCCCCCCCACACACACACACACACACTTGAGCAAATCTGGAACATGAACATTCAGCCCTTCATAACTGCCTGTAAAGTACATTTTGAAAAGCTGTAAGTGCCTACAACTTGCATTGGCTGGAAAAATATCCACCATTAAAATGATTACTACACCCAAACTATTTAACTATGGCCCCATATCCCTTTGGTTCTCTCCACAGACTGGTATCAAACGATAGACAAATTATTTGGTGAGTTTATCTGAGAAATGCAATGACCAAGATATAGCCACAACAAATTAAGGTTCCATCAGACATCAGGGGTTGGTATCTTCCCTCAATAGAGGGCTTCAATATGGCCTTTCAGGCAGCCCAAACTGCACTGGTTCAGGCCGTGCACCGGACTATCACCACAGTGGATATAAATGGAACACGAAATGGGAGGAACCTGTTCCCTTGCCTCTCAACTTTATCCAAATCCTCATAAACTAAAGGAGTCACACTGTATTATCTGCCCCACAAGAAAATACTGGTCACAGCTACACAAAATATTGGGAACCAACACAATACCTCTCCTATATAACCCCCCTTGGCAAAACCCTAATATCTTAATAGACAGACAACCAATCCTCTCGACCCACTGGACTGCTGCTGGCATTCATTGTATGAAGGACATACTTGAACCCACTCACAGGATAATATCCACATTTCAATCTCTTCAGATCAAATGAGAGCTCCCCACCAAAGGTTTCTGGAGAGATCTCCATACAGTATCTCCAGATGCAGGATGCAGTCAGACCCCTCCTTCGATTACATGAAGTTCCCAAACAACCCACTTACTTTCTAGAGGACATGCAGGTACCACATATTTGGTGATACACAATACCATCCCCAGTCAATCAAATTAATCCAAATCCAAATGGGAGAAGGCCATGCATATAATAATTACAGATGAGCAATGGAAATACTGCTGGTAATTTGGGTTCAATCTATACAATGATGTTAGGAGTAGGCTTATTCAGAATAAGAAGCTACACTCTTGTTATAAAACCCCAACAGTCTTACACACAGTTAACCTACTCAATCATGATAGGTGCTGGAGGTGTCATCCACCACAGGGGACTTTATATCACTTTCTTTGGTCCTCCCCCAGCTACAGCCCTTCTTAGCTTTTCTGCACCCCCCAGCAGGCTTCGGATCAACTTTGAACTCTATTCTACTGACTAATACAAAACCCTATCTCTTATACATTAGGAACAGAAAAGGCAGGCTAGACAGATTTATTGTAAGATGACACTGGGACTCTACTGCTACCTCTATCATGGATAAGTTTTAAGTTTCAAGTTATCTGTTGTAGTTTTCACCCCAATGCACTAGCTGCTTTGTGGTTCCATATCTTCTTCTATAGTAGAATGGGAAGCCTCCTCCAGGCAACACAAACAGGTACCCTGGTTTCAGATCATGCTGGCAGCCATGAAAGTACATGGTACATACTCAAACCTACATTTCTGGGCTGTTAACTTTGGCAGTCACATTTCTGTGTTTGGTATGTATGCACTACATATATAAATGGCAAATGTTTGCTGGCTTTTGTGCTTGTATACACCACATGTTTGTATCAAACCACCACATGAATTTATCAACTTATTTGTCAACAGTCCCTTCTGCCTTGATGTTTGTATGTATTTCTTTCTTTGTATTTTACAAAAGTTAATAGAACTTTTAACAGAAAAATGTAATTTATAGGATTTCCAGATTGGGCTTTCATTATAGCCATTATAAACTCTGTTTAAATATTTAAAAGTAAATTCTCACCACTCTTCCTAAAATGCCATGGATGCCTACAGAGAAGTCCCACTTGGCTGTGCAGAGAACCTTCTGAGTCTGTGAGGGGCCTGAAATTGTGTGACATGATGATGTCAAGCATCATGTGTGCACAAAGGTGCAAGTTGGGTTGTGAGGCAACCTACTATACAAGCATTACAGCCTGCCTGCTTTCCTTACAAACTCATTACATGTGTGGGCCAATTCTGGAAGATGGGCCCAGGGCATGCCACAAGTCATGCATTCACCACAATATCAGATGAAGTTGTGCCAAAGCCCCTCAGACGCAACCAGTTCTGATTCTGGAAAGCCTGGTGACATTGCGACAATTGAACCAATTTACAGCAACTTGCACCAAAAGATTGGTGCAAGGGCCATGATCTGGGGAGCAATGCTAGACCAGAGAGTAAATGGTCTAACTCCCTGCATCCTGTGTTTTGTACTTGCAGTAGGGTGTTTGCAGCAAGCACCTTCCAGATTTGTGTTCACTGCAATGTTTGGCACAACAAGCAAGTTGTGTCAAACACCCTGCCACAAGCCCACAGCAACATCACAACTCCTTCCAGAATTGGCTCAATGAAGTCTAAGTGCATTTTAAATTTGAGCAATCTGTATTCTGGTTATTTACATTTTTGCCATAATCATTTGAGTTCCTTAATAAATAAGCTATGCAGACCTACTCTAATATATGCATTTCACCTTGAATTGTATGTTTGCTTCTGAAATGTCCATGTCACAGTGTGTGATAATAAACTTTAGATGAGGTAAATTTACAGGTTTAAACCACACCGTTGTGTGAGATTTATTTTTCAAAAGTTAGAAAAATAACAAATGAAAACAAAAAAAATTGGAAAGAAAAATCACTACTTAACATCGGTAGTTTCTCACATAATACAGTCCAGGATATTAGAGCTCCAAAGACCAATTTAATCTGCATTCAACAACTTGTCTACAATAGCACCTCTCTTGCTCACTTTCAAGACTGAACTCTATTGGACTGCACCGAAGTGAACTGAGTGAAGAGGTTCTTATATCTTTTGTTATAGTCAACTGACTGAACCCTTTTCTATTTACATGTCTGTACATGTTGTTTCAAAACCAAGGGGGGTTGTTTCAGGGGACTTCCTGATTCAGTTAAAGGTACAGTGTATCTCTCCACAGATATTGACTCTCTACAGTACAAGTCACATTAAACTTTTCCATCAACTCACTGGTGTAGCATTTTTTTTATGATGCTACTGCAGTGGCAACTCAAACTGTTGAAGCTTTTAACTGTTTTCCAACCATCCTTCACTGCCTATTCAACTCACTTGTACCTGTTTAGTGAAATGGCAGTAGCTGTTTTGCAGTGTTTATGCAATGCATTTTCATGGCATTGTTTATAAATATCACAGCATTCCTTAAGAGTTGTTTAGTCTGCCTTCTGAAATGAAACTCATAAGCACTCAGCTGAAAATAAAGATTATAGTACATAACAGCTAGTTGCAAACCAATACTAACCGTTTACTAATTCATTGAATTAAACACTGCACAGATTAGGAAGCTCATTGAACAATGGTACACTAGTGAGTTGAGGGAACAGTTTAATGTGACTTGTACTATATATCTATGATCCACAGTGACTAAGCACTTTTATAATCTTATACAGTAACAGGTTTATAGTGTGAATATATGAAAATGCCTTAAGGATTTCTTAAAACTGTATTAATCATTAAATTAGTATTGTTTTATATGGCTTCTGAATCCATTTATTTAAAAAGGTTTCATTAACTGTATGTATTCCTATTTAAAATATCCTTCATGTTTTTATATACACAAAATGCACTTATGCACTTCACATAATGGAGGAAGCTAGAAGACAGCATAAAACTGCTGTGTATTGCGTCCTCTTTTTTAATGTACCCAGTTGCTTGTAGTATTCACTCCAGTATGCATATGTCCTGAAACAGTCTTACCTGGGGCCTTCATCTCATCATCCTCCAAGTAGCAGCAGCCCAGAAAAAACAACACGATCTCAAAAGTGACTGGCAACAAAGGTTCCATCTGGGAGTCCTCCTCCTTCTCTAGAACTCATGGATCCTGGTCCTCTGCCTCCACCAAAAAATTCTATGGTTGGAAACTCTCCATCAGTACCTAGCAGCGGTGCTCTGCCTCTCTCCAGCACTGGCCCACCTCCATGTTCCATCAAACTCCAATCCAGGCAATAACTCCTCTCAAGTTCTCACCTGGGCTCTGGTATGCATACCAGTACTCCCCTTCTCCTTCAACAGATTCTTAGCATCCATGAGATCCTGAAGGTGCACCATCCTGCTCTTTGTCCCCATGTCTGGCTACCAGGGCTGGTATCTGGGTACTGGTCTCCCCCTTGTTTCTCTGGACAACCAGTACTATCCCACTGCTGACATCAAGTTTGTCTCAGCATGTGGGAATAAACTTCAGACATAGCAAATTTACAGGTTTAAAACACACTGTGGTGTGAGATTTATTTTTCAAAAGTCTGAAAATAACAAATGAAAACAAAAAAAATTGCAAATAAAATTACTACTTAACATCAGTAGTTTCTCACATAATACAGTCCTGGATATTAGAGCTCCTAAGACTCAGTGAAGAGGTTTTTATATCTTTTGGAGGGGTCAACTGACTGAGCCCTTTTCCATTTACGTATCTGAACATGTTGTTTCATGTCTGAACATATTATTTCAAAACCAAGAGGGGGTTGTTTCAGGGGACTTCCTGGTTCAGTTAAAGGTACAGTGTATATCCACCACAGATTTTGATCCTCTACATCTCTGATCCACAGTGAATAAGCACTTTTATAACCTTATACAGTAACAGGTTTATGGTGTGAATTTATGAAACTGCCTTAAGGATTTCTTATAACTGTATTAATCATGAAATTATTATTGTTTTATATGGCTTCTGAATCCTTGTATTTAAAAATATTTTATTAACTGTATGTATTCCTATTTAAAATAGCCTTCATGTTTTTTGCGCACAAAATGCACTTATGCACTTTACACAACACCTCTCTGGGTGTTTGGCATCATTCCAGGGACTGGATGGATGGAAATGGAGAAAGAATGAAAAGACAGAACTAGTAGGATGTTTAGTATAAATAGTAATGAGCTATACTAGGTGGCCAATCTAGGATAGAGAGGAAAAAGAAGAAAAGCAAAGAGAACAGTGTTAACTGTTACTTAACAGAAGTTTCGGTAGCTAGGAAATAAGGAGATAGAAAAGTGGTCCATCAGTCACAGCTGAGGGTGTAGCCTAACTCCGTCACAGTCCATGCTGACTACTATATGCCTAGTGTGCTTTGTTACAATAATAATATGATTTGACTCCAAATACAACTTTCCACTGCTGCGTATTGTGATCATAGCCATATACCATGTCAATTTTTATCATATTTATGTTTCATCAATGTCAACTTATTTGCAATATCTCATACTAGTGTCTGAATACAATGTAGTTTCTTTGTATCTATAATGTTGATGTAATTTACTGCTTGTTATAGTTGCTACATTATATAATACACTTGACATGCATCTGCTCTTTCTAATACTATATACATAGATCCATATATGCCATATTTACATAACATACAATTCAATCCTCTATTATTACACATTCTGCCATACTACCTCATCTCAAAATGTTGATGGTGTGACTTAAGAAAGGCAGTCATGAATTGAACTTGACCACCAGGATTTTCACATCCCAGTCACAGCCTAGTGTGTCACTAAATGTCTAGTTTACCAACTTGTACCCAATTAGAGTCCCAGTTCATGCCAACACTTGGATTTAAAGAGCCCATGCTGAAAAGCCGTCACATCCCAGCTTTTTCTTAAAGTTTGTCATTGTTGTCACTCCTAATGGGTTGAAAACCCCCAAACCATAAATATGCTCCATTATGGCCTAGTTTCCTGAAATTCTCTGCTACAGGGGAATGTTTTTCTCTGTTTTGTATGGTGCTTTTAACCTTGAGGACACATACCTTTAATGATCTGAGAGATTTTCTTATGCAAATTTTATTGCAGGGGTATTGCAATAAATAAACAACCCATATAGTCTCACATGTAATGTGTTGCTTTATTTATTTATTTATTGAGAGATTCAGAAGACCTTTGAGTCAGAGACTCCTTTACAAAGGTTCTAAGTCAAGTAAAAAATGATACAATACAGACGTTCAGTAGTACAGGTAAGACAATGGTGGTTACAGTCGTGCATAGGTGAACAGAGGTAAGTAAAATCGGTACAGCAATATACATAAATCAAATAAACAATAGAAAAGTACTTAGCGTAGAGGCAGTTTAGGTTGGGACAAAACAGACTTGCGAGTGGGAGGTGGTCAGGGAGGTGGGGGGGTGGGAGGAAAGAGGGAAAGCAAGGCCGGAGGGCTCATTGCCATAAGGGGATAATAGAAGTGAGCAATGAAAGAGTAGCAGACAGTACACAATGAGGTTAGGAGGAAGTGTGAGTGCTGGAGCAGGAATGTTGAGCACAGAGCTGCCAGAGGAGAACAGCCTTAAAGGAGCCTAACCTGGGGATTCTAGATACAGAGTGAGGGAGAAAATTGAAGAGGGAAGGAACTCGATAGCAGAAAGATCACTGGGCAAGGGACATTCTGACCCTGGGTACTAGCAGAGTGGTCCTAGCAGTTTGGCGGGTAGCAACTGATGTCAGGGCAGGTGGGAACAGTGCGGTGAGTCCCGGGGGGCAAGGTTGGACAGGATTTTCTTGGCGAGTAAACAGGATTGCTATTGAAGTCATTTGTCAAAGTTAAAGATGTTGGCAAGGTCATAGAGGACACAAGAGTGGGTACGGGTGATCACATCCCACCATCAGATGACACGCTTTGAATAGCACAGTCCTGACCCTGTTGAGGGTAGTGTCTGAGGCTGCACCCTAGACTGGGAGGCCATAGTCCACAAGTGAGAGAACTGAGGAGGTGACAGCAAGTTGAAGAGCCTCAGGGGTGAAACAGTCCCTATGACGGTAGAGCTGGCCAATGCAATCATTGACTGTGGAACAGAGGACCATGCTATGTTCCTGGAAGGTGAGAGGGGAGTCAATGGTCACCCCAAAGTATTTTAAGCTGGACACCTGTTCAATGGGAAGTTGGGTGGAGGAGCGTATGTCCAGCTGGCAGCTACGATGTCGGCTTTGAGGATGGAGAAGAAGCATGGTCTTAGTTTTCTTTTGATTGAGGACCAGGCCAAATGACATGAGCCAGGCCTCAGCTTAGGTGAAGGAAGTTTGCAGGGAGGACTGGAGAGTGAGGGAGTCAGGGTAGGAGCAGAAAAGAACTGCATCATCAGCGTAGAGAAGGACATGGGTGGAACAGGATGACGGAAGGGATTTAAGATAGAGAGGGAAGAGAAGAGAGCCAAAGATGGATCCTTGGGGAACACCTGAGAGAACGGGTAGGCTGGAGGAGATGATGTCACTGACCTTCACCTGCTGGGAACAGGAAGAGAGGTAGCTGGCAAGCCAGAGTGTGACAGACTGGGAGAGGCCAAGCTGGGCAAGGGTAGTGAGGAGAAAGGGGTGGCACACAGTGTCAAAGGCCTTAGAGAGGTCTAGGAACATGGTGCCAGCCACATGACCAATATCGAGCGCTGAGTGAAAGAAGGAGGAGACTTCAAGAGGTGCTGTAGTGGGTGCTATGCCCAGCATGAAATCCATGCTGCTCACTACAGATGAAGTTGTGGGATGTCAAACACTCTTTCAGCTGGTCAGAGACAAGTCTCTCTAAAGCCTTGGGAGGGGGGAGAATGGAGACTGGGTGGTAGTTACCTGGAGAGGAGTGATTTCCACTTTTGTAGATTGGAGTGACAAGGGCCTCCTTCCAGGTGGATGGGAATTGTCCCAGAAAGAGGGAACAGTTTAGTAGCATGGTTAGGGGCCATAACATGATGTCCAGGGTGAGGCAGAGGATTTTATAATTAAGGGGGGTGCCAGTATCGGAGCAGTTTGTAATAGCTTTTTGGAGATGGGGCCTGACTTCCATCTCCAAGACAATATGGAAAGTCAAAAGGGGGGGTGGGAGTGATCAACAGGGATACAAGGCTGTGCTGGATCAAAGAAGTTTGGTGGGAGGACAGCGCTGAGGTTAGTAAAAGTGGAGTTAAGGGTGTTTGCAATGCAAGCAGGGTCAGTGGAGAGGGTTTTGCCAGTATAGACTTATGAGGGAGGGGGTGGTGGCCTTACCATTTAGCTCCTTTTTGTTCCTCCAGAAGTCACGGGGGGAGCCCCAGGAGGAAGACAAGGTAGTTTGGTAATGCACTGACTTAGCTTTGAGGATGGCCCACATGCACTTATTTTGAGCCTCTCTGTATAATTGCTGATCCGTGGCCTTACCAAAGTCAATGGCTCTGTGCCATAGGTTGTCCTGCTGCTTCATCAAGGTAAGCATGGGCTGGGTTATCCAAGAGGTGCTGGTGGTTTTTGCCCATCATTTAGTAAAGGGGCAAAGGTGTCACAGGTGGTATTGAAGGATGTGATAAGGTAATTGTGGGCAGAGTCAATGTCTGGGGCCTGGGTGGGTAGAGACCAATCCCAGTAAAACAGGACTTTAGACGAGTGATACACCCCAGTTTGTGTCAGTGCCTAAGGACTGATTATGGAGGAGGTTTTTTGACATGACCATGCCAGCAGAACAGAATAGGGGAGTGGTCACTGAGATAATTGGAGAGAACAGAGGTCCTTGTGATTTTATGTGGTTGGTTAGACAGTAGGCTGTCCAGGAGTGTGGCAGAACCATTTTTTGGTTCAATATGGGTGGAGTGTGACACCATCTGTCAGAGACCCAAGGCTGAGGTAGCATCCTTGACAAAATCTGAGGTGTGTGAGGTCCAATTAATGTTTACTGTAAGTCACCATCCAGGATCAGCTCAGATTTCAGTGGGAGTTTAGGTAGTTGATCAAGGAGGATGGGGAGAGAGTGCTTTTGGTGATGGGGGGGAGGTAGGAAGTAACAAAGTAGATGGGAGCCCTGAAGGGATCCGGAAGCAGTTTTATAGTACGAGCTTGAGCACCATACTCCAGAGTGGGGTCAGGGAGAGGTAGGGCATGGATGGAGTTATGGATGAATAGGGCACAGCCACTGCCTCTTTTTCCTTGCTTGTCAGCTCTGAAGAGAGAGGAGCCCAGGAGGGCCACAAAGGAATTGGGGGTGGTATGGGAGAGCCAGATCTCAACCAGAGCAATGACATCAGGCTGGTGCTGCTGAACCCAGCCTTGGAGGCCGGTGTACTATTTTGCTAAGCTACAGATATTCATATAGGTGATGCTCAGGGAGTGAGATGGGGAGCCCACGATCATGGTGTGCCTGAGCAGAAAAGAGAAGGATAATGGGGAGAAAATAGACAGCCAGTTGTGAGCTGCTATGATAGAGCAGTGGAAAGGCACTAGTCTCTGGGGTAAATGTGCAGGGTTTGAAATACCGAGAAGGAGAGATGAGTGGGGGGCAAACAGGCAGTCCATAGGCATAGGAAGAGGTAGGGGATGGGAGATATGTCAGAGAAGAAAGAGAGGTGAGTGGAGGGGGGAAACAGCAACTCTTTTAGGCCAGAGGGGAAGTACACATGGGGGGGTGCTAGAAGAGAGGCAGAGAAATGGAAGGAAGGGTTAGTGGCCACTAGAGGTGGGAGAGTATAAGCTGCTAGTGGGAAAGTGGTCTGATTGGTTTCATATGGGCATGTGGTCTGCTATATAAAGGGAAGTGTTCACTAAGGGTGGTGGGGAAAGCCGATGCAGAGTGTCGGCCGGGCCAACTGTGAAGCGAGAAGAAATCACAAGCAGCGGTCGGTTGATGTCTCCACGGTGAAACCAGTGCCCGAGTTCCGTACCTGCTAAGTTGGCTCTCTGTGCCAGAGGGGCAGCTCCAAGGCCCTCACAACCTTCTGTCTGTTCAATGGCCCAGCTGTGGACAATGGAAAGGGAGAGGACTCAGTATTTAGTAAGGTAGGAGGCTTGAGGGAGGGCCTAGTTACAGCAGCTATCCTGAGACAAACAATGATAGGTAATGTTAGGGATGGACACAGCTTACTATCTATGGGGGAAGGGCAACACTGCCTGGTGAGATTTAATCAGGGGACATCACAGTAATTTGGAGGTGGCTTGGCATGGGGGCATAACAGCAGAAAGAAACACAATGCCGCAATACATGCTTCAAGGAAAACAGTGGCACTTGCAAACAATGTTAGGTACAACAGTGACCCGACTGGGAGACCACAGCAGCATTGACAATAATGGGACTTTTTTTTATGCAGGGGGCTATGCCCATGCACATCCCACAGCCCCCGGACTTAAAATAACCAACTCCAGAGGGGAAGTCATAGGACTTTGGGGATGGGAAGAAAATCGGGAGGGGGGAAAATACTTTAAAAAAAATGTTGCAGCAGGAGGAGACCTTGCAGGAACTGAACCGTGGTCTCAGGTCTCCTGATCTGTCATATGCTGGTACCCTAGCCACTCCACCACAGGAGTGGCTCAAACAGCACCCCAGCACAAGGTAACTTGGTTTCCTCCACAGGATGTCTGCAGAGTGACGGGGTAGTGGTAATTCCCTACCACTATTATAACCCCTGTCACTCTAAATCCTTTAGCGCTTTACACAGCATGGTTCTTTCAGCACTCTTTCTGGTGTGCTGTTATGACCTGGTACCATGTGGCTCTTCATATGTGTTATTTTTACTGGTTTAACTGTAACTGTGCATCAGCCATATTGATGGTACTGTTCCTGGCTGTGGATGTGCTAGTAGTAGTTTGCCACCTTGTTCACTGTTTGGAGAGTATGCACGATAAGTACTATGGCACCTTTTACTGTAATGACTTTTTTCACTACAGCTTTTGGCCTTTGTCTGAAAATATTATTATTTGCATGATACAGTTAGAGTATTGGCCCGTGCCTATTTATTATCTTTTTGATCTCTGTCATCTTGCCATTGTTCTTGATGGCAAGCACAATTCTATCACCCCAGTCACCACCCCTCACATCCCTGTGTTGCCTGCTTGTGTACGTGTAATGTTTTGTATTCTTTGAGATGCCTTGTTTGGCACTTTTCTCAGGTACCCTCTTTGCAAATCTGCTTCTCTCTTGTAGTTGTCTGAACTGCACTGGCTGCCTATTCTGGTGGATCAGCTTCAAGGTCAGGCTTCTGCCTTATAAAGCCCTACATAGACGGGGCCCGGACTACCTGAAAGAGCTCCTGTCCTCCTACTGCCTGGTGCGACCACTCCATTTGGCTGATGAGGGGTTGCTAGAGATTCCAAAGGTATTCCTAAAGTCATCAGGGGCCCCATGCATTTATGTATATGGCTCCATCTCTGTGGAATTCTCTACCCGGTCAGCTACGGGAGTGCACAACCGTGAGGGATTTCAAGCAGGCTCTGAAAACCTATTTGTGGTGCCAAGCCTACCCAAATTGATTCTATTTATATCTGTATTATGCTTTTATCGTTTTAGCCTGTTTTTATTGTTTTATTTAAATTGGCATATTAAAGCACTTCGGCAATTTGAAAGGCACTATATAAATAAAGATTATTATTATTATTATTATTATTACTATTATTATTATTATATCTACTTTAATTTCACAGTACCTGTAAAAACTGTGACTATGAAATGCTGTTTACCAGTTGCTGTCTGTGATAGCTAATGTGGTACATTAATTTGTTTCCATGCTACCATTATATCATTATATCCATGGATATTTATGTCCCAATATGGGATTGCATATTCACTACTGTTAGTAGTTTCAGGTCATCTGAACATGTATTCATGTAAATGTGAAAATCCATCAGTTCTTTGCTGGTTTTCTTTCCATATGATGATATTATCATTTATATTCCTGTCATAGCAGACTACACTAGCATGAAAAGGATTATAAACAAATGATTTGCCATACTCTGGAGTCATAGTAGACACAATGACTGTCCCCTGTGTTGCTAAAAAAAAGTATTATTCAAAGGCAAAACAGTTCTTGTTAAAAATGAAAGTTGCCAATTCTTGTAGCACCACTGTATGTGGATGTTCTCTTGCCAGTCATTGCTCAAGCATTATGCTGTTACATCCAGTTTGTGTGGAACAGAAGTGTATTAATCAGCAATATCCAAATAAATGAATCGCTGCCTGTTCATCCCATCAGCTAAATTCTGATTTATTGTATTCAAAATTTGTAACGTGGAAGGAGTCCCTGACATACTGTAAGTGTTCATTTTCTGAATCTGGGGTACAAATAAAGATTTATGTTTGATGAAATGGGTTCAGAAAGGGAATCAATGCCCAACATGATAGGTATCCCAGATGGATTCCTACTGTCGCTATGCATCTTAGGGATAGCATGAAATATTGGAACCTTGGGTGACTTTTAAGAAATATCACTTCCCCATTCCTGTATCCATCTGTTATAACTTCCTTCAATAAAAAAGCTTATTTCTGTGCTGATGGCACTAGAAATATCACCTGTTAGTTTTCCATAGTTTTCTTTTCATCACACAGAACTTTCTGACACATATTTTTGTATTGATGGTACCCCATGTTGACAATACCACCTACATTTTCCTTTGGGTTTATTATGATATTAATGTTTTCTTGAAGGTCATTTAATGTCTTTCTTTTTTCTTGGGTTAGCTTGTCTCTGCTGCAGTAATTTTTTTTTTTTTTTTTTGTTTGTTTATTTTATTTTTTCCTCAGGGTCTCTGAACAGGTCCTGAATCTCTTTATTAAATATTTTTATAAAGGTCTCCACACATGGGTCCTTGCCTGCTGTTGGTGAGTATGTAGATCTGACTTTTGAATATGCAGTGTCTCCTGTTTTGAATTGGTCCCTGTCTTGTTTGTCAGAAAACTAATATTTTAATGTCAGAGTTCTGTAGAATTTTTGTTGGTGACATTCAAGATAAAAAATATCCACATATATACTTGAGAAGAAGTATGGTCCTTTGCTGAGTACCTTTACTTCTTGTGCTGTAAAGTTAAAAATGAGAATTACTAGGAATCATACAAGGACATTAGGAGCTCAGAATGCTAGCAGAGCAATGGAAGTTTCATGGACATTAGCATTCATTGTTTGAATAGTTACTTATAAGGTGTTAATAAAATATATATTTTTTAAACTTGCTCTTGCTTGTACTTATAACTATATTTCAGGCAGACTGTTCCCTGGTTCTACAACTCTCTGACTGAAAAATTGTTTTTTGTTGTAGTTTTGAAGGACAAGCTTTTTTGGGATAATGGATGGTCTCTGGTGTTTCTCAATGGGACATCCCTACCTGAAATAAAAACTCTTACACGATGTGTTGGGTGGTCGAGTGGCAAAATTTATTAAATGGTTAAACATTCTACTTGTTCCTTCTCAATATATGAAACACCATAAGACGACACATCATATTCAATCCCCACTTTCTTCTTGAGCCCGGGTGTGTCACCCAGTGCCCTAATACATCTTCTCTCATCCTTCTCTGTTCGTCTTGTGGATCAGGTGTCGCACCTGATGCCTGGTTCTGTTCTTCTCCACTATGTCGCCTTCTCCGAAGAAGGTGCCCCCCCCACCCACCTGGATATAAACCCAGCTCAGGCCTGCCACTTGTGCCCCCCCCTGATGTCTCCCCCCTTCTTTCTTACTTCCCCATTCCTTCCTTCCTTCCTTCCTTCCTTCCTTCCTTCCTTCCTTCCTTCCTTCCTCTGTGCTGAGCTGGCAACCCATACTGTAATGTCCGTTCCATTGCTCTCTGTTAGCAAGCCCATCAAATCTGAAACTGTGGCCAGCCACTGTTGCCCTCATCTGGCAACCCACTCCTCTATCACTACCATTATATTTCCAGGGCACCCCTCTCTTACCGAGGGCAGGAGGGTGGGCATCTCAGAAAATCCAGCAGCAAGTGGCAACACCCTGCCCAACCACCACTATACCCCCTGGTGGCCACTCCCAGCTTTCTATTAGCCAACCACCTGGCACCCAACCTCCTGATTGGCATATTAACCACTCCCCTACTTGACTCTCCCTTTTTCTTCTCTCACTACCCACCCCCAATTCCAGGCAGGGATGCCCCTGACAATATGGGTCACCCTGTATTGGCAACCCCCTTTATCAATGGGACATCCCTAACTGAAATAAAACTTGCACACAATGTTTTGGGTGCTCGGTTGGCAAAATTTATTAAACAGTTAAACATCCAGCTTGTTCCTTCTCAACATAAGAAACACCATACTATCACACATTACATTCAATACCCACTTTCTTCTTGAGCCTGGGTGTGTCACCCAGTGTCCTAATATGTCTTCTTTTGTCCTTCTCTGTTCATCTTGCAGTTCAGGTGTTGCACCCAAAGCCCTGTTCTGTTCTTCTCCATCATGTTGCCTTCTCCGTAGAGGGTGCCCTCCACTCTCCTGGATGTAGACCCAGCCCAGGCCTGCTACTGGTGTCCCCCCACCCTGAAGTCTCCCACCTTTCCCTTTATGCCTTCCACTAGCACACCTCCAGCTTTGCATTGGACAACATGCTTTCCCCCAAACTCCTCCTCTCCCCTTCCCATCCTTCAGTTGCTTCATCCAATTTGTTCATCAACAATGCCATGCCCACCTCTGTCAAAGGCACCCCATCCTGTCGGTAGTTCAACGGACTTTCTTTCGCAATATCATGCTTAATGTATATCCCCTGAAGCCTTAATGAATGATGTCATCCTCCAGTTTACCCTTTTCCTGGCCCTTTCTACTGCTATCAAATTCCTGGCCTGCCTTCACACCCTCCTGGGGATAATCTCTGACCATGTAATGCTGACCACAGGCCACCAAGAGCATATTATATGCATGTTATTCTCTATCTCCCCTAACAAATCTACCCACGGCCTTCCCCCAGATCGTTACCCCCCAAATGAACAATTAATGGGTCTGGTTTTTGTGCTCTGACCCTTTGTTCCTCAACAGATGCAGCAATTGCCCCCCTCTTATGCCCCGTATGCCCTTCCAATGCAGCCTGGCAGAATCAACCACCCTCTGCAGCTGTCTGCTGCTTGGCCTGTTGATGACACTCTTCTTGGCCCAGAAAATAAGAGTCTCCTATGATCCAAACCATCATCCGGTGCCCCTCACCTGAAATAAAAGAGCAGAGTACTGTCACAAACCCTATTTCTGAACATATGACTTGTAACTATCAGATTTTCATCTCCTCTTCTCTTTGATGGCCTCGACCGATACACCCCCTGACGCTGCCTCTGATGCAGCCCCAGTGCAGAATGAGTGAGAAGAAAACCTGCCAGGGTCCTCCCCTACAAATGCCATACCCCTTCTGATGATGTCCCACACCTGATATGCCGACACCGGGTTACCATTACCATGCACAAAGAAGACCCCCCCCCAAGCAGGTTTGATGTCCCTGAAATCATCTAAAGCCCTGCAGATGCTCCCTATCCCATCTACGTTATTCAGTAAATGGACCCTTACTCCACCCTCCATCTGATCTCAGTCTTTGATCTCCCCAGGTGTATCATGGCACCCTCTTTGTCCCAGTATATGTACTCAAACAGCAGCCTCCTTGCTTCGCTCCCTGTTTGCTTACCACTACTTCTCTAACCTGAAGGACCCATGCTGCACTATGTCCTTTCATAAGCTGACCTGCAAATACTGCCCAAGCTGTGCAGTAGCCTGCCATAAATTGGGTACCTCCCATCCTTCGCTTTCTCTTTTAACCTCTGCCATCCTGATAGCATCCTGTGAACTGCCAAGGACCTGGCAGGTGCCTCCCCCATCCCCTCACCTTGCATGCTGCACTTATACTGGCTAAGTATGTCCCCATGGTGGAGTGCACTAACCCTACATCCCATTTATGCACTATGAACCTGATGACTTGATGTCCAGACACCTTCCCTTCTAACTTCTAACCCATCTCCAGATGGAAATCCTGTAAAACCTCCCATGCTCTATCATATGCCCTCAGCATGTTGGCAGACCATGACTCATGGTACAACATTTTGGCTGTCCCCAACCAATCTCCCATAATGGGGGGGACCATTGTCTTCTTGACTGCCACACCTGAGGCTGCCTCTCTGAACCCGAAAAGCTGTAAACAGGAAAGGCTGTCAGCTATCTCATTGTGAATCCCCACAATGTGCTTTGCTTTGAAAGACAGGTTCAACCTTAATCGCTCCAGAACCATCTGTCACATCACCCTATTGACTCTATCGGTGGCCCCTCCTTGTCGGTTTAAGATCTCCACCACCCCTATGTTACCGCACCAGAAAATAACTTTCTGATTGTGCAACTTCCCACCCCAGACCTTGACTGCCACCTAGATAGGAAATATCTCCCAAACAGTGATATCCTTAAGCAGCCCTTTCTTTTCTCATTTGTCTGACCAAGCCTCCAATATCCACTCTCCTTGGAAATAAGCCCCATCCAGAATGGTCCTGCCATGTCTGTGTACAACTGTAGCTCTGTATTGTGCACCCACTTTTCCTGCCAAAAGTCATCCCATTAAAGTCTTCGAGGAACTACTCCAATATACTCAGGTCCTCCCTCACCCCTATCTAGATGTCCACCCAATGGCGAGGCAACTTCAACCACCCCATGGCCCTTGCTTGCCTCTGCGTGAACACCTTTCCTGGTGCCACCACTCTACAGGCAAAATAATGGTGGCCCATGAGTTGCTGAACCACCGATAGTCATACCCACCTCTTGCTAATGACCAATCTCAACAAATCCTTCAACCTCTTCATCTTATCTACCAGTAGTCTGAACACCCTGATCTCTGCATCCACCTCAATCCCTAAAAACTCTAGCTTCCACACCGGACCTTCTGTTTTGTCCTTTGCTAGTGGTACCTCAAAAATTTTGTACATTTCCTGGAACTGTTCCAACATTTGTCTAGTCCCCCGTTCCCCTTCCCCGACTAGTAAAAAAATCTTCCAAATAGTGTACCACCCTCTTGTATCCCCATCTATGACCAAAAGACCATTGCAGCCAGGTGCTGAATGTTTCAAAGGCTGCACATACCACCAAACAGCCCATTGGCATGGCTTTGTTGAACTAAAAGCTCCCCCCAAACTGGAACCAAGCAAATCCAAGTCCTCTTCCCTCACCGGCACTAATCGAAAGATGTACTCAATGACCATCTTTTTTAGCCAAGACCCATCCACTGCCCTGATCAGGTCAATTGCCTGATCCAGTGTGGTATAAGAAACTGCCCTATCCTCCTCTGAAATACCATAGTTTACCAACCTTCCCTCTGGATATGAAAGGTGATGAATGAGCCTATAGAACATAGAATTTGATGGCAGAAAAGGACCGCTTGGCCCACCTAGTCTGCCCATTTTTCTACCTAACAGATCAGCTGCAGATCCTAGTTAATCCTCTGGCTTTTTCTTTGGAACCAGCCCCAAGGGAAAACTCTCACTTCTACCCATGGTGGTTCTGCAAAGGGGCCCTCTACCCTCCCTGCCTCTATTTCTTTCTTTATTTTTTGTCTTACCAAACCCTCTCTCTCCTTAGTGGACCGAAAATTCTTGGCTCTCACACCTACAGTACCTGTGGTCCTGTGTACTGCAGGTTAAAAACATTTGTGAAATCTTCCCTGGGTCTCTCCTTCACATCCCTGTTCTGGTAACCCTCCATCCATTCCCACAAAATCTCTCTCCTGATTGACGTGTATACCCTTTGGGATCCCCTGACCCATGTCCCTCCTCCTTTCTCTTCCTCCTTAATAGTTTGCCCCTGTCCAAGAAACCCCTTCCCATGTAGCCCCTCCCTCTTCCCCCTAGTGGGCTGCCCCTAGTATCCCATCCACTCCCATGAAATGGCTGACCTCCATATTGCTGAACCTCCTGCTGCTTCCCCATATGCCTGCATCATGCTACTGGGTGTGGCCCAAAACATTCTGAGAAGACGCGCTAGAATTTGCAGTTTTCCCAACTGCATGTGGCTTTGTTAAATCCCCAGCATGTCTTGATCCCTGCACTACCAGAGGTCCTTGCCACTTCAAACAGTCTTGTATTATTCCCTGTGAGAGTGCGGACCCAGAGGTCTCCATTAGTGATGTCCCGTCACACGTCCCCCCACTCTGCCATGCACTGGTGGAACCACTCATCATAAATGTGACACCTATAATCCCCCTTTGCCTTGTATGCATCCCTGATCATGGCAGACTGTGTTAGTAAAGGAATGGCCAACTTGGGCTGTTTCTGCAGTAGGATGGCACTGAAGTTTGTAAATCCTATTAGCCAGTTATCAAATGTCTTTCCCTTGAACCTTTTGTCCTCTGTGGATTTTCCCACTATGGTAATGCCACCGCCATCTCCGATCTCTCTACTGACTATTTCTCTGCATACTTCTTCACTGCCTCTTTGTCCACCAGCATGTACATGTCTACATACTCCTTCTTCAAAATCTTCTCCTTTACTGCCTGGTGATATACCCCATCAGTCCAATCCCTTGTCCCCCCGTCCTTGCCTCTTGCACTGTCCCCCTGTCCTTGTGACCCTTTCCCTTTTAATTCAGTGAACTCTTTTTACATCTTTTCTAAATCTTTCTCCCCTCTTTCCTCTGTCAGCCCCACCAAATACTCCTTCAAGCTTCCATCTATCTTCAACTCAGCCTTGTCCTTACCCTCCTCCAATGGTGTCTCTACCCTCATCACCTTCTTTGGTTTCTTCCCAGTTCATCGTCTATCTCCGTCCTTATCTGGAACCTTCCAATTCTTCACTCCAGTCTCACCTTCTTCCACCTTGTGAGCACTCTCCAGCATGGCTTTTACCTACCCCATCATCATCAGAGTCTGCTTGGTCATTTTCTCCAGAGCTGTCTCCTTCTTGCCTGGCTTCTTCTTGGGTGCCATCTGTCATTGCCAACAAACAAAACCAACATATTATAACATCATCCATATATATGTCCCTTACCTGCCCCTTTTGTTGCACTGTGTCTCCTGTCCAGAAATGTCTCTTTTTGCCCACTAGTGTCCACCCTCACCCCCAAAGGGCAGATACAGCCTGACCCCTTCTTTTTAGTACTTTGAAGTTTGCTAGTGAAGCTCCCCTTTTATCCCAGCTTCCTTGCCCCCCCATTTTTTAATCAAGGACGCTGCCCCTGCACTCCAATGTCCTGTGCTGTCCCCTGGGAAATGCTGTATGTGCAAATGCCCACTTCCTTTGATCCTGCCATTTCCAACTATATTTCCTAAAAAACCTTATGTGTTAGCCCCTTTTACTCCCAGGGCAGGGCCAAGTTCTTCATTTTTATCGCTTCCTTTCTTTCTTTCATTTTTTTTTTGTGATGGTAAATTGAGCCCTACCCCACTGCTTGCAGAGGGCAGCTGCCTTGTGCTGGATTTCCCCATGACCTCATGAGTCTGCCCTTACTAGTGCTGCAGCCAGCTTGAGGTGGACTGCCTCTGCTTCAGAGTTTTATTTCTTTGTTATCATTATTTTTTTTATCGTATAACATTTTATTGAGAGATTTTGAGGTATTTTATACAGTAAGGAGTGAGCAGTACAGCCAACCAGTTACTGAAGATAATAGATATCTAAGGATTGCAATAATGCTAGAGACTATCATCCATGGACAAAGTATCTCACAAAGATTCATAAATTCAATAGTAACCATAGTGTAATTGTCTTAGAACTATAATAATTTCTAGGTAAGACAAGGGAGTTAAGAGAAAAGTTAGTGGAAGCAGATGCTTATATCTTATGGCAAATGCAAAGACTAAAAGTGACTTAGGCTAAAATTTAAGTGAAGAGGTTTTAGGTAGCCAATTAAGTAGGAGGGTTGGAAGGTGGTGCTGGGAGTTTGCAAAAAGGGAAATGAAGATATGGTTCCCATTTCTGATAATAATGGCGCATACTACCCCTGTGAAGGTGCGAACGTCTTTCAAAAATGGAAAGTTTAACCAAGGCTGCATGCCAGGCAGTACAGGTAGGGATAACTGGCTGGTGCCATTGCATGAGGAAAAGGTGCTTAGCCTCTAAAATAGCTACCATGGTTCAGTCTTGGAGTAGTTTAGGTAATTGACCCAAGGAGGTAGTGTACCCCGTAAACAATTTTGAATCAGAAAGGACAATTGGGTGCTTAAGCACTGAGGAGATACCTGAGGCTACCACTTTTCAGAATGTTGACAGGTTAGGACAGGACCATAAAATATGAAGAATATGTGCCTCCGAATGGGAGCAGCACCAACATTTGCTATGGCTAAGCAAGCCATGTGCATAGAGAACTACTGGCGTATGATGCCATAACAACAGGATTTTTAGCTGCAGGAAGTGACTATTAGTGTCACTGTAGGTACGGTGAATACTTTTAAGATAGGAGTTCCATTGATTATCAGAAATAAGGGAGCCAGTATACAATTCCCATTCCTTTCTACAGAACAGGGTTGCATTGAGTTGTGAGTATCTCTAGGTACTGTAGAATTGACCCATAACACCTCTAGTAGTAGTGAGGTGATGCAAACCAGGTAGCCAGGTCCATTGTGTGGTTCCCTGATATTTAAGGAGAAGAGGCTGTAGGGCACTCTGAATTTGTAAATACCTCCAAAAATCTTTATGTGGTAGAGAGAATTGCCTTTGTAGTTGAGAAAAGGGAAGTAGGGGGTACATGCCTGAAGGAGAGAGGTCTTGTATAGACTGAATTCCAGACTTGTGCCAGGAGGGCCACTATACTGATGCCCCATTGATTTGAATAAGGCTATTAAGCCATAGAGGGGCGTATTGTATGGGGGAAGGGTTCCAGGACTGTTTAGGCAAATGAGATTTGGCCATAAGATGTTTCCAAGAGTGAGCTGTACATATTACAATGGGTGGGAGAGAATGGGGAAGATGAGAATGTTGGGTAAGAAAAGTATAGAGGGGTACCATGCCTGCCAGATCAGTTTCCAATTGAACCCATAGCGGGGGATCCACAGAGTTGGGCACAAACTATTTAGTTGCCTGTGCTGCTATACAGGACAGGTGATAGCAAAAAATCTAGGGTACATTGAGGCCTTCTCAAGAGCAGTGTGCCCTCAGCTTATACTTATTCCACCTAGGCAGCTTAGAGTCCCATAGGAAGCTAGTCGTTCATTTCTCTAAACAGGTGAAAAGTTTTGGTGAAAGAGAGATGAGGAGATTGTTCAGAAAGTACATGACTCGGGGGAACAACAACATATGTCTTTCAGATGGGATGTTAAACCGAGGTTCCATCTGCCTGGATTGGTGTTAGTTCAGATGGTTGTTAAAGATCCCATGGCACTTATCGAAAAGAGTAACAGAATTTACCTGGTGTCCTGGCCAAATTTCCTTCATTCACGAAACAAAAAATACCACCAACAGCTTAATCTGGTTCAAGATCAGTTGGCATTCATCTGTATCCCCCTACCCTGGGTCATGCCTGAAAATAGGCAGAATTTGTCTAGTGCACTTACCCGGTCAACAAAAACTAAATAAATAAAATAAATAAATATGAATAGCTGCTATCATACCTGGCAGGGAGAGTTGCAACTTGTGCCACCTCTCTATTTCTATAGTTAGTTGTGCTAGTAGAGGAGATAAATTAGCAGATTCAAGTGCTGTCTAGGCTGTTGGTATACAAAAAGCAAGGTAATTAAATCCATTGGCCGCCGCCCAAGTTAAGCTAGTTCCTTGGATGCAGGATTTAGTGCATTGATTATTTAAAGGAGCCAAGGTACAGTATTTTTTTTTCTGATAAATGCATAGTGCAGAAATTATACCAAAGTTCATCTAGGATTTGGAGTACCCCCGGTAAAGTTTGTTGAGGGTTAGACAAAGTTAAAAGGAGTTTGTCCACATAGACCACTACAACATAAGGCTGATTGGCAACTACAGTGCCCTGGCTCCGGGGGAGGGCAATGAGAGTCCTGATCAGGGGGTCTAAAGCCACAAGCAATAATAAGGGGGATAATGGGCAGCCTTGCCTGGTGCCCTTGTATAACATGAAGGGAGAGGAAGTCACACTATTAGTAAGGATATGAGCCATGGGGGAGCAGCAATGGGGTACGTATCCACTGCATAAAGGAGGTACCAAATCCACACCTAAAAAGGACTTCATAGAGATATTCCCATTCGATAGAGTCAAACTCCTTAGAGAAGTCAATCGCTAAGGCTGCCAAGGGAAGAGAGGATTCTGAGGCAAACCACTTAAGATTGAGAAGGAGTCTAGTGTTATCCATCCCTGATTTACCCTGCATAAATCATGTCTGGGTGGGGTGTATAATTAAGGGAAGAATGGACGTTAGTCTAGAAGCCAATGCTTTGGCTAATATTTTAGTGTCTACTGACAAAAGGGATATTGGCTGGAAGTTGGCACAATCTAATGGGTCGGATGATTTTTTTTAGGTAAAAGGGAGATAATTGCCTCCTTCATAATGGGGGAAGAGATCCAGTGGCATGGGCAGATTGTAGGGCACGCTGCAGTGGCTGAATAATATCAGGGCCGACGGCCTGGTAGAGCTCTATGACATACCATCCAGACTGAGGTCATTTCCACTAGAATCTGTGAAAGCGCCAATTGAAGTTTTTCTCAGGAGACAGGTAACTCCAGATGTGTCACTTGTTCAGGGGTAAGTCTCGGTAGTGGGGTTCGCTGGCAAAATTTAGTGAATAGACCCTATAATACTTGGGTGGTATTAAGGATCGAGACTGATAGTGGGAGTGGTAAAATTGCTGCACAGTGGTGTTAATCTGTTTAGGGCTAGTCGCCATTGGAGCCTGCAGAAGTACAGAGAGCATGTATCCATGTAGCTGCCTGCTGTTTATGAAGGCAGAAGGCAAGAAGTTTGCCTGCTCTCTCTCTCCACCAGCCAAAAAGACCTGCTTCAATCACAAGAGATGCCATTCAGCCTTTTGATGCAGAATTGTATTTATTTGGTTTTTGAGTCCAACTATTTAATGATGTAGGGCACCATCCAGGGCAGCCCGGGGGGTAGATTTAAAATGAAGCTCCTTGCTAGGTCTGCTTGAAGGTGGGCCAGAGTTGTCTTACGCTTGCGGTCCTGAGCCACTGAAAAGGCAATAATGTGGCCCCTTAATACTGCTTTAATTGCTTCCCAGACTGTGCCCAGGGACACACGACAATCAGCATTCAGGGAAAAGTAATCCTTAGTCACCTATACTAAGTGGGGACAGAAGTCCGGGTCCTGGAAGAGGAGGGTTACACTGCCAATGAACTCTAGGTGGGCGATATTCAAGGGGAGTAAACCTTTATGAGACAGGAGCATGATCTGAAATCAGGTTCGAACCAATATTGGAATTAGAAAAACATCTAGCTGCTAATTCAGTAATAAGCCAGAAATCTACTGTATGTGGCTATGAGATTTATGTGGAGCCAAGTAAAAAGAAAAATCTCTACCAGTAGGGTGGTCCCTATGCCAAATGTCTGTGAGGGCCTATTCCTCTATCATGACTTGAAGGGATTGTCTGGCTTTAGGGTTAGCATATGGGGTTGAATGAGATTTATCCAAAAATATATCCCCTACCATATTGAAGTCCCCATACAAGATTACAGGGTGCCGGGTCCCATCTGACTGTAAGTCTGACAAAGCCTGACTTATCGCAGGGGAAAAGTTGACATGTTCGGTATTGGGGGCATACACATTACCCAGCAAAATTGTACCTTTAGGGGAAGACAATTTCGCCACTAACCAGTGGCAACAGGCATCTTTTTTGACGTCTTTCACTACCCAAGAAGAGGCATGACGGATAAGGATAGCCACCCCCTTTGATTTAGTGATGGAGGAGCTAGCCTGTACCTCTCCCACCCATAATTTCCTTAACCAATTAGTACATTTAGACAACAGGTGGGTTTCTTGGAGCAGGGCAATATCTGCCCACAAGGACTTTAAATGTTGTAGGGCATTTTTGTGTTTAATTGGATAATTAAGTCCTTTCACATTCCAAGATATCCAACGATATCCTTGGGGTGTGGAGGGAGGAATGGGCATATTCCCACACAATAGACAAAAGAAAGTACTTACAGAAATTCCAACTGGGTTGTCAGGAAAAGAGATGCTGGGTTCTAAGGCCACCAAATACCTGAGGGAGAATAGGGCTACCAGTGTGTACACTAGCGCTGAAAAAGATGTAAGCATCGCCTGAAACATCAGAGCAACATGTCCTAGGTTATAGATAAGGCTGTAGCAACAAATCTAAAAATAAAGAGCAAATAAACAACTTAGTATATAAAAGTAGTAAGTCGATATCAAAGCGGGCAACAAGCCCAGTACTGAACAAGAAAGTGTCAAAGAAAAACACTACAACAACAACAATATGAGTCTAGAAGTCAAAGCAGACGAGAGTAATATGTACGTATATAACCCTACAGCTATGCTATTTCCAATATTCAGCATGGTGGGGGTATTAAATGGATGATACCCTGAACCAAGTCATCCTAGACCAGCCCCAACCAAGGGTCAGATGACCAGACCATGTGGAGGGAAGGGGGGAAGGGAGAAGGAGGAGGGGAAGGGGATGGAAGGGGAGGGTGGGTAGACCCATCTGCTGGTTACTAGACAAGAAAAATAACCCTGGGGGGGACAACAGGCCTAGGGAGAGAACACACAAGCCTAACTGCTGAGCCAGTAACTGCTATATGAGTAAGGAGGTGCTGAAAGTTGAAAAAGAAGGGGAGCCTATAATCGCCCAACTGATCCTCTTTGGATATTGCTGGGCCTCAAATGTGGCTGTAGATTGGTACCTACTGCAATGTGTACATAGCCGTAGCCATTCCATGGGGTGGTATGGGGAGATAACAGGCGCATATGTGATCATAGGGTTGGCACAAACTACAGTGTGCCCATAGCCATAGCTATTCCATGGGTTGAGATGGGGGGGGGGAGAGATAGCAAATGCACCCCCCACCACCCAGCAGAATATTAATACATAATTAAGCATTAAGTCAGGTTCCAGTGGTTTGGCCTTAGACCTTCTCTGGAGGTCCCTGAGGGGTACATCCAGAATCCAGAGGTGCCTTCACCACAGCAGCTGCATAGCAAATAACTCCAGGTCGCTTCCGAGAAAGGGTGTCCACTAATTCCACCAACGACGTCTCCGGAAAGTCAGCCCAGTCTGTTGATTGCTCAGCGTCCATCTCTTGAGGACCAGAAGTAGTTTGACCCAATACTGGAGAGAGAGATCTTCCCTGGAAAATTTTGCAGGCAGTGCTGCTGATGATTTAGATGGCGAGTGTTGTGGCTCACTCCTGGGTCTCTGCTTAGCCTTGGGTAGTGAGTTTAATACCCATTGAGGAAGAGAAGATTGCATGGTAGAGTTCTACAAGGCAGAGGTCGATAAGCTGGTATTAATGTGAGCAGACTGAGGATCAACATTCGATGGGGGACTGGCTTGTTGAAGGACCTGTCCTACCGGTAAATAGGATGTAGCAGAACCATAGGTGAAAAAAAAGGTTCCTACCAAAAGGTGCCGCTGGAAGAGGTTCTTAAAGTCTTCTGGGATTTGCAGTAGGACACTGAAGGCCTGGCCAAATTCTAGCAATCCAACACTCAGTGTCCACAGAGCGATCAGCTGTGAGTTCATGCTCTTCCTTGGAGATATGAAATCTCGTAAGATTTTTAAATTTAAGTCGAAAGTCATGTTGATAGAGAAATCTTCTGATAGTCCCAAATGTTCTCAGTTTTGCAGCAGTTTCTTGGGCAAAGTCCCTGTATATAGCAAGCATGGTTCCTTTCCGGGAAAGGTCCCCCAGTTCTCTAGCAGCATGCAGAAACCTCTCCTTAGTAATGTATCCCAACAGGTATGCCACAATTAGTCTGGGAGTGTGAGAATGTTTGCCTGAGTGGGCAGATACCCTGTGAGCCCTTTCTACTATGATTGGTCCCCTCCACCATTCCCCTAGTATACAAGGAAGGTTCTCATTAAGAAATTGCTTCATTGACTGTCCTTTCACCCCTCTGGAAGCCCAACGATCAGAAAGTTGTTGCGGCGACTCCGGTTTTCATGATCCTTGTCCCTCTCAGAGCAGCGAGCCTCTCCATGCTGCTGAAGTCGTTGCCAAACCTGTGCCTGCTGGGCTTCACATGCTTCAGCCCTCTGCTCCACCACATTCATCCTGTCCTGTAAATGCTGAACATCAGTTGCAGAGGCAGACAAATATAGACTCATTTCATCAACTCTAGTCAGTAGCGTTTCCAAAAGCTTAGTAATATGTTGCAGGGACTCTCCCACAGCTGCCGATTGGCAATGGAGACAACATGGGGGGTTCTGGGTTGCGTCCACCAAGGTGGAAGTAGAAGCCGAGTTAGTAAAAAAATGCCATGGGGGGGAGAGGTGCAGACAGTAGTGCAGGCTGGCCAGCCTGTTGTGCAATGAGTGTAGGGCCTGAGCGACCTAGGCGAACCGAGGTGGTTTCAGGTCACGGCGCCACCGAAATAAGCTAACTATTCAGAAATCCACTAAAAAGGATGTACCACCCAACAAGTAGGATATTACCTGTGCATAAAGCTGCTGAAATATATAAAAGGGACTCCACGGGATCATGGTGTCCAAGCACGGATGCGCTAAGGTCTGGATGGAGCTTTGGAGTTATGCTGCCCTCTTCTCAGTGGCTAGACCACACCCCCATTATTATTATTTTTAAATACATTCCTTTGCTTCTTGTTGCCCAGCTGATCCCCCTGATGAGCTCTTACTGCCTTGCAGCTGATCGCAGCTGGGGGTCACCTGATGGCTGTGCAGCTGCTCGCAAAATGGTAGCCATCCCCCTCATGGTCCGCAAAATGGCAGGCATTGCATAAACAGTTTTCTGGCCATGTGCCCTGGCCCCCTCAACACCCTCCACTGGTCTCTAAATCCCTCAGTGGACCAATAGTATGTCCATGACTCGGGGCACCTCCTGAGAATCCCCACCCCCATCCCACTCACAGGCCTCTGTGCTTCAGCATGGCAAAGCATCTGCTGTGGCTTGCTTCCCACTGCCAGATCCAAAAGACACAGTCCCTTAACCATTACGGCCCAGTCCACCATGCCACCCAAGGGACCTGTGGGACAATCACCCTCCCCCAGCTGGAGCCAGGATACCCCCAAGCTGGCCCATATGCCCAAACAACCGGGGGCATAAAACGTATCACCCCCCCCCGTCCAGTGCACTGCCCTGATCGAGGCTGCACTGAGACTGACTACACCTGGGTTTTTACCATTGTTACTCCTGCTGAATTACTTGATTACATAGACATGCACTATAGTTTAAGTAAAATAAATAATCTGTCACCACTGCCTGGGCCATGCTGTGGATCCTCCTCAACCCTGCCTGTAAATTGTCCTTCCTCCTGCCCAGGGTGCTGCCCCAGTTAGGGCTGCATCGATGACACCTGCCTGCTCGGCCAGTTGAACCCTTCCTTTGCCACCAGGGCAGGTGCAGGTGGAAGATCCTTACCTGCTGGGACAGCCGGTGGCCCGGATCCCACCCCTGGATATCAGATGCTCATCCTCAGCCATCCTACATGACAGGCCCACCACCCAGTTCCAGAGGCTTACAACACCCCAACAACAAAAAAACTGCCTCCTGAATTCTTGCTCCTACCAGGGGATTCATCTGCTGACTTGCCCTGCTCAAGCAGACCTTTGCTTGCTTCCTCATTGCTGCCCTCTTCCCAGCCAGGTCTCCCAGAACTACCTGTCCTTGGCATGTCTCTCTCTCCTGCTTCTCCATTTCTCTCTTTTTTTTTTTAATCTTACCCACGAGGAGGGAAGAATCCCTCAACCCTCAACCTCCATGTGTCCCCCTAAACTTCTCCACCATACCTTGCTCCCTTGATCAAACCTTGCCAATTGATGTGCTGGTTCTCTGGATCTCAGAAAATCCAGCAGCAAGTGGCAAGTCCCTGCCCAACCACCACTATACCCCCTGGTGGCCACTCCCAGCTTCCTATTAGCCTACCACCTAGCATCCAACCTCCTGAATGACATACTAGCCACTCCCTTACATGGCTCTCCCTTTTTCCTCTCTCTCTACCTACCCCCAATTCCAGGCAGAGATGCCCCTTACAATCTGGATCGCCCTGTATTGGCAAACCCCTTTATAATATTTTGCTTAAAAGAGAGATTCATTTCATTCATCAGATATAGGTCTTGCAAAATATCATATAGCAATAAAAGGTCACCCTTTAGACAGTTAATGTGCAATGGCATTCACTTAAGTACATCTAGTCAATCAGAGTAAGGGAGATCATTAAGGCCACTTATGGTTTTAGTTACCCTTCTTTCTATATGCTCAATTTTGTTTATATTTTTCATGTTATAAGGTTTCCATACTTGACTGGCTTAATCCAGATGGGTGGTAGATAGGTAGAAGAATTTCCGGTTCCCTGCTTTGCATGTTTTCTGACGGACCAGAGTATTTTATGTGATTTGGAAATAGTTGCTGTGTATTGTAAGTTGAACATAAATGAATTGGAAATCATAACTCCCAGATCTCTTTCTTCACTCACAGATTTCAGGGCAATTTTTTTTTCAGTTAATAGTTTTTTTTTTTAAATGAAGAAATACAGAAACAATCCATGATGAAGTTATACTCCAGCAAACTGAAATAATCATATTTTTCCATGCACGCTATTAAGCACAATATGTTCAGCAGAAACTGTACAGACATTGATATCAGCAGGCAGGATCTGAGGATTCTGAATCATCATATGTGGTCTTGGAGCAATATTGGGAGGAAAGGGAAGGGGCTCATACTTCTTGGTAGGAGGATGTAGTTTTCTTCATGCAATGCACACTTCATCCAAAAAAGCCAAGGTCCAGACTGCGGCAAGACATTGGGTAACCGGGGGTATTACCTCAGACCTCCAGATTTGAAGTATCAAATGTAATGTAGGTTCATCTGAGGAGGGGGTGCAGACCAGCTTGGAGGATTCAGCACTTCATTTCAGAGTTTGTAGTTCCTCACCTACCACCTTTCACATTCCTTCTTATATACACTCTCCACTTGTTATTTCTAATTTTGTATATGTTCAGCATTTTGTGCAGACAGGCTGCACAAGACAATAACCTTCCTTGTAGCTTTATCATAATAACAAGCTGTACACGGTGTAGTAACCAACAAGTCTATGTTTGCCATAGCAAGGGCAATAACAAGAAAGCATTAAAGCAGAAAATATTCTCTTTAACACTTTGCCTTCTCCTTCTAGCACCTTATAATATTTTATTATACTGAACTGTCGTATTTCTAAACCGAAGATCAGCATCTGGAGCCTCACATCTCCAACACAGATCCTGATATATGAGCCCAAGTGATTTCTGCCTGGCAGGAGTAAGATATCAGACATGTGTAATCTTGTTCTGGATTAGGAGGCTTTTAGTGTCTAGACAGGCTATATGAATGAGCTGCCACAACTGGGCCTGGCACATCTGAAGAATGTCTAATTCTATAGTATTTGACGATTCACCTCTTGCTCCCTCTGAAGGGTCAGGCATCACATGCAGTATACTCTTAAAAATCAGGCCAGCCCTGCCCCAAGGGCAGTGCAACCATGCCTGTAAGCAGGAAGCTAGTGTCAGAGAGAGTTGGGGGAAGTTCCTTCTGACAGGTTGTAATGGTGTTTCTAATCTAGAGGTATTTCCAGAAGGGATCCATGACAGTCGTTCAACAAATTATTTGTTGACAAACCTTACAGCAACTCCCTTATGATGACTGCATTTGTGGTTGGCACGAAGGGAGTCAGAGGACAGACTGTTTACTTCAGGGAGCTTTGCTCCATAACCACCCATGTGGGGGACTCTGCCCCCTCACCCCCGCTACTAAAATAATCAACTCCGAGTTGGAGTTGTTTCAGGGAGGGGATGCAATACCTCTGGAAAGCAGTAGTCAGGTCCCACGCTGACACTACAGTGATCTGACGCTGTTGTCGCTGTAGTGTCAGTCACTCTTGAAATGTCGAGGTAGTGTCAGCATACCCTTCCAGAAAGTTCCCCTTTGGGAAATCAACCTGGTCCATGAGATTCCCAAAAGTTTCCAAATGTATGGTCAGGGGAGTGCTTCTTAGTAAATATTGATATTGGAAATGTTTTCTACTCAAATGAAGTATGCTACATTTGTTCAGATTTATTGACATACCCCATCTAAAGGCCCATTTCATCAATTTGACTAGATCTATCTCTTGTGTTCAGCTTGTTCCCTGTTAATGCACCCCCCCTTTGCAGTCATCAGCATTTAACTTGTTCCTTAATAATGCAACGCCCCTTTTGCAGTCATTAGCATATGCTGACATCCAGTTAAGTACTTCTGAATTCATGACTCAGATGAACAGTGAAAATACAATAGGTCCAAGTACAGACCCTGCCATGAATTACCGCACTTGTAACTGTCCCCCTATTTGAGTGGTGAAAACCTATTGCGACTACCTGTGTTTTATCATGGAGCCACTGAGATACCCAGATAGTAATGTGTATCTTGGCAGAAGACACCAGGAGGAAGGAGTGCTGTGTGACTGGACTTCTCTACTGGGACTATATTGCCCTCCACCCTCCCACCTAAAGCTAGTTCTACTTTTATAGGCACAGGATTTGAGTGACAACAGGAACTTTCTGTTTGGTAGCAGGAAGTGAGTGATCACAGAGCCACCAAAGACCCACCATCCTAGAAGGGCAAGAGTAGCTCTCCAGACCCCTCTAGCTGCTGAAGGTCTGCCTCTGAGCAAGTCAGGGGTCTACTAAGAAATATAGGATATTCTTGTCTCAGAACAGGACAATCAGGAGCTTAAAGAGCACAGAGGCAGAAAGTAAGTAGAGAGAGAAGAGAAAGATAAAAAAAACTGAGGAAAGAGTAAGGATTCCAAACAACAGTTAAGGGACCAGAAATAAGACATGATGGGAGTGGTGCAGTGCAGTGGCTGTGGAGCAGCAGTCTTCCGGGAGATGTTCTGAAGGATGCAGTGTTGTCCCATCTGCAGGCACCTCTCTGGGCTGAGGGAGGAGGTTGCTCATCTCCAGGCTGAGTTGGCCAGGTTTTGTGGGACCTCATCTTCCATCCAGGGACCACTAGTGCCACTGCCGTTGCCTCAGAGATTGCCAAGAAAGAGGAGTGGTTGGACCACAGTGGGCTCAGGGAGGGTGAGGGTGGTGGAACAGAGGCACATCCCTCCAGTTGTACCTCTCCAAAATTCCTATACCATTCTGGCAAAGTGTGGTTCCTCTATGGAGGCACGTGCAGTGGAGACCAAGGATAATGCTGGGAACTTCCACAAAGGAGACCCACAGGAGGGTGGCATGGGACCCCACAGGGGAAGGAAACAACTCCTGGTGGGGGACTCCATTGTTAGGAAGGTAGAACTGGGGGAGGAAGTGGAGATGGAGGTAAGGTGCCTGCCTGGTGCCATGGCTTGGAGAGACAGGGAGCGAATACTCAGGATTACCAGAGCAGCTACACAGGGGAGAGAGCTGGATGTCATTGTCCACCTAGGGACAAATGACCTGGCTAAGAAAGGGATTAGAGCAGTTCAAGAAGAGTTTGTGGAATTGGGGAGGGGACTTAGACAAGTAGCATGCACAGTCACCTTCTTGGAGGTGCTGCCCATCTATGGCGTAGAAGAGGCTAGGGTGTTCCACACCATGGGATTCAATCAGTGGCTGAAAAACTGGTGCAGAGCTCAAGGATTTGGCTTCATTGGGGACTGGGGGTCAACCTGGAGTGATGCAAGCCTATACTGGCATGAGGGTCTGCATCTGTCCAGGAGGGGAACCAGGAACCTAGGTAATAGGTTTAAATGCTTCATTGGCAAGCATTTAAACTAGCCAAGGGGAGAGGCACCGGAAAGGAACAGTGAAATCCTAGCCCCCCCAAAAAATCACGGTAGTAAGTGCAGTAAACACCAACATAGAGGTGGTGATAGGGAGAAGGGCAGGGGTAAATGGGGAAAGTGACAAAGGCAAGAAGGACAGGGATGGGGCAAAAAGGAGTAAAGCCATCAGTAAATGGATGGTAATGAGTACCAATGCCTATAGTCTGGGCAGCAAGCTCCCTGAGCTGGTGTCCTTGATGGAAGAGGGATGCCTGGATATTGTAGCAGTCACAGAAACATGGTACACAGAGAACCGTGACTGGAATGTTAACATACCAGGGTACATAACCTACAGGAGATACAGGCAGGGGAGATGGGGGGAGGAGTAGCTCTCTATGTAAAGGAAGGGATAAAAGCAACTGAACAAAAGAGTAAACAGGGAGGAGAGGAGGCACTGTGGGTCACCTTGGAGACTGGAAAGGGCACCACAATCCACACAGGGGTTGTGTACAGACCCCCATGTCAGGGGGAGGGAATGGACAAGGATATGATAGAAGGCATTCTTAAGATGGCAGAGAAAGGGGAGATACTGTTGATGGGAGACCTGAATATGCCAGATGTTAACTGGAGCACATTTTCTGCAGCCACATCCAAGAGCAGGGCCATCCTCGATGCCCTACAGGTGGTAAGCCTCAGACAGCTAGTTTCAGAACCCACTCATGAGGGAGCAATCTTAGACCTCGTACTCTCAAACGGGGGCAGTGAGAGGATCTAAGATCTAGAAGTGGGTTGCCATCTGGAAACAAGTGACCATCAAACAGTGTGGTTCACGTTAAACTCAGCTACAGAGTCAAGCCATACAAAAGTGAGGGTACTGGACTTCAGGATGACTGACTTTGGCAAGATGGGAGAGTGCCTCAGAAAAGCACTAGCAAACAGGCTAGAAGGAGGTGTGGAGCAACAATGGGGAATCATCAAAACTGCCATCACAGAGGCAACAAGCATTTGTGTGAAGCAAATAAACAAATCAAAATGAAAGAAAAAGCCACTATGGTTCTCAAAAGAGGTGGCTGGGAAAGTCAGGGAGAAAAAGATAGCACTCAGGAAGTATAAGGAAACACAGAAGGAGCAGTACAGACAGCTGTACCAGTTAAGGCAGAAGGAAACAGGGAGGGAAGTCAGAAGAGCAAAGGTCCAAACTGAGGAAAAGATAGCCAACTCTGTCAAAAAGGGGGATAAAACCTTCTATAGGCACATCAGAGAGCGTAGAAAGACAAAGGGAGGGATAGTGAGGCTGAATAGAATGAATGGTGGGTGGGCAGAGGGGAACAATGAAAAAGTAAGGATACTGAATGAATATTTCTGCTCAGTATTCATAAAAGAGGAGGGGGAAGTGCCTAATCCAATTAACAGAAGCACTCTTGATAGGGGGGTTGATCCCAGCCCTTTCAAAGAAGAAAGGGTCCTGCAAGAACTCCTAAAACTGAAGGTGGACAAAGTAATTGGGCCTAATGGAATTCACCCGATAATTCTAAAAGAATTAAGGGGGAAACTAGTGAAACCACTGACTACTCTTTTTAATAAATCATGGGAGGATGGTGTGGTACCCAAGGACTGGGGGAAGGCAGATGTGAAATCCCCTTCACAAAAGTGGGACCATGACAGAGGCAGGAAACTACAGACCTGTCAGTTTGACCTCTGTGGTAGGGAAAGTGATGGAGTCACTTCTGAAGAAAAGAATAGTTGAGTACCTAGAGGCCAGTAGGACACAGGACCCAAGGCAGCATGGGTTCATAGTGGGAAGGTTGTGTCAAACAAATCTAATTGATTTCTTTGACTGGGTGAGCAAAGGAGTAGACCAGAGAGAGGCTGTGGACATGGCCTACCTAGACTTTAGCAAGGCATTTGACACAGTCCCACACAAAAGATTAATAGTCAAATTAACCAGCCTGGGAGTGGGTCCCAGGGTGGTAGCATGGGTAAAACATTGGCTGAACAACAGGACACAGAAGGTAATTGTAAATGGAGTCCACTCTAAAGAAAGAGGGGTTACTAGTGGGGTACCACAGGGTTCAGTACTGGGTCCAGTCCTTTTTAATGTCTTTATAAGTGACATTGCAGAGGGACTGAAGGAAAAGTATGCCTCTTTGCAGAGGACACAAAGATCTGCAACAGAGTTGATACACAAGGAGGCATGGAAACGATGAGAAGGGACTTGGCAAGGCTGGAGGAATGGTCAGAAGTATGGCAGCTAGGATCCAAAGCAAAGAAGTACAAAATAATGCACCTGGGAAACAGGAACCCAGGAGAAGATTACACAATGAGGGAGAGGTAGTAACAACAACAAAAAAGGAAAGAGACCTGGGGGTAATCATATCAGAAGACCTCAAGGTTAGCAAGCAATGTGAGAAGGCAGTAGGGAGGGCTGGGGGTATACTGGGATACATAGGGAGAGGCAACATCAGCAGAAAACCGGAAGTTGTTATCCCTCTGTACAGACAGTTGGTGAGACCCCATCTGGAGTACTGCATCCAGTTCTGAAGACCCCATCTCCACAAGGACATAGGATAGAGGCAGTCCAGAGGAGGGCAACTAAAATGGTGCAGGGTCTGCAAGAGAAGCCGTATGAGGAGAGACTAAAGGAGCTTAATATGTATACCCTTGAGGAAAGAAGGGAGGGGCGGGACATGATAGAAACTTTTAAGTACCTCAGTGGAATCAACAAAGTCCAAGAGGGTAGCATCTTTCAGAAAAAGAGACGTGCAAGAACAAGGGGACACATTTTAAAGATGGGGGGTGGTTCCAGGGCAATGTGAGGAACAATTTTTTTCACAGAGAGGATAATGGATGCATGGAACAGCCTTCCTGAGGAGTTTGTGGGGTCTAAAACTGTGGGAGAAATCAAGAATGCATGGAACAGACATAAGGCAATTCTTGTGGGGGTTTAGGAAGAAATAGGCTGTTGGTTAACTAGGATCTGCGGCCTATCCTGTAGGTAGGGAAATGGGCAGACTAGGTGGGCCAAGCGGTCCTTATCTGCCATCAAAGTCTATGTTTCTATGTATTTTAATACTGTTTCCAATCTAATCATTTTATCAACAATGGCCAAGTGATGCACACTCTCACATGCCTTGCAAAAGTCCACATACAGTATATGATGTCAACTGAGT
This sequence comes from Neoceratodus forsteri, assembly GCA_016271365.2. Lineage (NCBI taxonomy): Eukaryota > Metazoa > Chordata > Ceratodontiformes > Ceratodontidae > Neoceratodus > Neoceratodus forsteri. Next base: position 898,165,452 of record CM057458.1, read on the forward strand.
TGCTATTATCTAGGGTTTTGCTGATCTTTTAATAAAAGAAAAGCAGATTTATAATGCATGAGCAATGCATGATTGTCCAGATTTAAACCTGTGCTGTTCATTGTCAATATTATTTTATCATGATGAGGTGATGTTTGGGCTTATCTGTCAAGATGGATTTCATTATTTTACTGGGTACAGAGGTGATGCTTATTGGATGATAGTTTTTTAATAACACTTTGACTGTCTTTCTTGAAGATTGGGACAACTTCCTCCATTTTCCACTCATTGGAAATTTCAGATGGCATGCTGATGGAAGGGCAAAACACCATCGGTGAAATCCCCGACAGGGACATTTTCAACAAGAGTTGAAAATGCCGTTGTGAGGGACCCATTGGCAAAATTTCACCCTTTCACTGACTTTCACTCCCCCCTTCATGTTAACTCTGACTAGAGTTATCAATCCTTAAGAAGGGAGGACACAGGGGGCATAGCCCCCCCTGCATGTGGGGTTTGGGGGACACAGCCCTCGAATAGAAACCAGACCGATGTCTGACATGTGAAATTTCACCTGTTGACATCAGGGATGTTTCTATGCCACATGTTGACAACAATGTTGTCACGTCAGCATGGGTAAACCCTTCAGCTGACATTATGATTTGTGGTATAGAATGGTTAATGGTTTTATGATGCTTTTTATCATGATTTTCAGCATTTTGGCAAAGATGTTATCAGCTCCTGTAGAGCTGCAATCATTTACAGGGACACTGTCACACTTACTTACTTTAACTGAAGTTATCCATAGATATGCTTGCAGTGGCTGCAGTTGTCCTCTTAACCATACACTACCACTGTAGCAATATTTTAGCAACAATTTTACCCCAAAGTGAAACCATTTCAGTCCGCTTGCATTTACCACACTGGCTTCCAAAGTGAGGTCACATTTCTAAATGGTGCTGAAGTGCCAGGAGGTTCATGCATGCTGCATCATTCCTGAGTTCAACGAAACACATATTTTAACTGTGTAAAGAAAGCTGAACTCAGGAAAGTGTCAGATAAGTTGAACAAGGGCTTAAAGTTACAAAAACTCATGGTCTGAAAGCTGAGCCATGATGCTGAGCATGCAGGCATGCAAATGCAGTGATATGTACTTTTTATACATGTATACTTTGTTTCCTCTATAGTCCGTAGTGTCACATTAAATGTTCTTGATTTTATGTAGTTTGAGGTTATTTCCAAATGCCTGTAGTTTGTTTTTTTAAGATGTTCAGTGTCTTGTTGAATGCCATTTGTTCTGTTACATTTTAATGCTTCCTGATCAGTTTGGAATTATGTGGATATTTTGCTTCTCCTGCTATAATAGCTTCCATAAACACCAACATGATCTCGACACTAGCCTTATTTCAGATGCCATTCCATTTTCTATCTAATGTTTCTGAGATTATTCCAGTTTTGGGCTCTATGAAGATTCTTGAAGTCTTCTGGTGATCTTATGTTGAACATACTGTGTTAATGTAGTGTCATGTCACACCACTCTAGCCGTTTATCCTTAAAGCAAAGCTTGTCTATTTTTTGGGCAGTAGATTTGGAAGAATCATTAATAGGTGTGGTGATATCTGTATTTCCTCTGATCAGGTTAATAATATTATCATCTTCTGTAACAGTAAAAGCAATGAAGTGCAGTGTGCTTTCTATGCTGGTGCCTATGGTTGTGAATGCATCCATATGTTGAAAGTGTGATGTGGAAAACTGTTTTTATTTGTATGTGATAACACTACTGGAAAATCATCTAGACAAATGCTCACAGTCTGGGAAACAAGATGCCAGACCTGCAGGCGACAATGACAGAAGCTAAACTGGACATAGTAGCCATTAACGAGACATGGTTCACCAGTAGCCACACTTGGGAGACTTCAGTATCCGGCTATGTACTGTTCAGAAGAGACTGAGGTACAAAAAGGGGAGTGGGGGATGGAGTGGCACTTTATGTTAAAGGAAATATCAAAGCTACAGAAATTAAGAATACACATAAGGAACCAGAAGAACTGTGGGTCACCCTGGAAACAGAACATGGGATAGCCATATGAATTAGGGTTGTCTACATGCCTCCAGAAGAGTGGGTACAGGCAAAGTGGGCTGGCATTAAGGATGCAATACTTGAAGCAACATCCCATTGTATTAGAGAGAAAGGCAAGAGCAAAAGAAGGAAACCACTTTGGTTCTCAAAAACAGTAGTAGAAAAGGTCAGACCCAAAAGGCTGGCCTTCAGGAAATAAAAGGGAACACAGCAGGATGAAGATAGGGAGGCATGCCAAACTTCCGTAAGGGAAGCAGGGAAGGAAGTAAGGCAGGTAAAGGCCCAAACTGAGGAAACACTAGCACAAACAGTAAAATAAGTGTATAAGACTTTCTATAGATACATTAGTGAAAGGAGAAAGTGCAGAGGGAGTATTGCTAAGATCAAAAGGGATAAGGGGGAGTGTGAGGAGGAGGACCAAAGAAGAGCATCTATCCTAAATAGATACTTCTGCTCAGTATTTACTGAGGAGAAGGTAGGGCAGAGCCCACAGCTCAGCACCATGGACACAGGGGGGAAGGAGGTGTGCACAAGTCCCTTGACAAAAGAAAGGGTTCTACAAGAGCTCACTAAGCTCAGGGTGGACAAGGCAATGGGACCGGAATGCATACATCCCAGGATACTAAAGGAGCTAAGGGTGGAACTAGCAGAGCCATTATATGAACTGTTTAGTGAGTCTCTAAGCACAGAAGAGGTCCCAGAAGACTGGAGAAGGGCTCATGTGATCCTGCTTCACAAGAGTGGTAGCAGGGAGGAGGCAGGGAACTACAGACCAATCAGTCTTACCTCAGTAGTGGACAAGATTATGGAGGCACTCCTTAAGGAAAGAATAGTGCAATACCTGAAATCAGTGGGTGCATAGGATCCAAGACAGCATGGGTTTACTACAGGAAGGTCTTGTCAAACTAATCTCATAGATTTCTTTGACTAGGTAACCAGAGTGGTGGACCAAGGAGCAGCAGTTGATGTCACCTACCTTGCTTTCAGCAAAGCTTTCGATACTGTTCCACATAGAAGATTGATTAACAAGCTAAGTAAGCTTGGTGGGGGTCAGCAGTTGATCAACTGGGTGGCAAACTGGTTTGCGGGCAGAAAACAGAGAGTAGTGGTAAATGGAAAACAGTCAGAAGAGATGGAAGTCTCAAGTGGATGTACCTCAAAGATCAGTCCTGGGGCCAGTCCTCTTCAATATCTTCATCAGCGACATTGCAGATGGACTGGAAGGTAAGGTTTGTCTGTTTGCAGATGACACCAAGATCTGCAACAGAGTAGATGATCCAGATGGGATGGACAGAATGAGAAAAGATATGGATAAACTGGCAAAATGGTCAGAAGAGAGGTAAATGGGATTTAATGCAAAGAAGTGCAAGATCATGCACATAGGGAAGAGAAACCCTGAAGCCACCTATAGGTTGGGAGGGGAGTTGCTGGCCATCATAAGGGACGAAAGAGACTTGGGCATCATCATCATAAATGGCCTGAAATCATTCAAGCAGACCACTAATGCAGTAGATAAGGCTAGAGAGATGTTGGGGTGTATTAGGAGGGGTATTCCAAGTCAAAAGAGGGAGGTAACAATCCCTGTTTACAAGACACTGGTTAGGCCACATCTGGAGTACTGCGCACAGTACTGGAGTCTGCACCTGCACAAGGACATTAACAAAATGGTGGTAGTCCAGAGAAGGGCAACCAAAATGGTGCAGGGACTGCATCAGAAAACATATGAGGATAGATTAATGGAGCTCAATATGTGTACCCTAGAGCAAAGGAGGGAGAGAGGTGATATGATCAAAACATTTAAACATCTTAAGGGCATTAACAAGGTGAATGACTCTAACATATTTCAATATAGAGGAAGGTTGATTAAGGAGGAATGTGAGGAAGTTCTTCTTCACAGAAAGGGTGATGGATGCATGGAACATCCTACCTCAGGAAGTGGTGGATATGAATACAGTGCAGGGCTTCAAACAGGCATTGGACAGGCATAAGGGATCAATAAATATGAGTATGAATAGATAGGCCATTGACAGAGTACAGGCCTATGGCACATTCATAAAGTAGAAAAAATGGCAGATGGGATGGGGCCTTGCAGTCCTTAGCTGCTGTCAGCTTCTCTGTTTTATCTGTAGTCTATTATCACACTTCTTTCTTATATTAACTAGCCTCAGAACTAAATGTTCCTTAACATCTCTGTTGCTTGTATGATAACCAACCTCTGTACAGTAGCTGTCCTATTGAAAACCCTGTAATAGCACCTATCATTAAGATATTATCATGCTGATGGGCTGCTACAAGAAATAGAATACATTTTAACGATTAGTATGGTGGATCTGCCTCTCTGTGCTTCCAAAGTTGCACTAGACAATTATGAAAATGGGGTGATGCTCTCAAAAATAAACTCTGTAAATTCTCTGCTGATTTTGTTTCAGTAATGATTTTTATTTTTCATTCATATTATACAAATTTTATCTTTCTCATCACCGTTACATGTCTCACCTGTAAATGCTTTTTAATCTGTTTGCCTGCAAGATCAAATTTTGCTCAAATGAATTTCTATCTCATTTCCAGTTTTATATTGTTTATACATGTAACCTTTTTGTGCCACTCAAACCTCTACTAAGAACACCATGTGTTAATATGGCTGCAAACTTCAACCTTCCCTCCTTATACTGCTAATAATTTCACACTATTATCTGTCTGCCTATGAAAGTTTCTACATGGGATTTGTTGTAGCCTGGAAGAGTAGTGAGTTTTAGCTACCAGCAGCACTATTTGTATCTGATTGATTAATAAATCAGGGGACACTTGAGAATTTGCATTCAAATCAAGCAGGCCAGGTTGACATGAAAAGTAAGGAGCATCATTTTGATGAGCCGGGATATCACATAATCACAATCAGTCACTGTGGGGAATACAGAAAGCAGGGGCTTCTGCTTAAAAGATGTCTTCCCAATGTATCCCATTACACTCAAGGCCCAGCGCATGTCTGGCACATAGCAGGAGTGTAACTTTGATTTTGAAGGTGTCTTGAAGACATCCACAGATAACCACAATCTGTAGGATATTCTTCAATGGGGTCACTAGACCAAGGTGTTCCTTTTCTTTAGATATCATATCTAGCAAGGGTAAGTAAATGTTAAGTTATCTCAACTACTCCTGTAAGTCAAATGCATAGATAGTCTGTGTTGTTAAGAGAGAGGTAGCACAACACTAATTCATAGCTGGTCTGTATTGCTAACCTGGTGTAACTGTTTTGAATTTGCTTGTACTGTACCATAGCCTAACCCTATCTACATGGCCTAAATAACTACCTTGTTTTGTTTGTGTGCTTGTTAAGACCAGTTTTACTGTACTACACCATCACTCTATCTGGGTGACCCCATATACATATCCTTTGCTGTTAAGTGTGCTTTTTGGGTTTACTTGTGTTGTGCCATCTCCAAACCCTATCGAGGTTGCCCCTATTAAGTTACCCTGTGCTGTTTAGTAAGTGTGTGGATTGTACTAGTAACAACTGATTCCCTATCTGCATGACAATACATAGGGAAGGTAGGCTAATCTGATACTAGCAAAAGGGTACTAGAAAGCTAGGGAGAACTGGTTAATATCAGGAGTATAAGGGTTATCGTAAAGATTATTCTGAGGGTGAGGTTCAGTGGTGAGCAAGCCAGTTGCAGGGACTGTGGGTGACTCATCTCCAGGGTAGTGCCCTGGTGGAGGGGGTCACTGCCCCTTCTTCAGGACTTTTTCAGAGCTCAGTGCTTAGCCAGTAACAGTGAGGGAAAAGATAATCTCTCTTGTGGTACTGGCTTAGCTGGAGCCTGCACTCCACCCCCGACTCCCCCGTAGACCTCTTGTCCAGGGTGGTAGGGAGGAAAGGGGGCTTGGAATGGTGGCAGAGGCAGTAACATGGAGGCCAACCAGCTTCATGACACCATGATGACAAATTGCTTTGTACCACTGGGGGAGACTCTGGTACTTCACTCCACTGGGGGAGACATTAAGTTAATTGGGGAAAATGGGAGTGATGACCTTGTGGCCCACATGAGTAAAAGAATGGAGAAGGCATCAAGAAGAGTCCCAGTGGTTGGAAATTCTATGATCAGTGGAGTAGAGAGGGAGGGGGAGGGGTGAAGGAAGGCTAAATGCTTTTCTGGGGCTAGCTTTAGCCTTCCAGGATATAGATAGAATGGAGTGGATAGCCCAGAGACAAAGGTAAACTGGGTGTGTTGGTACAGTTTGGTACCAATGATCTGGAAAACCAGTCTGTGGAGCAAGTGAAGTTCAATATTCAGAGTCTGGGAGCAGATTCTTGGCACACTCAGCTTCCCTGGCTTTTTCTAAGGTCCTCCCTTGTGGAGTAGGGAAGATGGAAAGATAGAGTAAGGAGGTAATAAGGTTGAGCAGTTGATTTAGGTGGTTAAAAGGATGATGTCTGAGAAAGGGTACCACCTTGTGGGGCACTGGTGGGACTTCTGGGACAGAAGCCCCTTCAAATGTGATGCCTTTTGACAGACAAGAGAGGGGGGCCCATGTGCTAGGGCAGAAGTTTAATGTCTTCATGAGACACTTAAACTGACTGCAGAGGACAATGAGGCTGGAGGTAACATGGTAAAGGAAGATGAGTCTTGCTAGTGCTCCCCCTATACAGTTGCTTGTATCAGAAAGGTGAGAAAAATAACACAGAGGTTCAAACATGAGTTTTGTATGAGGTTAAGGGAGAAGGCTGGCAATGTATACAAGCAACAGGAAAAATAAGAAGTTAAGAAGAACCAGAAAGAATGCAGGTCTAGGACCACAAAACAATAAAAGGGGAACTGGAGCTAGTTGGAATGTGGTCTGCCTTAATGTTAGGAGTCATCAGTAGAAAACATGAAGTTGGTGGCCATCTGTACAGACAGTTGGTAAGACCACATCTGGAGTACTATGTGCAGTTCTAGAGACCCTATCGCTGCAAAGACATAGACAGGTTGGAGGCTGTTCATAGAAGGGCAGCCAAAATGGTGCAGGGTCTGCACCAGAAGACATATAAAGAAAGACTAAAAGAGCTTAAGATGTATAGCCTCAAGGAAAGGAGGGGGGACATGCTAGAAACTTTCAAATATCTCAAAGGAATCAACAAAATCTATGAGGGTAGCATCTTTCAGAAAAAGAGATGTGCAAGAACAAGGGGGCACAATCTGAAGATAGAGGGGGGATGGCTCAGGGGTAATGTGAGGAAGTATTTCTTCACAGAGAGGGTTGTAGATGCATGGAATGGCCTTCCTAAGGAGATCATAGAGTCAAAAACAGTGGGGGAATTCAAGAATGCATGGGACAGACATAAGGCAATTCTAGTTTGGGGTAGGAAGAAGTAGGCTGTTGGTTAACTAGGATCTGCAGGTTATCTATTAGGTAGGGAAATAAGCAGACTAGGTAGGCCAACCGTTCCTTATCCACCATCAAATTCTATGTTTCTATGAGTCTGAATAATACAATCAGAGAGCTCAAGTCATTGATGACAGACACTGAGGTGGACTTAATGGCCATCACAGAAATGGGCAATAGAGAATAATGACTGGGATTTGTTAGTCTCGGGTTACACAGTGATTAGACAGAATAGGGAGAAAAGGGTGCATAGCCAAGGGATCATGCTTAGAAGGAGGGTGGAGCATCATGGAAGCCAGTTCAGTCCACCATGAGGGCTAAAACATAACAGGACTCACCCTGATTAGCTCCCCCAGCTCCCACTCTTCTCAAGATTGCTATGTGAGGGGGTGAATTTAGGCATTGAACCAGAAACATATGAAGAAGAAAAAATAAAGAAGACTATAAAATCTTTAAATTCTTACTAGCATTTGGAATAATGACACAAAAAGAGATTCCAAATGAAAAAGTGGAGCAAAATCAAAGGCATTTAAAGCTTCTGCAAGGATGAAAAGGAAAACAAACCCAGTGATCCAAAAACCAAAAAGGACTACTATATCTTTCTACTCTTCCCCAGAGAAAGAAAACAATGTTGTTGTTTTTTTCCTAGTGTTTCATTATCTGGAGAATACTATGGACACTTCCCAAGATAAAATTACACCTGGGCAGGTGTGCCAGCTACACCAGATGCACACCAAGCAGAGAACAATGAGAGGCCTGAAAACACACAAAGTTAATCAATGGAGTCTCACATTGAAGCAGATGCTATTGTACAACAGAAAAAAGAGATAAAAGCCATAACCTGAGATGAGGAAAAGAAAAGGTCACTGGAGAATCAAAAGATTTGCCAGAAGGAGAACAGAAACATTTCTGATAAAAAAAAAAAACCTGAAGAATTCATACCAGACAGCGGACAACAAGAGCTTAAACAACTTGCCCAGCAATGAGGTAAGCAAAGTCTTATTAACTTATATCACAGCCCTACAAAAAGTAAAAGGAAATGAGGAAAATAATGAAACTCAAATAAATTTAGAACCTACACTAGCAAAAATAAAACTGAACGTCACCAGTTCTATTCCATGTATGTAGAGAAACATTGACAATATTGAAAAAATGCATGCCAGAGATAAAACATATCAGATGAAAACACTTAAAAAAATGGTTTTCAAAACATTAGTGAAAATAAACTTCCTGAGGAGACAGAAAAAATGAAACCACCAATTTGGGTTAAAACACTTTTTATGCAAACAAACAACATAGCCCCAAAAATAAAGAAAATGTTAAATATGCAGGAGAAACTTGATAAGCTTTGGGAATCAAATAACAGTTAATAGAAGAATATAAATAAATGAAAAAGGAGTTAATCCAAATAAAGAAAACATTAACCTAATTAACTGATGAAAATAGTGTACTCCCATAATGAGACAAATAAAAAATCTGGACAGTTCAAATACAGAATTAAAGGAGAAACTACTGGACTTTGAAACTTGAGCAAGGAATAAAAAAAAAAGGTAAGAATATTCGGAGATCCAGAGGCTCGGGATAGCATGAAAGGCTCGAACAAATAGTTTATAAAGTACTGAAGTCAAAAGAAAAAAAAAGTGTTAAAATCACACAAAGTTATGTTGGAATGAAATCAAAAATTACAGTCAAATAAAAAAACTCAAAAAAGTGTAAACAATAAGAGCCATTTTAAGAAACAACAGTTTTAACTCAAATTCATTTATGAATACCACTGACTATTATTTATATTTAATAAACCAAGAAAAACCCTTCCACCAATTTGTGACTTTTTTAGATGTGTAAGTTACTGAATCTGAGCTATGTACTTTTCCCATAGCTACCTGTATCAGATTGTCCACCATCTCATAAGGCATCCATCTTTGGTAAAGTACCCATTGGCATCTAGCTTGCCAAAGATAATATTTTAAAACACAACAAAAGACTACCAATGTATTTGTGGAATAGAAAGTTCCTAAATTATGAAATTGTCCCAAAACTAGGTTGCCATAATTCAAATTTTTTTAACCATGCCATTTTCCATTTTGAGGCGAGGTAGCTCCAAAGAGATTGAGCATAAGAGCAATTAAATAAAAAATGATCAGTGGTTTCTTCCTCATTAATATAAACCTCATATGGGTGGTTTCTTTCAGATTTTGCCTTATATTTGGCATTACCTCTTACATTAATTCTGCCATAAACCATTAACCACAAAAATTCCCACATGTAAGATGGTATTCTGGGATTATTTAGTTGCTTTAATATTTTTTGATTTAGAGAGGATGGACAGTTTTTGAAACAGGGTTCAGTGGGATGTACTAAAGACATAACTTTTGTATATAACTGAGGCCCTGTATTGGTAATAATCATCTGTGATGTTACCCCCATTTATACAATCGTTTTGAAGCATGGGTAAACCAAGATGGAATAGAGATGGTACTAATTAATTTAGGTGGGATGTTGTGCCATTTGATAATATACCCTGCTAAATTTATTTTACTCCAATAAGAGTACAGTGCCTCTTCTGATATGAGGCTATATTTAACTGAATGAGTAAAAAATAAAGTAGAAAAGAATATTACTGGATCTATCATACCTAGACCCCCTTTTTCTTTTTTGAGATATGTATAGTGGTGTTTAATGGGATTTAATCTATCCCCCACAGCATTTAAAAAAATATTCTATATAATCTTTTCTCCAACTGCTGTGGTGGTGGAAAAATCATGGCAACATATAAGACCATAGGAATAAGAAATTGCTTCATAATCCAAATTCGTTTAAGTCTGGCTATCCTACAATGTCTCCATTTTTGTACTTTAGAATCAACAATAGTGAATGCTAAATCCCAATTAAAAGAGGGAATATTTTGTGTACCAAAATAGATACCCAATATCTTAAGAGGTTCAGATGAGATTGATATCTGTTTAAGACAGACTTGATTTGGACAATCAGTGCCAATAAATAGCCCTTTACATTTTGATATATTTAATTTAGAATTAGAGAAAGTGGAATAATTAGCCATGAAATCCAAAAAAATAGGAATTTGGGTGTAGTCTGAAAAAAATACACAAATATCATCTGCATATGCAGTCATATGAAAAACCCTACTCCTGTCTGGGCCTACAATACCTGTCCATTGAGGGGTATTAGTTAAAAAATGCAGCAAAGGGTCCAAGGTAAATATATTTAGGAGAGGGCTAAGAGGACAGCCCTGTCTTATTGCTGTTTGTAGTGGGATTCCTGCCATAATGTGGTGTCTAATTATAGGATAGACTTTTGCTCCATGATATAAAGATTTGAGCCAATGTAGTAATTGCTGTGGAATGCCATATGCTTCCAAAGTCAAAAACAGAAAGGGATGAGAGACCCTATCAAAGGCCTTATACTGGTCAACTGAGAGAAGACATCCCTGTCTATTTTGTAATCCCACATAATCAATCACATTTCTAATAATCATTAGAACCTGTTGAATTTTTCTGTCAGGCAGACCACAGAAATTGCCAAGGAGATAACACTTCTTTAGCATGGGTTTTTATTCTATCATTTAAAATGATAGCAAAAATTTTATCATTTGTATTTAACAGTGTAATTGGTCTCCAATTATCAATTACAAGTTTGTCTCCGGATTTAAACAGCAGAATCAATAAACCTTCTGTGAACCATGGAGGTATAGTATGGGTAATAAAATAATTAAATGCTATTTCTAAACACTGGGCTAAAAGACCTGAAAAGGATTTATAAAATTCATTGGTCAAACTATCCAACCTGGGTGATGTACCATTTTTCAAAGTCCTCATGGTCTGCTCAATTTCCAAAATCATAATTGGTTGTATTAGTTGCTTTGTAACATTTGGAGCTGTAAGGATTACTATTGAGGTCAAAAAAATGCTTGATATTAGCTTCTGAGGGGGCTTGTGTAGGGACATGAGATAACATAAAATTGTTAATGATATCATGCATCCCTGTTAATAAGGACACAACATCACCTGATTTACTTCGTAAAGAATCTAAAAAAATTTAATTTTTACCAGTTCAGAAGGCTTCAAAGGGGTCCTCATGGGGAGTTTTTAATGCCCCATATTGTAGTAAGTTTTTCATAGTCTGGGCCCTATCATACTGGTACTTTAGCAGGTCTTCCCTAAGTAATTTGATCTGATCTGAATAATCAAATCTAGAAGTATTAGCTAAAGAATATAAGTTTTGGAGCTGTTGTCTGATTTGTAAGTATTTTAGAAATTTAATATTTTCCCTGGTTTTCTCTAGTTTGGAAAAACAATGCTTAAAATCCAATTTTGAGTCTGCCCACCACTCATCTGCCTCTTCATACAAAAAGCAGACAGATAATCTAGCAACTAAGATGTTAGCTATGTTGAGTTTCACTTCCTGATCATTTAGGAAGGAAGAATTCAGTTTCCATCATGGCCTGACATTTGATGTGCATGCACTAAGAGTAAAGGAACCCAGTAACAGCAGATGATCTGAAAAGGTTGTAACTACAGTCTGAAATTGTACATTGGAGAGGGATTTGGAAAAAAATATATAGTCAATAGTAAAAAGTATATTTATGCCTTTCAAAGGTAAATTTAGGTCCATAAGTTTGAAGTAAATTACAGTTTAAGAGATCTGTGGTGTCAATTAATTTCTGTAAAGTGTTGGAATCACAATATATTTTCTCCCCTTGTAGGACTTCTGTGTCAGATGAGGATTGTAAAGTACAATTAAAATCTTCACAAAGAAAGACTGTATAGGAAGTAAGCAGATATGGCTTCAAACTGTTAAAAAGACCTACTCATTCAGATTTGATTTGTGAGCCATAGATGTTTATAAATTGACAATGTAATTGTTTCCACATGCTACCCAATATTAGAGCCCTCCTAGGGACTAGATCAATGAGTTTGATCAATGTAAAATCAAATGAGTGAAATAGAAAACCCACACCATCTGCAGAGGCTGTTCCAAAGGACGAGAAAGAAGGCCCCCACACCCATTCTCTTTGAAAGAACCTTGCTTGATCACTGGTATACATCCATGTCTCTTGTAAAAAACAGATGTCAATATTATAACTATGAATATACTGATAGACTACCAGCCCTTTTTTATAATTCAATAAATTATGAACATTGAATGAACCAATGCGGAGAGAAGCCATACATAAATTTCCTTAGTGGATTCAAGACTCTTTTTTTCTTTTTTTCACCTTTGTAACCAGATCTGTTTAGTGACAGGGTACTAGCTTCTGTTTTAGTTGATTGGGAGTCTGAGTCTCCCAAATCCATTTCAGTATCTCCCCATTGAGAAGCTAAAATAGAAAAGGGTTTTTCAGCTCTAGATCTACCAGAGGTTGGGCCTGTTCCCCCTTTCAAATCTCTGGCCAATCTACGCACCGGAACAGTAATGAAAGGTGAGAGAGGTGAGAGGTGCTTGCTGCAACTTCTGCTGTATTATTATAAGATACAGGAAGAGAGGTATCTGTGGCCATAACTACAGAAAGGGGGGGGTTCCACTGCTATCTGTACAGGAGGGTCTGGGAGTGAAGGGGACAAAGAAGGGGGGAGATCCTTAGGTGGAGGCTTGATCAGGGCATCCGACACTAGCAGTTTGGCAGGTTTAGAGGGAACTGAATCTTGGGAATTCTGTATAAGAAGGTCTGGGCTTAAGCAAGAGGCCTTATTTTTATCAGCCCAGGGACATTCCGCAAAGACATGTCCCATCTCCTCACAGAGGTCACATCTAGTGAGATTTGCACACTGGAAAGCAATATGCCCAATCTCCCCACAATTGTCACACCTGGGCTTATCACAAGAGATTGAGAGGTTTGTTTTAGAGCCATATTTGTAGCAAGCCCAAAGTTGAGCTGCATAGAAACAAACTACTCTATCTCTGCCAAGTAAAAAAGAATGTGGAAGATGTTCAATGCCAGCTTCAGATTGGGCTTGATTTTATTATGCCAACCTCCAGTCCAAAACAGTTCAGTGTCGAAAATAGCCTCAGGGGGACTCAGCACATCACACTTCTGACTAAGCCAGTAAGTTATGTCTTCTACACAGGCCCCCTCATTTCTGAACATCACAGCAACATATTTTATTAATGGTTTAGTCAAGGGAATGACTACAAAGGGGGGTTCATGTAGGAGAAAACTTTACCTGGTTGTACTGTTCCCAAAACATATCCAACCCCTAAGCAGTTCTGAAGCTGATGTCAAAATTATCTTCTCCAGAAATATTGATAAATGCAAAGACATCTTTGGGAGAAAACTTCAAGGAGTCTTTCAACAATAATTTGCCAACATAATGCCTATCAGGGCGAACTTCTAAACCTCCTTTATATCATATGCAAACCGCATTACGTCTTGGAGCGGCTTCTTTTTTATTTTAGAAAAAAAATCAGAAAGGAGAAGTTTAGTTGCTTCCGTAGAGGCCATAGGATCCTCAGTAACTGGTAGGGATGCATCAGTAATCAAAATATCAGGTAATTTCTGATCTGCCGAGCTTGTATCTTGCAATGGAACAACAGGGTGAGAAAGCACTGAATCATGTGTAATAGGTCCTTCTGGTTGTCCTATTGGTAAAGTAGAATCATAAACTTTAGGGAGCCATTCAGGATAATTTTGAGTAAAACTGAGAGTGGGGTCCCAGTCTGGAGTAGGAACCCAAATACCTTTAGCAGTTCTCGTCCAACCCACCTCACTTGAGGCTATCTGGGGTTTTAATAGGTATTATAGTTTCAATTTTCTGCATTGCAGAACCATAGGAAGTCTTTGTAAGAGGAGGATCAATCCTGGGTTTGTCTAACATAGGAGAGGTGGTAGAAATCAGTTTTGTTTCGGTCATGGTAGGAGCAATGTGTTTGTTTGTATAATCTGCTTGAGACCCTGGCTGTGGGTCATACTTTTGAAAAAAGAAAACAGTCAATCTGTCCTGTTCGGTGGGAGAAGTCTGATAAATAATATTAGTATTTTGTGCAAGTAAGGGTTCTGCAGGAAGCATAGCTTGAAAAACAAATCCAGCAGTTCGAGAGAGAGTAGGGCAGGAGAGCTCTCCTAGATCCACCTGACAGTCAGGCAGCACAGACATTGCTGAGTGAGCTGTGATTACAGTACCCTCAGAGGTAGAAGTCTCTACTTGCACTGAAGTATTGTGAGGCAAAGCAGTGGGTTTCTCCAGCTTTCCGCACGAGTGATCGATAACCCCTTTACTGCCAGCTGGAGAAACTAAAACATCAAGATTTACAGGAGCATTTTCAGTAGGTGAAAGACTGTCAGTCTTGCCTCACACTGCAAGGTGTGCTTCAGCTGCCATGTCTTTCCAGAATGCAGGCTCAGCAACAGGCGAGCCCGGTGTCTTGACATTAATATCAGGTTCTTGAAAGCAGGTTAGTTTGTCAACCAAGCACTCAGTTTCACATAAATGTCTCTCTTTTTCTGCATTTAACAGCTCTTTTAGAGTTTTCTCATCCAGTTCAACATCAGGCATATTCCATACAGAAAGTGTAACTTCGGGTTGGTGCACATTTAACTCATTTCCAGTGGGTAACGTTTCTAAGTCTCCAACTTGCTGAAATTCAGACATTACATCCATAAATACCTCCGAATCCTCCAAAACAATTTCCTCAGAAGAAAATCTCTCCCAGCCATTTGGGACGTCCTGCTTTTCTGGCATTCTACTCCAAGTGGCCATGGCTTACAGACAGCAAGTCCCCCTACTGCCAGCAAGGCAGTAGGGGAATTTCCCCGGTGTCCTGCCCAAATTTCCCTCTTTCACTAAAAATACCACCAACAGCTTAATCTGCTTCAAGGTCAGTTGGCATTCATCTGTATTCCCCCTCCCCGGGTCGTGCCTGAAAATAGGCAGGATTTGTCTAGTGCACTTACCCCGTCAACAAAAACCATAGTAAATAAAAATAAATAAAATAAAAATCTCTGACCCACCTGTTCCATACAGTTTCACATACTTATAGATGCTGTATACATAACAACATAACATTATAAATGATGATGTTAAAACTCTACAAAAATGTTAAGAACTACTCAGTTAACGGTTATATACATTCTATGCAGAACAGCATCATATAGCCATATAAACAATCAATAGAAGGGAGGGGGGAAGATAAGGGAAAATAATATGTCTGTTGTTAATTCTTATCTAACATGTACGCAATGCTTCATGATTAAATATTTGTTTTAATATTCATACACATATCTCTTGAATGTATTTTTTTCATATATATATATATATATATATATATATATATATATATATAATGATGAGAATTAAAAAAGGGGGGGTGCATAGCCCTTTATTTCCATGATGGCATACAGGTTTTGGAGGACTGACATATCAGGAGAAGCAAAGAGGAAAATGAGTCACTGTGGGTTCACCTCAAGGCACCCTCAGGCAAGAAAATACATATGGGGTGATCTATAGACTACCAGAAGAAGAGAAAGAGATAGAGATAAAGGGCTCAGGAAAGAGCTGGCAAGGGGATTGAAAAAGGAAATGTGGTGGTGGTTGGTGATCCGAACCTGTAAGAAAATGACTGGGACATTCCAGTGACTAGGTACTTCAGAATTCAGGCCCTGTTGGATACATTTCTGGACTAACTGATGGTGCTGCTGGTTAAGAAACCTACTAGACAGGTTATCATTCTTGTTTGGTGCTCACCAACTCAGGGATAGTAGATGGAGTGATGGTAGGGGAGTCAATGGTGTCCAAAGACCATAACTCCATGCAGTTCACAATGACCCTCAGGACAAGAAAACCCTCTATCAAAAACTGAAATCCTAGATTTCAGAAGAGCAGACTTCAACCAGATGAGAAAGCTGGTCAGAGACAAATTTACCAGGGTAAGCAGCATCGGAGATGTACATGAAAAATGTGGGGCAAGCAAGGAGCCTGTCTCAGGGCAACAAAGTCATGAACAAGAATTGCTACAAAATGAATTAGACACAAGAGACAAATATGGTTCTCAGAAAGTGTAAGGGAAGCAGTGAGAGCTAAGAAAAATATTTTCACCAGGCAGGTACAAGGAAAAGCAAAGGGAGGGGGAATAGGGAGAGTACCAAAGAAGAACTAGGGATGTCAAGAGGCGAGTAAGGAAGGAAAAGGTAGACACAGAGCTGTAAATTGTGAGGAGGTCAAACAAAAACACGGAACTTGTCAGCAGGAAAGGACTGGAAGACCCATCTAGTCTGCACTATTTGTCATGCCTAATACTATGACACAGACTCTATTTGGTCACAGGTGTCTCCCTTCCTTCCTCACCTCTATTTATTATGCCAATGTGCCTATCCCATGCATGCTTGAAGCTCCCCCTGTCTTTACCCCACAACCTCCACTGGCAGGATGTTCCAGGCTTTCACCACCCTTTCAGTGAATAAGTGTTTCCTCACAACCCTCTTAAACTGAACCCCCTTCAAGCTTCATGGCATACCCCTGTGTTATGGTGCTCCTCCTCTTATTAAAGAGACTTCCCTCCTGCCCCTTGCTTACCCCCATGAGGTACTTATTCACCTCAATCATGTCCCCTCTTGCTCTTCTTTCCTCTAGGGAGTATGTGTTAAGCTCACACAGCCTCTCATCATAGGGTTCCTCATATAACCCCTGCACCATTTTAGTAGACCTTCTCTGGACTGCTTCTACCATGTCAGTCTCCTTGCTAAGATGTGGCCTCCAGAACTTGACAGATCACTCCAGTTGGGGTCTCACAAGTGAGTGACACATGGGCAATACCACCTCCCTTCTGCTGCTAGAAATCTCCCACCCTATGTTGTTCAGCATCCTGTTTGCATTGCCCTGCCACCTTAAAAGATTATCTCATATTACACTACGGGCATAGAAATGAAGCACGAATCCTATAATCTCATTGGCTGCCTGGCTCTCCTCTCCCATTGTAAAAGCTACAATCACCCCAGGGGAAGAGGTGCCAGCCAGCAGTTAACCGCATCAGTAACTCCTCCGAAATCATTCTAAGCAACAGAAACCCAGAACTGACAAAGAGCAGAATCGTCAGTAAACCGTCGTCTCCCAAAACAGCTCCTTCGCTTCTGCTCCCCTATTCAAACCCCTGTCCAAACAAAACTTAAAAAAAAAAACACAATCTTTCATCCGTCACATCTCCCTGTTAAACCCCTATGCTTAAGAAATAGCGCGTGCCCAGTACTTCACGCAGGAGCCATCCATTTGCACCGTGTTCATACGCTGTTCAGGTGCCATCACCGGGGGTCTAAATAAATCCCATCTCATCAGTTACATTTTTTATTTTAATCAAGCCTGCGGGCAGTTCAACTTTTTTCTCCCAGTATTCTTTTCATCACTTTTTTTCCCCTATTCCGGCTCCTCCCTTGTTTCTCGGTCTCCGTCTAGGGTGCTTCCTTTCTCACCTCTGCGGTTTAATCTTCAGATGCCGTTTTATTCTCTGCTAGCTCGCCTGTTTCTCCCCAGACTCCCTACCAGAAAAAAAATGGAAAGCATGAATTCAATCTTCACCTAAAGGAGTATCGCCTGGGCACATTTAACATTTACTGGCCTCCAAAAATGCACTGGGCTGGGAAGTAGGAAGCAATACTGATCATGCCCAGTATCACCACAGCCAAAGAAACCAAGGACTACTTTTTTTGTGGCAGACTAATAAAATCAGTTAAAAATAAATAAAAAGAAATAAAAAACAAGGAAAAAACGTTTTATTTACTATTTTCTCTCTCTAACAAAAAGGACATTGTATAATCACAATATGCCACTCGAGAATGTTGAAGATGCCAGGATTTACCCACACCTAGTGTGTTTTGGCCACTCGGTTGTGCCTCGTGGCCAAACAATGCCCCAGGTGTGGGTAAATCCTGGCATCACCAACACCATCTCATGGTATATTGCTTAATGATCCACCCAAGGTCCCTTTCTTGCTTTGTAAATGTAAGTACCTCCACCCCATCTTATACGCAGTTGCCACTACCTAGATAACTCCTCTAGATTCCCCAGATCTCCTTGCATTCTCCCAGTCCCCTCTTGGATATCTACCCTGTTGCAGATTTTTGTGTCATCTGCAAAGAGACCTTCCACCCCTCTAGTTCCATCACAGCATCACTCATTAAGAATTTGAAGAGGACAGGGACCACTCCCAATGCCTGTGATACTTCACTGGTCACTATCTCGTCCTCTGAGTTTCTGCCATTTACCACCATCTTGTGCTTCTATATTTTAATCAATTTATTACCCAGCTCACCACCTTCTCTTCCAGCCCAGATTATTAAGTTTCTATATCAGCATCCTATGTGGAGCAGTGTCAGAGGCCATACTGAAGTCCAGAGAGGAAACATCCACTGCTCTCTCCTGATCCACCTCACACATTACCCTAATCAAAGCAATCTATACGATTTGTGTGCCATGGCCTCCCCTTTGAAGTTATGCTGTTGGTTGCCCTGCAGCCCATGTGTCTTCAGATACTGCATCAGTCTCTCCTTCAGCAGGGATTCCATTACTACCCCACCATTGATGTGAGATTGACTGTTCTGTAATTACTGGCCTCCTCTCTGCTTATGCTTTTTTGCAGAGGGACCACATTAACCCTCCTACATTCCTCTCCCACCACCTCTGCCTCCAGTGAGGTGCTAAATAGCATTAAGCAGAAGGGCAGCTAGCACCATGATTACTGTAGTTCCTTAAGTACAATTCAGTGAGTCCCGTCCAGCCCCATTATGTTATTTTCCTTCAGGGCTTCCAATTTGTGATAAACTCTCTTTTCCATAAATGGACTTGTGTCCACTCCCCCTTCCTTCCATGTCTGTTAATGTTTGATGGCCCATACCATCCTTCCATTGTGAAGACTGAGAAGAAGTATTTATGGAAACTTTTAGCTTTTTCTTGGTCTTCATTTGCACACTCCCCCCTCCTGGTCACCTGATCTTCACTATATCACAATTTGCAGACATATTAAAGAAAAAATGAAGCAGGGATGTGGTATTGCTAGGCTACAAGAAGGGTAAAGGGTTATAGAGGAAGATAAAGAAAAAGACATCCTTAATTATTACTTTTGCTCTGTCTTTACAAGGGAAAAACAGTAGGGGTCCTGCCTAAAGTGGCATTAAGGCAGATGTCTGGGGTATTCCTGAATGATACAGCCAGTCTTTACCAGAGAAAATGTCCAGGAGGGACTTGAAGCCTGAAAGGTAGAAAAGACCCTAGGTCCAAATGGAATGCACCCAAGGGTGCTGAAGACATTGACAGTGGAACTGGCTGAACTCCTAGTAGGGCTATACAGTAGCTTAATTCACACAGTGGTACAGTAGTTCTGAAATACTGGAGAGTAGTGAATGTAGTCCTGAAACACGGGGGGGGGGCAAGGAACAACCAGGGAATTAGACTTGTAAGTTTTAACTCTTTAGTGGGTAAATTGGTAAACTGATGGAGTCACTAGTTTAAAGAGGACATTCCAGACTACCTAGACAGCAACACTCTACAGGATAGTAAACAGCATGGATTTGTGGCAAGGAGGTCTTTTTAGACCAACCTGATAGTTTTCTTTGACTTGGTAACAAAGGTGGTAGATAAGAGCCACACTGTGGATTTACTCTATTTCAATTTGAGCAAGGCTTTTGTCTCAGAGTCATACAGAGGATTGCTGGGGAGCTGGATGACCTGGGCATGGGTACCAGCCTAGTTAGATTTATTTATTTATTTATTTATGAGATTTACCAGATAGGCATACAGAGCGATAAACCGCTCGTTTCCAGATGTGACCTGGGATTTGCATACATAAATACATAGATCAACACATACAATGCAATATAACAGATGCAAAGGCAATGGTACATAAATACATAGAATCAACACATACAATGCAATATAACAGATGCAAAAGCAATGGGGCAAAGGACAGGTGACACCCGAGTACATAAGAGAGAAGAAGACAGTGATAAAACAGCAGGTCCATAGAGGAACAGGCTGGGCTAGGCATTTGTTAGGTAGTCATAGTTGAATAGCAGTACAGCGTGGATTGAGTAGCAAGACAGTAGTTGGGGGTTATGGCCCCAGTACATACCAGACAGAGACATTTGAGGAAACAACGTTACAAATATCAAAATCACTTGTTGGAAGAGTGGACCTGTTTAAGGCACATTACGATGCCTTGTGAGAACCAATCTGGGCTGCAGGTTGCAGTTACATATGTCAGAGAAGTGATCCTGTAGGAGAGTTTTTTGGAACCTTTGGGTAGAGGACAGCCTGATTTCGGCCGGGAGGTCATTCCAGAGTTTGGGAAGTCTGTATATGAAAGCAGATTGCCCCTTTGTGGTGTGCATAAAAGGGATTTGTAAGAGTTTAGAATTTGCGCCTCTCAGGAAGTAGGCTGGGGGGGTTGGGTTGCCAGGACAGAGCTGAGATAGGGAAGGAGAGAGTTAGACCAGTACTTTGCTACAAGATTTGCGCAGTGAAGCTGGCACCTGGAGTGCAGCGAGGGGAGAGCAAGTGCGCTATACAGGTAGCAGTGGTGGGAAACTGGTTGAAGGAGAAAGATTAGAAGAGGATGGTAAACAGGGTCAAATGGTAGAGTGAGAGTTCATAAATGGGGTGCACCAGGGATCTGTCTACAAAGGCAAGAGATGTGGTCTAAGGTTTGGTGATTGAAATTCAACACCAAAATGTGCAAGGTTAGGCATCTAGGAAACAAACAACACAGGACACATTGGATGGGAGGGGATAAAACTGAGCACAATGGCAGAAGAATGGAGCCTAGTAGTCATCATTAGTAATTCCCTCAAACAATCAAGCCAGTTAATGTTATGCTGGGTGTATTGCTGAGGATACTGACAGCAGGAAAAAGTAGGTATAACTACCTCTATATAGGTCACTAGTGAGGTCACACCTGGAATACTGTGCTCAGTTCTGCAGTTCTCACCTAAGGAAGGACAGGGACAAGCTGGAGATTGTGCAGTGCACAGTGAGTAAGATGATTCATGGCCAACAGGCAGATCTTATGATGATTGTCTCAAATCTCTGAATATGTACTTGCTACAGACCAGGTAACAGAAGTGGGGTTATGATAGAGACATTCAGTTTCCTAAAGGGATTAAACAAGATAAACTACAGATAACTATTTTATGGAAAGGTAGTGGATCCATAGAACAGTCCGCCAGCATATGTGTTGGGTGCCATTGCCATAAATGGTTTCAAGCATGACTAAGACAGAATGAAGAGTTTGTTGGTTTCTCTAGTTATTAACAGTAGGGAGACAGTGGGGGATGGACAGGGAGAGATGGACTCCCATATGGACAATAGGTCCCAGGGCAAGCAGAGAATACTGGCAGACTTGATGGACCTTTGGTCTTTTTCTGCAGGCATGGCATATGTTTCTATTTTTCTAAGACCTAGAGCAATGATTACTGTTGTAAAAATAGTGTTATGTTGGAGCCATTAATATTAATTTGCTAATTTTATTATGTATGATTTACTTCTTATTTTGTTCAGATTTGGGTTCATTATTAACTATTATTATGCTAACATAATTAAGAATAGGAAGAAGTTTCATTTGTAGAATTATTGCCAACTTGGGAGCCACTTGCCAGAAAATTCCTAAGCCTAGGAAAGGTTTACCAAGTCAGAAGTCACAGCACTCACCTGCGATCCACATAAAAAAAGAGTCCAAACTGCTAATAATTCATAAACTTCCATTTTTTATGGTGCAGAGATTAAACAACCCACAGCTTATACGTTTGAGAGGACCTGTGAGAGGCCAAGATGTTAAGGTTTATCTGTCCCTATAAGCTGTGAATTATTTTATTTCTGCACCGTAATGAAGGGAAGTTTACGAGTTGATACATTTGTGGACTCCCTTTTTATGTGGCTAGGAGGTGAGTGACATGACATCTGACTTGTGAAACTGCTATTGTCACTTGGCACCAGTCTTCCTGAGTGACTCTTCTTGCTTATACTATACTTGGCCTACTGTAAGAAGGGCTCCCTGTTTCTGATGCTGCTGATTAATTTCCTCCACCACAGTAGAATGTTGTTACAAAACTACATCACCTGCATAGAGTAACATTGCTGCTGATTAATAGATGCTAGTGAGTGAGCTTATAAACAAAGAGAATAATAGTGGCCCAAATATGGAGCCCTTTTATACGCCGCATGATACCTATTTGTTAATGAAGACAAACTGGAAGATCTTCCAGAGGGCAGGCACCTGGCCTGTTAGAAATGACAAATTCCAAATGTAAGCAATGGGTTCTGTAATTAGAGGGCTAGCCTGTCATATACGGTTAGGTAACAGGCCATCATAGAGCATTGTTCTTCACCTTTAATAGAGCTTAACAATTTTACAAATTCAACGCAATATCTGCATCATACTAAAGTGGGGTCTGTCTAACAGGACTTTAGAAAAAAAACTCTAAAGAAAAATGTACGCACCTAACATCTCATATATTCATTCTCTAAAGGCCTTATTAAGTTCCTGTGGGTCACTGTCTTTCGTGTCTCAAATAGATAAACTCATCTGACTTCAAAGAGAGAGATTCAGGAGATTTCCAATGCTTTTCTAGAATTTCTTTGGCTTTAACATATTTTCAGTTGTTTTCTTTTCACAGTGACCTTTGCAGCCTGAATTTTAGCTTTATACTGATTTTGCAATTGTCTATATGACATGCATAATTGGCTAATGGACAAGCATGCATTATTGGCTTAAATCCAGGCTAAGAAAAAAATCATGCTAGTGGTTTACAGCGGATTTGAAGGCTGCACTGCTTTATAGAGACGTGCTCTGGAAAACAGCCCAGAAAACTAAGCTTCCCACTGACTGGATCTTATTTAGGAGGGCGAGAAACCTTTGCACCAAGATGGTCAGAGATGCTAAGGCAAACTTTTACTGTGCAGAACTTGACTCTTCCTCGAAATGTTCCTCCAAATTCTGGAAAACCTTAAAAGATATAGAAGGTCACACATCCGAAAATTCCTTACCCACAAAGGTTACGCTTGGTGCCACTACAGTCTCTGATAGGCCGACAATCCTTGACTCTCTCAACAACCATTTTGCTACCACAGGTCTAGCCTTTGATACCTCCCCTGCCAGCAATCTCCACACACAACTTGGCATACAGGATCATGAAGCCCCTATCACTAGCACTGCATTCTCTCTTCAGCCTGCATCCCTGAAAGAGGTTGAAAACCTTCTGCTACAGCTGGACACCAGGAAAAGTACTGGTACAGACCTTCTAGACCATTTTTTTCCTGAAAATCATTTTTCATGTCTTGGCTGTACCAGGTATACACCTTTTTAATCTATCTCTCTCATGGGGCGATTTCTCTCCATTATGGAAAACTGCCTTTGTGATCCCCTTTTCAAATTTGGAGACCCCAGTGAGCTCAACAATTACAGGCCAATCTCCCTACTCCCTATCTTGTTCTAACTGCTATAGAAAATTGTGATTACTCAGCTAAGGAACAACTTAGAGTCTGCAAATCTGCTTAATCCTCTATAATCAGGCTTCAGGCCATGACACAGTACCATCTTGACACTTGCTAAGGTGACTAATGACTGGCAGTGTGAACTGGATACCAAGAATTTTGTTTGAGCATTATTTTTAAACCTAAGCAAGGCTTTTGATACTGTCGACCCTGTCCTGCTCCTTTCTTCTCTCCGGAACATTGGCCTGGACCACATATTGCTGAGAAGGTTCTCTTAGTCACCTCACAGGTCAGCTTCAGCAGGTAAAAGCAGAAGGGGAACTATCACCACTAAAACCTTTATTGAGAGGTGTAGCACAGGGTTCTATACTGAGTCCATTGCTTTTCGCAATATATATTAACAGAATTGATGACAGTATCAAAGCTGCTAACATACATCTGTTCACAGATGATACAGTGTTTTATATTAGCAGACCTACTCCTGGAGCAGCTTGTAGTGATCTTTAACAGGAATTCAATCAGTTGCAGCTACAGCTTCTAAACCAGAAACTACTCCTAAACACCAAAAAAAAAGGCAATGATTTTTTCACCCCATGTTCATGCAATGAATCTTGCCACCCATGGCATGTTACCTCAGATAATTACGCTACTAGGTGAACCATTGGAATGAGTAAACAAGTTCAAATACCTGGGGTTTTTGGATTGACCACAAATTTTCATTTAATGACCACACTGAAGAACTGATACAGAAACTTGGTCTCTTCTATAGGATTAATCATCTCCTTAGACTGGATGCTAAGAAGAGACTGGTTCAAACCACCTTCCTTTCCTTGCTAGATTATGCAGACTTCCTCTATAGTCAGGGCCCCACTGCTGCACTTACTAAACTTGATACGCTGTACCACAGAGCTTTAAGATTTATTACTGGTCTTTCTTACTCTACACACCACTGCTGTGGGATGATCATCCCTAAATCACAGACGACAGAGAAACACTGCCCTATGGACCTTCAGAGTCATCACTAAGAAACTGCCTTAATATATATCAGAATGTTTACCAATAAGCACAGTAGGCAAAATATGTGCTGAAGAGTGACTCCTATATCTCCCTAACTGTGCCCAAGGTCAAATCAAGCTTTGGTCGAGCATCCATAAGTCTCGTGCTACCCCTAATTTGGAATAAGTTGAAAAAAACATTGAAATTGGTCCACCCCATCAACTTAGCAGCATTCAAAACACTTTATGCTCATTCGTTCAAGGAATCCTGTAATTGCTTCCCATGATCCTTGCCTTATCCCTAGATAATTGTGTCCCCCTGTGATCCTTGCCTTATCCACTGAAAATTGAGTTTTCCATCCTTTGTCTCATTAACATCCTGTCCCCTTCACTCCCTCCTCCAACCGCATTTTAGTAACCCTATATTCTTTTTTAGTTAGTTGCCTCAGGTTCAGGAATTGTAACTGTAACCTGCACATTGTTCCTATTCACTTTAGAATGGCCTCCTCTGCTACCCCCAACTTGGAGCCTCAACTCAATCCATTCGGCTGCACTCCCAGTCCTCAATACTCTGTGGCTTCTCATGGATACCCCTTCCTTATACTGCTTCCACCCATCTCACTCTTCCACCCTAAAGGTATCATTTTTCTACTGTCATACCTATTTCATGGATCCCTTCTTTCTTGATTTCTGGTATTCCCCAGGTTTATTGTGTAAATATTGAATATATTCACTGAAACACCTTATATATTTTGTGTATACTATTGTCTATGCTTTTGCTACTGTTAGTCACCTTGTACATTGTATTCGCTACCAGCTCAATTTCTGTTTGTTGGTATTTGCAAACACTGTGTTGTATAATGACTATGTATACAGTTCAGGTCCATCTTGAAAATGAACATTGCTCAGTGGTGTTCCCCTGGTTAAATAAAGATTTTTGATTGATTGATTAATGTTGGTGAGAATCCAATTCCTTAAAGTAATCCCAGTATTTATTCCACTATTTAATTAGATTGAATGCCTCCATTGTCATCCACCTACAAACTAAGACATACTCTCCAGTTGATCATAGAAGCATGCCTCTGAAGAACCATTGAAAAGTTTCCAGTAAGAAACTCAAGATCCAGACTGACAACTAGCATAATGTATAGAAAAGTTACTAGTTAGATAAAAAGTACACAACCACATTAAATGGTAGCAATTTGTTATGGGTATCTGCTAGTACAATGAAAACTTCTTATAATGGACATGTTTGAACAAGCAGGTTTTGTACATTATTAGGGGTGTCCACTGTATCCTGCAGTATTTATAGTGCCAAATAAACCAGATGAATAATCTGGTAATAGTTAGCAGGCAGTCTGCATCATGTAACAGGGGTACAGAGGAGCTCACAGTGTCCGCTATACAGAGGTTGCAGAGTATGATATAAATGAGATTTTTAACATTACAGGTATAGACTTTGATTTGATTTTGATTTGATTTGTAAATGGATAGGCATACTGGAATACAATTCCATTTACAAGTGTGACCCATAGTCTTAGTTATATACAGAACAAGAATGTATAGAAATAGAAATGTTCCATGTCTTATAGGCCAAATTACACTTAAAGACAACCACACATCATTTGAGCCTTATAATACTTCAATTAAGTGACAGAAAGGGTTTTGCAACAGTTTAGACTCCTTATGTTTGCTGGAATAACATTCCATACTGTTGGTGCAGCGTATACAAAAGTATGTTGTCCATTTTCTGTTCATTTTTAGAACATCTAAGAGAGTCTGATCACAAGCTAATATTGTTTTAACAAATAGTGTTGTGTTCCTTTAACGGGTCAAATAAACTTTTTGGAGTACCAGTACTTCTAATCCTGTGGGTAAACCTAGCCACTGAAAGTTTAAAGAATACACTGATAGATAACCACACCAGACTGTTCAGTATTTCACAGTGATGTGTATTATGTGATACCAGAAGTGCAAGCCTACCAACTTTATTCAATAGTACAG
Source organism: Neoceratodus forsteri (assembly GCA_016271365.2). Lineage (NCBI taxonomy): Eukaryota > Metazoa > Chordata > Ceratodontiformes > Ceratodontidae > Neoceratodus > Neoceratodus forsteri. The sequence goes on from CM057458.1 coordinate 898,192,301, forward strand.
ACTTCCAATGCAAGTTACTCACAGGAGTATTATCAGCTACAACTGATGCATTGCTAACTATTGGTAACAACCCTCGGTTTATGATTGCTAGTCTAGTTTCTTCAATCAGGAAAGCACAAAGTCTGTATAATAGGGCTAATTTTGCATGACTTTTTGCTGTCACTGTTTAAGTATGTGAAACAAAGTTTAAAGTTGGATGTAATGTCAACCCTATATAAATTTTACTTTCAACTGTTTTGTAATCAGTACCATTTAAGGACATCACTTGTACACAGATGTTATTATCCCAAAGTCTGGCCCATATACCAAAAATCATTAATTTAGTTGTTTGTTTAATAGCAATTTATTTTTTACAAGCTAATTATGCACAGCATTTAGCTCTCCTGTTAATGGTGTATTTATTTTAGACAGTAATGGCTCCTGACAGTAAATCATGGCATCATCTATGTATAGTATTAAATGTGCATCTTTAATTACTGTTGACAGAGAATCAAAGAAAATAAAATTAGCCATAATATGGAGCCCTGTGGGACTCCACATTTAACCTTAGCCTTCTCCAAAATGCCACCCTTATATCTAACAATCTGAAATTTCCCATTAAGTAATTTTCAAATCAACTTAATGCTGAGGGTCCTACCACAAGTTCTTTCAATTTCTCAACCAGGGATGCTTAATCTACCAAGTCAAATACCTTGGTCAAGTCCATTAACATGGCTTTGGCTTTTGGCAAGGTGAATCTGTTTACTATAACTGGGTGTCCACTGCAAAGATATCCATTATATCCATTATACAAGGGTTGTACAATAAAAAATAAGAAAGCAATAACACATGATGAGGTATGGGTTATTGCCTGATAAAAGCATGCCCAGTGGTGTACTAAGGCATGAGGCACTTGTGCCGAATGCCTTACACACCTGGGCGTGCTCTTATCAGGTGATAACCCACACCTCAGAGAGTATTACTGCACTTATAAAATGGGTTCTGCATGTAAATATTAAAAAACGAGAAAGAAAGAAAATACAAACATTTTGTTTTGGAAAAAGAGCTTTTTAATAGTGGTAATAGGAAAAAATAGTCCCTCTGTTTAGTGTTGTGTCCTGTATTTGGCATGTGTAGCTGGTCAGTAGAGGGCTTTTTCTACCAAATATTGCCCCCCCACCTAGACATTCATATACTATTTTAAGTACTTGATTGTGTTTTTTTTTTTGTAATTGTTCCTTTGCCAGTAATTGTTTGATAGGGATCGAGTCAATTTGTGAGTGCTTTGGAGATTGTCAAATGCACTGAACGTTTGAAGCTTATGGAGTAGTGGGAAGCTGCTAGTGAGGACAGTGGGTTTGTGCATGGAATTTATAGTACAGGGTACTGCCGGGGGTGGAGGATCACTGAGGAATGCATGGAGGAAGCAGACAGTTGTGAGTGGGCTACCGGAGAAAGACGGCAGTGTCATTTCGGAGTGAGCATGTCATTCAGCAACTTTGTTTTCTGCAACAGTTCTGGATTGTGTTGTTTTGTAGACAGTGCTGTTGGCACCACATTCATGATATATCAGAACGGTGGGTTATTAAAAGAAAAAGCTTAAGATATTGCTAGGAAATACACCGTAGAGGAGTGGTGTTGGATCTGGGAAGTTGCATGCTGTCATCGTGTAAGCAACTGTCTGCTAGAGAGCAGCTCGGCACATGATGATAAGGAAAAACAAATTTTGTTGAACGGAACTGGATCCGAAAATGAGTCTTTGCACTTTGGGGAGGTGAGGGGGATGGGGAGTGAAGGTGCAAGTAGGGAGAACGTGTGTGTGTGTGTAAGTAAACCTGGAAGTGAGGAGAGCGGTCAGCGAGAGAGCCCACCAGAAATGTTTTTTTGAAAACTGCCAAGCACAGATCTCTGACTGCACTGCATCCTGTGTGGCATATCAAGTATACATTGCTATGTATATAAGCTGATAAGGACATGGCTACTGGTACCTGTTAGCCAATCAGGATGTAGGGTGTCTTTTACCCATTTTATAAGATACATTATTTATACTATCTGACCAAATTTTCTACATTCAGTTTTCATAAGGCTACAAGAGGCCATTGAAATCCCGATGCAGTCCATTCAAGGAAGAACATTTTCTAAACAGTTGTACAGTCAGTTTTCATAAGACCACAGAACAGCAAGGAAATCTCTATGCAGACAATCTAATGAAGAAAACTGCAGGAAATGATATTCAGTACGGGTGCAGCCACATCAGTATGTTAGGGTTGAGAAAGCATTTTAATGTTAAACCTCCACTTTTGCACCTTAATAACTGTCTTGTTCAACCGAGATACCTAAAATTTTGTAGACAAAGGGTTGCCACCAAGATCTTTAGATTCAGAAAATGTTTTGCAATCTGTTTATTGGGTGCAAAGTTATTGATGTGCAAAAACATAAAATGTGTAAAAATTAAAACCTTTTTTTTTTGCTCACCTTAAACTAAAAAAAAGTAGGAGGATTTCAGACTGGAAACATTCAGGTTTGATAGTTTGTCTGAAGGTGTGTGCTTTTCTTTTTATTCCCATATTTTGCCTGATGTTTGAGAAAATTGGGTAAAACTGCATGCAGGCTCAGTTTAAAAACTGAACATTTTAAGGATAACTGATTTTTTTATGAGCACATTAAATGTGGTCATTTGGCAAAAATACATGCATGTCTGAGTGGGTGGGGTTATAATCATCACCAAGAGGTATGTATCACACTGTGAACAGTGTCCATAGCAAGTGTGTTCAATCAGTGGGAGTGGGATTACTTGTTAGTGGGTCACCCAACCCCCACTGAATGTGGGTGCCAGAAAATGTTTTTCTATGGTGGCAACTGCCACATCCCGCTAAGCAGAGATTTTCCCATTCCAGACACTGGGGTGCTAAATTCCCAGTGCTGGCTGAATCTAACTATTATACTTTGCCTACACCAGGTGTTGGTTAAGACCCCATCTGCCCATGTTGTTTATCTGAGCACCAACTTAGCACCCATAACTGCACATCCTCACATCTCTTACCTACCTACTGGGGTCCAATGACACAATGACATAATCCTCTCTGGCCTGAAGGCACATCCTCCTTCTTCAATGCCAGACTGTACATTGAGGAAACTTGATATGTGCAGTTAATATATCTCTATGCATTTGAATGTTTACTCATAACTTGGTCATTTTTTAAATCTTTTTTTTCCCCACAATTTGCAACATGACCTTTTTGGGACCCCACCTCATGCACAAGGTAGGTGAAATTTTTCATATCTGGAATGAAAAATGATTTACAATTTGCTCAGTGAAATCATCTTTCCGGTGGGATTTGAATATTTTTACCCACCAAGTTCATGAGGTGGAGTCATAAGAAGACTCTGTTAAAAATCTGAAGTCAAAAGATGTAAAATAAAGTTATGAAAGTACATTGAAATATTATAATGCTCGCTCATAACTTTGGTAATTTTCAATACTTTGACTTCAAATTTTAAACATAACCATTTTTTATTCCATCTCTTGAATGTAACAAGTGTTGCTTCTCAAATCCTGACCAAAATGTGTTTTCAAACTTGAGGAGCAAAATAATATGTTGGCCAATATTTTGAAAATGACACCTGTCATTTGTTCAGAAGGGAGTGGTCATGAACAGACTATGTCCAAAATTTGGGGTCATAATGTCACAAAAAAATTTATGAAGTAATATTGTAATGGGGATGGCCATTGTCCAATGGGTACCATGTTGTCTTGCCATGCCAGTGACCTGAGTTCAGGGGGAAGCTCAGTGTGCAGGCAAAGGCTGGTGGGAAGGCACTGCAGTGTGTGCCACTGGCCCCAGCCTAGAGAGGTACAGAGCATTGTTCTTGTGACAGGCCAGGGACCCATCCCTCTTAAGGAGTTGATGTGCATGTAGACATGTAGAGGCCTGATGGGTCCATGTACTGTACTGCACTGGGACATGTATGGTGGCAAGGAATAATTGGGAAGAGTGTACCTGGCAGAATGAATGTTAGTGTGCTGCAGGCCCAGCATGACCAAGAGGCCCTCTACTACTGTCAGTCACCCAGTCCTATCATCCTCTATCTTAGGAACATATGTTGCATCTTTGGTACCCTCCCAATGATTCAACCCATGATGGGTATAAGTGGGGAAGGAATGTCTGCCCCACTTGACTGTCAGCCAGTTTGGCAGTTTGGCACCCTGTTGATGTTGCAGGGCATGTGAAAGCTGGCAGCTTCATTCTACCCTGGTGGAACTCAACAAGTGGAGCAACTTGCCACCAATAGGAGAGCAGTCACAGGAATACTGAATCCTTTCTACATCCCACATGCTGGCCTCCATAAATGATCCAGGTCCATTCCTGAATGCAGGTCACCACCATGATACTGGTATGTTCCCTCCTGACCAACCCACTTTAACCCCCCCCAAAAAAAACTAAAATCCCTTTCTACCCAACATAACTGAATGGTATTTTTATTACCTATACTAAACCATTTTCTACTTTATGTCTACAGGTTCACTGGAATGATAAACATGGCACAAATGGATGCCATCTCCAGCATTGTTGGCCACTGACCACATGTGTAAGATAAGTATTGTTTTATTATAAGAGTACCTTGTTTGTCCAGTTAGTTATTGAAGAGCTGCAGACCCTTTGTGACCCAACTGATATTCTTATTTTATAGGTACGGCATGACTGGATGTTGTATCCAGCCACCATCCCTGCATCCATAGGACCCAGATAAGAAATCTTTATTATTATCAGTTTATCTGTGCTAGGATGGTACAGGGTAATGATGCAACTACATTTATTAATTCTGTTGTCATTCAGTTGTAAGTTGGTTGCTGGAGGAGGGCTAGAAATATCTCCACCATTCTGTTTATTTCATTTCATGAAGGTCCCTAAGGGACCTGGGCAAATGAAGATAAGTTCCACTATCAGTAAATGAAGGGAAATTTATTTAAAAAAAAACTATGTTAATGCAGGCATTAGGGTTGAAGAACCTAAGGTGCACAAAGTAAGGAAGTAAGAAAACATTGGGGTCATGGGTCTTTGGAGTCTTGGTGAATTAGTGATGGAGGGTTCCTTGGGGTTGTGTACCCTAATGCCCACCACCAGCCTTGAGAAAACATGGTCAGAAGGGATATATTTTCTTCACACGGGGTCATTCGTGACAAACGCTATTACTGATTCTATTGGCAACATGAGGAGAGTCATGTTTCTTTGGTTTCAAAGAATAGATCACTATGAGGCACTGGCATGGAGCTGTACCTTGTGCTTTGGACAGGAGGCTATAGGCTGGATGTAGGGGATGGACATTAGTGTTCACAACAACTGGGATGTCAAAAAACAAGTAATCATGCTGTAAATAGGATTCTTTTATTGGCACATGGCCCAGAGGGCACTGCACATCTGTATCCATAGCTGCATGGAAGTGCAGGTCCCGGCATGTTCTGCCCCTCCGCAGCCAGACTGACTCTTCTTTTGGAACAGGGACCAGATGGCTATGCTTGTCTTTATCTGTAGGCACATGCATGCACTGAGCCCAGAGTGTCCTTTGCTTTTATAGCCCTGCAGACATTTGCATTAATTCCTGCCATGTGGCCCTGTGCATTTGCATCTTCAGCCTCATGGAATGGCAGGGAATAGAGGATCCTTCACTTCTGTAGCCAGATGGATTCTGCCTTTGGCATAGAACCCAGAGGGCCTCACTTTCCTGTATCTGCAGTTTCATGGAAGAGAAGGTACCATGGAGAGTCCATGGATTCTTGTCTCTGGACCCTGAGCATCTGCTCCCATAGAGTGCCCTGTGCATCTGCTTCGGTTTATGCAGACCAAAAAAGGATATGATTTCACTGTCACAAAAAGAAAGGAAACTCCTTGCAAAAGACTGTTAATTCAGACACTAAAGCTGAAGAACAGAAAGAGGACAAAGTATTGAAATAACAGTCTTGCTGAATCAGTGGTTTGGTGTACCGTGTGGTTGTCATCTCTACTGACCACCCCTTCCACTGAGCAAACAAACTTATACATGGTCTGTTACTTTACATAGGGGCCCAAAGAAAGTTATGACTGATTCTTTTGGCCACATGTGGTGAACCACAATTCTCTACCTCCAAACATTATCTGCCTATGAGGCATGGCATTTGGAGCTGTACCATATGCTTATGCAAGAAGCTAGATGCTGGGGGAAGGGGGCATTAGAGTTGACATCTCAAGGAGTTATAGGGGTGCAGAAGTATACCAATAGTTAGGGTTGAGTAGGGATTCTAATTTTAAACCCCTGACTTTGCATCTTAATAGCTTCAAACTTGTTCAACGGAATTGCGTAAAAGTTTACATGCACTGTCTGGAGGGCAAAGGGCTGGATTCACAAAATGAAATGGGTCTAAGTCCCACTCCAGAACTCTAGTTTCAGACCAAAATCTCTGCAGCCGCAGACATTTGTATTCACTGTCACCTGCAGCTGTGGAGATGTTATGCCTGGACCCACCAGTCATAACATTTGTCCCCTGGATCCCAACTAAGAAAAACACAGACACATATAATTGTGGGTGCTCAGTTTTGGCAATTATTTAATTATTCATTCATTCAGATTTACATTATATTCAAGTTCATAGTTATACATATATATTTCTGATTAATATATTAGTGAATCACCCATTCCCAATCTCATTTATCAGGCATAATATTTATTGTCCATTTTCTCTTAATTCCTTTCTCTTTATTTCTTTTCTTCTTCTCCCCTCCCAGATCCCAGATGTACATTAAGGGGGGCTGTCTTTTCTCATATGCCTCCATCCAAGGGGTATGGGTGTATGCACTGTACCCCTACTTCCTGCTGCATTTTTTATGTCCTCTTTTTATTTGTCCCCCTGCTCCTTCCTCCCACCCCATCCTCCCTCCCTTTTTCCATTCCCCCTGCTGGATGCTTTGCAGATCACCGGCGTCTCCTACTATTCAGTTGCACTCCACCTCCCGCAGTGACCACACCAGGCAAAATTTCACTCTACTTCAGGGTGGGTGGCAGGGAAATTTTCTTAGAGCAAATTTGTGAGCTCCTAGGGCATGTGTTTGCCCTTAAACACCCCCATTGCTCCACCTCTCTCTCTATTCTTGGCAAATTCATGCTTTCCACCTCACTCCGGCCCTGACATCATAGCTCCACCCCTTTTTTGACCTCACTAAGCCTTCCCTGCCCCCTTCCCCCCCTTACTCTACCATTCCAACTGACTCTGACCCACCCAGACACTTGGTTTAGCCTTTGAACAATGGGGTCTGCCCTTTAAGGAGGGCAACCCTCTTTGTCCCCCAGATCCCCACCAAGAAAATCACAGACACATATATTTGTGGGTGCTCAATTTTGGCAATTAATTTACTTATTCATTTATTTCAGATTTACATTGTATTCAAGTTCAGAGTTATACATATATATTTCTGATTAACATATTTGTGAATCATGCATTCCAAATCTCCTTTATCACACATAATATTTACTGTCCATTTTCTCCTAACTCCTTTCTCTTTATTTCTCATCTTCTTCTCCTTCCAGATGTACATCATGGTGGGGGCATCTTTTTCCATCCTCCTCCTTTCAAAGTGTATGGGCATATGTACCATACCCCTACTTCCTGCTGCATTTATGTCCTCTTTTTATTTGTCTCCCCTGCCCCTTCCCCCATCCTATCATCCCCCTTCCTTTTTTCCACTAGTCTACCTCCTGCTTATGATGGATGGTAGACTTTCCCCAAAACACCCCTCTCCCTTTGTGTCTAACCTATTCTTTCCTGCATCCAGGGCTCAACCACATTGATAATTTCTGTGTTAAACATTGCCAGACCCATACCCAAAAGGTGTACCCCGTCCCCCCTGTAATATTCATCCCTCTCTTCTACTACTCACAGGGTGCACCACTCTGCCCCCTAAACTCTCAAACAGCCTGCCTACTCTGGCAATCATTCACTTCCTAGCCCTGTCCACAGTCTTGTGGTTGGCAGCGTGTCTCCAAACCCTTCTTGGGATAATATCATACCACACTAAAGTCACCTCCGGCCACTATTCTTTTATTTTATAAATGTCTGACTTAATTTGGTAAAAAATGTCCAGCCAGGGTCAGGTATCCCAATGCATGTCTCCTAAATGAATCATAATTAGGTCTGGGTGGCTGTGCTCTCTCCTTATTTCCCTCAACATCAGGAGTAGTTGCATCCACTGCATGTCTCTTATGCCTCTCCAAGTCAGCTTGATGATGTTAATGACCAAATACAGCTGCCTTCCTCCAAGTCTCCTAGATGTCCATTTCTCTGCCCAGTGGATGAAGGAGTGCCCACATATCCATGCTTCCAAACTCCTTGTCCCGCCTCCAGAAAACCATAAGTAGAAATACATTATTGCCCATCTCTCATTCTTGCCCTGCCCCCCCTTCCCTTCCCAGGCATAGTTATTGGGGCATACTGTTCTTCCATTCTTCTCGATAAAATACCCTCACCTGCTAATGGGGAGAAATGAAAACATAATTAGTACTGAATCATAGCATTGCAGACATACCTTTTACAACAGTTAGATGACCACTTCCCTTTTTGCTAAATGTCCCCAGGCATGCTTCCCTGGGTGGCCATTTCAGTGGCTGGTCCTATACAAAATGAGTGGGATGAGACTCTCATCAAGTCCTCCCCAAGAAAGCCATGTCTTTCTTTAACACCACAACCACTTGTGACCCTGTCACAGGGGCTCCATCCCCATGTAGAAACACCAGTGGTTTCACCCCCCCCGGGCACCCAGCTGCATATGCGTGCAGGGCCTCTAATGGTCAGATGGCAGTAATCCTGTGCCATCAAAGCATCACCTATGCTCCCTCTACCAGACTGGTCAGTCTTGGATCATCTTAACAGTGTCAAGATTCCATCCCCCGTCCATACCATATTGTCCCACAGCATCCCTTCTGACCCGTTCACCTTTTCATGTCCCATCACCTCACTGACTTTGAAGGCTCCACTATACATGGTGGTGAAAACCATTTTAAACAGCACTACTTCACTACTACTCCTGCATACTTGATGCAGAATCCCTGTTAGCCTCTCCAGCACTCCTTCTTTCAGTGGTCTCCTGTAGCCCGGGCTCTTTCTGTCCCTCACTGCCTGCCCTGCATCATACGCCTAATGAGATTACTCATTGTGGAATCCTCCCACCCCTTCAGTATACACATCTGGCTGATCACAGCCAAATGAACCCCATTGTTTCATGTGCCACATTATTCCTTGATCCTGCCATTATAAATTGCACTACCTAGTCTGCTCTAACCATCCCATTTACCTGGCAGCCATTTTGTGCCTGAAACACCTGAAAGGCCCTTCAAGAGATTTCATACACCTTTAGTGTCCAGGGAGACCAGGAGGTGTGAAACAACTTTTCTGCTCCCCTGATCCAATCTTCCAAACATAATCCGGAGTTGCCATCTGTATGGGTGCCACTCCTGGGGTGATGGTGTGGAACTTGCCCATCTGCAGGAGGAAGAGACAGTCAGCTATCATGTTATCCACACCATCTACATGTCTAGTCTGACAAGATATATTTGGCATAAAGCCCTTTAATACCAATGTCCTTATTATCATCATAACCCTTTCTGACATCGCCCCCCCTTTTGTTCAAAACGTCCACCACCACCCTATTATCACTTCAGAATGTGACCCTCTTGTTCCTGAGCATCTCCCTCATACTTCCAGGGCTACTCAGATTGGGAATTTCTCTACAAAAGTGATATTCCTCATCATGCCAGACTGCAACCAGGTGCTGGGCCATAACATAGCAAACCATTTCCCCCAAAAGTAGGCCCCAATACCTTTGCCCCCTGCTGCATCTGTGTATTGCTGGAGGTCCATGTTGAATACCCATTCCTCCTGTCAGAACATTCTGCCATTGTAACAGTGAAGGACAGTCTCCCATACCTCTAAATCCTTCCTGGTCCCCTTGGTAATATCCACCCAATGGTGCGGTCTCAAGGCTCCCTGCATTGCCCCAGTCAGGCGCCATGTATAAGTGCGGCCTGGAGCTATGGACCTACAGGCAAAGTTTAGGTGCCTCAAGAGCTGCTGCACCTGTCATAGCTGCACCCTCCTTCTTGATATTACGACCTCTAGTATTGATCTTAACTTTTACAACTTGGCAAACTGCAGTCTAAATAGTTCCCCCACGGTGTCTATCTCCATGCCCAGAAACTCAATCATCTGGCTAGTCCCTTCAGTTTTTTGGGGGACAGGGGAACCCCTAATTCCTTGCACATGGCCTTGAAATCCCACAACATCCTTTTCATCTGTTGATGCCCTTCCCCTATCAACAGAAAGTCATCCAGGTAATGAACCACTGACTGGTACCTGTATCTGGCCTGGAACTCCCACTACAGCCAAGTACTAAACATCTCAAAGGTAGCACAGGCAATCGAGCAGCCCATGGGCATGGCTTTGTCAAAGTAGTACTCTTCCCCAATCCAGAAGCCTTATAGGTCCCAATCTTTCAGCTGGACTGGCAGTAGGCAAAAAGCCACCTCATTTTCTGTTTTTGATAGCCATGCCCCATACGATGCCCTGATAAACCTGACTGCCTCTTCAAAAGTGGCGTATATCACCCTGCTGTCCTCCTCATTGATGTGGTCATTGATTGAGTCCCCATCCAGATATGACAGGTGATGTATCACATGAAATTTCCCTGGTTTCTTTTTTGGTATCAAACTCAGGAGTGATACCCTTAGCTGTGGTAGTGGTGGATGCCTAAATGAGCCTTCCACTCTGCCTGCCACTATTTCCTTATGAATCTTTTGTTCTAGTAATGTCTCCCTACCCTTAACAGACCTCAGGTTCTTAGCTTTTGTCTCTTTATGGGCTACCTTAAAGTGCAGACTGAAGCCCTCCCGGAAACCTACCACTAGTGCAGAGGCTACCTCCTTGTCCAGGTACAACTTCAGCCAATCCTGCAGCACCGCAACCTTTATAGGAGTGTGCACCAGACAAAAGGTCCCCTTTGCAATTCCCTCAGTTATCTTGATGTCTGTTGTAGTAGATCTGGCCTCTACCCCCCCATTCCCTGTTCCTCCTCCCCACTGCTGACATATAAAACCTACATGGTTACCCCAAAGGACAGGCTATATGCATTGTCCTGATTGGTGTTACTTTTTTCCCAGTTATTTCTACACCTAGTGACCAGGTGGCTGCCCACTCACCTTGAGCAGGCATCCTTAAAATGGCAGTTCAGCCTGGAGTAAAATTCCCGGTTGTAACCCTGGCAGCATTTCTGAGCACTCCTGCCCTTTTTGTCCCCCTCACTATTACTACTGGCCAATCCTGTGCATATCTCTAACCACAGGTCGATCTGTTGGGCATCCCACTTCATGTCCCCAAAGTGCACCATCCTCTTCCTGAACTTATCATTGTATTTTAACCATAGATACATAGATACAAAGACAGTGTCACCAGATAAGGGCCTATGGCCCACCCAGTCTGCCCATTTGAGCTTGTAAGTTCAGTTTGTTTTCCTAGAAGTCTGTTTCCCCTTACCCCTGACCTCTAGAATTCCTTTATGTCTATCCCATGCATTCTTAAATCCCGTGATTGTTTCAGCTCCCACCACTTCCTCTGGCAGGGTGTTCCACTTGTCCACCACCCGTTCTGTGAAGAAATTCTTTCTCATGTTTCCTCTGAATCGTCCTCCTTCCAACTTCATCCCATGCCTCTAGTCCTGGAACATCTTTTGCTTAAAAATAGTGTTTTCCTGCCACCTGTTTCTCCCTGTAAGATACTTGTATGTCTCTATCATATCCTCTCTCCCTCCTCTCCTCCAGGGAGTACATGTTCAGTTCCTTCAACCTGTCTTCATAGGACTTGTGATGCAATCCATGCACCATCTTTGTTGCCCTCCTCTGAACCTTCTCTACCCTGTCTATGTCCTTACGTTGGGTATGGTCTCCAGAACTGTACACTATACTCCAGGTGGGGCCTCACTAGTGTCTTGTATAGCGGAATTATGACCTCCCTTTTCCTGCTGGTGATGCCCTGCCTATACATCCCAGCATCCTATTTGCTTTACCTGATGCCTTGTCACCTGTTTCCCTACCTTGAGGTCATCAGAGATGACAACCCCAAGATCCCTTTCCTGCTTGGTGCATGCTATATCCTCACCCCCAACTGATATATTGTGCCAGGGTTTTGTGCCCCATATGCATTATCTTGCACTTCTTTGCATTGAATTTCAACTGCAAACCCTTGACCATTCTTCAAGTTTCTGCAGGTCCCTTCTCATTCTGTCTACACCTCTGGTGTGTCTACTCTGTTACAGATCTTTGTGTCATCAGCGAACAGTGAAATTCTGCCTTCTAGATCCTGCGTAATGTCACTGATGAAGATGTTGAATAGGACCAGTCCAGCACTGATCCCTGTGGTATCCCACTGGTCACTCTTCCCTCTGTGGAGTGACAGCCATTTACCACCACCCTCTGTGTCCTGCCACCCAGCCAGTTACCTACCCACCACACTACTGTCCTGCCCACACCCATATTCCCCAGTTTGTGTAATAGTCTTCTATGTGGCACAGTGTCAAGGCCTTGCTGAAGTCCAGATAGGCCATGTCCACTGCCCTCCCTGATCCACCTCCCTAGTCACCCAGTCAAAATTCAATGAGATTGGTCTGCATGACCTCCCCTGGTGAAACCATGCTGCCTTGGGTCCTGTAGTCCATTGACAACCAGATGTTCACCAATCTCTACCAGAAGTGCTTCCATGATCTTTCCCATCACGAGGTGAGGCTGACTGGTCTGTAGTTCCCTGCTTCCTCTTTTGTTCCCGCTTTTGTATAAGGGACTCATCTGCTGTCCTCCAGTCTTTGGGTACCTCCTGTTTCCAGTGATTGGCTAAACAGGATAGCCAGAGGTTCAGCCACCATCTCTCTTAGTTCTTTAAGGACCCTGGGGTGCACCCCATCTGGCCCCATTGCTTTGTCAACTCTTATTACTTCCAGTTCCTTCAGGACCCTTTCTCGTAAAGGGACTTGTGTCCATTTCTGCACCATTCTCACCCCTTGTACTCCCTTCGGACCCATTACCCCCTCTTCCTCAGTAAAGACTGGAGCAGAAATACCTGTTCAATATGTCAGCTTTACTGTTGTCATCTGCTGACTCCCATCCTCCCCTTCAGTCTCACTATCCCTCCCTTTGTCTTTCTTTTTCACTTATGTACCTGTAAAGGTTTGTCCTTTAACCACTGATTTTGCAATGTGTTCTTCTGTCTGAGCTTTGGCTTCCCTTGCTGACTTCCCTGCCTCCCTTTGTTTCTCCTGGTACTTCTCCCTATCCCCTCTGCCTGTGTCTTTTGTATTGCCTGAATGCTATCTTTTTGGCTTTCACTTTCTTTTGCTACCTCTTTGGAAAACCATAATGGTCTCCTCTTCCTTTTCCTCTTGCTAACCTGCTTAATGCATAATTCTGTTGTTCTTATAATCCCATTTTAAATACTGCCCTGTTCCTCACCCCTGATTCCTGTCCCATTCCCTTAATGCCTCTTTCAAGTATTTCCCCATTTTCCCAAAGTCTGCCCCCCTAAAATCCAGGATACGTGTTTTTGTGTGGTTTGGTTCTGCTCTTTCTGTGATTTCAAACCACAATGACTGGTGGTCACTGTTACCCAGGTGCTCCCTCACTGTTACCCCCATCACACTGTCCCTGTTTGTGAGCAGAAGGTCCAGTATTGCCTTCTGCCGAGTTGGTTCCATGACCAGTTGCTTGAGGAAGGCACCCTGAAGGGAGTCCAGGATAAATCTGCTCCTAGTTGATGCTGCTGCTGGGATGCTCCAGTCCACGTCTGGAATATTGAAGTCTCCAACCAGTACTACCTCACCCTTGTCTGCCATCCTTTGGATGGCTAGCATCAGCTCCCTATCTGTTTCTTCCTCCTGGGCTGGTGGTCTATAGACTACACCTGTGGATGGCTGGCCTCATTTCCTTCTAGCTTAACCCACAGTATCTCTCCCCATTTTGTTCCTCCTGGATCTCTGTGGCCCTTATGTCATTTTCACATACAGTGCCACTCCTCCTCCCTTCCTGCCTGCTCTGTCTCTTCTGAATATGTTGTAGCCAGGTATGGCCATCTCCCAGTCATGGTTATCATTATACCAGGTTTCAGTGATGGCCACAATGTCCAGGTCTGACTGTACCATGACAGCCTCCAGATATTCCATCTTGTTGCTAAGGCTCCTGGCATTTGCACACATGGCTTTCCATGATTTGACCTCCCTAGTCTGCTTCACTGTTCTACTCCAGCCCCTTTCTTGGTTGTCATTTATCCCTGGTTCTCCTTGCTGTCTGCCCTTCTGCTGAATTTTGCCCCTTTTCTGCTTATCCACCTTTTGGACACTAATCTCCATCTTTTGCACACCGCTTTGCAGAGATAGCCTCCTCTGGTTCACTGGTTCCACTACTAGCTGTGGGGGTGAGCAAGTAAGGTACCCTCCTTGCTGGCCTGCCACCCCCTTGCTAGTTTCAATGTTTCAATGTAGCATTTAAATTTCATTGAGTACTTGGATTCCCTCCAGGATGGATGCAGGCCGTCAGGCTTGAACAAACCTCCTCCAGGTGGGTCCCCAGTCACCAATGAATCCAAACCCTTCCTCACAGCACCAGTTCTTCAACCATGAGTTAAGTTCCTGGTGCATGCACTCCTATGCTCTCCCTTGCCTCTCACAGGTAGTACTTCTGAGAAAGTGACAGAAGTAGCTGCTTGCTTGAGACCCTCCCCAGTTTCCTAAACTCTTCCTGAACTTCCTTTGGCTCCCCATTTGCCAGAGTCATTAGTACCCTAGGTGGATAATGACATCCAGCTCACTCTCCGCCTTGCCTTCCCAGTGATCCCAGTATCTTCCTCCATCCCTCCATGCCGTGGCACCTGGTGAGCACCTCACCTCCCTGTCCTCTCCTCCTGTGTTCCTAGCTGGATCCCTCTTATGATGGAGTCCCCCACCAGGATTCGCTTCCTGCTCCTCTGGGGTCCACTGCTTTCCCCACTGAGGTCACCTCCTTGGCTAACCTCCACATCCTTTCCTTCCACTTCTCTGGGTACCTCTATTTGGTTGTCCTCATTTGCCAGTGTGGCATATGAGTTCTTGAGAGGAATAGGATCTGGGATGTGCCTCTGCCTGACTGCTCTAACCCTCCTTGAGCCCACTGTCATCCAAGTGCTCCTCGTTCTCGGCATCCTTTGGGGCAGCTGCATTGGACTGGGTGGTCCCTGGATAGGGGTGATGGTACTCCTGACCCAGTTTACTTCCGCTCTGGTCTGGTTACCTCATCCGCGGTCAGAGAGATGCATGCAGATAGGGCAGTACCTCAGTGTCCAGAAGGTCTGCCTGAATATGGCTGCACCACAGCCACTGCATTGCACTACTCCACATTATACTGAAATTCCACAACTTGTCTGCTACTGAAACTCTCTTAGTTCTCTTTTATTAATTTACAGTACTAAAATCCTGTAACTGATCCTCAGATATTATTTTTAAGAAAAGAAACCAATAAATAAATAAATGAGTTGAAACACTTGTCGTGCTGAGGGTGGGCTTCTTCCCCTTAGGCCCCTCCTACTTCACACCTCTTACTATACCCTGTGTTTAGCTCCTGTCAATTTTAGATTAAGATTAAGAGTTGGGGGAAGGTGGGGGGGGGGCCAAAATTTGCAGCAATTAAAGACAGCACAGAATTACACCACCACTATGTTTTAAATTTTCAACAGCCCAAAAACAATTATAAGTAAAGACAACAAAGAAAGACAGTATAGTGTCACTACAAGCCCACAATCTAAGTTTAAAAGAAAAATACCAATTACCAGTTACTCTAAAGTACTGAATTGAATATGTTTCCTTCCTTCTCCTTCTGGCTTCTTCTGAGAAAATCAACCTCTGTTTGCTACTTTAACTCTGACTAAGCCCCACCTCCAGTTATCACGTAGCTGAGGTCAGAGGCCAGACAATTAACACCCTTCACCCAGCTACAGGACAGTCAGACAAGCCAAGATAAAATTTGCAGCAATTAAAGATAGCACAGAATTACACCACCACTATGTTTTAAATTTTCAACAGCCCAAAAACAATTATAAGTAAAGACAACAAAGAAAGAAAGTATAGTGTCACTACACGCCATCTAAGTTTAAAAGAAAAATACCAATTACCAGTTACTCTAAAGCACTGAATTGAATATGTTTCCTTCCTTCTCCTTCTGGCTTCTTCTGAGAAAATCAACCTCTGTTTGCTACTTTAACTCTGACTAAGCCCCACCTCCAGTTATCACGTAGCTGAGGTCAGAGGCCAGACAATTAACACCCTTCACCCAGCTACAGGACAGTCAGACAAGCCAAGATAAAATCTGCAGCAATTAAAGATAGCACAGAATTACACCACCACTATGTTTTAAATTTTCAACAGCCCAAAAACAATTATAAGTAAAGACAACAAAGAAAGAAAGTATAGTGTCACTACAAGCCCACAATCTAAGTTTAAAAGAAAAATACCAATTACCAGTTACTCTAAAGCACTGAATTGAATATGTTTCCTTCCTTCTCCTTCTGGCTTCTTCCTATGCCAACTATACCTCCCTTTCTTATAAGCATTCTTTATAATGAGCGAGTATGTCAACAAGGGCGTGTCCAACTCTGGCTCCTTCTATATCAATATGGCTGTGTACTATGTAAACCCCGTGGACCAATTGCCCCATGTTTTCCCTTTCATAAACTTATCTTTCTTGCCCTTCCCCAATAAAACTATTGCTGCTGCCATGTCCTTTTTCTCAAAACTCTTTTTCCTCGTACTTGTCCATATTGGCCAGGGCGAACATGTCCACTAATTCAGCTTTCCAAATTTTTTCTTTGGTTGCTAGCGGGATGTGGTCCCAAATCCTTACTCCCAGGTTTCCACTTTCAGCCCCAAAACCTTTTTCTCCTATCCCATCAACTGCCCCACCCCCTCCTCCAACTTTGCTCTTAAGCTCCCCCAGTGCTTTCTGTAGTTGTCCCAAAATGTTGTCCCCCATAGATTTGAGCATCTGCTCCACACTGCTTTCTAGTGTGACCTCCTTATTACCTTGCTGTGTGTCTGGCTGGGAGCTGGGTCCCATTTGAGGAGCCAGCTGAGTGTCATCCAGTACCAGTGCTGGAGGCTGTGGTGCTATAGGAGGAAGAGGAACTGGTCTCAAAGGGAGTGGAGACTCAGAAATGGTGGCAGGAGTGGGGGTGGAGCCACAGCGGGCACCGGGGCAGGGGAAGGTACTGGGTTGACTGGCTCTGAAATGGGCTCTGAGGACATTGGTGTGGTCAGAGCCCTGGGTGCCCTTTTATCAGTTTTGTCTCCCTGCTGTTTGCAACCCTTCTGCTTTCTACCCTTGCCCAGGCTGGGTGGTTCTGCTGCCTCTAACAACTGGTTTGCCTTAGACACTAGCTCCATTACTGCCTGGTAGCACTTCTCCTTGCTGGGCTTGTTCTTCAAGGGGGCCATAATTCACCTTGTAACACCTGTAAACATGTAACAGCAACATTAGATATTGATAGCCACCTTATGATTAAAAACCCCTCGGGGTGTATAGGTGAGGTCCCTAAACTTAGGACCACAATGATTGCACTGACCCATAACCCTCCCCAGCCCATGCAGTAAAACTTCTCTACCTGCTCCTTTGGTTAACAGAAACCTGGGGCTTTTTTTTTGGTTGCCCTATCACTGGTTCCCCCCATCTAATGCACTTGGTATACAATGCTCTGGTGACTGTTGCCCCATGGCCCCATTCACGTCCACCCTTCTTTCCTCACCCTTATTTTTTTTTTGTTTGCCAGCAAGCCTGGCAGCCCTTTAAACCTCTCTCTGGGGTGCAATGCTCTGGGTCTAAATGGCTAGTCACACCTTAGCTCCTTCTTGTCCACACCCATTCTCTCTATAAAAGAAAATAAAAGTTTTTTTTTGGTTTTTGTAATTGTGTTTTTAATTGTAGAGGTTCCATAGTCAGTGTTCAAAAAGATGCACAGATCCCTGTTTATGTTCCAGTGCTTCCTTTTGGGAACCATGCTGTCACTCCCCCATGCTCTATGCATGGCCGACAATGTGGCGATGACATCAGATTTCATTGTCACATGGTCCTGCTTCAAGGCCTCTTGTTTGGCCAGTCCCCGTCCTTCTCACTTGGGCTCTCACTTACATCCACCCCCGGAATTCCATTTTGTCCACTCCCCCTTTATGCTCAGCATCTCCTCCAACC
The DNA here is from genome assembly GCA_016271365.2 of Neoceratodus forsteri. Taxonomy (NCBI): domain Eukaryota; kingdom Metazoa; phylum Chordata; order Ceratodontiformes; family Ceratodontidae; genus Neoceratodus; species Neoceratodus forsteri. The sequence continues at coordinate 898,210,553 of CM057458.1, forward strand.
CCCACCACTTGAAAAAATGACAACCCCCCCAGCAACTGACCATGGAATTGAGCTGACTGTGAGCGCCGCTGCGGGCCCAACCCCGGGTTCCCGTCGAGTGATCTGGCCCTTTTTTCACTGCTCCCTTTGTAGTCCTTTCTGGGACAAGGAGCCCAACAATCCCTCTGCCTCCCACGTTATACCAGCCAAACAAAGGGGGCCCCTTTCTCATGCAGTTGCCATCATGCCTTCCTGGCTCTGTTGCCAGCATCCCAGGCCTTCTTCCTACTACTACCATCTCCTGAACCCATCGGCTCCTCCCCAGGTGAAATTGCCACATGCCACTGCTTTCCCAGTCCCACCATGCAGGGCTGCACTCCTGACACACTCAAACCAGAGTCAACTCCATTTCAGATTTTTTTTTTAACAACTCTGACCACCAAACACTGCCTTCTCCCCGTTCTGTACTATGGCCCCACACAACAAAAACCAGTGACAACTTTCCATGGGCATACAGCTACTCATAGTCCCTCTTAAATTTGGCACCTGAATGCCCATAAGGCTGCAACCAATGTACTTAGCCAACTCTTCTGACTTCTTTTTCCCCTCAGGCATCTTAACATCTGCTGCTTGCCTCACAGAATTTTTTTTTTGACTTACCTTCCACTGAAATCTTCAGTACTCACTTGCAGCAGATCTGATTACTGGAACTCCACGTAACTTACTAAATTTAGCCTTAATTACCAATATAACCTCACAAAATTACCAATTCTCCTATTTCAATTCCAAATAACTATCTTCATAAACAGCCAACTGGCTCAATTAAAGTAATTACTGCAAAATCTTTGGCAAAACTGATGTGCTTCCAAGAGAAATTCTCATAGAGCAAATCCGTGAGCTCCCAGGGCCTGTGTTCACCCTTAAATATCCCATTTCTCCCCCATCTCTATTCTTGGCCAATCCCTGCTTCCCACCTCACTCCAGCCCTGACATCATAGCTCTAACCCCTTTTTTGAGCTCACTAAGACTTCCCTCACCCCCTCACCCCTCTTACTCTGCCATTCCAACTGACTCTGACCACACACACACTTGGTTTGGCCTGCGGACAATGAGGCCTGCCCTTCAAGGAGGGCAACCCTCTTTTTTCTGAGCTGTGGAGAAAAAACACCCACAAGCTGATGTAAATCATGGAGCTTGTTGTAAACTGGTTCCAACTTTGTAAATACTGCAGCTGTGGAAATTTGTGGCTTTGCAATTTGCAGCCCACTTTCACCAGATTTTTCTCACAGCTGTGAGATTTTCAGGGGCTTTGTGAATCCATCCAAAGGTCTCTTGATTTGTCAAGTTTCATGCTGATTGGATGTCTGGATTTGGAAATCTAGATAGTGCAAAAAGTAGGAAAATTGGGGGGGGGGTTGCTGGTTTTGTTGCTCCCACCTACAGCACACACAGTTTGGAATTGTGTTGTGAAATTTCAAGGTAGAAAGGGCTTGACCTAGAATGGTGCCTTTTGTTAGTTTGATAAATATTAATTCATTCCATAGTTATAAGTATTTGAAATTTGAATTCTGAGCATGCTCAGTAGAATCTTTCATTTATATGTTTGATGCAAAATAATTTAGACTTATTTTTTTCTCATGAAAGAAGAATCTTCTTTTGTGAGCTGAAATTCAACTTTCAAGAGAAAAATTCTGTTTTGTATGGCACCTGTCTTTTGTTTTTTTTTTAAAGAAACTTTTTGAAGACCCATAAAAATAATACCTGGAAGAGAAACAAATCTAAGTAAAAGGGACTCATTTCATTGGATTTTGGTGTTTGCTTTTTGTAAAAAGACACTGAGCTGTGGTTGTGGAACATTCCTAAAATCCTAGCTAGAAGGCTTAGCAAGAGACCCCAATACTTATTTCATGAGCTTGATTCTTTTGTGAGTCTCATGAAAGAAGAATCTTGGCTCTCAAAAGAAGATGGTGGGACTGAGTATTTTCTTTATAGTTCTTTCATGAGCCAACCATCTTCTGACCTGAATCATGAAAGAACTCACAAAAGAAGGTCAGCTTATGAAACAACTAGGAAAATAATCCATCATCTTCTTTAGTGAGCTGACTTTTCTCTTTCATGAGTCATGAAATAACTCATAAAACAAGAAAGTCAGTTCATAAAGAAGAAGGAAGGACTTGTTTTTTCCCAGTTCTTTCATGAGATCTCATGAAAGAACTGCCTGATATCTATCTATCTAGTTGCCTGCCTATCTATCTATTTATCTACCTACTAATCAATTTAGTTTTGTATTTTTCTAAAGTGGATGGGACTGCACACCTCAATACCGCTTCTTTCTCATACCTCCCCTTCAGTTCACCCCTCCTTTATAAATTTAATATGCATGGTAGCAATCGGGTGCCCACCACCAATCCTGCCAAAGATCATATCAGTACTGGGGCGTCCAATCCCCAGTGGCAGCTATGGTTCCCTATAATAAAGAAAACCATCCCTTGTTGATCTTTTGTCTTCCTTTTTTTAGTTTTCTAACCTGAAAAAAAGAAACTGGTCCATTGCCGATCTGACCCACCCCTCACCCTTGATCTCTCACTCTTTCCCTCTCTCTTGTTGTATGTGCCTGCCCCTGATTCCACCAAACATGACCCAGCACTAGTGGTGCACAATTCCCAGTGTCAACTACATTGCCCTTACAATGAAGAAAACCTTTCCTTGTTGTTCTGTTTTTTTAACCTGAAAAAAGAGAATCACTCACTGGACCCCTGATCTGTCTGTCTATCTCACTCTCTGTTACATAGTTTAATGTACATGGTGGCACTGGGGTGCCCACCACTGGTGCTGCAGAAGATAATTCAAACAATGGGGTGCCTAATTTTTAAGACTCAGGTGCAGTGCGCCTATATTTAAGAAAACATTCCCTCATTGATCTTTTTTTTTCTAAGCCAAAAAAAGGAAATGGTCCATCGCAAGCTAATCCCCCCTCACACACACACACCTCTGATCTGTCTCAGTCTCTCTTTCACTCTATCTATCTATCTAGCTATCTGATCAATTTATAGGTTCATAGGTTCATAGGTAAAATACAAAGTCGAAGGAAGTTATATGTTTTTCTGAAGTGGACCTATTTGCCCTCCCCCAATACTGTTTCTTTCTTTTCTCACCCCTCCAGGTCACCCACCTCCTGTTTGCAATGATTTTTTGTTATTGTTGTAAAATAGTAATTAATATGGGGTGCACACCCCTGATACCACTTCTTTTGCCACCACCAAGTAACCCACACCTTTCCTTTATGGCATATCTCGACTCAGGCAGCAAGATACTCAGATAATAGGTTTATACCCTGGAAACAGATGATGTAGTGTCACCACAGAGGTCTACCAGACCTTCAAGAATGCTCTGTTGGTTTTGGAGTGACACCACCAAAGTTTCTTTCATGGTCACAACTTACTGGGAGAGATCCTCTATCTCTCTAGGCAGTTGCACCAGTTTCATTTGATGGATGTAGGAGTAGGATCCAATGTCATTTTTTATATCCACCTGCAGCTCCCTCTCCTCATCCCCTCTCTCCCTTATATATCCCCCTCAAAGGCCAGTGCATTGCATGATGACCTACCACTTCTCTTTTTGCACTGCCCAGCCTGCAGCACTGAATGAGAACTTATGATGCTATGAGCTTTATTCCTCTTTGCTGTCTTGTTCTTCCTTCTCCTCACATTCTCCTCTCACTCCTGGCATTGCCTTACCTTAAGGACAGTATTCTTCCAACCTGGGTACAAATTTCTGCCCCATTTCCCACACCGAGCAACAGTGTGACACAAGGTGCATGCTGCAACATTTTTGTCAGCAGGGTCAATTGCAAAAAAGTCCCAAGCAAGGAACTTTTGCTTCTGATGAGGGGAGGAGTCATATACTCTGTGGTGGAATGTCTACTCTTTACAGCGCAGACATGGTGACAGAATCACAGTGTGGCTACAAGGACAGGTGGTGCAGCAGGTCTAGGAGGATGTACTGCAGCAGGGTTAGCTGGTATTGGTGGTGCCACTGCATGCTACAGCTGATGTTGCAGATGGGCATAAGTTTCACTTCCTACTGCTTCTGCTGCCAAAGCTGGCCTCTTCAGAGGAGTGGGATGGCATACTGCGTTTGGGGACTGCAACCTCCTCTCCTTGCAAGGACTGGTTCTACTCTCAGCCCTGCCAGTTTTCTCCTCCTTGCCAGTTCCATGTATTTTGAGTTAAAAAAAAAACAGAGAGCAAAAAAAAAAAGTAAAATAAAGAAAAACAGAACAAATAATAATGGGATATATAAAGAAAATACACAGAAAAATGACTAAATAAACACAAACTTTTGGCTAAATAGAAAATGACAAGGAAAGCAAAAAATACTGTAAAATCATTTTTTTCTTCAATTTTTAAACCCTCTCAAAGCAGCAGATCTGCCCTCCTCCACTAACTCAGAGTGCAAAATTAAATTAAAACTCAGTCTACACATACAGTAGAAAAGAAGCATGTGACCTGCAGGAGCTTTTTCTATGTGACTTACAGGCACTTGTTCATCAGAACCTTTGATCTGAGCAAAGTTTGCCCAAATGTACCCAAAAGGCAAAGTTGCTGGTGAGGGCACCAGACAAAGTTAAATAAGGCACATTTGCCACCAAATGGCAAAAATATGCAAATTGATCTGCATAAGTGAAGTTGATGACTTCATTGGAAATTTGTCCATGTATTAGAAGTTCACATCACTGTTCATGACTGAATTTAACTATGTTATGAGCTATTGTTAGATAATTTGCCTAATAGAAAGAGTTATACATTTTATTGAGAGGGACACCATGGAGGGTTGGGGTCACTGTGGAGGGGATGGGGAACTAAATTTAATCTGTAAACAACTTATCATCATGGCTTATTAATGGAGGTATGGTTTTACCATGGCTGAGTGCTGCACTAAGGCTACAATGGGTATGGCCAAATTTGTTTTACCCTGTACCATGGGCACTGAAGCTTTTTAAGTATTTTGGTCAATTTTACATTTCTCCAGTATCTATATGCTCACTGGGCATGGAACTTATAATGTACAATTTCTGTTTAAGCCTGGAATAACACATTTGTATTTAATAATAAAACCTACTGGAGGCCTGATCCTACATTTTCCACTAACTATGAGACAGCCAAGGTTAAATGTGGTACATTAACAAAATATAAACATGGAATTTGTCTGAGTGGGAGTGAATATATGCAAAAAGGATCAGAAGTCCATTTTATAATTCTTAAAGGTATTCTGATAAGCAGCAGGAAAATCCCAGCCTCTCCCTACAAAACAGGGTACTAAATGGGATAAAGACCGAGGTAGAAAGGTCAGTGGGGGATGCTGTAACAGAAAGTAAAGCCATCAAAAAATGGAAAGCAATGAGTACCAATGCATGTAGTCTGAGTAACAAGCTTTCTGAATTAGTGGTCTTGATGGAGGAGGAACATCTGGATATCGTGGCAGTCACAGAAACATGGTTCGCACAAAACCATGACTGGGACGTAAACATACCAGGATACACTATCTACAGGAAAGACAGAGAGGGTAAAGGAGGAGGAGTAGCTCTTTACATAAGGGAAGGAATCAAAGTAACAGAACAAAAGAGAAAACAGGGAGGAGAAGAAGCACTGTGGGTAAATTTGGAGACCGGCAATGGCACCAAAATCCTCACAGTGGTTGTATACAGACCCCCTTCTCAGGGGGAGGAAATGGACAAGAAAATGATAGAAAGTATACTTAGCATGGCAAAAAAAGGGGAGCTATTGCTGATGGGTGATCTGAATATGCCAGATGTTAACTGGAGTGCAGTTGCCGCAGCCACTTCGGAGAGTGGGGTTATTCTAGATGCCCTACAGGGGGCATGCCTTAGACAACTAGTATTGGAGCCCACTCAAGAGGGAGCAATCTTAGACCTAGTTCTCTCAAATGGAGATGAGAGAGGATCACAGATGTAAAGTGGGTAGCCATCTGGGAACTAGCGACCATCAAACAGTATGGTTCACAATAAACACAGCAATAGAGTCAAGCCATACAAAGGCAAAGGTACTGGACTTTAGGAGGGCTGACTTTGCCAAAATAGGTAAGTACCTAAGGAATGCACTAGCAAATGGGCAGGAAGGAGGGGTGGAAGAACAATGGAGAATAATAAAAACTGCCATCACAGAGGCAACAAGCCTTTGTGTGAAGCAAATAAACAAAACTAAATGATGTAAGAAACCACTATGGTTCTCAAAGGAAGTGGCAGTGAAGGTTCAAGAGAAAGAAGCTTTCAGGAGGTACAAGGAATCACAGAAGGAGCAGGACAGAGAACTGTATCAGTTAAAGCAAAAGGAAGCTGGGAAGGCAGTCAGAACAGCAAAGGCCCAAACCGGGAAAATATAGCCAACTCAGTTAAGAAGGGGATAAAACCTTTTATGGGTACATCAGGGATGAAGGAAGACCAAGGAGGATAGTGAGGAGGGCTTAATAAGGGGGAAAGAGAGGGTGAGCAGAGGTGACTGTGAAAAGGCAAGATACTAAACAAATATTTTGCTCAGTATTTACAAAGGAAGAGGGAGGTACCTAGAACAAACAGTAGAAACACACTGGATACAGAAGTTGATACCAGCCCATTTACAGAAGAAAGAGGTTCTGAAAGAACTCTTAAAACTGAAGGTGGACAAAGCAATGGGGCCTGATGGGATTCACCCCAGAATTCTAAAGAACTAGGATGAGAATTAGTGATGACACCACTGACTGCCTATTTAACAAATCATGGGAGGATGAGGGTGGTACCGAGAGTTGGAGGAGGGCAGATGTGATTCCCTTCACAAAAGTGGGAGCAAGGCAGAAGCAGGAAACTACAGACCTGTTAGTTTAACCTCAGTGGTAGGGAAAATGATGGAATCACTTCTGAAGGAAAGAATTGTCAAGTATCTAGAGGCCAGAGGGCACAGGACCCAGGCAGCATGGATTCACAACAGGACAGGTCATGCCAGACAAATCTGATAGATTTCTTTGACTGGGTGACAAAGTAGTAGATCAGGGAGGGGCTGTGGACATGGCCTACCTAGACTTTACAAGGCATTTGACACAGTCCCACACAAAAGATTAATATACAAGTTAGCAAGCCTGGGAGTGGGTCCCAAGATGACAGACCTGGGTAAAAATTGGCTGGAAAATAGGACACAGAGAGTAATAGTAAATGGAGTCCACTCTGATGAAAGGGGGGTTACTAGTGGGGTACCGCAGGGTTCAGTATTAGGACCAGTCCACTTCAATCTCTTTATAAGCGACATTGCAGAGGAACTGGAAGGAAAAGTATGTCTCTTTGCAGATGACACAAAGATCTGCAACAGAGTTGATGCACAAGGTGGGGTGGAAAGGATGAAAAGGGACTTGGCAAGGTTAGAGGAATGGTCAAATGTATGGCAGCTTAGATTCAATGCTAAGAGTGCAAGGTAATGCACCTGGGAAACAAAAACCAGGAATAGTACACAATGGGGGTGAGATACTAACAACAACAAAAATGGAAAGGGACCTGGGGGTAGTCATATCAGATGACCTAAAGGTGGGCAAGCAATGTGAGAGGGCAGCAGTGAGGGCTGGGGGGATATTGGGATGCATAGTGAGAGGCATCACCAGTAGAAAACAGGAAGTTATTATCCCTCTGTACAGACAGCTGGTCAGACCCCATCTGGAGTACTGCGTGCAGTTCTGGAGACCCAGTCTTCGCAAAGACATAGACAGGATGGAAGCTGTCCAGAGGAGGGCAACTAAAATGGTGCAGGGTCTGCACCGGAAGACATATGAAGAGAGACTAAAGGATCTTAATATGTATAGCCTCGAGGAAAGAAGGGGGACATGATAGAAACTTTCAAGTACCTCAAGGGAACCAACAAAGTCCAAGAGGGTAGCATCTTTCAAAAAAGAGTGTGCAAGAACAAGGGGCACAATTTGAAGATAGAGGAGGGCGGCTCAGAGGTAATTTAAGGAAGTATTTTTTCACAGAGAGGTTGTGGATGCATGGAACAGCCTTCCGGAGGAGGTTGTGGAGTCAAAAACAGTGGTGGAATTCAAGCATGCATGGGACAGTCATAAGGCAATTCTAGGGGATGGGGGTAGGAAGAAGTAGGCTGCTGGTTAACTAGGATCTGCAGCTTATCCAGTAGGCAGGGAAATGGGCAGACTGGGTGGGCCAAGCAGTCCTTATCTGCTGTCAAATTCTATGTTTCTATGTTTCCATGTTTCTGCTTCAAGACACCTTGATGTTTGTATGCTAATGAGCAACATTAGTGCTTTTAAATCTGCATAGAGTGTCCTGTTTACAAAGCTTACTTATGTATAAGTACTTTCTTACTTTCTGAGCTGAGTGTTTCATAATAAAGTGGGGCATAGTTATGTGCCCTCTACACATGATAGACTTCGTAGCCCAAGTTACCTGGTTGGGTTAGGGTATCTGAGGCTCAGAGTATACTTAAGCAATAAGGCACAACAGAGTGTTTGTTATTGAAGATTTACCACGCCTTCTGTGGTGTGTCACAAGGCACAGCCAAGTGATTTAACCACACAAGAAGTGGGTAAATCACACAATAACTCACCCCATGGAGTGCCTTGTTGTGATTATACAATAGACCCATATGTAAAATAAATTTAAAATGTGTTTAATTATGTTTTGTATAAATGCCATTCCTCAGCCGTGGGTTATGCAGGATTTACCCACGGACATGTGACATGTTTTGATCAAAGAGATTACAGGATTTTCACACACCTTTACATAATAATGTGATAAATCACTATTAGAAGGGATGCACCTCAGTTACATAAGTAAAGTTAGATATCCGGTAATGCCCCTCAAATTTACAGAGGAATATGTAATTCTGAGACTACCACAAATGAGCCTAGACAGGTATTCAATTTGACATAAAGGCCTTGGTTGTTCTATTTTCCTTCCCCCTTTCAATTTTCTATTCCTTCTTCTCACGGTATGCTCATTGAAACTCAAGCTCTTATGCTCAGGTTTCAGAAGTCCCTACTTTCCTCAGTCATTTTCCCTTTGCAGGGTAAATCCTATTTCTTCCAGTCCATAGAATAACTATTCTTTATCCTAAATTCACAAGGTCCATCACAAAGCCTTCACTTCTCTCTTTTACTGGCTTTCCAAGTATTGGTACCAAGAGGAAAGTGGTAAACAATTGTATTTGTTGTTTACTGTCTTTGGGGGAATCACCGGCACCTTTCCCTTTCTAGCCATCTCACATATTCTTAGAACTTGAGTTCTCCCATGGTGTTTTTGGCACATTTGCCTCTGTTAATACCCCCATTTTTAGTATTCGTTCTTTTTGAGATATCCTGATTTTACATAGTTTTAGCCCTATGAGAGGTTCCCTAAGAATGTACAAAATTTCTCATATTTGAATTGGTGTTAATTAAGCAATAATCCAAAGCAGGGGTGTATGTGTCATACTGGGATAATGTCATGCCTTGGGTGGTTGAAGCATGAGTCTAAAGGTCAAATGCATTCAATACCAGAGAAGTGATGTTGTTCTACATGACACACAACCCCAGGAGTGCATTATTGTCATTATACAATGGCTTATTTCTACAGTGAAAAAAAAAAGATTTAAAAAGGGTTTTAAACTATTGACTTAATTTTGCAATGTACAGGTATACCTATTAAAACATAGTCCACAATATATAATTTCTCTGTAAGGAGGTATTGCTACTACTACATGCTGCTTGTTCCCATAGTGCTGTTTCTCTGCTGTCTCTCCCCATAGCTGTTTCCCTTCATCTATTTGTCTTTGAGAATGTGTATCCTCCTTCCCATTTGCCTCCCCTGGTTAATCTCATGACTTTCCACCCTCTCCCCATCTGCCCACTTTTTCTGTATAGCCACTTGGCTGTGGTTAATTAAAATTTTCCTTTCCTCCCCCTTCACCACCACCACCCCCAGCTTAGAGTCATTTGCAAAGAGACTCATTTCACACCTGATACCTGCCCTGATATCAGAGATGTAGTCATTAAACAGGAGTGGCCCCAGGACTGATCCATGTGGGACCCCACTTATGACCTCCCTAGGAGACGACACCACACCTCCGACCACTACCCGCTGACTGTGACCTGAAATTCAATTTCCATCCACCTAATCATCAGTGGGCCTTCCCCTATCCCCACAGCTTCTCCCTTAGGCCAATGTGAGGGACCAAATCAAATGCCTTGCTGAAGTCCAGGAACAGTACATCCACTGGACTTCCCCTGTCAAGTGCTGATTTCACCAACTCATAGAACTCTACAGAGTTTGTTTGACATGATCTACCTGGCACAAACCCATGCTGCTAGTCACCTAGGCAACCCATCTCCTTCAAGAAACCTCCCAGCCTTTCCTTAAGTATGCTGTCCACTACCTTCCCCACCACCAACATCAAACTGATGGGTCTACAGTTTTCTGGCTTTTCTCTTGATCCCCCTTTATGGATGGGCACAACATGAGCCTGCTTCCAATCCCTTGGCACCCTCCCTGTCTGGAACAACAAGTTAAGGAGTTCTACCAATGGCACAGCCAAAACATCCACCAACTCCCTCAGTACTCTGGGTTGAATAGCATCAGGCCCCAGAGATGTATCCTATTTTAGGGACTGAAGGGCTTCCCACTCCCAACTGCTAGGAATAACAGCATCTGTTCCCCCCCATTCAGCTGAACCAGCCTGATAGCTCATCCCTGGTCTATCTCCCCCAGTGGCTTGTTCTTCAGCAGGTACCCCAATAATCAGGTCTGCTGCACCTTCTGTGTACTTCAACCCTTTTTTGTGAAGTTCCCCAGCCTCCTCCCTAGTGAACACTGAGGCAAAGTACTCATTCAATATCTCTGCCTGCTCTCCAGCCCCTTCTACCCACCCCCCAGCTGTCCTCAACCTACTGAGTTGGTCCTTGACCTTCCTCCACTCAAAAATATACTTAAATAAGCCATTTTCCCCACCCCGTATCCCTTGAACCAGCCTCTGCTCTTTCCAAGCCTTTGCCCCCTCACTACTCTGTTGACTTTCCCAGTTGCAAGGCTATAATTCTCTCTATCCCTCTCTCCTCTCATTTTTTTGTATCTACTATAGGCAGCCTTCTTCTCCCTTACCGCCTCCTGGACCTCCTTGGTCCACCAGCATGGTTTACAAGACCTACCGCCCTTGTGCTTCACTCTTGCACAGGTCCTGGTGGCCTCCTATAACCCCCGCTTTATGATCTCCCACCTACCTTCCATGTCCAAACCTGGTTTTATCTCCTGCAAATGCCCCTTGAGAATTTCCCCCATGTTCTGAAAGTCCACCCCCCCCAAAATCAACTATCATTGTCCTTGAATGAGCACTGCTTCCGAGCCAATTTAAAATCTATTGGATTACATTTTTGCACAAGATCTTCTAGTAGAGGGAGAGCCAAGTGCATAATTGGCCTAACCTCTAAAACTCTTAAGGAACAGGAAGGTCACAAAAGTGGTGGCCAGGCAGAGAAAAGAGTTAGTGCTGAAAATAAACTAGTGCTTTCTAAGAATGAATGGATGATTGGGTTAAAGGGTGTTTCTAAGAAAAGCTATGAGACTCAGAAAATACTAATAGAGATTATGGCATAACTTTTGTAATCTGAATTGTAAAGAGACATGACACAATCCACTTTCCTAGAAGCATTTAGAATTAAGAATGTTAATTGGAATAATAAAGTAATGATGATGAACATGTTTTGTGTCAACTCTTGGCCAGTCAAAATCGACTAATCAAACTGGGTCTAGAAGTAGGTAAACCATGTCCTATCTCTGAACTTTCCTAACAAATCTATAAGGATTTACCTTTTAAATCCATGTTAGAGCATAAACTAAGTTTGAATGACTTTAGTGACCAATGATACCCAATCTTGTCTATTTTTGCATTGCATGAGCAAGAAAGTCAAAATCTGTGGTCTCTTTTCTTAATAAGATACTTTTTATATTCCAAGACATTCTAAAAATTAAATGTTTGAAGGAGGATATTTGGTATGTAGAAAGGGTCAATAGTTGGAATAGGTATGGACAAGTAAACTTGATATTGTATAACAAATCATTACCCAAAGATATTCCAAATCAAGTTGGCATCTTGGACCAAATGGGTATTAATGTATTAGACTCAGCTGAGTATGGAATACCTACAGGGCTACAACAATTAAATTATGATAACCCAGAAAGTTCAAAAATGTCAAATACCATCCCTTGGTCTAATAGATTCTTTGTTCTTCAAACAGTAGAAGATTGACTATAAGACAAAATAAAAATAACAACAGTAGTCTTTTTGAACAAGATGCAATTAATATTAATCTCCTGGAATATTGCTGGGATAATAAATAAGATCATGGACAAAGACAAACAAACATTTTTGGTAGCCTCTAATATATTTTGTCTGCAGGAGAGTTGGTTGTTAGAAGAAGATTGTTTTAATGGGTTTACTTTATTCAAAACCCATGCCGAAAAGGAGAACAAGAACGGTAGAAATAATTGTTAGGCTAAATTGGTATTTAGGTAATGCCTGACATAAAATGTATAAAAATTGTTTTTGAAACTAATAATAAGATGTTATTATTATTAAACTTAGCTGGAAAAGAATCTCTTCAAGATAGTATTTTTTATCCTCCACAAGGTACTAAGCACTTTACATCAAATTTTATAGAGGTCTGGAAAGATAAAATAATGGAATTTTCTGAAAATCAGGAGTATGAATTCTTCATTCTAGGTGATCTGAATGCATGAACTGGGAATGCCAATGTTTTTTAGATTATACACATTTATTACATACCTCTTGTCTTCTTCAGAGACATTTTCAAGACAAGATTTTAAATGCATTGGGATGGAATATACTTAATTTTTCTGAAAATTCATATTTACAGTATGTATTCTAAATTGGCATGTGGTCATGATTTGCAGAGATCATTTACATATTCTTCTGGCTCTTGAGCTTCAATACTTGATTATGCTCTTACTTCAGCTTTTAATAAAGCCAATTGTACAGAATTAACACTGTATTTACTGATAAACGAGAAAGTAAACATCTACCACTTAGTCTTAAGAAGAAATTAATTAGAGGGGCATTTAATTTAAATAAGAAAGAAGAATCTATAGAAGCATTTCATAAGTGAAGGATAATCTGAAATGTATTAGAAAAAGAAAGACTTTTAGCTTGTCTGCACATGGAACCTTGTTTACTGCTGAGAAATAATATCTTAATGCAATCTGATGTTGGAGTGATGGAAGACTGCTATAAGAGTTTAGCTGAATTATATTTTCCATATTTATTTATCTATTTAAAAGTTTGGTAACCGGAAAAGGCACACTGAGCCAAGGCTCATTCTTGGTGTGAGCTGGGGTAGGGGGATGGGAGAGAAGTCAAGCAGGCAGTTACAAATGTGAGAAGTGCAATGACAACACTAACAAGTGTGAAAGCTCAGTTGATAATTTAAAAATGTAAAACAGAGACTATATACAGGGTGCTTGCAATTATGCAAGAGTAGGCAGCAAAAGACCTAGAAGTTAAGTTAGGGTGGGGGAGATCACGTGATGCAGAGTGCTGAGTAGAAGATCCTCCGCTAAGGTCCTGCCTCCCAAATATAAATTCATCTTTTTTATCGTTAAAACCTATATAATTCCTCTGTTTACGAATTCTTCCATTGTTTAAGCATCCTGTGCTCCAGTTTTGGGCTTTAGTGTGGTAAATGGAGGCTCATATGAAGAAAGCCCCGCAGAAACATACCCCCCACCACTCCTGAAAAGGCCTCAAAGAAATCCCGAGCCTCGAGTGGCCCAGACAAGCCTTATCCTTCGTGTCAAGCTGGGAAGCAAGAACCTTTAACACTCAATAGGTTCTTGGAAGAATTTAAGCCATTTCGAGAAAAGATGAAAGATATGGCGATGGATTTGAAATCTCTCTCCAGAAAATTGGATGAAGTTTCTCTCACGGTCTCTGCTAATACTGCCCAAATATTCTCGATGGAGAGGAAACTGGAAAGCTTAGATCCTGAATTACTGTCAACGAGACAGAAACTATCTCATTTAGAAGCTAAACTTGAAGATTTAGAGGGCTGTAGCTGAAGAAATAATGTTGTAAAACTCAGGCTTCCAGAAGGGAAAGAGGGCCAGCATATTGTTTTTGTACAGAAGCTGGTAGACTGGGTTGCTGGTCCCTCTCCCTTTGGCCCAGTGTACATGATAGATTGTGCTCATTGGTCCCTGTGACCAAAACCCCCACCTAATGCTCCCCCTGTCCCATTATTTGCCCCTTTCTGAATTATTTGGAAAAGCAGCATTTTCTGCAGAATGTCAAGGCCTTACAAGAAGTCCGTTGGAGAAGGCAAAGTTGAGAATTGCACAAGATCTCCCTGACTCGGTCCGTCTGAAGCTGAAAGCGTTTCACCCGATTGTATCTAAGATTATTGCGGCAGGTTTAAACTTCATGATGGGGTACCTAGCCAGGTTACAAGTCTCAGTAAACAGTTCCTGGCTTAATTTTGAAGATCCTGAAGCTGTGTTGTTAAGACTTAAATCAATGCTGCCAGATTTGTTCCGGATGACCTGAGAGTGCCTCTGGAGTATTGGGATTCATTGAGAGCTGCTGTTTGAGCTGTTACTCATTTTCTTTGTGGAGAAGGCATTTTTCAATGCTTGAGATCAGACTTGTTTGTTTTCTCAAATGGAACTGGGCTACCAGTATATGGCCTGACTGTTACTATTTCCATGCCCTGGCTTCCTGGTGTTAATATTGTTTCAGGGGGAAACCCTTTAGGGTTCTGGTGATGGCTCATTCAGGAGTGCAATTTGGAGTTTACTACACATTCAGTTTTTGGGAGTTGCATATAGGGGGAAAGCTTTGGGTTAATAGCTTTGTGATTAGTCCTTATGTGTTAGTTTGTCAGGTTTTAGAGTGGTTTCGGGCTTTCATTGCGTTTTCGTCATGCCTGTTGGACTGGGAGATAACCACAAGAGGGCGCGGCTCACCTAGTTAATATATGTCTGGGTGTTCTTGAATTCAAGAAGGATCTCTCTCAGTTTTTATGCCACTCCAGCTTTTGCAGGGGGTATTTTGGAACTAGGGGTTGATAACCCCTGGGTAGTCACATTTCGTTGTCTTCTCTTTACAGGGTCTCGTTTCAGTTGTCACCTCATTTCTTGTTTCATGCTCTCAGCTCTCGATTGGGGCTATCCCTCAGTACTAGTTTTCCCTCTGGATCCGGTCTTGGTGCAGTTCTCTATTGGGGACAGGCAACTTTTAATTCTCACTCTGGTGTAATGTGGCTACCTGTTATATTCACATCTCTGATAGCTTGTTTCATTTTTCCTAGTCCTATTGGATTCATTACCATGTGTCCATAGGCTCTGGAAGCCCGAGACCGCTCTTTAGGTATTAAGGGCCTGCCAAAGTTGTTCATAATTGACATTTGTACCTAGAGATATGTGGGTGCTCATCAGCAGAGGATAATTTCAGAGGGCGGAAGAGTGAGGAAATGACCCAGTGCTGTGCTAATCATTGCTTGTGACAGATTGGGGGTTGAGAGGGGTGGGAGGTATGGGTTCTTGTTGGGGTGGGGTGTACAGGGGTTTAAAGCTGGCCTTTTGTTGGGGGGTTAGGGAGGGGGGAGGACCTTACAGCAGCAACTGGTAGGGTCAGATCACACATATTACATGCCCTGAGTGCAGGGCCGAATTTATTAAACCTAGTAGTCATTATCAGGTGGCCAAGGAGGTGGCTTTTGCAACGTGGAATGTTAAGAGGATCAGGAAAAAATCTAAACAATATCAGGTTCTTAAACATTTAAGCCTATTACGCTCACAGCTAACTTTTCTACAAGAATCACATTTATTAGAAGTGGAAGCTTCACAGTTGAGGGGACAACAGGTGGGGATGGTGTACGAGGCTCAAGGCTCCACCAATAGTTGCAGAGTAATGCTTATTATTAACAGGGGCATTCCCTTTGTCTCTACACAAGTTGTCAAGGACCCCAGGGTAGGTTTGTTTTAGTTAAAGGTACTCTCTGCTCAGTCCCACTGCTACTGGGCAGTATATATGGTCCTAATGTGGATGATCTTGGGTACTTTATGAGACTTATAAACATAATCCTGCCTTTGCTTCCTATAAGGATTATTTTGGGAGGTGACTTTAATCAAGTCGTAGATTCAAATCTGACAGGTCAGGTAGTGGATCGGGGGTTTCCCTGGGCCAGAGGGCTTTTAGAGACCTATTGGACCAATGTGGGCTCTGTGATGTCTGGAGCATCTTAAACATGGACTCAAAGGAGTTTACCTACAGGTCATTTGCTCATGGCTTGCAGTCCCGCATTGATTACATTTTTATTTCTGAGGCTGTCTTGCCTGGGGTTAGGACTTCATCAATCCAACCTGGTCCTGTCTCTGACCATTCATTGGTGCTATGTACACTGGCATTCCAGGATTTTTCAAAGAGGGAAACAAGATGGAAACTTAATGACCAACTGTTTAAAGATTCTAAATATTGCAAGCTCATAAGAGAACAAATTGAGGCCTTTTTCTTGTTCAATCTTTTAGACAGTGCAAAACTGGATATCATATGGGGGGCCATTAAGGCCTACATGAGAGGCATTCTTATTAGTATGGCAGTGACTAGGAAAAGGGCTAGGGAGAAGGAACTATTATCATTACTATCCCAAATTTGGGTACTCAAAATTAATACTTCGGCCAACACTCCAGAGGAAGACAGGAGGAAGCTCCTATTGCTGAGAGATAGATATTTAGAGCTGCTCTGGGAAAAGGCAGAGTTAGCTATTATATGTACCAGAGCTAGTTACACTTATCAGGGAGAGAAGGCGGGGTGCCTATTGGCACTCCGTATCAAGCAACAAGAATCTGTGAGATTCATACCTCCAATTAGGGCATCAGCTGATGGGTCACTGAAAATATTTCCTACCGAGATAGTTCAAGAATTTGCTTTATGCTACAAAACACTGTACGGAGACATGGAGCACCCCCCCCAGTCCTGAGAGTGTGGAGGAGTACCTGATGGACTCCCATTTGCCCTCTCTCCCAGCACATCACAAAGACTCTCTAGTTTCTTTTATATCACAGGAGGAAATTGCTGAGGTAATCAATGGATTACCTTCAGATAAAGCTCCCAGTCCTGATGGATTCTCTTCCCTTTTCTATAAGACATTATAAGATCTATTATTACCAGTACTTAATCGATTATTTCAACACATTCTTTCTGGGGCAGAGGTTGATTCGCACCTCTTTGAAGCCTTGATAGTACTTCTCCACAAACCAGACAAAGATCCAGAGCTTGTCCAAAGTTATAGACCTATATCGCTCCTAAATCAAGACATCAAAACTCTTTCAAAGATTTTAGCTAATAGGCTAACTGTGGTACTCCCTGAGTTAATAGGCATGAATCAGGTAGGATTTATGAAAGGATACTCATCAGCTGACCACTTGCGTACATTATCTCATGTCTTCTTGGATACCAGAGACGCCGAGTTCCCTGCGGGCCTGGTTTCCATGGATGCTGAGAAGGCATTTGATTGGGTAAACTGGAGCTTTTTGTTCAAGGTTTTGAGTGCCTTCAAATTCCCTCTGGTATTTATATCTTGGGTTGCTACACTATATAAAACCCCTACAGCAAGAATCTCGGCAAACGGGGCTTTCACTAACTCCTTCCCACTCCATTCAGGGACTAGGCAGGGCTGCCCCCATTGCCTCTGTTAATCAATTTATGTTTGGAACCCCTGATTCAAAATATTCTCAAAAGTATCTCTATACAAAGCATTTGGGTTGGGCACCATGAAATTAAAGTCACCGTGTATGCAGATGATTTGTTGATACACCTGTCCCACCGGGTATCATCTGTACCGGCTCTACTGAATGAAATAGCTAGATTTAGTGAGCTATCCAATTGCAAGCTGAATGCCAGTAAATCTTAATTTTTTCCATTAAACCACAAGGTATTCAAGAATGATGTTAGTTCCTTAGGTTTATGTTGGACTCCCAGAGCATTTAGGTATTTGGGCATTACGCTATCCTGTAACCCCTTAACATGGTTTAAGGATAACCTTGACTCACTCTTGCAACTTATTATTCATGACCTTGACAGATGGTCTAAACTTCCCATTTCATTATGGGGCAGGATTAATATAGTCAAGATGAATGTTTTTCCTAAAATTATTTACCCCTTATCCCTTCTCAGTACTTTTATCCCTATACACTGGTTTAAAAAATTACATGGTATATTTACTAGATTTATCTGGGCTGACAAGTATCCCCGTTTGGTCTACTACAAACTAGCAGTTCCAAAATTTGAGAGGGGGCTGCGGATTCCCAATATGGCAATATACTACTGGGCCAGTCACTTAGTAAAATGCGTGAGATGGGTATCCCCAGGCCCTGAAAAGGAACAACCGGTATGGCTTAGGATCAAATTAGATGCAATTAAAGCTAAAAACCTGGACCCTCTAACCCTATTTTACCTTAAAATATCACAGGTACAGATAGCTGATTGTCCCACAGTTGGTACCTCATTAAGAGTATTCACACAGTTATGTTCATTTCTTCATTATTCTCCCCAGACTGACTTAGCTCAGTCTATTTAGAACTACCCTTCTTTTATTAATAATAAGAAGCAGATTTCCAGTAAATGGTTGCCCCAACTGGGTGATGGAAAACTGTACTCCTTGGTGGATGAGGAGGGACACTGGTTGTCCTCAGGTGATATCACTGAAAAATTTCTCATTCCAGTTTCATCTCACTTTAAAGTTATACAGTTAAGACACCTACTTATAATAGCCTTGGGGAATATTCCCCCTTCCCAGACGGTGTCAGCCCTGATACCTGAGATCTCCTCACTTACTGCATCTTCAGGTGCTGTATCTAAATTATACAGAGTGTTGTTTCATAAAAAATATGGGGACTCTTTTGGCCCTACTAGATTCCGGAACTTGCTCCTTCCTCAATACCAGTTGGATTGGCAATCTCTATGGAGATCTTGCCATAAATATGTTTCCCAAGACAGGCTGAGCCTCATGCAATACCATATATTACAAAATATGTATTGTACTCCAGTTAAATTAAAGAAATGGGGTTTTTCAAATTCTAGTACCTGTATTAAGTGTATGAGGGAAGAAGGAACACTCCTTCATATGTTTTGGTCCTGTCCCAAAGTTTCCCTCTTATGGAATTCAATTGGGATATCTCTGGATCACCTACTGAGCCTTCAGGAGTATTTCATTCCTGATATATGTCTTTTAGGGGATATGTACTCTGTCAGGGTCAAAACTAGGAAATTTCATATTTCCATGATTGCTCTATCTGTTAAGAAACTCACGTCATTGGAAAGACAAATCCACCCCATCTCTCCAAGAGTGGTTGCATGAAATCCTTGCTAATGTTTGAACAGAAAAGGCAATTACAAGCCTTCATAATAGACTTGCAGTTTACAACAAAATATGGGATCCCCTCCACTCCTTGCTTTCACTGTCTCATTTGTGATTATGTCATATCTCAAACCTTCTCACAGGCCCTCTGAGAATTAGCATTGCACTTACGGATTATGTGGAGTAGTTGCTGCTGTAAGGGGATGGGTGGGTGGGGATGGGTTGGGCAGTTTTATCTTCACATGTGGTTATGTCACATCTTGTTTCACTGTAACTGCCCATTATAATGGGAAATGTATCAATAAAGTTTTAATTGAAAAAAAAAGAAGTTAAGTTAGGGTGGAATGAGTCCTTTTGTTGAGGAGGGCATGGGCAGTAGTGTGAGAAACACAAAAAAAACAGGGGCTTCTGCTGAGATGGGAGAATTGGAGACATAGGAGGGAAAGGGAGAAGAAGACTTAGTGGTGGGATGACAGAAACATGTGGGGGGTGGGCCTTAGGCATTTTATTGATAGCAAGGAGGGGGCTAGGCAAAGATTACAGGGAAGCAGGTTCCAATGGGAGAGGAGCAAATATAAGAAAGCAGTTTGACCAGATCATGAGTGAGGATGAGGAATAGAGAAGGTGCAGGTATCCCTAGAGCATAGGGAGTAAGAGGAGTGGGCAGATGAGGAGAGAAGAGAAGATATGTAGAATGGTAGTGATCCAAACCATTATTTAACAATGAAGACAGAGCAGTGGGACTGGTGATACAAGGGTAGGGGTGATGGAAAGGGATGAATAGAGGGAACAATGGTGGATGTGGGGAAGAGAGTTTAAGGTAAAGTGACAAAAGACATTGCAGAGGGTATCCAGTTTACAAGGGCGTAGGGAGGGGCTGCACCATTTACCATGTCTGCATGGTTGAAAATAGGAAGGATAAGTCCAAAATCACAGTACTCGCAGGAAATAACTACACAAATCCAAGAAATCACATTGAAATCCAGTTTATTCAAACAGTGTAAGCTCAAGCCAAAAGCCTTAGCTCTAGCTCTTCAGCTTCACATCCTTCATCAGGGAGCATGGCAAAGAGAGTCACAATAGTGTTTTAATAGCCCCAAAATTAATGACATCACATACCAGGTGCAACTGTACAAAACTATTACAGAAAACTAAAAATAACAAAGATAGCAGTTAATTATTAGTGACCTAGTGAGAAATATAATTTTAAGATTAATTTAAACAACATTGTTATAGAACTACTGCATAACATCTTAGCTTAACAACAAATGAAGGAACCACCCAAATCAAACATTTACTGAATTATCCACAAAAGAAACAGGTTTGCACTTAGTGGTTAAACATCAAACGTATACAGTACAATGCAAAATTACAGAACATCTAACATTTAACCTAAATAGTGCAGGGATTAAATATTTCATTTTATTGACATACGCAGTGTATACAAAAGATTCAACTGCACATATCAAAAAAATATTCAAGAGCATGAAAAGAGAAACAGGCAGAGAAATCCTCCTTTAAGAAAAATTAGGAGAAAGACAATTTTTCTTACAGGAGGTCCCTTTGCCTGTCATACCATCGCCTTTATCCTCCAATTATGTGGATACCCTTAGATTCAGTAACCAGAGGATTTAACCTGAAATTTCTCTGAATGGGTGACAACAATTTTCTTTTTTTTCCATGCTCTTGAATGCTCTTTGATATGTGCAATTGGATAATTTGTATACATTGTGTCTGTCAATAAAATGAACTATTTAAATCTTACACTATGATTCAGGTGATCCTTTCATTTGTTTTTAAGCAAAGATATTATGCAGTAGTTCAGTAACAATAGCATTTAAATCTTGAAATTATATTTCTTATTAGAACGCTAATAATTAACTGTTAGCTATCTTTGTAATTTTTTTGTTTTCTGTATTTTTTTTGTACAAGTGCACTGATATGTGATGTCATTAATTTTGATGCTATTTAAACACTAAAGTGACTCTCCTAGCCATGACCCCGATGAAGGCTACATGCCTCTAAAGGGAGATTAACTGACCATTAACATAACCCCTGGGAGTGCCTTATTGCTATTATAATAAAAATGTTTTTGTTTAAATAGTGTTAAACCTTGTTCAGCATATGATTAGGCTGTAGATGTATGTTAATCAAAGATTAGCATAGGGCTAGTAGAATGTTTACAACCAATCAGAAAGCTCTATTTCTTAGACCATTTTTATAATTGCAAAAAATTACATCACTGCATATGTTATAGCTGAAGCACAAAACATAGAAAATAGGGAAATAAAATGTTAGGGTGGAAAGTCCCTGTATATTTGAGAATTTGTGGTGTGCGGCTTCCCAGAGCTTAAATGATAACACAACACAGCACTAACATTACTTTAACTTCAGCATCTCCTATATAAGCATTACTGTGTCAGTAGTTTACTTTGGCTGACAAAACATGACCCAAAATTGGGTAATATAAATGCAGTGTGATGTGATTGTTCAGACCATGAGAAATAGCATACCACAGTTTCCTCAAGGCTCCAAGGACTTTTATCTCTAACTTCTTGTTTCCCTACTTTTTATGTTATGTGCTTCTACCCTAGCAGATGCATTAGCAGAGTTATTTGCAATTGACTTCCTCACTTTTTAGGGCTGCACTGGATGAAGCACTGTAGACCTCTTGCTATTAGAAAATAACTCAGTACATTCCTTCTGAACAAACAACATGTCTGAGTTCCAATGTAGTTGCCTTCTTGTCCGTGAAGCACTCCACTCCCTGTCTCCATTGCCAGTCACACTGCACTATTTTTACTCTGTCAGTGAACACAATGGAACATAGCACACTCTGCTGTATCCAAGATGGCCACCAAACTGTTTTCCACATGCACGACTACTACTAGTCCATGTGCAGTAGAGAGTGGTGGCCATCTTGGACATGGAGGAGTGTACTGTGTTTCTGCCATGACTGATGATTTTTATTTTTTAAATTATGCATATCCATCCACCCCCCCACCCCAGAAACATATCAATGACACTGGAGTTGCCCAATTCCTCCAGTGTCATGATCGTATTCTGCTATGACCTGTTTTTTTAATATATATTTTTCTTTCCTTCCACCCTAACCTGCCTCTCAGCACCCATGACCTGTTGTTTTTTTAATAAATATAGTTTTCTCCCCCACCTGACTCTCCTTCTCTGCATCCCCCCGGAAACATAATAATGGCACCGGGGGTGCCCAATTCCCCAGTGTCATAATCAGGAATCCTTAGTCATGTTTTTTTCACCTGTAGAAAGAAACCCATCCATCGACGTCTTTTGTGGCTATTCCTGACTGCCCACTTGACCCTCCCACTCAGCACCCACCCCAAAACTCCCTCCAAGCCCTTACTTACCCATTGGGGGTCTGAAGTTGTAATCTTCTCTGGATTGCAGACACATGTTCATTCTTCAAAACTGGACTGTAAACTGAAGAAACAGGTATACGTTTCAATGTATTTCAATTGTGTTTCAAACATAGTGGCATAACTTGAGTATTTTTGGATAGTTTTGGCCCACATGTTCAGCATGACTTTTTTTGGGACTCCACCTCATGAACAATTGGACTGACATTAGACAAATCTGTCCAGAAGGGTGATTTTGTGATCCCTGTGTAAAATCACTTGTGGAGCAGGAGTTGAATATTTTCTCTGCCCTTCATCATGAGGTGGGGTCATATGAAGGCTATGTTGAAAGGTTGGTGTAGACATATTAAAGAAACAATAAAGTTAAGAGCCTACAGTGAATTTTGAGAATGCAGGCTTGTAACTTTGGTCATTTTCAACATTCATTGCCCTAATTTACAACATAGCAATAGCGTTACAGCACCTCATGAATGTGATAGTAGTCATTTTTCAGATTGTGGCCAAAATGTAGGTTTTACACCCTGAAAGGTGATTTTACATTCTCTGCATAAAATCACCTTTCAGCCAGGAGTTGAAAATTCTCTCTGACCTTATTCATGTGGCAGTGTCTTAAGAAGGCTATGTTTTAAATTTGGTGCAAAAATATTTAAAAAACAAAGCTATGAGACTCTATTGAATTTTACAAATGTAGGCTCTTTACTTTGGTAATATTCAATATTTTTACCCCAGATTTTCAATATTGCCATTTCTTGACAGCACCTCATGAATGTGAGAGCTGTAAGTTTTCAACTCCTGCCCAAAATGCCTTTTTGCATCCTGAAAATTGATTTTGCAGTACCTGAGCAAAATCATCTTTAGTCCAGGAGTTTAACATTTTTTCTGCCCCTCTTCATGAGGCAGGTTCATAACAAGGCTATGTTGAAGATTTTGTGTAAAAATATTAAAGAACACATTTTCAATATTTTACCCCAAATTCCTTGGCTGCAGCCCTATCAGCTCTTGCCGGAGTTTGTTTATTGCTGATGTTAGTGAGTGAATGAATAGCATGTAACTTTCGGTTAATGCAGGCATGTTGGTTTACAGTGGAATTCTTTGCTGACCTTTTTTAATAGTACAGTGCAAGCAGTGACAGTTCCCCACAAAATGCCCACATCAGTCTGGCTAAGTGAGTTAAAGTGAATTGCTGACATTATTTGTAAGGAGTATGTAGTGGTGATTTAGCTTCTTGGTAGTTGTTCCTGTTTGGGAATGAGTATCTCAGCAGTTACTGATAGTGACAGCTCTGACAGCCTGTAAGACAATTATGATTAAGACTGTAGTGATGATCAGGATGTGGCTGAATCAATTGCTGTTCATAGTCTTGTGATTTTACCTTATCAGTTTGTTGTAATAATTTGTATTGATATTTCAGAACATAAAACAAAACATAAGGTCACATTACAAAATACAGTGATCAGTTATAAAGTACATCCAACCCCGCCCACAAGTGCTGGGATGGTATACTGATCTAGTTGTCATATGGGGGCAACCAAGTATACCCTAAGAGTAAACTATATAAATGTAACATTTCAGTTAACAGAATAAAGACTACTGTATATCATTGGTTACATGCTCTATTATGTATAGACATACCATAGAATTTAAATAAGCACTCCAGGTACCCCAAAACCTCCCACTATCAACCCTATAAGGAGTACTTACCAAAGCTGGATTGAATCAGATCCTTCACAATACTGGGTGTACTACATTGCAGAAGTAATTTTATACTTGCCGCCAGCGGTGTTCCTTTTCAAGGCATTCGGAACACTGTGACATAGAGTATAGATATGTTCTGCAAGGACCACCCATTCCTGTAAAGATACCAAAATGACCCAAGCTTAAGTCCGTACTCAAAAGATAACCGGTGTGTCAACAGACCAAACACATTCAATCATAGCACTTATAGTTCTGGGAATATACATCCCCACAAAACATGGGGCACCATTACCTTTACCTTTGCTGAAGCCCCACCACAACTAACTAACATATACAGCCAACAGAAGAAACCAAGGTTGATCACCCTATTCCCGCTGGAGGAGAACCTGCACTAAGTATCTCAGATATGGGTCCCAACAGGCTGTGAATGATGATAATATGGATTTCTGTAGGTGGGATATCTTATCCAGTTTGGCCAGAGTAGCCAAAGACCCCAACATTACTGTTACCATAGGGATCACCACAGACCTTCACTGGCATAATATAGCCCTTTTGGTTTGTAACGCTAACAAGGCCAGCCATCTCAATTTTAAAGGTGACAATTTAGGCAATACCCCCCTTAACCCCAGGATACAAAAAAGGGGACATAGGGGAATGGTCTGTTGGAGAACCCGAGAAGCCAGAACCAGAATCTATTGCCAGAGAGGGTGGATCTTGGGGCATGTCCACAGAATGTGCAATAAATCTCCCCCCGGCTGTTGACACCTCCGGCAATTATCCCTCTCTATTACTTTAGCTCTATACAGAACGACTGTGGTTCTATACCAAGAGTGTGCAATTTTGTTTTGAATTAGTCTTGATTTGGCATCAGTAAACCAGGAATGAACATCTATCCAGGCTTTATCCCAAGTCTCAGATGATATAGGAGTCTGCAACATCTTCTCCCATCTAATCCTCGCTGTCTCAGATTGAGATGGAAGAGTATCACGCAGGGTAGCATACAACTGACCCGCAAGTCCCTTAGTACATGAAATCCACTAACCAATGGAGATGGTTGAACTCGGTTCAATGGAGAAGCAAAGTTGTCTGATAACATCCCTGATCTGAGGTATCTCCAGAAATCTTCTGCTGGAATTCCATTGCTGTCTCAGATACTGAAATGTCTGGATATTCTTATGATCAGGGGTCAAAAATCTCCTAACGTGGTGATACCAATGCTGCCCAATGCCTCCACCAAATTTTGCTGCCACCTATGGTGATGTCTGGGTTGTGCCATATAGGGACATAAGAAAGAGGAAGAGGTGCCAGCTTAAGTCTATGATGAAAGCAAACCCAGTTTCTCCTGGCTGAATCTATTGTAGGGGATGTAGGAGACATACTCTCTATCCCACCCTTATTAATCTTAGCTTTTTTGAAATTATCCTTCTGTACTAGAAGAGATAAGGGATGACACAACCCTGCAAAGTCTGTCTCTAGCTGTACCCATTGCGGTGACAGAGGGGAAAGGGGTCTAGCCCAGTTGATCGTTTGAGCTAACAGAAAGGCCCAATGGTATCCTTCAAACCACGGGAGGTTCCACCCCCCCTGGCACCAGTGTGATCTTAATTTAGCCCAACTGAATCTAGGTTTAGATCCTCCCATAAAAATCCAATTACTTTGTCAATACTCTGAAACCGGCGTGCAGGTAAAGGGACCGTAAATGTCTCAGGAGATAAAATAATTTGGGAGCCGTAATCATAGATACTGCCGCCACTTTCCCAGCAAGAGTTAGTTTAAGTAACCTCCATCTATCAAAATCTGTCTTCAGTGAGGAGAGAAGGGTTGTATATTGGCCTTCCATATAACCTCTAGAGAGGGAGTATACCCAAATATGTAATCCCAACTGGAGCCCAAACTAGCTCCTCCACTCCCATGTCCTGCTGAACACAGTGCTGCTCAGTGGGAGTATCTCTGTCTTGTGCCGATTCATCCAAGACCAGAATGCTTAGAAAATTCTTCAAGCAAATCAAGAAGCAGGGGGATAGCAGTGTGAGCATCCTCCAACAAAAGGAGAAGGTCATCAGCATACATAAAACTTACATAGGATATATTCCCCACTATCAAACCATTAATCTTTGGGTGATTGTGAATGGCAGCCTCCAGTGGTTCTATTGCCAAGTCAAAAAGTAAGGGAGAGAGCGGGCAACCTTGTCTCGTCCCTCTGCCCAAAGGGAAAGGTTGGGAAAGGGTCGAATTGGTATTAACTCTGGCAAAAGGGGCCCCATACATAGCTTTTATTCTTGTGAGAAAGGTGTCTCCAATCCCAAAATGAGCAAGGGTCAAATATAGATAGTCCCATTCCACTGAGTCAAAAGACTTTTTGAAATCTACTGTAATGGCAGCCGCAGGGGTGTGAAGAGGCCTGGCCAGAGGAATCAAATTCAACAGGGTTCTTAAATGATCTGAACTATGTCTGCCCGGTATAAATCCCACTTGTGATGGGTGTATCAATTCAGCCAACAAAGGACTAAGTCTGTAGGCCAGGATTTTAGCATAAAGTTTACTGTCCAGGTTTATAAGTGAAATAGGGCGATAATTTCCCGGATTCGTGGAGTCCTTACCTTTCTTGGGAATCACAACAATAGTTGCCTCCCGCCTAGAGGGTGGAAAGGCGTCCTTAATTTTGACCTCCCGAAAGATCTGAATCAAAAGGGGAGCAATAATATGGCCCAGAGTCTGACAAAATTCTGTGGGGTACCCATCGCTACCTGGAGATTTACGCTTTTTTAAGTTTTGAATAGCCACCATCAGTTCCTCCTTAGAGATAGGGAGATCTAACCCCTGTGTGTGCTGGCTATGCAGCTTAGGTAAGCTCAGCAAATTTAAGAGCCCTGAGTATCCAAATTATGCTTAGTGTGAGTGGAGCAATATAACTTTGGATAAAATGCAGACATAATCTCATTAATATCCCCTTGAGAAGTACATAATGAGCCTAAATTGTTTTTTAGGCCAGGGATAAATCTGCTAGCCTGCTGTTTCCTTAACTGGTAAGCAAGTACCTTACCCCCTTTGTCCCCCCCTTCCCAAACCATATGTTTAAGATGTAAAATAGCAGCTTCCACTTTCCTGTTCATAATCTGATTAATTTCAAACTGAATGGCTAATATGGATTTCCCTATAGGCGAATGAATATTGGGAGAAGGCAGCAACTTAAACTTACTCTCAGCCTCAGCCAATTTCCACTCAAGATCAAGCAGCTGAGCTTCTCTTTGTCTGCGTCTAGTAGCTGAAACCCTATAATGCTACCTCATAGCGTGGCTTTAAAAGCCTCCCAAGTTGTACATGCAGAGGTGTCATCAATAGGGTTTTCTGCAAGGAAAAGAGAAGCCTTCTTAATGAGCCAAGGGTGAACTCAGGTCCTGTACAAGTGGGTCCAATTTCCACTGTTTAGTTGGGGGGGCCACTGGGTCCCATTGTACTAATAGCTGAACTAAATCATGATCAGAGATACAGCAAGGGAGAATTGAAACCTCCAAAGTTTTAGTAGTCAGGTTAGCTGAGCCAAGCCAAAAATCAAGCCTACTATATGAATCATTGGGAACATAATGAAATGTGTAGTCTCTAGCTCTGGGGCAGAACAATCTCCAGAGATCTACTAACCCCTGGTCAGACTACATTTGATGGAGAGCCTTCACACTCCTAGGATGTGCCTCTTTTCCTCCATCATTTCTATCCAACATAGGCATCAAGGTCAGATTAAAATCCCCACCAATGAGTAGCGGACAGTCTGGAGGGTTAAATTCTAGTGTTGCTTCTGCCAGCTTATGAAAAAAAAGTGGAGCATCATCATTGGGGACATATACATTGCATACAGTAATTAAACCTGTGGGCGTATTATACGTAGCCATAACCCATCTGCCATCAGATTCTGCATGTGTCTGGGTTAACTTCCAAGGAAGAGACTTGTGCACCAAAATCTGGACTCCATGTTTCCTGGTCAAGGCATTGGAATGCACTTGCTGACCAACCCAATCCTTCATCATACGGGTATGATCTTCCCCATTAAACTTAGTCTCCTGGAGAAAGGCCACTTGAGAACGCTTACGTTTTAAGTATGCGAGAACTTTCTTACGTTTAATCTGAGAATTTAACCCACGGACATTCCAGGTATGCATCACTATATCAGCCATTTTGTTACCTTCCTCAATGTACCTTAGTCTAAACTATTAAAAGAACTAAATCTATCTATATGCCAAATATGAAAAGTCCCTGTACCGATCAGGGAAAACATGCACCCCAACAATAGACGGGAATTATCTAACCTAATTACAACTACTCTATACTCCTACACTATCTAAATAACAACCAAAGAAACAAACTACCTACTATTATTAGAAGAACTGGTAGAATTAAGCAGGCTAGAAACCTAGCCAATGGTATATCCTATCGATCCTGGAGGGAACCAGGTATTTCTCAGAAGGAAGAAGATCCTTATCTACTATGGAGCATGTATCAAACTACTCTGAAAGAGGACCAAAGCAACAAAGTCTGTACATGCTAGAGCCAGCAACGGACCTGTCTACAGTCCCCTCACGTGGGGAACTAGTCCTATAACCGAATCTTAGGACCAGTTATTGCTCTGCTCTTAATGGGAAACTCAGAACCCCCTCGTACCAACTCCATGTCCACAAAAGATATTATAAGACATCTCCCCTAACTGGGCTTCTAATACTCCCTAAACATTTTCTTACTAATGAATCTTTACCAACACTCCTTAGGGCCCACCTATAACCAAGCCAAGTACTGCATATTCTGAGTAAAACTACGTGGCACATCTTAATCATTACCCCATAGTACGAAACCGATAGAATCTCTTTGGCAATGTTAAGTTCTACATATCACCTCTATGGACCCAGTGAGTCACTTAATCCCTCCCAATAGGCCCTCAAAGCAAAATACTATGGAGGGTAAAATATTGTCTTGACAGAGATAATAAATTTCCTCCTATGGAAGACAAACAGGGAAGGAAGAAAAGGGGGGTAGGTCATGCCCCTGGGGATCTACCCTATCACAGGCTGATCTTCAAACATCCCTTAGCCACAGATGTACCGCCCACATTATATGTTTATATAATCATTCCCCTTCTACCCCAGCCGATACCCCCCGAATGTGCCATCGATGACAACTGCCATAAAACCTTCTGATAGACATTACCCCCAAGGGCTACACCCAGGTATAACTTAAGGAAGCCATACCTATTTCCACCCACAATATTACAACAATAAACAATCAGCAGTTCAGATACTTATCTAACATTAAACAGTATAATCCAAGGAAAAAAGTCAATTTGCTCATGAAATTTTCGGCTGTTTTCCCTCTTCTCGTTCTTGATCCGTAGATCGACCTGGGGGGGGACCCTAGGGCCGGAAAGACCAATGATGTACTAGCTGTGGTATTGACCATGCCCTGAAGGCAGTCCCTAAGAGGGTCTTCTTGAAAACTTCCACCCCCATTGACCATTGCTTCACAACCTTCCTCCTCGGGGAGATCGTTCAGAATCGCAAACCAGTTTTTGGCAAAGTAAGGACTGACATATTCTATCTGAACTTCTCCTTGTGTATCTGGAGGGGGAGAAGTCAGATTGCCGGTGCTGCTCTTCCTTTCCTGAAGATGGTCCCTTTTAGTATGTGGGGAAGATGGAGGCCTCTTACGTACATTCAAGTTCCTGGGTTCTAATCCCACCAGTGGTGCCGACTGAGGAGAGGTAACTAGTAACAGCAGCTGAAATGGGGATACCTTGAACATTTTCAGCCTGGCTAGAAGACTGGGAATCAAAATTCTAGGACAGGAATTGGCAACATAGTACAAAGCCGCCTCTGAAGATAAAAATTGCAGACTTGTACCATTCATAGAGATTTGTAGTGTGGCCGGGTACCTTAATGTGAAAGGGATCTTTAAAGCATGTAGCTTCCTTTGAGCTTCAGTGAAAGTTTTACGCTAAGCGACCAATTCCCTCGAATAATCTTGAAAAATTATAATCCTATTCCCTTGCCACTGTAGCTGTCTGATCTCTCTCGCCCTAGCCTGTATTGCTTCTTTTTCACAAAATTCAGGAACCGAACCAGGATGGGGCGAGGACGTTCCCCCTGGGCAGACCTAGGCTGGGTCATGCAGTGAGCCTGCTCCATTGTAATTTTAGTACCCTCAGGGAGCTTCATGATTTCTGGCAGTACATGTTGTAGAAATGGCAAAACCTTCCCTTCCTCACAACCCTCCAGGAATCCCAATAGGCGCAGATTATTTCGCCTACTCCTATTTTCCAGATCTTCCACTTTATCTTGCAGCTGATTAATCTTAGCCGCCTGATCTCTCATTAGGGCCGAGTAGTTGAGAAGTGAGTCCTCCTACGTATTTACCCTTTACTCCACTGTGTCCACACGTACGTTAATTTGCTGAATAGCGAGAGCAGAATTATTAGCTGCTAATGTGAGGTTGTCTATGCTTGCCATGATTGACACAAACATGTTCCATATAGAGGGCTCCTCTCACTCATTTACTAACTGAGCCATCATGTAGATCACAGATAGCAGGGATACAAATCTCCCACTCGCAATCTGCTTTGCCGAATGCCCCAAGAGTCCAAAATTCCCGTGTCAATAATACCGAGTTTTGGCAGCCTGGTCCGTTATTATTTTTTGTGTATATCCTCCCCAAAGGGTATAATTCCTGGGTACTAGGTCTGCATGCATTTGAGAATAAATCATGATTAAGTCAAATATCTACTAACGGAAGCGCTTGACCATGCCCCCACCTTGTCAGTTTGAGTTTGTCATCACAGATGTGAGATAGGAAAACGACAGATAAGTAGATGATGACCAGTGAGAAACCTGATGGTGATAATGTGGCTAGATTATCTAATACTGAGTGATGGTGATGTTATTTTTCTTTCAGAAATACTAGACTAAGTTCATGTTTATATTCCTTGCAAAGGTTTAGTGTTAGTATGTGAATACTGTCCCAATTACTCTTTCCCCTCTCCCCCCCAAGAAGTAATGTAAAGTAAATGTCACTCTTGATTCTGCTGTGCTGCAGATGGCATTTCTTAGAAGCTGCTCCTCTTTTATTATGTTTTGCTTTTTTCTCCATATTGCTCTGACAGCTGTTTCACGTTAACGTTAATTTTGGAAAGGTTTGAGGGAGAGCGTGAGTGGTGAGAGTGCTCTATAAATGATAGACTCCACTGTATGTGTTTCCCCTTTTTTGCCTCTTCTATATGTGACTGTGTTTCTTTCTCAGGCTGACTGTTCTCAGTTTTTAAAATGGTGCTCCACTGGTTTATCCTGTGTGACCTACCATACTTGTATATGTGGAGTGGATGGATAGGTACTAATACAGAGTTCTGGGCATGGAGGAGGGGTGACAAAATATACTGGCGGGGGCTCTGCTGTAGTCATCACCCCTCTCCCCAATGTTAACCGATGCCTTCAAACAACTCCCTAATATGTTACCTCAGTTCTCTGGCACAGAGGCAGAATGGGGACAGCCACATGGGCACTTGCCCATATATGTTTAAGTTTGTTTGGATGCTTTTTCAACTTTTACCACTATAGAAATCTCAGGATTTCCTCACTTATCTGCAGATATTGAAACAAATGTCTTTGCCAATATGCTGTATCAGCAGGAATACATCCCATCACTACAGATGTTGCATTTCAGCCATTTTATTTTCAAAACCCCATTCCCCACCAAATTACTTTTCCACCAACCAAAAAACACAATAAAATTGTTCATCAGCAATCGATAAAGTATGGGATCTTGGCAAAGGGAATATAGTTGCAGGTTTGTATATCACAGATGAAACCCATCAGATAACCCTCTCAGAGCTGGTCATCAGAGGATATCCTGCAGCAGTGTTACCAGACATCCAGGAAATACTGCATCTGATTGTGCAACAACTGAAAGAGTTAACAGGCATTTTGACAGACATCTGAAGGCAAGGATAAGTGGGGCAGGTTGCCTCTACCTTTTCTATAACAATGCTGCCAGTGACTGCATCTACCATTAATTTCAGAAGGAAGACTCAATAAAAGGTATTGTTTGCCCATTTTTTGTCTCCAGTGAGCAGATAGTGGATGGATGTCTTTGCAACGATACAAGAAAACATTTTTTTAAATACATTTAAAGTATACCATAGACATATTACAGAATATGAGTAAGTGTACCTTATTTGTAATTTGTAATTCACGTGTTTCCCACTCACGACAGAAGCGACTAACAACTGCAAAGTAAAACAAAATAGCTGTGAGGAGAAGATCCACTTAGCGAATGGAGACATAAACAAGTTACCTCTCAGTGGCTTCTGTCAAAAATCCTTCAAATGACATCATCCACAAGTCAACCTGCTAGCGACTAACAATTTGTGGGAAAACTGCTCAGGGGGGAATTAATTCAAGAACATTAATAAAGCCATAATTTCATAATGTTATTAATAGTGCACCAACAACATAAAGCATAACAGAATACAAACAGAGTTCCAGCTATAGTCATGAGTTCTTTAATGAACTCTACAACAATAATTAGTCCAAGATCAGACATGATAATAAGATGAACTCTACAGATAAAATTTACATTAATGTTGGAGTTAAACAAGGTTGCATGATTGCTATTAAGAGTATTTAATATTTATACTAATGATCTTCTACACACATTAGATAGTACTGAAACAGAGAGTGAATCTTGTCCAGTATTGGCCTATGCTGATGATCTTGTCTTAATTTTCATTACCCAGCATGGCTTGCAGTCTCAAATGAACAAATTGACAGGAACATAGGTTTAAAATTTGACTGAGAGAAAAGTAAAGTTATGATACATATGAATGTATGTAGCCTGCATTCTAAGATGCATGAGTTGCAATGCTGGGTTGACCTATAAAAGCCAGATCTCTTTGTTGTGTCCAAAACCTGGAAGAAGCTGCAAATTCTAACAAATGAGATAGAGCACCTACAGTTCAAAGTTTTCAGGAATGATAGAGTCAGAAAAAAATGGGAGGTGTAGTAATATATATACAAGAGATGCACTATGTGCATCAGTAGCAACTCTCACTCCCTGGTTAGTACTGACGATTAATCACTGTTCATAATTCTAACCCTTTGGAAAGCAAAATCCCTCACAGTTGTCTGTGTCTACCATCCACTCAGAATAGCTGATCCTGCCCTTGAAACCCTTTCAAATATGATGGCTGAACATGCCCCTCAGAGTTAATTATTTTTGAGAGACTTCAACTTGAACTGTTCTCTGGACTTGGAGAGTCTTGGTGTAAAGCTCATTTAATATATGCTAAACTAACCCAACTCATTTGTGAGCCAATGCACCATAATATCAAGATGGAAAACCATTCAATTCTTGATTGAATCCTTGTATCAAACCCTAAAAGGATTCAAGCTGCTGATATATTTTCTGACACTTTAAGTAGCCATCCCCCTGTCTTCTGCACTTGGAAGAACTGCCCCTGCAAAGTCCCACCAAGAAAATTTATTGCAAGGGACTACTCTAACTTCTCAGCTAAATCCTTTCAGGCTTCCCTTCAAGAAACTGATTGGAGTCCCATCCTAGAGCTTCCTAGCACAGACACTGCCTTTGAGAATTTTGCTAATAACTTTCAATTGGCTGCCATCAAACACACCCCTCTAAGGAAGCGCAGAGTCAAAGGAAAATGCTATGGAACATAAGAACGTAAGAAAAGCATCGGCAGATGGGGACCACGTAATCCATCTAGTCTGCCCTAGAAATTACCCACCTCTCACTCAGGCACCAGGCAGGGTTGCTCCCTATTGCCTCTCTTGTTCAATTTATATCTGGAACCTCTCATCCAAAACATTCTCCAAAATACCTCTATACAAGGTGTCAGAGTTGGGGGTCATGAGATTAAACTAACTGCATACGCAGACGATCTGCTGATACAGCTCTCCCATCCAGATTCTTCAATACCACCCTTACTGAACAAAATAGCCAAGTTCAGTGAGCTATCTAACTATACGATGAATGCTAGTAAATCCCTATTCTTCCCATTAAACCATAAAGTATTTAAAGATGATATTTGCCCCCTCAGTTTAGGTTGGTCTGCTAGAACAATTAAATATCTGGGCATAAAGCTATCCCGTAACCCCTAAGTGTGGGTCAAAGAAAATCTGGACTCTCTCTCTCACAGGTTATTATTCACAATCTCAACAGATGGTCTAAGCTTCCAATATAATTATGGGGCAGGATAAATATTATTAAGATTAATGTATTTCCTAGAATTTACTACCCTTTATCCCTTCTCAATTCTTTTATTCCCATATGCTGGTTTAAGAAACTGCATAGTACATTTACCAGATTTATTTGGGCAGATAAGTATCCCTGGTTGGTCTACCATAAATTAGCTGGCCCAAAACATGAGGGGGGTCTGAGGATTCCCCATATGGCATTATATTACTGGGCTAGTCATTTAGCAAAATGCCTGATATGGATATCCCCAGGCCCTGAAATGACACAACCAGTATGGCTTAAGATTGAATTAGACATAATCAAAGCCAAACGCCTGGATCCCTCAAATTTATTCTACCTTAAGTCATCCCAGGTAAAGATGCCTGATTGCACTACAATAAGCATCTATTTAAGAGTTTATACACAATTATGTTTATTTATTCATTATTCCCCTCAGACTGATTTAGCTCAGTCTATCTGGAATTCCCCATCTTTTACATTTAATGGTAAGTGGATTTCCCGCAACTGGCTGCCTCAATTAGGCGATGGAAAACAGCTTTCCTTGGTAGATGGGGAAGGGCTCTCATTGTCCCCATGTGGTATTATGGATAAATTCTTCATCCTGGTCCCATTTCACTTTAAAGTCATGCAGTTAAGACATCTTCTCACTGTAGCTCTGGGGGATTCTCCCCCCTCTCAGACAGTATCATCTCTGATACCTGAAATATCTCATTTGTCTGGATCACCAGGCACAGTTTCTAAGCTATACAGAGTGTTATACCATAAAAAATATGGAGACACCTTTGGACCTACCAATCTCTGGAACTCACTACTCCCTCAATATTAGTTGGACTGGCAATCCCTATGATGATCCTGTCATAAGTATGTTTCCCAAGATAGATTGCATCTCATGCAATATCATATTTTATACAACATGGATAGATTGTGTCTCATGCAATATCATATTTTACACAACATGTATTGCACCCCAGTTAAATTAAAAAAATTGGGCTTCTCGAACTCTAGTACATGTACCAAGTGCTTGCAAGAAGAGGGTACCCTCCTGCATATGTTCTGGTCCTGTCCTAAAGTTTCCTCCTTATGGAATTTAATTAAGATGTCCCTTGATCCCCTACTGGGCATATAGGAGTATTTTATTCTGGAGGTGTGCCTTCTAGGCGGATATGTCCCTGGTCAATGTCAGAATTAGGAAATACCATATTTCTATGGTTGTGCTCTCAGTTAAGAAACTTACACTATGTCATTGGAAGGAACAATCAGCTCCTTCCTTCCAGGAATGGTTACATGAAATCATTGCCAATCTTCGAACAGAGAAGGCAATTGCAAGTCTTCATAATAGACTAGCAGTATATAGTAAGATATGGGATCCCCTTCATTCCTTACTCTTGTTAACTCACCGAGGATATATCACATTCTGGTATTATCCATACGATTGTTATAACTGCGCACTGCACGTTAGGGTGATTATGCTTTGTTGCTGCTGTAAGGAGGGGTGGGATGAAAGGGGTGGGATGGGCAGTTTTCATTGTTCTAGTGCTACGGTACTCTCCGACTTGCTGTAACTGCCCATTATAATGGAAATGTATTAATAAAGTTTAAATTGTAAAAATAAAAAAAGAAATTACCCACCTACCTATGCAGCCTTCATCCTAACTTGTCCTTTATGTCTGTCCCATGTGAGTTTGAACTCCCTGATTGTCTTTGATGCTACCACCTCTTGGTGCAGGCTGCTTCATGGGTCTATCACTCTCTCTCTGTGAAGAAGTACTTCCTGAAGTTGCTTTTGAACCTTCCTCCTACCAATCTCATATCATGCCCTCTCATGCATGCTGCCATGTTCTGTTAAAATAGATTGCCTGTCTGAGTTGCATTAAATCCCTTCACATACTTAAATGTTTCAATCATGTCCTCTGTTTCTTCTCTGCTCAAGGCAGTATAGGTTCAGCTTCCCGAGTCTAGCTTCATATGACCTGTGATGCAGTCCATTCACCATCTCGTAGCCCTTCTCTGCACCATTTGCAAATGGTCAATGTCCTTCTGGAGATGAGTTCTCCAGAACTGAACACAGTACTCCAAGTGTGGCCTCACCAAGGACCTGTAAAGGGGCATGATAAGCTCCCTCTTTCTACTATAAATACATTTACGTATACATCCAAGGATGCCACCTGCTTTTTGTGCTTCTTTCTCACATTATTTTCCTAACTTTAATTCATCAGTGATGATTATGCTGAGATCTCACTCTGTTTGTATCCTCCTACTGTGTACTTTCTTCCAGGGTTCCTCTTTTCCAAGTGCATTACCTTATACTTTTTGGCATTAAATTGTAACTGCCAGTCCCTGGACCAATCCTCTAGCCTTCTAAGGTGAGCTTCCATGTTGTCTGCTCCTTCCCTTATGTCCACTCTATTGCAGAGTTTTGTATCATCTGCAAACAGGTAAACCTCCCCTTTTAGTCCATTTGTTATGTCTGCTATAAATATGTTATATAGGATTGGTCCCAGTACCAATCTCTGCAGGATGCCAGTGGTCACCCTTCCCTCCCTTGACAATGATCCATTGACTAGCACTCTCTGGATTCTATCATCCAGTCAGTTACTGATCCACCTGACCATCTTCTGTCCAACTCCCATATGTTCCA
Source organism: Neoceratodus forsteri (assembly GCA_016271365.2). Lineage (NCBI taxonomy): Eukaryota > Metazoa > Chordata > Ceratodontiformes > Ceratodontidae > Neoceratodus > Neoceratodus forsteri. The sequence goes on from CM057458.1 coordinate 898,247,897, forward strand.
GCTTGTTGGTTAGCCTTCTGTGAGGGACGGTGTCAAAGGCCTTGCTGAAATCTAGGTATACAATGTCTACCACCCCTTCCTGATCCAATGTTCTGGTGACCCAGTCAAAGAAATTGATCAAGTCGGTTTGACAAGAGCATCCCGCTGTGAAGTCATGTTGCTCTGGGTCAATTTTTCCAGTATCTGTTAGGTACACCACTATCTTCTCTTTTAGTAGTGCCTCCATCATTTTTTCCCACAACTGAGGTCAAACTGACAGAGTGGTAATTTCCTGCTTCTTTCAAGTTTCTGCTCTTGTGTAAGGGCACAACAGTTGCCTGTTTTGAGTATTGAGGTATTTTCCTACTGTGTAGTGACTTGTTGAAGAGCTCAGTCAGTGGTGTAGCCAGTTCCTCTCTGAGTTCCTTCAATATCCTAGGGAGTATACCATCCAGTCCCATGACTTTTTCCACTTTCAGTTTATTAAGCTCTTTTAGGACCCTGTCCCTTGTGAAGAGGCTAGTATCTGCTCTTAGTATTTTCCTTTGGCCTGCTCAGTGTGGGGCCTTTGCCACTGTCTTCTATGGTGAAAACAAAGCAAAAGAACTCGTTTAGCACTTCTGCCTTGTCCTCATCACTCTCTGCGATCTTACCTTCCTTGGTTGCTAGTTGGACTATTCCTCCCTTAGTTTTTCTTTTTTTCTGTTATGTATCTATAGAAGCTTTTGTCTCCCTCCTTAACACTCTGTGCTATTTTCTCTTCCGTATGTGTTTTTGCCTTTCTAACAGCTTTCCCTGCCTCCTTTAATTTGTTTTTATAGTCTTCCATGTCTGCTTCATGTTTTGTTTACTTGAATTGTGTAAAAGCTTTTCTTTCTCTTTGATTTTGGATGCTAATTTGGATGCTACCAGAGAGATATTTTCCTTCTTTTGGACTTACTGATTTGCTTAGTGCATACAGCTGCTACTGTATGCAAAGCAGCCTTCAGAATATTCCAGCAGTCCTCTACATCTTCTGTGATTCCTTCTTCTAGAATGGATGCAAACATAATACTCATTTTGCGGGAGTTGTTTTTTCTGAAATCTAGTACCTTGATTTTGGTGTGATTATTTTCCTCCATATTGTTCACAGTAAACCAGACTGAACTGTGATCACTGGTCCCTAGATTGGCTCCCACCTCTGCTTCTGGGATCCTTGTGCTGTATTGTCAGCACTAGATCCAATATTGCTTTACCTCAGGTGGGTGAGTTCACCAGCTGATGCAAACCTGCTCCCCTTAGTGGTCTGAGGATGCTGTGTATGAGGACCAATCCACATCCAGGAGATTGAAGTCCCCCATCAGCAACAAATCGCCCCTGTTTGCCATCATAGAGATGGTTTCCAAGAGCTCCATGTCTACATCAGCCTGCTGAGTTGGGGGTCTGTATATAACTCCTACCCAGATAAGGGCTTTGTCCCCGGCTCCTAATGTAACCCAAAGGGACTCTGCTTTACTGTGTTTTCCCTGGACTTCTGTTGCACATATGTAATCTCTGACTACAATGCAACCTCCCTCCTTTCCATCCCTCACAATCTTTCTGGAATAACGTACCTTGGGATGGTGACATTCTAGGAGTGGTTCCCAGTGAACCAATATAAATGGATTTCTTCACATCTAAAGAAACTAATGATGCAGAGGGATAGGGTCTGTGTTCAGGACAAGAAGGCAGGTCTCTAGGCTGACTAGACCAAATACAGGGAGCTTCACAACTATTGTAAAAAAGAGTTCTATGATTGTGAAAAGACAGTACCTTAGGGGCCTGCAACAAAATAACCTTAGTGACCCAAAACAATTCTGGAACCAAATCAATACTCTGCTTAAGGGAGGACCCAGCTCCTTAAATGGCCCAATCACTCACAATGGCCAGACCATAAGTAATCCACAGACTGCTGCCATTGCCTTTAAACCAAACTTCATGGACCTTAATAAATACAAAATTGGGTCTGCTGCCCCACCCTTCCTTTACCCCAAGTTGCTTGGGACCTGGTCCCTTTCTACTAAAATTCTACCTTAAAATAGTATCTAGGAATGAAGTGCTTGCCCAGCTCAAGAAAATAAAATCCAGTAGTTCTGCAGATCCTGACAAATTGAAAACCCAGGCTACTTAAGGCAGCTGCATTGGCAATAGCATCTTCAGTCACCATGCAGTTCAATGAATCGATGACAGTCAGTTGAGAATTTCATTGTCGACCAATGTTACAGCGACTCCTTTATGTCAACCAAATTTGTGGCTGGCATAAAGGGAGTCACATCAGACTTCTTTTCTTTGGGGGGCTTTGCCCTCCGAATCACCCATGTTGGTGGCTCTGCCCCCCGCTTCCCCCGCTAGTTAAATAATCAACTCTGAGTTGCAGTTGCTTTGGGGAAGGGTTACAATACCCCCAGAAAGCAGTGCTGGGATGCCGCACCAACACTACAGTGACCTGGCGCTGTTGTCACTGTATTGTCGGTCATGGTAAAGTCATGGTAGCGACAGTATACCCCGTTCAACAAATCTTTACTTTTGACCTACTACCAGAAAAGTGGAATGAAGCAGTTCTAGTCCCTGTCCACAAAGTTAGTCCCCAGGAATTGACTGATCATTATAGGCCTGTCTCCCTCCTCTGTATAAAGGCTAAGGTGCAGGAAAGGGTACAACCACCTTAGAGATTATCTTGAACTGCATCACCTTCTATCCAATTAGCAGCATGGATTTAAATGCAACCATGGCACAGACACCGCTTTAACCAAGTTTGCAATGGATGTACTGCAGGCAGTCAACAAAAGCACCCCTACCGGGGCCATCTTTCTAGAACTGATCAAGTCCTTTGACTGGGTTAGTTATGAGCGGGGACCCTGGTTTTCCATTTTTACCGGTAACACCGGTAACAATCACGGAATCCTGCTTGGTTTGCGGATTTTGAATTCTTGTACCAGTGCCTCACGGAAATTGCATGTCACTGCACAGAATCTCTAAGATTTCAGTATTTTTTTTTATTTTCTCCTTCTTTATCTCCTTCTTACAGCATCAGTCTCCACTTTTCAGGCTGAGTATTCCTTAGCTTCACCCTCAGGTAATGCTAAGGAGCTCCTGTGGTCCTGCCCCTATCCTGCCTGGGTTGTACCCCTGCCAGGTGGAAAGGGAGGGGAACCCAGGACCCTTTCATACTCCCTTAGTGTGTATCGGGCAGCTCAGTGGGTACCTCATGGAGCCTGGTTATGAAGTCTGAGGCACCTGGGTCCCTTCTGCCAGTGGCCAATGTGGGGGGGTGATCATTCCTGGTTTTCTGGTCTCTGTCCCTGAGGGCACTGCCACTAGAGAAGATCCAAGGAGGGAGGGCACATAGAGACATGCCACTGCTCCACATCCTGGCTAGGGTCCTCCCCTCCTGATCACTCTGCAGCACCATTGTACCACCACCCACGGTAAAGCAGCAGGACCTGCAGCCCAACCTCCCTGGAGGAGGAGGAGGAGAGCAGTCCCCAGGTGCTCGATCCTACTCCCATGGCCAAACCTTCAGCAACTCAAATTGCTTGATCCTGGGTTGCTGGCATTGCAAGTAATAGAGCTACTGCACTGCCAGCAGGCCGACCCAGACTTCAGTATCTTAAATGAATGCTGCTGTGCTTTGCATTCTTCTGCTTTGCTGCATATAGAGTCAGTAAGGAAATCACCCGCTCTGTTTTGTTGTAATCAGCCATTCAGTTTAACTACCCATGCCTAGTGGTTAGGTAACAAGCAGTGAACGAACTGGGTACATCCAGAGGACTTGGGTTTGATTCCCAAAACCTCCACTTGCATACTGTGTGACTCCAAGCAAGTCACTTAACCTCCCCAGTACTTCAAGGTCAATCCTGAAAACAGACAGTCCTGCCTAGTGGGCCTTACCTGCTTTCCAAAGAATATAAAAAATAAAATACCAATATGTGTTTACTACATTATAGAATAGTAGTCAGGGTACCATGTAATTTACCTGAGTTTTACTTGGGCAGAAATGATTTTGTATAGGTAAAGATGAATGTTCAGATACATTTTATGTATTTTATAAACTTGTTTTTAGATTTTAGTCAGGTGTTGATTTTTTAGGTGAAGACATTTTATTTCAAAGAAGCAAATTCAAGTATTTTTTTTACCCCCTGGCCATTCACTCCCTCAGGCCTGCCAAGGCCCCTACCATCCCTGCTGAGTGCCAACCACCATCCACTGCCTCTTACTGCTGTGCTACCAGGTAACCCAAAGTAACCCTTCATTGAGTGGGCCCCTACCCCTGTGGGAGGCTACCAGGGGAGAAGAATTGCCCTAAAGAGCTTCCAGTGTATCCTGGGCATGGCAGGGGTCAGAACGGACACATGTCTGGGGATTATGGCTTATGGAGGGACCAACAGCTGTCCTTCGGTTGGTCAGCAGGTGTTTTACCATTTTCTGGGAAGCGTGATAGGCCACACAATGTCAAGGCACAAGCTGATGTCCGTCACGCTCCCTCCTGCAGTGAGGTCTGACATGTTGTCATGCCTCTGGCCTCCACCATAGGCCAGCAAATGCTGAGCCATGAACCCACCCTCCCTCCCAGGAGAAGGTGAGTGGTTGTTGGGCACTCAAGCCTTCACCCACCAGCTGGCCCTCCAACACCCAAGTCTGCTTCCTAACCCTGGTCAGCAGTGTCACAGGCAGAAATCCAATTTAGGCAGGTAAATTATAGATAGGACAAAACAAAGGTAGTCCACCTTAGTGGTGATGGTTCAGATTAATTCACATCCGAGTTCTAACAAGCAAAGAGACCAAGTAATTTGTAACTTGTGCATGTGGAGTGTGGGTGCTGAAGAAAGGGGATCATAGTGCTGTCACTACTGCCATCATCCCAGAAGGATGTGGACTGCATTGTTGCTACTGGCATCACACCAAAGGGGTGGGGACTGTAGTACTTCTGCCATCACCACTGGTGGATGGAGAATGTAGTACTGCTGCTGTCCCACCTGAAGAATGGGGGCCACAGTGCTGATACTGCCATCACACTGGAGGAATGGTGAATGTAGTACTGCTGCCATCACACCTAAGGGATGGGGGCCACAGTGCTGCTGCTTCAGTCACACCTGAGGGAGGGAGGGAGGTTGTAGTGCTTTTGCTGCTGCCATCTCACCAGAGGGATGGGGGCCTGTAGTGCTGTTGGTGCTGCCATCATACCTGAGGGATGGGGCCGTAGTACTGCTTCATCACACCTTAGGATGGGGGCTGTAGTGTTGTTGTTGCCATCACATCTTGTACCTAAAATAACTTTAAATTGGTACAAGGATGGAAGGATGTGTAATGGTGGAAATCAAAATTGCTAAAATGCATGTTAGCAGAATTAAAAATTGTTAAATAAAGTACACAAAACCAAACACCGGTAAAAGTGGATTTTGGCTTAGCAGACACCGGTGACAGTACCAGTTTTTACAATGTGCAAAATGGAATATGCCTTTTCTCAATCCCGGTAAACCAGTGTCCCTGGTTATGAGCTTTCCCTCAAAAGCTAAAAAATCTTGGCCTTGACTCCCACTCATTAGCATGGTTAATCTATTACCTCTCACATAGGGCCCAAGTTGTGGAGGAGAGGTACCTCGTCACCCAACTGCCAATCTCAGATGGTTTACCCCAGGGCTCAATATTAGACCCTCTTTTTTCTTACTATTTATCAATGACCTGAGTAATAACTGTGGCAGTAGCCATATCATACTCAATGCAGATAATGCTATCCTTTATAGGAGCTCCCATAACTCCGAGGCTGTCTACACCCAATTACAAAAGGACTTTGCAAGCCTCAAAAAATGGATCCTGTGTAACCCTTGCAGGGTTCTCCACATCCTGAAAGGGGATTAGGTGTTGGCTGGCTTCCCCCTTTCCTTTGTTCTCCTCCTCGCCTCCTCTCCAGCACTTCTTAGCTAACTCCCCCCTGACTACAACAGTAGCACTTGTTTACTGCTTACAAACCCAGCACTTGGTACATCTTTGCACTATGACTGTTTTTGTTGCATACTTTTCTGTCTGCGTTATCTTCAGCTTACATCAGAAGACTCAAATCTGTCCCCTTACTTCGCCCATTCCCCCTTATACATCACTGGCAAGGTTTTATTGTATGCAATGCTAAGTAAACTAGACATTAACCTCAGGGCTTCCCATTCCAAAACCATGTTCCCCGCAAGTGTGAACAGACCAACATTTTAAAGTTCCTCTTAGGTGTAACTTGGAAGCTTTTGCTTCTTCTACTGTTATGCTCAGGTAATGTAGAGCTTAACCCTTGCCCCCAGGTAGACATTGGAGCCCCTGTTGACTTACCTAGCCTTAAAGCCTTCGGCTGGCATTATAACCTAGAGGTTAGAGGAATGAGGTGTGAACAAGCTTGATACATCCAGCAGACCAGACCTGAGTCTGATTCTCACAACCTCCACTTGCATACTGTGTGACTCTGAGCAAGTCACTTAATTACCCAGTGCTCCCAAGTCACCCCTGAAAACAGGCACTTGTGCCTAGTGGGCCTTACCTGGTTACCAAAGACTAAATAAAAAAAATAAATAAATAAAGGAGTAAGCTTTATGTATGTTAATGCATGCAGCTTGTTAAAAAAATCACATCATCCAGGCTTGGATATGTCACACTACTCCTGATATTTTTGTTGTCATAAAGTCGAGGCTGCACCCAGCAACTAGCAACTAGGAAGTAAACCTCCCTTTCTATTCTTTGTTCTGAGCTGACAGACAATCTAGAGGTGATGAGGTGGCTATTTATGTCAAGAACACATTCTCTATCGCTATCATTGACTCAGCCTCTCTCCCAAGTGAGTCTGAAAGCCTTTCCCTACAGTTGAGGTTTCAACCGGTGTCTCACTTTGAGTGTCAGGTTGCTACAGGCCCTCTTCTTCTGGGTTGCAGCTTCTCAATCATTTAGGCAATATACTGGGCCACAGGTCCACAGAATCCATACTATTAGGTGACCTCAACCTAGACTGGCTTTCCAGTGCATCTACTCCTCTTAAAATGCTCTGTGACTCATTTGGTTTGACCCAGCTTATCAATGAAACCACATGCCAAAACAAGACCATCCCTACCAACAGTACTCTGCTGGACATTATCCTGGTTAGCAAACCTCATCTATTTACTCATGCTGGTGTCTTCTTTTCTGATATCAGTGATCACTGTTTCATTACCTGTGTAAGGTCAAATGATATCCCTTCATCTGCATCCAAATTCAGTATTAAAAGGTGATGATGCAATTTTGATCCCTGTGCATATATCACTAAGTTAGGACACTCCTTGCAATGGCAGGACTTTTACCTAGCTAAACCAGTGGCTACTGCATACAACATCTTCCAAGACATTGTATTAGGTGCTCTCAATAAGTATGCACCACCAGTGAAAGTCTGTGTTAAAAATAAAGCTTGCCGGTAGTGTACAAATGAGCTGAAGGATGCCATGCGGTATAGGGATATGCTTTGGAAAACTGCCCGGAAGACTAAACTTGCGAATGACTGGAATTCATTCAAGAGAGTGATGAACCTCTGCACCAGGAAGGTTAGAGAAGCTAAGGATATCTTCCAAATTCTGGAGAATAATTAAGGATACGGAAGGCCATACCACTAGTAACTCCCTGCCTACTAAAATTTTGACTGATACTACCACATTCATAGACAAACCATCGATCCTTGACTCCAACAATCACTTTGCCACTGCAGGGTTAGCCTTCAGTACCTCCCTGGCCAGTAATCTCCATGCACAACTTGAAATCGATAATCAAGGAATCACCATCTCCAACCCAACCTTTTCACTTCAACCTACATCTCTGAAAGAAGTTGAAGACCTTTTGCTTCAGTTGGATATTAGGAAAAGTTCAGGAGCTGACCCTATCAACCCATATTTCCTAAAGGTGGGCTACTGTGTCCTAGCTGTGCCCTTTAAACATTTGTTTAACTTATCTGTCTCACAGAGTGACCTTCCTCCCATCTGGAAAGCAGCTCATGTTATCCCCTTGTTTAAGTCTGAAGATCCCAGTGACCTCAACAATTACAGGCCAATCTCCCTTCTCCCAATCCTGTCCAAGTTGATGGAAAAAATCATAAATTCTCAGCTTAGGAATTACATGGAATTGGCAAAGCTACTCAGCCCTTTACAATCAGGCTTTAGAGCACAACACAGCACAATCTCAGCACTAGCCAAGGTAACTAATGATTGGCAGTGTGACTTGGATAACATGAACTTCGTCTGTGCAGTGTTATTGGACCTAACTAAGGCCTTTGATGCCATCAATCACAGCCTGCTCCTCTCATCCCTCCAGAATAGTGGCTTGGATGCTCTATCTCTTAGATGGTTCAATAACTATCTCACAGGCTGTGAACAGCAGGTAAAATCTGAAGGTGAAGTCTCACAACTAAAAGCCCTCCTGAGGGGGAGTATCACAAATCTCTATTCTGGGTCCCCTGCTATTCTCAATTTATATTAATGGAATTGATGCCACCATAAAAAAGGCCCAAATACACTTATTTGAGGATGACACAGTGCTCAATGTCAGTGGATCTTCACCTGCTCTGGCATGTACAGATCTCCAGGATGAATTCAATCAGCTGCAGCTTCAGCTCCTAAACCAGAAGTTGCTCCTGAATGCCAAGAAAAAAAAGTAAAGTTCTTCTTGCCTTTTCCTAATTTACCAAACCCAGCCACAGCTGGGACACTTCCCCTGATTACCACCATCCTTGGCCAACAGCTGGAGTATGTAACTAAATTCAGATATATGGGGGTGTGGCTTGACAATAGACTCTTATTTCTAGGACATATAGAAGAACTAATAAAGAAACTTAGACAGAGACTTGGGCTCTTATTTAGGATAAAAAAACTCCTCCTTAGGGATGCCAAGATGAGGCTAGTCCAAACCGCCTTTCTTTCCTTACTAGACTATGCTGACTTCCTTTACAGTCAGGGTCCTGCCGGTGCACTCATCAAACTTAATAAGCTCTATCACAGAGTCCTAAGGTATATAATTGACCTCCCCTACTCCACCCATCATTGTTCCTTGTATACTGCAGTAGATTGGTCATCCCTTACCTTCAGATGACAGTGTACATAATTGTAAGCAGTCAGAGATGTAGTCAGGCAGTTTGTTTAAAATGACTTTGTAGGTCCAGAATGCAGTATTTTTCTAAGTATAGTTTGCTGTGAGAAGTGCCTCTTACATTTCACTGAAGGTTTTCAAGGCCAGATCTTGCTTTTTCTGGGCATCGGTTAGTTATATCTTATGATGCCTCAAATGTGGAACAAACTGCAAAAATCTCTGAAAATAAAACACCCCATTAGCTTATCAGTGTTCAAAACATTATATTTGCATCATAACAAGGAATCTTGTGTTTGCTACCCCTGACTCTAGGTTCCCTAGTTCTATGGAGCACCCTGAATTTCTCTTGCAACAGCCTCATCCTGGTCTGAGGTCTCAGCTACTGTTTGGACCCCTTTCTCCACCCCACCAAATTTTATTGCATCCTTCTCACTACTTCAACCCCTGAAACACGTTCCTGGTATTGTTCCTGCCATCCCTCACTCCCTGCCTCCACTGCACGGTTCCCTTACTAGATTATACCACACAACCTTGCACTTGACAGCCTGTCTATCCCTATCCGTATTTCCTCTTATCTCCGTCCTCCTCCCCCTTCCTACTTCCCCTCCCCCCCCCTCTGTTACACTTTGTTCATCCTCTGACCATGTTCCTCTGGGGGATATGGATGGAACACCCTGTGTTTGTCCTTTACCTGTAACACTGTTTGTTCTGTATATATTGCTTAATTGTATAATAGTGTTGTATTTTAATGTTGTTGTATTTTAACTTGTATATACATTTGCATCTGTATTGACTGTACCTTTTGCTATTCATGTCACTGCATTGTAAATGTTGTTTTAAACTTTCTTCTTGTACTTGTTCACCCCAGGTCCACCTCATAAATGAGCTTGCTCAGTGGTTTCCCCTGATTAAATAAATATTTTGAATGATTATTGTATCATGTTCTGGGACCACCCATTGGCTGTATTAATTGTTCAAGCTGTATAGTCTGTGCTGCTTCCAGTTGTGATTTATATTGTCTAAATGCTATCTTAATTGTAATTGTTCTTACCTTTCATTATCTGTTTACAATCTGTTTATCTAATCTCATTGTACCCCCCCCCCCCAGATCGCATAGGGAGACAAGCGAGTTGTTGTTCAGTGTGCCTTCCTGGTGAAACATTTCAATAAATAAATAAATAAAATGTTAAAGAAACAAAAGAGGCCATATTTGGCTCTAAACCACTTGGCTGAGCTAGAAGCCACCTGCTCTCCCTCTCAACCTCCCGGGGCTTATGGTTGAGGTGGAGTTTTGCTTGATTAAGGCCTCACCTACAGTATAAAGTGCATGTAGATCAGACAACCTGCTCTGTGCAACAAAAAATAGGTCTCCTGTAGAGACTAAACTGCAACCTCACATCTGATTCCAGACTGGTAATAGTGTATAGTATCCTGCTCCCTAAACTTATATATGCTGATGCTATCTTGCAGTCCCTAAGTAAATTTGAAAGAAACAGGCTGTAAATACTCTATAACAAAAGTGGGCATTTAACATCAATGTCCTCTCCAAGGATGCACCACTGTGATGTTCTGGACTTCCTGAACTAGGCACTGCTAGCTAGTCAGCTCTAGTACCAATCTTTAACCTTGATGTACAAATTATTACATTAATCTGCTCCTCCTAGCCTTGATTGTCTCCTTGTCCCCAAGTGGTCTTTCTGACTGCTTCACACATCTAGTAAAAAGCTGCTTGAGGTGCCCAGGATTAGATTGGCAATGAGAAACAGGTCCTTTGCTTACTCAGCCTCAATGCATTAGATCATTCTACTGGATGACTTGAAAATGTCTGGCCCCTTAGCAAGTGTTTTTTAGAGAGTAAAAACTCATATACTTGAGTCATGCCTGTGCTCATGTATTCACTGAGTGTATTACATTATTTCATTGATGGTCACTAAGGTTGTATGACCTAGCTACCAAACTGGTATTATGATCCACCAGATTAAGTGTCTGTTCTAGATGATTCAGTATGTGTCCCCAATTTTTGGGAACCCTTATGGCAGATGCCAGCTCCTCCATCCTGTCAAGTGCACCTTTAACTAGATTGCCAATGTATTCTTTTTCCTGTTATTCTCTGTTTTCTATGTCAAATGTTACTGTTATTTGTAATTAATCAGTGTTGGGTAAGTTACTTTTTCTACTACTTTCTATTACTTTTGGAAACTTATTCCAGAAAGCTCTGTACTGTCACTAGCAAGGATGGAGAAGTACTAGATTAAGTAATACACCTTATAGTTACAATTACTTATGATGTTTTATACAAAAGAAATATGTAACTGTAACAGATTACATTTATTTGAAACTAACTAGTAACTAACCTAATATTTTCAAAAAATGTAATCTGTTGTAGTTATTTATTATTTTTGTATTGTTTTTGTATGAAAAGAAATAAGTAACTATACTTGTAAGGTGTATTACTTTTTCTAGTACTTCTCCATCCTTGCTGGTGACTGCACTGAGCTTCCTGGAACAAGTTTCCAAATGTAATAGAAAGTAATAGAAAAAGTAACTTATCCAACACTGTAAGTAATACTGTGCAGCTGTCTGCAGCTTGTTATCAGTGCTTCTAGTGCCTTTACCCCTCTGATTCTGTATTGCTATGCTATACCAAGGAAGGAAGGCTCACCTGTGAAACAGGTGTGATAGCAAAAATTACATGCAAAATAGACCCAAAAGGCTCACACTCAATAACAACGTCGGTGGCAACAGTATGCAATATTTAAAACTTTTAATTCTCACCACAAATGGAAAAGGACAAGTCACAAACACTCCCACAGCCTGGTAGAAAATACCCAATGGTGTTTAGCACCCAAACTAGTACATTGTCAAGGGTAACAATAGTAACTTGCAAGTGTTGCCTTTACGCATTCAAATTCTAAATTAATGTCATCAACTGAGGTGAAACACATAAATTAATTAATTAAAAAATTCACCCTTATCTCATTAAACCCCATAACATCAAAGGAATATTGCAACACTTAAAGGGATCAAGAAAGCTCAAGCATTTGTTTAAATTTGATCAGATACCACTATAGCATTTCTTCTTATAATGTTCAATTAAATGTCCACTCATGACAATTAAATTCAGTTTCTTAGATCCCGGTATCTTCAGAATCTTATCCTTTGGTTCCCATATCCTTTATTTTTTTTTCTCTTGCTTTTTTTTTCTATTTTCAGCATTCAAACATAATTTCTCATTTGCTTCTTTAGGTCCCGGGAATCATTAATCACAAGTATGACACAAATCAAAATAATCTAAAAGCGGAGAACAAAAAACAGATATTAAGGACATGCTTTATAAAAATATTGGAAATTATACCCTATAACATCAGTATCAACCTGTATACTGAGGTAGTTACTTACGGTAAATAGAAATCTATGGGCAGCAGCACAATATTATTCTGAGGCCAGTGCTTTTACTTTCCATTTTCTTTTTCTTTTCTTTTTTACATTCTCAAAAATCTGGCACTATTTATGGAAAAAAAAAACTTTTATTTAAAAAGAAAAAGATGATATTTCTTAAAGAAAAATACATCCAGAAACAGTAATGATTAATTTATTTATTTGATTCATGCTAGGTGTATTAGAAACCTAACTCATAAAACTGTTTTTACAAATAAGGGGTTATCTCAAAAGGTTCCTTGATTGACAGGTTTCCTCAAGGGCCTTGTTACTCAAGGATTTGAAAACACTGATGGTGACTAATTTTGCAAGCTTAAGGGTGGATTGCAACTTGTTCCAGTCAGCTGGAATGGCATATCTAATTGTTGCTCTACCATACTGGGTACAAGATCTAGGCATCTCTAGCACAATGTAGGTGTTTTTCCTGACAGAATAGTGCTTATGCAAGTGATGGTATAAGGATGTAATGTACGAGGAGAGTCCTTCAACATATGTGAGGTCATGCATTGAGTTATTTGAGAGAGAGAGAGAAAGAGAAGTTCATGCTTGCTCTCCAAAAACAATGTGACTCAGAATGGCTTGTATTTGTTAGAGATACACTTACTAAATAGGTTATAATTCTTTTCTGGAATCTGGCAACTGGAGAAGTTATCTCACAATCCCATAGCCCGCTAATTAAACATAAATTTTGGAAATAGATTTACAAATGGCCAGGTCTAAACTAGAGAATAACTATTTTCACCACTTTCCTTATCAATCTAATTATAGATACCCTGGTTGAAGGTTATTTAATGTTAATCACAAACCCTAATGGAGGGCACATGTAGGGGTTAGAGTTCAGGGAACCTATGAGTGGTGGTGACTACAGTACAGTGTGGTTCAGTTTGGACATGGGCAGGAAAAATATCCCCACCAAGAACAAAATGCGGTATTTCATGAGTGTAAATTTTAAGAGGGTGGGGGACCTGCTATTGGAACACTGAGTGAGCACTGGAGAGGACATGGGGCTGGACCAAACATGGGCCATCATCAAAGAGGCAATTCTAGCAGCCACATCAGATTGCATCAGGCTTAGAGAGAAGAAACGGGAGTCCAGGTCACCCATCTGGTCTAATTGTGAGGTAGCCAAAGTGGTGAGGAAAATGAGGGCAGGCTACAGAAGATTCAGGAGGACAACAGTAGAAGAGGATGAGGAGGAATATCTGAAGTTGACTAGAATGGCAAGAAGGTGGTGCAGAATGCTAAGGTGTAGAAAGAGCTCCAAATAGCTGAATGGATAATGAGAGGAAGAAGGTCTTCTTTTAGTACATAAGCAAAAAGAGGGACACAAAAGTTTGACTACTTAGATTAAGGAAGGGGGATGGATGGGTAGATGAAGTAGTGAGCAAATGGAAGTACTAAATGAATACTTCTGCTCTTTATAAGAGAAAATGATGGGACAGTGTCACATAGGGAAACAAAGAGGGAGGAGACTGGAGTGAGCTGAAGCAGTAATAGAGGGGAAAGAGTGAGAGAGGGGTTGCTGAAGCTGAAGGTGGACAGATTCTCAGTACCAGATGGCATATGCCCTAGGGTGCTGAAAGAGCTAGCAGGATAGCTGGTGTAAGCCATGATCCCTGTGTAATTACTGAACAGATGTGAAAAACCAATATGCCTTCTTCTTCTGGCTTTTTTCATATGTTTGTATGATCTGTAAGAGTTATTCTAATTAAATTTTGATTTGGGACTTATCCAGGGAAAAGTTTAGAATGAAGATACAATAGGGATCCCAATAGATCTCCAAATATCCTGTGTACCTGTGATCATGGCAGTACAGAAGATCCAGTGCACATTATTTTGATTTGTCCATATTATAATTATCTGAGGTCCGATGGTTGGGTACAATTATTAGGAAAATTATATCAAACAACCAGTCATTGGTTTGCTCACTTTATTTTTCAATTGGTATTTTATCCTCCTATGCTCCCCTGTGGCCACCATCTAATTGATCGCCCCAGCCCCATCACCCAGCTCCCCCAGGACTTACCTTCACTGGTGTTCCTTGCTTCAGGACAGTGGCTGTGATTGACCACCGGTGTGAAGTCTTTTGGGGGGGTCAGTCTTCATCTCGCCACTGAGGGTTTTTCAACTGGCTTTCTCCGCAGTCGCTCCCTGTTGCTGGGGCCCAACACATCAGTGCACATATGTGGAGGAGTACACATGCTGCAGAGTCCACAGCACCCTCCCTTTGTTGGCTTCCCCTGGTCCATTCTGCCATTAGGCCTCCACATGGGGCAGTCATTTGGCGGGACTGCCAAGCATCCCTCTCTGGGAGAGGAGAGCAGACCTCAGGATGCTTGATCCTCTCCCTCCTCGACTGGCCCCGATGACCCACTCGCACCATGAACAAGGGTTGCCAGTGTGGCAGAAGGTAAGTTATCAATGCCTCAGTCCTCCATGCCACTGGCATCTATAAAATGTTCAGTGTGGGATGTCTCAAAAAATCTTCACACAATTTGTCATAAAATAGATTTTATTCATCCACAATATTTCTCTTCTAAATCATGTCCTGACGTTTCACACGTATTAGTTCTTTTTCAAAGGGGCTTCTATACAATTCTGAAATATAGATAATGCCTTTTTTTTAGTTCTTTAATTATTCACAGATAATCTTAGCTTTTATAATATGTATTGTCCCTTTAAGAAAATTTCTGTCATTTACCAAAAGTAATCTGTAGTGGACATTTCGTTGTTTTGTTATTCACTTCAGGTCTGATTTCACCCTTCCGCCTATAAATATAATAATCAAAAACATCTAATTTTATCATGTCCTGTTTTTTTTTTTTAATCACAAAAAAATCTTTCAACAAAGGACTTTGCATAGCGTTTTAACACCTCACCTCTTTGGTATCTTTTGTCTTTTAAGAAAGGGTATAAACCATATTTATTTCAATAGCTGTTTAAGTGGGTTTTTTTCTGCAATAGAAAATATAAATATAAAATGTTTTACTTTTTCTTAGTTCATTAATGCTTGTAATTCACAGACATTTTTTTGTTTTAAGCATCTCTATACCTTCTGCTTCAAATGAAGCTTAACCCAGCCTTTTTACTGAGCTTGCCTGGAGACACACAGTTTATACATTTCAACTCCTGTATTTCCTGCTTCAAAAGCCTGTAACAAAGCATTTTAAGACATTCAGCAAAGTTTTCATTTCTTTAGGTAGCATTTTAAGCTTATTCCCTCATTCTTCTACTACTTTTGTAAGTCAGAACTCACATTGTTTTAGACAGCGTTCTTGTGTAATGGCTGCTTTGCTAGTGTAGTTTGTACTGTGTGTGTCTGGCTAAGCTTCTTCCACTTGAGCTCATTCTCCCATGTGACCACAAGAGATCTCGCTAGATTTCAAGTGCACCATTATAGTTGCTAAGCAACAATTGGCAGCCTGATCTTCAATGTGCTGCTGCTTGGATGAGTGAGCTCATATTGAGATGCTTTTTTGTTTGTTATTAACCAAGCAGTTTTTAATATTGTATGTACTTAAATCTTGAGTTGAATTTAAAGTTTGTTCACAGTATTCTTCTATTAGACCATGAAGGAGTCAGAAACCTGCCTGAACTATTATGTGATGTTAAAATTGATTCTGCAGATATTCTGCCTGTTCATTGTTATTTGTTTATTGGTACCTTTATGTTTTAAAACCATTTTTAGGATATTTTGTAGGATGCCCACTTCTTAAAAATGCTGTCATTCAGGGATCTTTCATGGGAAAACTGTCAGGTGGGGGGTTGTTGTTACTGTGCTGGGGGGGTTCAAAACAACTTTTTCATTATGTATTTCTTGTTTTTATATAATGCCATGCCTCTTCTTTGGTTTTTTTCTGTGTTTGAAAATTCTGCACACAATAATTATTATTACCTTTTGTGTGTTGTTATTACACTTAGGGTTTTTGCCATTGATCACCAGCATGCTTGCCAATTAACCTCAGTATTTATGCCTATGAGTTCATTTAGGCAGTGCAGTGTATAGATCCATTTCAACAGTCTAATTTCTTTTGATAATCACCACCTCTTTCTGGTGGTGATTCTGCCTCAAGACCCCAAAATCTCAAAGAAGCCCCTGTGTGGTTTGCTTCTTTAAAATGTATTGCTACTTGGGAGGCTTCATCCTGTCTTCTAATGTCTCCTTTGTGTTCCTGGATTAATGTGAAAAAGGAAAAAATGTATGTACTCCACTGTATAAATCTTTTTAATTTTTTATTTTTATCTTCTCATAAATAAAAGGCAACAGTTTTGTGGTATAAGCCACTTCATTAGGCCCAAGCTGTGTTGCTGTAGTGAAAAACATAGATAACAAAATTTTAGAATATAATGGTGTTAATTACCAGATATAACAAGGCTGCCTATACATACAAGTCATTACTATATGTTGTGTGATAATTGTAACATAATTTCTCCAGAAAATATCTTATCTTATTTCAAGTGAATATTTCAAGTATAAAAATGTTCTCAGCACTTGACATTCATAAATGAATCAAATAACATTTGCATCATGGTCCCAATAAGTCCATTAAATTATTTTAAACAATTTTTTTATATACCTTTAATATGTACTCCTCAACCTTCAATTTAATGCGTAGGTTTTACATGTTCAAATTAAATCAGTTATAGAGATCCCTGAAATAAGAAATCCATATTCAGCTTTATGTTTATGTAAATTAATTGCCATAATCAAGTAACTGTGTCTTGCTTACTTAAGATTTCTCTTAAATAAAGTTTATGGTCTTCAGTCTTCCATCTAGCCTTGTTTGTTCTAACTGCACTGAAAAAAATAAATTCCTATTATAATTTTAGTACAAATGTAAATAGTAATTGTTTTTTCAAAATGTTTTATATACCTACACATGTCAATTAGCCTTCCAAAAGGGAGGCTGTGCCAATTCCCAATTTATTGATGAAACGTTGTGTTCTGAAACAAACATAATACTTTGTTTTATTATATTTAGAAAAAAAACAATAAATCAAAAGATATTAGCTTTCAAATGCTTATTGCTATGACTATAACAATACAGAATGTCTTTGTTCTCCCAATTTGGGCTGCTGAAGTCTTGCGTCTCAGTGCTCTGAAGTAAACCAAAAGACAAATGTTTAAAAGAGCTTTACTGCTTTAGCTATAATGAAACAGTTAATTATTTTTACTTGTTCAATTCCAAATCAGATTCACAGTGCAGCTCTTGCATCCCAGCACTTTCAAATAACAAGCTATAAGCCAAAAAAGAATTAGCTTGAAAGCTTACTAATATGACTGTTGCAATTTAGATAACTTTTGTTTTTACCCCCCACGAGCTGAAATTTTCTGTGCAACCCTTGTGTCTCAGAGCTCTGAAATGATAAAACATATTTATATATTGTGCTTTTTCTGAAAGGTATAAAACTTCGGGTTCAATTCTCAAATCTCTGCATCTGACGCAAGGTGCTTACACCGAACAGATATGGTGCAAGGTGCACCTTGTGTCCAGGGCTGCCTCCACACAATCCACAAAGGTGGCCTGCATTGACTGTAGGCTGCCTGCCTGTTTTTTCTATTAGCTGTTGTAAGTGTAAATTTGCATATTGTGAAATAAGTTCCAATATGGAGCCAAATTGCTGAAACAATTGGTCTTCTTGGTGGATCCGAAATGTGTTTGTGTATTTTTGGAATGGAATAGAATGTTGGCATTCTTGGCTGTTTATTCATCAGTAAATTACCTTCCCATTCTGTTATCCATCCCATTGTTGTCATTTCTTCAATTGTGTCTGTAATTGTTCTTTTAAAAGCATTTCTGTGGTTGTGGTGTAGTTTCTGGTGGTTCTTTTCATAATTTAAAAGTTTAGTGCACAATCTTTAATAGTGCAGTCTATCCATTATTACTATGCCACCCTTTTGTCTGCTCATTGTATAATGATTGAATCATCTTGTTCTTATGTTTTCAGTACTTCCTTTTGGTTACTAGTTAAGTTATTATGTCTGGGATGTCTATCTTGTTCTGTTTTAAATATTTTTCTATCTCTTTTTGTACCTGTTTGCAGTATGTTTCTATCCCACAATTCCATCCTATTGGTGGATTATATTTAGATTTAACTTTTAATGCTTCTTTAACTTTTCTTTCATATTCTTTTGGTTCATAAATTGACCCTGTGTTTCTCCAAACATGGTTTTCAATCTCAATTTTTTTAAAAATCATCGTAAATCTTCTTGTAACTCAAAAAGATCTGTTGAGTTGGAAGGTGCAAAACTCAGTCCTAATGATAACACTTCTATTTCAGTTAGGTTAAGAGTCCTTTGATAGAAATTAAAAATGGGTATCATCTCTAGGTCTGATTCCCTCCTCTGGGACCTTGTTGTTTGATTATTCTTCCACCTTGTCCTCCTCCCATCATGCCCCTCCCTCCCATGTAATTTCCCCTGTAGTTTCTCTGTGTCTCTTGCTGGGTTGGTATGTCCCATAGTGGGTAACATGCTTCTGCTTCTGTTTGATTTGATGTACTGGGCTGTTATGTTGTTTTGTCTAAAAAAGGACCTTCTCTCCATTCTACTGTTAAAGTGCTTTTAGTATAACTACTGCCACTGTCAGTGCTAATGTTTGATTGGTATCCCACATTTTGGTGTGCTTTTTTCGTTGTATGTAATTTTTTTTATATTTATATACTTTATTATCCCTGTAATCATTCATGTCTTTCTGAAACATCTTAATTTTTTGTTGCTTTAATCTATTCTCATATTCTGTCATATTTTGTTTGATTGATTCTAAATTTATTTTAAACTGGTCTTCTTCAGTTTTTAATTTCAGTGCTTTCTCTACTATATTAATCTCTTTATTTAACATTTCTCTTTCCTCTGTTATTGCTACCATTAAAGAGTACATAAAGTCTGTGGACGTCCTGTTTCTTATCTAATCCCAATTATGCGTTAATTTAGCAGAATTTATTCCTATGTTGGGTTCTACTGCTATCCATAGGGCCCTTGGAGTTCTGTTATATTCAACATATTTTGTCAAGGTAAGGCCATTGCATTCCAGTTGGCAATTTTTGAATTTTAAATTCTCTCTTTTTTGAACTAAACGTTTAGTATAATCACATATTTGCTCAGATAAGCCCATGACCCCCCTCATGGTCTGAAATAGTTTTTTCCTTTCATTCTCTGAATAGGATACAAAATGAATGGGCTGCTGTACACTACTACCCATGTTGTTAAAGTCCTCCATATCTGTGGTCTGCATCATGTTGAATAATGTTCCTTTCCAAATTACTATATTCAAAACTTTGTATTTTGTATGTTTACCTTTTTTCTGTAGAAGCATGCAGCTAATTTTCTCAGTAATGGAGTAGAATATTACACATTTTCTTATTTACTGTTTTGTACACATATTTATGTATCAATTGTATCCTTATTTATCTCTTGTATTTTTTTTAATGTCATTGTGATGTCTTATGATGATCAATAAATTATTTACCTAACTACCTCCTTGCCCTGCACCCTGAATGTGTGTCCCCTACTTAGAGGAAGATTTAGCTCATGAGGTACCCCCCTCCACTGTGGAGGACAAGTGTAATTTTCTTCTGGTGTGGTCCTGTAATAACAATTTTTAGACCAATATTGGCAACGCAGAGTTAACTGGACTAGGTGCAAGAGTGACAGACAATGCTTATACAAATAGGAGTCAGGTCTGTACAGAGACTACCCTTCAGTGTTTCAAACTGGGTGGCTTTGAGTTTGAGATACACCCTCTTGGTTAGTTAAGATGACTGCATGCTTTGCCACATGCTACACAGCTATTGTGTTAATTCACTTCCCAGGTAGCTGCTATTGTACTCAGAAAGGCTCAGTCCTGCTACAGATGATAAGTAGATACAATGAAGCTTGCCAAGATGAAATCCACTTCTACAGCATTCTGCAGTATGCTGCATCAGAGTTACTGCAGTAAACAATGTAATTTCAATGGGAATTAATCCCTTTTGTCATGCAGGAAACTGTGACACTGACAGGCCAGGATGAAGTGAATGTTACAGTTTCCTGCATGACAAAATGGACTAATTGCCATTTAAATTACATTGTCTTCCACAGTAACTTTGCTGCAGTATGCTGCAGAGTACTGCAAAATGCTGCAAAATTGTTTTTTATCCTGGCGAGCTTCACTGTAGCTTGGTTGAGCCTCATCCTCTCAACTTTATTTTCCAAGAATTCTCCCTTAACCATTCATGCCAGTTAACTTCCATATGGTCCCACATGTGTCCTGATCACTCCACATCCAAGTTATCTTGCTCTTGTTGCCAAATAATTCTCCTGGCAAGGCTGGGTTTAGACGTCTGGTTCATTTGATCTCATGGTATTCTCCTGGGAAGAATCCAGATGTCCAAATGATAGCATACATTTACCTTTTCTTCCAATGTTCTGAGCATAGACATAGCCTCCACCTGCATATGATTCACAGTCCCTGCCAATGCCTGTATACCAGTGTTTACCTCAGTTACCTGCAACAAAACCAACAAACATTAGAGAACTCTCAGAAGTGGACAGGCAACTGGATTTTATTTCTCATGAAGTGGTAGAAACCTTGGGAATAGTACCCTGGGCAGTCACATGTAGTGCATATTATTCTTGGCCTCCTTGCTTGAAAATCAGTATAGATTCAGGCTGAAACAGTCAGCTGAAAACAGCTGGGGCAAGAGAAGAAAGTCCTCACTTGGCAAAGTGGATGCTGGTGCTGACACTAGCAACCTTTGCATTTCCTCAACTAGTACAGCATTTTTTTTATTCTTTTGGTAGTGGAGCACTAGGCACAATGATTGTTTTCAGGGGCAACCCAAGAGCATAAGGGTAGTTAATTGACTTGCTCATTGCCTCACTATATACAAATGTAAACTGTGCAAATCCAACCCAGGTCTTCTGCATATACCAAGTTAATTGGCAGCTCTAACTCTTACTCTAATGTCTAGGTTTTGCTGTCAGCTCAGTTTGAAGGGCTGTCACAGGCAAAGTAACACTGGGGCACTATCTGATTTCCCCAGAGTGGTCAACAGGGATTTGGTAATAGAATCACTCATGCTCCGTAAAACTCCATCACACAGGACACATCTGATTGCATGTACAGCAGATGGTTACAGTCACGGGAAGCTCCTCCCAGTCATTTTGGCCCAACTATGTGCTCAATGATACTCTAGGTACTTCAATGGTGGAAGTCACATACTCCCCCTTTGCAGTACATGAGCACTGTTTCCACTGCACAATGGCTGTAATCCAAATCTAAGATGCTAAAAGCATCATCTTTATGGAGCAAGGCTGAAAGGCTGGAATAATACTGGAAGCCCCAGGAGTCCTCCTCCCTTAGAACCCACTGCTAGAGGTGTGCAAATCTGGCCAACTTTGCTTTGTGGATAATTCTGGGAATTTGCTCAGATTTGCAAATGTAATCTGCCCAGAAAATTTCCAATGTGTAGTACAGGGTTAACTTCAAAGATAGTGGATTTGGCAACATCAGCATTGGAGTGGGACCTGTAGGCAATATCTGCAAAGTACCACAGGATTGAAGGTCACATGGTACTGAAATTAACTGTATGCCGAGGCTGTGTTCAGTGCAGTCTTATGAAGAAAGAGTTGGAGAGAAGCCTGTTCCTAATTATCTAATCAAAATACCATCCAAAAGTACTTTGAACTAGGGGTATTTAAAAAAACTCACTCTGAAGAACATCTAGAGTACCTTGTGCTGCACAATTTCATTTTTCTTGTTTTCTTTTTTGGACTTTTGCAGATTTGTTTTATTTAAAGTAGCAGTGTTGTTTTGTACTTTGAAGCAATGATCTATGTGTGTGGGGGGGGGGGATACTTTAGCTACCAAGCAAGGCAGGCCTGTGAGCAGTTTGAACAAAACCCTGTTTAGTGGGGAGTTTTATTTAAGTTTTAGCCCATGGTGTAGTGCATTATTGTGACTTCAAAATTCTCCTTCTGGGTCACGGGGGGCTTATAACCTCACTCCCTGCAAGCAGGATGAGCACACAGCACCACACGTGGAGATGCATGCCGAGACACTCTTGGCTAGTGTGTGTCTGGTGTGCCAGGAGGGGAAAAGGGGAGAAGGGCCAGGAAATTTATATGATAAGAGCAAGAACAATTGTACTAGATTAGTAGATAAGTTTGTCACCATCCCATTTCCAGTCATCACACTTTGTTTTACATTTAGTAGGCATTTAGTAGGCATTACGGAGTTAAACCATCATCATATTTAAAACTAAGCTGCTGTTATAGGACCTTTGTATAAGCTCCATTCTCCAATTAGTTTGTTTACTTAGAATAACTTTGTTGCAGAGTTGTTTTAACCTATTGATGTGCATCATTTGTATATCCTGTTGCTAGCAGGTATTCAGTTGTTAAGGAAACTAGGTACATTGTATTAATTGATATGCAACTTCAAATTACAATAATGTCAGATACAATTATGACAATTGATGGGGAAATTGGCATAAAATGATCCATCTGTTTTATGTATATTGTTATTAAAGACATTTCTTCAACACATTCTTTCACATGTGAAAAATGTATTCAAAATCAAGATATGTTAAAAAAATCAGTATCTTTAGCACCAGGTTGTCCACTCTTGAGTCAAATCAGGCAGAAATGGCTAACAGACTAAGAGGCAATATTGCTAATCACAATCTGATTATTCACAGACTGATATTTCTATGGCCACAATTTCAAATTCCTTGTTACCATCTACTTCTATGTTTTTTGATGCAAATGATGTTACTGAAACAGCATTAAAAAGAAAAAGGACAGGGGATGATGACCATAATATATGCTCTGATGAAGGGTGGTATTCAGTGCATAACACAAAAATCACTAAAAAGGGTTGTAGGGCAAACAATCTTTGTTTATAAACTTTTAATCGGTATGAAACATTAAGCACATTATTAGATAATAATGATACTATACCATCTGCATCTAATGATGGAGGTATACAGGTTTCATCTGTGAATACCATGGTTAGTTCACCCCCAGATGACCTTTGTTCATCTAGTATAACTCAGTCACTGAATAGGCAAGTAAGGGCATTAATCAACCATTAGACCATCTTCCTGACCCTGGACCTTCAACCAATTAACAATAATGTAGGTAACACTACAGGTGAGGAAGCCTTTATGGCAAATGGTAACACTTATCTTGGTGATTCCACCACACCGCCAGCCAGAGCTGAGCCATCTATTTCTAATAATCTAGATGGGAATGTCCACAGTAGATAATTTAGTTCAATTGTCCCTATATCTTCTAACAATCCAGTACCTGTATCAATACCAGTGGCTCAAATTACACTTCCTGGTAACAATAACCAGTTGAATGAGGTAACTGATATGGATACTGGTGATAGTAACAGCATTATTTCAAGAAACATTTTTATACTGGGAAACTGTATGATTAAACATCTTGATCAAGCTGTTTGTGACACTGATAAATCTAGTAGGACCTGCTCCTCTTTTAGTGGGGCACGGATCTCAGATATTACTTACATGGTACAGAATATTACACAGTGCAGGGGATAACCCCTTTGTGGTAATTCACGCAGGGGCCAACAACATCTTTCATGACCTTGAACAAAGTATTAAACAAGATTCTGTTGCCCTGACAAATAAACTAATTGATCTTTGCTGTGAAATTAATATTTCTGAAATATTACCTATTCCTAGAGCTACAATGCATCAATGGAATAAAATTAAATCCATAAATGAATTGCTGAGGAAATGGTGCCTGCATCAGAATACTTCATGCATTACACATTCAGAAGAATTTGTGGATAAAGAAGATCTTTTTAGCTGGCATGGGTTGTATCTTAGTAAAAAGGGCAATTCTGTCCTTGGCAAACAAATTTCAAATGTTATCAGTAATAATTTAAACTAGTTAAGTGGGGAGGCAAAATTATTAGCATTTAATACCACTGTACCACTGCTACTAACTCTAAGAATTATATTGTCAATAATTTAACCTGTTTATACTTTAATGCTAGAACCCTTAGGCAAAAGTTGGATGAGCTGAAAATCAGAGTCAGTGAAAAATGCTTGGATATTATCTCAATTACAGAAACATGGTTGGATGATAAAGCATCATGGGACTTTAATCTTCCAGGTTTAAATTTATAAAAATTAAGTTGCAACAATAGAAAAAGAGTAGGTGTGGCTTTATTAATTAATAATAATCTTATTTCATATGAGATCACAGATAAAATAAAAACTCATTCAATAGAAATCAGAATCCTCTGGATTAAAATATCATTTGAACACTCTGAATCATTAATTACTGGGACTTGTTATAGACCACCTATTTCAAATTATATGGTTGCAGATGCTATATTATCAGAAGATGAGCTAGTTTGTGGGTTGAGTGATATTCTGTTAATGGGAGATTTTAATTTAGATGAAATAGATTGGATTAACAATTCAGCTACTTCAACCTTAGGTAATAGATTTCTGGCATTATGTACACAATTGCAACTCAGACAGAATATATATAATCCAACCAGGGACAATAAGATACTTGCTATGGTTTTTTTGCAGTAATTCAGTTGATTTAAATAATATTTCTGTTGAGTTGCCGATGGGTAATAGTGACCATAATACAATTCATGTTTCCATTCAAAAGCACTTTTCATTCACTACAGGTCCCACTCATATTTTTTGTATAATAAAGCAAAGATAACTGATATGAACAATGTCATAAATAATAGTGATTGGATTAGCCAATACAATAATAATTCCATTTAATTGTACTGGGAATATTTGTTTGTTTGTTTGTTTATTTAAAATCTGTGAAGTCCATGGGCCAAGAATCCATTTACATGGGCAACCAGATACAAAAAAATGAAAATATAGAGACATAAATATACAAACAGTGTATAAAACATTATACACGATACATTAACAAATGTTTATAATAAATATCCATTTGTTATGCATCAAATGGAAGAAAACATCACACATTATTACATTTGCATTTACTTTTGGTAACAAACCATTTCTTCAATTTCAACTTAAAAACAGCCAATGAATAATGCGAGTTTTTCTAATCAGTCCGAAGATCATTATAAACAGACAGGAATCTATATAACAGAGACCTCTGATCTATTGATGTTTTCATATTTGGCACAGAAAACCTAAGATTGTTTGAAGATCTGGTATGTACCTGGACTGATGATAACTGTATAAGAAAATATGTATGAAAACATATCTGTACCCTATCAAGAGCAATCTTTTTAATCATAATCCCCACTTGATATTTAAATCTCTAACCCAATTGTAACTTTTATTATAAACATTAGGGACACTTATGTACCCTCAAGACCCAAATATATTAATAGCAAGAAATATCCTAAATGGTTAGACAATTCTATTAAAAAAAAATAATTAGGAAAAAAACACACTATATAGAAGATATTTAAAACAGAAGATTGATGATAATTGGGCAGAGTATCTGAGAATACAAAAATTATGTAAAGCTAATATGAAATAGGCTAAATCAAAATGGGAATTAAATTTAGCTAACACAGCTAAAAAAACTAATAGCAAACAATTTTGTTCATATATGAACTCATTGAAAAAACTATTAATAGGGTTGGCCATTTGCGGCTAGACACTAAAGTTATTTATGACTCAAAAAATATGTCAGACTTATTTAATGAAAAATGATGTGATGTCTAGGTACCTAATAATATTAATTACACCCCAACTACCAGTTGAAACTAATATTTCAACACAGGATGAGACCTTGACTATTACCATTTCTTCTGATTCCATCCTTAATAAATTAATAGGTCCAAAAGGTAAACTACTCCCAGTCCAGACAACATCACTGGACATTTGTTATATTTACTTAAAGATAGCTTGATTTTGCTCTTTAAGCTTCTGTTTCTAGGTTGCCTTAAATGTACCTTTGGTACGGAAGATTGGAAAATGACGTATGTTATACAATTGCATTAAAAGGGATCTAAATCAAACATGGGAAAATTATTGCCTTATCAGTTTAACAACAGTTACATGTAAAGTTATGGAAAGTTTAATCAAGGACTTAATTTCACCAATAGCAAACTCATTGGATACAGCTCAACATGGGTACAAGATAGGCAGGGGTTGCTTAACCAATCTAATATGCTTTTATGAGCATATAAGTGCGATGCTGGACAGGAAGATCCCATGTGATATCATGTACATTGACTTCAGTACAGCCTTTGATATGATACATTGGGCATTACTAGACAAGTTTTCAAAATTGCATATTGATCATTCCATTTTTCTGTGGATTGCTAATTGGCTTTATGGAAGGACTCAAAATGAGTTGATTAATGGTAGTTTATCAAAAGTTGGTTACATCACTAGCAGAGTCCCTCAGGACTCAGTGTTGCACCCATGTTTATTTCAAATATTTATTTCTGATTTAACTACAGATTGTGCTTGGGTCAAACAGTGGGGGATGAGGTTGAAAACTGAAAAATGCAAGGTTATGCATTTAGGTAAAAATAACCCTAATGAGTCTTATTTATTTGCCAGAACTTTTTTAAAGACATCACTGGCAGGAAAATATATTGGTGTTATCATTTCAAACGATTTTCACCACTAAATTCATATTAATGAGGTTATCACTAGATCTAACAGGGTTATATGGTTGATCAACTGAAACATCACATCACATTATCCAAAGTTTATGTTACCTTCATACAGAGCATACATTCATCCACATTTGGAATACGCATCACAGTTATGGTACCCATTTAAAAAAATCTGATTGGTAAATTTATGTTGAACTTTCTCAATTAGGTTACAAACATATTTTCTGTCTTAAAAATGATCCTTATGAACAGAGACTTAAATCTTATGTCTTTGGAAACACGTAGACTGAGGGGTGATTTACTCATCCTATATAGTATAGCTCAAGACCCTTCATGTTAACTGAATTAGGATTTGGGTTTAAACATAGTCCTAATGACACTAGAGGGCATCCACTTCAACTTAATGGCAGGCATTTCAATTACATTTGCAGAAAGTTTTTCTATACCTTGAGAGTTATTAATCCTTGGAATAGTCTGCTATTAGAAGTAGTGATTAGTAAAACTAAACTGGAATTTAAGAAAAAACTAAATAATCTTTTACTTTCCAGATACAAGTTACAATATTATCCTCACTACTAGATAGGTGCACTTCTGAGCTTCACCAGCCTTCTAGCTCCTTATTAACCTTAGTATGAACCTTAGTAGTCTTATTTGTTTCCCCAGTCTTTCTTTTTAATCATTTCATTGTTTTTGTCTGCAATTGGTGATTTATTTTATTTCTGCAGTACAGTTTGTGTTTGAGTGAATCATTTTTGTTAACATCTTAATATATTGATTGAAGTTCCTTTGTTTAGTTAATAAAGTGACTGAATTAATACTGACATTCAATTGTTTAGAATTACCCATCATGTTGTTTGTCTTCTTAATCCCCATCATGTTAAAGAAGACACAAAAAATTAAAAATGAAAAATGCTGTGTAGTGTTTATACTGTAGCTACTGTTAGTGTAGTAAACTTTTCTGTTGTGAACTTGTGATTAAGATCACACTGTACCAGTTAGGTGTTGTGTTGTCTCCTGCTGGTATTTAGTTTTACTGCAGTTTTTAAAAATCTAAGTATAAAATATGCATGGAAAGAGATACTCAACTCATAAAGTGAGAGTTGCCAGCAATATTACCAAGTAAACAGTAGGCTCTCTAGGTAAAAAGGATGTTGCACCAAAGAAAACTACCTTTGCAGCAGTTTTATCCATGGCCAGTGGTACTAGTAGCACAGGAGTAGAAGGCAGAAATGTTGGTGGGATTAGTGTACCCAAATATTTCTCTGCCACATCTGTGGCATCCATGCTGGTGGGTGCTGGAGCAGGAGGAGATGGCAACAATAGATCAATCCAAGAAGCAGAAAAATGTTTGGCTCTGGAACAGCATTTGAGAAGTTTGTCAGCCTGGGTGGGGGGAGCCCTATGAGAACCTGATAAGAAGAAAAGTAAAGGTCATGCTGCTGAATCTGTGGTACTGAGCACATGACAAATATTTTACAGAATTACCAAAGCCCCACCCTACAAATCTTCTACTGTTGTTCCTTTTAGGACTGTTGATCCAATAACACTGCATGAGTCACCCACAATCACAGTGCAGAAATCATACCCAAAACACCCATTGCCACCACTACACTGTCCTAGTAGCACCACCATGCAAAATTAAGTGCTACAAAATTCCTATTTCTGTATCTTTTTGGTCATCCAACTTCTATGGTGCAGAGGCAGATACTCTTAAATGTACAGCAGGTGATGATATGGGAAGCTGTGCCTTAATGGAACACATGCCCTATGCTCATGTCCATGCTTATGTCATCCACATGGTCATGATCACAGTCACATTAAAATAAATGTAATTTCGTTAATTATTTTTTTAATATAAATGTTTATAGTACTTTCTAGGGTTTTACTCCTGCTTCTCAACCCAAGGCCCTGACACACATCCGTGCATGCATGTGGAGGCACGCACACACACAGTTGCACCAGCTCAGCCCCTTCTACCCACCTGTAACAGTGCTACCCCCTCCTGCTTATGCTACCCACCAGACTTCTACCCAGTGGGAGTGGAACTACAGGGGGCAACAGCTCACTCCCACCAGCCCTGAGAGAGGAGAGGAGAGCAGCCTGCCAGCTTGCTCAATCCTGCTCCTCCCACCCTCCATGTGCTAGCATCCTGACAACCCAAGGTAATTCCCGAACCCAGGTTCCAGCATAGCGTGAGGTAAAGTATCCAGCGCCTCAGCCCTCAGTGGCACTGGACCAGCTAAATGTCATTAATTATTTAACAAAATATACATTTACTTGCATTGACTCCAACACATTTACCTCATCCAAAATGAGGTGACAGTCAATTCTTTCCTTCACAGTCATAGTGTCATTAAAATAAATATAATGTTCATTAATCGTTAATATAATGATACATTTATTTGTGTTGACTCCAACATATCTGCATCATCTAATATGAGGTGGCAGATTCTCCTCCTGACTTTATGATCATGGTCATGGTCACGGTCACTTTAAAATAAATCTAATTTTCACTGCTCATTTGAAGAAATATACATTTACTAGCCTTGACTATAACACATCTGCTGCCTCCAGAATGAGTTGACAGAGACTCCTCCTTTCTTAATGGTCACCATCAATTTCAGTTTCATTATCATTTAATGAAGTACACATTTATAAATAGTAATAATTTCATAGAAAGAAACCATGCAAATTGATTGTGTTGATAACCTTCCCATCTACTTTCATCAAAAATTAGGTGGCAGAGAATCCTCATCCTCCCTTCATCCCCAATCACTCTTTCGGAATCATGCTTCACTGTGGCATGTGTGAGATGCCAGCTCACTGTGGTATGTGGTTGACACAAACTTCTCAGAAAAATTCTGGAGATCCAATATTATCTCTGTTTAGCACTGTGTACCATTTCTCCTATAGTGCAGTACAAGAACTGTGTTGTGGGTAGTAAAACACCTTGTGACACCAAACAGTAGCAGTCTGATATACTATTTCAGGGACTTCATAACAATTCAGAAGCTCTGATTTCATCTCTAGTTTGCATTTCACACAATTTTCCTTGCAGTGCAGTACAAGAACTGTGCTGTGGGTAGTAGAACACAGTGTAGCACCATGTAACACCATGAAGCAGACTGATATATTTTTTCAGTGACATCAGAAAAACTAAAGTGCTTCCATTTCATCTCTATTTACCATTTCACACAATTTCTCTTAGAGAGAAGTACTACATGCTAGGATCCCAGAACTTTTTCATCAACATTGTGGACTAAGTCTTGGATATCCTCCTCATCCTCCTCATGCAACTTCACCTTTACTGTATGTGGTATTATTAAAGTAAACACATCCTCTGTATGCAGTGTGAATAATAGTCATCTGTCTAAAGCTACTGCCTGACTCTTCATCATATAACTGAAAATTACCTGAAATAAAAGAAACTGGAGAAGAAAACAGTTAGAGACTAACTTCTGATTAACTTTTTAGACATAAAAACAAACAAAAAAATAAAACAACAACAACAAAAAAATAAAAATACTTATCTTCCCTGGTAAGAAGCACTGTTGCATTAAACAACCATATCCAGGGTGAACACATGCAGCAACAGGATTTTGTCATCCTTAAGATAAACACCAGAAAAGAGAAAAGCAGGAACAAAAGATGGTTAGAAAACACTCCCCCAAAACAGGATGAAATGTAAAAACTAAAAATACTTACCTTTGTTGAAAGGACGCAAAGCAGTACTCAAAGATTATCATCCAGATCAGTGAAACAACAGGCATTATTATTTAATGCACACAGAACTTCTGGTCAGTAATTTCCATGACAGCCATTGTCGTGGGGACTGAGACATGGCAAAGCACCTTGTAGCAGCAGCATCTAGCAACCTGAATTATTTATTTTGGTAGTTGATAACAATTCTGGTAGCACAGAATGTATGTATGTTGTGCTTTTCTTGAAATTTCCCCTAAAGTGCATTACAAGAACTGTGGAGCGGAGAACTGGAACTGAGATACAGCATGTATCATGTTTGGAGCAATAGCACAAGTACTATATTACAACCATTTCATAATTTCTTTTAGAAAAAAAATTCTATTAGTGAGAAATGTGTATATTGTGCTTGAGTACTTGTGTCAACTCATTGTGCTTAACAAATACTGTCCAAAAGGGAGACTTGAGCAGTGCAGTAGTAACTACCACCATTTAGTAATTTCTTATTCAGGAGAAAATTTGTATTGATTTATTTTAGCAAGAAAAAGCTCCATTGAGCAAAGCTCATTTACAAGGAAGTCCAGGAAAGGACAGAATACAATACAGTAAACAATTTGATAACACATGAATAACAGCAAAACAGTAAGCATTTTGGTAGCATAGGAGTAACAGCAAGTTAATACAATTCAAATAGCATATTTTTACTTTTTATTTATTTGTTTTACCAGGAAAGCTGCTTTGAGCACAGCTCATTTGCAAGGAGGTCCTGGGTAGGACAACAAACAACAGTAATTCATACAATTCAAAATACAAAGTTGAAAAACAGTAGTCATCAGAATAATGCATACATATACCGTATATGTAATAAAGAAAGTGGAAAGTTATTGGTTGCCTCGTAATGAATTTTGGGATCTAGTTACTTTGACTTTCCCATCAGCTCACGTGTCTGTCCCTTGTCTCCCCCCCCCCCATATTTCCCTCTTCTATCCTTCCCTGTATTCAAAATCTATCTATAGTGCTCAAGCGGTGAGCAGCTGTAATGATTTTTTTTAAGTTTTATTAAAGATTTTCCATATTGTTCCACAAATAACAAAAACAAATACAAGAATTAAAGACATAATTAATGACAAGAAGACAGACTGAAATTACACAATTAAAATCTATGACAAATCCTGTAGACTTAGACATAAAATACATAGAAACATAGAATTTGATGGCAGATAAGGACCATTTGGCCCACCTAGTCTGCCCATTTCCCTACCTAATTGATAAGCTGCAGATCCTAGTTAACCAACAGCCTACTTCCTCCTACCCCTCAACAGAATTGCCTTTATGTCTGTCCCAAATAGATAAATGAAATTCAAAATAAACTCTTTGATTCCTGTGTCAAGTTCTTTAGTGCCGCAAATATCTCAGGCACCTGGTGGGAGGGAAGAGTAAAGTCAAGTCAAGGGAAACCCCTTTCTCATCACTGACCAGAACCACTGGGGACTGTAGGCAGGGCCAACCAGACCTGAAATTCATCACATCATACCCAATAGGTTAAAAAACCTTCACCATCCCAAATAATCCAGCCAGTGCCCTTCTCTTGTATGGATTAAAATAATTGTGCAATAATCTCAAGGACATCCCAACCCTTCTATTCTACCTGATAGAGAAAAAAGGGGAGCCATCAACTCTTCAACTTCTCCTTCTGTAGCCTTAACAGTGCTGTGACCATTCCAATTTTTTTTTACCACAGCTCTGATGTCGGAACAGTGGAGGCAACCACAACTGAGTGATAACTTTGGTTAGAGTTGCAGCCAAGATATTGTATAAGTACTGGCTTGCCTATTTTGTTAAAGCCACTGGATGGATCCCTAAGATCCAATTTTTAAACTGATTTGGTGTTGGGATCTCTAATATCTGTACAGTTACTGTGGCCACATGTGTCCAGTACCTCTGAATTAAAGGACACTCTCAAAAAATATGTGTGTGGGAACCTCAGGCACCACATCCCCTCCAACTCGGATCCAAAGGATGAATTTCTAAGTGTCTAGCAATGGTGGGGATGTGAAAGTATCTTATCATTGTTTGTCAATGGAATTCCATCCATGAGGGAGAAGTTGTCGTACTGATGACTCCCATACCCGATCCCATTCTTTATCTGAAAGATTCACCCCTGCTTCTCTCTCACACCTCTTTTTGATATCAATTAGCAGATCCAGTTCTAAACTCCAAAGGGTACTATATAAAATGGAAATGTTATTTTTAACTTGGGGTTGAGGTGCCATGGTGTGTAACCGAGATCGGAGGGAATTTTCCTCCAGAAGTATCGTGGTGTTTACTTTTCTTTCCATTAAATAATGGCAAAGCTGTAAATATTTGAAAAAATCATTATGAACTAAACCAAATTCTTGAAATAACTGTTAAAATGTTTTCAACATTGTATTTTCAAACATTTGCCCTATGTAAGACCCTTTCTTTGTCACCTTGCAAACCTTTTATCCAGTAACAAAGGTGCGAAGTCCAGGCATGCACTAATAGGAGTTGTTTTATTAGATCTTCTGTCAAGCTGGTATTTTGCACAGACCTCCTCTCATATTTTTATTAATGTCTCTGCCCAAGGGTTAGATATCCCCCAGTTTCTGAACCTGAGTTTTTGTCTTGTATATTACTTCAGCCACTGATGCCCTTGTTAGAGAGTCTTGTTCTATCACTACCCATCTGGGCTGGTCTATCTTTGACGTATAAGATAGGGAGTGTTGTAATTGTGTAGCCTAATAATATGCTCAGAAATTTGGAACCCCTAGGCCTCCCCTGACTTCTCTGAAGTATGGGTGTCCCACCTAACCCTGTTTTTTTTTTTCTCTTCCAAATACATTTTGATGCAGTGCAATTAAGTTGTCTGCAATACTTTAAATGAATTTTTACTGGGTAGAGTTGTAAATAGAAAAATTAACCTAGGCAATATATTCATTCTTATTGTTTCTACCCTTCCTCCCATGGATAGTGGCAATTCTCTCCATCTATTGGAGTCTGCTTGAATTTCCAATAAAAGTTTTTGATAATTATTTAGAAACAATTTGTGATTATCCCTCAGGATCCAGATGCCTAAGTATCAGAATCAAGTAGTAACCCATTTTAGATTATGAATGGTCTTTGCTATGTAGTTGTCCCCCTCATTTAACAACATCACTTCTGTGTCTGTCTCATTAATCTTGAACCCTGATATTTGTCCAACATTTTGAAGTAGCTTTATTACTATTGGGAAGTTTCTGGTACGTTCCAAGATGTATAAGAGTGTATCATCCACGTATAGGGACACTTTCAATTCTTCCAGATTTAATTGAATCCCCCGATAGGTGTCTGCCTGTCTTAGCATTGCTGCCATAGATTCTAAGCTAAGGGCAAAAAGAAGGGGGGGTAGGGGACAGCCCTGTCTCATCCATCATGCTATTGGAAAGCAGGATGACAAGATTCCATTCACTTTAACCTTGGTGTATGGGCTAGAATACACATTTTGGATCCAGCTTTGAAAATGGTCTCCAAACTTAAATTTACCTAAAGTAGCATCAAGAAAAAAACAGTTTAAATGATCAAATGCCTTTTTAGCATCGATCGATACAACCACTTGAGAGGAGTCCTTCCAAAGTTGTTTGGTAGTGGTGAGAACATTTAGTAGTGTACAAACTTTGTCTCAGATGTGTCTGCTTGAAATGAAACCAGTTTGATTTGAATGGACCTACAAGGGGATGATTTTTTGAAGCCAAAGTCTTTCCTAAACAAAATCACCACACCTGCTTTTTTCTTTCCTGAAGGATGGGCATCAGCATATACTGCCCCTGCCCAAGACTTTCTTAGTTTAAGGTGCTTTGCTTCAGATAGTTTGATTTCCTGAAGGAAGCCAAAGTCACATCCTGCTGTGCCCATTTCCTGCAGTATTTTTGATCTTTTAATTACATTGTTGAATCCCTTAAGATTAAGGGGACATATTGCAAAGGATTCCACTAGATAATTGTATATAACTGTGAAATCATTCTTCCACTCCCAGCTCCCTCCCATCCCCTACACAGCACCAATCCACAGCTCCCCTGGTGATATTGAAAAAATAAAAATAAATCATAAACAAGATCAAACAAAGATAGATCCCAACAAAGACAACAAAAATAATAGATAGTAGTAGAGCACACTTATGGTGACCTCTTAGAGGTCTGTACCAATTGATACACAAATGGTGTGCAAACATGTGCTCCCAATCAGGATGAAAAAAGTCCTGAGAGGAGGATACACTGTCAACTGGCTGGGGGTAATGAGGGCAGGGGAGTAAAAACAATGTTAAATAACAACAATACAGTTTGGTCCCTGCCAATCCTGATCTCCTCCTAATAGGTTGTTAATTAGTTAAATTGTGCAATAACTCCTCTTGATGGCATATCTTTTCATGGTGAGAAGATAGAAATCCCATCATCTTCCCTACTAATCCTTGGAAAGCTGCCTGTAATCAGTTACATTCCAACATAGCCCTTAGCCAATATCACAAACCATATGAACTAGCCCATTGCAAATCTGGGTTGTATAAAGATCAACTCTAAACCATAAACTATAGGAATAAATCTGAGACTTTTACAGCCAGCAAAAGCATTCATTTCCCCATGGTCTAACTCAGAATCTCGCCCATGTCCTGCTCCCCCACCATCCACTGATCCTCCTATTAATCTTTCAAGAAACAAAAATATCTAGATCATAAAGTTATTTCCATCAGAGAAACTGTGGGGATGTCTCTTGTATTATTTACCTTTATCTATAACGAGTTTCCACTGAAATTAAGTAACAACATGGCTAAAACTGTTGAGGATCCATAAGTGTACTATATGGACCCTTTTTTTATGACAACCTCACAATACTCACAGTATAGTGGGAAGAGGCAGTCAACCCACTGAAGGGAGGTTGACACTTACAGAATTTCCTCCCAGACCACTCCAGCACACTAATCGAGGAGAAGGGCAATTCAAAGTCAGTCCTCTGGTGATATGGGCCATCAGGCATCTTCCTAAGCTGCATGAGCTGAAACAAATACTTTTGTGTAGCCAGGGGTGGGCTGGACTAGTAGAAGTGCATCTTAAATAACAGACCCTAACCTCTCCACCTCCAACAGTAGTTCCTTCTGAGGAAGTCTCTTCAGGGAGTGTCCCTGAAGATAGCACCCTCTTTCCCAATAGACCATCTCCTCCAGCAACATATTCTAGCGAAGATGGATTGTTATTTTACCCTTTCCAATGTTCTGGATTTGATAAATACATTGAGGGAAAGCTACATGACCACTCTTATTTTATACAAAAGTACTGGAGGGTTGGAGAGAAGCAATCTGGACCCAGGATCAGTAAAACAGAAAACAGTCTTAAACAGAAAATGGTGAGATCAAGTTTTATTACTGTTCTTAGATTGTTGCACCAGTTTTTTGAGTTCTGCATGCAGTGGCATGATTCCTTCTGCTTTTTGTTTCTGGCTCGGGTTGTCTGTCAAAGCCAAGGACCACAGCAGCTCTTCTACCTCCTTTCCAACTTGTTCTTCTTGAAGGTCTGGAAGATTGATGCCCTGGGATTGTAAATATTTTGCTGCAGTGACAAGAGATTCAAAGAGCATCAGGCCCTCTGGTAACAGCACAACCAATTTAGCAGGATAGAGAAGCTGGGCTTTAATTCCTTGCTTTTGAAGTTGCTTGATGGCATACAGTACTTTTTTCTGTTTCACCAGCATGAGAGGTGGAAAGACTTGGTCGATGAAGACTCTGCGGCCATCCAAATTTAAATCCTTTTTGCTCAAAGCATCTCGTAAGACTTTTGTTTAGTAGTATATCTGAGAAACTTGATGATGATAGATTGAGGGGGAACGCCTGGTTCAGGCTCTGCTGTTACTACTCAGTGGGCTCATTCATTGCCCAGCTCAAACTCAGCATCTAAGTGTAACTCTTTTTGTAATCATGTTGAGACAAAGCCCACCATGTCATTTTACTCCACTCACTCTGGGAATTCAAAGATGCATATATGGTTTCTCCTAGATCTGGCCTTCGCATCTTCTGCTTGGATTGTTAGCTCTTTTTCTCTGTGGACAAGATAGTCCAGAACATGGCCATAAACTAAGTGTTCATCATGCTGTGTCCCCACATGAGTCTCCATTTCTTTTGTGCATTGCTCTAAGCACCGGAGATTTTTCCAACACCTGACACTTTGTCATCAATATGACGGAAGAGACAAAAAATATCTCTGCTCTATCAAAAGTCTCATTTTCCAATCTGCATTCATCTTCCTCATCTCCAAATCCTATGGTGCTGTCTGAGACTCATGAGAAAGTCAGGCTGGTGCTTCCAGACCATGGAGGTTTTGATTTACCTCCTCCTTGAGAAGTTGATTTTGACCCCTATATTTTTGAGCTGTAGCAATTTCAATGCTGTTACTGTCATAAGCATTACAGTAAGTAAGTCATATTACTACAGAATATGTATGGGAATCCACGGATAGTAAGTTAACTGTTAAGCACATTAGACATTTGAATACTAGTTCTTGCACTTTGATAATTTATTAATGAAAAGATCACACTTTAAGATTTTAGATAACATTTTATGTGTGCAAAATATGTAAATTATTTAAAATTATTGTATATTCACTCTTTTGAAATTATGTTTTGTTAAGAAATGCACTCATTAATATTAATGAGGTTACATGTTTAAATTCGTGTTTCTCCTTACGTGGCCACCCAATGAGGAAGACTTGTGAGGATTCAAAATGCTGGTTGGCAAGGAAGGAGTACTATTAGCTGTCAGACTTTCTGACTGCTACACAGCAAGAAATTACTTTTTTCAGCACTACACTGTCTGTGGATTGAATTCAGTATATGGTCTCGAGTGACACTGCCCTTTTAAGATTAAAATGGGCCAGTATTTGTGTACTGAACTTTTAACTCTAGGCTTCATTAGTGGGATTATATGAACAGTTTTCCATAGTGAAGGGACCTCAAAGCTTGTGACTTAAAGATTGAAAAGGTGAGTTATAGGTGCTGTCAGTATTGGGTGACCTAATTTTAAAAAGAGAGGTTAAATATTGTCACCCTCATCACTCTTTTTAGGATCAAGAGTCAGGAGGAGCTGCCCCACCTGTTTAAGTGATCTGCTGAAAACTGAAACGAGTTGGAATGTTGGGTGGGGGGATTAGTAGATTTTGGAGTAGGTTGAGGAATGTAGGCTGTGGTCAGATTGTTGAAAATGTTATCTGCTGAAGCAAAATGTAGGTTCAGTTCCTCTAGGATTAATTGTTTATCTGCGAGGGTACCTGTGTCAATCTGCCATATGTATAACAGTGAAGTCAAAACCACAAAGCACATACAGCACTTGGAACTACAGTGACAGGGTACAAAACCCCACAAGGCACAGATGTAGGAAGCATGGTTTTGTACTCTGTCACACATGGCTGGTGGGGAGGAGGAGTGAAGCAGAGGTCAAGACCTCTGCTGGAGAGGTGGTCTGCTGAGCAGCCACCATGGCTCACAGGGATGAGCTGCGGCAGTGCAAGGCAGACATGCATCTGTGGACTGGAGATCGAATCCCAGTCCCAGAGTTTTGCAAATCACATTGTGCGTTCCCCCCCCCAACACCATTGTTTCTCCTCATCCCCATGTTGACCCCCACTGGAATTGATTATACTAAGAAGGGGTGGTTCAGTGGGTGCAGACACCCATAATGAGGGGTGCCCCCCTCAGAAAACAAAGAAGTACTTTGCATTATTCACCGACTTCACTTTTGGCATTCGGTTTCAGCACTGGTAATGTATCCACTGTATTTACAGCATGGTACATTGCTGCACTGTTTTTGTTTATGGTGACATGTCCTCTTGCCATCTGTGAGCAGTTGATTGCCCACATGCAATTGCCTTGGTAATGACTCCCCTTCTATATTCTTAATAGCATTCAAAATATTAGAAGGACTGTGTCTGATTTTGTTCAGTAAAAACATATAATAAGTTGTTTTAGTTGCATGGATTAATTTTGTACATGGATTTGTTTTTCTTGTCTGAAATTTATCCAGTCCTGTTCTGCTTTAGAAGATCTGGCTTTGGTGCATAGTAGATCCCTGTCCCTTAGCAATTGCTTAATTTGTTTAGTGAACCAGGGGAGTTTCTTTTCCTGGTTCTATGTGTTATATGAGAAGCAAGTTGGTTTATGACTCCTGTGACCTGTTGATTGAAGAATTAGTGTGTTACATGTATTAAGGGTG
This sequence comes from Neoceratodus forsteri, assembly GCA_016271365.2. Lineage (NCBI taxonomy): Eukaryota > Metazoa > Chordata > Ceratodontiformes > Ceratodontidae > Neoceratodus > Neoceratodus forsteri. The sequence goes on from CM057458.1 coordinate 898,286,957, forward strand.
TCAGAAATACTACTAGTTAATTGCAGCAAGTTGGAGAAGATAATCCTATACAGAAAAGTGGAAACATTATCTTTTGCAAATTACAGATGGTTTGCTATTCGGCTTTACTGCCCCTCTTGAGCATGCCACTATGTTATGGTCACTGAACGCATTATTGAATACTACTGACATCATGATCTTATTGGGTCTATTGTTAAGTATGTGGTCTAGGATAGATGAGTTTATTGTGTTTTGCATGTAAGGTCAAGTAGGTTTTGAGATAAGTTGGTAAAATCCAAATTCATCACAGAACTTCTTTAGATTGTTTGATTTTGGGGTTAACCAGTTATAGTTTAGATCTCCCATGATAAATGTGTCAGTGTTATTTTCAGAGGCAAATTTGATCAAATACTGAAAAATATCTGATTGACTGTAGGGGGTCTATAGCAACCAATACCATTGTTTCAACTTCTGAAAGGCTTATAGTGATAGTGATACACTTGAAATTACTTTAAAACAAAAAATGATGAGAGAGAAAGGAATGCTATGCCACATTAGTAGTGCAATTAAAGACAGTATAAATAGAAAATAACACATTTGTTTGCATTTTTTTAAGGAGAAAGAGAGTTCAGACAGAAATAAATATGAGAAAGAATGGAAAGAAACAGTAGTAGCAAAAACAAGGAGGGGAAGGTACTTACAGTTATCAAGCAAGAATGGAACCTTGGGATGATCATATTGGATGACCTCAAGGAAGTAGGGCAGTACAGTAAGGCAGTAGGCAAGGTGAAATAGATGCTGAGGTGCAGAGGGAGGAGGATCAATAGCAAAGGATGGGAGGTGGTGTAACCTCTATATCACTCACTTGTGAGACCCCACCTGGAGTACTTCATCCAGTTCTGGAGGCTTAATCTCTGACAGGACATTGACATGCTTGAAGCAGTCCTGAGAAGGGCTACTAAAATGCTATGGGATTTGTATGAGAAGCTGTATGAGCAGAGACTGTGGGAGCTCAACATGTACTCCATGGAGGAAAGTGAGATGGGACATGGATTGAGACCTATAAGTACATTACAGGGATGAACAATGTGCAGAAGGGGATTCTTTTTCCAAAGAGGAGGACCATCATAACATAGGGGCATGCTATGAAGCTTGAGGGGTGAATGATTAAGAGGGGTGTGAGGAAACACTTCTTAACAGAAAGGGTGGTGGACACCTGGAACAGCCTGCCAGAAGAGGTGGTAGGGGAAAAGAGATTGAGGAGATTCTAACATGCATGGGATAAGCACATGGGTGTAATAAGCAGAGATAAGGGAGCAATGAGGGACACCTGTGACCAAGTAGTGGCCAGGGTGTAATATTAGGCAGATAAAATAGAGCTGACTAGATGGGCTTACCAATCCTTTTCTTCTGACATATTCTATGTTTATGTTTCTGTGATAGCTGAGACAAATTTGGGGAGCACTGAATTTACATACGCTGTTCTTTTCTCAAAATTTTTCCTAATGTGTGTTACAAGAACTGTGGCATGGGGACTGAAACACCAAACAGCACCTTCTAGCAGCAGCAGCATCCGGTGTCCTTAAGTATTTAATCTGATAGTTGAGAAGAACTCTGGAAGTACAGAATGATATACCTGTGCTGAATCGACAACACCATTGTTGAAGTTCGGTATAGCGAGATCAACAATGCTGACAGGTGAAATTTTGCCTGTCTGACATTGGAATGTTTCTCACAGGGGCTGCATCCCCCCATGCAGGGGACTATGCCCCCACACCACCCTTTCTAAAGAATATCAACTCCTAGTCTAAACTGATTTGAAGAGGGGAGGTGACATACAGCAAAAGGGCAAAATTTTGCCCTCAGGTCCCTCAGATCGACAATTTTGAAGCCTTTCAAAATTGTTGCTGTGAGGGATTTGCCATAAAAAAATGTTGATATTCATTCAGCCCACTGTCCAGAATGCATGCACGTGCTTTTGTCACGACTTCACCTAAAGTGTTTTGCAAGATCTGTGAAGTGGAGATTGGGGACTGAGATGTAGCACAATACCATGTTTGTAGCAGTAGAATGCGCACTATATTACCCCCATTTCATAATTTCTTTTTTGGAATAAAATTCTAGAGGTGAGAAATGTATACATTGTGCTTGACCACTTGCGTCAACTTGTGGTTAATACATACTGTCCAAAAGGGAGACTTGTACAGCACAACAGTAGCCACCACCATTTAGTAATTTCTTGATCAGGAGAAAATTCCTGTAAAAACAAAAAGAGTAGTGAAAAAGACAAGAATGATATGTTGGGTAAACAGCCCAAATAAGGAAAAAATATATGGAGAATAAAATTTTTTGGTCTTGTGTTTTTTAAGGAGAAAGTGTTTGGACAGAAATAAAGATGGGAAAGTATTGAATACAATAGTAAAAGCTAAAGACATGAAAATAGCCTACTTTTGCACTATTTTAAATATTTTAACTTGTTTTTGGTTTTTATTGGGGTAGATTTAACAAACAAGGGTGAAGAGAGACTAATTGGAGACAGAAAGGTGTATATGATACCTAGAGAAAAGGGCAGGGTGTAAAATAGGGAGGAATGAGGAAGCACTAAAAAAGGCAAGATGAGTCAAAATTTCAAATGAAGTGGATATCATGGTGTTCCACTGCCAGACAGGGCAGCTCCCGCACCACTGGAAAGGAGCTTCTGTATTTCCTGGGGAGAAGCTTCTGATTCTCCAGTACTTTGACCATATTTTGTTCAATAAAACAAACATGCCAGCAGAGATCCTAGGTCTCCTCCTGCAAAAGAGAAATATCTTCTGATGTGTTTTTTAGTGGTTCAGTTGCTGGTGTTGGTGTAAGTGCTGGTGCTGCTGGTGTGTGTGCAAGAACTCTTGGCCAGTGTCACAGCAATTGCCACAACAAGAATAGTAGTGATGGAGTGTGCTCTCACCTGTGGGCAGGAGCTCCTCACTGGTTGGAATGGATGTTTTACCACCATCGCCACCACTAGCCACCTCGCACTGTCTTACCTTTAGCTCCACCAGATAGTGATCTTAAAATGTGTCCAATGACCACAACTGCCTTGGTGGGTCCTCTTTAACCCCAACTGACACATGTGCCACAGACGATACATTGGACAACACTGTCATCCTGGGAATCCAGTGGAAAAAAAAAGCTGCCATATAAATGAATACTCTGGGACTGCTCAATTATGAATGTCTGTGGCACTGAGGAGCTCAATGAAGAGGATGAGCATAGCTGCTTGGGGGGCAGTTTATGGTACAGGTGGTGATACAATGGGGGGGCATAGAGGGTTAATTCTGCTGCAGAACTGCTGTGAGTGCTTCTGGATCCAGCTGCTGCTGCTGCTTCTGAGGAGTGGGGGCAGAAGGGGCCACTGTAGGGATGGGGCCAGTGGTTCTAAATGTGGCTGCAAAGCTTGGGACAACTATGGGCTGTTTCAGAGCTGGTGAAGGGAGAGGAAAATGCTGTTATTGCTGGACTTGGGATATTTGCTGGCTGACCAATACGCCTTGGACATTGCAAATGTATGGTGAAACCACAAATTCACACACAACCCCTTAGACTCCAGCCATTGCAAAGAGAAAGAGAAAAACAGGGAGAGAAATGGAAAGTCAGAAACAAATGGGGGAAAAAGGAAAACTACAGCTCTGTAAATAATGCTTATAAAGTAAAAATATAGACAAAATATAAATGAACCAAAAACTAAATTACTGCCATGAATACTAGCAATCAGAATAAAAACTAAGGGAAAAGAGCAGTTAAAGTAATTTGTTGTTGAATTCAACAATTGTCGCCACAGAAAGCTGGCCAGGCTCCTACCGCCTACCAAACTAACTCACACCTCAAAACCGAAAGTGAAGAAGTCTTGCTGTATAGAAATGTACCATGCAATCTGCAGCAGTTCTTCAATGTGACCTTGAGATGCTTGTTTACTAGAGACCTCATTATTTTAAATTCTGCATTTCCTATGCCCCCACAATGCTGCTGCCTCCACTAATCCTCAGGGTTCTGAAGATGTCTAACTCTGTCTGTCCCTGGTCCACTACATGACCTACTTTCATTTATCACTGGCTTCAGACCACTCCAGGTGGGTAAGGAGTGGAAAGTCCCACATCCAATCTGCACAAACACTTCATCACTGAGGGTTCCTGGGTTTTCTGTGTTCAGTCCACAAGGACAGTTGTCAGCAGTTGGGTTTTTCTGTGGTTTTCTACCAGTCCCCAAAAACACAGGAATGCACAGAAGGTCCAAGGAGTGTGTGCACACTATTGTGTGCTGCCAGTCAAGACCCCAGCCTGTGTATCTCCCTCCCACAGTGCCCTCAATTGCACTGCCACCTATGGTTACCGTGGTGACAGTAAAGCAACATGGATGGTGGCTCACCCACCCTAAAGGAGGAGAGCATGCCCCAAGATACTTGGTCCTCCTCCCTCTGGATAGCCTCTGATGATCCTAGCTCATTCCCAAACTCCGATCCTTTGCATCATGAGTGGTAGCACTAATGCAGTGCAGGTGGATTGACCCACCAGTAACCTAATTTTGATAACATCTTGCCTTGGTGTACTGTGATGTAGTGTATGTCCATCACACTTGTTTCACCCATGAACTGCTTCACAACCCTGCAACACAGCCAATGCAGGTTTGACTGGGGCTGTAGTGGGACTTGTACCAAACCCCATTTGTTTGAGAGTTTAAGACTTCACTGCATGGGATGATCGACTAGCTGGCTGTCTCTCAGGGGAAGGGGAGTTTTGTAAAGCAATACCTGAGGCCAATAAAGGATGGAAGATGAACAAACAGAAGGAGGTTTCTTTTTCAGAAAGATGGAGAAATGAAGAGTCTGAACTGAATAATTTGTTAAGCTAAATGCAAGTGTGACAGGGTTGGGTAAGACCCTGTCCCATTTGATATACAGAGAGAGAGAGAGAGAGAGAGAGAGAGTTAGAAGAAAGGTTCTATTTTGTCCCCTGCTCTCTTGCCTATGTGATAGAGCAATCAAATGTTTTTGTGGCACCTAGGAACTGGCCAACCTGATGGTCCCATAATTTCCTCCTGTCATCTTCCTTCCTTCACTTGCTGTTTCTGTTCTTTCTGTCTTCCCTCACTTTTCTGTAGTTAAAAACATTCATGTGAAACTTTATTGAAACTGGGAACCCTTGGCTTGCAAATGTATATAACTATATTGCTGACATTATTGCAGAAAACTATTTGGGGATTGACCTTTAGATGTATTTTCACCTCCACAAACTTTTTAACAGAACTATCAACAGTAAACAATCTCTGGGACAGAATGCTCTATTTTTTACACCTGTTGAGACTGGATATACTCTTCAGACTTGTCACAGGAAAGACACTGACAATGTTATGACACTTTTTGTGAGAAATAAGAGATTAATTTACTCCAACAGGATGCAATATTTAAACTGCCAGAAAAATACATTTTATAAGAAGAGATCAATGCTATGTTGTGAGAGATAGAGGGAGAAAGAGAGAGAGAGAGAGAAAATTGAAATTCCAAAAAGAGAGTCTCAGAGGTACAATTTTTCTTGTACTGCTTGTATTAAGAGTTATCTTGTACAAATTACATTTTTTCTATTTTTTTAAACCTTATGTTTAGTAGTTTCAGTAAACAGTTGTACAGTTTAAAACTCTAACATTCAACATAAATATGAACCATACATTCAGTGAAACATAGAACATAGACTTTGATGGCGGATAAGGACTGCTTGGCCCACTTATTCTGCCCACTTCCCTACCTACAGGATAAGCTGCAGATCCTACTTAACCAACAGCCTATTTCTTCCTACCCCCCACAAAAATTGCCTTATGTCTGTCCCATACATTCTTGAATTCCCCCACAGTTTTACAACCCACAACCTCCTCAGAAAGGCTGTCCCATGCATCCACCACCCTCTCTGTGAAAAAATACTTCCTCACATTGCCCCTGAACCGCCCCCCATCTTTAAATTATGTCCCCCTTTTCTTGCACATCTCTTTTTCTGAAAGATGCTGCCCTCTTGGACTTTGTTGATTCCACTGAGGTACTTAGAAGTTTCTGTCATGTCCCCCCCTTTCCCTCCTTTCCTCAAGGGTATGCATATTAAGCTCCTTTAGTCTCTCATTGTATGGCTTCTCTTGCAGACCCTGCAGCATTTTAGTTGCCCTCTTCTGGACTGCCTCTCTCCTGTCTATGTCCTTGTGGAGATGGGATCTCCAGAACTGGATGCAGTACTCAAGATGGGGTCTCACCAACTGTCTGTACAGAGGGATAACAACTTCCTGTTTTCTACTAGTGATGCCTCTCCCTATACATCCCAGTAACCCCCCAGCCCTCCCTACTGCCTTCTCACATTGCTTGCTAACCTTAAGGTCATTTGATATGTTTACCCCCAGGTCCCGTTCCATTAACTCTGTTTTTGGAGTGACTCCTTTACTTCCAATTATCTGGCTTATTAGGTTACAGTCTCAATTGGGCATACAAACATACGAAATGCCCACAGATGGCCTGAATGTCTATTGAGTCTGCTTGTGCGGAGCTACTGTAGATTTGCTACATGATGCTCCACCTCCCTTTTCTTAATGCCTCTCATAGATACGTTCGATGTGATAAGATACACCTCTGGGGGGAAAAACTGATATATCCTTAAATGAAACTCAAAGCCCCAGAAGAAAAATGTTGTGTATCACAATTCCATGAGCTGCATGGTGCAGTTCCAAACATAGCCTAAGTTAGGGTTCCTATTGGCTCTGCCTCCCAATGGAAGGAAGGAGTATCAAATCATACCTTCCTGTTTTTTATTGCACTAAAGGCTGAGCTATCACTACATTTCATAGAATTTTAAGCAGCAATTCAAAAAGGATAACAGACAGTATATCCAGAATGCACATAATGAGCTTAACAGGCAGTGGTGAGTACAAGTAACATCTGCTTTAGTGGTATGCTCATAAACTAGAACATGTACCATACCTCATTGAGGTTACAAATCAAAATGAAACAGCAACATTTAAACCATTCAGTCTTAATGTTTAACTGTGGGGCACATGAGCAGACATTTTCCCCAGGTAGATTTGCAGCATCTAAGTCTTTTTGGATCATGTAAATATAATAATTTTACCTGGGGCAACTGCTCAGACCCACCCTATCAGTTCAGACAATAGAAAATAAAATCATCCCATCTTTCAGGAGTCCTCTTCTTCCAAAAGTGAATTATCCTGGTCCTCTGTTCTCCATCACACCAAAGTGCATTTCTGAGCCCAGTTCAGGGTGTCAGCAGTAATGAAAAATAAGTAGTCTTTTCCTTGGTGGACAATTCTAAGTCTAGCAGGGAAGACCATCCCATGTAAAATTTATGCTTCCCTTAACATAGCCCCAACACCATTGCCTCTTCTTTCTTTGGCAAGTGGTGAAAATGTCAGGGTACAGCTGCACTTGCTTGACCATCCTGAAGCACAGTTCCTTTTCTATGGCACAACACCAGCAAAAAAAATTTCTATCGACCCCAACAGTTATTAGAACATCTGATCTACTACATTAAGTTACTCTGTAGTCTTTCTGCAACTGAAGGGCCTAATTAGCTAGTGCTTCACCAAATCATTTTGCATGATTGGTTCCAGGAATAATCAAGAGATGATCTACCTCACTGCTCTCAGGCATCCCAGCATCCAGATATTTGCTACATGAGACTGGGTTTCAGATTATTCTAATCAGGTTCCCCCCCCCGCTTCCCGGTTTTAGGCGCCGGCAGCTCCACTGGACTCAAGCCTGCAAGCGGAGGGAAGAGCTGGCTCGCAGTTTTTGAATTGCCCACCCACCCGCCCTGTTGTTGTGCTGAACAGTACAGGCTGCTTTCGGTTGTAGCCCTGCCCAGGTTCTCTCTCTCCCCAATCCAATCCCCGTACACTCTCCACCAGGAGGAGCTACCTTCTCACGTCACCAGCTGATCTCTGCTCAAGCCACCTGAGTCTGCAACGACCTCCTGCCGTGTTCTCACTTGCTCTCTCCACTCCTGCCACGGCCACGGATTTCTGGTGTGTGCCCTGCTTTCCCCCGTTGTTCAGCCTCACAAAAAGCACTAGACTTTCCCCGAGCTAACTTCCTCATGTCAGGAGCATCGAGGCCTGTTTCCCCTGTGACTGTGCTGTCTCAAACTATGCTAGTCTACCTCTATGAAATGTTCTCCTGCTAGACTATTTGCCTGACTTTTGCATCTAACTCCATAAGTAGCAAGCTTAAACTGACTCCTTCTGTCTCCCACTGTTCTGGTGCCTGCTGGACAAATTTGCCGGACTGTTTGCATTGCAGCATACTTAACCTGATTCTTTCTGTCTCCCACTGTTCTGGTGCCTGCTGGACAAATTTGCCTGACTGTTTGCATTGCAGCATACTTAACCTGATTCTTTCTGTCTCCCACGGTTCTGGTGCCGAAGGATCCTTAATACTGATTAACCTAGGTTAGCTTTAAACTTACCGAATCTATTCTAATTGTCTGCCTATTGCCTACCACTGACCCTGTAGCCCTCGCCCTCGGGCTTCTCATATCGTAGCCTCAGGACTTATAACTGAAGCCTGTGGTAAATATTTCACAATAATCTAGTTCTGTATTAGCTGCCTAAATGTTAGTCATTGGTATTGCTGACACTACTCATTCTAGGTGGTACTGCGATGTAAGTTTTCATCCTGCTTTCTCCTGTGACAAGGAATAGTGCTGCCGTAGGTTCACTAGCAACCCAACCGCCTAGTGTCTCCTGCCTGTTTTGCTCTTCCCCTGCGAGGCAGAAATTGCTTGTTGTACCCCTGGTGGAGGCCTGACTCAGATGTTTCTTCACCTTATGACCTATGGCTAGTACTTTCATACTAGGTTCCTGTTAATTAGGGAGCGAACTGCTCTTACTTTAGCTGCTCTGTGAATCAGACTGCCGAACCTGCTCCGGCGCACGAATAGTGTAAGGGTGGTTCTTGGGAAGTTGTCACAGTCACTATTGCCCGTTACTAACCCTTGGCCTCCTGGCCCTACTCTTGCTATCCAGGCGAGAAGCACAGATAAGCCACATCATGCCTCCTCCATACTGGAACAGGGGCATCATCCTGGCATTGATTTACATACTGGGGCAACTCGGGACTGACGTCCTCGCTAAAACTGCCTTCTGCCCCCACGACACCCGGGTGGAGGGTCGAGAGAAGGAGGCTTGGACACTTTGCATGTCCCCCAAGGTGCAATTCTTCTCCTGGCAGCACATGTATTCTCTAAGAAAGGGGTCCTCTACAGGGTCCTTCTCTTCAGTAGAGACCTACCCTAGGCAGGTCATCGTGTCCATACCCCTTCCAACCATCACACTCCTGAGCTCATTAGCTGCCTTCTTCTAGTGGCAGGAGATATCCAACCTAACCCTGGCCCAGAGACAGCTAATGTCTCTATCTCCTCCCCCCTTGATAAGGCTTGGGATGGAGCCAAGGGTCTGAGGATGGTGCATATGAATATCTGCAGCCTGAGACCTAAGATCTCAGAGGTGCAGGCATGGCTGGCAGTCTATAATCCAGATCTATTAGCGGTCTCGGAGACTTGGCTTAAACCCCACATTCCAGATCATGAAGTAGCAATCTCCGGCTATGTCCTTTTCAGAAAAGATAGACCCTCCAAAAGAGGGGGCGGGGTGCTAATTTATGTCAAGGACAATATCTCTTCCTCTCTCGTCAGGCAGCCCCTTGACCTGGCCCTGAATGCTGAAGCTATATTCGTTCGGCTCAAAATTGGTGGGGTTAAGCACCTCATTATTGGCTGTGTATATAGCCCACCATCCAATGCACTCGGCTCTCTGGATGAGCTCCTGAAGAGCCCAGCGGTTGACACTGCTTCCGAGACTATCCTTCTAGGTGACTTCAATTTAAACTGGGGTCAGGAAGGGAAATCTGCCATCAACGAAATTCTACACGACTCCCACCTCGCTCAAATAATTACCCTACCGACCAGAAGGAACCACAAATCCGGTAGGCACTCTATAATAGACTGGGTCCTGACCTCGTCCCCTAGTAATGTAAAGCTGGCAGGGATCCTGGGAGATGCCCTGAGCGACCACTCACCCTATATTTGTCATTTGGAAGAATAATGCTACTAAAGTCCCTCCTAGGTCTATTACTACCAGAGACTACTCCAACTTCCACCCTGACCAGTTCATTGGCTACCTAAATAGCACTGACTGGAACCCCATTAGACTCCTACCTAACCTGGAGGATGCTGTCAAATTTTTCCAAACCACCCTCATTAAAGTCACCGACCTCTTTGCCCCTATGAAAACCTATAGGGTCAAAGGCAGCTGTTATAAGTGGATCTCATCCCCCCTAAAAGCCCTGATGTCCACTCGGGACAAAGCGTGGAAAAAGTTCAGGAAATCTAAGCTTCCAGTGGACTTTGTTAACTATAGGGCCCTCAGAAACCAATGCAAACTGGCCATAAAGAAAGCCAAGAAGGAATATATCACCAGTCTCCAAAAAGCTAACCTGGGAAACCCTAGATACTTCTGGTCACACATTAACGAACTCCTAAAAGGAGGTACAATCAACAACTGGCCCTATCCTGGTGAACGGCAGTATCAAGAGGCGCCTCATCACAGAGGCCCTAAACGGTTTCTTCACAAACCTGGATGCGCATAAGGTGGGTCCTTCGATAACAAGAGCGAACCCAATAGGCCCCTGACCCTTGAACTAGACCGCCTCTGTTTCATCTGTGGCTGGTTAGGAAAGGAGGTACTACTCATCCTTAAACTCTGCGGGTGGTGGCACTGGGGGCCCTGATGGGATCAGACTCGAATCCTCAAGGAGGGTGCCCCATCTTTAGCCAAACCTCTAACCTGGCTGATAAATCAGGTCCCTTATGGAAGGGTCTGTCCTGAGCCATGGAAGTAAGCCCTTGTGATCCCCATTCACAAGGGTGGAGACCCGAGCCTATCGGGAACTACAGGCCTATCTCCCTGTTGTCTGCAATAGCGAAATTACAGGAGAAGCTTGTATACTATCAACTCGTGAATATCTGGAAACACACCAGATTATCTCTTCATCATATGCACGCTTCAGATCCAAGCATGGGACGGACACTGCACTAACCAAATTTTAGCTGATATCCTAGGCAATATAGGCGCGAGGTCACCATAGTAGCTGATCTTCATGGACCTGTCTAAAGCGTTCGACGGGTAAACCATAACCTCCTTTTACAAAAATATGCGCTCTAGGCATGGACGCTCATGCCCTTGGATGGCTGGCTAATTACCTTATGGGCGGACCAGAGGGTCAAGTGGAAGGACTATGTCTCCCAGTCTGCACCGCTCAAAGTAGGAGTACCTCAGGGGTCTATACTTGGTCCCCTTCTCTTCACTTTGTTTATAAATGATCTGCACTCACATTGTGGGAGCAGCAGCGTCATCAATCTGTGACGATGCTGTCATTTTCCGAGCCTCTCTAACTTAGGAGAACTGGGAAAGCCCTCCAAGAGGACATTCTTCTGCTGGAGGACTGGCTCTCTCGGAATAAAATGGTATTAAATACCAGCAAAACTAAAGCGATGTTATTTGGGCCCAGATCCTTGGGTACAGATAGGTCGCTGCTCCTTCAACTCCAGTCCAGAGGGGCGATAAACTTAAGGTGGTTACCTCCACTAAATACCTAGAGGCTAACCTTGGACCAAGGCTTCACCCTAAAAATCATATTGACCAACTCACCAAAGCCATACATGGTAAACTCGGTATCCTCTACAGAATAAAGGACCAGATTATCCCAGAAGCCAGAGTTGCCGCCACCAACTAGCGTACTTCTCCCCAAGCTCACTTTGCGGCACCCGTTCTCCAAGGCGTGGCCGCCGCAACTGCAGGCTCCAGACCCTATACAATAAGATTGTCCGATTTGCAACATTATCTCACCCCAGGACACACACCACTGCGAGGCTCAAGCCAAGCTCAGCTAGCCATCATTGGAAGCCGCCTCATCTACCCCACTCTATGTCTAGCTTTTAGCTTCTGGGCCCTTACCTCCCCTAGTCTCAAAGGACTAGTTAGTGTCAAAACCAACCTTAGAGCCTCCGTTCCTCAGGACAAAACCTCTTAGTGGTCCCCAAAACAAAGACAAAAGCTGGGTCCAGGTCCTTTGCTTTTACTGCACCCTGCCACTGGAACAAACTCCCACTGGAGTACGGGAGGCAGGGTTTATCACCTACTTCAGACTAAGCTCAAAGCTCACCTGTTCGCAAGGAGCACTTGCCAATGCACTAGGCACTGACCTTACGTCTCGGCCCTTCCTCCCTCTCCACCTTCTGGATGGTAAAGGCTATTTAGTCTCTCACAGTTATACAGTATGGTATTTGCCGTATGTGTGTTATCTCTGTTTAAACCATTTGTAATTTATGCAAGCTTGCAGCCCTGCTTACCTATCTGTACTGTCTGTTAACCTGTATGATAATTTTACAGCTCTTACCTGCTTTTACTGTTTCTATGTACCTGTACTGTAGTGTTTACCCCCGGGTCGCCCCTGAAAAAGGGACCTCCGGGGCCCAGTGGGCCTACCCGGTCAACAAAATTCAATAAATAAATAAATAAGGTGGTGAGTGTTCTCTTTAGTCACAGTGGTCACTGCCCCAGCACAGCCTCAGAACATTTGTTCGCCTCTGCCATCTCCCCTTCACTGCATCCATTGATGTTTCAAGCCCTGTCAGCCTGTTGGTAAGTCCACTGAATTTGTCTACTAATCCAGCAACAGTCTGGATCAGTCTTGTTTTTTAAGTTCCAGGGTCTGTATAGTCTCTTTATTCCCCTTGCCAGTTTGATCCTCTGTTCAGCCTGTGGCTGACCTTATTGCAGAGGCTCAATGTGTTTTTTTTTGCTTTCAGTTACCTCAGATTGTGACTTATCCTTTCAAGGAATGCCCATATTGCAAAGCAAGTTTTCCAATACCAGCAGTATCATTTGAGTCTTTATCAATGTCTGAAAGTGGTAATTCTGTCTGTTTAGGCATTATAGTGCAGTGGTTTAAGGCTCTGAGCTGCAAACCTGAAGACCTGGGTTTGAATCCCACAGCCCCAACTTGCATACTGTGTGACCCATAGGAAGTCATTTAACTTCCTTGTTCTCCCAGGTTGAACCTGTAAACAAGCTTTCAGCTTAGTGAGTCTCTCCTGGTAAAACGTAGGAGTCAATGAATGGAGCTCTGAGCCAAAGTGGCCATTTTGTTTGGGCTCCCACACTTACCCCCTTCCATCCCAATTATTTTATTTTATTTATATCGATAATAAAAAAATGCTTCTGGCAAATTTTATAACTTCTGGTCTGCCTATGTTTTCAGACCTATACTTCTACAGCAAAAAGCTGTTTTTTTTTTGTTTTTTTTTGCTTTATCCTGTTACCGAAGGTAAAGCAGATTTCATTCAGTTTAGTTTGGTGTCTAGCATGTTCTCTTTGAGGGTGTTCCACAGAATTCACCTGGTTCACTGCTGTGTCACACATAATTGACATTAGAGGTGGGATTGAACTTCTCCATGTTTAAATAGAACTAGGATGGACTTGGACAAAGTACTGAAAAGACTAGCAGAACATCAGGGACAACCAATCCAAATGATGACTCAGCAAGCACTACAGCAGACTCAGAGAGACCAACAACTGGCAGAACAGATTCAGATATAAACAGACTAGATGGTCCAGTGAGTGCAACTGCAGGGACAGATAAACCACCAGCAGCAGGAGTTTATGAAGTAGCACCACAAACACAGATATAAGCTGTGCCCCAGCTCCAGTTGCTTTAGGACCCCCCCATGCTAACCAAAATGGATGATGAGGATGACACTGAGGCCTACTTTATGACTTTTGAGGGAGTTGCAAGTACCACTGCCTGGCCGCAAGAAAGTTGAGCTACTTGCATTGCACTGCACTTGACTGGAAATGCCCAAGCTGCATGCAGAAGCCTATCTGCTGCAGGTGCAGGAGACTATGATCAGGTAAAGGTGACTATCATAGATTGGGTTGGAATAAATGAAAAGAGTTACCAACAGAACTTTCACACCTTGGGTTTCATGTTTTGAAACACAACCTACAGTGCTGGCACAAACTTTACAAGACTTGGATACTCAATGGTTAAAAGCAGAGGTTCACCCTAAAGATGAGATTATCAATTTGATTGTACTGGAGCAGTACGGGAACATTCTACCAGATCGAGTCTGTGATTGGGTACACTGATATGAACAGAACACTCTGCCTGCAACAGTGAAAATCACATAACATTATCTGGAAGCTGAAAGACTAGTGGTCACTTTGAGGAGGAGAATCCACAATGAACATCAGATGGTGACCCAAGGAGATGATCCCCAAAGAAGAGAGGAGAGATGTCTTCGGTGGATGGGAACAAATGGGCTGGTATTTGTAAGTGGTCAAGTGGTGAAATACTGATTATCCCTCCTCTTGAAAAAGGTATAACCCCTGTGCTTAGCATAATTCCCCTAGTCCCAAGACCCCTTTCTTCAGTCACCCACTCAAATGGGGGGAGGGTGCAAATAACAGACCTGATAGTAATATTGTATGTTTTTATTGTGCTAAAGTGGGGCATATATTTCTCAAGTTGGGAAGTAATGTGCTCACTAGGGAGTGGGAGACAATCTTGATGGGCCTTTGGCCTACTTTTGTCTAATATAGCCAGGGACCCTGGTTTTCCATTTTTATCGGTAACACCGGTAACAATCATGGAATTCTCCTTGATTTGCGGATTTTGAATTCTTGTACCGGTGCTTCACGGAAATTGCATGTCACTGCACAGAATCTCTAAGATTTCAGCATCTTTTTAAATTTTTTTTTTATTTTCTCTTTCTGTGTTCCCTTCTCACAGCATCACTCTCCACTTTTCAGAGATCCCTAGGCTGGCTATCCCTTAGCTTCACCCCCAGCTAATGCTTAGGAGCTCCTGTGGTCCTGCCCCTATCCTGCCTGGATTGTACCCCCCCCAGGTGGGAAGGGAGGGGGACCCCAGGTCACTCCTCCACACTCCCTTAGTGTGTGTCGGGCAGCTCAGTGGGTCCCTCATGGAGCCAGGTTATGAAGTCTAGAGCACCTGAGTCCCTTCTGCTAGTGGCTGATGTGGGGCGATTGTTCCTGGTTTTCTGGTCTTTGTCCCTGAGAGTACTGGCACTACAGAAAATCCAAGGAGGTAGGTCACATAGAAACATGCCACTGCTCCAGATCCTGGCTAGCGTCATCCCCTTCTGATCACTCTGCAGCACCATTGCCTCACCACCCGTGATCACACAGGTGGTGGTAAAGCAGCAGGACCTGCAGCCCACCCTCCCTGGAGGAGGAGGGCAGTCCCCTAGGTACTCGATCCTACTCCCCTGGCCAGGCCTCCAGCAACTCGAGTTCACTTCTGGCCCTGGGTCACTGGCATTGCAAGCAATAGTGCTACCACAGCGCCAGCGGGGCTGGCCCATATTTCAGCATCTTAAAATGAATGTTGATGTGCTTTGCATTCTTTCTGCTTTGCTGCATATAGAGTCAGTAAGGAACTCACCCGCACTGCTTTGTTGTAATCAGCCATTCAGTTTAACCACCAATGCCTAGTGGTTAGAGTAACAAACAGTGAATGAGCTGGGTACATCCAACAGACCTGGGTTTGATTCCCACAACCTCCGCTTGCATACTGTGCAACTCCAAGCAAGTCATTTAACCTCCCCAGTGCTTCTAGGTCACTCTTGAAAACAGACAATTCTGCCTAGTGGGCCTTACCTGCTTTACAAAGAATATGAAAAAAGTACCAATATATGTTTACTACATCACAGAAAAGTAGTCAGGGTACCATGTAATTTACCTGAGTTTTACTTGGGCTGCAATGATTTTGTATAGGTAAAGATAAATGTTCAGATACATTTTATATGTTTTATACGCTTGTTTTTAGATTTTAGTCAGGTTTTTGTTGTATTCTTTGCATATAAGCATCTAGGTTGTAGATTGCTAAATGCAGGCTCACTGTTACCAACTAGCTTATTCAAGTTTATAATCAGTAGGGCCATCCAAAATCCTCAGTTGTTTGAATGAAAACTAGTCTGAATGAAAGTATGTTCACAAAGAAGAAACTGCCTTACTACTTATGGAAAGACTTCACAGTTAGCACCCCATTTAGGTGAATTGGATAATTTGCACCTTTTCTCCCACCTGATGTTTCAGTCTTTGTGACACCAAAAAGTTTCCTGATAGACTGCTTCAACAAAAAGCAAATGTTAAGTATTTAAGTATACTTATGTTTGGCCAGTGGATTTTGAAAGCACAGTCAATGACGTACAGAAGGTAAGACCCCAGGGGCTGTATGATCCTGGTGGGCAGAGTAGTGCTCAATTCACATCTGAACAAAGACATGAAAACTGGGAGACACCCTTTTCATGGACACCAAGTAAAAAAAAAAGCATCCATATCTGGGAGATGCATAAATCCATTTGAATGTCCTCCACTAATCACTTATGGATTTTTTTGGTGAAGACTCTATATTTCAAAGAAGCAAATTCAAGCAGGTTTTTTTTTTCCTCCTCCTACCTCCTGGCCATTCACTCCTTCAGGCCTGCCAAGGCCCCCTACCACCGCTGCTGAGTCCCAACCACCATCCACTGCCCCTTACTGCTGTGCTACCAGGTAACCCAAAGTAACCCTTCATTGAGTGGAGCCCTACCCCTGTGGGAGGCTACCAGGGGAGGAGAATTGCCCTAAAGAGCTTCCTATGTATCCTGGGCATGGCAAGGGTCAGAACAGACACATGTCTGGGGCGTCCGGCTTATGGAGGGACCAACAGTTGTCCTTCGGTTGGTCAGCAGGTGTTTTCCCATTTTCTTGGGAGCGTAACAGGCCACATGATGTCAAGGCACAAGCTGACGTCCATCACACTCCCTTCTGCAGTGAGGGCTGACATGTTGTCATGCCTCTGGTCTCTATAAGGGGCCAGCAAATGCTGAGCTGTGAACCCACCCTCCCTCCCAGGAGAAGGTTAGTGGTCATTGGACACTCAAGCCTTCACCACCAGCTGGCCCTCCAACATCCAAGTCTGTTCCCTAAATCTGGTCAGCGGTGTCACAGGCAGAAACCCAATTCAGGCAGTTAAATTATAGATAGGAAAAAACAAAGGTAGCCCACCTTAGTGGTGATGGTTCCAATTAATTCACATCTGAGTTCTACAAGCAAAGAGACTAAGTCATTGGTAACCTGTGCATGTCGAGTGTGGGCGTTGAAGAAAGGGGATCATAGTGCTGTCACTACTGCCATCGCCCCAGAGGGATGTGGACTGCATTGTTGCTACTGCCATTACACCAAAGGGGTGGGGGCTGTAGTGCTTCTGCCATCACCACTGATGGATGGGGAATGTAGTACTGCTTCCATCACATCTAAGGGATGGGACCACAGTGCTGCTGCTTCTGTTGCACCTGAGGGAGGGATGTCATAGTGCTATTGCTGCTGCCATCACACCAGAGGGATGGGGGCTGTAGTGCTGTTGGTGCTGCCATCGCACCTGAGGGATGGGGTCGCAATGTTGCTTCTATCGCACCTTAGGGATGGGGGCTGTAGTGTTGCTGCTGCCATCACATCTTGTACCTAAAATAACTTTAAATTGGTACAAGGATGGAAGGATGTGTAATAGTGGAGGTCAAAATTGCAAAAATGCATGTTAGCAGAGTTAAAAATTGTTAAACAAAGTACACAAAACCAAACACCGGTAAAACCGGATTTTGGCTTAACAGACACCGGTGACAATACCATTTTTTACAATGTGCAAAACGGAATATGCCCTTTCTCAATCCCGGTAAACCAGTGTCCCTAAATATAGCCAAGTAACCAAGTAAACCAAGTTAATATCAATAAGTTTGTGATGGCATGGATTGTGATTATGCAGAATGCATACAGACCATGCACACACATGCATTCCAGGTCAAACACTCATATACAATACCTTTGCAATCAAATGATTACAGATCTGGTCGATATGAGCTGTGGGAAGACATTGGTTAAACAATTGGTGGTAAAACCCAACCTGGGTCAGTGGGGAGATCCCATAAATTTTGCCTGCATGGATGCAGATACCCATAAAGACCCTACAGCCCCTGTATGGTTAAAAGTAGTCATTTGGGAAGGAATAATAAAGGCGGACTTTTCTATAACCTTACCTTGGTCAGTATTCTTGGGCCAACACTAGCAAGAGTTTCCTAAACATCCTGCAGAGCATTACTGAAAGCTCATGCCCACAGAACTCCACACTAAAAGAGGGACTCATATATGTATTTCCCTTTACTGACTCAAAAATATTTGGTCCAGAAGACCCAGAGTCAGAAACAGAGGGAAAATAAGGAAAGGGCCCCCTCTATCTGATACTGTAGTAGTTGAGGACCACAAGGACTTAGGTTCAATGAAGGACCTAACTGACTCAGGTGAGGACACTGTATTCTCATCTACAGGAGGACACAAGATCCTTCTGGAGGTCAGACCAGACATTTTTCAAGTCCCAGCCAACATAATTTCTGAACAAAGACCTGATGATGTTCTTGGAATATCTGTCAGGACTTAACTGTAGTAAAAGTGAAAGTGGCAGATGAATGAAAAGGACAATGTTTTCCAAGGTTTGACCTGAAGGATGATAATTTGTGCTGGGTAGACCCAAAAAGAAACTGGGACTGTTCTTTACCAGTTATTGGTTCCCAGGTCTGCAAGAAGGGAGGAGCCGAGGCTGACAGCTGTTGCCTCAGAGGTTGCCAAGAAAGAGGAGTGGTTGGACCACATTGGGCTCAGGGAGGGTGAGGGTGGTGGAACAGAGGCAGATCCCTCCAGTTGTACCTCACCACAATTCATATGCCATTCTGGCAAAGTGTGCTTTCTCTACAGAGGCACCATCAATGGAGACCAAGGAGGATGCTGGGAACCTCCACAAAGGAGACCCACGGCAGGGTGGCATGGAACCCCACAGGGGGAGAAAATAACTCAGCATGGGGGAATCTATTGTTACGAGGGTAGAAATGGGGGAAGAAGGGAAAAGGGAGATAAAGTGCCTGCCTGGCACCATGGCTCGGAGGGACAGGGAGCGAATCCTTAGGATCAAGGGAGCAGTTTCACGGGGGTGGGAGGGAGGGAGGGAGGGAGCTAGATGACATTATCCACCTAGGGACAAATTATCTGGCTGGCAGGGATAAGAGCAGAGCAGAAAGAGTTTTTGGAGTTGGGGAAGGGCCTTAGACAAGTTGCATGCACGGTAACCTTCTAGGAGGTGCTGCCTGTAAATGGCTTGGGTGAGGCTAGGGTGCTCCACACCATGGGATTCAATCAGTGGTTGAAAAACTGGTGCAGAGCTCAGGGATTTGGCTTCATTGGGAACCGGGGGTCCTCCTGTAGTGATGCAGGTCTATACTGGCATGATGGTCTGCATCTGTCCAGGAGGGGAACCAGGATCCTAGGTGACAGGTTTAAATGCTTCATTGACAAGCATTTAAACTAGTCAAGGGGGGAGGCACTGGGAAGGAGCAGGGAATTCCTAACCCCATCCAAAAAAATCAAGGTAGTTAGTGAGGTAAACACCAAGATAGAGATGTTGATAGGGAGAAGGACAGGGGTAAATGGAGAAAATGACAAAGGCAATAAAGACAGGGATGGGGAAAACTTGGATAAGGCCATCAAGAACTGGAGGATAATGAGTACCAATGCCTGTAGCCTGGGCAACAATCTCCCTGAACTGGTGACCTTGATGGAAGAGAAATGTCTGGATATTGTGGCAGTCACAGAAACATGGTACACAGAGAACCATGACCGGATGTTAACATACCAGGGTACACAACCTACAGGAGGGACAGGGAGGGTAGAAGAGGGAGAGGAGTAGCTCTGTATGTAAGGGAAGGGATAAAAGCAATGGAACAAAAGAGTAAACAGAGAGGAGAGTAGGCACTGTGGGTCACCTTAGAGACTGGAAATGGCACCACAATTCACACAGGGATTGTATACAGACCCCAATCTGGGGGGGGGGGAAGAATGGACAAGGATATGATAGAAGGCATCCTTAGGATGGCAGAGAAAGGGGAGATACTGTTGATGAGGGACCTGAATATGCCAGATGTTAACTGGAGCACCTTTGCTGTAGCCATATCAAAGAGCAGAGCCATTCTCGATACCCTACGGAGGGCATGCCTCAGACAGCTAGTGTAGGAACCCACTCAGAAGGGAGCAATCTTAGACCTTGTACTCTCAAATGGGGACAGTGAGAGGATCTCAGATCTAGATGTGGGTAACCATCTGGGAACAAGTGACCACCAAACAGTGTGGTTCATGATAAACTCAGCTGCAGAGTCAAGCCATACAAATGTGAGGGTACAGGACTTCAGGAGGGCTGACTTTGGCAAAATGGGAGAATGCCCTAGAAAAGCACTAGCAAACAGACAAGAAGGAGGGGTGAAGCAACAATGGGAAAACATCATAACTACCATCACAGTGACAACAAGCCTTTGTTTGAAGCAAGTAAACAAATCAAAATGAAGAAAAAAGCCACTGTGGTTCTCAAAAGAGGGTGGGAAAGGTTAGGGTGAAGAAGATAACATTTAGGAAGTATAAGGAAACACAGAAGGAGCAGAACAGAGAACTGTACCAGTTAAGGCAGAAGGAAGCAGGGAAGGCAGTCAGAATAGTAAAGGCCCAAACTGTGGAAAAAATAGCCAATTCAGTTAAGAAGGGGAATACAACCTTTTATAGGTACATTAGGGAGCACAGAAAGACAAAGGGAGGGATAGTGAGGCTGACTAGAATGGACGGTGGGTGAGCAGAGAGGGATAGTGAAAAATCAGGTATACTGAATGAATACTTCTGCTCAGTAGTCAGAAAAGAGGAGGAGAGGTAGGTACCTAATCCAGCTAATTGAAGTGCTCTGGATGGGGGGGGGTCAATCCCAGTCTTTTCAGAGAAGAAAGGGTTCTGAAAGAACTCCTAAAACTGAAAGTGGACAAAGCAATGGGGCCTGATGGGATTCACCCCAGAATTCTAAAAGAATTAAGGGGAGAACTAGTGACACCACTGACTACCCTTTTTAACAAATCATGGGAGGATGGTGTGGTACCTGACGACTGGAGGAGGGTAGATGTAATTCCCCTTCACAAAAGTGGGAGCAAGACAAAGGTAGAAAACTCCAGACCTGTCAGTTTGACCTCTGTGGTAGGGAAAATGATGGCATCACTTCTGAAGGAAAGAATTGTTGAGTACCTAGAAGCCAGTGGGGCACAGGATGGATTCACAGAGGGAAGGTCATGTCAAATGAATCTAATCAATTTCTTTGACTGGGTGAGCAAAGCAGTAGACCTGAGAGGTGCTGTAGACATGGCCTACCTAGACTTTAGCAAGGCATTTGACACAGTCCCACACAAAAGATTAATAAACAGATTAGCCGGCCTGGGAGTGCGTTCCAGGGTGGTAGCCTGGGTAAAACATTGGCTGGACAACAGGACACAGAACTGAAGAAAGAGGGGTTACTAGTGGGGTACTGCAGTGTTCAGTACTGGGTCCAGTCCTTTTTTATGTATTTATAAGTGACATTGCAGATGGACTGGAAAGAAAAGTATGTCTCTTTGCAGATGACACAAAGATCTGCAACAGGGTTGATACACAAGGGGGCATGGAAAGGATGAGAAGGGACTTGGAAAGGTTGGAGGTATGGTCAGAAGTATGGCAGCTTGGATTCAATGTAAAGAAATGCAAAATAACGCACCTGGTAAACAAAAACCCAATGGAATAGTGTAAAATGGGGGGACCTGGGGGCCATAATATCAGATGACCTTAAGGTTAGCAAGCAATGTGAGAAGGCAGTAGGGAGGGCTGGGGGGATACTGGGATGTATATGGAGAGGCATCACCAGCAGAAAACAGGAAGTTGTCATCCCTCTCTACAGACAGTTGATGAGACCCCGTCTGGAGTACTACGTTCAGTTCTGGAGACCCCATCTCTGCAAGGACATAGACAGGATGAGGGCTGTCCAGAGGAGGGCAACTAAAATGGTGCAGGATCTACAAGAGAAGCCTTATGAGGAGAGACTAAAGGATCTTAATATGTATGCCTTTGAGGAAAGAAGGGTTGAGGGGGGACATGATAGAAACTTTTAAATACCTCAGAGGAATCAAAAAAATCCAAGATGGTAGCATCTAGGGTCTTTCAGAAAAAGAGATGTGCAAGAACAAGGGGACACAATTTGAAGATAGAGGGGGGATGGCTCAGGGGCAATGTGAGGAAGTATTTTTTCACAGAGTATAGTGGATGCATGGAACTGCCTTCCTGAGAAGGTTGTGGGGTCTAAAACTGTGGGAGAATTCAAGAATGCATGAGACAGACATAAGGCAATTCGTGTGGGGTGTAGGAAAATATAGGCTGTTGGTTAACTAGGATCTGCAACTTATTCAGCAGGTAGGGAAATGGCAGTCTAGGTGGGCCAAGCGGTCCTTATTTGCCATCAAAGTCTATGTTTCTATGACCCATATGATACCTATTGCAGGGCATTTGGTCAGGGAGACAAATGAAGCACAGATTGTTGCCATGTTCTTCTGATTCGGTATATGGAAGGAAGTAGCATAATTTTGTACTTCCTGCCCTGAGATCCAGTTAGTGGGTCCCAGAACTATTGAAAGGGCCCCTTTGATCACTATGCCAATAAAAGATACCCTGTTTGAAAAAACTGGGTTTTGTATGGTGGAGCCCTTTATAAAAAGTACATCTGGGTAATGGTATATATTGGTTGTATTGGATTATGCCACCCGTTACCACAAAGGTATTCCCCTACGTTCCACTACAGCTCAGTTAGTGGTAAAATAATTAATAAGCGTTTTTCTGAATGGAACTGCCAAAGGAAATCTTAACTGATCAAGAAGTCAACTTTAAGTTAAAAAATTACAAGGTAGGGGTGTGATTTACTGAAGGTTAAGTCCACCTGTATATCAGTGTATCACCCACTCACTGATGGCTTATTGAAACACTTTCAAACATTTTTGAAAGTAATACTATCTAAACTCATGTCAGCTAAAGTAAAAAGCTGAGATGTATTGTTATCCTATTTAATGTGCACCATTCAGAAGGGGCCACAGTAATCCAATTATTGCCCTTTGAATTGTTGTATGGGCAACAACCCTGAGAGATATTGGATCTCATAAAAGAGATGTGGAAAGAACATGCACATAGTCCTCTTAACATGCTCCAATACATATTAGAAATAAGAGAGAGGCTGGACACGGTTGGCAGATTTGGCATGGACAATTTAAGAAAAGTGCATCAAACCCAGACAGGGCTCTATAACCAAGGAAAAAATAGAAAGCCCCATATGCTTCACATCTATGGTGCAGACTTCCAAATTTCAAACACCAGCAACAAAAAAGAAGTCTGTTCTCAAGGGCTGATCCAAAAAATATATATTCTAACTGTACCTCCTGAGGATATAGCAGGCAGCTCTGCATGTGCATGGGAAAGTTTAGTGTAGGAGAGTTTACACCATTTGTACTTGTTTATTTGTACACTTTAAATAAATATTTTTTTGTAGTAGCTCGAGTGCAGACTTCTTTTCTGTTGCTACTATAACCAAGGGGCCAGGCTACAGGAGCTGAACTCCAGCAACAGAGTATGCCTTCTTTTGCCGAGCTCTGAGAGCAAACTCCTAGTTAAATGGCAGGGGCCATATGAGGTGATTAGAAAGGTAGGACCAGTTGATACAAAGTCTTACAAATAGACAGAAAAAAGGAATAACAAATTTACCAGTTAATTTGTTGAAGTCCAGAATAAACAGGGTGGTGTTGTTTTTGACTGAGAAAATCCTAAAGGGGTCCCAGCTCTGCTGATGTAGGAAGGCGTTCATGATGCAACTCTAGATTTAGGACCTAAAATTGTAAACGAACTGTGTGCTGTCCCAGCGGATGACTGACTTAACCAGACCCAAAAGCAAGAAGTCCAGATACTGGTAGAAAATGTTCTGGATGTATTCTCCCTGAAGCCATGATGTACCTATGTCATCCAACACCAAATAGACACACCTATAAAATAATAAATCCCTGGAATAAACTACTACTACACGTAATAATCAGTAAAACAAAGGAAGAATTCAAAAGGAAACTTGAAAATTTAATCTTAGCTGGATATAATCTTGCTGATTACACTTTATAAATGATCATAGAGCATATGTGGATATCACTTGCCTCCTAGATCAGTAACTGCCTTAGTATGAGCCTTAGTAGTATGACACATACATGGTAGTTTGAATCCACCAACAACATTACAGACTACCAGAAAGAATCCAAGAGACGGTACAGAAGGAAAGTCAGCCTTTGTTGGAATCAGGAGAAATTGAGGAATAACAGAGTGAATGGTCTGTCCCTATTGTGTTAGTCCAAAAACCAGATGGGATCAACTGGTTTTCTATACAAGGACATAGATGGGATTGAGAGGATGCTGAGAAGAACAACTAAGATGGTGCACGGTATGCAGGGGAAGTCATATGAGAAGAGGTGGAAGGAATTGAATCTGTACCCACTGGAGACTAGAAGAGAGAGGGAGGGAGGACATGACAGGGACATTTAAGTAACGTGAAGGGGATCAATAAGGTAAGGGAAGGGAGCTAATTTAAGAGAAAGGTTGGGGTTAAAACTAGAGTGCATAGTTTAAGATTGGAGAGAGGAAGATTTTGAGGAAATATGAGAGGGTATTATTTCATTTAGAGGGTGAGAGGCCTGGATTAAACTACTGGAGGAAGTGGTGGGGGCAGAAATGGTGCAGGTATTCAAGAGGGCATGGGACAGGCATAAGGGATTGGCAAATGGGGGAAAGGGAGGTCCCATGACATAGGTAATGAGTAAGGGGGAAAAGGGGCAGACTCCATGAGCCAGAGGGTCCTTTTCTTCCACCATATTTCTATGAGTCTATGATTCTATAGGTTTCAAGAAAGTTAATGCTGCATCCAAATTTGATGCGTACCCTATGCCAAGGGTAGACAAATTTCTGAAGTGACAGAGGAAGGCTCATTACATTAGTACCCTGGACCTGAATGGGGGTATTGGCACATCCTGTTCACCCCTAAGTCCCATGAGAAAACAGCCTTTTTCACCCCATTTGTCCTATATCAATTTACCATGCTTCCCTTTGGATTACATGGAGCCCCAGCGTTATTCCAGAGAATGATGGCCCACACCCTCCATCCCAGCAGGCTGTATTCAGCAGCATACCTTGATGATGTTGTCATATTTAGCCCAGATTGGGGCAGCCACCTGCAGGATGTGGCCATGGTAATTAAATCACTCAGGAAAGCATGTCTTATGGCCAATGCCAGAAAATTCACCCTAAGGCAGCAGGAGATGAAATATTTTTTGTATAAGGATTGAATGGCCACGTACACTGAGTTATTGACAAAGTAAAGGCCCTACCTGACTGCCCAATCCAAAGTACCAAAAAGCATTTTAGGTATTTTTTTGGCTGGCAGGGTATTACCAATGGTTCATTCCACAATTCTCAATCCTTTCTACCCCACTGACTGACCTGACCAAGGAAAATTGTCCCACATAAAGTCTGCTGGTCACTGAAGTGTCGGATGGCATTTCAGGTCACCAGAACTGTACTCTGTGAGGGGAAAGTCATATGCAGTGCAGATTTCAACTGGCCTTTCATTTTGTACATACTGTAGAGGTCTCTGAGGTAGGGCAGTGGGCAGTGTTATCACAATACTTTGAGGATAGCATTCAGCCTATCCTATATCTATCTCTCAAGCTATTTTGTTGGGAACAGTATTATGCCACAGTGAAATAAGAGTGGCTGGCAACAAAGTGGACAGTGGTTGCCCTATGCTACTAGCTGCTGAGCTGGAGTTTCCCTCTCATCACTGACCACACCCACCTCAGGTATGTGCAGGGTTCCAGATAAGATTTTTTGGGATGAGTACTGCATTCATTTTGAAAGTGAGGTGAGTAAAAACCAAATTCAGATGTGTACAAATGTCTGGACAGAGTGAAGTGAGGAGTACCTTTTTCTAGGTGAGAACTGACCAGTTGCCAGTTATGCTCCAGATAATGTTTGCAGGTAGGCATAATTTATTCACCAGTTTTAAAATATATTGAGTAAAACAAAATTGGGATGCATGTGAGTGCTGTAAATTTGGAAAAAAACTGCTCCTTCTGAATCACCAGTTATGTTATGACTACCAGTACTCAACCAATATTTGTTAATGCTCCACACTCCACAGAATTCCACTATTCTTTTTTTTCATCATTCATATTTTATTAGTAAATTTTTTACTAATACAGGGGACAGAGAAGTACCATATACAGTGCTTATACACACAATAATACATGAACTGTCCCCATCCCCCCCCCACCACATACAGCAGCAAGGTACTTACAAAAATAGAAGAAAACAATATAGTATCACAAATCAAAAAGCACTGGATATACAGACTCATTTAGCAGCTCTGACCATAATTAACATGTGAAGGGGATCCCAAGTATTCTTGTACCACTGAAACTTATTGTGGAGGCTCGCTATCACTTTCTCGGTACGTAAATTAGCCAGAATTTCATTAACCCATTCCTGATATGTTGGGCTTGATGTATCCCTCCAATGCCGAAGCACAATTTTCTTAACAGATAGTGCCATCATGGAAATATGAAACCTTCTGATTCTAACCTTGACAGAAGATAAATCCCCCAACAAACAAATGTCTGGAGTGAAGTATTCCTGCAAACCCAGTATGGGGTCTAGGTTATTCTGTCTGGCCATCCATAATGGCTTTATCTTAGGGCATGACCAAAAGACATGAAGAAGCATACCTTCCTCTTGACATCCTCTGGTACAGGCCCCGAACTTATAAGACCCCATTTCCTTAGCTTCACAGGGTATATACATGTTATGCAATATATGGTATTGCATATATGAGTCTATCCTGAGAAACATATTTATGGCAAACTTCCATAAAGCTGACCAGTTAGGAGTATATTGAGGAAAAAGAAACCCAGAGCCTAGTGGGGCCTTCAGGTCTCCCGTATTTCCACTGAAACAGGACACAATATATTTTGGAGATAGCACCTGGTGACCCCAATAAAGGGGGGAGAGATCCGATATAAACAGAAAAGCAGGTGGACGAGGAGGGATATTACCAAATATTGTGGAGAGTAGATGTTTCAATTGGGCCACCCTGAAGTAAAAAGTTAATGGGATATCAAACTTGCAAATTATATTAGAAACTGAGAGCTATTCCCCTGCGTCATCCAGAAAAGTAGAAATTATCCCATCCCCAATCTGGGGCAATCATTTACGAGATATCATCTTTTTGTTTATTGAGAAAGAAGGGGAATTCCAAATGGGCTGGAACAGGTCCATTTCTGGGGAATACGGCAGAAATGACCAAAGCTGCATATGAACTCTGATAGACGTTCGGATAATGGGACAACTAATAGTGTCCGGAAGGGAGGCTATTTTAAAGTAGAACATTGTCCGGGGGGGTCAATGTTCTCAGATAGAATAAAGTCTAACTCGATTTTGAGCCAAACTGGCCTTAAATATTCTGGACCCAGATCAACCCACCGCAAATATTTTGCAATTTGACTAACCCAATAATAAATTGCTAGATGTGGGATCCGCAGTACTCCATCTAGTTTTTGAGCAGCTAGTTTGCAATATGCTAACCTGGCTTGCTTATTAGACCAGATGAAATCTGTGAAAATTCCATGCATTTTATGAAACCATGATAATGGTGTAAAGGAGTTAAGAAGTGAGAGGGGATAAAATAAACAAGGAAAAACATTCATTTTAATGATAATAATGCAACCCCAAAGAGAGAGAGGGAGTATGGACCATCTATTGAGATCCTGAACTATCACTTGGGAGAGAGGCTCCAAATTTTCCTTAAATGAGGAGGAGGGGTTATGCGTCAAATTAATGCCAAGGTATCTGAGAACACGTGGAGACCAACCGAGACCAAAAGTCGACAAGTCATTTTTAAAAACCTTATGATTAAGAGGGGAAAATGGAGGATTTATTTATATTCAACTTATAATTTGAGAGAGCACTGAACTTGGCAATTTCCCTCAACATGACGGGAATTGAAGTTTCTGGATGAGATAAATGAAGAAGGAGATTGTCAGCGTAAGCTGTGATCTTCACCACCTGGTTACCAATCGTAATACCACTTATCTCCGGATTATTGAAAATGTTTCAGATAAGAGGCTCCAAGTATAAATTAAATAAAAGGGGGGAAGAGAGGGCAGCCCTGCCGGGTACCGGAAGACAAAGAAAAGGGTTTGGAGAATGCTCCATTGCCAGACACTCTGGCAGATGGAGTTTGATACAAGGCCCGAATCCACTGTATAAACTTAGCCAGAAAACCAAATACTTTAAGGGTCTGAAACAGGAAATTCCAATTGACACGATCAAACGCCTTCTCAGCGTCCAAGGAGACCAATCCTGTGGGAAAGGCAGCATCCCTGGACACCGAGACTACTTGAGACTGAGTACGTAGATGGTCAACAGATGAACGTCCCTTCATAAACCCTACCTGAGACACATTAATCAGGTCAGGAAGAATTCGAGTTATTCTATCAGCCAATATCTTAGAGAGAATTTTAACATTTTGATTCAATAAGGAGATTGGTCTGTAGCTTTGCACTAATTCTGGGTCTCTATCGGGCTAAGGGAGAAGTACAATCAGGGTCTCAAACAAATATGTATCTATTTTAGCACCAGAAAGAATGTGACAGTACAACCGGTGGAGAACTGGCAATAACTGATCGAAAAGTTTTATAAAATAAAGCGGAAAAAATGTCTGGTCCTGGGACCTTATCTGAGGGCAAAGCCCCAATGACCTCTGAAATTTCCTTTAGCGATATTGGTGAGAATAGAAAATTCCTCTGTGATTCCGATAGAGAGGGTAGAGAGGAATCCCTCAGGTAGGCCTCAAGCTCTTCTAAGGAAGGAGGGTTGTCCATATCCCTATATAAATCCTCATAGTAAGAGGCAAACTCCTGCACAACCTCAGAAGGGGATACCTTCAAGGATCCATCTGCCTGGGCCCTAATTGGAAAGTATAAATCTAGCTGATTCTTGCTGCTTTAACCTTAAGGCTAGCAAGCGACCCCCCGGTCGGTATAGTTTGCTCTGGTACAAATAATAGCTAATTTGCTTTTTTCCTCAATAGGTCTGAATATTTACTTTTAGCTACCAAGAGCCTCCTCATATCCTCTTCCAAGGCATTAGAGGATAACCTGGTTTCCGAAGACCTAATTAGAGATAATGAAGCTAGTAATTCAGCCTCTCGAGTCTTTTTCCTTTTTGTGGCTAAGCTAATAATGAACCCTCTCATATATGATTTGAAAGCACTCCACAAAATATCAAGTGTTGTATCCTCAGAGGAACTAGTAGAGAAAAAGAAAAAAATCAGTCTGCTTCTTTACTAGATCACAGTATTTAGTGTCTTTGAGCAATTGACCATTTAGTTTCCATCAGGTTTTTTTATGGGGAATGTTAAGATAGACCAGCTTGGAAGTTATCAAGGAGTGATCAGACACTGGACCTAGCTGGATCAAGGTAGTCAAGATCCCTGGCAAAAGGGCCTGAGAGTTGAAAAGATAGTCAGTGCGAGACTGGGTTCTGTGCACTGGTGACTTAAAGGTATACTCGCTATCCTTAGTGTGTAATATACGCCACACATCGCACAGTCCGCACTGGTCCAGAAAATCCCTAAGGGCCCTCTGTCCGGGCGTTAAGCCCCTCAACCCAGTACCAGACATGTCTACTACAGGATCAAGAACCAGATTGAAGTCCCCGCCTATTATTATACCAATGGGAAGCATGGGAAGGAGTATGGAAATAAGCTTTGTGTAAAAGCCCAGGTCATCTGCGTTAGGCCCATAAACACAACCAAGTAAAATAGGCATAGACCAGATATTCCCTTGAACTAGGACATATCTGCCATCTGGATCCCTGAAAACTTGTTTGGAAATAAAGGGAATGTTTCTATTAATTAGAATCATGACCCCCACAGCTATTAGTGGACCCTGAGGCATTAGAAAACTGCCCAATTTGTTGCCTCCTAAATTGCAGAGATTCACTTTCCAGTAAATGAGATTCTTGCTTGAATATAATCTGAGAAGATAATAAGCTTAAGTGTTTTAACACTTGGTATTGTTTAACTCTTTTCCTTATCCCCTTCACATTCCATGTAACAATGTTTATACTACTAGCCATCTAAACAGAAAAAGAGAAAGGACATTACATGAAATCCAGGAATTATAACAATCAGACTTAAATGACCCGAACCCCTGTTTGCTGCTGTACACCCTTCCCACCTGAATATCAACTTTCCTCCACCCACCACCCCCCGACCCCCAAAATATTCCATCCCTTTCCAACTAAGTAATGTGACAACCCTAAACACAATATCACCCTCCCCTTCCCCAACTGTCCTGAGCAACGTTCAGCACAATACCGCTTTCCTTCCTCCCCTCCAACCCCCCACGCATGTACCCAAAAACCCCACCTTAGAATGTAAACCTCCTTATAGAATTCGTATTCAATAACATCACATCAAAGATAAATGTAATGTAGGTAATAATAGGTAAGCACTGGACTCCTGAAATCCAGAACAAAAATGGCAAGAACGAGAGATAGAGGAGAGAGCAACCCCTCCTTAGGAGCAATCCAGAAAACCAATTCTGAGAAAAAACAAGAAAGTACACCATGTAAAAGGCACACTACTTGAATATGCTCCCATAACTGCCATTAAGAAAATTGAAAACTTTCCCCAAAACGTATATTCACTAGTAAACTAAATGCTCCAAGTAGTGGACCTCCATCTGTGTCCAAGCCCCACTGCCATCTATACCCGATGAAATAAATTCAGAAGCAAATAGATAAAGGGGGGGTTGAACCACCAAAATTTGAGCAAAAGCACCCTCTAGTGATAATATCCTAAGAAACATTGAAACCAAAAGGACACTCTCTCGAACCGTGCCCCAATAAACAAAAACATCAAACTTAGGGTTTTTGTCATATTAACTATATCGTGAGAGATATTTAAGTGTCCCTGGAAATGAGAAAACGGAAAATGTGATCTATGCGAGTAGAAAGGGAACACTTCCCAGACAAAACACTACCCCCCAAAGAGAAAAAGTCCCGAGATGTGAGGATGCTCCAAAACACTAAACGCTGAGATGGAAAATACAAAAGGTCAAGGCTCCACTGAGAATAGTTCCCTCCATTGCAAAATTTGAGAGTCCACAAAACCAGACTGGTACTCAGTCCTCTTTTGGTATAACAGCGTGAAAGAATTCTTCTCCTTTCTGAAACAGGGTGGGGAAAAACTGACCAACCAGATCAGGTGTCCCGAAACAGATCAGGCAGAGCAGCCTTCAATCCCGAGAGAGCAGCTTCAAGATTCTCATATGTTAACCAGGTACCGTCCACTAGAACTTGTAGCCTAGCTGGATACCCCATTTTGAAGCGAAGGCATGCAGCTATAATTTTTGATACAATAGGATGAAAAGCAGTACGCTTTGCCTGACCGACCCCGGTAGATCTTGGGCACTTCTAAGCCTGGCATTTTCCCATTTCACTTCTTGTAACTCTCTCACTTTTCCCAGAAAGTGCTGTCACTCTAGGTAATTTAAAAAATGGCAAATAATGGGACGTGGCGTTGCTCCTGGGGATGGCTTGGGTCACAAGGACCTATGCGTCCTTTCAATGATGTAATTAACCCCAAAGGGAGAGGGACCGGAAATCTTTTCAATCAGCTTCTGCACAAACCCCAGCATATTCAGGCCTTCTTCTCCTTCTGGAAGGCCCAGGATAACAACATTATTTCTTCGGCTGTGGCCATCCAAATCTTCCAACTTAGCTTCCAAGCTAGAAATCTTTTGTGGCATAACTATGAGACCAGGAACGATTTTTTCCACTTGCTTCTCAAGAGATAAGATACGGGCTGCATTATCTGAGGTTTTCATTGTGACCTCCTCAAGTTTTTTAGAAAGGGATTTAATTTCAGCTGAGATTTCTTTACTTTCTTCCCAGAAGGGTTTGAATTCTTCCAAAAATCTGCTCAGAGTTATGGGCTCTTGCTCAGAGATCAGGCTTTGAAGCTCTGGCTTATACACAACACTCAAGGCCCTTGATTTTTTTGGGGCCTTCTCAGGAATGACCAGTGGTGTATGCTTCTGTGGAGGCTTCTTCATATAAACCTCCATAATCACTGGCTACAAACAAACAGGAGCCCAGGATATTAAGAAGATGATAATCTAAACTTTCTGGTTTTTGGGAAGAAATAGCAACCAAAATAGCAATTATTTGTAGTTAGGAGGTTGGAGCTGTGCAGAGGAGCTTCTACTCGGTATTCTACATCACGTGATCCCCCAGAATTCCACTATTCTGTGGAGTGTAGAGCATTTACAAATGTTGGGTGAGTACTGGTACTCATTAAAAAAAATTCTGAAGAGTATTTCCTAAAATGAGATGAGTAAAATAGGTCAGTACTCACCTTATCTGGAGCATGCAACTCAGGATACCAATGCCAGTGTCATAGATGGTACTTGGTGCTACATCCTTTTTTGTTTGATGTATGCCACTGGGTACCCAGCATGGTAATGCAGATTTTTTCCTATGAGGAATTGGGTCTCTGGCCCTTAATGAGCATGCCGTAGGCATGACTCTGAGGGGGAGAGTATGTGATGGAGTATGTATCCGTCATGCTCATTTCAGCCATAAACTGCTTGCAATCCTGCAACTCTGGCAATGCAGATTTTGACTGGGGCTGTGGTGGGATTGCTACTTACTCCCTCATTTTTTAGATTTGGCCCTTTACAATCTCTGTGCATAGGTAGTATTGGGTGAAGTGGCACCAATTCGCTCTGCAAAGTGATTCGTGGAATGAAGGTGAATTCACGGAGTGCTCTGCAATGCGAAGTGGAGTACTTTGTGTTAAAATGGATGATGTGAAGTCCATTGAAAACAATGACTTCATGTTACTCTGCCTTCCCAAACCACTACTCCACCAATTCTTAAGGCAAAGTACATTGAAAACAATGTACTTCTCCTCATTTTGCCTTGTTTTTAAGCTCCAAAGGTGAATTGTGCAGTGATTCATGGGATTTCAGGTCACATGGGCTCTAGGTTGTTCTGCATAGCCTCAGTTTGGGGTAGTGTGTGTAAGAAGCTGTAGGAGTCAATCTGCTTTGAGTGCTCTCTGTGATTAAAACCTTCTAAAAGTTGTTAAAAAAGCCTTTTTTGGGTGATTTATTTTGCTGAAACTTTAGTTCATCGATTATAGGAAACCCTCCTGTGCTCATATCATCGAGCGTTTATTGTTTGTGTGTGGATTTTGAATGTTAATGTACAATATTCAATCTGTGTACTGAGATACAGTGGAAGTGTGCTTTGGGGGAAGGGCATATGTGTGGTGTAGGTAGATTAACTTGGAGAAAAAAACAGTACTTTCTGTTTTGGTGATATTTTTCTTGTATAACTGTGTTAATGTACACACAGTAATATTTTCAATATTTCTTGCCATTTTTTAGCTGATTGTTGTGGTGCAGCAGTGCATAATTTTAGTTTGTTTAAAATATGCAGTTATATGAGGAGACCATGTGATGCAGAGTGCTGAGTAGCAGCTCCTCCACGTAGCTCCAGCCTCCCAATTCTATAATCATTTTTTTCTGACACCAAAACCATTCAAAACCCTCTGTTCTACAAGGATCCGGTCATCTAAAGCTCCAGACCCTCTGAAGAGCAAGATTCGAGCACTGATGGAGGCTTACATGAAGAAAGCCCCACAAAAACATACACCTCCAGTCACCCCCGAGAAGGCCCCAAAGAAATCCCGGGCATCAAGTGGGCCTGATAGACCCGATCAACTCAGTCAAGCAACGGAGCAGGAACCTTTAAGCTTAAACAGGTTCCTGGAAGAGTTCAAGCCTTTTCGGGAGGAAATGAAAGAGATGGTGACTGATCTTAAAGCCCTATCTAAAAAGTTGGATGAGGTCTCGACAATGGCCTTGGATAACACTGCTCGCATTGTCTCACTGAAGCATCATTTAGACAAGGTGGACCCTGCTCTAGCGGCAATCAGGCAGATGCTTTCCTGGGTGGAGGCCAAACTAGAAGATCTTGAGGGCTGCAGCCGCAGAAAAAACATGGTCATCTTAGGATTACCTGAAGGGGAAGAGGGCCAGAATGCAGCGGTTTTCATGCAGAAGCTGGTGGAATGGGTTGCTGGTCCCTCTCCCTTTGGTCCTGCATACACCATTGAGCAAGTGCATAGATTGTTGCGGCCAAAGCCACCACCAGGGGCTGCCCCCCATCACATTATATGCCACTTTCTGAATTTCTTAGAAAGGCAACACTTCCTGGTAAAAGTGAGAGCTCTACAAGAGGTCTGTTGGGAGAATTCCAAGCTGAGAATTGCACAAGATTTGCCAGGATCAGTCAGGTTGAAATGTATAG
This sequence comes from Neoceratodus forsteri, assembly GCA_016271365.2. NCBI lineage: Eukaryota > Metazoa > Chordata > Ceratodontiformes > Ceratodontidae > Neoceratodus > Neoceratodus forsteri. Next base: position 898,321,415 of record CM057458.1, read on the forward strand.
CATTTCACCCCATTGTGTCTAAAGTTATTGCTCCAGGGTTCAAGTTCAGGATGGGGTATCCAGCCAGGCTGCAGGTGTTTGTGAATGGCTCCTGGCTTACATATGAAGATCCTGAATCTGCTCTCTCTGGTCTAAAGCTTGCCATGCCTGTATTTCTGGATCCGTTACAAGATTCACTCTCCTGGTGAAAGGAGTCTCGTGCTGTTATGTGGGAACTGTCATTTAGCAATTTGCAAGATGTCTGGAATGATGGTTTGCCTCTAGAAACTCCAGTTATCTATACAGACGTCTTTCGTATGAGACATTAAACCGAGGTCCCATCTGCCTGGATTGGTGGTAGTTCAGGTGGATGTTAAAGATCCCATGGCACTTATCGAAAAGAGTAGGGGAATTTTTATTGAGAAACTTTATAACACCATATACAAATGTGTATTATATCATACAAAACATAATACAAGAGATCAAAAATCATAAACAAGATATGCAATATACAGAAACTGCAAACAGAAATAAGTTGCATTTACATATAACTCCCAACTCAGTTCTACTAAAGGAACAGGAAAGTTTATAACCCATAATAAATACAACAATGTATTACTGCATCCAATTGTATTACTAACAATCAACAAGTCAATAAATATAATATTTAGAAATCTCAAAACTAAATCCAAAGTCTTACAAAATCCCATCCCTGTCCCAACAAAAAAAAATTTAAAGTAATGCTACCTAAATTGGCATCAAATCATAAGAAATAAGAAATAGACCAAAGTCAATTTTATACAACGATCAGAAAATGTGTACAAAGAAGTGTACATCCTAGAAAATTAAAACAATTATAAGAAGACTACACTCAGTAGTACAAAAAGAAAAAGTCATCATAGAGAGAGACACAAAGAAAATTTAAACATTAAACATTGATAACCTTAATTTTAGGGTTACCCTGTATCCAACCAATTTAAGTGCTTCCAATACTTTTGAAACATAACTTCTGTAAAGTGGCTTTTTTCAAAATGTTGAATCTTAAGAGTCGTAGTGTGTATCTTCCAAAATAACTGTACAGGGGTCAAATATTGTTTTTGCAAGGACCACGCACAGCGTGCTTGCCAAATATGATATTTAATACAAGACAAAATTACGTGAATTGTATCAGGAAAATATTTACTCCAAGAATCTGGTAAAATTCCAAAAAATAAAACTTGTTCTGTTAAAGTTTGAAAAGGTACTGTTGTCCACTGAGTGTTCGCATATGACCAAAATTCAACCACATAGGAGCAATCAAAATGCAAATGTTGAACATTCTCAAGTGGTGCATGACATAACTGTCTTCTTGGGCAACCTCTATCTGACACACCCTTATGATTTAGATTCCCCTTTACATTCAATTTCAAATGCGCCGAAAGCCAAACCACATCCCACATATATGCAGGGATTCTTTTAGATACCAACATGTTACTGATTTGTGAAACTTCAGGTAATGTATATTCTGTAAACGCTGAGGGAATCAAAAATTTCTCCATAATCTTCCCATACAATGTTTTCCTTTGGTAAATTTCTAAGTGAATACTTAAAAGTCCCCATACTTTTATTTTCGAAAAACAGGATTTAAAATGTTCAGGAAGACCCTTCAGAGAAATTTGTTTAGGGATACTTTTAGATAATTCCTATCCTAGAATCCATGGGCAGGGACAGTGGTTTACCGTGATTGAGAAAAAGCAAATTCCATTTTGCAGATTGACAAAACCGGTGTTGTCACCGGTGTCTGCAAGTCCAAAATCGGTTTTTACCGGTGTTGGCTGTGTAACCTGTATTTAAACATTTTTTCACTCTGTTAGCATGCATTCTCACATTTCTACATCTGCTGTTGCATATCTGCACTTGTAGCTATCAAGTTATTTTAGAAGCTACAGTTTGTCAAGGCAGCAGGCGCACTACATCCCCCGGCTATCCCTCCTGTATAATGACAGGACCACTAATGGCCCCTATCCTTCTGACACAATGGGGACAGCAGTACTGTGGACCCCTCCCTGTGGTCTGATTGGCAGAAGCCCTGCAGCCCTCATCCCTAAGGTGTGATGGCAGGAGCAGCACTATGCCCTCCTCCATCCTGTGCAATGGCAGCAGCACTTTGGCCTCCATCCTTCCGGTGTGTTGTCAGTAACATGGTGGTAAGCTCTGCAGCCCACAACCCTCAGGTGTGACAATACAGAATATTAGATTGCAGGACACTTGGATAAATTAAAAGGAACTAGCCATTAGAGACTGCCACCCATCACCACACAATGCAGACTAAGTTACTGCCACATGACCTTTCTCGTAAGTTCTCATCCCAAGAAATGTTAAGTCAATAAAAGTAAGTATACCATTTCAAGAAAGGTAGTTTATAAAGAGTGCAAATATTGCAAATCAAAAACAATATACAACAGTTGAAAAATGTGAACAAAAACAAAATCTAATTGAAAATGTGCAGAATGTAGAAAAGTGAAAATATATATTGAAACACAAGTGAACTAAAACCTAAATACAAATACTCAAAGTGTTAAATGTGCAAAGGTACAATAACTGTGGAAAACTGTGCATAAACAAAACCTAAATGAAAATGTGCAAAATGTGCAATACAGTATGAGAAAATATACAGTGAAAAAATGAACTAACAAAATATAAATACACACACACGACAAGGAATATGGGAAAAACAATGTTATTGAAAGTGTTTACACCCTATAACTAAAAAATGTGCAAAATGCCTGTAGAAAATGTCCACCAATCTAATCCTCTCATTTATTGTACATAAGCTGGGATAGTAATCTCATATTGTCTACTAGCAGGTTACGTCTTTGGTCTGTGTGGATCTGTCCGTAGACCGAGAAAGATCTCTCCACATCGGCACTCGACACAGGTATCCAAATGGCTTGCAGAGCAGCTTTGGCCAGTACTGGTAATTGTGGCTGCACTGAAATCCAGTACTGGCCAACATTAAAGTCCATTATGTCTGGAAGCTCTCCTATGTCCTGCCCAACATACATCTCCCAGTCCTTTTGTAGTGCAATTTGGTTGTGCAGTTCAAATACACCAATGTCACTGGCGTAGTGTGTGAAGTCCCTACTCAATTTAGGAAGGTTGTAGGGGTTCAAAATATGGCAGGCTTTAAAGAACCCTATGGCGGGGTTTGTTTCCATGTGTTTTGCCATTTTGTTTAGGGCTACTCCAAATGCTTTTTGGAAAATTGCAATCTGCTCCTGCTTAACCCGTGGCCTAAGAGTAGCTAAGTATTCATCTGTTCTTTCTCCAAATGCTTCAGTTTTTGATACACCAATCTGAAACCTCTGTTTTATTCCATGTAGTGCATCGAATACAGAAACAGCCAAGGGTTTGTCTTTCCTTTGTAGAAGTTCTATTGTGCTGATGAGATCATTGCAGTTTTCAGCGATGAAGGTTGTGTGAATCTGTAGCTCTGTAAACCAGTCTTAGAAAAGTTTTCTCAACGAATTCATGGAATTGCAATCACTTGCTTCCTCCTGGAAGAAGTCTCTTAAGTGCTGAAGATAAAGTTAATGGTACTTAACGGTTTCAAACCAAGTGTTCCAACGGGTTAAGACAGGAACAGGAGGCAATTTTTTCTTTTCTACATCTCGCCCTCCAGGAATGCCAAGTACTCTCTCTACGCTTGGCGACTGCTGGAATGAGTATTTCACAAGTGCTACAAGTTTATTGACCAGTTCAAAATGGTCAATCCATGTGTCTCCCACCAAGGATAACACATGTGCCCAGCAACCAACATGGATCACACGGGCACCAATAAGGCCATATAAAACCTCTTTGAAGCACTTCACCATGTACCGTGCATTGTCACTGATGAAGGTGACTACTTGGTCCATCTCCACATCATATTTCTGCAATGTCTTTATAACACATTGTGCGACAGTGGTGTGATTTACTGCTGTCAACTCTGTTGTTTCTGCAATGATAGATTGTCCGCCCTGCATACCAAAAATTATTGTTGAGTATACAGCGAGCATCTCGTCTCGTCTCATCGCACATTACAGAGAATGTCTTCCCTTTCTAAAGCTGTGAAATTCCATCCTCCATTTCCTTTCTCAATTTGGGCAAGTAGTTCTGCCTTAAGGTGGATACCTTTGGGAGAGCACCAATTCCTTTAACGTTGTCCCCATCCAGTCTCTTATGCAGGTTGATCCAACTTTTCGATGGGTATATTTGCACCACCAAGCCCTTAATACACCCAATACAGTATTCTCCCGTGCTGCAGCTGCAGAAGTTGTGGTATTAAAGCTGGTGTGAAGCATCATCACCTGTCTGTTGCTATTTTCTGGCTTGCATTCTTCATATGTTTTTACTTTGCAGTGATCCACCACTCGTCCTTCCCCACATAGTCAATGGGGTGATCACAAAAGCGACAAAACATTTTCCTCCGTCCTCATACATGCCTTCCAACTTAAATTGCAATGCACGGTCCTTAGCAGTGACACTGGAAAGTTTTGCCATTTTGCTTGGTGTTGCCACCACGACGTAGAACAGATGACTCCAAAGAACTAAAAAGTGGAACACAAGTTGGAGATATTAAAACAGGCTTTAGAACTACTTAAAGCTTCACAACAATGACATTAAGGATTTAATTATCACATAACTTCTGCCCATGGATGACAGTCTGGAGAACAGCAACAGAAAACATGCTGATCTCAGCTGCTCACAATCCATACAAAAACAATACCAGAATCATAATCTCACTGCTAATCCATGTGACCATGCTCAATCCATGGATGGCAGTCGGTCGGAACAGCTACAGAAATCAAGCTGTCCTCAGAAGCTGTCACAGGCTTGACTATATAATACAAAGTACAATATTGACATCCAAATATAGCCCTGGCCACAGCTGATGAGAAATCTGACATACAGGATCCGGGCTTGCCCCCATTGCACCAAGACCTTATCGGTCTCCCAGCTCAAACAAACTAAGACTTGGAAAACACATGAATCTGAAGATCACGCCATATCTTTTAGAGATGATGATTATTTCCAGCAGAAATTACACCAAGCAGGAATGTTGAAGCCTAAATTTGAAAAAATAAATACAATTATTATGTAAACAAAGGACACACACACACACACACACACACGTAAATGACACCTAGTTAGACATGCCATCTGCCTCCTCTGCTGGGAGACAGAACCTAAAGATCCGTCTGTGAGCCACCAGGACTATAGTGTTACCAACATAGCCATGGTTGCAGCCACCTATCCTGAATGCCAAGCAGGGGCCATATAGCTAGGGTCTTATTGCAATGATTCAGCTTGCCACCCACACTGCCCAGTCCCTAGCTACCATCCACAGGAAACACCTTTGTGCAAACCACCAGGGTGTATAAACGTAAAGCAGGATATCCCCAAATGTCTGCATTTGGGGACAAGAGCTCTGGGTCAACATCTGGCGGGTTGTAGTAACAAACCCACTTCAAGGAGGATGTTGATGCAGACACCCTCCATTCATTCAAGTCACTCATCATGGGCAACTCCTCACTCACTGGGTTGCGGTACTCAGTGACTGGCACAAAGGCCATCACTGAAAAAGTGTCCAAACAAGGTTGGTGTCAGTATCTCTGCAAGTCATTTTCAATTATTTTAATTGTGGTTGATGGTGGGGACTTTATACATGGCGACTTGACACCAACACTCCAAACCATTCTGTCACTAGCCACCTGAAAATAAACTACCTCTAATAGCTACTGTTGCCCCCATACCAAAAAGTGAACCAGTCTTCACCAAAAAAGTGAACGATGAGACATCCAAAATAAACTTACTTTTCAGCGGACAGGACATGTTGCTGTTAGCAGTCTGGAGTTCAGGCATCTACATCAGTCAACAGGCCAGGGTTGGGTGTGAGCTGAACAGCAGTACAGTCTGTAGCAGAGCACAGCCTTGAAAGCACCGAGAAGTCACTTTAACTTCCATCTCCAGGCAAAATGGAAACCGCAGCCTTTACTCAATATTTATATGCAGCCCCCATCCGTCCCGTGTGACGGCAGCATGTGCGGCACTGCAGCCCCCACCTGTCCCGTGTGACGGCAGCATGTGTGGCACTGCAGCCCCCACCCATCCTGTGTGACGGCAGCATGTGCGGCACTGCAGCCCCACCGGTCTTGCGGTGACGCAGCATGTGCGGCACTGCAGCCCCCCACCCATCCTGCAGATGACGGCAGCATGTGCGGCACTGCAGCCCCACCCGTCCTGCGGTGGACGGCAGCACAAAGCGCACTGCAGCCCCTACCCGTCCCATGTGACGCAGCATGTGCGGCACTGCAGCCCAATGCCATGTACAAATCTGTCCAAGCTCAGACGTGAAGTAAGCCGAACCACCAGACGCCAAGGTGGACTCCGTCGGTTCAGTCCCTATCTAATATATAGATGCGTGCCTGATTTGGTTTAGTTGTAAACAAAGTGCATCCAGCTAAAACTTCAAGTGATTAATAGAGGACGCTAATGGAGAGATACAAACAATCTCTACAAAGAATAAACCAATCCAGAATCACAAAAATAGTAAATTGTGAACTTTCTGGCAATCTTGATGAAAATGGAGCCTCTTAGTTTTCATGTCAGAGCTCAAACTCAAGAAAGTAGTTCTGCTGGCAGGATGGTAACCCAGGTTGCTGAAAAGGCCCCCGCCCCCAGCATCAACTTCTTTATTCAGAACATTTAAATTTTATAAGCACAAATCAAGACAGGCCACCAACAGGCCTCCAACATATTCCATTAGAAATTCCGGCAAAAGCTTCAACATAGAAAATGTATTTTTAATAAAAGTGGTAAAATTGTTAACATCATTTCGACAGTTTAACTTGTCTATTTATCCCCTAGGTAATCCAATGTCTGCGTCCTCCAAAATTGATGAAGGGAACCAAGAAGAACAATCCACATTTCCAACTGCACAGATGCCCTCTGGGTTCCGATGAAACATGGAGTTGATTCAGTTTGATTATGTTTAATAAAAATTTTTGTCTGAGCGTGTGCCTATTATTCTACACAGATACACCACCCAACAACAATACTTTACAAATGAAAATATGCATTTTAGTAAAGACACATGCCCAACAAATCACTACCAAAGCAAACAACGCACCTTCCCCAACCGGGGCAGATATGTGAACAGCTGCATCACAAGCCTGGGACCAGGCCTGTCATGCAGCCAGTGCCCACTTAGGTATCCACCTCAGCTGACCATCAACAAAGAGCATCAGAGTGTGGCACGGACCTGGCTGGACTGACATACATGCTGGGAAAAATGGTTCTCGTCACTCTGCCCGCCCGCCCCCTCCCCTCAGAGCCAGAACCAATGTTTTCCAGCACGTGAGCCAGTCCGCCCAGCCCGCCCCTCAGCCGACCATCAACAAAAGAGCACCAGAGCATGGCACGGACCAGGCCAACTGACATACATGCTGGGAAAAATGGTTCTGCACCACTCTGCCTGCCCGCCCCTCCCTCAGAAGCCAGAACCAATGTTTTTCAGCACATGAGCCAGTCCGCCCAGCCTGTCCCTCAGCCGACCATCAACAAAAGAGCACCAGAGCGTGGCACGGACTGGGCCGACTGACATACATGCTGGGAAAAATGGTTCTGCGCCACTCTACCCACCGCCCCTCCCTCAAAGAGGCCAGAACCAATGTTTTCCAACCGTGAGCCAGTCCGCTAACCCGTCCCTCAGCCGACCATCAACAAAAGAGCACCAGAGCGTGGCAGCACGGACCTGGCCAACTGACATACATGCTGGGAAAAAATGGTTCTAAGCCACTCTTCCGCCGCCCTCCTCAAAGGCCAGAACCAATGTTTTTTCCAGCATGTGAACCAGTCCGCCCAGCCCGTCCCTCAGCCGACCATCAACAAAAGAGCACCAGGCGTGGCACGGACCTGGCTGACTGACATACATGCTGGGAAAAATGGTTCTGCGCCCTCTGCTCACCCGCCCCTCCCTCTGAAGCCAGAACCAATGTTTTCCAGCATGTGAGCCAGTCCGCCCAGCCCCGTCCCTCAGCCGACCATCAACAAAAGAGCACCAGAGCATGACACAGACCTGGCTGACTGACATACATGCTGGGAAAAATGGTTCTGTGCCACTCTGCCCGTCCGCCCCTCCCTCTGAGGCCAGAACCATTTTTTGCCAGTATGTGAACCAGTCCGCCCAGCCCATCCCTCAGCCGACCATCAGAGACCACATTAGCAGCATCAAGCTTCCTTCAGGGTACGTGACAAATTCAAAGGCGTCAACAAGGCTTTTCTATTTGAACCTCTCCCAATCCCAAAGATCCCCCTCCCAACATGTGAGACTTTCTAGCAGACACCACCCTTCATAGAGTACAACATGTAGAAGCTCTTTTGAAAGGGATCACTGACCTGCACAGACACTCTTCCCCAACCCAACAGACCTGCCCGGCCAGTCTCCCCACCAGCACAGCTACTCTGCCCACCCCCCAGGACCTGCATGGACAGTCCGCCCACCCAACAGACCTGCCCGCCACTCTGCCCACCCCGATGCACCAGCACAGCCACCTCCCACCCCAGTGCACCGGCCCAGCCACTCTGCCCACCCACATAGGCCTGCACGGACACTCAGCCCACCCCAACCGACTTGCACAGCCACTCTGCCCAACTCTGGATGCACTAGCACAGCCCCTGCCCACTCCCACTGAACCACACGGACACTCTCCCCACCCCAGTGCACCATCCCAGCCACTCTCCCCACCCTGATGCATCAGCCCTGCCACTCTGCCCACCAAATGCACCAGCATAGCCACTCTGCCCACTCTGCCCACCCCATTGACCTGGTGGGACCTCTCCCACCTCAGTTCATCAGTACAGCCACTCTCCCCATCCCGATGCATCAGCCCAACCACTATGCCCACCCCAACAGACCTGCCCGGCCACTCTCCCTACTCTGCCCACCCCAACAGACCAGCACAGCCACTCTGGATGTGACACTCCTGGGGGCAGCAGTATGGGTAGTGAGTTTTTTCTGGGTGGGATTCAACGTTCAGTGCAGTGGAGCAACAGCATAGATAAGCATAAACTGTGGCATGGGGGTCCCCACAAAGTGAAAAAAAACATAAGTTACAACAAGGCAATACCCCCACAACACAGGCAGCAGAACAACTCTCTTCTCCATACCTCTCAACCTCCTGCCTCATAAATCAGGGACAAGGCTTAAAAAAATCAGGGACAAATGACCAAAATCAGGGACACATCTTCAGAATTAAAGATAGAAAGCTGGTATAATGTGGGGCTCAGTGCAGCAGCATAATGCATTTTCTAAAGAAGAAAAGTCTGTAACTTTAATGCTTGATATTGTTTTGTGCTTACATTACCCACTGTTTAGCCACAAAAACACAAATTTTCAGAGGGACAAAGTAAAATTTTGAGGTAAAATCAGGGACGTCCCCACAACTAACCGGATAGCCCTTTCAGACCCCGCAGAACAAAATTAAAATCGACTGTGGCGCAGGGAATCGACATCGCTCCGATTCCTGTCTCTCTCGCTCTCCTCTCCTCGGAAGCCTAGGACACACCATAGGTTGTTCAGGTCCTTTGGCCTTGGACTTTTCTTGGATGTGTTGAAATTCCTGGGCCGACCACACAATCTCCACATATTGGAACTGACTGTATCTCCCCCCGAAGTGACAAAAAAATACCCCCACAACACAGGCTGCAGCAAACTTACCGATGGGATGGATACCGTGGAGCGTGGAGCACAGATTCTTGTGGCACGAAGACAGCAAGCAGGAAAACTAACGAAAGCGGAGTGCAGAGTAAAAATGCAAACACACTGCACCCCCAAGTTATGTTGCTCTGTTCTCACAGTCAACGAGAACAAATGCTACTTCCGTTTTTGGTGCCGTTTTCCGTGGACCAATCGTACTTCCGCATTCCCGTCCACGTCACCGCATATGAGGTAAACCATTGTCCCTGTCCATGGGGAGACAGTATCCCATACCCAGTCTTCTCAAATTTTCCCAACTTTATGTAACAAAGGACAAAGATTTTTAGAAATAAACAAAGAAAAAAAGAATACAATGGGATTTACCAGGCTAATCCCTCTCAATTTAAAATCCTGATAAAATATGCCTCTTTTAATAGGGTTTAATCTACTACCCCATATAGCAGAAAAAAAATAATCCATAAAGGACAGTATCTAAAGATGTCGGAGGGGGAAAGATTGCCCCTAAATACAAAAACATACTTAATAAAAAGGTTTTAACCATAAATACCCTTTTCTTCTTAGACATACTCCTTTTATTCCAGATTGAGACTTTTGTCTGAGCAACCCCTAGAGAAAGATCCCAATTATATCTAGCAAGATCTTCCATTGCCCAATAGATGCCTAAAATTTTACCTGGACCTATGCAGACCAGAATATTTGGACAGTCCATTACCACTAATGGAGCTAGATTAAGAGGAAAGTACTTACTTTTAGTGAGATTTATTTGAGAACCAGAGCCCTCCGCATATGCCATCAGCAAGGCCGCAGTAACATGGCATGATGGGAGATCTGCCAAAGTAAGACAAAGATCATCAGCATATACAATCGTTTTAATTTCCGTACGCGTACTATTAAAAGACAGACCCCTAATATTGTCAGTAGCATTAATTTGGGTAAGAAGGGGTTCTAAAGATATAATTTATAACAAGGGACTTAAAGGGCATCCTTGTCTAACACCCCTTGTAACTGAAACAGGACATCCTAACCAACCATTCACAAAAGGGATCACTAAGGCTGCATTGTAACATGTTTTCAGCCATTCTATAAAGGATAAAGGAAAATTCATGTAAGTAAGACAGGCCCACAAGTAATTATGTGAGACACTATCAAAAGCCTGTTTCTGATCCAAACTAATGATGAAACCCATAAGGTCACCTGAATAACCTCTAGAAAATATTTTGTGTAATAAAATTAGACCGTCTTGTATTGATCTCTCTGGTACAGAACAAAACTGAGTAGGATGAATTATGGCCTCTAAACAAAGAGGTAAATGATTACTAAGAATTTTTGAAAGGATTTTATAATCACTATTCAGAAGGGTAATTGGTCTCCAATTTTCTAAACAAAGCTCTTTCACCTTGTTTATATAATAATATTACCAATCTTATATACATACTGGAAGGTAAAAGTCTAGAGTTCAAACTGTGTGAGAAAAGACCAGCTAGTTCATCTAGTAGCCAAGGTACCAAAAGTTTATATAATTCATTTGGCAAACCATCTGAACCTGGTGTCTTCCCTATATGGGAATTAACAATTACATCTCTCACTTCTTGTACAGAGACAGGTTATAGTAAACTTGAGATTAGATGATCAGGAATCTTTTGAAGAGGACAAGAGGATAGTCACTCCTTTATACATGACTCTGTAGGCCGTAAGCCTGCAGTAAACAATATTTTGAGCTGTCTGTTAACCTCTTCCAAAATATCATTTTTCTCATGTATTACTGCTCCTGTGGGTTGTTTAAGAGTTGTTATATATTTTCTCTGTCTAGAAGTGTTACAAAAATCAAAAGGATTTGTATGGGCTCTGGTACCACTAATACCAAACCTCTGTTCCTGCCTTAATGAAGGCATACGATCATATTGTAGTCGTGTCAATTGTACTTTTAAATTATGGAATTCTTGCTCATCATATACATGACCTTTCGTAATATGTTCCTGAAACATAATGAAAGATTGTCTTGTAGCAGAATATTCTTGTGTTTTATATTTACCTAATAATCCACCTATCTTTTGAAAATAAGTTCGAAATTCTCTTTTCGTATCTTCCCACTATAGTTGCTTACTCTCATATAAAAAAATACTGATTGTCTAGCTATAACAATAGCGTGAAATCCATCCTTAACTTCTGGAATATTTAATAAAGATAAATTTAATTTCCAATATCCAGACCCCCTAGAAGTTTTGTGGCAATTTGAAAGGGTGACACTAAGAAGTGCATGATCTGACATGGCTACTAACGAGACATTTGGCATTCTAGTTTATAAAGAAGATGAAACAAACCAGTAATCAATACAAGAGGATTTTTTTCCTTGAAAAAAAGTATGGGGGATTTTAGTATAGTGTAAATATATATATATATATATATATATATCAGTTAACCCTGACTGAGTAAGTAAGGAATTTAAAAAATTAGTATCACAATAGACTTTTGAAGTGGAAAAATGTCTATCCTGAATCGTATGGGTGATATTAAAATCACCCCCAAATAAAACGTTCCTACTAGTAAAAAGAAAAGGCCGTATTTTTTTAATAAAGAAATTCTACCAGTTTTAGTTTGTGAACCATATATGTTAATCAATCGGAAATCTATTGAAGCTAAAGTAATGTCTAATAAAAGCACATGACCAGGTAAAATATCTACAATGTGTGTAACTTTTACATGAAGGGTGGTAAAACAAATCCCTTAATCCTGAACAAAGGTCTTCTCCCCCAGACCAATAACTGGGACCCCATATCCATGCCTCAGAAGCCTTAGCAAAATCTTGTAAAGAATATAATCTGGTATCCTGAAAAAATATTATGTCATATTTCAGGGTAGAAAATAAAACAAAAGTAGCTAGCATTCTTACCACTGAACAAATACTATTTGTATTTAAACTAGCTATTGTAACATTATAACTATCACCATCAGTAAAAGAAACCATTCAATCAGGTAACTGCAGTAGACAATCTGGCACTTTTCCTGGTTCCTTTTCTAGGATTAAAACCACTCTTTTTTTAACCTTACTAGGTACCTCAGTATCTGAAATAATCTCCATTTGAGAGGAGGCCAATGAGGTTGAATCAGAAATCCTGATCTGCCCCATTCTTTTCAACCGATAACACTGAGTATTTATTTTCAGTCACAGGCATACCCATTACTAGTTGTGCAGTGTGTTGTAGCGGGGACTGAGACACAGGGATCTCCATTTGGAGAGAAACAGATGAAGCTGGAACCAACAAAGGAGAAGGGGGGCATAACTTCTTTACCTGGGAAACCTACTTGGGATTCGGGTGCAAGTGCATCAACATGTTCTGTTGGCAAATCCTGCATGGTTTTCCCTATAATAGTGCTTTCAGAAGGGGTATGTGTCTTGAAAGGGTGATGTTTTGCATTTCCTGTCTGTCTCCTCTCAGGCTGAGGTTCTGAGGAACAGGGAATCATGGGTTTTGTGGCTCTGTGGACATAAAAGTCCTGTATACCATAATCAGCCTCCTCAGTATTGTGAGCAGCCCATGGACATTCCATAAAGTTGTGACCACTATCATCACAAAGGTTACACTTTGGAGTATTTGTACAATGGAAACTGACATGGCCTGTATCTCCACAATATGTACAATGTTGAACATTACAGGTAGAGCTAAGATGTCTGGGAGATCCACACTTCAAACAGCATTTAGATTGCCCTGGATAAAAAATGAATCACATGTCCTTACCTATGTAAAACAGTTTGGTAAATGTTCTAAACATTCTACAGTTTGATGTAACTTTATCTTCATTTTCCACCCCATTCCAAAACCCTCTGCATCCAAGATAGGATCTGGGGTACCTGCAGTTCACAATGTTTCTCCAACCATTTCTCCAACTGTTTCTCGAACAGTATGGTTCACAATAAACACAGCAATAGAGTCAAGCCATACAAAACAAAGTACTGGACTTGAGGAGGGCTGAGTTTGCCAAAATGGGTGAGTGCCTAAGGAATGCACTAGCAAATGGGCAGGAAGGAGGGGTGGAAGAACAATGGGGAATAATAAAAACTGCCATCACAGAGGTAACAAGCCTTTGTGTGAAGCAAATAAACAAAACAAAACAATGTAAGAAACCACTATGGTTCTCAAAGGAAGTGGCAGTGAAGGTTCAAGAGAAAAAGAAAGCATTCAGGAAGCACAAGTAATCGCAGAAGGAGCAGGACAGAGAACTGTATCAGTTAAAGCAAAAGGAGGCTGGGAAGGCAGTCAGAACAGCAAAGGCCCAAACCGAGGAAAAGATAGCCAACTCAATTAAGAAGGGGGATAAAACCTTTATAGGTACATCAGGGAGCGAAGGAAGACCAAGGAGGATAGTGAGGCTTAATAAAGGGAGGGAGGGTGGGCAGAGGGAGACTGTGAAAAGGCAGAAATACTAAACAAATATTTTTCTCAGTATTTACAAATGAAGAGGGGAGGTACATAAAAACAGTAGAAACACTCTGGATACAGAAGTTGATACCAGCCCATTTACAGAAGAAAGGGTTCTGAAAGAACTCTTAAAACTGAAGGTGGACAAAGCAATGGGGCCTGATGGGATTCATCCCAGAATTCTAAAAGAACTAAGGGTAGAACTAGTGACACCACTGACTACCCTTTTTAACAAATCATGGGTGGATGGGGTGGTACCCGAGGACTGGAAGAGGGCAGATGTGATTCCCCTTCACAAAAGTGGGAGCAAGGCAGAAGCAGGAAACTACAGACCTGTTAGTTTAACCTCAGTGATAGGGAAAATGATGGAATCACTTCTGGAGGAAAGAATTGTTGAGTATCTAGAGGCTAGAGGGGCACAGGACCCTCGGCAGCATGGATTCACAGTGGGAAGGTCATGCCAGATGAATCTGATAGATTTCTTTGACTGGGTGACCAAAGTAGTAGATCAGGGAGGGACTGTGGACATGGCCTACCTAGACTTTAGCAAGGCATTTGACACAGTCCCACACAAAAGATTAGTAAACAAGTTAGCCAGCCTGGGAGTGGGTTCCAAGATGACAGCCTGGGTAAAGAATTGGCTGGAGAATAGGACACAGAGAGTAATAGTAAATGGAGTCCACTCAGAAGAAAGGAGGGTTACTAGTAGGTACTGCAGGGTTCAGTATTAGACTGGTCCCCTCAATGTCTTTATAAGCGACATTGCAGAAGGACTGGAAGGAAAAGTATGTCTCTTTGCAGATGACACAAAGATCTGCAACAGAGGTTGATGCACAGGGTGGGGTGGAAAGGATGAGAAGGGACTTGGCAAGTTAGAGGAATGGTCAAATGTATGGCAGCTTAGATTCAATGCTAAGAAGTGCAAGGTAATGCACCTGGGAAACAAAACCCAAGGGAAGAGTACACAATGGGGGTGAGATACTAACAACAACAAAATGGAAAAGGACCTGGGGTAGTCATATCACATGACCTAAAGGTGGTCAAGCAATGTGAGACAGCAGCAAGGAGGGTGGGGATACTGGGATGCCTAGGGAGAGGCATCACCAGTAGAAAACAGGAAGTTATTATCCCTCTGTACAGACAGCTGGTGAGACCCCATCTGGAGTACTGTGTGCAGTTCTGGAGACCCAATCTCTGCAAAGACATAGACAGGATGGAAGCTGTCCAGAGGAGGGCAATTAAAATGGTGCAGGGTCTGCACCGGAAGATGTATGAAGAGAGATGAAAGGAGCTTAATATGTATAGCCTTGAGGAAAGGAGGGAGAGGGGGGACATGATAGAAACATTCAAGTACCTCAAGGGAATCAATAAAGTCCAAGAGGGTAGCATCTTTCAAAAAAAGAGGTGTGCAAGAACAAGAGTGCACAATTTGAAGATGGGGAGGTGGCTCAGAGGTAATTTAAGGAAGTATTTTTTCGCAGACAGTGTTGTGGATGCATGGAATGGCCTTCCAGAGGAGGTTGTGGAGTCAAAATCAGTGGTGGAATTCAAGCATGCATGGGGCAGTCATAAGGCAATTCTAGGAGGTGGGGGTAGGAAGAAGTAGGCTGCTGGTTAACTAGGATCTGCAGCTTATCCAGTAGGTAGGGAAATGGGCAGACTGGGTGGGCCAAGCGGTCCTTATCTGCCATCAAATTCTATGTTTCTATGTTTCAACCAATAGAGAATGTCTGAAATATTAACTCCCTCATTCCTAAATAAAATAGTAACCACTCTAAACAGTTGTTTTGTTAAAGGGGTAACTTGGAAAGATGTCTGTAAAGGATTTGTTTTAACAGTCATGTGTTTTATCCAAAAACGTTCTAAAAGTTCAGGAGTTCTAAAGCTAATATCAAAAGTTAGGTCCCCCGGAGCATGAATCAATGCATAGACTTCTGAAGGCGTAAAGCCTAATGATTGTTTAAGTAAAATTCGCCCCATAAAGTATCTATCTGGAGCAGGATCCATGTCCCCCAAATACCTGAGCCTAATAGCGTTCCGTCTTTTTGCCAGTTCAATTGGTTTTCTAAATAAGTCAGCATAAGTAGAACGAGGAATGTTTTCCGATGTCTGGGCCTGATTTTGTTCCTGTGAGTCAAAAAGCCCTGATTCGATATTGGAAATATTTTCTGTTGGATTCTTTGGAACAGAGAACCCCAATAGTTTATTTGATGCTTTAGAGGAATGGAAGAGTCAGAGTTTATCTGCACATTACCTTGAACCATATTGTCAGTCTCTCGTTAGACCACTCCTGAGACTCTGGAGTAACATTAGCTGTGTCTGACATGGAGACCGTCGAAGAAGCAGCAATGGACTCCTGTATCAAAGGAGCTCCTGAAAGGGGTTGCGAGCGGCATATCTGGGTCTGAATCCATTCTTCTGTCACCATTCGGCCCCAGCCGGGCGCCTTGCAGGGCTCGCTCGTGACCATCGGGATCTCCGCACTATATACACTTCCTTAGCAACCTAATTGTTTTCTTCCGGTGATACGGAATCAACCGCAAATACTTTAGACAACATCGAGGAAGAAGAAGCATGTTCAGGACTTCGTTTTCTTTTTCTTTCCAAATCCAGCTCCAGGTGTTTCTGACTTAATTCTTCCTCTAAAAGGAGCAGTTGCTGTCGTAAATAGGTACATTTTTCTTCTAAAGTTTGAGAGTTATCCATTTTTAATCCAAGGAAGACATACTTGCTTCAGAAATAACTGGAGTCGCAGACAGACGAAAGTCTTCCACCCCGGTTTTCTCAAGGGCTTCTGTCATATTGGCGGTAGCAGTTTGAAAAGGTGTTGTGAGAAGAACTGCCTCTTCTCCCATAGTACATCCTGTACCTACAGCTTCCAGCTCCGAAGTGAGCTCAGCCATCCCTGCAGACAGACGGACAGCGCCACCCATCTACAGAGTAGGGTAATTTCTCCGGTGTCCTGGCCAAATTTCCCTCATTCACTAAAAATACCACCAACAGCTTAATCTGGTTCAAGGTCAGTTGGCATTCATCTGTATCCCCCTTCCCCGGGTCGGTCATGCCTGAAAATAGGCAGGATTTGTCTAGTGCACTTACCCGGTCAACAAAAGCTAAATAAATAAATAAAAATATATATATTTTAAGGAGTCAATTGTTTGGGACACTTACGCCTCAGTCTGTTTGAAACGTGCCTGTAATCTTGTTTATTATTTTGTGGAAATATTTATTTTGATAGTCAAGGAGAAGGGGGGTTTCTCATATTTTAATTTTGCCAGATGAGCAGGCTTTTATTAATGAGGGGAGGAATACCTTGAATTGTTAATGGAGCATTATCACATTTAAAATGGTTGAGTTTTGGGCCTGTGCTTGGCTATTCCCTGGCTCTCAGACGCATATGCGGTGTGGTGGTTTAGTATCCACAAGAGGGAGCTCATCACACAGAAATGCCAGGACAATGACGGAGGAACTGCAGGGATGACGTCCTGTTGATTGTATTCCATGTTTTAGCTGGGGACATCAAAAACCCCGATTTTGCCCTTTGGGGCATTTGGTCTGACACAGGGCTGATGTATCGATGTCCAAAGCCAAACTTAACACATAAGGTCCAAGGCATTGGGGTCCCGTTTGTTAAGCAGGCCACTGAACTCTGGTTAGAAAGGGCAATTTCCCTTTCCCTTCTCTGTGATTTCTCTTCAGGTCTGCCATGTGGCAAGAGTCCTCTTTAAAGGGGCACTGGAGACCCATTTCCCTTTTCACTTCTTGGGGTCTCTGGGCATCTGTTCAAGCTTCTCATGGTGCCTTATCTCAATATTATTATTCCTCATAATTGAGATGTGCTCTTGCTCAGAGTACAACACTTCTTGCAAGCCACTGAGGTTGTCAACAAATTCTAATTTCTTTTCTTTCTCATCAGGATTTGAGGCATTCATTTACATGGGAGGACTGTCATTATGTTTGTAACAGGGGGTTACCTCGGGAGGCTGAGGATGAGGAAGGGCTGATACTGTGCTAAATGTTGCTTGTGATAGCTGGGTTGGTGGGGAGGGGCCTAGGGTTAATGGAGATGTTGTGGAGGGAGGGTAAGGAAAATTATGGATGGGATGGGGAGGGAGGGGACAATACAGCAATAATATTTGAAATTTGGTTAAATATTTCGATATTCTTGTACAGGGCTGATGATCCTAAGCTCATTAATTTTATTCAGAAGGCTAATGATGTGACCTTTGCTACCTGGAATGTTAAGGGGATCAGGAAAAAATCCAAACAATATCAGGTGCTCAAACATTTAAGTCTATTGTGTTCCCAGATAACATTTTGCAGGAATCTCATTTATTAGAATCTGAAGCTTTACAATTAAGGAGACAAGAGGTGGGTCAGGTCTATGACACTCTGGGCTCCACTAATAGTTGTGGGGTCATGCTAATTATTAATAGAGGCATTCCCTTTATTTCCATGCAGGTTATCAAGGATCCGGGGGAAGCAGATTTGTCTTAGTCAAAGGCACTGTCTGGTCAGTACCACTTTTACTTTGTAGCATATATGGGCCCAATATTGACAACCCAGGGTTTTTCATGAGGCTGATAACTATTATTCTTCCAATGCTTCCCATAAGGATCATTATGGGGGGTGACTTCAGTCACTTCATGGATTCAAATTTGGATAGGTCAGGTAGTGGACTGAGAGGGCTGTCCCCTGGGCAGAGGGCACTTAAGGATTTGGTAGATCAATGCAGGCTCTGTGATATTTGGCATGTGTTGCATCCTAACTCCAAGGAGTTTACCTATAATTCAATGGTGCACGGCTCGCAGTCTCGCATTGACTACATAGCTACCTCTCAGGATCTCTTGCCCGGGGTCATGTCCGCCTCTATCCAACCTGGCCCTATCTCCGACCACTTCCTTGTGGTATGTAACTTGACATTCCTTAACTCACCTAAAAGGGAGACCAGATGGAAGCTCAATGAGCAGTTCCTTAAGGATGCCAAGTACTGTAAACTTATAAGAGAGCAAATTGAGTTCTTTTTTTCATCTAACCCATTAGAAAGTGCAAAGCCAGGCATTTTATGTGGGGTCTTTAAAGCTTGCATGAGGGGGGTTCTAATCAGTATTGCAGCCAAAAGGAAAAAGGCATGGGAGGAAGAGCTATTATCATCATTGTCCCAAATTCGGTCCCTTGAGCGAATCTCTCTCTGTCATTACTTTTTTTTTTTTAATAAATTAAACTTATTAATACATTTCCATTATAATGGGCAGTTACAGCAAGTCAGAACGTACCATAGCACTAGAACAATGAAAACTGCCCATCCCATCCCTTTCGTCCCACCCCTCCTTACAGCCACAACAAAGCTTAATTGCCCTAGCGTGCAGTGCACAGTCATAACAATCTTATGGATAATACCAGAGTGTGATATATCCTCAGTGAGGTAACAAGAGTAAGGAATGAAGGGGATCCCATATCTTACTATATACTGCTAGACTATTATGAAGACTTGCAATTGCCTTCTCTGTTCGAAGATTGGCAATGATTTCATGTAACCATTCCTGGAAGGAAGGAGCTGATTGTTCCTTCCAATGACGTAATATAAGTTTCTTAACTGAGGAGCGCAACCATAGAAATATGGTATTTCCTAATTCTGACATTAACTAGGGACATATCCCTAGAAGGCACACCTCGGAATAAAATATAGGCCCAGTAGGGGATCAAGAGACATCTTAATTAAATTCCATAAGAAGGAAACTTTGGACAGGACAAGAACATATACAGGAGGGTACCTCTTCTTACAAGCACTTGGTACATATACTAGAGTTAGAGAAGTACCATTTTTTTAATTTAACGGGGTGCAATACATGTTGTGTAAAATATGATATTGCATGAGACGAATCTATCTTGGGAAACATACTTATGACAGGATTCCATAGGGATTGCCAGTCCAACTGGTATTGAGGGAGGAGTAAGTTCCAGAGATTGGTAGGTCCAAAGGTGTCCCCATATTTTTTATGGTATAACACCCTGTATATCTTAGAAACTGTGCTTGTGATCCAGACAAATGAGATATTTCAGGAATCGGAGCTGATACTGTCTGAGAAGGGGAGAATTCCTCAGAGCTACAGTGAGAAGGTGTCTAACTGCATGACTTTAAAGTGAGATGGGACTGGGATGAGGAATATATCCATAATACCATGTGGGGACAATTATAGCCCTTCCCCATCTTCCAAGCAAAGCAGTTTTCCATCGCCTAATTGAGGCAACCAGTTGCGAGGAATCCACTTACCATTAAATGTAAAAGATGGGGAATTTCAAATAGACTGAGCTAAATCAGTCTGAGGGAATAATGAAGAAATAAACATAATTGTGTATAAACTCTTATAGAGTTGCTTATTGTAGTGCAATCAGGCATCTTAACCTGGGATAACTTGAGGTAGAATAAATTTGAGGGATGAAGGCGCTTGTTTGATTACATCTAATTCAATCTTAAGCTTACTGGTTGTGTCATTTCAGGGCCTGGGGATATCCATCACAGACATTTTGCTAGATGACTAGCCCAGTAGTATAATGCCATATGGGGAATCCTCAGCCACCCCCCCTCAAGTTTTGGGGCAGCTAATTTATGGTAGGCCAACTGGGGTCACTTATCTGCCCAAATAAATCTGGTAAATGTACTGTGCAGTTTCTTAAACCAGCGTATGGGAATGAAAGAATTGAGAAGGGATAAAGGGTAGTAAATTCTTGGAAATACATTCATCTTAATAATATTTATCCTGCCCCATAATGATATTGGAAGCTTAGCCCATCTGTTGAGATCATGAATAATAATCTGTGAGAGAGAGTCCAGATTTTCTTTGACCCACACTAAGGGGTTATGGGATAGCTTTATGCCCAGATATTTAATTGTTCTAAGAGACCAACCAAAACCTAGGGGGCAGATATCATCTTTAAATACTTTATGGTTTAATGGGAAGAATAGGGATTTACTAGCATTCAGCTTATAGTTAAATAGCTCGCTGAGCTTGGCTATTTCGTTCAGTAAGGGTGGTATTGAAGAAGCTGGATGGGAGAGATATATCAGCAAATCACCTGCGTATGCAGTTAGTTTAATCTCATGATGCCCAACTCTGAAACCTTGTATAGAGGTATTTTGGAGAATGTTTTGGATGAGAGGTTCCAGATATAAATTGAACAAGACAGGCGATAGGGGGCAACCCTGCCTGGTGCCTGAGTGAAGTGAGAAATAGTTTGAGAAGGCCTCATTAGCTGAAATTCTTTCCATGGGAGATTTATATAGTGCGGCAACCCAGGAAATGAAAACAGGAGGAAATTTAAAGGCACTCAATACCTTGAAGAGGAAACTCCAATTCACCCAGTCAAATGCCTTCTCTGCATCCAAAGAGACCAAACCTGCAGGAAAGTCAGCATCTCTGGAAGCAGAGCAGACATGGGATAACATACGCAAATGATCTGCTGAACAGCATCCCTTCATGAAACCTACCTGATTCATACCTATTAACTCAGGGAGCACCACAGATAACCTGTTAGCTAAAATCTTTGAGAGAATCTTGATATCCTGATTTAGAAGGGATATAGGCCTATAGCTCTGAATGAGTTCAGGGTCCTTTTTGGTTTGGGAAGAAGCACTATCAAGGCTTCAAATAGATGGGAATCAACCTCTGTCCCGGATAGGATATGCTGAAATAAACTATTAAGTATTGGCAGTAAAAGTTCTCTAAAAGTGTTATAAAAAAGGGAAGAAAATCCATCAGGCCCAGGAGATTTATCCAAGGGTAAACCTCAGATAACCTCGGCAATTTCCTCCAGAGTCATAGGAGAAACCAGAGAATCTATGTAATGTACTGGGAGGAAGGGTAGCAGTGAATCTCTCAGGTAACTCTCCAAGCTTACTGGACAGGGAGGATGTTCCATATCCCCGTAAAGCGATTTGTGATATGCTGCCAACTCCTGAACTATCTCAGACGGAGATGTTTTCAGAGACCCATCTACAGAAGCCTTCATAGAGGGGATGAATCTCACTGACTTGTTGTTTAATACAAAGTGCCAAAAGGCACCCGGCCTTCTCGCCTTGGTCAGTATAAATAGCTTTAGTATGTATGATAGCTAACTCTGCCTTTTCCCGGAGTAGTTCCAAGTATTTGTCTCTCAACCCTAGGAGCCTCACCTTGTCCTCCTCTGAAGAATTAACCAAGACATTAGATTCAAGTGTCCGAATTTGGGATAACAGGGACAGTAATTCTCTCTCCCTAACTCTTTTCCTGGCTACCGAGAGGCTAATAAGGACACCTCTCATGTAGGCCTTGAAAGCCCCCCATATAATATCTGGTTTTGCACTGTTTAAAGGGTTAGACTGAAAAAATGCCTCAATATGCTCCCTTATAGTATTGCAATAATAGAATCTTTAAGCAATTGGTTATTAAGCTTCCATCTTGTTTCTCTCTTTGACACATCCTGAATTTTCAAATCACACAGCACCAAAGAATGGTCAGAGATAGGGCCAGGCTGTATTGAGGAGGACCTAACCCCGGGCAAGAGAGTCTGAGAAATGAGTATGTAGTCAATGCAGGACTGAGAGCTGTGTACCAAAGACCTGAATGTAAACTCCTTAAAATCAGGGTTTAGAACACGCCAGACATCACAGAGCCCGCATTGATCCTGTAGTTCTCTAAAAGCCCTCTGACCCAGGGAGATCCCCGCCGATGTACCACCAGACCTGTCAAGGTTAGAATCTATGACTTGATTAAAGTCGCCCCCCAGGATAATCCTTATGGGAAGGAAAGGCAGGATTAGGTTTATGAGTCTCATGAAATAGGCGGGGTCATCAGCTTTTGGACCATATATACTGCCCAACAGCAGAGGTATTGACCAGAGAGTACCTATAGCCAAAACAAACCTGCCATCAGGATCCCTGATAGTATGAGTTGGGACAAAGGGAATGCCCCTGTTAATAATGATCATAACCCCGCAGCTGTTTGAGGATCCTTATGCCTCATAGACCATCCCCACTTGTTGCCTCCTCACTTGTACGACCTCTGTTTCTAATAAGTGTAATTCCTGCAGAAAAGTAACCTGAGTGCTTAAAAGACTTGGGTGTTTGAGAACCTGGTATTGTTAAGATTTTTTCCTGATCCCCTGACATTCCACGTTGCAAAAGTCACCTCCTTAGCCCATCTCCCAATGACTTCTTAGAATGCTGTATTCGACCCTGCACTCGGGTGTATAACACACAAATCTGACCCCCTGTTGCTGTAAGGCCCACCCACCACCCCAGCCCCCATGAAAAGCCCACCATTAAACCCTCCCATACACCCCACCCCGACAAGAACACATAACCCTCCCCCAGCCCTCCACACTGTCACAAGCAATGCTTAGTACAGCACTGGGACCTATCCTCCCCCTCCCACCCCCCAACATATCCCCTGCTAATGATCTACCTCATATTGTGTACTACAAAGCCATCAATAAACTGCATTAATGAGGTTTAATATCTAAAGAGCGGTCTCGAGCTTCCAGGGCCTGCAAGCGTCTGTTAATGTATCCACTAATAATCAAGAAAGGGAAATAGAACTGGATGTTCAAAATGTGAATAAGAAAAATTGTCATGAGAGTCTTGAGAGGAAATAAAAATGTTTGTTCCCATAGGGACTACCTCGTGAACCAGAGCCAGAGAAAAATTAACATGGAGGGTAAGCCATCTTGAGATGAGTACCTGAGAAAATGAGACCGGTGAAAATGAAACGAGATCCAGATGGGAAACCATGGGAGTAACTACCAGGGATGCAGATCCCTTAATCCGGAAGCCCCCTGCAAAATCAGAACAACTTAATAAGCAAAGTAGTCCTCTCGGAGAAAAATGACAGGACCTGCATTAAATGGGTGAACCGCGCCTCTTGTGGTCATAACCTGATCCAGTCCGCTAGTCAGAGGTGACCCCAAAAGCCCAGAACCGCTCAGAAATCTGAAACTCCACCACATAAAGTTCAAACAGAAGGTGTAACTCAAATCCTTGCCCTGTGTAAACCTAGGAAATCAAATGAGCAAAGTTTCCACAGATGCAGTCCATGGCAAAGCCTCCGGGAACCCCTCCCAGGACTTTCCGTAATGCACTATTCCCACCAACAGGCCAGGGCTGTTACAAGTAAAGTCAGGCCTCTACTGGTAGCCCAGTTCTATTATGGGGCATACACTTGAATAAAATCCTTCTTTAAAAGAGCAGTGTCCACACAAAAGCCAAACAATAGTTAATTCTGGAGTTCCTGCAAATCCTGATGATCCGAAGGTCCCTCAGGTTGTCCGGAACAAATCTGGGAACGTAGACTTAAGGCCTGTTAATGCAGCTTCAGGATCCTCGAAATTAAGCCATGAGCCATTTACTGAAACTTGTAACTTTGCTGGGAACCCCATCCTGAACTTTAAGCCCCGCCGCTATAATCTTGGATACAATCGGGTGGAAGGCTTTCTGTTTCAGCTGGACCAAGACAGGGATATCTTGAGCAATTCTCAGCTTCACTTTCTCCCATCTGACTTCTTGCAGGGCCTTAACTATCTGTAGAAAATGCTGCCTTTCTAAGTAGTTTAGGAAGCGGCAAATGATGGGACAAGGAGGTGCATCAGGTGGGGGTTTTGGTCGCAGAGATCGGTGGGTCCATTCTATTTATATATGTTGGGCCAAAGGGAGAGGGACCAGCGATCCTTTCAACCAGTTTCTGGGTGAAGACTACGGTATTCTGGCCTTCTTCCCCTTTGGGGAGCCCGAGGATTACCACATTATTTCTCCAACTATGGCCTTCCAGGTCTTCGAGCTTTGTTTCAAGATGAGACAGCTTTTGTCTCGTTAGTAGGAGCTCAGGATCCAGACTTTCACATTTTCTCTCAACCGAAATTATTTGGGCAGTATTGTCCGATACTGTCATGGAGAGTTCCTCTAAGTTTCTGGGGAGGGATTTTAAATCAATTGCCATATCGTTCATCTCTTCCCAGAATGGTTTAAATTCTTCCAAGAATCTGTTAAGTGTTAGGGGTTCTTGGTCCCCAGCTTGACACGAAGGGACTGGTTTGTCTGGGCCACTCGAGGCTCTGGATTTTTTCGAGGCCTTCTCAGGAGTTGCGAGGGGGGTATTTTTCTGCGGGGATTTCTTCATGTAATCCTCCATTTACCACAGATGAACCCAAATCAGGAGCACACATTGTTTAAAGGCAAGAAAAACTCACAGGCAGAGGAACAAGTTAAAATGTAATGATATTAAATGACGAGTTTCTATTCGGGAGGCAGGAGCTTAGAGGAGGAGCATCTACTCAGTACTCTGCATCACATGATCCCTCTGTCAGTACTTCTAATGAAGACAGGAAGAGGCTTCTGGAGGCCAAAGACAGATATCTAGAGTTGCTAAGGGAAAAGGCAGAGTTAGCTATAATCCAAACCAGAGCCAGTTACATGGATCAGGGAGAGAAAGTGGGGTGTCTGCTTGCATTGCATTTAAAACAACAGGAATCCACAAGATTTATCCCACCAATTTGGGCACTGGCTGATGGGTCCCTGAGAGTATCCCCTACTGAGATAGTGCAAGAGTTTGCTCTATATTACGAAAGATTGTACAGGGACATGGAGAATCCTCCTTGTCCTGAGACTCGTGAAGAGTACTTAAGGGACTCACACCTGCCTTCCCTATCAGAGCAACACAAGGGTTTTCTGGCTTCTCCTATATCTCAGGAGGAGATCTCAGAGGTTATCCGAGGACTGGCCCCAGTCAAGGTTCCAGGTCCAGATGGGTTCTCCTCTTTATTTTACAAAGTTTTCTGTGAACTTTTACTACCAGTACTTTATTGCCTATTTCAGTACATTTTATCTGGGGAAGAGGCGGACCCTACCTGTTTGAATCCCTGATTGTTCTTCTCCCCAAGCCAGATAAGGATCCTGAGTTAGTTCAAAGTTACAGGCCCATATCCCTCTTAAATCAAGATATTAAAATCCTTTCGAAGATACTGGCGATAGGTTAACTGTAGTCCTCCCTGATCTAATAGGCATGACCCAGGTTGGATTCATGAAGGGACATTCGTCCTCAGACCATCTGTGTACCCCTCTCATGTCTTTTCGGTCTCCAGGAATGTTGCTTTTACACGGGCTGGTTTTCTTGGATGCTGAGAAGGCATTTGATCGTGTGAACTGGAACTTTTTGTTCCAAGTTCTTGAGGCCTTCCAGTTTCCTCCTGTCTTTATATCCTGGATTGGTGCATTATACAAACTCCAACAGCAAAGATTTCTGGAAATGGAGCATTTTCCAAGTCCTTTTCTTTACATTCAGGTACCAGACAGGGTTGTTCCCTTTCTTCCCATTTATTTAACCTGTATCTTGAACCCCTCATTCAAAACATCCTCCATAATGCAGAAATACAAGGCATCTGGATGGGGCATCATGAGGTTAAGATCACTGCATATGCGGATGATCTCCTTGTGTACTTATCCCACCCGGCATCTTCTGTCCCGGTTCTGCTGGAGGAAATTGCTAAATTTAGCACTGACTATAAACTAAATACTAACAAATCCTCCTTTTCCCCTTTAAACCACAAGACATTCAAGACTGACATTACACCCTTAGATTTATTCTGGGCCCTAGGACACTAAAATATCTGGGCATTAAACTAACTCACCTCCTCGGTATGGTTTAGGGAAAATCTGGAGCCTTTCCCAGCTTATAATTCAGGATCTTGACAAATGGTCTAAGCTCCCCATTTCGCTATGGGGCTGGATTAACATAATCAAGATGAATATCTTCCCAAGAATTTTCTACCCCCTATCACTTCTCAATACTTTTATCCCATTATCCTGGTTTAAGAAACTACATGGTATTTTCATCAAGTTTATCTGGTCTGATAAATACCCCCGATTGGCCTATTATAAGCTGGCTGCTTCAAAATCTGAGGGGTGTTTGCGGATTCCTCACCTGGCTATATATTATTGGGCTAGCCAGCAAAATGTCTGAAATGGGTATGCCCGGGTCCCTAAGAGGTGCAGCCCACATGGCTGACAATAGAGTTGGACTCAATTCGGTCTATGAATCTGGATCCCCTAACTCTGTTTTATGTAAAAATGTCTCAGGTGCATGGCTCTGAGAAGTGTCCCACAGTTGCTACTTCTTTAAAGGTATACGTGCAGCTTTGTTCTTTTTTGTGCTATCCCCCCCAGCTAGATCTAGGCCAATCCATCTGAAACTCCCCATCTTTCACTATGAACAAGAAACAGATCCCCTGTACTAGGTTGCCCCAATTGGGTGATGGGATAGTATTTTCCTTTATGGATTAGGAGGGGCAATGACTGTCTGCAGATGATCTTATTCCGAAATTTAGGATTCCAGCATCCTCACTTTTAAAAGCAGTACAGATAAAGCACCTACTCACAACAGTGATAGGCAATACCCCTCCCACTCAGACAGTTGGGGATCTGATCCCAGAATTCTCTTCTCTACTTGGATCTTCGGGTATTGTATCTAAATTATATCAGGTTTTGTTTCACAAAAGACATGGGGACTCTTTTGGACCGACGAGGTTCTGGAGTTCCATATTTCCCCAATATTCCCTTAATTGGCAGGCTTTGTGGAGGTCCTGCCATAAATTTGTCTCCCAGGATAGTTTGCATCTCATGCAATATCACATTTTGCACAACACGTATTACACTCCGTCAAGTTAAAGAAATGGGGTCTGTTGACTCAAACATATGTGTTAGATGTTCGGGGAGGGAACACTCCTTCACATATTCTGGTCCTGTTCCAAAATTTCCTTTGTGGGACTCTATTAAAGCATTCCTAGATCCTATACTGGGTTTGCAGGAGTACTTCACACCTGACATTTGTCTCTTAGGGACATGTCCTCTATTAAGTCAAAGTGAGAAGGTTCCATATTTCTATCATAGTTCTATCTGTCAAGAAACTTATTTTATGTCATTGGAAAGGCAAGCCTACTCGGTCATTGCAGGAGGGTGAATGAAATCCTTACTAACCTCATGTGATGGAAGAAGCTATTGCCAGCCTTCACAACAGACTATCTGCTTATACTCAAATATGGATCCCTTCACTCTTTAATTCTAGCTGCCTAGACTCAGTAGTGTTTCAGAGCAAATAGCCTTGTACACTTTTGTATAATGGCGTTGAACTTATGTTGCACAATGATATGTTACTGCTGTATGGGGAAAGGGAGGGAGGGAGTTTAATAAAACAAGTTGCTGTGTTCTTGTGTTATTCTCATGTTAACTGCCTCTTATTGTGGAAAATCTGTTAATAAAATTTTGAATAAACAAATATGTAGTTATATTACTGAAGTGTTCAATTTGCTACACATTACTTAGAGTGTGTGTGTGAGTATGTGTGTGATGCATATCATCAAATCAGACACCTTTTATTGTGCCACATAATTTCAGCAATGTGAACCTGCTATCCACTGCAGCTGTGTAATTGTTGTACCTCTTTGTGGTATCTTTACTGGTACTAGTACTAGTTACTGTTACTGCAGCAGTGCAGTACAGTGCCCCCCCACCACGGCCTGCCCTAACTGGCAAAGTAATTATTTTCTAGATTTGAATTTCTGATGGTGAGCATTGGTTAGGTGTTGTGTCTTTGAATCTGCATCTCTTCAGTGTACAGTGCAGTCTTAATCTGTATGTGCATTTGCATCTCTTTAGGGCCCAATCTCCACCTCTAACTTAAGTCACAGTTGTTTCTTTGGCTTCCCTTCAGAGTACTGGACAGGTGTGGTGCATAATTATTCATGAACATTGTACTCATTAATATGCATTTTTAAAATCTAGATTTAGTAGTTGCCGTATTGGTCCTTGCAAGAATAGATCCAGAAGCAAATGATTTGATACCTTTTAATGGACCAACATAGATGTAACAACAAGAACAAAGTGGTCTAGCTTTCGGACCAGCCAGTCCTTCTTCAGTCAGGACCATCATCACGAGTCACTCATGATACAAATCACATTCTTCATCATCAAGGTCACAAATGCAGTCACAAATCACAGTTTATGATCACGTCACAAATCACAACATTAATTTTTTTTAATAGTTACTTGGATGTACAGTATTGTAAGCTTGTTTTGTAATATCTCTCCAGGCTTCACTATCCCACCATTGTACTCATTAATACGTGTTTTTAAGTCAGGGAGTTGGACAGTGTCTGCAGTATGTACACAGACTGGAAAGAAGACTGACTGCACACATGCAGTTTAGCATAGTATACTTGCACTGCTCAGAATACAAAGTGTCATGCATACAGAAGACAACAAAAAAGGGCATAATTACGTACAAGGGTCAGGGATGGTGGAGGAATATATTTTATAACACAGCAAGGAAGGTGTGAGGAAAAAAACTAATGTGGGATTCCATGGTGATCCAGCAGCAGTTCCAGCATGGTCATAATTTACAACGGATGTCCCTCTATGCCATACAGCCACTGTTCCACAGCACTCACACTCTCATTTTTCTCCTGAACAGTACTCCAGAGAACTGCCAAGTCAGCCTGTGTTACACGTAGTTGTCTGGGGTCCACATGTTCTACAGGCTGACCTGCTGGTGGTGGTGGTGGTGTTGGTGATGGTGGGGGTGCTGGTGGAGCAGCAGGTGCTGCTGTGGCCCTCTTCTTCTTAGGGATGCTGCCATGCACAGCTGCACCCTCTGCCACAGAATGGCCAGCAGGTGCAAGCATGGTCCAGTCTGTGGCAGCCTGCAACTCCAACTGGTGGTACATAGATACATAGACAGTGTTGGCAGATAAGGTCCTATGGCCCACCCATTCTGCCCATTTGAGCTTGTAAGTTCAGATTATGTTTTTCAAGAAGTCTGTTGCCCCTACCCTGACCTCCAGAATTCCTTTTTGTCTATCCCATGCATTCTTAAATCCCATGATTGTTTCAGCCCCCACCACTTCCTCTGGCAGGGTGTTCCACTTATCCACCACCCATTCTGTGAAGAAATTCTTCCTCACATTTCATCTGAATTGTCTTCCCTCCAACTTCATCCCATGCCCTCTAGTCCTGGAACATCTTTTTTGCTTAAAAATAGTGTATTCCTGCACCCTGTTCCTCCCTGTAAGATACTTGCATGTCTCTATCACATCCCTCTCCCTCCTCTCCCTCCAGGGAGTACATGTTCAGTTCTGTTCAACCTGTCCTCATAGGACTTGTGATGCAATCTATGCACCATCTGTGTTGCCCTCCTCTGAACCTTCTCTACCCTGTCTATGTCCTTACGTAGGTAAGGTCTCCAGAACTGTACAGTGTACTCCAGGTGGGACTTCACTAGTGTCTTGTATAGTGGTGGTGATTGAGTATATGGATGTGCTGGTCAGTCACCTGGGGGCCACGGTGCACCTCCACCTCACATAGGCGGCACTTGACCACACTGCTGTCCCCTCTGACACAGTCAAAAAACTGCCAAACAACAGAGGTGCAGGGAGGACCAGTCACAGGCAGGGGAGTGCCAGATGAACTGGCAGCTGACTGTTCATGGTGCTGAACAGGATAGGACCCACACCTGGGCCTGGGGAACAGGGCACATCCTGCTCCAGAGGACCTGGTGCTTTACTTAGTGGTGGTGGTGGTGGTGGTTCAACTGCCTCAAAGTCAGAACAGGAGGCGGTGCTGGTCTGGATTCGGGGGGGGGACAACTAACTACTTATAAAGGTAAGAAAAATAAAATTTACTGAAAGAACAAATTAAGTGAAAAAAGAGCACAGAAAATACAAAAAATGTAGCTTTAAAAAAAGCTGTTGGATCTAAATCAAAGTTTAAATCTCCTTCTCACTCTGATCTCAAAGTCTCAGCAGTCACAAAACACACTCCTCTCTCTCCATCTGCACAGGAGAAAGTAAAAGTGTCTGCTTGTATGACTCACTTCCTTCCTGTCTAGCTAAAGAGCATGTGACTTACCATACTGTAAGCCATGTGATGTGTGTGTGTGGGGGGGGGGTGCTGCCAAATCTGAAACACCAAGTGGATAACTTAGAATCATAATGAGGAATGCGAAGTCCATTAAAAACAATGACTTCACCTTACTTCTCATTGCCATTCTGCCTTAACGTGAAGTGGTAATAACAAGGCGGAGTGAGCACTTTGCATTGCCCACTCCATGTAGCGGAGTGACAATGTGAAGTGCCCATTTTGCCTTCACTTCGCCAGCGGAATTTACATTCACTGCATCACTATGCATAGGATGATTGACTGGCTGACTGTCCCTTGGTGTGATGGGGAGTGTTGACAAGCAACACATGAAGCCAATGGAGTGGAATGAACAAGCAGAAGGAGGTTTCATTTCAGTTAGAAGAGAGAGACTGAACTGAATTGTTCATTGCTTGAATACAAGCTGTTTGTTTTTGTTTTGTTACTAAAAGTAAAGCAGATATATTTTCATTTAGACTGATATCCAGAGTACCTCAGAAGCCATCGGGTTCACTATCCTGTCCTATGTATCTGAAGGGCAAAGTTACAGGTGGAGTTGTCAGGCAAAGCTGACAAATGCAGAATTGACATTTAATAGAAAAAATGTGCAGATTCATTTGTGGAGGCAAAGTTGATAAATTCACCTTAACTCTGCAGGTGGATTTAAAGTTTGCAATATCTCAATCACCACATATTAGGTCCTTGTAGTAGCACCACTTGTTGTTTGGCCAACTTCCATAATAATTGGATTGAGGCTCCCAGACACAACAGAGGATGCCGGCCATGGTTCTGCTAGTCAGTTACTTGGGTACCATAAGTATAGGAACCTAAGTTGGATAAACTTAGGGTACTGGGTGTATATAGCTTGGCCAGAACTGCACGTGGAATACCACATGAAAAATATAGCATGGTGTAGTAGCATAACAGGGTACAAAACCCCACAAGGCACATATGTTGCATGCGATTTCATACCCTGTCACACATGGGCAAGGAGGAGGAGTGATGCATAGGTCAAGACTTCTGTTGGAGAGGTTGTCCACCAAGCTGCTGCTGTGACTCAGTGGGATGAGCTGCAGCAATGCAGGGTCACTATGCATTTGTGGACTGGGGCTTGAATCCCAGTCCCAGATATCTGTGAAACTGAATTGTGCAGTTTCTTTTTCTTCCCCATCAGTGTTTCTCTGTCCCCATGTTGAACTCCCCAGAGTTGATTATATTAATTGGGAGCTCAGGGGTGCATCCACCTCTAACAGAGGGTGTGGGAGTGGTGCCCTCAAAAATAAGAAAGCCACTAGTTTTGGCAGTTTCTCAGTGGCAGCAATATGTCACTGTCTTTACAGTGTAGTACATTGCTGTGCTGTTATCTCCTATGACATGATGACCCCATGTCAAACTTAGTAGCATCACACAAAGACCATTAACTGAAATGCCCACACAAACAGAAAGTGAAGCAGTAGGCTTTATTTCTTTAAGTGCAAAGAACACATTTTCTTACATCACCACAGATGACAGGCACACCCAAAAGGAGATGTGAGTAAAACAGGTACAAGATAACTTTATTTCACAACAGGTACAATCCATATGATTGCATATCATTTAACTGTTATACTTTACTCAAATATAAGTAATCGAGGAATCCACAGAACACTGCATATTGCTGGTGTATAAGAATCTCTTCACTCAGCAGCTGCTTTGTCAGATATACAGTATTGTTTAATCTGGCTGTACATTATGGCAAATAAGCATGTTATATCCAGGTCATACTTTGTCGGGGAGGGGGTCCATTGGCCTCACTGGTCAACACTAACAAAAGCTTACTATCTCAGATGATCTCAGTTTTCTGTATGAAGGGAAAAACATCTGTTCTCCTAATTCCTTGAATAACCCAACAGGTCTTCACTCAGAGAAATTGCCAAAATAGCCACCACAACATCAATGTTCTTACAAGAGAAGTAGTAGCAGTAGTAAATTTATTTATAAGACCTCCTTCTCTGAAGGCTCAGGGCACCCTATAGGAACAGACATGCAATTAAGGTCAGTACAAAGAATAAAACAAATGGTTAAAAATAGTAAATGAAATAAGAAGAAATACAAATTTCCAACAATATTGTTAAAATTAGAATAGTAAGTGGAACATGGAGAATGCCCAGAAACTAATGTTGGTCCCCAAAGCATGCCTAAACTGATAAGTCTTTAATCCCCTTTTAAAGGCCTCCACATGGTGGCCTCCCTCACTACCCTAGGCAAGGCATTCCAAATTACAAATCAAACAAGCTCTCATTGGAGGATTTAAACTGGCCCTAGGGACCAAGAGAAGACCCTCCTTGATGTGTAAAGGGGGAGAGAGGACTTGAGAGGAATTATATGCTCAGCCAGGTAGTTAGGTCCATCTCAGGCAAGGCTTTGTAGGTTAGTAAATTAAACTTTAGGGTAACTCACCATTCCAAAAGCAGCCAGTGCAGATCACACAGCAGTAGAATCACGAGACTAGACCTCAAAGGCCAGTCAGTAACCTGTACTCTGCATTCTGCACCAGCTATAAACATCATAGGGTACCTCCACTGACACCAAGGTAGAGTGCATTACAGTAGTCTGCCTAGACATCACAAACATATGCACCAGTGTCCGCAGCTATTCAGGAGAGAATAGAGACTTAATCAGTATGCTGTTCTTAAGATAGTAAAAAACACTCCTGACCACAGCTGACACTTGAGCCGCCAATGTCAGCCAAGCATCAAAAATGACTCCAAGGTTTTTCATCTTTGCAGAAACCAATAGCTTGGATAAACTGAGTCGAAGCCCTGTCTTTCCCATGACAACTTTGACCCCCCCCAACCCGGCTCAATCAGTATTGCCTCAGTCTTTCCCTGGTTAAGTCTCAACTAACTTGATTCCATCCCCAAATTCAGCACTTAAACTGTATCAGACATCACAGGTGCAAAGGACAAACACAACTGGGTATCTTCCGCATTCCAGTGGGAACCCAGATTGCAATCAAAATATCCTTCCCAGGGGCAGCACACACACTGCAAACAACATAGATGAAAGGACTGAACCTTGGGGCACACCACATAGGAGAGGCATCAAGGACAATGAGGAAGTTCCCATCACTAACCCCTGGGTACTGTCCCTGAGATGGGACTCAAACCAACAGATGCCAGTAGTAGTAAATCCTTTCTACTCTCTCAGTTGTTCCAACAACAACTCATAGTCCACAGTCTTAAATGCTGAGGAGAGATCAAGGAGAATGAAAATTAACTATTCAACCCTATTTCTAGCCCTGAAAAGTTCATTATGTACCCTGACCAATTCTTGTCTCAGTGCTATGTCTTGATTTAAAACCAGATTGTATGGACTTATAGATATCATGAACTATTAAGTGCAGTTCAAGCTGCAGCATCAAAATCTGCTCAGTTACCTTACCAAGAAAAGGTAGGTTAGTGACAGGATGGTAATACACTAGCATTTCGAAGTCCAAAGTTGAATTCATCAGAACAATTCAAACTAGTGCAATTTTTCAATGTCACCTGGAAGTCTCCCATCTGGCTAGGAGTAGTAAACTCTTCCAGTGAACACTGACTCTAGAGACTCCATACAGCTCACTAGTAGGTATGTGGGACCTAGGACTAGTTCACAAGAAGTGTGCTGCAGCATCAAGATCTCCTCACAGACCTTTTCCATCATAATTGACCAAAACTTTGCTCAAGACAGCTAATTGCACCCATGAGTGTAACCCAAGTCCACTGGATTGCGACATCTCACTTGAAGAAATCCTGACCTGAATAGAAGACACACTGTTCAAGAAGAATCAGTGAAATCTTTTGCACTTAGCTGCTGAAACTGTTCTTATTAGTTGAAGACCGGCTGGATTTCATAACCTGTCCACAGTATAGAAACGCTGAACTGGTGGAGTCCTCCTAGCCAAAATCTCCCTATGGAGAGCTTCTGTAACAGGAATGAGTACCAGTATCATGGGTAATATATATGGTTCACACAGAGCACACTCCAGATGAGCATTCTCTATCAACATCCTACCACTCAGACGCCTTTTAACTCCATTTAACCAACACCCTCTGAAACTCTTGTGTGCATACTGTTTTTAAGAGTGTAGCAACCCCTCTCATTTGGCATGTCTCTTCCTATCAAAGAACACAGAACCAATGCGCTGTTATGATTTAAAAAGAAAAGGTTGAAACTGTAGCAACAAATAAAAGGGACTAATCAGGGTAACCACATCGGTTACTGACATGCCAATGGGCAGCAAGAGTTATCCGAGGTTATACAATAGTGCTAAAAATATTAAAGCCTACAGTACATACAATATCTTGTTTCCTAACAGCCCCCCTTCCTACCTGATAGTATCTTTGAAATAATCCCCATACTTATCCCTTTTCTATCCATTAATATTTTATCCTAAAATATCCTTGAGCATCTCAAACAAAGCCATTTCCCCCTGAAGCCCTAATACTTGGCTGTGGAGATATCCAGGATAGCCAATAGCAAATGTTCCATTCTTTTTCCAGCACACCACAATGTGTGCCAGGCTCAGTGGTGCACTCTGAGAGTTACTGTGGTCTAGAATTTGGTAGGGAGTATATAACCTACTTACAGAGTACTTTCTTAAGCCCATATTGTTTACTACTGTCTTGGAGTCTGTAGTACCTTCTGCAGCATTCTGCTCATCTTGTTATGTAGTATAGAATGCTGGGGGTATTTGGAGCAGTTTATTACTTGGCATCCCCAATCAAGCATCAAGGCTCTGGGGTGGATGATGACCATGTTGGATAGGCTCAAAAGGCTTTTAAGAGAAAATTGAGCTGACATGTGTTTTTAAGATAGTGTTGGGTATGTGGGTGTGACAAGGTGGCTAGATATTGAATTTATATTATCAGAAAGTACTGGAAGTAGAGACTGGGATTGAGGGAAACTCATGTCTGGATAGGAGATACAGTAGATACATGACAAGCCTTAACCATCAGATGGAATCAGAATTTGTTTTCAGCAGTGTTTCTGCAAAACTGTAGATACAAAGTGTTCATTTTTATTTATTTATTTATTAGACCATCAGTTTACAGACCTTTGAGTCAGAGACTCATTTACAAAGGCATTTCATCAAGACAGCAATACATAACAGCAAGCAAAACAGTACAGTACATAACGCTTAGATTAAAAAAGCAACCAGTGTTACAGGCATTCACTGGTGGTACACGCTTGGTAATAGGTAGGTCACAGTAGTCATAATATAGGTACACGAGTACCACGTCAGGTAGCAACCAGAGATATTTTATTACATTAAAATATTGCAACATCTGATTATGAAAATATTTATTTTGAATTTGAATATGTATACCTTAATATTTGCAGTATCCAAAATGTTATAATAGTTTATGGTGGAACACTGTTCTGCATGGAAATGCAAACCTAGAACAGCATTTTTGTGCTGCAGTAGGAATGTCACTACTGCAGCACAACATCCTCAAACATTGATGTGCATGTCTGCCAATACTGAGGGATGCCTGTTTGTGATTGTCCACCCTCGTTGAATTAAAATTCCATGCAGAAACAGAAACATAGAATTTGCCAGCAGATAAGGACTGCTTGGCCCACCTAGTCTGCTAATTTATTCCTGTGTATAGTATCACTGCAAAACCACTTGATCTCAAGCCTATTTACATACTCCCTTCCCTAAGATTCCCTTATGCCTATCCCATGAACTCTTTTCTCCCCCACCACTTTGGCTGGAAGACTGTTGCAGGAATCCACTCACTTTCTGTGAAGAAGTACTTCCTCACAACTCTCCTGAATCTTATTTTATTTACTTTATTTATTGAATTTTGTTATCTGGGTGGGCTCACTGAAACAGGTGTCCCTTTTTCAGGAATGACCCAGAATTAGTTACATAAAACAGAGCACTCAGAACATCATTATAGGGTAGACAATGTTCAATATATGGCAGGGATATATAGGAGGTCAGTTGACAAAAAGAACAGTTAAGTGATTTACAGCAGGTGAAACTACCCACTCCAGCTTCTTTTTATACCCACTTGTGATTGAGCAATTTTTATTTCTGAAACATACTTCCCTCCTCTACCTCATTTGTACCCCTGTGAGGTATTTAAAGGTCACTATCATATCCCCCCTCTCCCTTCTCTCTTCCAGGGTGTACATATTTAGGTCCTTAAGTCTCTTCTCATAGGGCTTCTAATGCACATCCTGCACCATTTTAGTTGCCTTCCTCTGGACCACCTCCACTCTGTCTAGATGTGGTTTCCAGAACAGAATACAGTATTCTAGGTGATATCTTTGGGCTGAATCTCAATGTATCCATGGCAACCAAACTACATCTTGACTTTTGCTCTTGAGGTTCTTGCTTGTCATGGATACCTGTTGATTCAAACTCAGGCTTCTGGTACATGGCTGCCCATACACAGTACTGTATACAGTACCTGTATTTGCATACCCCTACTTTTTGGTTTACTTGCTTAATATATTTTTAATTGATCAGAATTTTAAATGCATGATTTGTATTGCTTAGAAGTTGTGATAGCTTTATGAGCCATTTAAAACCTATTCCGAGGTATTATGGACAATAAAAAAAGTTTTTCATGGTAACAGGTATTTAGCCATGTGGTTTTGATACTGCTCAGCCTGTAAAATGTCTTTGTTAAGGTTACTTTTGTTTAAAAGAAAACATGTGAGGAAGGCAAACCATTTCTCCTTTTGGTTTATTGTACCTTGTTTGTTTTAGGAGGAGTTATGACTCTTGGGGACAGTCTGAAAAATCTTATAACTTTGCAGGCAATGCTGTCTCATTTGTGTTTCATATGGTCAAACTCTTCTGCAGTTCATGCAGTTTAAAGATGTGTTTCAGAATACTTTTGAAATGTGTGAACTGTAAGATAGCTGAACGTTTTGCTAATTGGGTTCCTTTTGGCTGAATAAAGGAGGGGTTGTGGTCTGTGGGGATTGTCTGAAAACATTTTATAACTTTTGCAGGCTAATGAACTGAGAGTTGAAGTAGCTTTCAGTGCCTATGGGCTTCTTTTGGTTAATAGTATACTCTTGTCCCTCACATACAGTACTATAGATGTAGGTGTTTTGGTGCATAGCAGGAAAGTATCTTACAGCAGATCTAGCCTGACCATACATGCAATCCTCCCTGCACCAGACACTCAAGCTATGCTCATTGTGGCTAATTTGCTAGTACTCTCACCTCTGACCCAGAAGGTCATTGATTTCAGTCTCATAATGCCACAATCAATTAAAATTGTGCAGGAGAACCACATCTACTGCACATGGAGCATTATTGCATCATGTCATGATCCTAATGATCATTTTTACCCAACTCTTTGAGTTTCAAAGTAAGTAACATAACCATCACAAAAATAAAGCAAAATAAAATACAATACAGACATTAACAAGAAACAATTCCACAAATACAATTACTATAGTGGCCAGTAAAGGTGAAAGAAATGGCCTTTGGCAACTTCAGTTCAGTTTCTGGTTGAGACCCATATAAGCTTGGTTCAGTTTCAAAAATCAGTCAAATGATTTTGGCTCAACGTAGTAATTGCCATGGGGTAAAGCCTACTATAAATAGGAGGGTAAAAAGTCATGCAGTCCACCATGAATATTAATTACAATAGCTTACTTGTGGCAACTGCTGTTTAGTGGTGTGTGAAATTGCCAAAATTCACTCCTTGAAGAATCTGCAAATTTTGGCAAATTCTCAAAGCTGACAACCACAATTTGCATTGCTATTCCCACATGAAAATTTGAACAAATTTGCATGGTGAATTGATGTGAATGGCTAATTCATGGATGAATCCCAGTAGAATTGTATGTTACACCCCATTCCCTCCATGCAAAACTATACATTCGTCGATGCCTCCTTCTCCCATCCTACTGGCACCCTTCCCACCCTAGCAAATTGCACAACCTTCTGCAGTCAGAGCAAAACATCAGTCTCTATCCTTCCCCCCACCCATACACTAAATACACTCTGATTACTGCTTCTTCTCACCCGAGTCCCACCGAATAACTGACTTTTCAAAGTGTCACATCCAGCACCCGCAGTCCTCCACTTGCAGTCCCCCCCCCACACTGGTCCCCATTACCCTCTTCCCACCATCACCTCCCACAAAAATCAGTCTGCAATAAAGGAAATTGCCCCAGGTGCAGATCATCTGCCCTGTTCAGAGTCTAACCCATAATGTGAACTAATGAATAGTGATGGCTTTTTTCCTACTAAAATCTGATTTGCTGAAGTTTTAGCCAATCAGGTTTTACTAGAAGCAAAGACATCACAATTCATTTATTTGCACAACTTCAAGATGAACACTTAAAAAGAGCAGATGTTCTGCACTGAAGGACCATTTTCTTTATTGCAGGCTGATTTTGTGGCTGCTGGTGAAGGGAGAAGGGGAAGGTGATAAAGGGGGTTTTGGTGCTTGCTGTGACAATGTAATATGTGACTTACTTGGTGGGACTCAGCTGGGGGTATGCAGGGAGAGAGTGTTTCGCATGAGGGTGGGAGAAGGGTAGGAAATTATTGGAGGGTACCAGCAAGGTGGTGGGAGGGTGTATGAATGAATGTATAGTTTTTGGTTGAGGAGGGTAGCTTTAGAGCACAGTGCTAAGGGGGGTTTTTTATAAACTTTGATAATTGATTAAAATTGATTACAAAAATCTGCTTGTAAAGTTGGTGCATCTGCTACAGAATTTGCACATTTGATGTACTGAAAATCTCTATGGTTTGGTACCCACTTTACCAGCGAATTAAACATGTGCAACATTTCTAGTACATTTGGTATGCATCTTCTGTGGATTAGTCCAATAAGACTGCCACAATGCAGTGTGCACTACAATAATAGTTACTGTTCCTCATTGACCGTAAGGTGTTTACCTCACTGTAGAAACATAGAAACATAGAATTTGACGGCAGTTAAGGACTGCTTGGCCCAACCAGTCTGCCCATTTCCCTACCTAATGGATAAGCTGCAGATCCTAGTTAACCAACAGCCTACTTCTTCCTACCCCCACCTCCTAGAATTGCCTTATGACTGTCCCATGTATGCTTGAATTCCACCACTGTTGTTGACTCCACAACCTCCTCCAGAAGGCTGTTCCATGCATCCACAACCCTCTCTGTGAAAAAATACTTTCTTAAATTACCTCTGAGCCACCCCCCTCTATCTTCATATTGTGTCCCCTTGTTCTTGCACGCCTCATTTTTTGAAAGATGCTACCCTCTTGGACTTTGTTGATTCCCCTGAGGTACTTGAAAGTTTCTATCACATCCCTCTCCCTCCTTTCTTTCGAGGTTATACATATTAAGCTCCTTAAGTCTCTCTTCATATGTCTTCCAGTGCAGACCCTGCACCATTTTAGTTGTCATCCTCTGACAGCTTCCATCCTGTCTATGTCTTTGCAGAGATTGGGTCTCCAGAACTGCATGCAGTACTCCAGACGGGTCTCACCAGCTGTACCCTCTGTACCCACTGATTTACCTAATGCGAACTACTATATTTATATCTGCCCGCATTGTGGTTGAAATTATTTAGTAATACTCCCAAATGCAAGTTGTGCATCAAAAACATTAAAAAATAAAGACAAATAAAAACACATTAAATACAAGGCATTATATTGCCTGTGGTTGGTCTTATTTAACTAATACTGAATATGTGTGCTTGGTGGCATAACTTGATCTTATTAAATGGTTACAGAAAGTCCTGCTTTCTGATTTGTGGAGAAGGTTACAAAACAGTGCAGTTCAGGAATAGGAACCGCACTGCTTTACACATTTCTTTCTTATTTATTACTGTGAACCGATGCTATTAGAATAATAAGTAACTCTAATGTGTGTGTTACTTTTCCTGAACTACACTTCCAGGGGGATGGAGTGCACTCAGCCTAAATGCCTTTTGCCTGACAGTGCAGCTGGTGTATGCTGTTCAAGAATAGTAACACACAGCATGTCATGGATTATTTTTCACATATTAAATTTGCTGAAGATGACAATGTGAACATTATTGTAAGTGTCATCAAGAAGAGGAGTTACCCTGCTATTGTTTGGAGTGCTGAGATGGACTTTGGTGACAGTTCCAATGGGAGGCATCTGGGGACACTTGCCATCAGGAGGTGTAGGAGTTGAACTACTAGTAAATGCCACTTGTTTGACATCTCAGTAATCAAATAATAATTAAAGCTGATAGTCTAGGCAAGACTGAGCTAGTGCTAAACATGCATTCAGTGAATGTGCTGAAATGTGGCATTTTGAACACCTGTCAGAAGGAAACTCATTTTATTTCGGCATTTCTGCACTTCAGCTTTATGACACAGAGCAAATCAAACTAATCCGCAAGCTACATGATCAGCAGCCACCAATCAGCTATGCTGAAGATATAAATCTCCTTGTACTGCACACATCTCAGTGCCATTTCCATCACACAAACACACACGCACACAAACTGTGGCTAGAAGGGAGCATCTTTAATGTGAAAAAGATTGACTTTTAACTTTGAGTCTTTTGAAATCATTGCTAATGAATCATGTACTATCATTCTAGTTAGTTACTTTTAGTTACATTTAACTGTAGTTTCAGGCAGGTTACTTAAACTATGGGGCACAAGAGAGAGGAGACAGGCACAGTGTAAGGCTGTACTAGCTATTGCTGGCTTGGCAGCAGGAGGAAGCAGAGGAATTTAGCAGACTGGGATAAGGTGTAGGGATATTAAAAGATGTTCTCAACATTTTTACTGAGATTCTTATTTATATGCTTAATTTTATTTTTTCCAGCAGAAAGAACAAGGCAGATTAAATATAATAGACTAGAAAAGGTGTGTGTGTGGGGGATTTTGAAGGATTTATTTGACAAATACAGTATTTTTATAACTAACTGCTGGTGTTACAGCAGGAAACAAAATTTGATATTTTAGTGTGTGTGTGTGTGTGTGTGTGTGTGTGTGTGTGTGTAGGTAAGCCTGTCAGCCAGTCAGAGTGATAAGTGACTATGACATCCTCTGTGACCAGAGAACAGAGGTTGCTGGATGTCTTTCAAGATGCGTTCCTAACTCAGCAGGTGAGGGAACCAACCAGGGAGGCACGGGTACTGGATGTGGTCCTGGCAGACAGTGACCAGATTGGGGGCCTGGAGGTAAGGGACCCATTGGCGGGGAGTGACCATGCCACGGTCTGGTTCTGCCTGGACCTAGGAGGGGTAGAAGGCTGCACAAAGACGGAAGTAACTGACTTCAGGGGGGCAGATTTTAAGGAAATGGGAAGGATCCTTAAGGAGCATTTGGATGGGATTGGGTCAGAAATGGACGCTGATAGTAGGTGGGAAATCATCAGGAGAGGGGTGCAGGATGCTACCAGCACCTGTGCAAGAGTAAGACGAAAATGCGGTAGGGCCCAAAAACCCTGTTGGTGGACCAGAGAGGTCCAGGAGGTGGTGCGGGGAAAGAAAGCAGCCTATAAGAAATTCAAGTGCTCAAGGAGTGAAAGGGATCGAGGGGAGTACGAGCTGATGGCTAGAAGGGTCACTAGAGTGGTGAGGGCAGCTAAGGCAAGGAAGGAGCAGAACCTGGCCAGGGAAATTAGGAGAGGGAAAAAGGGGTTCTTTAGATACATTGGGGAAAGATGAAGGTGAAGGGGCAGATTAGCAGGATTAAATCAGGGGAGAGATGGGCACAAGACCCGGGGGAGCAGGCTGAGGTACTAAATGAGTACTTCACCTCAGTTTTCACCAGGGAAAATGGGGATGCTGCAT
This sequence comes from Neoceratodus forsteri, assembly GCA_016271365.2. Taxonomy (NCBI): domain Eukaryota; kingdom Metazoa; phylum Chordata; order Ceratodontiformes; family Ceratodontidae; genus Neoceratodus; species Neoceratodus forsteri. Next base: position 898,364,257 of record CM057458.1, read on the forward strand.
CATACATGGGAGGAGACAGAGATAATGAGGAGGGGGGGACCCTTACCAATCAGCAGGTCTGGGGAGAGGGGGAGGCATCACTGGCAGGTGGGGGGAGGGCTAAGCAGGGAGAAGAGGTACCAGAAGTGGAAATCACAGCAGAGAGAGTGAGGGAAGCCCTCAGCTCCCTTAAGACGGAGAAAGCACCGGGGCCGGATAAATTACATCCTAAGTGCTGAAGGAACTTGCAGATGTCCTGGCGAAACCCTGGCGACTTTCACCATCTCTCTGAGGACAGGGTGGTGCCCCAAGACTGGAAGGTGGCGCATGTAGTGCCTATCCTCAAGGGGGATCAAGGGAGGTGGCAGGGAACTACAGGCCTGTCAGCCTGACACGGTGGTGGGCTAGGTGATGGAGGGCATTGTCAAGGAGAGGCTAGGGGACCTGGATAAGTCAGGGTGCCTGGACGATAGACAGCATGGATTCATCCTGGGAAACGTGTCAGACAAACCTGGTGGAGTTCTATGACTGGGTGACAAGTGCCTTGGACCTGGGTAGACCAGTGGATGTCCTCTTTCTAGACTTCAGCAAGGCATTTGACTCTGTTCCTCACGTGGGCCTGTTGGATAAGCTAGGAGAAATGGGGGTGGGAAACCAGATGATCAGATGGATAGGCAATTGGCTCCAGGACCGGACCCAGAGGGTCATAGTTGGTGGGATAGTCTCATCCCCAAGGAGGGTCATTAGTGGGGTCCCACAGGGATCAGTCCTTGGGCCCCTTCTGTTCAACACCTACGTATCTGACATAAGGACAGGAATCAGGAGTGAGATGAGTCTCTTTGCAGATGACTCGAAACTGGGGGCGGTGGTGGATGGGGAGGAGGGGAGGGTGGCCCTGCAGGGGGACCTGGAGGCTCTGGAAAGATGGTCTAGAAAGTGGAAGCTGAGGTTCAATGCAGGGAAATGCAAGGTACTCCACCTGGGGGCCAGAAACCCAGGCCAAGTGTACACCCTGGGGAATACTACAAGTCTCAATGGCTGAGAGGGACCTGGGGGTGGTGGTGGATGTCAAGATGAACAACTCTGAGACTTGTAGGAGGGCAGCAGCCAAGGCCAACAGCATGCTGGGATGCATCGCTAGGGGGATCACCTCCAGAAGGAGGGAAGTGATACTCCCTCTGTATAACTGCTTGGTGAGGCCGCACCTGGAGTACTGCGTGCAGTTTTGGAGGCCACACTTAAAGAGGGACATTAACCTCCTGGAGAGGATCCAGAGGAGGGCAACCAAAATGATTTGGGGCTTGGGGGACAGGACCTATGAGGAGAGGCTCGAAGAGCTAAATATGTACACACTGGAAGAGAGAAGGGACTGGGGACATGATAGAGGTCTTCAGGTACATGAAGAGGGTAAATGGGGAAGGAACAGTCAGGGTGCTTGAAGGAAGGAGGAAGGGCCACTAGAGGGCATGGGTGGAAGCTGGAGGGGAAGATTCAGGGAGAAAGGAGGAGGTGCTACTTCACTGAGAGAGGTGGTGGAGCCATGGAATGCACTACCTAGGGGCTGGTGGAGGCAGAGACAGTGGAGGGGTTCAAGAAGGTGGGACAGGTACAGGAAGGGTTCTGGAAGCAAAATCCAATGCAGCAAGAATATCCGGAACTGGGAAGGAAGAAGCCAGAGAAGGCGAGGGGGACAGCAAGGTCAGCACCCAGGGTGGGGGCTGACCAAACGAGCAGACACGAAAGACTGTTAGGCCTATTCTGCTGGCATTTTAGTATGTTTAGTATGTTTAGTAAGTAGACTGAGAGAACTCGTAGTGCTGTTTGCATTGACATAAGGCTGATTGGATGGGATGGCTTTGGGAAAGGATGGAGGTCCAGGTACAGACAATGGCATGGCCTCAGGTGGGCACAGTCCTGGAAGTTGCTCCACTGTTGGCCACCTTGTGTAACCTTGTAGGTGGTAAGCTGGAGCTGCAGGATGAGGGCTACCACTGATGGGGGTAACATTCTCCGGGCACCACCACTGTCCCCTTGTACCCACCATCTCATACAGTGGTAGGCTGCCTTCCAACTACAGGGTTATGTGAGGTGACCACCTATGGGACAGCTGTCAGGCTATGCCCTCCTGTGGTCATGTCACTTTCTGTCCCTGGAACCCCCCAAATTGGTCCCATCTCTTTGGCTTTATAATTATGAAAACTGCACCCCATCGGTTGCCACATCTCTCCCTCTCATGCTTTCTGTTTCTCTGATGCTCCCTATGGCACCCCATGCCCCTTTCTGCCCCCCTCCTGGCAAGCAGATTCACTAACCCCCCAACCATCATGGCCCTTCTAGTGTTGTGCAGGGTGGGGGCACCAGATCCCTCTTACAGTTCTCATGGGTATGCCAGTTGTTTGGTTCTACCTGAAACTGTGGCAGCTCCTGTTTTTTTGGCACAAGGACCCCCCTTTTATAAAACTGGGCACAGGGTTCCTGATGCACCCAGACTTTTTCGCAGCCCTAGAGTGATACAACTTGTGTTGCTCTAAGTTGTCTTTGACAATTGAATCCCTTGTGTGAAGAAAAGTTCTGTTTCACCCTTAGGTACTGTCTGTAGGTGACTAGCCTTATAAGTCTACATGGGTGAGAGCTGTCAGCCCTTAAAATACTATTTGTTGTAGTGGGCTTGGAGTAGGTTGTTGTACAGAACTTATTTTCCTTGTCAAAAAAAAATATTGCATCAGGAAAGTTTATTCTGAAAGAGCTAGAAGTACAGGTAATTTTTATAGTAAAGAGGTTACTGTTTAGCCAGGTGAGGAATGCAACAGCCTCATCCTGTGCCACATCCCACACACAGACCAAAACATCAATACAGTGGTGCCGCTTAAAGGTGTCCTCTATGTGTGGGTTCTTGCTTCTATTGAAAACAACACATTTTGTTCCAGTAGCCTAAAAAAATTAACAAAAGAGGCAACATGGCCATCACAACCCACTGTAAATAGAAATCACCATGAAAAGTAAAGTTTGTTGTAGCACAAAGTCTAGCACTTCTAAAATAAACAGTACGGCGAACTCATGGAGAGTGACAGTTTAGAAAGTAAACACAAGCTTTTATCCCGGCATCATTTTTATACAGGTCTACAGGGATTCAATACGCACAAACTTGCTACCTCCAACTGATCCCCTGTTTACTACATCCCTGATGTTGATACTGTCCTCTTCCACTTTCAAGCTACAATTACCCACTCCTGGAATATTCATGCCACTCTAAGAAAACCAAGGGTCAAATGTGCCCACCATCCCTGGATCACTCCTGGCCTTATTGCTTTGTTTAAATCCCATGACCAAGCACGGGATCATTTAAAATCTTCCCAGTCTGTGCCCAACCCTCAATACCACAGATCTCTCAGAAATGGTTGCACTAAGCTGTCCTTTCTGCAAAGGCCCTCTATTTCAAATTTAGAATAATTAGGGAATCATTTATCCCATATTTGTGGCAAAGGGCCATTATTGTCCTGATACACAAAAAGGGTAGCTTTCAGGATCCAGTTATGTATAGGCCGATTAGCCTTCTTGACACTTCATTAAAGATTTTTTCAACATAGAATAATTAGAGAATCATTTATCCCATATTCATGGCAAGAAGCCATTATTATCCTGATACACAAAAAGGGTAACTTCCAGGATCCAGCTATGTATAGGTCGATTAGCCTTCTTGACACTTCATTAATGATTTTTTCAACAGTTATCCTACAAAAACTGCGGGGGGAATTAGAAAGGATTGGGGGCTAAATAAAATGGAGGCAGGATTTAGAAGGGATCATACTACTGTAAATAACTGTTTTATTTTTTTACATTTAATTGAGAAATATATCTACTTGACAAAGCAAACCCTTTATGTATTATATGTTGATTTTAAATCTGCATTTGATATGGTGAATCGACAAATACTATGGAAAATTATGTTGAAAAAAGGTATTGACAAATGATTGATACATATTATAAGTAACCTGTATACAGGTTCTTGGTCCAGAGTAAGAACTGGAGTTTGTGGGCAGTTGATACAGCCAATTTTATTACCAGGGGAGTAAAACAGGGTTGTGTATTGGCCCCGACCCTCTTCTCTATCTATATAGCTACTATGTTAGCAGACTTTGATTCATCTCAATCTGATTCCCCAAAAATAGCAGATGTAAATTGTGCTGTTAGGCGATGCACAGGGGAAATGCCAAACCTCACCCAACAACTAACACACCAAAATCTGGCCCATGGAAAATCATGTACACAAATGCTCACAGCCTGGGAAATAAGATCCCAGACCTGCAGGCAATAATGTCAGAGGCTAAAATGGACATAGTAGCAATTAATGAGATGTTGTTTACCAGTAACCACACTTGGTAGACTTCAGGACCTGGCTATGTACTGTTCAGAAGAGACTGAGGTGCAAAAGGGGATGGAGTGGCCCTGTATGTCAATGAAGATATCAAAGTTACAGAAATTCATAATACACCTGAGGAGCCAGAAGAACTGTGGTTCACCCTGGAAACAGGAAATGGGACTGCCATAAGAACTGGGGTTGTCTACAGGCCCCCAGACCAGAGGGAGGACATAGACACATTACTGTTAGAAGATATACAAAACATGACAGCTAAAGGGGAGGTTCTGATAATGGGAGACCTCAACATGCCGGATACTGATTGGTCAATACCAGCCAGAACATCTGCCAGAACTAGACACATGTTGGATTCCCTGCAGGAGAGGACCTCAAACAACTGGTACAACAACCCACAAGAGACAGGGCTATCCTAGATCCAGTACTGACTAACAGGGAAGGGATCACAGACCTCCAGGTAGAAGGTCACCTGGGGGCCAGTGACCATCACATGGTATCGTTCAATTTGGCCACTACATCTAAATCATCCCATTCCAAGGCAAAAGTAAGGGACTTCAGAGGAGCTGACTTTGATAAGATGGCAAACAGAGTTAAGCTAGCCCTGGCAAAAAGAAACACAGGTGAGGGGGTACAGGCAAAGTGGGCAAGCATAAAGGATGCAATACTTGAAGTAACATCTCATTGTGTTAGACAGAAAAGGAAGTGCAAAAGAAGAAGGAAACCACTTTGGTTCTCAAACACAGAAGCAGAAACAGTCAGAGCCAAAAGGCTGGCCTTCAGGAAATATAAGGGAACACATCAGGAAGAAGATAGGGAGGCATACCAAACTGCCCTAAGGGAAGCAGGGAAGGCAGTAAGGCAGGCAAAGTCCCAAACTGAGGAAATACTAGCATGAACAGTAAATGAAGGTGATAAGACTTTCTATAGATACATCAGTGAAAGAAGAAAGTCCAGAGCTGGTATTGCTAAGCTCAAAGGAGAAAAGGGGGCATGTGAGGAGGAGGACCCTGTAAAAGCATCTATCCTAAATAGATACTTTTTCTCAGTATTTACTGAAGAGAAGGTAGGGCAGGGCCCACAGCTCAGCACTAGTGATGGGCGAAGTGGCCTAATTTGTTCAAGTGACGTGATCCGATGGAGTGAAGGTAAATTTGCAGAGTGATCCGCAATGCGTTGCAAATGGGTAATGCAAAGTCCATTGAAAACAATGACTTTGCATTACTTTGCCTTCCCAAACTACTAATCCACCAATTCTTTTTTTTTGCAAATAACTTTATTTTATTGTAAAATATACAATATAACATGAAACGTACAACATACAACATACAAGATGTATAACCAAAATACTAAAAACCAAAACAAAATAAAAACCCCCATCCCCCTAACCCACCTCCCCCCCAGCAGCTATCCCATATGTGTAAACTACAAATCTATGGCATATTGGCCGTAAAATGAAAATGTAATATTACTATTAGCTAGCAACCTACACAGTAAGGGAGAGAAGAGACACAAAAACCAAATTACCTCGGGCTTCCAAGTACTGAAGAAAGAAAATGAAAACAATAGTACAATGAATAAAGAAAATAGCAAAAGGAGGTAGAGGAATAATAGGATGCAGAAAGGAAGAAAGAGATAAAAAAAATAGTAGGAAAGGGAAATGATAAGAGGAAGGAGAAGATAAAAAAAGTAGCGGTGAAAAAATCATAAAGAAAATTCCCTTCCATTAATAACCATATCTGTCCTTGAGACTCTGAAAAAAGCTACCCCAACACTTTTGAAATTTATCCAACGCATTAAAAAGTGATAACACTGACCTTTCTGCATTTAATGCACTCAGGAATTCATCCCACCATTCTCTAAATGAGGGGACCCAGTCATCCTGCCAATGACGCAAAATTAGTAACTTGGTAACTGTAATCCACCAATTCTTATTGCGAAGTACATTCAAAACAATGTACTTTGCCTTACTTCCCTTTCTTTTTAAGCTTCAAAGGTGTTCATGGGATTTCAGGTCACATGGGCTCTAGATTGTTCTGCACAGCCTCAGTTTGAGGTAGTGTGTATGTAGGAAGCTGTAGGAGACAATCTGCTCTGAGAGCTCTCTGTAGTTCAAACCTTCAGAAAGCTGTTAAAAAAGCCTTTTTGAGTAATTTTTTTTGCTGAAACTTTAGTTCATCGATTACAGGAAACCCTCCTGTGCTCATATCATCGAGCGTTTATTGTTTCTGTATGGATTTTGAATGTTAATGTATAACATTCAGTCTGTGTATTGAGAGACAGTGGAAGTGTACTTTGGGGGAGGGGTGTATCTGTGGTGTAGGTAGATTAACTTGGAGAAAAAGACGGTGCTTTCTGTTTTGGTGATATTTTTCTTGTTTAACTGTGTTAATGTACACACAGTAATATTTTCAATATTTTCTGCCATTTTTTTGCTGATTGTTGTGGTGCAGCAGTGCATAATTTTAGTTTGTTTAAAATATGTGGTTATATTACTGAAGTTTTCAATTTGCTATGCATTACTTAGTGTGTGTGTGAGTACATGTGTGACGCGTGTCATCAAATCAGACACCTTTTATTGTGCTACATAATAATTTCAGCAATGTGAGGCTGCTATCCATTGCAGCTGTGTGATTTTTGTACTTCTTTATGGTATCTTTACTGGTACTGGTACTAGTATTAGTGACTGTTACTGCAGCAGTACAGTACACTGCCCCGCCCGCGCGAGCCGCCCCAACTGGTAAAGGTATTCTTTTCCAGATTTGAATTTCTGATGGTGAGCACTGGTTAGGTGTTGTGCCTTTGTGTCTGCATCTCTTCAGTGCACAGCACAATCTTAATCTGTCTGTGCATTTGCATCTCTTTAGGGCCCAATCTCCATCTGTAACTTAAGTCACAGTTGTTTGCTGGCTTCCTTCAAAGTACTGGACAGGTGTGGTGCTTAATTCTGCATGAAAATTGTACTCATTAATATGCATTTTAAGTCAGGACCATCATCACGAGTCACTCGTGATACAAATCCGTTCTTCATCATCACAGTCAGAAATGCAGTCACAAATCACGATTCACGATCATTCACGTCACGAATCACATAAATTTTTTCTAGTTACTTGGATGCATTGTAAGCCTGTTTTGTAGTATCTCTCCAGGCTTCACCACCCCACCATTGTACTCATTGATATGTGTTTTTAAGTCTGGGAGTTTTAAGCTACAGCTCATCGGGGCCCGGGGAAGTTTGGCCATAGGCATTCACGTTTCTTCATCATCATGTTCACAAATGCAGTCACAAATCATGATTTATGATCACGTCATGAATCACAACATACATTTTTTTTAATAGTTACTTGGCTGTATTGTAAGCCTGCTGGTCACGGTGCTGAACGGGGATGGGATCCACACCTGGGCCAACGAGAACAGGCACATCCTGCTCCAGAGGACCTGGTGCTGGACTTGGTGGTGGTGGTTCAACTGCCTCAGAGTCAGGACAGGAGGCGGTGCTGGTCCTGCTTCGGGGGGGGGGGCACTCACAAGTTTTGAGTGGTCCAACAGGAATGGATGCCTATGTCCTCCACACATGCACATAGTATGATGCTTACCACTACCACGCTCTCCAAAAGCAGCCCCATCCCAGACATTTCCTCAACCTGGTCCATCTCTCATACTGAGCTCCCTCAGTCTGAGCAATCACTACTTACACTGTCACACAACACACACACACACAGACAAACAACTAACTACTTATAAAGGTAAGAAAAATAAAATTTACAGAAAGAACAAATTAAGTAAAAAAGAGTACAGAAAAGACAAAAAAATGTAGCTTTTAAAAAAGCTGTTGGGACTAAATCAAAGTTTAAAACTCCTCCTCGCTCTGATCTAAAAGTATCAGCAGTCACAAAACACGGTGTTTTTGGGTGTTGCTACCACTTTTTTTACCTACCTAATAGTGGATTTTTACTGCGATTTTAAAATAATAAATAAGCAGTTTCAGTGTGTCCTAATTTTGTGGACTGTTCTTCCTTAGGATTACTGTTGAAGCCTGCGTTTTCTTTTCTGTGCTTCTTCTGGACTTGGTGTAGCGGAGCTCTAGTTTATCTGTGCAGACTTGAGTCACATTGTTTTTTTTGTCACTACTCTCTCTCCGTCTACACAGGAGAAAGTAAAAGTGTCTGCTTGTATGACTCATTTTCTTCCTGCCTAGCTAAACAGCATGTGACTTACAGTACTGGAAGCCATGTGATGTGTGGGGGGCTGCCAAATCTGAAACATCAAGTGGATCACTTAGAATCCTAATGAGGAACGTGAAGTCCAGTAAAAACAATAACTTTGCCTTACTTAGTGTTGACATTCCGCCTTAACGCAGAGTGGTAATGACAAGGTGAAGTGAGCACTTTGCATTGCCCACTCCACATAGCAGAGTAGCAACGCGAAGAGCCCACTTTGCGTTCACTTCACCGACAAATTTTAAATTCGCTGCATCTCTACTCAGCACCATGGACACTGCGGGGAGGGAGGTGAGCACTACTCTCTTCACAAAAGAAAGGGTCCTACAAGAGCTTGCTAAGCTCAGGGTGGACAAGGCAATGGGACCTGATGGCATACATCCCAGGGTACTGAAGTAGCTAAGGGTGGAACTAGCAGAGCCATTAGCAGAACTGTTTAGTGAGTCTCTGAGCACAGGAGAGGTCCCAGAAGACTGGAGAAGGGCTCATGTGGTCCTGCTTAACAAGAGTGGTAGCAGGGAAGAAGCAGAAAACTACAGACCAGTCAGACTTACCTCAGTAGTGAGCAAGATTATGGAGGCACTCCTTAAGGAAAGGATAGTGCAACACCTGGAATCCATAGGGGCACAGGATCCAAGACAGCATGGGTTTACAAAAGGGAGGTCCTGTCGAACTAATCTCACAGATTTCTTTGACTGGGTAACCAGAGTGGTGGACCAAGGGGGAGCAGTTGATGTTGCCTACCTTGACTTCAGCAAAGCTTTTGACACTGCTCCACATAGAAGATTGACAAATAAGCTGAGTAGGCTTGGGGTGGGTCAGAAGTTGGTCAACTGGGTGACAAACTGCTTGACGGGCAGAAAACAGAGAGTGGTGGTAAATGGTATACAGTCAGAAGAGATGCAAGTCACAAGTGGAGTACCTCACGGATCAGTCCTGGGGTCAGTACTCTTCAATATCTTCATTAGTGACATTGCAGATGGACTAGAGGGTAAGGCTTGTCTGTTTGCAGATGACACCAAGATCCGCAACAGAGTAGATGATCCAGATGGGGTGGGAAGAATGAGAAGAGATCTGGATAAACTAGCAAAATGGTCAGAAGAGTGGCAACTGGGATTTAATGCAAAGAAGTGCAAGATCATGCACATAGGGAACAGAAACCCTGAAGCCACCTATAGGCTGGGAGGGGAGTTGCTGGCAGTCACAAAGGAAGAAAGAGACTTGGGCATCATCATCACCGATGACCTGAAATCATCCAAGCAGACTTCTAAAGCAGTAGGTAAGGCTAGGGGCGATGTTAGGGTGTATTAGTAGGGGTATCACAAGTCGTAAGAGGGAGGTAATAATCCCTCTTTACAAGACACTGGTTAAGCCCCATCTGGAGTACTGCGTGCCGTACTGGAGGCCAAACCTTTACAAGGACATTAACCAAATTGAGGCAGTCCAGAGAAGGGCAACCAAAATGGTGCAGAGACTGCATCAGAAGACATATGGGGACAGATTAACAGAGCTCAATATGTATACCCTTGAACAAAGGAGGGAGAGAGGTGATATGATCAAAACATTCAAATACCTTAAGGGCATTAACAAGGTGAAAGAGTCTAACATGTTTGAATATAAGAAAAATGGCAGGACAAGAGGTCACACCATGAGATTAGAGGGAGGCCGATTAAGGGGGAATGTGAGGAAATTTTTTTTCACAGCAAGAGTGGTGGATGCATGGAACGGCCTACCTCAGGAAGTGGTGGCTATGAATACAGTGCAGGGCTTCAAACAGGCATGGGATAGGCATAAGGGAGCAATACAGATGAGTATGAATAGATAGGCCACTGACAGAGCAAAGGCCAATGGCACATTTATAAGGTAGAAAAAAAAATGGCAGACTGGATGGGCCTTGTGGTACTTATCTGCCGTCAACCTCTATGTTTCTATGTATTTGCAGACAATATTGTCCTATTTTTACTTACTAAAAAAGGTCTGCAAAGCAAAATAAATCTTTTGGAGAATAAAACACGAAAACTGAAATTACAAATAAATGTTTTAAAAACTAAAATTTCTGTTTTGGGGGGAAGAGAGATATAGGACAGTGGAAGATGGGAATGCAAATAATCTCCTTCACAAACATTTATACATATTTGGGGGTGGTATTCTCAACAAATAGTCTTTGGAGTAAACATAAAGACAATGTTATGATTACAGCAAAAAAAATAAAAACAGCTTTTGCCTTGAATACATTTAATTATCTATAGGGGGGCTGTCTTTGGAGCCACTTCTTGAAGCCATTAGAGCTAAATACATGGCTCAAATTCTATATGCTGCAGAAGTATGGGATATTAAACATAAAGTTAGCCTAATGGTTCCCATACATGAAGTATTAAGGACATTGGGACAATCAAACTCTTTTTCAGCCCACTATATGAGGGCAGAGACTGGTATAAGTAATATCAAAGCTAGTTTTGATATAAAGAAATTAAACTATTGGCTCCATTTGAGTAGGCTTCAAGACACGAGAATAGTCAAAAAATGTCTGATAGAAAAAAATGATTTGTACAATAGAGGCTGTTATAAATCTGGATGGCTACATAATGTATATCTGTTGTTAGAGCAATACCATTTGAATTTTCTAAAAAAATATATAGAACAAAATATGAAGTTAAGTATACAGTATAAGAGATATATTTCAGATAAAGTAATTGATTTTTGGAGAGAAAGGGATTTGGAGGCTATTAAAAAATCTGCTTATTCCACTTGGTTCGCAGATAACTGCAGAAATAAACCGAACCTACATATTATTTGGTGGTGCTCACAGATAATAATTTGAGAAATGCCTTTACACAATATAAATTTGAAAGCTTTGACAGTAATGTGCTACCAGCAAGGTACTGTATACTAAAGAGAAAACTATTTCAACTGACTGTAACCGTGAAGCAGGTGGTAAGGAAAACCTCCGGCGTATACTGTGGGATTGTCCACGATATAATAAAATTAGAAAGATTCTTGTGAAAAAACAATTTCAGATTAATTCAATTGACCAAATGAGAATGGAGAAGGATCTTAACACAAATTCTTATGTACTTAGAAGATTTGGTGACAATTAAAGCCTTGGCAATCTTCTTCACAAATGCGGAGAGAATTAAGAAAAAAAGTAAAAGGGGAACTGACTGAAAGTATTAGATGCAAAAATAGTGGAAAAGATAGTGCCAGTAAACTTGTAAATGTCTAGGGCAACAGATTTTAATACGTTGATGTATTTCAAAAAGTATGTAATAAATGTGTGATTAAGGTTTTTTTTTTAGATATCTATGTAAGTGTATGTGTTTGTATATGATAGTGTCTTTTTAAAAATATATGTTTAGTATATTGTAATGACTTAAGGTCAAACAATAACATTCTACCTATCACTATTTCAAATCTAATTTGCAGTCCAACCTGAATTCCCCTACAGCATTTTAGAAGGATGTTCATTCCATCTTTTTCCCTCAAGCCCAGTTCACTCCCTCCTTCCTCATGGTGGGGGACTTACTGGTTTCTGACTCTTCATCTGCTTCCACTTGTTTTAAAAAATTCTTTACCACCTGTGCTCTATCATCCCCCTCATCCTCATGTTTCCCTCAGCTGCCCCATTGATTTCCATCCTCCACTATCACATGAAGGCTTCTGTTTCTTCCTGACCCCCTCATGTAGTCCTTCGCACCCTAACCTCACTCAACCCATTTAAGTCTAGCCCTGATGAATTGGACCCCAAACTCCTATGTATTTTGGCTATAGCCATTGCCTCCCTACTAGTTCACCTTCTGAATCTTTTCTTCTTCCTCTATGTTGTTCCTATGGCCTGCAGAATAGAAAGGATGCTGCCCCTGCATGGGGAGGGGGGTGTCCTTCCCTGGATATTTCTTGCCCAACTTTATCCTTCTCTCATTTGCCAAGCTCCATAAGACCCTCATGGTTTTTGACTCAATGTCCCTCCCTCTCCTCCTTAATAAGCTGTATTCAAACTGCCTCTCAGCCACTGTTGTGGACTGGTTCCACTCATACCTCAAGGACATCAACAGTCATTGCAGGTGTGAGGTGCTCAGACCCTCCCTCTCCCTATCCTTGCCCGAGTCACCAGGGCTCCCACCTGGGTCCAGTTCTCTCCTCCATTTTCCTTAATGATCTCCACACTGCATGTGTCTTCTCACTAATCCACATGTATGCAGATGACGCAGTCATCTACACTTCCAGCCCTCTGGTCTAGCTGTGGTTGGGGCATTCCAGCAGGGCTTGAGTACTGCACTGGATTCAGGCCAACCAGCTCAAGGTCAGCACTAAGAAGTTAGTGTCTATGACCTTTGGTACCAGCCAGAAACTGTCCAGGCTCTCTCCCCGCCTTCTCTACATTAGATAACACCCCTCTGGAGGTGGTCCCTGCCTTCACATACCTTGGTGTGTGATCACAGCAAGCTCGACTTCTCTGTCCACATAGATGCCATGCTCCCAAAAGTCCATCCCAAACTAAGTGCCCTATACTGAAATAAACACTGCCTTTCTCTCCAGGTCCACAGGGAACAAGTAACCATAATGATTCTCCCAGACCATAACTATGCAGACGTAGTCTATGGCACCACCCCCCTCTTCCCCCATGCCAGACTAGACACCCTGTGCAATGCCTTCTGCCATTTGGCCACCAACTCCCCCTTCATACTCATCACTGCCCCTTTTACTCTTACCTCTCCTTCCTCCCTCTGCCATCACAATGCCAGGCCCACTGTGCTCTTTTCATTGTCAAATACTGATTTTGGGACCTCCCATCCTACCTTTCTTCTATGATCTCCCCTACTCTCTACTCCTCCTACTCCCTTCACCCTAGGTATTCCTCCAGCTTCTCCATTCCCCATCCTCACTCTTCTGCTGGACAAGATGTGTTCTCCTACCACTTCACATCCCTCTGCTCCCCTCTCCCTTCCAACTCTCCTATTCAATTCCCACCTTCAGACATCTCCTAAGGCAACTTCCTGCACCCTTTGTTTCTGTCTACCCCTTCCTAAGCACTTATCCTCTCTCTGAACCTCTCCCACTCACCCCCCTGGGTTGATCTTAGCACTATCCCAACCTCAACATGCTCTGTGCAGTTTTACTTTTATCCATAGTTGTCCAGCTTTTGCAGTGCTGTATAAATGCCATTTCATACTATGTATTTTCTCAGTCACTGCTGCCTCTGAATTCTTTGATTGTATCCACATTTTGTATTTTTGTTTTGTATGTTGTAAAGCAAGCTGCATCTGTTTTATAAATTGTTTCCCACTACCGTTCCCTTCCCCTAGTCACACCTAGAAATGAGCCTCAACTCAGCATGCAATTCCTGCTTAACACATTTTAAATAAATATCAGTACCCAAGAACATGTAGTTTGGTTTCTAATAAAACATTTGAATTTTTCCAACACATGCATTGTGTCTCTTAAATGACTGTCTATCTTGGATGTGCAATCTTTTGGGGGGAAAAAACATAGCAAACTTTGTCATTGAAGAATTCAATACCAGAGACAATAGGCCTACTGACTGGGCCATAACTGTTTCTAAGAAATTTCAGAATAATGTAAATTGTTGGAATAATTTGGTTACTAGTCCAGGTAAACCTGAACTCACACACAGTAATTTGACCCTCTGACCTTGCCCTTGCTAGTATATTCAGGAGACTAGTTTGAAATATTGCAATGGGGTCCACATTCAGTTTTCTGTAATCAGCTGGATTACTCTGTAGAGACATCAGTCTAGATCTGCAAAATGTTGCATCTATGATCTGTTGGTTAATCATAGTGTTGGGTATTCATTGTCTTTCTCCCATTGCTGATGCTTCCTCTGTTTTGAAATTCCTGAAGACAAGTGACTCAAAATACTTGAGTAGTTTCTCCACCTCTTGGTGAACCACATCTCATATGCTTTAGTGGTGGGGTTGGTACTTGAGGGACAGAAATAACTTCACAATTTCAAAGCATTTTTTCTTTTAAATTTAAACTCCATGCCTACAGTTATGCACATTCAATCATCCCTTATTGATTTAATATCCAGATTATTATCCATATTGGCATTATAGAGATCTTCCATCATTGCAAGATTCATAAGATTTTGTTCTGTCCATGGTGTTGTTTCTTGATTTGAAATATTTTGATCTTCCTCCAAGGTGTCAGTTTCTGTAATAGTTAGAACTGGGTGCATATCTTTTTCAGGTGACATTCACTCAAATGAATGTTCCTATATAGTTTGTAAATGTTAACATGTGTTTTAAGTTGATCATGTGCTGACTCTGGTGTGAGGGACAAATCCTTTGAGAGGATACTGATCTGGTGGGGTGGGTGGGGTCAATCCAAGACTGGTTAAATTTATAGATGTCTTAAGTTCTGTTTCCTTCTTTCTGAACAGTGAGGTGCTTGTTGTTTCTGCTGCTTCATTTGCCTCTCTGTGTTTCCCACCTCTTTCCTTTGTTAATTTTTCCTTACTTCTTTGTTAATGTTAATGTTTCTCCTCTTTACAAAAAGATACCAATCTAGATTCATCATCTTGTGAGACACCCTCTGTGTCTCAGTGTGAATCATTATTTATTTCAGTCTTTGCATCTCTTGGAGAGGGTTGATTGTGCTGATGATAGCCTGAACTTCGATCTCCTGCAGTATTGGAATCTGTTCTGCTTTCCTCAATGGTACCGCTGGCCTCACTGAAGTCCGCTTCATCATACTGAAACTTTCTTTGTTTCCTTTTTATGATTTCTAGTTCATATTTATCAAGTATTTTTTGCAATTATTTATCAAGCTCAATAAAAAGTGAATAATTTGAGAATTTTTGATTTTTTTTATAGTAGCAATTTCAGTGCTCCCTGATTAAGTTTGATGGTATCATCCTGTATCATTAGCAAGAGGACTGTTTTTGCAAGCCACGGCTGCTTACTTCCATTCCTCTAGATGCCTTAAATCCCCTTAAATAATCCTACCTCTATTAATATCACTTTTGGTGTCCAAGGATGCAGTGATGCGCAAACCCCTGGGAGACAGATTCTTTGCAAGAAAGGTTTCCAATGATATAACATTATATGTTAGATTCAATTCAGTGAAATAAACCTGTGAAGTTTGATATACAGTTATTTTAATCCCCTACTTCAGTTTGAGATTCAGAATTCAAGAGTCATGTTCCAATCTTTGGATGTGCTGTTTCTTTTCTTTTCTTTTGCTGAGATCAGCAGTATCTCCCAAACATGTAGGCTGTTCTGCTCATTCTGTAGAATTGAAAGTGCAAGCTACATTCATGTTAGGTGCAGTCAAAGATATATAGCAAGTCTGGAGATGTGCTGTATTGAAAATTGACTACTAATGCCTATGTTTGACATATGGCATTCACCATATTCTACCTAGTGAGCAACTGTGGCTTTTAGACCCTGTTGTGGAGATCAGACACAGGAGATAGGATTGAGCCTGCACTGTCCTACTAAGGAATGCATGGTGCACCCTCTGAATCAGCAGCCCAAAAGTAACAATACAAGAGCAGACAAGATAGACTGCGCTCATCACAAACAAAAAATGCAGACAAAAGCATCTATTGCAGAAAAGACTTACTTATCTAATGTCAGTAGTCTATGCTTCAAACAGAACCAGTGCAGGTAGTTAGTTCCTCCTGCACTTTGATGAACTGGGTCTTATTCAAGGAGTGGGATCCTAAATTAACTCACCTCTGTTAACACTACTCTAGGTATCATGTGATATACCATGGACCAATTACACAAGCTGAGTAAGACAGTGATTAAAATGTGATACCAAAAGCCTAAAAACTTAAAGCAAAACTAAAGTTAGCTCTTGTCCATTTCTATCACCATTTTTAGTGTGTTAAGTTTGAGAAGCAAATAATTTGATGTTTTCAGACTCTAGCCTTTGCATGAAATCAGCAGAAGAGGAGGTGGAAAGTACAACCAGAGAGGTTGTGTATACACATTCTTGTTGGTTTCCTCAAGCTGTCTTTCTTGCTCCAACATAAGTATTTGCAACCGTTTGTTTGATTTAGGTTATGTACCCAGGGAGAATGAACACATATCTGTATTTCTGATCAAGTATTGTTGCCATGCCAAATTGCATGTCCAATCTAATGCTGTAAAACCTGCCTGTAAATAGTGTCAGCCACATCTCCACCACTTCTTTAATGAGTTAAGCATCGACTGCTGTTGTGATGACTCAGATGAACTAGTGATATCCCCACCTCCTATAAAGTTTGCAGGAAGAAGGTGGTGATTCCCACATTTCACAGTGATGCACAGTAAGGAGCTCAGATGTGTGAGACTTTATCATTGTTTTAATTGTTGTTACAGTAGTATGATAGTGATGTAAACATTTGTTATGTATTTATTTTCTACTACTGTAACCTTTGTTTGTCTTTAATTGGACACTTGTGAAAATGGGCAATTTTGCTTATTTGCCTTTCTAGTATAAAAAAAATAAACTGAAACTGAAATTACGAAAACCTGATTTAAAAGGAAGAGAGGGAGGGGGCCTTTTAGGATTGCTAGAATGGACCATGCACCTTAGTAATGCATGGTGAGTACTTAAGATGAGTTATGCTGTATTATTAATATTCTTAGTAGTAGCAGTAATGGTATTATCATCATCATCAGTAGAAATGTCATTATGTGAATGTTTATTACTTTTTTATTTTCTGTGAAACCATGATTCATGATGGAGATAGGAGAAGTGGGAGGCCACAGAGCATGTGTTGTTTTCAGAACAAGTTGACTTCTATGGTTTTATTTTAATCCAATTTTTCTTATCACTAATTACTAATATTTGAAAAATTAAATTTTTTTTACGCCAAGAAAATGTGATTAGGAGGAGGATAACGATGTGTTATCAGAACCAGTTGACTTATATATTTTTTTATTTAATTGCAATTATTATTAGTACTTAATTGCTACTACTCTTAAATGCTGCTTACTTTCTATGCCAAGAAAATGTTTATAAAGGAAATAGGTGGAAAATGATGAAGAGGATGCATTGTTAGATCCAGGTGACTTATATTGTTTTTATTTGAATTGTATTACTTATTATTATTAAGTTTGGCTTTATTTATATGATAAAAGGTTGGGAAAATGGGCAGATTAGAAGGGCCAAGTAGTCCTTATCTGCCATCAAATTTGGTGTTTCTATGATGATAAAACATGCTTTGTGATGATGGAGGAAGAGAATTATGAGCTGGATGGGTTGTTTTCAGAATTCCGACTCAAGATGAGACAGTTAACATTTGAAAACACAAGAGGAAAGCTTGGCAAATTAGCATGGGTGTATAATAACTCATGCAGCATACTTTGTTTAATAAACAACTTCAGCACTGGCTGGGGTGTATACACTGCACCAAGCAGTGGCTGGTGGTTGTTAGACACTTTGTGATATGGTGCCAAACCAATATCAAGGGATGCATCTGTTGGCTCAGTATACTGCCATGTTGGTTGGATTATTTAAATAGTCTTATCTCACTCTTCCCATACATATCCTGTCCTAACTGCCCATGCTTTTGCTGCTGGTTTATCTGATCTGAGTGGGGATTAGGAGTGAACATGGCTGTTAGGAGGTTATCATACTCACAATTTAAATTATTAACCAGAACAATGGTCACTAAAGCTTGAGTATCCTTCAGTGACCCTGACAGATCTTTTTACCACAATGGTTGCAACACACTGTCAGTGGATTAGTTGTGGTATCTGTAAAATAATTCCATACTGCAAAGGATTTATTTATTTTTTAGGTACTATGGACTGGTGGTAGAGGGTACCAGGGGGTATATAGGATAAAATGGGCAGTGATTGAAATATGATTTCTGTTTTGACTAGTATAAAATGATATCTCTTTGTACAGCACCGGGCAGTGCAGCAGATATGATATATGGGAAGATAAAATAATCTGATATAAGTAAGCAATAAAACATGATGGGGTGGTGGTTGTCATGGGCTGGTGCATGTCCCAAGGGTGTTGTGAGGCACAATGTACTTGTGCAGAGGGCCTTCTGCTCCTGGGTGAGCATTAACCAATGACAACTATGTCCTTGGAATGTCTTATTACCCTTTTAAATGGGTTCCCTTGCAAAAGTTTGTGCTATAGAGAAAATAAATAAAAACATAGGATAAAATATAAAATTACAAACATTTTCTTAGTTTCACTACAAATGAAGACAATAGTTTGTGTTACCTGACTGTTATGCATTACTGATATGTTTAAAAGGCTTTTATAGAAACAGAAGGTGGTGGCTCTAGGAACAAATGGACAGAGCCAAGTAAATAAGGCTGACAGATCCAAAAGCAAAAAAAAAAAAGAAACCTTGGCTGCTTGTCCTAGCAGCAAAAAAATCAAAACTCTAGGGAAAGTTTCTAAATAATTTATTATACAAAAATATTAATAGCACCCTCCAACATCCAACACACACACGATAGATGTTTCACACTGCACTAGTGTTTTTTCAAGGCACCAGCCTGCTCTTGTAGACAGAATTTATAATCATAATTACCATACTTAACAGAGTATATAGAAAATACCATATTACACTGTAAATAATACATTCCTAATTATAAATCACATACAACACCAAAGATTAAAAATAGATAAGTTATAAATACATATATAAGTTCCCTTCATCTATTCATATTCACACTAAAGGCTTGTAGTCATCATATCTATATTTAAATATATCCCTATTTAAATAATCATAATGATAAATGCACTCCAATGTCACTAACCCCCTCACAATCTAAAATACTACCCCATGCTCTCAAAAGATACATTATCAATCAATCAAAATGTTTATTTAATCAGGTGAAGCACCATTGAGAAAATCTCATTTTCAAGGTGGACCTGGACAATATACATATTCAGTACACATACTGAAATTATATCAGCAGTATATACACATTCATATTCTGTACATAGAGTAGATTGTACACCCACTATACATAAGAAATATACAAAATAAGTATGCATTATATACATTAGAGTATAAATAGGGCAAGTAATGCTCACATCAGTATAGTATAAGAATATTTAGGTAATTATACAGGGACAATATAATGCTGAAAAACACAGGTGGGTACTTCGAGTAACAGCATTTACATGTAATTTAATGAAGACCTTAGGTGAGGGGCACAGAGGGCAATAAAAAAAGAAGATAATATGAAGGTAGGATTGACGTGTGAAGTCAAGGGAAGAGAATGTATAAGTAGGCTTGAAGCATATATAAGTGAAGAAGGGAAGACAAAAAACAAAAGTTTTTGAAGAAAAAGGGCCCAGTGAAATGAGCCAGTGATGGTAAGGGACAATTGGTGACATCTGAGGAATATTTGACGATTCCAGTACCTGTTCATCAATATGTGAACCTATTGAAGGGGATGAGGAAAAGGGTGTGGTAGATGGCAGGTGCTAGGGGGACACGGCTCTAATTAGGGGAGATATTTACAGGACTCCTTGACAGAGCATACATAAAGCATTTTGAATGCTGATAAATTGATAGGGTGGACCAATTTGAAGGATTTTCATGCCGTTGTTCCATAGCAAAGGTAGAGCATTGTTTATAGATGTGATACCAAACCATGATGTGACTTTGGGTACAGTAAGTGAGATGTAGGAGGCACTTCTCAGGACATACTTTCCTACCACTCTTACGGGAATGCAATCAGATATGTATAGAGTGTATTTTTGGTGATTGCTCTCATGTCCTGAACACACATTTTTTTTGTCTTCTGTAAGCAAAGGATGTCCATCCCACTGCAACAAATAGGGAACAGTGGTGTGTAGAATATGGAGTACTGATGATGAATCTTATGGCTCTATGGTATAGAGTATCTAGTTTTGTTAGTGCAGTGGCAGGTCCATGGCAGTACAAGAAGTCAGTGAGGCCAGCAACAATAGGAATGTGGTGAGTACTAGCCTCTTCCTTGCATCCTGGGTGAGCAGATTTTTATTCTGTAAAAGAGGCCAAGCCTCTCCCTGAGCTTTTCATCAGTTCCTCAATATGCACAAGGAAGAAAAGCTTGTGATCAATCCAGACCCCAGGTATCTGA
Organism: Neoceratodus forsteri; assembly: GCA_016271365.2. Taxonomy (NCBI): domain Eukaryota; kingdom Metazoa; phylum Chordata; order Ceratodontiformes; family Ceratodontidae; genus Neoceratodus; species Neoceratodus forsteri. The sequence goes on from CM057458.1 coordinate 898,384,884, forward strand.
ATTTAGTTACAAATTCTAGTGGTTCACCAAGAAGAGTAGTAATCTGAGGAATGGATCCTGAGTAGTAGGTTGTTCGCATTAGTAAAGGGTGAGAAGAGCATTGCCTTCATTTTTGGGAAGTTAAGGAGCAGATTCTGGTTCAGTAATTGTAATGGCAAGTGATTAAACTTCTGCTGGAGAGCCATGCAAGCTGCTTCGGGAGTAGGTCTGTCAATGTAAAGTACTGTATCATCAGTGAATAGATGAATGTTTGAAGATTTGATTCCTGTGTCAATTCCATTAATACAGATTGCAAAGAGCAGCAGTCCCAGAATGGAGCCTTGTGGTATGCCCCCAAAAGTGGTTTCAGTAGTGAGAAATCACCTTCCTCTTTTACCTGCTGCTGGTGACCTATGAGCTAGTTTGAGAACCATCTCAGGGAGGGGGAATCCACAACAATATTTTGTAGGGTTGCCAAGAGCAAATCATGGTCAACAGTATCGAATGCCTTGCTTAGGTCCAAAAATACTGCACACACAAAGTTATTGGTATCCAAGGCTTCCTGTTAGTCATTGGTAACCTTTGCAAGGACTGAAATGATACTATGGCATGGCCGGAAACCTGACTGTAGAGGGTTTAACAGATTTGCAGTTTCTAAGTAGTTTCTAAGCTACATACTTACTATCTTCTCTAACATTTTGGATATGATGGGGAGTAAGGAGATTGGCCTGTAGTTACCGAGGTTGCTAGGCTCACCATATTTGAATAAAGGGATCACATGGGCAGTTTTCCATATGGGAGGAATTTCACCAATGCAGGATAGATAGGTTAAAGAGGTATGTAATTGGCACCGCCAGTGCTTCAAGACTGATTTTCAGGAAATCGACTCTATGTGGTCTGCACTCATCTTAGTGGCCAAGTGGAGTAATTCTTCAACCTCTTTCAGTGAAGCAGGTTGTAAGGAGAGCACTACATCAGTAACCTGAGGTACTAAGACTAGAGGCCTTAGTTGGGAATGAAGGCAGTTGGTGGGAAGTATCAAAGGCTAGCTCTGTGGTTGCTTAATGAGTATTAAGCTGGTCATAGATTGACTGTTTATTGGTCACTGTGGTGCCACCAGGATACTTTTGCAGGTAAGGAGCTGAAAGACACATGATCTTCAATCTCCTGAGGGTTTTCAGAATTTAGCAGAGGACTTTGAAAAGGCATCAAGTTCTGCCTGGTAGTAATTTGCCTTGGCCTCTTTGACCAACTTAGTGTAAAGGTTCCTTGCCCTGCTGAAAAATTCCAGCTTGCTGGGAGGTTAGTTCTCCATGAATTTTTCCAAAGCAAGTCCCTATTGAGTAGAGCGGCCTTCAACTCAGCCATAAACCATGGGCATGATTTTCTCTTGTTGCAATTTTTAACCAGAGGTGCATTATTCTCAAGAGCACAGAATACAATCTCCTGGAAAATATCATATGCTGTGTTTACTGTTTTTGCGAGATAGAACACCTGCCATCTCAGAGTCCCATAGGTCAAATATAAATGCAATATTTATATCTAGAAATATAGTGCAAACTGATTATTTAAACTAAACACAGCTGAAAGGATTACATAATATATTTAGAACTACACACGAAACCTGCTACCACAGCAATCATTTTATCTATGCTGCAACAGTGGTGCCATTTGAAAATGTCCATTAAGGCCAGGAAAGATTCCTGCCTTCAATTTATGTTGCCAGAATGCCTCTCTACATAGTAACAAATTATTTAAGTCACCTCCACTGGGACCAATAGTCAAGTGTTCAATTCCCAGAAAAGTAAAGGAATGTCCAGGGCCCTTTCTTTTCACGTGCATTGCTAAGGCATTTTCTTGAGTTCCTATTCTAATATGTCCTAGATATTTCAGCCCATAACACTTGTTCTGAGCTTTCTTTTAGTTTTGCCACATAGAAGCAGGAAAAAGTACATTTTGTCAAAAAAATCACTGCCTTTGTTCCACAGGTAATTAAGTTCTTCACATCAAAAGGGTTATTGCAATAAAATCTATCTCTCACCTGAATATGTGGACAGCCAAAACAATTCCCACACTAGTGGTTACCAACAGGAAAATTGTTGTTCTTCTGCATTCTTTCAGGACCCTCAGCACTGTAGACAATCCTATTCTTAATATTCTTTCCGCTCTGTATGTGATGACTGCCCATCTCTGGCTATTATTTTCAGTGTAGGTTCAATTCTAGCAAATGCCAGTTTTGTTTTTTTAATGTTAGAAATACCACTTTCTCTCAGTGCAGTTTAACCCCTGCAAGGTATGCATATTTTAAATCAAGGTTGGAAATGAGAAAGGAAAAGTGCGGCCTACTGGGATTTGGACCTCAGATCTCTGGTATGCGGTTCCAGTACTCTAACCACCATTTAAGCTACAGGCTCACTAGTCAAAAGCATCTGGGAATTTCCTTACAGTCACACACTCCTTTCTCTAGTTGCACATTTATGCAACTAGGAACCAATGTTAGAAATACCACTTTCTCTCAGTGCAGTTTAACCGCTGCAAGGTACACATATCTTTAAATCAAGGTTGGAAATGAGAAAGGAAAAGTGTGAGCCTACTGGCCATACTGCATAGTTGCATAATTGTGCAACACTAGAGAAAAGGTGGGTATAGCTTGTAAGGAAATTCCTCAGATGCTTTGACAAATTAACTGGGATTTAGCTGTTTCTCAGGGTAAGAAGAATGTTGTCCACAAATAACATAGGTTTAATACGTCTTCACCCACCACCATACCAGCTATGTCTGAGCTTTCTGCAGCTTTGTGCTAGAGGTTTAATGCCAAACAAAAGTACTGGGAATAAAAGGCACCTGCCTTGTATCCCTCCCACAGGGAACATGATAGAAGCTATCCTGTGCATCACTACAGAGGCCTTTGGACCTGAGTAAAGAGTTCACACCCAGTTAATAAAGCATCCCCAATCCCAAAATCTCAGAGTGGTGAACAAATAAGTCCACTCAAAGAGTTCCTTCTCCATATCCAGAGCAATAGTTGCCGATCACTCCGGAGAAGACTCTGCAACCCACAGCAGATTAACTAGCCTCCTAATGTGATCAGCCCCATATCTTCCTGCAATGAAGCCTACTTGATCAGCATGCACTAAAAGGAAAGCAAGACTTGCAGTCTCAGGGCCAAGACCTTAGCTAGAATTTTATAGTTGACGCTCAGGACAGAGAGATGGGGTGGTAGCTATATAGATGGGGTCCTTCCTTTCTTCGAAGCACCAGGATATTAGCCTCCATCATAGACTCTGGTAGGAAAGTGATTCCCAGGCTTCTGAAAAGTGGAGGTAAATAATGGGCACAACAGGTCTAGAAACTGCTTGGAAAACTCTATAAGAAGACCATCAGGGCCTGGTGCTTTACCGCTGGATATCTGTCAAATTGCAGTGGCTACATCCTGAATGATGATAGACAACTGCAATGATCTCATTTGCTCATCAGAAAGTTTGGGAAGCATGACTGAAGCTAAAAAGGAGGTGATAGCTTCTTCTGTCTGACCCTCCGGAGCTAGTTTAGATGAGTAAAGCCCCGGATAAGAAGCATGGAAGGCATCATTGATTGCTTCTGGGGCAGTAGTGAGGGCGATGTCATCCTGAATACCAGGAATTTTTGATTCCTCAGAAAGCTTCTTTAACCATTAGGCTAAAAGATGGCTCACATTCTGCAGAGGGTGAATTTGACTTTTTGCGAATTCAAAACATTCATTCTGTATTGAATATTCCCCATTTTATTTATTTATTTAGTTTTTGTTGACCGGGTAAGTGCGCTAGCCAACAAGTGACTATTTTCAGGCACGACCGGGAGGTACGAGTTACAGAACACAGTGATACATAAGAGATTACACAAAAGTAGGATACATTTGCAGGATACATAAGAAATTAGCAAGAGCAGGATACATTTGCAAAGGATAAAGTCACACAGTGTAGTCGCACATAGCAATAAGGATAAAATTACATGTATTCAGTTGTTGAGAACTAGGGAGAGTGGTAGGGGACAGGTGTAAGGGTAGGGCAGGAGAGACTGAGACAGGGGGTGGTAGGGTGAATAGCAAAAAAGGGGAGGACAGGAGGGAGGTTAAGGCACCAAGTGCGGCATTAGCAGGAGAAGGTTACCACCTGTGGCCGGGACGGTGGAACCGGGAGTCGGCAAGAGAGACGGAGAGGTCGCTGAACAGGACACTGAAGCTATGGGTGCAAAAAATAGAGAGGGAGAGAGGGTGATGCAGGGAGGGGTGGTGGGGGGACTAGGTCAGGGGTGAGGAGGGATTTGAACTAAAGAGAATGGGGAGGGAAGGGTAGGGTGGGAGGAGCAGGGTATAGGGAAAGGGATGAAAGGCACACCAAACAGATAGGGAAATGAGTGGGGTAAGGAGATGAGTGCACCCTAGTAAAAGCAGAGTGAGCAGGAAGAAGGAGGAGGACAGAAGTAGGCGGTGGAAAACGGCATTGGCGGGTAGAGGAAGTAACTCTTCGCCGAGCTGTGGAACCACAGACGGCAGGATAGAGAGAGGAGTCACGAAACTGGTGGGAGGCGGATAAAAGAGGAGAGGAGAGGTGAAGACTGAGCATAGGGAGAAGAGGGAAGAATAAAGAAGGAGGGAAAGCTGGCAGGAGAGGGGCAGAAAGGTGAAAGAAAGGTAGGAAGGGTGGCAGCAAGTTACGGCATTAGCGGTACAAGGCAGCAACCTGTTACCGGGCCAGTGGAACCGAAAGATGGCAGAGAGGGGAGTGGAGGTGGGTAGAGGGGAGTGAGGGCAAAGAGCAGGGAGGGAGGGCAGGAAAAGGGAGGGGTAATGACAGGGGTACTGGAGAAATGGCATGGGAAGGGAAGAGAGTGGGCTGGGAAAGTAAGTGTTACAGGAACAGAGGGTGCAGGATAAGGAATGAAGGTGGGGGAAAACAGCTCAGGAGTGAGGGCAAGCTAAGTGACTAGGCAGTAATTAGAGAGCTTTACAATTGGCATCAGAACAACGTTATACAGTATCAACAAACATGAAACATAAAAGCAAAAAACAACCAAGAATAAAAAAAGCGCAAGTGCCTATAATACATAATAGGGGAGGGGAGGAGAACAGGTTAGGAGCATGGGATTCAAGAGGGATCAAAACAAACACATTTGTCCATCGAGGTAAGGAAAGCTCTGAGATTGTGCTTAAATGCATCGTGAGGAGCATTTCTTAGTCCCTGGGGCAGCAAGTTCCAAAAGTGAGGGGCAGCATAACTGAAGGCTCCCGAGCCCCTTTTTGTGCTGCAGAGAGGAATATTCAATAAGGACTTGTCAGAGGATCTAAGGTCCCATGAAGGTATAACCGGTTGGAGTAGTTTTGAGAGCTCAGCTGGCTTTGATGCTCTGATGATGGTGTCCGAAAGGTTGCAGAGGTAATATTGCCTGGTGGAGGAGGGAGATAGCCAGCCCAGGTCTTTGTATAGCTGACAATGGTGCTTCAGGCATGGTGCTTTAGCCGCATACCTGCAAACATTGTTGAAGGTGGTGTCCCATTGGTGCAGAGCAGTTTTGCTGGCCATGGTTAGGATGGGAGCACCGTAGGTGAGGGTTGGTAACAGGATTCCTCTAGCAATTGCCAGTTTAGGGCAGGGGTAAGCAGGAAGTTAGTCCTGTAAGCAGCCCCTAGCTTACAATTGACAGATTTCAAGTTCCTGGATGTGCAGCTTTAGGTCAGGATTTTGGTCAAGGTGAATGCCCAAGTAGCTGAAAAAGAGCTAACAGACTCCAGAGGGTTACCATTAATGTCAGGCACAGAGAGAAAGAAGAGCAGGTTCTTAATTTGTGTGGGGATCCAAATAGCATGGCTTTAGTTTTATTGGAGTTAAGGACAAGGCGCTGGTGTGTAGCCAGCGCTGCACCAAGTGGAAGTCTGTGGTAAGGGCAGCATCAGGTTGGTGATATTGTCAGAGTGGGCATAGATGACCAGGTCATCAGCATAAAGTAGTGAGTGGCCAGAGGTTACTACATCAGGAGATTGTTTACAAACAGTGAGAAGAGGAGAGGACCGAGAATGGAGCCCTGAGGGATGCCAATTGATAACAGCACTGTCAGAGATCGCTGAGTTGAATTTCACTGCTTGAGTCCTGTTGGCAAGGTAGCTGCTGGAACCAGATAGTGACAGGGTAGGGAGAAGCCCAGATTTCTGAGGGAGGCAAGTAGTAAAGGATGGTCAACAAGGTCGAACGCTTTAGTGAGGTCGATGAAAACAGCCCCTGTTAGCTTCCCTTTGTCCATGTTGGTAAGAATGTCAGAGGAGAATTTTGCTAGTGCAGTCATGGTGCTGTGGTGTTTTCTAAAGCCGTACAGTGCTGTATTGAGTAAGTTGGAGTTTTCAAACTGAATTTGGTAACTTGAATAGAGACTAATTTCTCAAGGATCTTGCTAAGGACTGATAGTATAGCAATTGGTCTGTAGTTGGTCGTGTCATTTTGCTGCCTTTTTAAACACGGGAGTAATTTGGCAGCCTTCAGATTTCAGGGACAGAGCCATTGGAGAGGGATAGGGTGAAGATTCTAGCTATAGGTCCAGATATGAGGTGAGCAGCCATCTTTAATAGACGGGGTTCCATTCCATCAGAGCCGGGCTGGTATTGTCAGAGATAGCCTTGAGCAGCTTGAAGACTTGATGCCGGTGACTGCTTTGAAGTAGAATGGTTTAGATGAGGTAGGTGAATCACCAGGGAATGTTGAGTTCAGTTGTGTAGCAGGAGATTGAAGGAAGCTGTGTAGGCAGATAGGTCGGAAAACTGCTGGTTAAACGCTTTGCAATAGTGAAGGAGTCATTACAGTGGACACCTTTGCAGGACCATTTCTGAGGGGGTGACAGCTTGTAGATCCTAAAAAGTTTCAATGTGGCTCCAAAATTTCGAGGGTCGTTGGAGGAGTTAGTCAGCAGGTTTTGACAGTATATGCTTTAGCCTGCCTGATGCGCCTTTTGCAATCATTTCTATACTGCTTGTACAGGATAAGATCCAGGGGAGCCCAGATTTTTGTATTGTTTCCATTGCTTATCTTGGACTTTTAACTTCACGAGGAGTTCTTTATTTAGCTATCTTGACTGCTGACCTCTGACTCTTCTTTACCTTTGGGAGGTGTTTCTTTGTACTTCGCCAAACTTGGTGAGAAATATGTTAAGAGCAGTGTCAACATTGGAGGTGGAGAAAACGCTAGTCCAGTCTATGTCAGATATGTCAGATAAGAAGGCTTGTGCATCGAGGGCATAGTTCGGTGAAGGTAATCAGTCGTGGTTGAGGAGCAGGCGGTGGGCAGGAGCGCCAGTGACAGAGCGTTGGTGAGTGATCTGTAAGTGAGTCAGCCAGGACGGTAGCTTGGAAACATGATCCGTCTATTTGTAAGGATCCAATCCAGTAACGACCACTTGATAGTGAAGACGTGGTTCTAGTGCAGATAGTTATAAGTTGGTGAAAATTGTGCTTCTGCATCAAAGATGCAAGGAGATTGTGATGTGAGTCCAGCCAGTTCTAGGTTCAAGTCACTGAGGAGGAGTGTTTCATTTGTTTTACATTTTGAGAAACGTGACTGCAGTAGGGTTCTGGAGACCGCTCAGCCCACTGGTTGGCGGTTATACACACAAACGATATGTAGGTGTTTCACCCGAAAGTCAGGGTTGCATGCAGCGCTCACATAGCATGAGGGAATCAGGGTTAGGTAGGACGCTAAGAGACAGATGACTTTATAGTAAATAGTGACCCCACTCCCCTCTTGACCCAGATCGATCTCTCCAAGAATATTATACCCAGGTAGAGGGCAGGAGGTATCGGATACAGTAGGCTTCAACCAGGTTTCAGTGAGGCATAGTATGTCAGGATCCCACCAACAGCCCAGGCTTCAAGTTCATGTGATGACTCAGGAGGCTTCTAATGTTCATATGGGCTAGTACCAGGCCTTTTTTAGTGCTAGTTGAGGTAGAGAGTGGGGTGCAGAGTTTGGGACCAGGGTTAGATTCAGTATCACCAGATAGCAGGAGAAGCCTCTGAGCCAGGTGTATAAACATGTCTACAGGGAACATGCCTGGCTTAATTTTAGGTATGCGACTGCCCAAGAGATAGAAGTGGAGGGATAGGTAGGTACAACCCTTTTGAGTAGTATAAGTATAAGTACATAACAGGAGAGACAGGAGTATATACCTGGTGGTTAAGTCACAAGCCAAAAGAAATGATCAACAGCTGAGGTACAGAGTCACAGAATGTGTTAGAATTCCTGAAGGTGATGAACTGTGCCTGTGCATATGCAGGATGTGAAATCCTTTTGTCTGCATGCTTCTTTGTCATTCAAAGAGGTTGTTGAAAAGCCCACATACAGATCATGGAGCAGGTCAGACGAAAATGTGGATTCAAGCAGACCTAGAGTCACTGAGTTTGTCAGACTTAGTTGCTTGACTTATGTTTTGCTAGGGATAGCTTCCAAAAAGTTGATTTTTAAATGAAAAATGCAGATACCTGGTGATGATGTTTTGCAGAAATCCAGTTCAGTAGACTTTCACGGATGTAGTGAGCAAGAATGGTGTAGTTACTCCAAGCAGAAAACCATGTAAATCCACAAAAACTAAGCTACAGACACAGATGTGTCTGCTTCCTGTGAAGGAAGGACTGCAACAGAATTGTTTGCTATAATAAATATATATATATGTGTATATATATATATAGAAAGAACTATGCGAATCACTATGAAAATGTAGGCTGGTTCTGGTTAAAGTAGGAATGCATGGTGCCAAAGGGCTTCTCATACACTCTGCAAAGGGTGAGAACATCCATTGTAATAGCTCTGGAGAATGGTCCTCAACCTTGTGCTGCTTTTGCAGGTCAGCCAGCTGTAACTTGAGGGTCTGAAGATCCTTCTGCTTCTTTTTATTCTTTGCTGAAGCATAGGCGATAACACGCCCTTGAAAACAGTCTTTAAAAGCCTCCCAGGACCGTGGAGCCACAGTCTTGCCTGTGAAGCTGATCTGGATCTCCTTCCTCAACCATGTAACAAAAGTGCCTTCATTAAAAACTAACATTAGACCTCCATTTCTTGGCAGCCTGCCTCAGGGGTCCAAGATTCAAAACTATAAGAAATGGGGAGTGGTCTGAAATCAAAATAGGTTCAATCATGGATCTTATTGCTCCATGAGTGGCAAATACTATGTCAATTCTGTTATAGAATTCACAGGGGGCAGAATAATAAGTAAAATCCAGGCCAGTAGGGTGTTCCAACTGCCACATATCATACAGGCCATGGTCCTGTATCAAACATTTTAGAGCTGAACCACCAACAGAGGAAAACGATAATGGGGATCTGCTTTTGTCACATAAGGGATCTATTACTTAGTTCATGTCCCCTTCTAGTAAGATGGAGGCAAGACCCAAGTCCAACAATGTCTGAGAGATGGTATGCAAAAAATATGGATCCTCAATATTCATGCCATATAACGAACCTAGAATCATCAGCTTCCCATCTAACCAACCCTTAACTTGCACCCACTGACCTTCCCTATCTAGTTTATTGAGATCTATCACTCAGTTAACCATTTTATGGCAGAGGATAGCCACACCCCAATTTTTAGAAGAGAAAGAAGATGCATATACAGGTCCACCCCATAACCTTTTCTGTTTGTCAATTTCTTTTTTTCAACAAATGGGTTTCCTGCAAGAAGATTATTTGACCACCCAGTCACCTGATATGAGTGAGCACCTTCTTCTCTTAATAGGCTATTCAACCCCTGATGTTCCATGTGACCATTTTGTAAGCTATTGTGAAGAAACTGGTATAGCCCCCCAACCCATCACTCCCAAAATACAACATTGTATGCCATCTTCATCTGTCTTGTCTTACAAAACTTTCCATGAACACACTCAAGAAAACAAGTAATAAACTCCAAAAAAACTAAGTCCATTCTGGGTGAACTATATAAAATGATCATAGAGAGATATCTTCTAATAAAGGGTAGAAGAGTCCATGGTAGCCACAGAGCCCTTGCCTCCTCTTTCAGAACCATAATAAGAGCATGTCCTCCACCCCCTCTGCCCCAGGCCTACAACCAATGGTATAGTGAATTAGCCCCCCCCATGTTACACAAACCCTCACAATGCCAGTAACTGAAAATAAAAATCCTCAAATCTTGGTTCATGAAGGGGATACAACAAATTATGATATGCTATAGCAAATAAGAGGGAACTATAATCTTAATCAAAGGGACGGTTTGGTCTGGACCAAGTTCCATATAAAAATACCTTATGAAACTAATGGATAAATATACTTAACAAGAAGGATGTCAGCTGAGTGACAGAAGAAGGGTCTTATAATTGCCCCACTAGCAGTCCAGTAACCCCTCCACAGACAAAGCAGACACATTAACCCACTGCAACCCTCCCATAAACAATATAATCATGAACTTGATAACAAGTATATTAAGCTGTCTGGCTGAACTTCATTAAGTCAATACACACATCCCAAGCCCAGGTCATGCACTGCACTGGGGATAAACTGAGCCATTGAGCAGGAGGCATGTAAGGAGAAAGGGCATAGTCCCTCTCCCCAGTATTAATCATCGGGGGTCAAGATCAACATTGCTCATAAAGAAATTCCACCACATCTCCAGTCCTCCTGGATGATGCTTCACCCTCATAGAAGCAGATTTGGAATGAACTTACAGAGGTATAGAGTCCATAGGATGTTTATCCAGAATAGGGGAACCAGGAAATGGGAAAATTGGGGACCTAAGTCTGTTCCCAGTTATATCCCAGAACTCCCATATAAGCTGAGGTATATCAGCTGATCAATGCCCCCTTCCAGGAGACAAAGAAGAATCCTGGGCCTGGGCTAAGCATGCCTGGTGTGTGGCATAGGCACACATTGCTGTGGAGTTGGTGCTATCTGCCATACCCCAGGGAATGCACTGACTGGGAAAATAAAATAAAATATTTGGGTAGGAGGATCAATGAAAAAGGACAAGACCCCCTTCAAGGAAACTGAGCACACACATTACAGAAACCCCAACAGTCTACCACCTCCCAACTCACCACCTTAAATTCCTGTGCACAAGATGGTAAAATAAGTAAAAATAGACTAAACCTCCCACCCATAATTAACTCAGGCATAGTCTGTGGTGAGAGTCAAAAGTCCTCCCAACTAAAAAGGATACAATCTCACCAAAACATTTGCACTGTAGTTGATCTCCACAGGGCTCTTTATTTAACTGCTCATGTAGGGGCAAGAGAGGTGTCCATGTCATTTGGCTGGTGGTTGAAGAAGGATCCTCTTCAGTAATGGCTGGATCCTCAAAGTAGTCACCCCTGAAGTGCAATCAGAAGATTTCTGGTGGAAGTCAAAGACTACGGCTGAGCACGTTGCAGCTTGGGTGCTTGGTGCGAAGTAGAATTCAGAATTGGCACAACAATCTTGTCCAGTGTAGGATTCTTGATCGAAGCAGAATTCTTCTTAGAAGTGGAAATCTGCTTTTAAACATGATGTCCAGTGTTATTATCATTCTATAGAATGTACTGACAAGCTTTCCTTGTGAAACAGATATTTCCACAGAGTTCCCCACCAAAATCCATAAAGTGGCTTGTGGGCTGAGAAAATATTTCAATCCCTGCTGTCTCACCATATCTCTGACAGAGTCGAAGGATTTATGGTGATCCACAACCCCTTTTGGGGAAGTCAGGTTGGATAGCTAATGTCATTCCTTGGCAGGTTAAATGTTTCCTCTGCCAAGCTTTGGAAAGGATAAGCTACTGATCTTGATAGTGGAGCAGGCAGAAAATAATAGGTTGAGGGTGCTAAGATGCAGAGGAGTAGGGCAGGCCAGACAGGACTCTATACGCTCAATCTATTTCAATCGAAGAGTCCCAGTAGTAGTCCAAAAGTTTAGGCAGGAGTCTCTGGAGGAAATCAAAGGAAATCAATGGTGTTTGACCCTTCACTGGTTTCAGGGATGCCCAGAAGTCACAAATTATTTAAGCAGTTTCTGGTTTCTTGGTCATCTAGCTTATCCCATAGGAGCTGTATGTCTCTCTCCATCATTGCCACATGGTGATTTGTCAGTTGGTCCCATTCTCCAGGTGCCCTACCTGCTCTTCCACCTCCATAATTCAGGTGCCCAAGTTCTCCATATCCTCTTTTTTCACCTCCAGGGCAAGATTCATATGTGAGAGGTGACAGCGATACCACTCGTGAAAGATTTAACCTTGGCAAGCTCCTGTATCATTGGGTGAGAATCTGCATTAGAGGAGCCATTGCCATCTTGTTCTCAGGAGTTGCAGAGCCCTCTAAGAGATCATCAGATTTTGGCTTCTTTGGCATACTGGAATCTGCAGAAATGTCTGAATCCAGCTTTCTAACCTCTGATGGAGGGGGATGGTAAGACATTTCCCAGAAAAGAATGACAAGGATGAGGAGGATTGCAGCAGATTTAATACAAGGAAGGCCGACCTTGACAGCCAAGCTCCTTTCAGATCAACTACATCATGCGATCTCCGATCACATGGTGTTTCTACTTATTCTTGCTCGCTACTTTCAAAACCATCACACTATTCATGGCACTATGTTATGCCACTCTTGGTAAATCTTACTAGTCTCTTTCAAACGAGGGCCCCCAAAGAACATGCCAGTTCTTTTAATGTCTCTTTCTCATAGTGGCTGGCATGGGCAGAGTATGTTTTAACAAAGTTATAGCTACTGGACATATTAATCCCTCTAGGGGTCCCTTGGATCAAGTCAGCCATGTCCTTAAAATATGCAAACATTTTTGCCTCATCTGTAACAATTGAACTGAAACCCCTTTCCTCAGATCTGGTGTTCAGATTATCTAACACCCTGTGGTAACTGCTGTGTCCACTGCAGTCATAGCAAATCTTGAAAAACTGGTCCTTGGGGATACTGTCTACTGTATAATAGGAAAGGCAACTTGGGAACATCAGTAATGTATTTCAGTATCAACTTTTTCAACATATGTCTGTGCACATCCCCTCCCCCCCCACCTCATCTTTTGAAAACACTCAGATCTTGGAAACTAACAGTATGTTTGTTTGCATTGTATGTAAATCTAACAATTGGATTGGATGACTGTAAAAATGCCACAAACTTGCACAATGTTCTCTTACATACAATAAAGATGTCATTAATAAATCAACATCATAATGTAAGTTTTTCATAAAATGGGTTAACATCACTGTAATAGTTAACCAGCATTTCCCACAGTCCCACATATAAATTTGCCAGGCTCAGGGCAAAAGTTGCCCCATAGCCATGTCCTCAGTTTGTAGGTAAAATTTGTTCAAGATTGTGAAAGCATTAAACTTAATTATAAATTCATACAATTTTAATAGCAGTTCAGTAGACAGTTTCATTAGTATTTCAATCATTCAAATGCAAGAATTTGTATGCATCTTCATGTCGTATGTTCATTTACAAGGACTCAATATTTATTGTAGTGAGATATGAGCCCCTATTTACTGCTATACCTTCCGACATTTGTAAGATACTGACAACAATTTTAAGATGAAACCTTAAAGAACACAAAAATGGTCAAATATGATGAACTACAAATTGCAATAGTGGTTTGTGATAGATCCGATACTGCTAACAATGGGTCAGCCTGGTGGGGAGAGTAAAGACTTGTACACTTTCGGTAGTGAATCGAATCAGGTGGTCAGTAATTACAAAATCTCAGGTGTCTGCATCAGTTTCACCTTTATCAAATGCTTTTTTGATAGTGGTGTCTATAGACCATTAAAAATCCAAAGTAGGATCATAATCTAATTGTTTTATATGATCTGGTGTCACATACTTGATATAGTACTTTGAATTATTATGTTCTGTATTTGATATTATCACCTTACCAGCTGGTTTGATTGCAACTCTTCCATTTTTTAAGGTCTTCCAAGGTGCTTGTCTTAGACTTTTGAGGCTATGGTATCATAGATCAAGTAAATTAGCAAAAGTCTATTGAGGGACTGTTCTCATATTTCTTTAAATGTGGTCACTGCTGCACTTGATTGGGGTGGAATGTGGAGCTCTTTTCTAAATGTCTTCTTAGCTACTGTTATTTCCCCTGATGCATTAGATGCATATTTCTCCTGTGTACTCTTGATGCCAGTAGCTGTGAAATTAGGGCTTGCTCCCATTTATCTCTTTTAAGTGCAAATTCCTCCATGGTCTTTTTGTAAATCAATAAATGCTTCAAAGGTATTGATGGTGAAGGTTGGAGCAGAGAAAAGATCTATGTTGAATAGACTTTCTCCTTGGAGTGTCAGTTCTTTATTTTACAAGTTAATTACTTTTGATGGCTCTATGCTTGGTTCACTTGCACTCTGTTCTATGTCTGTCAATTATTTTGGTTGATTTGTTGTTGATATCACCCCTGGCTTTATTGTTGCTGCCCCCCCTTGACCTCCTCATCCTCCCCATCCTGCTACTCATTATCTTCCTTTTCCTCTGTTTCTGTTGTAATTGGGTTCCATGTCACTTGGGCGAATCTGTTTGAGCGACTACAATTTGAGTGACTTTTTTATAGCTATGGCAATTTGAATGAAACTACACCACAGTAAAGCCCATTACAACTGCAGCTGCACATTATATGCTAAACAATGTAGTTAACTGATATGGGCTGAACTTGAAAATTCAGCACCAACCTGTAGAAGTCACTCAGTAAGGTCGCGGTACTTCCTATGGGTGCTGCCCCCAACTTCCCCTGGAACAAACCCAGTTTATAACATTGCTACATCTGTTCCTCATCTGCCACTTGTGCAACAAGGCACATGCATACTTCTGAATGTTTTTCAGGGGGGCTGTGGCCCCTACACACCCAATGGGGGCTGCAACCCCCAGACCCCCATCTCTAGGATTCTAACTTAACAACGTTCATTGATTATGGGGAAAGCTACATGAGTGGGGTTGCCAAAATGTTCTGGTTGCTGTGAGGTGCCAGTCACCCTTAATGTGTTTGCTCATTTGTAGTTGCTCAAATAACTTCACTCAAATTGCATCATTCATTTGACATGCTACCTGTAATTGTCCTGAAGCCTAGATATGGATTCTGTCTGGTGCTTATTCATGGAGCTTGTGCTGGCTCAGGTGGTGGGCCCTCCTAGTCTAAATAAAATCCAATGTACTATCATATTCATCAGCTTCTGACCTGCTCAGGTCTGCGCTTAGGTTGAAGGAAAACTGTCTATTCCATTTTAAAATACCCCTTTGGTTTTTCCAGGTGTAAACCCTGCCCAACTAATAATCCTTTCTATCTATTTTTTCAGGGTGTAAACCCTGCCCAACTCATAATCCTCTCTGTCCCATTGGGGTTTCCTATGTTTAGTTGCTTTTAACTCCTAGTCAATTTTATTAATGGAATCTTTCAGTTTCTGGTTAAAGCACTCACATTCAGAGTGCTCAATAAATGTATGAACTATTACTTCCTTCTGTTTTGCTTTCTTCTGCTAGCTGATCACTGACTTCTTTCCCATACTCATTTATCAGATTATTATTTTTACTGAAGCTTCATTTAGTATGTCGCTCCACTTATTCATAAACTTTGTAATATCATAGCCATATGTTAGATTTTTTAGGACCTTAAGCCTCTAGGTATTCTTGATACTTTTAATTTTGTCTCAAGACTTACTTAATTCTAGTAATGATGCTTGCTTTTAATGCAGCTTTCACCAACCCCATAAAGTCTTCCTGCACTGTCTTTGCTTCATCAGCTGCTACTTCCTCTGTTTCTAATAGAAATGTATTAGCCACTCATGTGGCTGCTAAAAGTTCATTCACATATGTCAAAGGCTTATTGCTTGTAGAATTTAAATTAGGAGTTCCCGCCAATGACATACTACATATGTCAAAAAAGATATTCATGTCACTGAAAAGCACAACAATGTGAGCCAAAAATGTGTCTAGTGATAAGGGTTTTACACTGTAATAAAGAGAAACCATAACCTGTGCATTATTTCAGAAAAGCCAATCAAGGAAACATAAAGGCTTGGTATGTAACTGTATATATGTAGGTAATTGTGGACTGTTATTTTGGCACGTTTTAATTTGCACTATTGTAAGGAATGTTTTGAATTGCCACGTACTTTCAAACTGTTTTGATGTCCTTGTGTTAAGACATCATACTAACTATAAAATGTAACTGTTGGTCTGTTTGAGTATGTGCCTTTGAAAAAGGAACTGAACTCTCCAAATGGGTCAGACATTATGTGCAGTTCTTGTAACTGTGGAACTGAATAAAACAAGCACCTCACACTTAATACCTTTTGAGCTTGTGTGTAACAAAGTTAAATAAATAAATTGATCAATCAATCAGTCTCCTTTCCTGGAGGGAAGGGTGTGAATTCCCAATTATTTTGTGCTCATATATTGCAATATTGAAAGCACTGCCAAACCTTAGCGACCTTCTTCTATGTTTACTCAAACCTTGAAAATGTTATGTTTGCTTCTAACTTTTCTGTTTTTGTCCCACATTTTCATTTTGGTGTTTATGACCCCACCTTATAATCACAGCATATAGAATTTTATTTTTTTTATTTGAAAGGTGACTTTGTGGAGGAAATTATAAAAAAATGAATCAGAGGGTATTTGAAAATGACACCTGTCATGTTCATGGTGGAGTAACTAGAGGGCTATATTGAAAATTGCAGGCCAAAATCTGCACACATCACAATGTTTTGAGTAAATGTTAAGCGATCAACATTTTCTTCATAACTTTGCTGTTTTGTGACATTTTGACCCCATATTTTCAATGGAGATTTTTATGAGCCCTCCTCCTGAATATGACAAGTGTCATTTATAAAATACTGGTCAAACCATCATTTTGCTCTCACAAGTGCAAAACAAAGTTTGGCCAGGATTTGAAAATGACACCTGTCACATTCTTGAGGTGGTATGAAAAGTGATTATGTTAAAACTTTAGGGTCAAAATATTGAAATCTACAAAGTTATGAACAACTATTGAAGAAGTTCAATGTAGCTTCATAACATTGCACATTGCAGTTTTTAATATCCCGATGCCAAATTTTCAACATCGTTTTTAATGACTCCACCTCACGAACCTGTTAGGTGAAAATGTTTAAATCCTACCTGAAATGTGATTTCATTGAACAACACATACTTTATTGGCAGGATGTGAAACTTTTCACCTACCTGGTTTATGAGGTGGGTCCCAAGAAGGCCATGTTGAAAATTTGGGATAAAAATATTAACAAATGACCAAGTTATGAGTACAAATTCAAAATTATTTTAAATACATTGACTGCAGTTTATTTGATTTCCCAGTTCCTGGTCTATTGTTGAAGAGTGATGATGTGTCTACACTTCAGAGGGATTATGGTGTTGAACCTCCATAGGTAAATAAGGGGTAGTGGCTGTGGGTTGGTGAGTGCTGAGTGGGTGGGTCAGGTGGAGGGAGGGTACCAGCAGTGGCAACAGTCTTCAATTCATCATTTTCTTTTATAGAGGTGTACATGTTTTTAAAAGAAGACATCAAGGGACAGTTTTCTTTATTTTAGATACCAACATTGGAGACTGGGCACACCAGTATAGGGTTCATGTTTATGGGACATGGGAAGCGGAGGATACTTGGTGGAGGGAGGATCTTTTGAAAGGGGCATGGTATGGCAAAGAAAGCAAATGGGGAGGTGGGATGGATACCTGGAAGAGGATGGGATTGTTTAGTAGGATGCAGTCAGATGCTGGTAATGGAGAATGAGGCACAGGCTTATCATGCTGTTCAGCTGCTTGCTGAGTGACATCACACAGATCAAAGCAAAGAGTCACCCTGTGACACAGGCAGTTCTTTTCTTTGAAGTTTATGAAGATTCCACCCAGCATGCACTAGAATCATGATCAGCCTGTCTGATGGTTGGTCAGACACTGTCTAACCCACTACAGACTGCCTTGTGTTGGACTGACAGTGACACTCCTTTCAAATCTACCATCTTAGCAACATGTTTGCTTTGTGCAAGTGCAAACATGGAAAAGACTGACTTATTAGTAAAAGTTCAAAATTAATTGAAAAGCCATTAACTACACTTAACTTGTATCTAGTCTTTGGTCAGACTGTGGAACAACAGGACTTTCACAGTTTGATGTAGTAGTCATTATAGTGAACTATGAGAGGTAAGTGAGGTGTGTAGTGTGGTAGGTGCTGAGTGGGAAGTTAGGATCACGTGAGTGGGAGGTGGTGGAGGGGGAATGGGACAGGAACACAGCAGCAAAAAAATCATCAATGAATGATTTTCTTCTTTTTACAGGTTTAGAAAAAAATTAAGGAAAACAGTTTTCCTTTTTCAGGTAGTGACACTGGAGATTGGCACCCCAGTGTCATTAGGGAATTATGTTGGCACAATGAGTGGTGCCTTGGTGTTGCAATATATTATTGATAGGTTATCATAAGCAATAGAGGGTGAGAGGCTTCAGTAAAGGATTAAGGCAGAAGCTTTGGGGTTTGAGCAACCCAGTGTCTCAATTCTCGGGAGTGGTTGCTATTTTCACATGCACCAGGATTGTGTATTCCTGTGTTAGTATTATGATACTGTCAGCAGAATTCAACACCCACTGCCAGTTATCAAATAAAGCACTCTGCCTAGGGGTGATACATGCTGCAGGATATGGCACCTGCCACATAGGGGTGTGGTCATGCCCCTATAGTTAGGGTTGAGCAGGGTTTTCTATGTTAAAATTAAAATTTTGAATTTCAATATCTTCACAGCTGTTCAGCAGATTTGCACAAAACTTTGCATGCATGGTCTCATGAAGTAGATCTCCTGATGTGCCATGTTTCTTTCTGAACAGATTTGTGGATTCCGAGCTACAGGTAGTAGAAAATGTAACAGATCACCATATCTTGCACTTTGTCAGTGTGCTGTCTCAGATGGTTTGGAATTTTGGTCTGCATTTTCAGGATATTATGGGCTTGGCCCACTGTTGAACCTTTCACCAGTTTGGTGAAACAATATTTATTTGTTCCAATGTTATTACATTTTAAAATCTGAGTTTCTGAGCATGACCAGTACTGTCTTTTGGATAGCTTTTTTGAACAAAATTTTTTTTTTTCCAGACAAAAAAGGGTTCTTTTTCATTAGGGCACAATCTTTTTTTGTGAAAAAAAAACCTTTTACATTTTCCGCCATCTTGTTTTCAGATTTAAAAAAAAATTGAAAATGGACAAAAATGAGTAGCTATACACACCAACAGTTGTATCTTGCTCATCAGAACTCTGTTAGGTAGATTCTACAGTTGTTTGGTGGCAAAACTGACTCTGGATTTTTTTTGTAACATTTTTAATCCTTTTTCGTGACTCGCTAAGATCCTTTTTCATTCAAATTAAAAAAGATCATGAGTCACAAAAAGAGATTTCAGACTTAGTTTTTTCCAGGTTTGTCGTCACTCATTTTTCGTTTGAATGAAAAAAGATCCTTTCAAACAAAAAAGGATCCCTTGTCATGAAAAAGGATTTTAGACATCTTTTTTTGTCTGATTCCTTTTTCATGACAAGGGATCCTTTTTCACAAGATATTTGCATTCAAACGAAAAAGGATCTATTGACATGAAAATGAATTTCAGACTTACAGTAGTTTTTGCTGATTATTTTTTCAAGATATCCTTTTTCATTCCCTTTTTTCCTTTCAAACAGAAAAGAATTTTTTGAAATGAAAAAAAAAGCCTTTTTCTTGCCTTCCCAGTTGTTTTTTATCTGCTTCCCTGGTGTCTTGCAACACTTCCACCCTCTGATTGCTGCTCCTGTGTTTTCATATTTTTTTATTCTTTTACTTTTGTTCCTATGATTCTTGCCCATGTAATATTTCATATTTCCCCTGGTGTCTAGTGACACCCTTAACTCCTCATTTCTGTCCCCATAAATATATTTTATATATCCCTGGTGTCTAGTAGCACCACCCCCTTCCAATGGCCATCCCCACTGTATTCTGAGGTTGTTCTGGTGGCTAGTGGCACCCCTCACCCTCTAATATTGGTCCAACCTTGAAAATGTGAAATGGTCTTTCAATGCCTTTTTGTGAAAAAGTCCATTGATGATGCAACCCCTCAACCCCACCTCCGACTGAGCACTTACCACCCTGCACCTCAGACCCCTCCCACACTCTCATTCACCTGAATTGGTCCCAGTATGTACATCCACTCTCCCATCGAAGATACATCTTGTTGCTCAAACTAGTAACTGCTAACTGACAATATGGATGAAATTTGGTTGAAAACACCATTGAAATACATTGAACCTACTTGCCTTATTTGTCACATAGCAGTTAAGTATGTCATATATATATATATATATATATATATATATATAAGAGAGAGAGAGAGAGAGAGAGATCTATATATATATATATATATATATAGAGAGAGAGAGAGAGAGAGAGATAGTACTGCCTCCCACTCACCCAGGGTTGCCTAATTTATCAGGACTGAAGCAGCATGACAGTGGTGGCTTCTACAGAAGGAGGTAATCAGCTAAGTCCCACCTACAGGAGAAAAAGAGGGGAAAATGTGCTTTTGTTTTGCAGTGATACTCGTGAAACCCAAATACACTGAAAAAAGGGATGAATCTGCAGAGGAATCAGTTAAGCTACATCAAGAATCCAGAGGTATACCACAGGAAAGAAGTAAGCATCTTCCAAAGGGATATGGATATTATTGGCTGTCATGGATGTGGGGCACTATTCCACTGAAGAACTTTCTGGACACTTGGGCACTGCCCTATAAGCAATACCCTCAGCAATCTCAGATCAAAACTGAATGCAGCATAGGATAAAATATCAGAGCTGCAGTAAGCAGAATTTCTCCAGTGGTTGTGAGGGCCAAGAAGGAAAGGAGCCCTCCCACGAGCTCCTGGCTGCAACCCCACCACAAAGCAAAACAACATTTCCCCAGTGGTCACAAGGGCCAAGAAGAAGGAGCCTCCCATGAGCTTCTGGCAGCAACCCCCGAAAGCAAAGCAGCATTTTCAGTGGTCCTGATGGCCAAGAAGGAAGCCTTCCATGAGCTCTTGGCTGCACCCCCACAAGCAAAGCAGCATTTCCGTGGTTTTGAGGCCCAAGAAGGAAGGGAGCCCTCCCATGATCTCCTGGCTGCAACCCCCAACAAGCAAAGCAGGCACAGTAACGCCACGGCCTGATTTCGGACCATGCCACAGCCCGGAGCTACTGTTGGTTGAAGCTGGATGGGTGGATTTTGAGACAACACTTTAAACTTTTAAATCTCACAAACCAAGGACTTGCTGTTAATTTCTTATTGGCAGAGCTCTGCTAATAGGTTTTTCTCCTATTAATTTCTGCCAGCTATGCCTGAGTGTGTCCTGACTTTATTAAATGCTTAAATAATTTTAACTGGTTGTAATGGGGTTTAGCCTTGGTGCTTTGGGATACTTTAAAGCAACTGTGGACTTTGCCTTTTCCACACATTATATATGAATGCATGTTTGTAGCTGAAATTCTGGTTATTTAAAGGAAGCGTCCTAATAAATTTGCAGTACTGTTTATATCACATTTTAGCCCTACAGTGTAACTTAAATTATAGCTCTGTAAAGGAAATTTATCTTGCCGATTTTGTTATACTGTTTAGCCCTACAGTGTAGCCTGAGTAGTAAATTACAGCTTCTCCTGCCATACTGGAATACTTTAATCTGTTTTAACATTTTCTCTTGTGTCACCTTCTGACCAACTTTCTTACCTCCACCCCTCTGCTCCTCCTGCACCCCTTACCTGTGTCTGTTAACCGCTGTTTCTCAACTCTGTCTGCAGCATTTACCTGGCAGGTCATGAGGGCCAAAGGCAGGGAGCCCTCCCATGAGCTCCTGGCTGCAATCCCCCGCCAACAAAGCTGGTATGGTAAACACGTGACAGCCTGATTTCAGAGCACACCACAGCCTGAGCTACTGTTGGTTGGAGCTTGATGGCCCTGCCAATGCTTTCTGTTGGCTGCCCCCTGTCTCCTCCACCACCCTTGGTGAACTTGCATTCTTATAACCTTGTGCCACATGTGATCAAAACCAATCAGTTCACTCTTCTACCTTTGTAGCTATCTTAGTGCTACCACTATTGGCCAATCTCAAATAAAACCCTCTCACTTGCTCAAGAAATCAATAGGTTCAACCTTATCTAGAAGTCTGCCCCCAAAAGTCCTTTATCTTCTGCTGAGAAATGTATCCACTAATTATACTCCTCCATACCCAGCTCTACCCCATCCTGTCCCTGCACTACCCTCCTGCTATAGCCCATTGCCCCAATGATGTTTATGAGCTTCTCTCCAGTTCAACCACTGTTGTCCTCCCAACTATAACTCTACCACTTATCCTGACTCACATTGATGCCCACTCCTCCCTTTTCTTGGGCTGCTGACATACACTCTCTCTTTTATCTGATGTACCCCATTTAACTCTCCTAGCCACACACCCCTAAACAACCACCTGCCCGCCAAAAGGAAACTACCCAAACTAATCCACTAAAGACTTGTTTGCCTACTGCTGCTCCTTTCAAGAAACATCCATCTCAACCCAGGTCCTGCACCCCCCTTGCAGCAAACCAGACCCATGCCTGTGGTTTTAGGTTAGCATCCATTAACATCTGTAGTTCTAATGAAACACATTCTCCTACAAGCATGGGTAGTTCAACACACTCCAGATGTCCTAGCTATGGTTGAGACCTGACTGTCCCCCAAACACACCTGATTCTGCAATCTACCTGGATGGCTGCACCCTTCACAAAGTTGATAGGTCCACTAAAAGGGTGGTGGACTTGCTTTCACCTTTGGAGCAATGTACTTGGTCATGTAGTACACACCCTGAGCCTTCCCATGGGTATCAATCCCTAATGGTAAAATTGGCAATAGGGAAGCCAGGTAAACCTCTATACTTGCTGGCCATTTAAATCCTCCCAAGGCAACAAACCCACCTTCTCCTCCATCCTGGATATCATATCCCAACTCCCACCAAACTCTGGAAATCATTGCCCTTGGGGATTTTAACAGTAACTGGCTTGTCCCCAAGGCAGCGCAGTATAGAGATGCTATTGTGGCCCTGAATCTCACACAAATGGTCCCTATGCCCACTCAGCTAAACCCTTCAAATGGAAATCGGGAGCTCATTGAATTCATCTTCGCTAGCCACCCTGATCACCTCTTTGATGTTCAGATACTTTCAGACTCTCTTAGTGACCATTCCCCCATCAGCTGCTGTTGATTAAACCATCTGAAACCCTCCCCCCTAGAGTTTCCTACCTATATCACCTAAAAAAAGGATCCTTGGAACACTTCAAGAATTACTAATTGAATCTTGACTGGACCCCCCTCAACTATACAACCACAGTGGACAAGGCCTCAGCACTCTTCATTTCCTCCTTCAATGCTGCCTGTGACATCTTTGCCTCCAGTCAAAAAAAATTGTCAAGAACCATGTCTCCTGATCTCTCAGTCTCTAAGTTGCATACATTACAGAGACAACCTTGGCATAAAAGCCCATGACCCCGGTCTAGCAGCTGACAGACAAAACTACTGAGCAGCTAGAAACACCTGTACTTGAGAAATACAGCAGGCCAAAGATGCCTACTATCGGGATAGCCTCTTCTCCTCATGGGGACATGGACGTAAATTCTGGGAGACCATTAATAGACTAAATGGTAAATCCTTTTCTTCCCCACCTTCCCTTCTGTAAGGTCATGGTACTGCCATACAGGATCCTGAACTCATTGCTAGTGCCCTAAACACTGCCTTCACTGACCTTGACAGTATCCTCCCACCTGACTATTTCTCCACATCTTCTACTCCATCTCTGCCCTCTGCAATGGGGTGCCCCTCCTTTCGCTTTAAGACTATTTCCTAGAGTACTGCCAGAAAATATCTATCTAAGTTCCTAGGGAAATCCAGACATAGCACTGACACCTTAGATCTCAGTCTCCTCAATCTGTCCCTAGAATCTGTTCTAATCCCTCTTACCAAGATACTTAATATGACCCTCTGTCTGGGCCATTTTCTGTCTCAGTGAAAACAAGCCGTGGTGACCCCAATTTTTAATAATGGAGATAGAACTTTACCTAGTAACTATAGGCTGATCTCCATTCCCACACCTTTCAAGAATGAAAAGACTGCTGATCAACACTCACAGTTCCTGATACACATAACTCATTATCTCTCCAATATTGACCTGTGGGCTGTACACAACCACTGCCTCCTGGAATACCTTTCATAATGTACTTGATCATGCCTGTTGATCTGTCTGTCCTGACTACCTTTTGCTGTCTCACCCCTCGCAATTGTCTCCCTCCCATCCCTGCCCTATCCCATGAACCACCTCTTGGTTATCCAATTACCTTCCAGTTGATCACAACAGGTGAAATGGAACCTCATGCTGTCTTCCCCCCTCCCAGTCAGGTCTGGGGTACCCCAGGGCTCAATTCTTGGGTCTCATTTGTTCAGCCTGTTTTTCAACACTCTCCACTGGTCCTGCTCTGGACAGCTCCTTCTTGCAGATGATGCTGTCATTTTTACCAGCACCAGGACCCTCCTCCTGCAACATAACCTCCAGAAGCATTTCACTGAAATTGAGTCTTGGTTCACTCAACCATAAACTGGTTCTCATTTAGAAGAAAACCAAGGTAATGCTATTTGCATAGCCTCAGAACAAAACAGGTCCTCTACCCCTCATTCTCTAATCTAACTCTGCACCCTTGAAACTATCCCCAGCTTTAAATATTTAGGGATCACCCTTGACTCAGCTCTCTCATTCCATGAGCACATCTCTATCACCTGCAGAGCCATAAACATCAGAATTGGCCTACTTTATCAAGCTTCACTCTTGTCTTCCGGGACTGCTCTTAGACTGGCCATCTCCGGTTCTGTTCTTCCTCTGGTTGATTCCAGCTTAGTCATATGTGGGTCAGCCTCCAAAAGAGCTCCTAAACAAAATCAGAACTGCTCTGAACAAAGCCTGCTGACTAGTAACTTGGTGAGAAAGATACACCCATACATGTGATCTTACCAGCGAACCACCTGGTTAAACCAAGAGAAGCATCTCCACTACCACACCTGCCTCCTTGCCAAAAACATGTCCCTTGGACTAGTTCCTGCTCTAGTATCAACATTACTAATACCTGCTTGTAGAATAATAATCACTAGAGACTCCAGCAATGCTGCCTTTCAGACCCCCATTTTAAAATGATGGCTTGTGAAAGATCATTTAGTTATAGAGCCCTCTGTGGATGAATACCCTGCTTACCACTACTACTGGCTACCCCTAAGATGGGACTCTTGAAGTCTGAATTATGGCAGCTGTTACTTGCCTACTCTAATTGTGACTGTCTACATGCCCCTCAAACCCTGACAAACCCAATAGCCACAGTACCCAAACCTACCCCCTGCAGGCCTTGCATATCCCTACTCCTAACTCATAACTGACAATATCCCTTGTATTGCTCTCCAGTTACCCCACAGCTGTTGAACAATTATCCAATTGGGTAATAGAAATAAGTATTTTTTGTAAAACCTTATTGTTAGAGGGTAGTGTGCAAGAGTAGTAGCAGGGAGGAGACAGGGAACTACAGACCAGTCAGTCGTATCTCAGTAGTGGGCAAGATTATGGAGGCACTCATTAAGGAAAGGATAGTGCAACACCTGGAATCCATGGGAGTACAGAATCCAAGACAGCATTGGTTTACAACAGGAAGGTCCTGTTAAACTAATCATAGATTTCTTTGACTGGGTAACCAGTGTGGTGGACCAAGATGGAGCAGTTGATGTCACCTACCTTGACGTTAGCAAAGCTTTTGATATGGTTTCATAGAAGATTAATAAGCTGGGTAGACTCGGGCTGGGTCAGAAGTTGGTCAACAGGTGGCAAACTGGTTGAAGGGCAGAAAAGAGAGAGTGGTGGTGAATGGTATACAGTCAGAAGAGATGCAAGTCATCAGTGGGGTATCTCAGGTATCAGTCCTGAGGCCCACCCTCTTCAATATCTTTATCAGTGACATTGCAGATCGACTGGAGGGTAAAGTTTGTCTGTTTGCAGATGTCACCATGATCTGCAACAGAGTAGATGATCCAGATGGGGTGTGCAGAATGAGAAGAGATCTGGATAAACTGGCAACATCATCGGAAGAGTGGCAACTGGGGTTTAATGCAAAGAAGTGCAAGATCATGCACAAAGGGAAGAGAAACCCTGAAGCCACCTATAGATTGGCAAAGGAGTTGCTGGCAATCACAAGGGAAGAATGGGACTTAGGCATCATCATCACAAGTGACCTGAAATCATCCAAGCAGACCACTAAAGCAGTAGGTAAGGCTAGAGGGATGTTGGGGTGTTTTAGTAGGGGTATCACAAGTCATAAGAGAGAGGTAATAATCCCTCTTTACAAGACACTGGTTAGGCCCCATCTGGAGTAGTGCGTGCAGTACAGGAGGCCGCACTTGTACAAGGATATTAACAAAATGGAGGCACTCCAGAGAACGGCAACCAAAATGGTGCAGGGACTACATCAGAAAACATATGAGGACAGGTTAACTGAACTCAGTATGTATACCCTAGAGCAAAGGAGGGAGAGAGGTGATATGATTGAAACATTCAAACATCTTAAGGGCATTAACAAGGTGAACGAGTCTAACATGTTTCAATGTAAGAAAAATAGCAAGACAAGAGGACACAGCATGAGATTAGAGGGAGGCCGATTAAGGAGGAATGTGAGGAAGTTCTTTTCACAGAAAGGGTGTGCTGGATGCTGGAATGGCCTACCCCAGGAAGTGGTGGATATGAATACAATGCAGGCTTAGATAGGCATGGACAGGGATAGGGAGCAATGCAGATGAGTATGAATAGATAGGCCATTGACAGAGTAGAGGCCTATGGCACATTTATAAGGTAGAAAAATGGGCAGACTGGATGGGCCTTGCAGTCCTTATCTGCAGTCAACTTCTGTTTCTATGTTTTTATATTATAACCATGTAAGTAATTCTTTGATGTAGTTATTGTATCCTAAGTCTTGTATGTCTTGCCTGTTGTACTACACCCTGTCTGTAACTGTATCTTGATGCAGAGCTTAGCAAATGAGTCTCTGACTCAAAGGGTTGTAATTCCTAAACTTTAATAAATAAAAAATAAATAAATAATAAAGACATCATACCACCTAATTCCCAGTCTCAGATCTCAAACTGAAGTCCTCCTCCACTGAGGAAAACCAGCTCAGACTAATGGAAGGCGTACAGAGGAAAGGAAATAGAACAGGCAGAAGAGGTCGGATACAACCACGTAGAAGCAAAACATATCTCCATTGAAAACTGCTTTGCACCTCTCACTAAGGAAGGGATCACAGCAATGAGGAGCAGACAATAAGTCAGTAAAGGAAGCAGGACATGACCCAGTGAGGGTAAATAGTGACAAGAAAGCAAAAAGAAAAGGAGTTCTCATCATTGGAATTTCATAATTTGAGAAGTGGAGACCCAACTAAATGGCTGGGCCCAAGCAGAGGTGCTAGTTAGATGCCCCTGGGTGCCCCAGTGAAACAGGACACTGACTACATCGAAAGGATAGTGAAGAAAGGGGATGACCTGAAGATCTTGGTGCACTGAGGACTAATGATCTAGCTAGGTAGTGAGTAGAGGAAGCCAAATGAAACCTAGTCAAACTAGGAGACCAATTGGCCAATCAAATGATCTCCCTAGCCTTCTCTGAGGTCTATCCTGTGTGAGGCAAAGGATAGAGTGCAGAGAAAATTAGAAACAAGGAAACTGAGGAGTTCAGTGAGTGATTGAGGAGCTGGTGTCAAGAAAGAAGTTGCCAATTCATTGGAGTACAGGGAGACTTCTGAGAGAGGAAGTTCTTCAGGTACAATAGACTGACACAGGTCCTTGCATGAGTATTTTTCAAAATAAATTGGTATAGAATGAAAGGGTATGTGGTTGGTGCAGTATTTTGCCATAACATGGACTGCTGGTTTAAAAGCATCTGTTTTAAATGTTATCTTAATTTTTTTTTTTATAAGAATTGCAAAGACTTCACTTATAAGTTTGCAGAAGATGTAAGGAAGCAGAGACTTGGAGCAGCAACACCAGGATATGATTTTATGCACATACTAAGGTACACATTTTTAAGTATTCACCTCACGTCCCACTTTGTCAGAAAACTGTTTTAAGGGGCAGTTAATTACAAAGTTTAAAGCCAAGCTGTTCTAAACAAAATCTTGTTGAACTTGGTTTAGAAAACTCAGCATTCCACCTCTTAAAATATTTAGCAGATGTTGAATAATTAAAAATGAATAATGCTTATTCATTTTCTTTACTTCAGGAGGGCATAGACCCTATTCTTCCTTCAATGCACATGAGATAGCTGGGGATCGTCTTCATATATCAATCACCAACATTAAGACCAGAAAAATTACTTGGTATCAAATTTTGCCTCCAGGGAGGACCTCATTAAGGTAACAAGTTGCGCATCGTTTGGCTGCAAATGAGAATGCATGACTTCTGAGATTGAGGGCGTTTCTGGCTGCTTTTCCCCACTTCTGTAGAATACTTACAGGCCTTTTAAAAAATAAACTGTGATTCTTGCTGCCTAAACATTTGTGTTAATGAAAATACAAAGATGGTTTCTACATTTTTCCATTTGTATTAACATCTGTACCCCATGTCATTAGCCAGCTGAAGAAAACAAAAGTACTGTCTTGTCTGCATTTTAAGGCATCAGTTTGACACTTTGTTATTCCACACTGTTGCCACTTCTATGAATGGCCGGGGCTTAGTGATGTGATTGGCAGCTAGGTTTATTATGCTTTTTAACATTATGCTGTATTCTTGAGGATTTGTAACTGTAATGTATATAATGAAAGTTAATTTGTATGCATATCTTTTTTTTTTTTTTTTATTCTTTGCTTCTCCAAAAGTGAATCCAGTTTCCTCTTGAACACTACAATCTGTCCTTTCTGTTAGGGTTTAATCTACATCAGAATTCCATACTTAAAGTGCCTTGTTGGACTGTTTCAGAACTAATTTTTTTTTGTTTTTGTTTTTTTAATTTTCAGGTCCTTTTATGTAGCTGCTTTGTGCCAATATATGCTGGAGTTAGGGCAGTAGAATATAAAGGAGAGGTAATTATTGCTGCACGTTTTGACTAGTACGTCATTTCTGGGTTTGGGGCACTGCTTACCATACTAGTGTGCAGTTCAGTAAATCTTCAGTTGATGATCCAGTTGTCCTGTGTTTGAGCTGCAGTGCTGTGAGACAGCTTGGATTAGTATTTGTGATTTCTTCTGTAAAAGAGATTCTAGGGAACGGATATGTTGTTCAATCCACACTTACTGGCAGGTTCCTTGCCGCTTTAAATCTTGCGGAAGGTCTTCAAGCTGGCTCCTCCCAGTCACCGGGTGGTGAAACTTTTGACTCCGCCCCATGATGCAGATCTTCCTTACCGCTTGGAAGCTCAGGTTCCCTCCTTTGCGCTCTGCATTTTAGGCCTGGATCCAAACTCTTTGGTTAATCCGATACTTATTTTAAAATTTACAGGACTTGGTCTTTATGTTCCCTCGTGGCTGCGATGGACAAATTGACTCCCAGATTTTGTCGGTGCCCTGTGGCAGAAGATGTCCTGGACCGATCCACCGCCCGTGTGTTTATTGCCTTGGACTCTGCCATGACTCACAGGCTTGTGAGTTGTGCAGATCCTTCCGACTTCGGTCTTGGAGAACTGCGGCTGCCTGATTACTGTTAGGCGACCAGAAAGGTATCCTCGGTTAAGTCTAGAGGCCGTTGGGCAGTGTCCACGACTGCGGCTCGGCTGAACAGCTGGAGCAGATGATCACCTCGAGGAGGCGCCCAGGCCGCATCTTCATCATCCGCGGTTGCAGCATTTATCCGGTCTCCTTGGAATCCTCCTACACAGCTTCTTTCAAGGAGCTTTGCCAATCCCTCTCCACCAAGGGAGAAGACCCTTCAGGATATTCCTCTCGGTCAAGAAGGACCCCAAAGGTAAGTCCCACTGTCGACGTTCGTGGGAGCGGGAGAGGTCCCCTTCCCCGTATAGTCAGCACTCTACTTCGATCGAGGTTGCGGCTAAGGCCGCTGGCTTCACGTTGTCCCCATCAGGTCAGCCGGCGAGACACCTGTTGATGCAGTCGAGATTTTCTCGACCCGTCGGAAGAGCTGTTGACCGGAGAAGCAACAACCCTTCTTCACTGGTTCCCCGGTTGGAAACGAGGACTTGCCTGTGCCTCCTTTGCCGGGTCCCGGTTAAGGTCCCTGAACCAAGGGAGGACCGGGTTTCCCCGCCCCTCTCAGACCCACCCTCGGAAGCACCGAAGGTCTCGGTCTCGGACCTCTTCCTGGTCCAGCTGATCCCGCTGACATCAGCGGTCTCGATCTCGGCTTGCTGGAAAGCGGCGTCGCTCATCCTCGGCTCTATTCGGGCTGGCTCCGGCGCAAGTCACCGACGGGGATCTAATATGACAGGCTCCTGACTGAGAATAAGCTGGCTCGTCACCTTCGACAGAAAGTGTCTCACCGAGCGGCGAAACAACCCTGAGGTGGTGAGGAGCGAAGCCGGCACGTTGTTAGCCAATCACCGCACGCCACCCATTGTGTGGAACCTTCGCCTCCACAACCGAAGACTGGAGCCCGATCAAGGATTCTCGGTCGGTTCAGGGTTTGCCCAGTAGGTTGTCGGTCACCCTCATCCCAATCGACCTCGGCAGGTGGAGGGTGGCTCAGGCGCATGGCGGCTGTTCGCAGACTCCTCGGAGTCCGATGGCAGCGACTCCCTCTTCTTCAGGCTCTTGACTTGGAGTCACTGGGGATCGGTCGGTGGGCGAGAACCCATCCTCGTTTCTGGGAATGCCTGGCTCATGTCAGAGTCCACTGGGATGAAGCTCAAACCCGTTTCAAAACGGGCCAAGTATCCCCTCATGGAGATACTGGACCGAGGGGATTCCCCTAAGGAGGCCTTCCTTGTGGCCGAGGCTATTGTTGGCCCGGCCCTGGAGCTATGGCAGCAGCCAGCCTCTTGTCCAGCACCTTCGACCAGGATGAGGTGATTCCTCATCTCCAGGTATCTGGCCCTCCAGGTCTGCTCTCAGATTGGCCTCCTCATCAACAAGGCCAAATCGGAACTCATGCCAACGCAGGTGATTCAGTTCATCGGGGCAGAGCTTGACTCTCTTCGAGCCAGAGCACGGTTCCTGGCGGACAGGACCGGAGTTCTTTCCTCCTTTGCCCAGTCATTTCTGGTTGGGCAGTTGCGCCCTGCCTGCGACTTCCTGCGCCTCCTGGGCCTCATGGTGGCCTGCACCAGTGTGGTCCATTGGGCCCGCTGGCATATGTGTCCCCTGCAGTGGGGACTGGCCCGCCAATGGTCACAACGCTCCAGTCCTCCGGACCAGCCAGTGATAGTGACCCAGGAGATGGGGAACGCTCTCCACTGGTGGATCGTTCTAGCTCATCTGCAGGAGGGTATCCCGTTTGTCCGCCCAGAGCCGACAGTCACTCTAATGACCGACGCCTCTCTGATGGGTTGGGGTATCCATCTGGTGGAGCTCAGAGCGCGGCCTCTGGTCCCCTCAGGAGTCTCGATGCCACATCAACCTGCTGGAGCTTGAGGCGGTCCAACCCTCTCACCGCCTTCACTCCTTTTATGCGGGGTCAAGTGGTCCAGGTCCAGATGGACACCTCGACCATGTACTACCTAAAGTGCCAGGGCGGACGACGCTCCTTGCCTCTGTAGCAAGGCGCCGCACTGGTCTCTCATGGGCAGACTGGAGGTGGATCTCCTAGCCATTCATGTGGCGGGAGCCTCCAACACTCTGGCCGATGCCCTAAGCCGGATAGGTGCTGCATCTCACGAGTGGTCTCTCCTGCCGGAGATAGTACACGATCTGTTCTCCCACTGGGGCACACCTCAGGTGGACCTGTTTGCCTCCAGGGAGAATGCGAAGCTGAGGCTGTTTCATGCCCGCCCCCCCTCAGCAGGACTTGCTGCAGGGGGATGCCTTCTCGAGGCCGTGGACCATGGGCCTTTTCTACGCCTTTCCTCCATTTCCCTTGATCCACAAGGTTCTTCTCAAGGCGAGGAGGGACAAGGCGCAGGTGATTCTGGTAGCCCCAGACTGGCCCCGTCAGTTCTGGTATCCAGATCTCCTCAGCTACAGGCTCCCAAGACGGCTTCCAGCCCACCTGGACCTGATCTCAGTCAACCAGGGGGAAGGTACTCCTTCCAGACCTTCAGTCCCTGCACCTGACTGCCTGGTTCCTGAGCGGCTAGAGTTCCAGGCCTTGGGTCTTTCCGACGAGGTCCTCAGCGTTGTTGAGGCATCCCCTAATGAGTCGACCAGAAAATACTGTGCCTTCAAATGGAAGAGATTCTCCATTTGGTGTCAGGATAAGTGATGGACCCTTCTTCCTGTTCCTTGGCCAGCATTCTGGACACCTATGGTCCCTTTCTCAGCTAGGGCTTGATCGATGACCCTTGAGGTGCACCTGGCAGCCATCTCTGCTTACGGGCACGGGCGGAGGAAAGCAATCGGGTGGCGCAGGAAAAGGTCGTTGGAGCTTTTTCAAAGGCCTTGATCACATATCCTCCGTGTGAGAACCTCCACCTCCGTGGGATCTACTGCTGGTATTGGCTAAGCTCATGGGCAAGCCATTTGAACCGATGCACAGGTGCGATATCTCCCACCTGTCGTGGAAGACTGTCTTCTTGGTGGCTATTACGTCAGCCAGAAGGATGGGAGAGCTCCCGGCGCTTTCCATCGAGTCTCCTTATCTGGTCTTCCACAGGGACAAGGTTGTCCTGCGCCCCCACCCAAAATTCCTTCCGAAGGTGGTGTTGGGAGTTTCACCTTAACCAGGTGTTGACTGTGCCGGTGTTCTACCCCAATCACACCTCGGAGGCCGAATATAGGCTCCATACTTTGGACCCTTGAAGAGCACTCTCTTATTATAAGGAGCAGACGGCTGAAGTTCTGGGAGAGTTTCGCCAACTGTTTGTCACCTACGCTGAAGCCACACCTGGCAGACCTGCAGCCAAGCGGACGATAGGCAAGTGGGTTACCTCCTGCATAGATCTCTGCTATAGGTTGGCAGGCATGGAGCCTCCCAGAGGGATAAGAGCTCATTCTACCCGCCATACCGCTGCTTTGGTGGCTGCTTCCAGGGACGTCCCTATCCAGGAAATCTGCAAGGCTACTACCTGGAAGTCAGCACACACCTTCATTACCCACTACCACATCGACCTTGAGTCACGTCGGGATGCTGGTTTTGGGACCTCGGTTCTCCAGTCCTTATTTCCCAAATGGGGGGGCGCGCGCCTTGTCTCCCTCTTCCTGGAGAACTGCTAGGAGTCTGCCAGTAAGTGTGGATTGAAAAACATGTCCACGTCGCTAGAAATAGAGGTTACTCACCTGTAACAGGAGTTCTAGGAGTGGTATATGTTGTTCATCCACACAACCCACCCGACCTCCTCAGCTTCAACGCGCAACTTGGTTTCCAGCGGGCTAGATCTGGCATCATGGGGCAGAGCCGAGAGTTTTACCACCCGGGTGGGTGGGAGGAACCAGCTTGAAGACCTTCCTGCAAGATTTAAAGAAGCAAGGAACCTGCCAGTAAGTGTGGATGAACAACATATACCACTCCTAGAACTCCTGTCACAGGTGAGTAACTGTATTTCTAGCCGGATTGGTACTTGGAAAACAGGAGACGATGGAAGAAGGGAACTGTGAGGCCCCGAAAGTTTGTGTATAATTCCATCTTTGTACAAGACACTTGCTGGTCCAATAAAAGGTATCAAACTTTCCATCGTCTTCTGATTTCTTCTGTGAGATATGAGACCTCTGTGTAGCACTGTGTTCCTCATTTATTTTAGTGGGGTGGACCACCACCCTATATTTTGTTACCATCACCCTATACATTTTACCACCGCTCTTGTCTGTTTCTACCACCACTGTATATTTTGAATTTTTCTAAGTTGTATTTATACAGTCACAAAAGTCTTCTACTGCCTTTCTTTATTGCCTACTACCCCAATTTGATACAGTTCTCCTTACCTTACTTAAAACCTGCTTATGCACATATACATTTCATATAGAAGGCCTAAGAAAAAATTTGAGCATTGCTCCGATCAGTATAACCACTTTACTATATTTCTAAGCAGCTGAGATCTCTGTGACATGTTTGGGAAGGAGCATGCTGTTATTAATGTATTTCGTTTTAGGGTGTTCACAAAAAGATTGACATTGTAGTGGTACGCCAGAGTTTAATAGAAAACAGAAAGAAAATAGGTTTAAAAAGACTGGTGGAACTACTTCTCATCTCAAAAAAAATATTGTGTTTAATTTGTCCTTTTCTGTTGGTGTAGAGACATAAATCAGGAAGCATAAGTAGACTAAGAGAAGTTATAAAATTCACAAGTAGCATTTTATTATTATTTTTCAGTAATAATAAAATAGAAAAAATAAAACTGCATAGAATAGCGATTCACAAAGACAGGTGGAGGATTGTTTTGTTTGTACAGTACTGAGACTTCCTCTCCAGAAAAACATTGCTGTCATTATGTAAGTTAGTTTTGCAAGACAGTTTGGACTCTGCATCCCGTTCTTGTAAGTTGCATCTATTGCCTTTGGCAAAATGTACCAAAACTTTGTCCATTTCCTTCCCCAAGTCACTATGAAGAGCCCATCTAGTCTTAACAGGTGCAGCAAAATAAAACATTTTGTCCCAGAGCTGTTTTCCTGTTGAGAATTCTCCAGCAAGTTTGTGGAGGTTAAGATGCATCTCAAGGTCAACCCCTGTGTTCCATATTGTTACTTTTCTAATAAACCCAACTAGTTTTCTGCAA
The DNA here is from genome assembly GCA_016271365.2 of Neoceratodus forsteri. Classification (NCBI taxonomy): domain Eukaryota; kingdom Metazoa; phylum Chordata; order Ceratodontiformes; family Ceratodontidae; genus Neoceratodus; species Neoceratodus forsteri. The sequence goes on from CM057458.1 coordinate 898,419,708, forward strand.
TCATTTTAGTTTGCAAACCAAGGGATCCCAGTTTCACATAAAGATTCACATATAGTTTTAACTGAGAGAAACAAGAGGAAGAACAGAAACAGCAAGGAAGAAAGGGAGATGAGGGGAAACTGTGGGACAACTGGAGTGGCCAGTTTCTGAGTGCCACAGGAAAAATTTAATTGCTCAAACAGGCAAGAGACAGATAAGTGGCAGAATAGGAGAGGAAAAAATAGATCTTACTTCGAGAGGGCTCTTGCAGTAGGTAATTACAAATAGGACTGAAGCCGGCAGGCATCAGGACCCCACAAAAAAATTTCTAGCTAGCAGTCTCTGGCAGGGGACAGCCCCCATCCCACATCAGGTGACTGACGTCAGGCAACTTCAGTATAAAGGGGTGGTCCCCCACGCCCCCCTTTCAGTTCTTTCCCGCCGTTAGCTGGTGCAACGCCTCGCGGTTAAGTTCACTGCTTTGCAGTCAATCGTCGGTAGTTTTTTACGGCCTATTTTCTACCTTTTTCCTGATTTTCATCAGCCTTACCTACAGCTGCCGTGTATGTTGTCCCAACTCCTCCAAGCACAAAAATAAGTGCAGTTTATCGCGGCTCCGCATTAGACCGGACGATCTCAATTGCCTTGTTGTGTCTAGGCCCCAATCATCTCGTCGAGATCTGCCAGCAGTTTAATGCGCCATCAAAAGTGGAGGCAGCAGTCCCTGGAGGTCCATGTTCTTAACAAAAATGACCTCCATGGAAAGGAATTGAAAAACTCGGTGGGCTTCGACTTCTCCGGAGGACCACCACAGAAGAAGCACCAGGACGGGACTCCTCATTTGGTCACCACGGCCTCGGCTGGGGTCGCCGTGCTGCGGGTAATGCCACCCCCGGGAGGCAGCTCCGTGGCGGCTTCAACCCTCCCGTCGGGCTCGGGCCCCTCGGGAGCCTCCGGGTCCAAGGAGGCAGCGCTCCCAGGTCGCCGCCCGTCGCAGCCTCTTCAAGCGCCCCAATAAGTCGGATGTCGGCTTCTCTGAAGCCCGCCCGGGTAAGGCTGCTAAGATGTCCGACCCTCTGGAGCAGCACACGGCCTCCAAAGTGCCTGCCAAGCCTGCCTGCTCCTCCTTCGTGGCCTTCGGGCCATGGGTCCGATAAGTCGGATGCCGGCTCTTCCGACATCCACCTGGATCCCGTCGATAAGATGGATGTCGATTCCTTCAACGTCTGCTTGGCGTTAGAACCGATGCCGGACCCTTTGGGCCTATCTGTCGTCCCGAGCTCGCCGCAATGCTCATTGCACTCCGAGGCGTCAGCGTCTCCTCTGCTGGATTCCAGTGATGGTAATCCTTCTTCCCCAGGCGACACGGAGGAGGTGGGTACTGCGTCGGGTCTCCTCCCACTGGGCCGGATGAGGCGACGCCGGATCCTCGGACACCGCACCAACGCTGCTTACCGACGCCCGACAATATCCCATTGCCGACGCCCTTCGCCGGGCCTCCTGCTCCAGGCCTGCCGGCTGGGCCGTTTCCAAGGTCTTCTGCTCCTGCAGATCCCGGTCCTGGGTATCCGACCCGCTCTATCCAACGCCAGCACCCCAGTACCCGATGCTCGCCTACCCGACGCCGCAGTACATGGTGCCCCAGTACCTGATGCCGGGTTACCCGCTATCGGGGTACTGATACGCAGCTTACGGATACCCTCAGTATCCGTATCCCCCTCCTCCTCCTCCTCCACCGCCCCCTCAGCCGCTGGTAGACTTGGAGAGACTGGCTTCCTGATGGGCTGAGGCCAAGGCGCAGCTCACCAGAGAGGTAGAGAGCCGTCTTCTGACGCTGGTCCCGGTTCTGGATCCCCTACGTCAGAGACGAGAGACCCCCTCCCCACCTCCAGATACCAGAGCTGAGCCCTCCGGTTCCAGGGCAGGGCAGGATACGCTTCCTCGAGGGCTTCCCAAGGGGTGCATTCCTCCCCCGTGCCAGGAGGAGGAGGAGGAGTCTTCCTCTTCATCCTCCTCGGAGACCTCGAATGACTCAGATGGTCATTCCGACCCAGACAAGCCCCGCACTCCAGACAAGCCCAGGCCAAGGACTCCTCCGGAGGATCCTTCCATCATGGAGTTGCTGCGCAAAATCCAGGCAGTTCATCAGTGGCATTCCTTGGAGCTGGATCCACAGCATAAGAAACTCACTGCACACCTGGATCTGCCAGAGACCGCTCCTACGCTGGTGCCACCCTGGATTGAGCCTCATGCCGACCTTGTTTCCACCATTGGGAAGCAACCGTTGGCATTAGCCCCCACCAGGAAGTCAGACAGGCTTTATCAGGCTCCGGAGGGTGTTGACCTTTAAATTGCACCCTTGAGCTGATTCGGTTGTGATTAGCACCGCTCACGGCCGGACGGCTCGCCCCAAGCACTTGAGCTCATCACCACCCGACAAGGAATTCCGCTTTCTGGACCAGTATGAGAAGAAGGTCTACGCTTCTTCCACTCTGGGTATTAGGGCCCTGAATTACGTTGATCATATGGGGGATTACCAGAAGGCGATACTTAGCGAGGTGGAGGCTAAATTGGACTCCTTTCTGAGTCTCAGAGGAAGCAGGAAGTGGCGGATCTAGTCTGATCTGTGTGTTTGGCCAGTCGGCACATGCTTCGTGCTATGTACGACGCATGGGACGCTGCTGGTTGGAGTTTGGCTTTCACCATGGGTTTGTGGGGTCATGCATGGCTCCGGGTGTCAGGTTTGGTCCCTGAGGTGCAGTCTGCTATCCAGGACACGCCCTTCCAGGGGTTCAATGCTGTTCAGTGGCGATGTCAAGGACATCATCACCGATCTGCTGGAGAAGGGTCCTGCACTTAAGTCGGTTGACTCCATGTACAGACCCCCTCAGGCTCAGCGTCGTCCCTTTCGCAGACATTCTCGGCAAAAGGCGAAACCTCAGGGAAAGTGGGCCAACAAACGTCAGGCCCCTCCGGCTGCCAAGCTCCCCCCTGCCCATAAAAGCAGCAGCTGCTTCAGCCACGATGCTGCCTCACACCTCCTGACTCCTTTCCTCTCCCACTGCCTCCGGGCTTTCCAGAGGAACCGGTAGGAGGGAGATTCTCCCTCCATCTACCGGGTTGGGAGAGGATCACTTCGAACATTTGGGTGCTCCAGCTGATAGCAGAAGGACACTCAATAGAGTTTCTTCAGAAACCTCCTCGAAACCCCTCGGTCATCTTATCTCACCAGAACATCATCTTTGGGGGACGGCTACTACTCCCATTTCTTCCTGGTCCCAAAGAAGTCAGGAGATGTGAGGCCGATTCTCGAGCTCAACTCCCTGAACTTGTTTGTGGAGTACAGAAGGTTCAGGATGCTCTCCCTGCAGAGTCTTCTGCCCCTTCTTTGGTAGGGACAGTGGCTGAGCGCTCTGGACATGCAGGATGCTTACCTGCATATCCCTATTCGCCCTTCCCACCACAAGTACCTGTGTTTTGAATGTCAGGGGGACCACTACCAGTTCAAGGCCCTTCCATTTGGTCTTTCCTCTGCGTCCCAAGTATTTACCAAATGCCTTTAAATTGGTAAATATTTCTCTTGTACCCAAAGTGGGTTTTCCGTACCTGGATGACTGGCTCCCTGGCGGCCTCATCCAGGAGGAACTCCCGCGCTTCCTTTCCCTTACCCTGCAGGTTTTGCCTGCCTGGGTGTTACCATCAACCAGGCCAAGTCCCACCTGATCCTGTCCCAGAGGCTCCAGTTTATCTGGGCGATCCTGGACACGAACTCCGGCTTAGCATTCCTGCCATTGGACAGGCGACTTCACTCCAGGCTCAGGTCAGCCTGTTGTCCAGCCGAAGGTGGGTCAGTGCTAGGTCAGTCCTTCGCCTCCTTGGGCTTATGGCGGGTGCCATTCCGACAGTCCCTCGTGCTCGGCTCCACTTGAGAATCTCTCAGTGGACGCTTCGGTCTCAGTGGGATCAGCTGGTGGACGACCTAGATCAACTAGTTCTGGTCTCCAACCCTATGGCTCGGGACTTGCAATGGTGGGCGGTTCAGGAGAAACTTTGCGAGGAGTTCCTTCTGCCTTTCTCCTCCTCCCAGACACTGACTACAGGCGCCTCGGGCGAGGGTTGAGGCCCATCTCAGGCCTCACAGGACCCAGGGCTCCTGGTCCCAGCTTGAAAAATCTCGCCACATCAGTGTGCTTGAGCTTGAGGCCATGCTCTGTGCTCTTCAGGCTCTGCATCTTTATCTGCTTCCGGACATCTGGCTGTCCAGACGGACAACATGTGTGTAGTCTGGTACATCAACAAACAGGGAGTAACTCGTTCTACCCTCTCTGCAGGGAGGCGATGCAAGTTTGGGAATGGGCAGTGCAGCACAACCTTCACCTCCACGGCCATTCACGTCCCGGGTAAGAACACGTTGGCAGACCACCTCAGTTAGTCATCTGCTCACGCTCACAGTGGGAACTAGATCGGGGTAGCAGGACGACACCTTTCTCGCTGGGGAACCCCTCAGGTAGACCCAGAGTTGGACTGGCCCACCTGGATACCTGGAAATTTCCAGGTGGGCCCCCCCTCAGTTAGGTAAGTGGTTACCTTCTGAACTCTGAAAAGTTTTGCATTTATCTTCTTATTTCTAATTAAATGGGGTATCTGGGACACTGTTGATAAATGTAAAATGCAAACACAGAGCTAGTATATCATATTGAAGTGGAATATTGATATGAGTGTGTCAACCTGGGCCCTCCTTTATTGATTTTCCAGGTGGGCCCTCTGTACTCGTCGACCCTGGGTAGACCTGTGTGTGTCTCCTCTCAGTGCAAATCTTCCTGCCTTCTGCTCACTGCTCCAGGGCGTGGCATGTTTTGGAGACAGGTCTGTCTGTAGACTGGAAGGGAAGATTCGTCATATGCCCCGATCCCCTTGATTCCAAGGGTCTTACGGAACTCAGTCGAAGGAGCTCGCATGATTCTCATCGCCCTTTCTGGCCCAGGCAAGTTTGGTTCTCTCTTCTGCAACAGTATTCAGAGGAACCTCCTCTTCCTCTGAAACATAGAAACATAGACTTTGACGGCAGATAAGGACCGCTTGGCCCACCTAGTCTGCCCATTTCCCTACCTACAGGATAGGCCGCAGATCCTAGGTAACCAACAGCTATTTCTTCCTACCTCCACAAGAATTGCCTTATGCCTGTCTCATGCATTCTTGAATTCTCCCACAGTTTTAGACCCCACAACCTCCTCAGGAAGGCTGTTCCATGCATCCACTACCCTCTTTGTGAAAAAATACTTCCTCACATTGCCCCGGAACCCCCCCCCAATCTTTAAATTGTTTCCCCTTGTTCTTGCACGTCTCTTTTTCTGAAAGATGCTACCCTCTTTGACTTTGTTGATTCCACTGAGGTACTTAAAAGTTTCTGTCGCAAGTTTTGCTGACCCAGGATCAGGGGACCCTGGTCTATCCAGGTCTCGGGTCCCTTCAGTTACCGCGTGTGTGTCCTGCAGAGCGTAACTCCAAGCCCGATTCGGGGTTACCCCACTGGTGGCTGAGATTCTGGTGGAGGCCAGGAAGCCCTCCACTAGATCTACCTATGCCATGAAATGGAAATGGTTCTCTATTTGGGCCGCTTCCAAAGATTTTGAGCTTTCTCGTGCTCTGTTGGGCGGCTTTTGGATTACTTGCAACACCTCTTTGATCTGGGTCTCAGTCATTCCTCTCTGAAGGTTCACATGGCGGCCATCTCGGCGTACCATGTTCCTTTTGGGGACAGGACTTTTGCTCAGCTAGAGGCTCCAAGACCTTTCTTACAGGGGTCCTCCACTTGAGACCCCCCATATGGGTTCCTGCCACTCCTTGGGATTTGAATTTTATCCTTGAGAAGCTTAGTCTACCTCCTTTCGAGTCGGCAGCCTCAGCAGACCTAAAGTTCCTTTCATAGCAGACTCTCTTCCTTGTGGCCATTACTTCTGCTCAAAGGATTTCCGAGCTCCAGGCCCTCATGTAAAAATCCCATATCTGATTTTCACAAGGAGCGATGTGGCTGTGCGTACCAACCCTAAGTTTCTTCCCAAGATTAGTAGTGGAATCTCGCTGAATCAATCCATAGAGCTGCCTGCTTTCTTTACGCAGCACTCCAATCAAGGGGAGTACCTCTTGCATACTTTGGATGTTCACTGAATTCTGAGATACTACACCACCAGGATGAAGGATCTCAGAAAGACTGATCAACTGTTTCTCTCTTTTGTTTCTAAAAGAGAAGGCAGTGTTTCTAAGCAATACCTATCTAAATGGTTAGCTCATTATTTCACTTTCTGTTAGAAGTACAACAAGACCCTGCCGGGTCAAGTCAGAGGCCACTCCACCAGAGGAGTTGCTGCCTCCGCTGCTTGTTTGAAGAATGTGTCAATGGCAGACATCTGTGCAGCAGCTACTTGGACTTCTGTCCTTACCTTTACGAAACACTACAGTTTGGACATTGCCTCTCGCCGTAGAGTAGGCTTCAGGTTGGCTGTTTTGCAAGGTCTTCTTTCCTAAGACCTTCGCAGCTAGAGGGTCTACTTTTGGGTAGTTTTCCTCCTCCCATTTGCTTCTGCTTGTTCCAGATTGCTTGGGACTCAGTCCTATTTGTAATTACCTACTGCAAGAGCCCTCTCGAAGTAAGATAGTACAGTTATGTAAGAACTTACTAACAGTAGATCTTTAGAGAGGCTGTTGCAATGGAAGTAATCTTCCTCCCCATCCCCTAAGCTTTTTCAGCTCCTTTTCCAGTGAGGAAAATATGTGCTTCTCTCACCTTGCCTTATTTGGCCTGTGGGGGAAAGAACTGGAAGGCGGCGTTGGGGACTGACCCTTTATACTGACGTTGGTCACTTGATGTAGGGGGTCCCCCACCAGAGACTGCTAGCTAGAAATTTTTTGTGGGGTCCTGGCCTGGTGACTTCAGTCCTATTTGTAATTACCTGCTTCAAGAGCCTCTCTTGAAGATCTACTGTTACAGTAAGTTCTTACGAACTGTATTACCTTACTTTTAACACTCTCTGCATAGAAAATGGGGTCTTACCCAACCCTATCATCCATCTCCCCAAGAGGGAACCTGTTATTTTTTTTCTAAGAAAAAACAGGTTTCCAAAACCTTCTTTTATTTTTCTTTTAGCATTACCTTACAGCATGTGCAGTTCTATGCAATGCGTTATTTTTTTTCCCATAACACCTTTTACAGCAAACATTTCAGTTAAGCACACATATTTTTTCAACCATCTGAATTTTAAATTTCTGACCCATATCTTGACAGAAAATCAGCATTGTCATTATCTTTTCCATATTCATCATCACTTTGTATTTAAATGGCTGTTGTGTCAGGTTCCACCTAGTGAGTCTGGGATTTTTTATCCCTCAATTGATTAAGCCAACAGAGAGGATTGTGATCTGTTATATGTACAAACTCAGCTCCTAGCAGGTCCCACCGGTGTCAGTGGTCTCACTCTCGACACCATGGGAAGCGGCACCGCCACTACTCATCTTCGTCCTCCTCGGGTGAGGAGAGGCTTCGGCGCAAACTGCGTGACGCTACGAAGACTTGATGTGGCAACAGTTGGTGTGGTCCAAAGCAGACCCTGGTTCCCACACTGGCCATCACTTGGCTGTCACCCAACAGGCCAACACCGATGCCCCCAGCGGGGCCAGTCGACACCACTTCTCCACCCATGGAGCTGGTACAGACCGCTTCGGTTCTGCTGAAGTAAGCCTCTTCACCAGTCGTGGTGGAGCTGTCACCCCAACAGCCACTGACTGGCGCTCCAACCAAGGAGTCTTGGTCGGCTCAGGGACTACCTCATCGGCTGTCGGTCACTCTTACACCTGACTGCCAGCGGCGGGTCCGGATTGACTCTGGTGGTAGACCACTCTACGCAGACTACTCGGAGTCTGAGGATTCCTCACTGCACTCCTGTCCGATCGACATGGAGTCGGTGGGGGACCTTTCGATGGAAAAAGGTCCCACGTCCTTCATAGGCATCCACCATCTTATCTCCTGAGTCCATGTGGATGAAATTAGAGCCCTTTCAGAAGTGGACTCGCTATCCCCTCACAGAGATCCTGGACAAACGGGACTCTCTGACGGAGGCTTTCCCAGTGGCCACGGCATAGTTGACCCTGCCCTGGAGCTCTGGCAGCACCCCGCCTCTTGCCCTTCTGTCTCGGCCTGGGTGGCCTGCATGTATGCAGTGCCCACCGGTACCCTCTCAGGGTTCACAGAGCACCCTTTGGCCGAAGGGTTGGTGGCTGACTCCATGTTTCGGCGCATGGGCAATTCAGGGGATGTCGATAGACCGCTGGACAAGGAGTCCAAGAAACTGGACCACTGGGTCATAAAGGTCTATGCTGCCTCCTCACTCAGCCTCCGCCAGGCTAGCTTGGCCGTGTCATGATGTCACACTTCTCCCGTGCCCTTCTGGGCTCTCTAGATGAGGTGGTTCCTCATCTTCCTGCGGACATCTAGACTATGGTCAAGCAGGTCCGGGACCAGGGTCGTGCTGTGGCTGAACAGCAACTTCAGATAACCCTGGACATTGGCGATTCCTTTGCCGACTTGGTGGCGGCCGCAGTCACCATGCGGCTTGGCTGAGGATCTCAACCTTCAAGGCAGGCGCTCAGCACAAGCTAGCGGACATCCCTTTTTTGGGCACTGACCTGTTTGGGCACGGTTTGGAAGGTCACCTCCAGTGTATCGAGAAGTCCATTGCCGCCTTGGACTTCATGACGCCTGCCCAGAAGGATCCCAAGGGCTCCAGCCAGCAGAAGCATAAGCCCTTTCAGCCCTCCACTCCTGCGGCGAAACCAGCCCAGCATCAGTTAGGCCAGCAGGCTCAATCCTGGTGACCAAGGCCCAAATCTGTGGCCTCAGCTGTCTGAAAGCCTGGAGGGAAGGGACCCAGTGGCTCCTCAGCTGGATCCTCCTTCTCCAAGCCTGCTCAGTGACGAAATGGGGGTTTCCACCCTCATGCCCACCATGCCTTCCATGGGTCCTCCTGTGGGGGCTGGTTCCACCACTTTCTTTCTGCCTGGTCTGTTGTCACCACGGACAGGTGGGGTTCTGGAAGTGGTCGGTCGGGGTCTGCCTCTAGAGTTCAAGCAGTACCCTCCCAGCTGAGCCTGCACCCCATGGGAGGACTTGATATCCGCAGATACATGGCTGGCTGTCTGAGATGACATAGCCCAACTCCTCCATGAGGAGGTTGTGGTCAGAGTTGCGGATCCTCCGGAACTCCCAGGGTTTGTCTCCAGGTACTTCCTGGTACCAAAGCGGATGGGGGGGCTGGCCCCCTTTCTAGATCTGCATGACATGAACCAATTCCTCAGGTCTCGCACTTTCCGGATGGTAACTCTGTCCCAGATCATACCATCTCTGGAGCAAAACATGTGATTTTGCTCTCTGGATCTTCAGGATGCATTCTTTCACGTCCCGATCCATCTGTCCCACCGAAGGTTCATCCACTTCTGAGCCGAAGGAGACCTTTACGAGTTTCAAGCCATGCCTTCTGGTCTTTCTTCAGCCCCAGGTTCTTCACCGAATGCATAGCAGTGATGGCAGGTTACCTGGGGTGCCAAGGGTCTGGGTGTACCCCTACCTGGATGACTGGCTGACTGTAGGTCCCTCCAAGTAGGAGGTGGAGCGGTCCAGGGACCTGGCCCTCCAGACCTGCATTGATCTTGGCCTCCTGGTCAGCGAAGTCAAATTGGAACTCATGCCTTGCAGGTGATCATCTTCATCGGGGCAGAGCTAGGCTATTACTGAGCCAGAGTTTGGCTCCGGTGGACTGGGAGGGGTTCTCTCCTCCTTTACCAGTCATTTCTGGTTGAGCACTTGCGCCCTGCCTGGGACTTCCTGCGCCTTCTGGGTTACATGGCAGCCTGCTCCAGTGTGGCCCTTTGGCATATGTGCTCCCTGCAGTGGGAGCTGGCCAGCCAGTGGTCTCAGCATAAAGGTCACTTCAACCAGCTGGTCACTGTGACCCAGAGGATGTGGGATGCACTCCAGTGGTGATTAGTCCTAAGGCATCTGCAGGAAGGGATCCCGTTTGTCTGTTCCGAGCCAGTGGTCATCCTGACGACTGATGCCTCTTTCACGGGCTGGATTGCCCATCTGGGAGAACACAGAGTCCATGGCCTGTGGATCCCTGATAAGTCCCGATACCACAGCAACCTGATGGAGCTCCAAGCAGTCCAGCTAGCGCTGACTGCTTTCAAGTTTGTTCGGGGTCAAGTGGTCCAAGTCCAGACGGACAGTACTACGACCGTGTGCTACTGCAACAAATAAGGCGGGAAAGCACTCCTTGCCCCTGTGTAAGGAAGCCCTCCGTATTTGGACTCTCGTGCGCAGCCTGGAGGTGGATCTCCTATCCATCCATGTGGCAAGAGCCTCCAGTCAGCTGGCAGATGCCCTAATCTGGGTGGGTGAGGCATCTCACGAGTGGTCTCTCCATCTGGAGGTAGTTCACAGTCTGGTCTTCCAGTGGGGCACCCCTCAGGTGGACCTGTTTGCCTCCAGGGAGAATGCAAAGCTGAGGCTGTATTGCGCCCGCCCCCTCAGCAGGGAATGCTGCAGGGGGATGCCTTCTTGAGGCCTTGGACCCCCAAGCCTCTTCTATGCCTTCCATCCACTTCCATTGATCCACAAGGTGTTGCTCAAGGTCAGGAGAGACAAGGCACAAGTGATCCCTGGTGGCTCTGGACTGGCCCTGCCAGTTTTGGTACCCTGATCTCCTCAGCTTCAGCAACAGGCTCCCACGGTGTCTTCCCATACACCTGGACCTGCTGTCAATCCATCAAGGGAAGCTACTCACCCAGACCTTCAATCCCTGCACCTGACAGTCTGGTTCCTGAGCAGCTAGAGTTTCAGGCTTTGGATCTCTCAAAGATGTCCTCACTGTCGTGGAGGGATCTAGAAAGAATCAACCAGAAAATGCTCTGCCTTCAAATGGAAGAGATTCTCCATTTGATGTCGGGGCAAGGGGTTGGACCCTTCAATCTGTCCTGTGGCTAGCATTTTGGACTACCTGTGGTCTCTCTCCCAAGGGGGACTTCGGTCAATGACCCTTAAGGTGCACATGGCAGCCACCTCTACTTCCAGGCACAGACTGGTTGGCAGTCGTGGCACAGGAGAAGGTAGTCTGGGCTTTTTAAAGGCCTAGATCACATTTCCCTCCTTTGTGAACCACCACCACCATGGGACTTGTTGCTGGTTTTGGCAAAACACATGGGCAAACCATTCGGACAGATGCACAGGTGTGACATGTCTTACTTGTGGAAGGACCGCTTTCCTAGCCGGGTATCATGTCAGCCAGAAGTATCGGGTGAGCTCCAGCGCTCTCAGTGGAGTCTCCTTACCTGATCTTCCACAGGGACAGGGTTATCCTGTGCCCCAACCTGAAGTTCCTCTCAAAGGTTGTGTTGGAGTTTCACCTGAACCAGGTGATGACTCTTCGGTGTTCTTTCAGAATCGCACCTCGGAGGCAGAACACAGGCTCCATACTTTGGACCTGAGGTGAGCACTCGCTTACTACAAAGAGTGCACGGCTGGAGTTCGGGGAGAGGTTCGCCAGCTGTTTGTCACCTACTCTGAAGCCGCACCTGGTAGACCTGCAGCCAAGTGGACGATTGGCAGGTGGATCACTTCCTGCATTGATCTCTGCTATAGGTTGGCAGGTGGGGCCTCCCAGAGGGCTTATGGCTCATTCCACCCGCCATACCGCTGCGTCGATGGCTGCTTCTAGGGACTTCCCTATCCAGGAAATCTGCAGGGCTGCCTAGAAGTCAGCAAACACCTTCATTTCCCATTACCATATTGACCTAGAGTCACGCCGGGATGCTGGATTTAGGCCTCAGTTCTCCAATACTTATTTCCTAGACAGGGTGGGTGTGCCTTGCCTCCCTCCCTCCTCCCGGAGAACTGCTAGTAGTCTGCCAGACAGTGTGGATAGAACATCATATCCATATCCCTAGAAACACAGGTTACTCACCTGTAACAGTAGATCTTCTACAGACTGGTCTCTTGCAGTACGTTATTACACTTGGGAGTTCCACCAGGTGGCGCTTTCACATGTCAGCTTCTTGTAGCAGTCTTCCATGGGGGCCGCCCACACGACATCACTTTCTGATGCTGAATATAAGTGTGGGCGGCCCTAAGTACCCTCTGTTCATTTTCCCTCCGGCTTCAGCTCGCACAGGCAGCTCTCCTAACCTCCTGTGTTGCAGTCTTCGATGTAAAAACTTGAACCACTTGTTCCGCTTCTGTTCCAGGCCTGTGAACTACTCACAGCACCCCCGGACTTCCATTCTCCATCAGGCCTGTGAACCACTCACAGTACCCCTTGCTGCTACCTGACCCAGGCACTTTTGCTGGGTCTTGGGACTCCCCTATGGCTGATAAGACAGCCCAGCCGGAACGGATCTTGGGGAACCGTCTTAAGGGCTCCCGGCCAAGGGCTCACGTTCCCAGCATCGAAGGGAGCAGGATTGACACTCCTCCAACTCCCTTTGACATGGCCCGTCAACGGTGGCTCCTTCATCGTTGACGGAGTGGTCCTCGTCGACGGGATTGTCCCGCCTGTCGCCGTGGCGTGCAGGGCTCAAAATCTCTTGACGGGTCATCCCGTCGACGGGACCACTCTGCTGGACATCTCCTGTTGACAGGCAGTGTTTCCCTATCGTGGGCATTCCCTCGTCGAAGGGAAGCTTCCCGTCGAGGAGCATGTTGTTTCATCTCCCTCATCGACAAGAGCTCTTCCCATGTTGACAGGACATGTTTCTCCATTTCTCTTGTCGACGGCAGCCTTTCCTCCATCGACAGAGCACTCCTCGTCGAGGGGACAGCTTCCCCGTTGACGAAGAGGTTTATTTCTTGTCCCTTGTCGACGGGGATGATTCCACTGTCAACAGACAAGTCTCATTCCCTTCCCTCGTCAGTGGGGCTGCTTCCCTCATTGACGGCAGGGGCACCACACCCGGGGCGCCCCAGTCCGGGCCTCCTCTTCCGTGTCCCCTCCCCGCCCATCCTGGCACCAGCAGACTGTTCCGGGCCGTCGGGGTCCCACCCGCTCACCCTTTTTAAGCCCCTCAGGCGTGCCTTCTTATGTGGTAGCCCGGACGGTTCTGGGATCTTACGAGTGCCTCACCCTTTGCTGGTACCACTCCACAGGGGTTGGGATGCCTCCCCGCCTCTCTGGGTCAGCAGAGGTTTCACCCTCCCTTGGGCATCCTCCATCTGTGGATCACCCTCCTTCACAAGTACTGGGCATCGCCACCTGCATTGTCATGGAGGTCCTCCTGTCTATGGACCATGGCCCAGCTTGGACCCAATTCCCAGGTCCCAGGCGGTGTTTCCCTCTCCTCCACTCAAGTGGCTTTGCCCAGATCCGGTGGTTTCCTCCTGGTCCCCCCTCCTGTTTATGGAGATTCAATCAGTCAAAATCATTATTTATCCAGTCGAACATCTTTGAGCAAGCTCATATACAAGATGGACCTGGTTAGCTCTGGGTCAAATGGTACAATGCATACAGAGGTATTTACAATAGAGACCTACAGAGATATTTACAATAGAGCCAAATGACACAAGTGAATAACAGTTATTGCAAGTAAGTACTCAGTGTTACAGCAGTTATATCAGTTTAGAGTGCTTCTGTAATATTTAAGGAGGACATAAGATGAGTCTTAGTAGGAACTTCAGTGGCGAGAAGTGATCGGCCACTCGTATAGGGAGCTGACGCAAGCACAGCATTTCAAAAGTAGTGTAATCACACAGTATCCCTAAATGTAACACTCTAAACAGAAGGATAAGGGTCTTAACAGTCAAGAAGAAAAGTAATTACAGCTCTTTTTTGGCAAATTTCTGCATGGAAATCAGATTTATGCTTGGTTTAGAATGAACACAGAAGCAGACTGGAGGAACCAATTGGAGGGATTCGGACGGGGAGCATCCCTTCATGGGGGATGCTCCTGATGGGGGCTTCTCGGACTATGTGGACCTTAGTTCCCCTCCATCCGCGTCCTCTGTTTTGGATGCTGCCCCACCTGACCCTCCTGATCCCTCCTCGTTCCCAGACTCCTCCTTTGTGGATCTCATGTTGCTGCTCCGGGATGCATTTGGCTTCCCTGTTGCGGAACAGGACTCCTTTCACCGGGACATGGCCGCTTACATCGATGTACCCAAGGAGCCTGCCCTGCTTGTCCCTCCATCGATTCCTGTGTATTTTAACACACTGTCTCAAATTTGGCATCATCCTGCTTCCTCTCAGCCCACTCTCGTGGCTTGGACCGACTTTACTGGGCCCAGTCTGACCATCCCTATTTGACCACCACCCCTCCGGCAGACACGGTGGTCATTGTGGCGGTTCATGACCGGACCGCTGGCCCCACCACACTAGTTTCATGCCGCAGTATGCTGATTCCAGCGGCGTGGATTTCCTTGGCAAGAATGTCTATGCATCCAGTGCCTTGCTGCTTCATATTCTCAACTATGTGGGCCATATGGTCCGGTACCTTTGCACATTAAGTGCCTCGGCTTTATAACTCCTGTCCTCCTTGCCAACCTCCCAGGATTCGGACGGTTGGCTCAGCCCATGTCCACCATGTCTTTTCTTTCTTGTCACCTGCTTCGGGCGGGTTACAATGCAGTCAACGCCTCTGCCCACTTCTCTGCCACTGGCATCGCCTTATGGTGCTATGCCTGGCTCCGGGTGTCTGGTCTGGCACCTGACATCCAATTGTCGGTTGCCAGTGCCCCTTTCTCTGTGACCCAGTTGTTTGGCCCTGGTGCTCAGTCCATCCTGGATTCTGTACAGGCTTGGGGCATACTCTGAGATCTGTCCAAGACCTCTGTCATTCCCCCAGGGCCCAGTCCTATGCTCCCATGGGCAGGCCGTCACGTTCCCGGCCCCTTTACTGGGTTGCCTCTCAGGACCGTGGTCGGGACTCCAGGGGGCTGCTCCGTCTGCCCCTCAGCGCCGTGCCCATCCCTCTCTGGGGGGGTGGCTGGGCCTGCCTCTGTGCCTTAAACCGCACCTCAGGGCTATTCCCCACCTCCACTTGCAAGCTGCAGAGGCGCCTGGGGATTTCTTCACCCTTTTCTTGTTCCCAACACTGGATGCTTCACTCCTACGTGCATATCTGTTTGGAACTTCTGCTACTCTCCCTATTGGAGCCCTTTAGTTGTCCCTTTCTCTTGGATTCCCAGTGTGTTTAATCCCGGTAAGCTCTACCTCCTCCCGCGTGATCCGCGCTGTGGAAGCTCTACTGGATTTGACTTCATGCCAGGGTCTGTTGACCCCTGCCTCATCAGGTTGAACCACTGTGCCTGGCCACCTACTTTTCTTCTAACAGCACTATGCTTAACGCATTTTCTCCTCGCCCAGCCTTGGCTTTTCTTCCTGACCAGATGTGGTTCGAGTTGACATTTCTCCTATGTTTTTATTTTATCTTGCCTGGTTGGCTGCTGGGTTTTGCTAGGACCTGACCGTCGGGTGTGCCCTCTTGCCCGGCTTCCAGCCTTGCTTATCCTCCCTGTTGGGAATAACTGCTTGCCACTCTTCCAAGTGTAATAACCTACTGCAAGACCAGTCCATAGAAGGTAGTATCGTTACGTAAGAACTTACTGTAACAGTAGATCTTACTTCGAGAGGGCTCTTGCAGTAGGTGTTTACATATAGGACTGACGTCGGCAGGACCTACGGAAAAATTTCTAGCTAGCAGTCCTGGCGAGGACCACCCCCATGTCAGGTGACCCGATGGGAGAACGTATAAGGGACGTCAGCCCGTCTTCGTTTCCCGCCATTAGCTTGTGCCTCGGAAAAAGAAAGTTGCAATCAGCTCCCGCCGTCAGTGTTACCAAAATTCTGATTTTTCGACCGTCAGTCGTTGTCGGTTATAATGTCACCTCCGAAAACAAAATGACCAGCCATGCGCGCCCAACTCCCGCACAAGGACGGCCATTCCCTATGCCTATTCTGTCCCTGGGCCCGATCACCTGGTCGAGAAGTGCCAGCACTGCCTCAGCTTCAAGCGTGGCTACCTGGAAAGGTGGCAGCAATCCTAGAAGCCCACATTTTAAGAAAAGATGAGTTCGATGGAGAGGCGCTCAAAACTGAGGCAGGCGTCCACTTCCCGAAGGCCATCGGAAGAAGAAAGACAAGAGAGGCACGGGACAGGGCTCCTCCACGCTTCTCCCTCGGGAGTCGCCAGGACTCAGTAACGTCCTCAGGGACCACTCCTCGGCGGCTGCCTCGGTGGCTTCGAGTAGCGTCGGCCTGCCCATCTGGCTCGTGCCGGGCCTTCCGGGCGCCTCCGGGCAGTGGGCCTCGGCCCGGTTGACTGTAGCGTGTGGCCTACTGGCGTGGCGACTCCGGTAAGCTGGATGTCGCCTCCTCCGATGTTCAGCGGAGAAAGACGGTAGAGCGCACGGCCCTTCGGAGCGATGCCTGGCTCCTCTCCCGCTGGACCATGCTGGTCCCTCCTCTCGGTCTGCCTCTGGCGACGGTCCCATAAGTCCGGACGCTGGCTCCTCCGGCACCCGCCGGATCTCGCTATAAAACCGCCGTCGGCTCGTCCGGCGTCGGTCGGCAAAGAACGATGAAGGATCCCCACATCCGTCGTCCCGGTTCTAGCAGCTTCGCTGCCATCCGGGGACCCGAATCCCAGCCCGACCCTGGAGATTTTCCCTCCATCCTGGGCAACACTGGGGTTCCTTCTCCGTCGGACCGTCCTCCTAAGGTGCGCCCGGATCTGGCGTTGGTTCCCCGGATGCCGGCTCTGGCGTCAGGGCCTCTGGCGCCGGCCCGACACTGGTTTTACCGACTCCGGCTGACATCGCTCGGGATGTTGCCCTGCCACTGGCCCTCTGGGTCCTCAATCTGGACTTGACGTGGGGCCGCCCGGCCGGGCTGTCTCGCCAGCAGCTCCTCCGGCTCCGGATACCCTCCGTCCTATCGCCGCCCGTCATATCCGGGACCACAGTATCCGCGCCACAGTACCAACGCCGTTCTTTCTGACACGCAGTACCCGGCTACCACATACGGACGCCTGGTTTCGCGCGGGTTTGGATACTCTCCATATGGATACAGTCCATACCCTTATCCCCTCCTCCTCCTCCACTGCCCCACAGCCGCGGTGGATTTGCAGGAGACTCTGGCCTCCTGGTAGGCTGAGGCCAAGGCTCGACTTACCAGGGAGGTGGAGGCCGCCACCAGCGACAGTGCCGTCTCAGGTTCCCTCGTCCCACGGTGGCACACTCCATCACCACCTCTGGACACCAGGGCTCTCCCCTCTGGGTCCAGAGAGGGGCAGGATACGCTTCCTCGGGTGCTTCCCAAGGGGTCCGTTCCTCCCCCGGGTTGGGAAAGGGAGTCTTTTTCCTCTTCCTCTTCACCCTCAGACTCCTTGGATTCCTCAGACAGTTGCTCCGAAAGGGACGATGAGCCACGCTCTCTGTCGAAGCCCAGGCCAAGGACTCCTTGGAAGTCTCCTCCGGAAGATCCTTCCTTTACGGAGTTGCTACTCAAAATCAGGAGGTTCATCAGTGGCTCTTTGGAACCAGGCGCTCAGCGGTTGAAACTGCCGAGCATCTGGATCTGCCGTGACAGCTCCTACTTTGGTGCCACACTGGATGAGAGCCTCATGCCGACCTTGTTACCACCATCTGGAAGCAGCCGTCGGCTGCAGCCCCACTTCACGGAAGTCGAATTGGCTATACCAGGCTCCCGAGGGTGTTGATTTTTAGATTCTCACCTCGTGCTGACTCGGTAGTGATTAGCGCTGCTCACAGCCAGTCGGCTAACCCAAAATATCTCAGCTCGTCGCCACCTGACAAAGAATCATGCCTACTGGACCAGTATGGAAAGAAGATCTTCGCTTCTTCCACGCTGGGAATTAGGGCCCTGAACTATGTCGGTCTTATGGGGGATTACCAGAAGGCCATTCTTACTCAGGTGGAAACCAAACTAGACTCCCTGCTGGACTCTCAGGTCAAGCAGGAGTTGTCTGATCATGTCCGCTCTGCACGTTCGGCCAGTCGACACATGCTTCGTGTGACCTACGATGCAGTGGACACTGCTGGACAGAGCTCAGCTTTCGCCGTAGGCTTCGTCGTCATGCTTGGCTCCGTGTGTCAGGGTTGGTCCCGGAAGTGCAGTCCGCTATCCAGGAGGCGCCTTCGGTCGGTGCCTCTTCGGTGGCGATGTCAGGACATAATCACCAATTTGCAGGAGAAGGGATGGCACTGAAGTCTGATGACTCCATGTACCCATCCCCACCAGCCATAGCGCCATCCTTCGCAGGCGAGAATGGGACCAAGGCGAAACCCCAGGAAGGCAGGCACAAAGCAGCCTACAGCTGCTAAGCCCCTGCCCAAAAAGCAGCGGGTGCTTCAGCTGCGTGCTGCCCTTCACCACTTGACTCTCTCTCCCACAGCCTCTGGACTCCCCAGAGTACCAGTAGGAGGGAGGTTTTCCCTCCACCTTCCGGGATAGGAGAGGATAATATCAGATTCTTGGGTGCTCCAGCTGATACATGAAGGACACTCGATAGAGTTTCTGAAACCCCCAAAGTTGTCATATTCACGGAACATCTTCTCTTGGTTCAGGAAGATTTCATCTCTGCTACTGAAAGAAGCAATAGAACTCGTCCCTCTTCATCTTCAAGGGACGGGTTACTATTCCCATTTCTTTCTGGTCCCAAAGAAGACAGGAGATCTCAGACCTGTTCTAGATCTCAGTTCCCTGAATCTTTTTGTGGAATACAAAAGGTTCAGAATGCTTGCACTGCAGAGCCTTCTGCCCCTCCTTCAGTCGGGACAGTGGCCGTGTGCTCTGGATATGCAGGATGCTTACCTGCACATTTTCATTCACCCGTCTCATCGCAAATATCTTCGTTTTGCTTTCCAAGGGGACCACTACCAGTTCAAGGCACTTCCGTTTGGCCTATCCTCGGCTCCCAGGTATTTACCAAATGCCTAGCGGTGGTGGCGGCCTACCCGCGTACCTGGGGGGTGCAGGTTTTCCCGTACCTGGACGATTGGCTCCTGGCGGCCTCGTCCAGGGAGGAACTCCTGCACTGCCTCACCCTTACCCAGCAGGTTTTTGCCTGCCTGGGTATTACCATCAACCATTCCAAGTCTCACTTGATCCCATCTCAGAGACTACAGTTTATCCAGCGATTCTAGACATAACCATTGGCAGGGCCTTCTGCCACCGGGCCAGGCATCCACCCTCCAGACTCAAATAAGTCTGTTGTCCGACGCGCAGGCGGGTCAGTGCAAGGTCGGTCCTTAGCCTTCTCGGGCTCATGGCGGCTGCTATCCCGACGGTCCCTCGCTCGGCTTCACATGAGAGTTTCTCAGTGGACTTTCTGCTCCCAGTGGGATCAGTGGGCCGACTTAGATCACCCAGCTCTAGTCTTCTTGCCGAGGCAAGTTTGGTTCTCTCTTCTACAGCAATACTCAGAAGATCATCCTCTTCTTCTTCCTCTATCACGAGGTTTGCTGACCCAGGATCAGGGGACCCTGGTCCATCCAGGCCTCAAATGATGCATGTCTCCTGCAGACTTAGCTGAATCCCGCTTTGGGGTTTCTCCCTAAGTGGCGGAGATTTTGGTGGAGGCTAGGAAACCCTCTACTAGATCTGCCTACACCATGAAGTGGAAAAGGTTCACTATCTGGGCTGCCTCTAAGCGTGGAACCCTTTCCTATTCAAGGGGCTTCTTCTGGAGTACCTCGCCATCTTTTTGACCTGGGTCTTAGTCATTCTTTTCTGAAAGTCACATGGCGGCCATCTCGCCCTATCATGTCCCTTTGCAGACAAGACATTTGCTCAACTGGAGGTCTCTAAGACTTTTCTTAGAGGGTCCTCCATCTGAGACCTCCTACGTACTCCTGGTGCCCCTTGGGACTTGAACTTTGTTCTCGAGAAACTTACTCTGCCTCCTTTTCAACAGACAGCTTCAGCAGACTTGAAGTTCCTTTCATGGAAGACTCTCTTCCTGGTGGCCATTACTTCCGCTTGGAGAATTTCCGAGCTCCAGGCCCTGATGTGTAAAATTCCATACTTGTTTTTCACAAGGAGCGGTGTTGCTCTGTGCACTAACCCTAAGTTTCTCCCTAAGGTAGTAGCGAGTCTACTGTGAACCAATCTATAGAGTTACCCACCTTTTTTATGCAGTACTCCAATCAGGGGGAGTATTTACTCCATACTATGGATGTTCACCGGATTCTGAGATACTACACTAACAGAACAAAAGTTCTCAGGAAGACTGATCAATTGTTTTTCTCTTTTGCACCCAAAAGAGAAGGCAATGCTGTTTCTAAGCAATGCCTATCTAAATGGTTGGCTCATTGCATCACTTTCTGTTATGACAAGTACAACAAGACCCTGCCGGGTCAAGTAAGAGGCCACTGCACCAGAGGAGTCGCTGCCTCAGTGGCTTGTTTCAAGAATGTGTCAGCGGCAGATATCTGTGCTGCCGCCACCTGGACCTCCGTCCACACCTTTACAAAACACTACGGTTTGGATATTGCCTCTCGCCGTAGAGCAGGCTTCGGGCTGGCTGTCCTGCAAGGCCTCTTATCTTAAGGCCTGCATAGCTAGAGGTTCTACTTGGAGTAGATTTCCTCCTCCCGGTGCTTCTCCTTGTTCCAGACTGCTTGGGACTCAGTCCTGTATGTAATTACCTGCAGAGCCCTCTCAGTAAGATAGTACAGTTACGTAGAACTTACCGTAACAGTAGATCTTCGAGAGGCTCTTGCAGTAAACTCTCCGCCCTCCATCCCCTAAGCTTTTCAGCTCCTTTTCCATTGAGGGAAATATCCGCTCCTCTCTCGTCCGGCCTCTTCTGGCCTGTGGCGGGAAAGAACTAGAAGGCGGGCGTCAGGGACTGTCCCTTTATACCGACGTCTCCTGACGCTGGTCACCCGACGTGGGGGTGGTCCCTTGCCAGGGACTGCTAGCTAGAAATTTTTCCATGGGCTCCTGCCGCCTGCCGACATCAGTCCTATATTTAATTACCTACTGCAAGAGCCTCTCTCGAAGATCTACTGTTACGGTAAGTTCTTACATAACTGTACTATCTTTGAGGACCTGTCTCTTGCAGTAGGTAGAATCCCACCCTCCGTCCACCTGCCTGTTTGCTTTTGGTCACTGTAACCCAGGACATTGGGTGGGGTCTCGTTGGTCTATTTTGTCCCTCGGTTTCCCTCAGTCCAGGCCTTGCTTGCTCAGAGCCGACAGGGAACAGAGGGTACTTGGGGCTGCCACACTTATACTCCAGCATCAGGAAGTGATGTCGTGTGGGTGGCCTCAATGGAAGATTGCTAGAAGATGCTGCCGTGTGATAGCACCACCTGGTGGAACTCCCAAGTATAATAACCTACTGCAAGAGACAGGTCCTTGAAGATCTACTGTTACGGTAAGTTTTACATATGATACTTTCTAGGAATGGTGTATGATGTTTATCCACACTGACCCACCCGATCTCCCCAGGCTCAGGTACACAACCTCTGCTTCCAGCGGGCAAAGATCTGGTGTCATTGTGTGGAGCCGAGGGTTATACCACCTGAGTGGGTGGGAGGAGCCAGCTTGAAGACTTCTGGCAATATTTAAAGGGGAAAGGACAATGCCAGACAATTTGGATGAATATCATATACCACTCCTAGAACTACTGTTACAGGTGAATAACCTATGTTTACTGCAACCCCCCCCGTACTCTCATACACCAAGAGTTACTTTAGAGTAACTTTGTTTTTTAAAATGTTTATTCTGTTTTCTAAGTACTCATGTAACTGAGTCTGATTTCTGGGAGGTCGCAGTAGGGAGTGGCCGGGATTAGCAGCAGTAGCTTTAGTCAAGCGGCTGTGTCTGGATTATAGGGGAACAGGGCTTCCTGGTGTTTGAGCGGGTGATCAAGCATGCGTGAATGGTGCTGAACTGAAAGATGGATAATTATAGTTGAAATGAAAAAGCTCCACTTGTGTATAACAAAATGAAAAGGTTTATATGTTGAAGCCTTTTTTTTTAAAAGAGGAATGGTAGAGATTGACTTCCTCGGTGTTACTAGCTACTGTGGGGAAAATTACGTCTTTTCTATTTGCCAGCTTTCTAATGGCACAAGGATTTTAGCATGTACTGCCTACAGGTTGGCAGGACTAGTTTTAGCTGTGCGTTAGACACTTCTAACACATGGCTAACAACCAATCAGATTGCTCAAAATCCTCTGACCATTTTATAAGTAAACCAGATGGCATTTGTGGTTTGGGAATTGCAGTTTTGTCTCTGGATTCTTTAGCAGGTGAATTTTCTCTAACCCTTGGTGAAATTGAGAGTACATTAGAAGCCACTTAATCGTGATGTTGATAATCGGGATGTCCGCTTTGTTGGGACATCCCACTGGGAACCGTCTAAGTGGCCATTGTTTTCTGTGATGAAAGAATCCTGTTAAATGGGACGGGTCCCCCGTTTAATTGGGATGATTGTATCCCACACTTAGGTACTTGATGATGCACTGATTGCCCACTAATTCAGTGATAAACACTGACTTCCCATTTGCGTTTGATCTCAAACCCTGCTCGTATCATGTTATAGTCTTCTCGTTAAGTCCCTGCTCATGGTCTTTTGTCTAGGAAAGTGACTTTTTTTTTCTTTTTTTTAAAAAGGTCACATCAACTATCTCTCTATCTCTGCAGCTGTATTCCCGAATCACACCACCACACTGCAAGTAGGCAGAGCGAGGGAAAGTTTGTTGGCTCACCATCACAATTATGGTTCACACATGCAAACAGTGAGAGACATTCATGGAAGATATCCAGGGGGCATCTAGGGAGGACCTGTACAAGCTGATAGGAGTATCATTTCAGAAGCTTATCAGACTGATTGTCCTGCCACATCAAACTCCTGTGCCATTTCCTTCCTGTTTCTGTGTACAGTACTATGTACACAGTACACTGCTGGCAGCATTAGGCTATATTTCAAGACAGAAGGAGGGTTTGACAAGGAAGATTGGGAACTGACCATAGGAACAGTGGATCCCTGTATAGACAGTGGAAAATTAAGAAGTTTTAGACTGACTTCGATAAACAGGATGGCTGCTTAGTCGACATGAAAAGCTCACCACCAGGCTCCCAATAAGCAGCTTCTACTGTACTAATGTGCTTAGAGTTTCAGTCTCCATCAGATCATCTATCCTGGGCATAGGATAGCTGTCAAATATGGACACTTGATCATGTTTCCTAATCAAGGCAGATTCTTACACCCCCCTTCATTTTTTGTTTAGTTTACTGTCACCATTGGTGATGACCAAACACTTCTTGATTGTTCAGTGATACCCAACTCTGTCGCTTTTTTGTATTTCTTTAACGACGGTGCTCTTAACTGCTATGGTAATCTGTATGTCTCTTGTCTGATAGGTTGACCTATTTTGCTTGGCCTGACACTATGGTAAAAGTACTTTCAAATGTCTTTAACAAGTTATGAATTTCTGCAGTTTGTTCTGTGGAGAAGAAGACATTCACCTTTACAACATCCGAAGTTACAGTTTATTCCAGTCCATCATGAGTTGTATCAATATCTTCTTAATCTGTTTCTGGTAATTCTAATAAAGCAGCCTGTGTTGTTTTTTTCACCCATTTCTTCAGGAGTTTAGCATGGTATATCTTGGTGGGATTTTTTCCTATCAGGGTCTCAGTCTCATATTAACTGTACCAGTACGTCTAACCACTTTATAAGGCCCTTGCCACTTCAAAACAGTTCGTTTTTTGTAGTGGGTAACAATAACAAGACCTTTTCCACGTCTCTCAAAACCTTTTTCTGTTACCCCATGGTCATAATACACTTTCTGCTGTTTTGGGGCTTCTTCATGATTGCTGTGTGCAATTTCCATATATTTTGCTAGTTTCTTTCTCACGCACACATATATAATGTAATAGTTTATTTCTGGCAGTGGTTATCTTCCCAAGTTTCATTTATTACATCTAAGTGGCCTTCCACGTTGTCTACCATAAACATTTTAAAGGGTGAAAAACCTGTTGATGCGTGTGGCACTTCTCTGTAAGTAAAAGCAGGTCTCATAAGTATTGATCTTCAGGAATATC
Source organism: Neoceratodus forsteri (assembly GCA_016271365.2). Classification (NCBI taxonomy): domain Eukaryota; kingdom Metazoa; phylum Chordata; order Ceratodontiformes; family Ceratodontidae; genus Neoceratodus; species Neoceratodus forsteri. The sequence goes on from CM057458.1 coordinate 898,443,799, forward strand.
TCTGTCACTACTAAAATTTTACCTGGACCTATGCAGACCAGAATATTTGGACAGTCCATTACCACTAATGGAGCTAGATTAAGAGGAAAGTACTTACTTTTAGTGAGATTTATTTGAGAACCAGAGCCCCTCCGCATATGCCATCAGCAAGGCCGCAGTAACATGGCATGATGGGAGATCTGCAAAATAAAGACAAAGATCATCAGCATATACAATCGTTTAATTTCCGTAGCGTACTATTAAAAGACAGACCCTAATATTGTCAGTAGCATTAATTTGGGTAAGAAGGGTTCTAAAGATATAATTTATAACAAAGGGACTTAAAGGGCATCCTTGTCTAACACCCCTTGTAACTGAAACAGGACATCCTAACCAACCATTCACAAAGGGATCACTAAGGCTGCATTGTAACATGTTTCAGCCATTCTATAAAGGATAAAGGAAAATTCATGTAAGTAAGACAGGCCACAAGTAATTATGTGAGACACTATCAAAAGCCTGTTTCTGATCCAAACTAATGATGAAACCCATAAGGTCACCTGAATAACCTCTAGAAAATATTTTGTGTAATAAATTAGACCGTCTTGTATTGATCTCTCTGGTACAGAACAAAACTGAGTAGGATGAATTATGGCCTCTAAACAAAGAGGTAAATGATTACTAAGAATTTTGAAAGGATTTTATAATCACTATTCAGAAGGGTAATTGGTCTCAATTTTCTAAACAAAGCTCTTTCACCTTGTTTATATAATAATATTACCAATCTTATATACATACTGGAAGGTAAAAGTCTAGAGTTCAAACTGTGTGAGAAAAGACCAGCTAGTTCATCTAGTAGCCAAGGTACCAAAAGTTTATATAATTCATTTGGCAAACCATCTGAACCTGGTGTCTTCCTATATGGGAATTAACAATTACATCTCTCACTTCTTGTACAGAGACAGGTTATAGTAAACTTGAGATTAGATGATCAGGAATCTTTTGAAGAGGACAAGAGGATAGTCACTCCTTTATACATGACTCTGTAGGCCGTAAGCCTGCAGTAAACAATATTTTGAGCTGTCTGTTAACCTCTTCCAAAATATCATTTTTCTCATGTATTACTGCTCCTGTGGGTTGTTTAAGAGTTGTTATATATTTTCTCTGTCTAGAAGTGTTACAAAAATCAAAAGGATTTGTATGGGCTCTGGTACCACTAATACCAAACCTCTGTTCCTGCCTTAATGAAGGCATACGATCATATTGTAGTCGTGTCAATTGTACTTTTAAATTATGGAATTCTTGCTCATCATATACATGACCTTTCGTAATATGTTCCTGAAACATAATGAAAGATTGTCTTGTAGCAGAATATTCTTGTGTTTTATATTTACCTAATAATCCACCTATCTTTTGAAAATAAGTTCGAAATTCTCTTTTAGTATCTTCCACTATAGTTGCTTACTCTCATATAAAAATACTGATTGTCTAGCTATAACAATAGCGTGAAATCCATCCTAACTTCTGGAATATTTAATAAAGATAAATTTAATTTCCAATATCCAGACCCCTAGAAGTTTTGTGGCAATTTGAAAGGGTGACACTAAAAGTGCATGATCTGACATGGCTACTAACGAGACATTTGGCATTCTAGTTTATAAAGAAGATGAAACAAACCAGTAATCAATACAAGAGGATTTTTTCCTTGAAAAAGTATGGGATTTTAGTATAGTGTAAATATATATATATATATATATATATATCAGTTAACCCTGACTGAGTAAGTAAGAATTTAAAAATTAGTATCACAATAGACTTTTGAAGTGGAAAATGTCTATCCTGAATCGTATAGGTGATATTAAAATCACCCCAAATAAAACGTTCCTACTAGAAAAAAGAAAAGCCGTATTTTTTAATAAAGAAATTCTACCAGTTTTAGTTTGTGAACCATATATGTTAATCAATCGGAAATCTATTGAAGCTAAAGTAATGTCTAATAAAAGCACATGACCAGGTAAAATATCTACAATGTTGTGTAACTTTACATGAAGGGTGGTAAAACAAATCCCTAATCCTGAACAAAGGTCTTCTCCCCAGACCAATAACTGGGACCCCATATCCATGCCTCAGAAGCCTTAGCAAAATCTTGTAAAGAATATAATCTGGTATCCTGAAAAAATATTATGTCATATTTCAGGGTAGAAAATAAATCAAAAGTAGCTAGCATTCTTACCACTGAACGAATACTATTTGTATTTAAACTAGCTATTGTAACATTATAACTATCACCATCAGTAAAAGAAACCATTCAATCAGGTAACTGCAGTAAACAATCTGGCACTTTTCCTGGTTCCTTTTCTAGGATTAAAACCACTCTTTTTTTAACCTTACTAGGTACCTCAGTATCTGAAATAATCTCCATTTGAGAGGAGGCCAATGAGGTTGAATCAGAATCCTGATCTGCCCCATTCTTTTCAACCGATAACACTGAGTATTTATTTTCAGTCACAGGCATACCCATTACTAGTTGTGCAGTGTGTTGTAGCGGGGACTGAGACACAGGGATCTCCATTTGGAGAGAAACAGATGAAGCTGGAACCAACAAAGGAGAAGGGGGGCATAACTTCTTTACCTGGGAAACCTACTTGGGATTCGGGTGCAAGTGCATCAACATGTTCTGTTGGCAAATCCTGCATGGTTTTCCCTATAATAGTGCTTTCAGAAGGGGTATGTGTCTTGAAAGGGTGATGTTTTGCATTTCCTGTCTGTCTCCTCTCAGGCTGAGGTTCTGAGGAACAGGGAATCATGGGTTTTGTGGCTCTGTGGACATAAAAGTCCTGTATACCATAATCAGCCTCCTCAGTATTGTGAGCAGCCCATGGACATTCCATAAAGTTGTGACCACTATCATCACAAAGGTTACACTTTGGAGTATTTGTACAATGGAAACTGACATGGCCTGTATCTCCACAATATGTACAATGTTGAACATTACAGGTAGAGCTAAGATGTCTGGGAGATCCACACTTCAAACAGCATTTAGATTGCCCTGGATAAAAAATGAATCACATGTCCTTACCTATGTAAAAACAGTTTGGTAAATGTTCTAAACATTCTACAGTTTGATGTAACTTTATCTTCATTTTCCACCCCCATTCCAAAAACCCTCTGCATCCAAGATAGGATCTGGGGTACCCTGCAGTTCACAATGTTTCTCCAACCATTTCTCCAACTGTTTCTCGAACAGTATGGTTCACAATAAACACAGCAATAGAGTCAAGCCATACAAAAACAAAAGTACTGGACTTGAGGAGGGCTGAGTTTGCCAAAATGGGTGAGTGCCTAAGGAATGCACTAGCAAATGGGCAGGAAGGAGGGGTGGAAGAACAATGGGGAATAATAAAAACTGCCATCACAGAGGTAACAAGCCTTTGTGTGAAGCAAATAAACAAAACAAAACAATGTAAGAAACCACTATGGTTCTCAAAGGAAGTGGCAGTGAAGGTTCAAGAGAAAGAAAGCATTCAGGAAGCACAAGTAATACTCAGAAGGAGCAGGACAGAGAACTGTATCAGTTAAAGCAAAGGAGGCTGGGAAGGCAGTCAGAACAGCAAAGGCCCAAACCGAGGAAAAGATAGCCAACTCAGTTAAGAAGGGATAAAACCTTTTATAGGTACATCAGGGAGCGAAGGAAGACCAGGGAGGGATAGTGAGGCTTAATAAAGGGAGGGAGGGTGGGCAGAGGGAGACTGTGAAAAGGCAGAAATACTAAACAAATATTTTTCTCAGTATTTACAAATGAAGAGGGGAGGTACATAAAAACAGTAGAAACACTCTGGATACAGAAGTTGATACCAGCCCATTTACAGAAGAAAGGGTTCTGAAAGAACTCTTAAAACTGAAGGTGGACAAAGCAATGGGCCTGATGGGATTCATCCCAGAATTCTAAAAGAACTAAGGGTAGAACTAGTGACACCACTGACTACCCTTTTAACAAATCATGGGTGGATGGGGTGGTACCCGAGGACTGGAAGAGGGCAGATGTGATTCCCCTTCACAAAAGTGGGAGCAAGGCAGAAGCAGGAAACTACAGACCTGTTAGTTTAACCTCAGTGATAGGGAAAATGATGGAATCACTTCTGGAGGAAAGAATTGTTGAGTATCTAGAGGCTAGAGGGGCACAGGACCCTCGGCAGCATGGATTCACAGTGGGAAGGTCATGCCAGATGAATCTGATAGATTTCTTTGACTGGGTGACCAAAGTAGTAGATCAGGGAGGGACTGTGGACATGGCCTACCTAGACTTTAGCAAGGCATTTGACACAGTCCCACACAAAGATTAGTAAACAAGTTAGCCAGCCTGGGAGTGGGTTCCAAGATGACAGCCTGGGCAAAGAATTGGCTGGAGAATAGGACACAGAGAGTAATAGTAAATGGAGTCCACTCAGAAGAAAGGAGGGTTACTAGTGGGTACTGCAGGGTTCAGTATTAGACTGGTCCTCTCAATGTCTTTATAAGACATTGCAGAAGGACTGGAAGGAAAAGTATGTCTCTTTGCAGATGACACAAAGATCTGCAACAGAGTTGATGCACAGGGTGGGGTGGAAAGGATGAGAAGGGACTTGGCAAGGTTAGAGGAATGGTCAAATGTATGGCAGCTTAGATTCAATGCTAAGAAGTGCAAGGTAATGCACCTGGGAAACAAAACCCAAGGGAAGAGTACACAATGGGGTGAGATACTAACAACAACAAAATGGAAAAGGACCTGGGGTAGTCATATCACATGACCTAAAGGTGGTCAAGCAATGTGAGACAGCAGCAAGGAGGGTGGGGATACTGGGATGCCTAGGAGAGGCATCACCAGTAGAAAACAGGAAGTTATTATCCCTCTGTACAGACAGCTGGTGAGACCCCATCTGAGTACTGTGTGCAGTTCTGGAGACCCAATCTCTGCAAAGACATAGACAGGATGGAAGCTGTCCAGAGGAGGGCAATTAAATGGTGCAGGGTCTGCACCGGAAGATGTATGAAGAGAGATGAAAGGAGCTTAATATGTATAGCCTTGAGGAAAGGAGGAGAGGGGGACATGATAGAAACATTCAAGTACCTCAAGGGAATCAATAAAGTCCAAGAGGGTAGCATCTTTCAAAAAGAGGTGTGCAAGAACAAGAGTGCACAATTTGAAGATGGGGAGGTGGCTCAGAGGTAATTTAGAAGTATTTTTCGCAGACAGTGTTGTGGATGCATGGAATGGCCTTCAGAGGAGGTTGTGGAGTCAAAATCAGTGGTGGAATTCAAGCATGCATGGGGCAGTCATAAGGCAATTCTAGGAGGTGGGGTAGGAAGAAGTAGGCTGCTGGTTAACTAGGATCTGCAGCTTATCCAGTAGGTAGGGAAATGGGCAGACTGGGTGGGCCAAGCGTCCTTATCTGCCATCAAATTCTATGTTTCTATGTTTCAACCAATAGAGAATGTCTGAAATATTAACTCCTCATTCCTAAATAAAATAGTAACCACTCTAAACAGTTGTTTTGTTAAAGGGTAACTTGGAAGATGTCTGTAAAGGATTTGTTTTAACAGTCATGTGTTTTATCCAAAAACGTTCTAAAAGTTCAGGAGTTCTAAAGCTAATATCAAAAGTTAGGTCCCAGACATGAATCAATGCATAGACTTCTGAAGGCGTAAAGCCTAATGATTGTTTAAGTAAAATTCGCCCCATAAAGTATCTATCTGGAGCAGGATCCATGTCCCCCAAATACCTGAGCCTAATAGCGTTCCGTCTTTTTGCCAGTTCAATTGGTTTTCTAAATAAGTCAGCATAAGTAGAACGAGGAATGTTTTCCGATGTCTGGGCCTGATTTTGTTCCTGTGAGTCAAAAAGCCCTGATTCGATATTGGAAATATTTTCTGTTGGATTCTTTGGAACAGAGAACCCCAATAGTTTATTTGATGCTTTTAGAGGAATGGAAGAGTCAGAGTTTATCTGCACATTACCTTGAACCATATTGTCAGTCTCTGCGTTAGACCACTCCTGAGACTCTGGAGTAACATTAGCTGTGTCTGACATGGAGACCGTCGAAGAAGCAGCAATGGACTCCTGTATCAAAGGAGCTCCTGAAAGGGGTTGCGACGGCATATCTGGGTCTGAAATCCATTCTTCTGTCACCATTCGGCCCCAGCCGGCGTCTTGCAGGGCTCGTTCCGGTGACCATCCGGGATCTCCCGGTACTATATACACTTCCTTAGCAACCCAATTGTTTTCTTCCGGTGATACGGAATCAACCGCAAATACTTTAGACAACATCGAGGAAGAAGAAGCATGTTCAGGACTTCGTTTTCTTTTTCTTTCCAAATCCAGCTCCAGGTGTTTCTGACTTAATTCTTCCTCTAAAAGGAGCAGTTGCTGTCGTAAATAGGTACATTTTTCTTCTAAAGTTTGAGAGTTATCCATTTTTAATCCAAGGAAGACATACTTGCTTCAGAAATAACTGGAGTCGCAGACAGACGAAAGTCTTCCACCCCGGTTTTCTCAAGGGCTTCTGTCATATTGGCGGTAGCAGTTTGAAAAGGTGTTGTGAGAAGAACTGCCTCTTCTCCCATAGTACATCCTGTACCTACAGCTTCCAGCTCCGAAGTGAGCTCAGCCATCCCTGCAGACAGACGGACAGCGCACCCATCTACAGAGTAGGGTAATTTCTCCAGTGTCCTGGCCAAATTTCCTCATTCACTAAAAATACCACCAACAGCTTAATCTGGTTCAAGGTCAGTTGGCATTCATCTGTATCCCCTCCCGGTCGGTCATGCCTGAAAATAGGCAGGATTTGTCTAGTGCACTTACCGGTCAACAAAAGCTAAATAAATAAATAAAATATATATATTTTAAGGAGTCAATTGTTTGGGACACTTACGCTCAGTCTGTTTGAAACGTGCCTGTAATCTTGTTTATTATTTTGTGGAAATATTTATTTTGATAGTCAAGGAGAAGGGGGTTTCTCATATTTTAATTTTGCCAGATGAGCAGGCTTTTATTAATGAGGGGAGGAATACCTGAATTGTTAATGGAGCATTATCACATTTAAAATGGTTGAGTTTTGGGCCTGTGCTTGGCTATTCCCTGCTCTCAGACGCATATGCGGTGTGGTGGTTTAGTATCCACAAGAGGGAGCTCATCACACAGAAATGCCAGGACAATGACGGAGGAACTGCAGGGATGACGTCCTGTTGATTGTATTCCATGTTTTAGCTGGGGACATCAAAAACCCCGATTTTGCCCTTTGGGGCATTTGGTCTGACACAGGGCTGATGTATCGATGTCCAAAGCCAAACTTAACACATAAGGTCCAAGGCATTGGGGTCCCGTTTGTTAAGCAGGCCACTGAACTCTGGTTAGAAAGGGCAATTTCCCTTTCCCTTCTCTGTGATTTCTCTTCAGGTCTGCCATGTGGCAAGAGTCCTCTTTAAAGGGGCACTGGAGACCCATTTCCCTTTTCACTTCTTGGGGTCTCTGGGCATCTGTTCAAGCTTCTCATGGTGCCTTATCTCAATATTATTATTCCCTCATAATTGAGATGTGCTCTTGCTCAGAGTACAACACTTCTTGCAAGCCACTGAGGTTGTCAACAAATTCTAATTTCTTTTCTTTCTCATCAGGATTTGAGGGCATTCATTTACATGGGAGGACTGTCATTATGTTTGTAACAGGGGGGTTACCTCGGGAGGCTGAGGGATGAGGAAGGGACGCAGTACTGTGCTAAATGTTGCTTGTGATAGCTGGGTTGGTGGGGAGGGCCTAGGGTTAATGGAGATGTTGTGGAGGGAGGGTAAGGGAAAATTATGGATGGGATGGGGAGGGGGAAGGGGGACAATACAGCAATAATATTTGAAATTTGGTTAAATATTTCTCGATATTCTTGTACAGGGCTGATGATCCTAAGCTCATTAATTTTATTCAGAAGGCTAATGATGTGACCTTTGCTACCTGGAATGTTAAGGGGATCAGGAAAAAATCCAAACAATATCAGGTGCTCAAACATTTAAGTCTATTGTGTTCCCAGATAACATTTTTGCAGGAATCTCATTTATTAGAATCTGAAGCTTTACAATTAAGGAGACAAGAGGTGGGTCAGGTCTATGACACTCTGGGCTCCACTAATAGTTGTGGGGTCATGCTAATTATTAATAGAGGCATTCCCTTTATTTCCATGCAGGTTATCAAGGATCCGGGGGGGAGGCAGATTTGTCTTAGTCAAAGGCACTGTCTGGTCAGTACCACTTTTACTTTGTAGCATATATGGGCCCAATATTGACAACCCAGGGTTTTTCATGAGGCTGATAACTATTATTCTTCCAATGCTTCCCATAAGGATCATTATGGGGGGTGACTTCAGTCACTTCATGGATTCAAATTTGGATAGGTCAGGTAGTGGACTGAGAGGGCTGTCCCCTGGGCAGAGGGCACTTAAGGATTTGGTAGATCAATGCAGGCTCTGTGATATTTGGCATGTGTTGCATCCTAACTCCAAGGAGTTTACCTATAATTCAATGGTGCACGGCTGCAGTCTCGCATTGACTACATAGCTACCTCTCAGGATCTCTTGCCCGGGTCATGTCCGCCTCATCCAACCTGGCCCTATCTCACCACTTCTTAGGTATGTAACTTGACATTCCTTAACTCACCTAAAAGGAGACCAGATGGAAGCTCAATGAGCAGTTCCTTAAGGATGCCAAGTACTGTAAACTTATAAGAGAGCAAATTGAGTTCTTTTTTCATCTAACCCATTAGAAAGTGCAAAGCCAGGCATTTTATGTGGGGTCTTTAAAGCTTGCATGAGGGGGGTTCTAATCAGTATTGCAGCCAAAAGGAAAAAGGCATGGGAGGAAGAGCTATTATCATCATTGTCCCAAATTCGGTCCCTTGAAGCGAATCTCTCTGTCGGTACTTCTTTTTTTTTTTTTAATAAATTAAACTTTATTAATACATTTCCATTATAATGGGCAGTTACAGCAAGTCAGAACGTACCATAGCACTAGAACAATGAAAACTGCCCATCCCATCCCTTTCGTCCCACCCCTCCTTACAGCCACAACAAAGCTTAATTGCTCTAGCGTGCAGTGCACAGTCATAACAATCTTATGGATAATACCAGAGTGTGATATATCCTCAGTGAGGTAACAAGAGTAAGGAATGAAGGGGATCCCATATCTTACTATATACTGCTAGACTATTATGAAGACTTGCAATTGCCTTCTCTGTTCGAAGATTGGCAATGATTTCATGTAACCATTCCTGGAAGGAAGGAGCTGATTGTTCCTTCCAATGACGTAATATAAGTTTCTTAACTGAGAGCGCAACCATAGAAATATGGTATTTCCTAATTCTGACATTAACTAGGGACATATCCCCTAGAAGGCACACCTCGGGAATAAAATACTCCTGTAGGCCCAGTAGGGGATCAAGAGACATCTTAATTAAATTCCATAAGAAGGAAACTTTGGGACAGGACAAGAACATATACAGGAGGGTACCCTCTTCTTGCAAGCACTTGGTACATATACTAGAGTTAGAGAAGTACCATTTTTTTAATTTAACGGGGGTGCAATACATGTTGTGTAAAATATGATATTGCATGAGACGCAATCTATCTTGGGAAACATACTTATGACAGGATCTCCATAGGGATTGCCAGTCCAACTGGTATTGAGGGAGGAGTAAGTTCCAGAGATTGGTAGGTCCAAAGGTGTCCCCATATTTTTTATGGTATAACACCCTGTATATCTTAGAAACTGTGCTTGGTGATCCAGACAAATGAGATATTTCAGGAATCGGAGCTGATACCGTCTGAGAAGGGGGAGAATTCCCCAGAGCTACAGTGAGAAGGTGTCTTAACTGCATGACTTTAAAGTGAGATGGGACTGGGATGAGGAATATATCCATAATACCATGTGGGGACAACTACAGCCCTTCCCCATCTTCCAAGCAAAGCAGTTTTCCATCGCCTAATTGAGGCAACCAGTTGCGAGGAATCCACTTACCATTAAATGTAAAAGATGGGGAATTTCAAATAGACTGAGCTAAATCAGTCTGAGGGGAATAATGAAGAAATAAACATAATTGTGTATAAACTCTTATAGAGTTGCTTATTGTAGTGCAATCAGGCATCTTAACCTGGGATAACTTGAGGTAGAATAAATTTGAGGGATGAAGGCGTTTGGCTTTGATTACATCTAATTCAATCTTAAGCTTACTGGTTGTGTCATTTCAGGGCCTGGGGATATCCATCACAGACATTTTGCTAGATGACTAGCCCAGTAGTATAATGCCATATGGGGAATCCTCAGCCAACCCCTCAAGTTTTGGGGCAGCTAATTTATGGTAGGCCAACTGGGGTCACTTATCTGCCCAAATAAATCTGGTAAATGTACTGTGCAGTTTCTTAAACCAGCGTATGGGAATGAAAGAATTGAGAAGGATAAAGGTAGTAAATTCTTGGAAATACATTCATCTTAATAATATTTATCCTGCCCCATAATGATATTGGAAGCTTAGCCCATCTGTTGAGATCATGAATAATAATCTGTGAGAGAGTCCAGATTTTCTTTGACCCACACTAAGGGGTTATGGATAGCTTTATGCCCAGATATTTAATTGTTCTAAGAGACCAACCAAAACCTAGGGGCAGATATCATCTTTAAATACTTTATGGTTTAATGGGAAGAATAGGGATTTACTAGCATTCAGCTTATAGTTAAATAGCTCGCTGAGCTTGGCTATTTCGTTCAGTAAGGGTGGTATTGAAGAAGCTGGATGGGAGAGATATATCAGCAAATCACCTGCGTATGCAGTTAGTTTAATCTCATGATGCCCAACTCTGAAACCTTGTATAGAGGTATTTTGGAGAATGTTTTGGATGAGAGGTTCCAGATATAAATTGAACAAGACAGGCGATAGGGGCAACCCTGCCTGGTGCCTGAGTGAAGTGAGAAATAGTTTGAGAAGGCCTCATTAGCTGAAATTCTTTCCATGGGAGATTTATATAGTGCGGCAAACCCAGGAAATGAAAACAGGAGGAAATTTAAAGGCACTCAATACCTTGAAGAGAAACCCAATTCACCCAGTCAAATGCCTTCTGCATCCAAAGAGACCAAACCTGCAGGAAAGTCAGCATCTCTGGAAGCAGAGCAGACATGGGATAACATACGCAAATGATCTGCTGAACAGCATCCCTTCATGAAACCTACCTGATTCATACCTATTAACTCAGGGAGCACCACAGATAACCTGTTAGCTAAAATCTTTGAGAGAATCTTGATATCCTGATTTAGAAGGGATATAGGCCTATAGCTCTGAATGAGTTCAGGGTCCTTTTCTGGTTTGGGAAGAAGCACTATCAAGGCTTCAAATAGATGGGAATCAACCTCTGTCCCGGATAGGATATGCTGAAATAAACTATTAAGTATTGGCAGTAAAAGTTCTCTAAAAGTGTTATAAAAAAGGGAAGAAAATCCATCAGGCCCAGGAGATTTATCCAAGGGTAAACCTCAGATAACCTCGGCAATTTCCTCCAGAGTCATAGGAGAAACCAGAGAATCTATGTAATGTACTGGGAGGAAGGGTAGCAGTGAATCTCAGGTAACTCTCCAAGCTTACTGGACAGGGAGGATGTTCCATATCCCGTAAGCGATTTGTGATATGCTGCCAACTCCTGAACTATCTCAGACGGAGATGTTTTCAGAGACCCATCTACAGAAGCCTTCATAGAGGGATGAATCTCACTGACTTGTTGTTTAATACAAAGTGCCAAAAGGCACCCGGCCTTCTCGCTTGGTCAGTATAAATAGCTTTAGTATGTATGATAGCTAACTCTGCCTTTTCCCGGAGTAGTTCCAAGTATTTGTCTCTCAACCCTAGGAGCCTCACCTTGTCCTCCTCTGAAGAATTAACCAAGACATTAGATTCAAGTGTCCGAATTTGGGATAACAGGGACAGTAATTCTCTCTCCTAACTCTTTCCTGGCTACCGAGAGGCTAATAAGGACACCTCTCATGTAGGCCTTGAAAGCCCCCCATATAATATCTGGTTTTGCACTGTTTAAAGGGTTAGACTGAAAAAATGCCTCAATATGCTCCCTTATAGTATTGCAATAATAGAATCTTTAAGCAATTGGTTATTAAGCTTCCATCTTGTTTCTCTCTTTGACACATCCTGAATTTTCAAATCACACAGCACCAAAGAATGGTCAGAGATAGGGCCAGGCTGTATTGAGGAGGACCTAACCCCGGCAAGAGAGTCTGAGAAATGAGTATGTAGTCAATGCAGGACTGAGAGCTGTGTACCAAAGACCTGAATGTAAACTCCTTAAAATCAGGGTTTAGAACCGCCCAGACATCACAGACCCGCATTGATCCTGTAGTTCTCTAAAAGCCCTCTGACCCAGGGAGATCCCCGCCGATGTACCACCAGACCTGTCAAGGTTAGAATCTATGACTTGATTAAAGTCGCCCCCCAGGATAATCCTTATGGGAAGGAAAGGCAGGATTAGGTTTATGAGTCTCATGAAATAGGCGGGGTCATCAGCTTTTGGACCATATATACTGCCCAACAGCAGAGGTATTGACCAGAGAGTACCTATAGCCAAAACAAACCTGCCATCAGGATCCCTGATAGTATGAGTTGGGACAAAGGGAATGCCCCTGTTAATAATGATCATAACCCCGCAGCTGTTTGAGGATCCTTATGCCTCATAGACCATCCCCACTTGTTGCCTCCTCACTTGTACGACCTCTGTTTCTAATAAGTGTAATTCCTGCAGAAAAGTAACCTGAGTGCTTAAAAGACTTGGGTGTTTGAGAACCTGGTATTGTTAAGATTTTTTCCTGATCCCCTTGACATTCCACGTTGCAAAAGTCACCTCCTTGGCCATCTCCCAATGACTTCTTAGAATGCTGTATTCGGCCCTGCACTCCGGGTGTATAACACTACAAATCTGACCCCCCGTTGCTGCTGTAAGGCCCACCCACCACCCCAGCCCCCATGAAAAGCCCACCATTAAACCCTCCCATACACCCCACCCCGACAAGAACACATAACCCTCCCCCAGCCCTCCACACTGTCACAAGCAATGCTTAGTACAGCACTGGGACCTATCCTCCCCTCCCACCCCGAACATATCCCCTGCTAATGATCTACCTCATATTGTGTACTACAAAGCCATCAATAAACTGCATTAATGAGGGTTTAATATCTAAAGAGCGGTCTCGAGCTTCCAGGGCCTGCAAGCGTCTGTTAATGTATCCACTAATAATCAAGAAAGGGAAATAGAACTGGATGTTCAAAATGTGAATAAGAAAAATTGTCATGAGAGTCTTGAGAGGGAAATAAAAAATGTTTGTTCCCCATAGGGGACTACCTCGTGAACCAGAGCCAGAGAAAAAATTAACATGGAGGGGTAAGCCCATCTTCGAGATGAGTACCTGAGAAAATGAGACCGGGTGAAAATGAAACGAGATCCAGAGATGGGAAAACCATGGGAGTAACTACCCAGGGGATGCAGATCCCTTAATCCGAGAAGCCCCCCCCTGCAAAATCAGAACAACTTAATAAGCAAAGTAGTCCCTCTCGGAGAAAATGACAGGACCTGCATTAAATGGGTGAACCGCGCCCTCTTGTGGTCATAACCTGATCCAGTCCGCTAGTCAGAGGTGACCCCAAAAGCCCAGAACCGCTCAGAAATCTGAAACTCCACCACATAAAGTTCAAACAGAAGGTGTAACTCAAATCCTTGCCCTGTGTAAACCCTAGGAAATCAAATGAGCAAAGTTTTCACAGATGCAGTCCATGGCAAAGCCTCCGGGAACCCCTCCCAGGACTTTCCGTAATGCACTATTCCCACCAACAGGCCAGGGGCTGTTACAAGTAAAGTCAGGCCTCTACTGGTAGCCCAGTTCTATTATGGGGCATACACTTGAATAAAATCCTTCTTTAAAAAGAGCAGTGTCCACACAAAAAGCCAAACAATAGTTAATTCTGGAGTTCCTGGCAAATCCTGATGATCCGAAGGTCCTCTCAGGTTGTCCGGAACAAATCTGGGAACGCAGACTTAAGGCCTGTTAATGCAGCTTCAGGATCCTCGAAATTAAGCCATGAGCCATTTACTGAAACTTGTAACTTTGCTGGGAACCCCATCCTGAACTTTAAGCCCGCCGCTATAATCTTGGATACAATCGGGTGGAAGGCTTTCTGTTTCAGCTGGACCAAGACAGGGATATCTTGAGCAATTCTCAGCTTCACTTTCTCCCATCTGACTTCTTGCAGGGCCTTAACTATCTGTAGAAAATGCTGCTTTCTAAGTAGTTTAGAGCGGCAAATGATGGGACAAGGAGGTGCATCAGGTGGGGGTTTTGGTCGCAGAGATCGGTGGGCCCGTTCTATTATATATGTTGGGCCAAAGGGAGAGGGACCAGCGATCCTTTCAACCAGTTTCTGGGTGAAGACTACAGTATTCTGGCCTTCTTCCCCTTTGGGGAGCCCGAGGATTACCACATTATTTCTCCGACTATGGCCTTCCAGGTCTTCGAGCTTTGTTTCAAGATGAGACAGCTTTTGTCTCGTTAGTAGGAGCTCAGGATCCAGACTTTCACATTTCTCTCAACGAAATTATTTGGGCAGTATTGTCCGATACTGTCATGGAGAGTTCCTCTAAGTTTCTGGGAGGATTTTAAATCAATTGCCATATCGTTCATCTCTTCCCAGAATGGTTTAAATTCTTCCAAGAATCTGTTAAGTGTTAGGGGTTCTTGGTCCCCAGCTTGACACGAAGGGACTGGTTTGTCTGGGCCACTCGAGGCTCTGGATTTTTGAGGCCTTCTCAGGAGTTGCGGCGGGGGTATTTTTCTGCGGGGATTTCTTCATGTAATCCTCCATTTACCACAGATGAACCCAAATCAGGAGCACACATTGTTTAAAGGCAAGAAAAACTCACAGGCAGAGGAACAAGTTAAAATGTAATGATATTAAATGACGAGTTTCTATTCAGGAGGCAGGAGCTTAGAGGAGGAGCATCTACTCAGTACTCTGCATCACATGATCCCCTCTGTCAGTACTTCTAATGAAGACAGGAAGAGGCTTCTGGAGGCCAAAGACAGATATCTAGAGTTGCTAAGGGAAAAGGCAGAGTTAGCTATAATCCAAACCAGAGCCAGTTACATGGATCAGGGAGAGAAAGTGGGGTGTCTGCTTGCATTGCATTTAAAACAACAGGAATCCACAAGATTTATCCCACCAATTTGGGCACTGGCTGATGGGTCCCTGAGAGTATCCCCTACTGAGATAGTGCAAGAGTTTGCTCTATATTACGAAAGATTGTACAGGGACATGGAGAATCCTCCTTGTCCTGAGACTCGTGGAAGAGTACTTAAGGGACTCACACCTGCCTTCCCTATCAGAGCAACACAAGGGTTTTCTGGCTTCTCCTATATCTCAGGAGGAGATCTCAGAGGTTATCCGAGGACTGGCCCCAGTCAAGGTTCCAGGTCCAGATGGGTTCTCCTCTTTATTTTACAAAGTTTTCTGTGAACTTTTACTACCAGTACTTTATTGCCTATTTCAGTACATTTTATCTGGGGAAGAGGCGGACCCCTACCTGTTTGAATCCCTGATTGTTCTTCTCCCCAAGCCAGATAAGGATCCTGAGTTAGTTCAAAGTTACAGGCCCATATCCCTCTTAAATCAAGATATTAAAATCCTTTCGAAGATACTGGCCGATAGGTTAACTGTAGTCCTCCCTGATCTAATAGGCATGACCCAGGTTGGATTCATGAAGGGACATTCGTCCTCAGACCATCTGTGTACCCTCTCTCATGTCTTTTCGGTCTCCAGGAATGTTGCGTTTTACACCGGGCTGGTTTTCTTGGATGCTGAGAAGGCATTTGATCGTGTGAACTGGAACTTTTTGTTCCAAGTTCTTGAGGCCTTCCAGTTTCCTCCTGTCTTTATATCCTGGATTGGTGCATTATACAAACTCCAACAGCAAAGATTTCTGGAAATGGAGCATTTTCCAAGTCCTTTTCTTTACATTCAGGTACCAGACAGGGTTGTTCCTTTCTTCCCATTTATTTAACCTGTATCTTGAACCCTCATTCAAAACATCCTCCATAATGCAGAAATACAAGGCATCTGGATGGGGCATCATGAGGTTAAGATCACTGCATATGCGGATGATCTCCTTGTGTACTTATCCCACCCGGCATCTTCTGTCCCGGTTCTGCTGGAGGAAATTGCTAAATTTAGCACTGACTATAAACTAAATACTAACAAATCCTCCTTTTCCCCTTTAAACCACAAGACATTCAAGACTGACATTACCCCCTTAGATTTATTCTGGGCCCCTAGGACACTAAAATATCTGGGCATTAAACTAACTCGCAACTCCTCGGTATGGTTTAGGGAAAATCTGGAGCCCCTTTCCCAGCTTATAATTCAGGATCTTGACAAATGGTCTAAGCTCCCCATTTCGCTATGGGGCTGGATTAACATAATCAAGATGAATATCTTCCCAAGAATTTTCTACCCCCTATCACTTCTCAATACTTTTATCCCATTATCCTGGTTTAAGAAACTACATGGTATTTTCATCAAGTTTATCTGGTCTGATAAATACCCCCGATTGGCCTATTATAAGCTGGCTGCTTCAAAATCTGAGGGGTGTTTGCGGTTCCTCACCTGGCTATATATTATTGGGCTAGCCAGCAAATGTCTGAAATGGGTATGCCGGGTCCCTAAGAGGTGCAGCCCACATGGCTGACAATAGAGTTGGACTCAATTCAGTCTATGAATCTGGATCCCTAACTCTGTTTTATGTAAAAATGTCTCAGGTGCATGCTCTGAGAAGTGTCCCACATTGCTACTTCTTTAAAGGTATACGTGCAGCTTTGTTCTTTTTGTGCTATCCCCCCAGCTAGATCTAGGCCAATCCATCTGAAACTCCCCATCTTTCACTATGAACAAGAAACAGATCCCTGTACTAGGTTGCCCCAATTGGGTGATGGGATAGTATTTTCCTTTATGGATTAGGAGGGGCAATGACTGTCTGCAGATGATCTTATTCCGAAATTTAGGATTCCAGCATCCTCACTTTTAAAAGCAGTACAGATAAAGCACCTACTACAACAGTGATAGGCAATACCCTCCACTCAGACAGTTGGGGATCTGATCCCAGAATTCTCTTCTCTACTTGGATCTTCGGGTATTGTATCTAAATTATATCAGGTTTTGTTTCACAAAAGACATGGGGACTCTTTTGGACCGACGAGGTTCTGGAGTTCCATATTTCCCCAATATTCCCTTAATTGGCAGGCTTTGTGGAGGTCCTGCCATAAATTTGTCTCCCAGGATAGTTTGCATCTCATGCAATATCACATTTTGCACAACACGTATTACACTCCGGTCAAGTTAAAGAAATGGGGTCTGTTGGACTCAAACATATGTGTTAGATGTTCTCGGGGGGGGGGAGGGAACACTCCTTCACATATTCTGGTCCTGTTCCAAAATTTCCCTTTTGTGGGACTCTATTAAAGCATTCCTAGATCCTATACTGGGTTTGCAGGAGTACTTCACACCTGACATTTGTCTCTTAGGGGACATGTCCTCTATTAGAGTCAAAGTGAGAAGGTTCCATATTTCTATCATAGTTCTATCTGTCAAGAAACTTATTTTATGTCATTGGAAAGGCAAGCCTACTCGGTCATTGCAGGAGTGGGTGAATGAAATCCTTACTAACCTGCGTACGGAAGAAGCTATTGCCAGCCTTCACAACAGACTATCTGCTTATACTCAAATATGGGATCCCCTTCACTCTTTAATTCTAGCTGCCTAGACTCAGTAGTGTTTCAGAGCAAATAGCCTTGTACACTTTTGTATAATGGCGTTGAACTTATGTTGCACAATGATATGTTACTGCTGTATGGGGAAAGGGGGAGGGAGGGGGAGTTTTAATAAAACAAGTTGCTGTGTTCTTGTGTTATTCTCATGTTAACTGCCTCTTATTGTGGAAAATCTGTTAATAAAATTTTGAATAAACAAATATGTAGTTATATTACTGAAGTGTTCAATTTGCTACACTTACTTAGAGTGTGTGTGTGAGTATGTGTGTGATGCATATCATCAAATCAGACACCTTTTATTGTGCCACATAATTTCAGCAATGTGAACCTGCTATCCACTGCAGCTGTGTGTAATTGTTGTACCTCTTTGTGGTATCTTTACTGGTACTAGTACTAGTTACTGTTACTGCAGCAGTGCAGTACAGTGCCCCCCCACCACGGCCTGCCCTAACTGGCAAAGTAATTATTTTCTAGATTTGAATTTCTGATGGTGAGCATTGGTTAGGTGTTGTGTCTTTGAATCTGCATCTCTTCAGTGTACAGTGCAGTCTTAATCTGTATGTGCATTTGCATCTCTTTAGGGCCCAATCTCCACCTCTAACTTAAGTCACAGTTGTTTCTTTGGCTTCCCTTCAGAGTACTGGACAGGTGTGGTGCATAATTATTCATGAACATTGTACTCATTAATATGCATTTTTAAAATCTAGATTTAGTAGTTGCCGTATTGGTCCTTGCAAGAATAGATCGAAGCAAATGATTTGATACCTTTTAATGGACCAACATAGATGTAACAACAAGAACAAAGTGGTCTAGCTTCGGACCAGCCAGTCCTTCTTCAGTCAGGACCATCATCACGAGTCACTCATGATACAAATCACATTCTTCATCATCAAGGTCACAAATGCAGTCACAAATCACAGTTTATGATCACACGTCACAAATCACAACATTAATTTTTTTAATAGTTACTTGGATGTACAGTATTGTAAGCTTGTTTTGTAATATCTCTCAGGCTTCACTATCCCACCATTGTACTCATTAATACGTGTTTTAAGTCAGGGAGTTGGACAGTGTCTGCAGTATGTACACAGACTGGAAAGAAGACTGACTGCACACATGCAGTTTAGCATAGTATACTTGCACTGCTCAGAATACAAAGTGTCATGCATACAGAAGACAACAAAAAAGGGCATAATTACGTACAAGGGTCAGGGATGGTGGAGGAATATATTTTATAACACAGCAAGGAAGGTGTGAGGAAAAAAACTAATGTGGGATTCCATGGTGATCCAGCAGCAGTTCCAGCATGGTCATAATTTACAACGGATGTCCCTCTATGCCATACAGCCACTGTTCCACAGCACTCACACTCTCATTTTTCTCCTGAACAGTACTCCAGAGAACTGCCAAGTCAGCCTGTGTTACACGTAGTTGTCTGGGGTCCACATGTTCTACAGGCTGACCTGCTGGTGGTGGTGGTGGTGTTGGTGATGGTGGGGTGCTGGTGGAGCAGCAGGTGCTGCTGTGGCCTCTTCTTCTTAGGGATGCTGCCATGCACAGCTGCACCCTCTGCCACAGAATGGCCAGCAGGTGCAAGCATGGTCCAGTCTGTGGCAGCCTGCAACTCCAACTGGTGGTACATAGATACATAGACAGTGTTGGCAGATAAGGTCCTATGGCCCACCCATTCTGCCCATTTGAGCTTGTAAGTTCAGATTATGTTTTTCAAGAAGTCTGTTGCCCCTTACCCCTGACCTCCAGAATTCCTTTTTGTCTATCCCATGCATTCTTAAATCCCATGATTGTTTCAGCCCCCACCACTTCCTCTGGCAGGGTGTTCCACTTATCCACCACCCATTCTGTGAAGAAATTCTTCCTCACATTTCATCTGAATTGTCTTCCCTCCAACTTCATCCCATGCCCTCTAGTCCTGGAACATCTTTTTTGCTTAAAAATAGTGTATTCCTGCACCCTGTTCCTCCCTGTAAGATACTTGCATGTCTCTATCACATCCCCTCTCTCCCTCCTCTCCTCCAGGGAGTACATGTTCAGTTCGTTCAACCTGTCCTCATAGGACTTGTGATGCAATCTATGCACCATCTGTGTTGCCCTCCTCTGAACCTTCTCTACCCTGTCTATGTCCTTACGTAGGTAAGGTCTCCAGAACTGTACAGTGTACTCCAGGTGGGACTTCACTAGTGTCTTGTATAGTGGTGGTGATTGAGTATATGGATGTGCTGGTCAGTCACCTGGGGGCCACGGTGCACCTCCACCTCACATAGGCGGCACTTGACCACACTGCTGTCCCCTCTGACACAGTCAAAAAACTGCCAAACAACAGAGGTGCAGGGAGGACCAGTCACAGGCAGGGGAGTGCCAGATGAACTGGCAGCTGACTGTTCATGGTGCTGAACAGGGATAGGACCCACACCTGGGCCTGGGGGAACAGGCACATCCTGCTCCAGAGGACCTGGTGCTTTACTTAGTGGTGGTGGTGGTGGTGGTTCAACTGCCTCAAAGTCAGAACAGGAGGCGGTGCTGGTCTGGATTCGGGGGGGGGACAACTAACTACTTATAAAGGTAAGAAAAATAAAATTTACTGAAAGAACAAATTAAGTGAAAAAGAGCACAGAAAATACAAAAATGTAGCTTTAAAAAAGCTGTTGGATCTAAATCAAAGTTTAAATCTCCTTCTCACTCTGATCTCAAAGTCTCAGCAGTCACAAACACACTCCTCTCTCTCCATCTGCACAGGAGAAAGTAAAGTGTCTGTCCTATGACTCACTTCCTTCCTGTCTAGCTAAAGAGCATGTGACTTACCATACTGTAAGCCATGTGATGTGTGTGTGGGGGGTGCTGCCAAATCTGAAACACCAAGTGGATAACTTAGAATCATAATGAGGAATGCGAAGTCCATTAAAAACAATGACTTCACCTTACTTCTCATTGCCATTCTGCCTTAACGTGAAGTGGTAATAACAAGGCGGAGTGAGCACTTTGCATTGCCCACTCCATGTAGCGGAGTGACAATGTGAAGTGCCCATTTTGCCTTCACTTCCCCAGCGGAATTTACATTCACTGCATCACTATGCATAGGATGATTGACTGGCTGACTGTCCCTTGGTGTGATGGGGGAGTGTTGACAAGCAACACATGAAGCCAATAAGGAGTGGGAATGAACAAGCAGAAGGAGGTTTCATTTCAGTTAGAGAAAGAGAGAGACTGAACTGAATTGTTCATTAAGCTGAATACAAGCTGTTTGTTTTTTGTTTTGTTACTAAAAGTAAAGCAGATATATTTTCATTTAGACTGATATCCAGAGTACTCCTCAGAAGCCATCGGGTTCACTATCCTGTCCTATGTATCTGAAGGGCAAAGTTACAGGTGGAGTTGTCAGGCAAAGCTGACAAATGCAGAATTGACATTTAATAGAAAAAATGTGCAGATTCATTTGTGGAGGCAAAGTTGATAAATTCACCTTAACTCTGCAGGTGGATTTAAAGTTTGCAATATCTCAATCACCACATATTAGGTCCTTGTAGTAGCACCACTTGTTGTTTGGCCAACTTCCATAATAATTGGATTGGGGCTCCCAGACACAACAGAGGATGCCGGCCATGGTTCTGCTAGTCAGTTACTTGGGTACCATAAGTATAGGAACCTAAGTTGGATAAACTTAGGGTACTGGGTGTATATAGCTTGGCCAGAACTGCACGTGGAATACCACATGAAAAATATAGCATGGTGTAGTAGCATAACAGGGTACAAAACCCCACAAGGCACATATGTTGCATGCGATTTCATACCCTGTCACACATGGGCAAGGAGGAGGAGTGATGCATAGGTCAAGACTTCTGTTGGAGAGGTTGTCCACTAAGCTGCTGCTGTGACTCAGTGGGATGAGCTGCAGCAATGCAGGGTCACTATGCATTTGTGGACTGGGGCTTGAATCCCAGTCCCAGATATCTGTGAAACTGAATTGTGCAGTTTCTTTTTTTTCTTCCCCATCAGTGTTTCTCTCTGTCCCCATGTTGAACTCCCCCAGAGTTGATTATATTAATTGGGAGCTCAGGGGGGTGCATCCACCTCTAACAGAGGGTGTGGGGAGTGGTGCCCCTCAAAAAATAAGAAAGCCACTAGTTTTGGCAGTTTCTCAGTGGCAGCAATATGTCACTGTCTTTACAGTGTAGTACATTGCTGTGCTGTTATCTCCTATGACATGATGACCCCATGTCAAACTTAGTAGCATCACACAAAGACCATTAACTGAAATGCCCACACAAACAGAAAGTGAAGCAGTAGGCTTTATTTCTTTAAGTGCAAAGAACACATTTTCTTACATCACCACAGATGACAGGCACACCCAAAAGGAGATGTGAGTAAAACAGGTACAAGATAACTTTATTTCACAACAGGTACAATCCATATGATTGCATATCATTTAACTGTTATACTTTACTCAAATATAAGTAATCGAGAATCCACAGAACACTGCATATTGCTGGTGTATAAGAATCTCTTCACTAGCAGCTGCTTTGTCAGATATACAGTATTGTTTAATCTGGCTGTACATTATGGCAAATAAGCATGTTATATCCAGGTCATACTTTGTCGGGAGGGTCCATTGGCCTCACTGGTCAACACTAACAAAAGCTTACTATCTCAGATGATCTCAGTTTTCTGTATGAAGGGAAAAACATCTGTTCTCCTAATTCCTTGAATAACCCAACAGGTCTTCACTCAGAGAAATTGCCAAAATAGCCACCACAACATCAATGTTCTTACAAGAGAAGTAGTAGCAGTAGTAAATTTATTTATAAGACCTCCTTCTCTGAAGGCTCAGGGCACCCTATAGGAACAGACATGCAATTAAGGTCAGTACAAAGAATAAAACAAATGGTTAAAAATAGTAAATGAAATAAGAAGAAATACAAATTTCCAACAATATTGTTAAAATTAGAATAGTAAGTGGAACATGGAGAATGCCCAGAAACTAATGTTGGTCCCCAAAGCATGCCTAAACTGATAAGTCTTTAATCCCCTTTTAAAGGCCTCCACATGGTGGCCTCCCTCACTACCCTAGGCAAGGCATTCCAAATTACAAATCAAACAAGCTCTCATTGGAGGATTTAAACTGGGCCCTAGGGACCAAGAGAAGACCCTCCTTGGATGTGTAAAGGGGGAGAGAGGACTTGAGAGGAATTATATGCTCAGCCAGGTAGTTAGGTCCATCTCAGGCAAGGCTTTGTAGGTTAGTAAATTAAACTTTAGGGTAACTCACCATTCCAAAAGCAGCCAGTGCAGATCACACAGCAGTAGAATCACGAGACTAGACCTCAAAAGGCCAGTCAGTAACCTGTACTCTGCATTCTGCACCAGCTATAAACATCATAGGGTACCTCCACTGACACCAAGGTAGAGTGCATTACAGTAGTCTGCCTAGACATCACAAACATATGCACCAGTGTCCGCAGCTATTCAGGAGAGAATAGAGACTTAATCAGTATGCTGTTCTTAAGATAGTAAAAAACACTCCTGACCACAGCTGACACTTGAGCCGCCAATGTCAGCCAAGCATCAAAAATGACTCCAAGGTTTTTCATCTTTGCAGAAACCAATAGCTTGGATAAACTGAGTCGAAGCCCTGTCTTTCCCATGACAACTTTGACCCCCAACCGGCTCAATCAGTATTGCCTCAGTCTTTCCCTGGTTAAGTCTCAACTAACTTGATTCCATCCCCAAATTCAGCACTTAAACTGTATCAGACATCACAGGTGCAAAGGACAAACACAACTGGGTATCTTCCGCATTCCAGTGGGAACCCAGATTGCAATCAAAATATCCTTCCCAGGGCAGCACACCACTGCAAACAACATAGATGAAAGGACTGAACCTTGGGGCACACCAGAGAGGCATCAAGGACAATGAGGAAGTTCCCATCACTAACCCTGGGTACTGTCCCTGAGATGGGACTCAAACCAACAGATGCCAGTAGTAGTAAATCCTTTCTACTCTCTCAGTTGTTCCAACAACAACTCATAGTCCACAGTCTTAAATGCTGAGGAGAGATCAAGGAGAATGAAAATTAACTATTCAACCCTATTTCTAGCCCTGAAAAGTTCATTATGTACCCTGACCAATTCTTGTCTCAGTGCTATGTCTTGATTTAAAACCAGATTGTATGGACTTATAGATATCATGAACTATTAAGTGCAGTTCAAGCTGCAGCATCAAAATCTGCTCAGTTACCTTACCAAGAAAAGGTAGGTTAGTGACAGGATGGTAATACACTAGCATTTCGAAGTCCAAAGTTGAATTCATCAGAACAATTCAAACTAGTGCAATTTTCAATGTCACCTGGAAGTCTCCCATCTGGCTAGGAGTAGTAAACTCTTCCAGTGAACACTGACTCTAGAGACTCCATACAGCTCACTAGTAGGTATGTGGGACCTAGGACTAGTTCACAAGAAGTGTGCTGCAGCATCAAGATCTCCTCACAGACCTTTTCCATCATAATTGACCAAAACTTTGCTCAAGACAGCTAATTGCACCCATGAGTGTAACCCAAGTCCACTGGATTGCGACATCTCACTTGAAGAAATCCTGACCTGAATAGAAGACACACTGTTCAAGAAGAATCAAGTGAAATCTTTGCACTTAGCTGCTGAAACTGTTCTTATTAGTTGAAGACCGGCTGGATTTCATAACCTGTCCACAGTATAGAAACGCTGAACTGGTGGAGTCCTCCTAGCCAAAATCTCCCTATGGAGAGCTTCTGTAACAGGAATGAGTACCAGTATCATGGGTAATATATATGGTCTACACAGAGCACACTCCAGATGAGCATTCTCTATCAACATCCTACCACTCAGACGCCTTTTAACTCCATTTAACCAACACCCTCTGAAACTCTTGTGTGCATACTGTTTTTAAGAGTGTAGCAACCCTCTCATTTGGCATGTCTCTTCCTATCAAAGAACACAGAACCAATGGCTGTTATGATTTAAAAGAAAAGGTTGAAACTGTAGCAACAAATAAAAGGGACTAATCAGGGTAACCACATCGGTTACTGACATGCCAATAGGCAGCAAGAGTTATCCGAGGTTATACAATAGTGCTAAAAATATTAAAGCCTACAGTACATACAATATCTTGTTTCCTAACAGCCCCCTTCCTACCTGATAGTATCTTTGAAATAATCCCATACTTATCCCTTTTCTATCCATTAATATTTTATCCTAAAATATCCTTGAGCATCTCAAACAAAGCCATTTCCCCTGAAGCCCTAATACTTGGCTGTGGAGATATCCAGGATAGCCAATAGCAAATGTTCCATTCTTTTTCCAGCACACCACAATGTGTGCCAGGCTCAGTGGTGCACTCTGAGAGTTACTGTGGTCTAGAATTTGGTAGGGAGTATATAACCTACTTACAGAGTACTTTCTTAAGCCCATATTGTTTACTACTGTCTTGGAGTCTGTAGTACCTTCTGCAGCATTCTGCTCATCTTGTTATGTAGTATAGAATGCTGGGGGTATTTTGGAGCAGTTTATTACTTGGCATCCCCCAATCAAGCATCAAGGCTCTGGGGGTGGATGATGACCATGTTGGATAGGCTCAAAAGGCTTTTAAGAGAAAAATTGGAGCTGACATGTGTTTTTAAGATAGTGTTGGGTATGTGGGGTGTGACAAGGTGGCTAGATATTGAATTTATATTATCAGAAAGTACTGGAAGTAGAGACTGGGATTGAGGGAAACTCATGTCTGGATAGGAGATACAGTAGATACATGACAAGCCTTAACCATCAGATGGAATCAGAATTTGTTTTCAGCAGTGTTTCTGCAAAACTGTAGATACAAAGTGTTCATTTTTATTTATTTATTTATTAGACCATCAGTTTACAGACCTTTGAGTCAGAGACTCATTTACAAAGGCATTTCATCAAGACAGCAATACATAACAGCAAGCAAAACAGTACAGTACATAACGCTTAGATTAAAAAAGCAACCAGTGTTACAGGCATTCACTGGTGGTACACGCTTGGTAATAGGTAGGTCACAGTAGTCATAATATAGGTACACGAGTACCACGTCAGGTAGCAACCAGAGATATTTTATTACATTAAAATATTGCAACATCTGATTATGAAAATATTTATTTTGAATTTGAATATGTATACCTTAATATTTGCAGTATCCAAAATGTTATAATAGTTTATGGTGGAACACTGTTCTGCATGGAAATGCAAACCTAGAACAGCATTTTTGTGCTGCAGTAGGAATGTCACTACTGCAGCACAACATCCTCAAACATTGATGTGCATGTCTGCCAATACTGAGGGATGCCTGTTTGTGATTGTCCACCCGTTGAATTAAAATTCCATGCAGAAACAGAAACATAGAATTTGCCAGCAGATAAGGACTGCTTGGCCCACCTAGTCTGCTAATTTATTCCTGTGTATAGTATCACTGCAAAACCACTTGATCTCAAGCCTATTTACATACTCCCTTCCCTAAGATTCCCTTATGCCTATCCCATGAACTCTTTTCTCCCCCACCACTTTGGCTGGAAGACTGTTGCAGGAATCCACCACTTTTCTGTGAAGAAGTACTTCCTCACAACTCTCCTGAATCTTATTTTATTTACTTTATTTATTGAATTTTGTTATCTGGGTGGGCTCACTGAAACAGGTGTCCCTTTTTCAGGAATGACCCAGAATTAGTTACATAAAACAGAGCACTCAGAACATCATTATAGGGTAGACAATGTTCAATATATGGCAGGATATATAGGAGGTCAGTTGGACAAAAGAACAGTTAAGTGATTTACAGCAGGTGAAACTACCCACTCCAGCTTCTTTTTATACCCACTTGTGATTGAGCAATTTTATTTCTGAAACATACTTCCTCCTCTACCTCATTTGTACCCCTGTGAGGTATTTAAAAGGTCACTATCATATCCCCCTCCCTTCTCTCTTCCAGGGTGTACATATTTAGGTCCTTAAGTCTCTTCTCATAGGGCTTCTAATGCACATCCTGCACCATTTTAGTTGCCTTCCTCTGGACCACCTCCACTCTGTCTAGATGTGGTTTCCAGAACAGAATACAGTATTCTAGGTGATATCTTTGGGCTGAATCTCAATGTACCATGGCAACCAAACTACATCTTGACTTTTGCTCTTGAGGTTCTTGCTTGTCATGGATACCTGTTGATTCAAACTCAGGCTTCTGGTACATGGCTGCCCATACACAGTACTGTATACAGTACCTGTATTTGCATACCCCTACTTTTTGGTTTACTTGCTTAATATATTTTTAATTGATCAGAATTTTAAATGCATGATTTGTATTGCTTAGAAGTTGTGATAGCTTTATGAGCCATTTAAAACCTATTCCGAGGTATTATGGACAATAAAAAAAAGTTTTTCATGGTAACAGGTATTTAGCCATGTGGTTTTGATACGTTCAGCCTGTAAAATGTCTTTGTTAAGGTTACTTTTGTTCTTAAAAGAAAACATGTGAGGAAGGCAAACCATTTCTCCTTTTGGTTTATTGTACCTTGTTTGTTTTTAGGAGGAGTTATGACTCCTTGGGGACAGTCTGAAAAAAATCTTATAACTTTTGCAGGCAATGCTGTCTCATTTGTGTTTCATATGGTCAAACTCTTCTGCAGTTCATGCAGTTTAAAGATGTGTTTCAGAATACTTTTGAAATGTGTGAACTGTAAGATAGCTGAACGTTTTGCTAATTGGGTTCCTTTTTGGCTGAATAAAGGAGGGGTTGTGGCTCCGTGGGGATTGTCTGAAAAACATTTTATAACTTTTGCAGGCTAATGAACTGAGAGTTGAAGCAGCTTTCCAGTGCCTATGGGCTTCTTTTGGTTAATAGTATACTCTTGTCCCTCACATACAGTACTATAGATGTAGGTGTTTTGGTGCATAGCAGGAAAGTATCTTACAGCAGATCTAGCCTGACCATACATGCAATCCTCCCTGCACCAGACACTCAAGCTATGCTCATTGTGGCTAATTTGCTAGTACTCTCACCTCTGACCCAGAAGGTCATTGATTTCAGTCTCATAATGCCACAATCAATTAAAATGTGCAGGAGAACCACATCTACTGCACATGGAGCATTATTGCATCATGTCATGATCCTAATGATCATTTTTACCCAACTCTTTGAGTTTCAAAGTAAGTAACATAACCATCACAAAAATAAAGCAAAATAAAATACAATACAGACATTAACAAGAAACAATTCCACAAATACAATTACTATAGTGGCCAGTAAAGGTGAAAGAAATGGGCCTTTGGCAACTTCAGTTCAGTTTCTGGTTGAGACCCATATAAGCTTGGTTCAGTTTCAAAAAATCAGTCAAATGATTTTGGCTCTCAACGTAGTAATTGCCATGGGGTAAAGCCTACTATAAATAGGAGGGTAAAAAAGTCATGCAGTCCACCATGAATATTAATTACAATAGCTTACTTGTGGCAACTGCTGTTTAGTGGTGTGCGAAATTGCCAAAATTCACTCCTTGAAGAATCTGCAAATTTTGGCAAATTCTCAAAGCTGACAACCACAATTTGCATTGCTATTCCCACATGAAAATTTGAACAAATTTGCATGGTGAATTGATGTGAATGGCTAATTCATGGATGAATCCCAGTGGGAATTGTATGTTACACCCCATTCCCTCCATGCAAAAACTATACATTCGTCGATACCGACGTCCTTCTCCCCCCATCCTACTGGCACCCTTCCCACCCTAGCAAATTGCACAACCTTCTGCAGTCAGAGCAAAACATCAGTCTCTATCCTTCCCCCCACCCATACACTAAATACACTCTGATTACTGCTTCTTCTCACCCGAGTCCCACCGAATAACTGACTTTTCAAAGTGTCACATCCAGCACCCGCAGTCCTCCACTTGCAGTCCCCCCCCCACACTGGTCCCCATTACCCTCTTCCCACCATCACCTCCACAAAAATCAGTCTGCAATAAAGGAAATTGCCCAGGTGCAGATCATCTGCCCTGTTCAGAGTCTAACCCATAATGTGAACTAATGAATAGTGATGGCTTTTTTCCTACTAAAATCTGATTTGCTGAGTTTTAGCCAATCAGGTTTTACTAGAAGCAAAGACATCACAATTCATTTATTTGCTAACTTCAAGATGAACACTTAAAAGAGCAGATGTTCTGCACTGAAGGACCATTTTCTTTATTGCAGGCTGATTTTGTGGCTGCTGGTGAAGGGAGAAGGGAAGGTGATAAAGGGGTTTTGGTGCTTGCTGTGACAATGTAATATGTGACTTACTTGGTGGGACTCAGCTGGGGGTATGCAGGGAGAGAGTGTTTCGCATGAGGGTGGGAGAAGGGTAGGAAATTATTGGAGGGTACCAGCAAGGTGGTGGGAGGGTGTATGAATGAATGTATAGTTTTTGGTTGAGGAGGGGTAGCTTTAGAGCACAGTGCGAAGGGGGTGTTTTTATAAACTTTTGATAATTGATTAAAATTGATTACAAAAAATCTGCTTGTAAAGTTGGTGCATCTGCTACAGAATTTGCACATTTGATGTACTGAAAATCTCTATGGTTTGGTACCCACTTTACCAGCGAATTAAACATGTGCAACATTTCTAGTACATTTGGTATGCATCTTCTGTGGATTAGTCCAATAAGACTGCCACAATGCAGTGTGCACTACAATAATAGTTACTGTTCCTCATTGACCGTAAGGTGTTTACCTCACTGTAGAAACATAGAAACATAGAATTTGATTGCAGTTAAGGACTGCTTGGCCCAACCAGTCTGCCCATTTCCCTACCTAATGGATAAGCTGCAGATCCTAGTTAACCAGCAGCCTACTTCTTCCTACCCCCACCCCCTAGAATTGCCTTATGACTGTCCCATGTATGCTTGAATTCCACCACTGTTGTTGACTCCACAACCTCCTCCAGAAGGCTGTTCCATGCATCCACAACCCTCTCTGTGAAAAAATACTTTCTTAAATTACCTCTGAGCCACCCCTCTATCTTCATATTGTGTCCCCTTGTTCTTGCACGCCTCATTTTTTGAAAGATGCTACCCTCTTGGACTTTGTTGATTCCCCTGAGGTACTTGAAAGTTTCTATCACATCCCCCTCTCCCTCCTTTCTTCGAGGTTATACATATTAAGCTCCTTAAGTCTCTCTTCATATGTCTTCCAGTGCAGACCCTGCACCATTTTAGTTGTCATCCTCTGGACAGCTTCCATCCTGTCTATGTCTTTGCAGAGATTGGGTCTCCAGAACTGCATGCAGTACTCCAGACGGGGTCTCACCAGCTGTACCCTCTGTACCCACTGATTTACCTATACGTGAACTACTATATTATATCTGCCCGCATTGTGGTTGAAATTATTTAGTAATACTCCCAAATGCAAGTTGTGCATCAAAAACATTAAAAAATAAAGACAAATAAAAACACATTAAATACAAGGCATTATATTGCCTGTGGTTGGTCTTATTTAACTAATACTGAATATGTGTGCTTGGTGGCATAACTTGATCTTATTAAATGGTTACAGAAAGTCCTGCTTTCTGATTTGTGGAGAGGTTACAAAACAGTGCAGTTCAGGAATAGGAACCGCACTGCTTTACACATTTCTTTCTTATTTATTACTGTGAACCGATGCTATTAGAATAATAAGTAACTCTAATGTGTGTGTTACTTTTCCTGAACTACACTTCCAGGGGATGGAGTGCACTCAGCCTAAATGCCTTTTGCCTGACAGTGCAGCTGGTGTATGCTGTTCAAGAAACAACAGCATGTCATGGATTATTTTCACATATTAAATT
This sequence comes from Neoceratodus forsteri, assembly GCA_016271365.2. Taxonomy (NCBI): domain Eukaryota; kingdom Metazoa; phylum Chordata; order Ceratodontiformes; family Ceratodontidae; genus Neoceratodus; species Neoceratodus forsteri. The sequence continues at coordinate 898,474,494 of CM057458.1, forward strand.
TGCTGAAGATGACAATGTGAACATTATTGTAAGTGTCATCAAGAAGAGGAGTTACCCTGCTATTGTTTGGAGTGCTGAGATGGACTTTGGTGACAGTTCCAATGGGAGGCATCTGGGGACACTTGCCATCAGGAGGTGTAGGAGTTGAACTACTAGTAAATGCCACTTGTTTGACATCTCAGTAATCAAATAATAATTAAAGCTGATAGTCGGTAAGTAAGACTGAGCTAGTGCTAAACATGCATTCAGTGAATGTGCTGAAATGTGGCATTTTGAACACCTGTCAGAAGGAAACTCATTTTATTTCGGCATTTCTGCACTTCAGCTTTATGACACAGAGCAAATCAAACTAATCCGCAAGCTACATGATCAGCAGCCACCAATCAGCTATGCTGAAGATATAAATCTCCTTGTACTGCACACATCTCAGTGCCATTTCCATCACAACAAACACACACACACAAACTGTGGCTAGAAGGGAGCATCTTTAATGTGAAAAAGATTGACTTTTAACTTTGAGTCTTTTGAAATCATTGCTAATGAATCATGTACTATCATTCTAGTTAGTTACTTTTAGTTACATTTAACTGTAGTTTCAGGCAGGTTACTTAAACTATGGGGCACAAGAGAGAGGAGACAGGCACAGTGTAAGGCTGTACTAGCTATTGCTGGCTTGGCAGCAGGAGGAAGCAGAGGGAATTTAGCAGACTGGGATAAGGTGTAGGGGATATTAAAAGATGTTCTCAACATTTTTTACTGAGATTCTTATTTATATGCTTAATTTTATTTTTTCCAGCAGAAAGAACAAGGCAGATTAAATATAATAGACTAGAAAAGGTGTGTGTGTGGGGGATTTTGAAGGATTTATTTGACAAATACAGTATTTTTATAACTAACTGCTGGTGTTACAGCAGGAAACAAAATTTGATATTTTTAGTGTGTGTGTGTGTGTGTGTGTGTGTGTGTGTGTGTGTAGGTAAGCCTGTCAGCCAGTCAGAGTGATAAGTGACTATGACATCCTCTGTGACCAGAGAACAGAGGTTGCTGGATGTCTTTCAAGATGCGTTCCTAACTCAGCAGGTGAGGGAACCAACCAGGGAGGCACGGGTACTGGATGTGGTCCTGGCAGACAGTGACCAGATTGGGGGCCTGGAGGTAAGGGACCCATTGGCGGGGAGTGACCATGCCACGGTCTGGTTCTGCCTGGACCTAGGAGGGGTAGAAGGCTGCACAAAGACGGAAGTAACTGACTTCAGGGGGGCAGATTTTAAGGAAATGGGAAGGATCCTTAAGGAGCATTTGGATGGGATTGGGTCAGAAATGGACGCTGATAGTAGGTGGGAAATCATCAGGAGAGGGGTGCAGGATGCTACCAGCACCTGTGCAAGAGTAAGACGAAAATGCGGTAGGGCCCAAAAACCCTGTTGGTGGACCAGAGAGGTCCAGGAGGTGGTGCGGGGAAAGAAAGCAGCCTATAAGAAATTCAAGTGCTCAAGGAGTGAAAGGGATCGAGGGGAGTACGAGCTGATGGCTAGAAGGGTCACTAGAGTGGTGAGGGCAGCTAAGGCAAGGAAGGAGCAGAACCTGGCCAGGGAAATTAGGAGAGGGAAAAAAGGGTTCTTTAGATACATTGGGGAAAGATGAAGGTGAAGGGGCAGATTAGCAGGATTAAATCAGGGAGAGATGGGCACAAGACCCGGGGGAGCAGGCTGAGGTACTAAATGAGTACTTCACCTCAGTTTTCACCAGGGAAAATGGGGATGCTGCATCATACATGGGAGGAGACAGAGATAATGAGGAGGGGGGGACCCTTACCAATCAGCAGGTCTGGGGAGAGGGGGAGGCATCACTGGCAGGTGGGGGGAGGGCTAAGCAGGGAGAAGAGGTACCAGAAGTGGAAATCACAGCAGAGAGAGTGAGGGAAGCCCTCAGCTCCCTTAAGATGGAGAAAGCACAGGGCCGGATAAATTACATCCTAGAGTGCTGAAGGAACTTGCAGATGTCCTGGCGAAACCCTGGCGACTTTCACCATCTCTCTGAGGACAGGGTGGTGCCCCAAGACTGGAAGGTGGCGCATGTAGTGCCTATCCTCAAGGGGGATCAAGGGAGGTGGCAGGGAACTACAGGCCTGTCAGCCTGACACGGTGGTGGGCTAGGTGATGGAGGGCATTGTCAAGGAGAGGCTAGGGGACCTGGATAAGTCAGGGTGCCTGGACGATAGACAGCATGGATTCATCCTGGGAAACGTGTCAGACAAACCTGGTGGAGTTCTATGACTGGGTGACAAGTGCCTTGGACCTGGGTAGACCAGTGGATGTCCTCTTTCTAGACTTCAGCAAGGCATTTGACTCTGTTCCTCACGTGGGCCTGTTGGATAAGCTAGGAGAAATGGGGGTGGGAAACCAGATGATCAGATGGATAGGCAATTGGCTCCAGGACCGGACCCAGAGGGTCATAGTTGGTGGGATAGTCTCATCCCCAAGGAGGGTCATTAGTGGGGTCCCACAGGGATCAGTCCTTGGGCCCCTTCTGTTCAACACCTACGTATCTGACATAAGGACAGGAATCAGGAGTGAGATGAGTCTCTTTGCAGATGACTCGAAACTGGGGGCGGTGGTGGATGGGGAGGAGGGGAGGGTGGCCCTGCAGGGGGACCTGGAGGCTCTGGAAAGATGGTCTAGAAAGTGGAAGCTGAGGTTCAATGCAGGGAAATGCAAGGTACTCCACCTGGGGGCCAGAAACCCAGGCCAAGTGTACACCCTGGGGAATACTACAAGTCTCAATGGCTGAGAGGGACCTGGGGGTGGTGGTGGATGTCAAGATGAACAACTCTGAGACTTGTAGGAGGGCAGCAGCCAAGGCCAACAGCATGCTGGGATGCATCGCTAGGGGGATCACCTCCAGAAGGAGGGAAGTGATACTCCCTCTGTATAACTGCTTGGTGAGGCCGCACCTGGAGTACTGCGTGCAGTTTTGGAGGCCACACTTAAAGAGGGACATTAACCTCCTGGAGAGGATCCAGAGGAGGGCAACCAAAATGATTTGGGGCTTGGGGGACAGGACCTATGAGGAGAGGCTCGAAGAGCTAAATATGTACACACTGGAAGAGAGAAGGGACTGGGGACATGATAGAGGTCTTCAGGTACATGAAGAGGGTAAATGGGGAAGGAACAGTCAGGGTGCTTGAAGGAAGGAGGAAGGGCCACTAGAGGGCATGGGTGGAAGCTGGAGGGGAAGATTCAGGGAGAAAGGAGGAGGTGCTACTTCACTGAGAGAGGTGGTGGAGCCATGGAATGCACTACCTAGGGGCTGGTGGAGGCAGAGACAGTGGAGGGGTTCAAGAAGGGGTGGGACAGGTACAGGGGAAGGGTTCTGGAAGCAAAATCCAATGCAGCAAGAATATCCGGAACTGGGAAGGAAGAAGCCAGAGAAGGCGAGGGGGACAGCAAGGTCAGCACCCAGGGTGGGGGCTGACCAAACGAGCAGACACGAAAGACTGTTAGGCCTATTCTGCTGGCATTTTAGTATGTTTAGTATGTTTAGTAAGTAGACTGAGAGAACTCGTAGTGCTGTTTGCATTGACATAAGGCTGATTGGATGGGATGGCTTTGGGAAAGGATGGAGGTCCAGGTACAGACAATGGCATGGCCTCAGGTGGGCACAGTCCTGGAAGTTGCTCCACTGTTGGCCACCTTGTGTAACCTTGTAGGTGGTAAGCTGGAGCTGCAGGATGAGGGCTACCACTGATGGGGGTAACATTCTCCGGGCACCACCACTGTCCCCTTGTACCCACCATCTCATACAGTGGTAGGCTGCCTTCCAACTACAGGGTTATGTGAGGTGACCACCTATGGGACAGCTGTCAGGGCTATGCCCTCCTGTGGTCATGTCACTTTCTGTCCCTGGAACCCCCCAAATTGGTCCCATCTCTTTGGCTTTATAATTATGAAAACTGCACCCCCATCGGTTGCCACATCTCTCCCTCTCATGCTTTCTGTTTCTCTGATGCTCCCTATGGCACCCCATGCCCCTTTCTGCCCCCCTCCTGGCAAGCAGATTCACTAACCCCCCAACCATCATGGCCCTTCTAGTGTTGTGCAGGGTGGGGGCACCAGATCCCTCTTACAGTTCTCATGGGTATGCCAGTTGTTTGGTTCTACCTGAAACTGTGGCAGCTCCTGTTTTTTTGGCACAAGGACCCCCCTTTTATAAAACTGGGCACAGGGTTCCTGATGCACCCAGACTTTTTCGCAGCCCTAGAGTGATACAACTTGTGTTGCTCTAAGTTGTCTTTGACAATTGAATCCCTTGTGTGAAGAAAAGTTCTGTTTCACCCTTAGGTACTGTCTGTAGGTGACTAGCCTTATAAGTCTACATGGGTGAGAGCTGTCAGCCCTTAAAATACTATTTGTTGTAGTGGGCTTGGAGTAGGTTGTTGTACAGAACTTATTTTCCTTGTCAAAAAAAAATATTGCATCAGGAAAGTTTATTCTGAAAGAGCTAGAAGTACAGGTAATTTTTATAGTAAAGAGGTTACTGTTTAGCCAGGTGAGGAATGCAACAGCCTCATCCTGTGCCACATCCCACACACAGACCAAAACATCAATACAGTGGTGCCGCTTAAAGGTGTCCTCTATGTGTGGGTTCTTGCTTCTATTGAAAACAACACATTTTGTTCCAGTAGCCTAAAAAAATTAACAAAAGAGGCAACATGGCCATCACAACCCACTGTAAATAGAAATCACCATGAAAAGTAAAGTTTGTTGTAGCACAAAGTCTAGCACTTCTAAAATAAACAGTACGGCGAACTCATGGAGAGTGACAGTTTAGAAAGTAAACACAAGCTTTTATCCCGGCATCATTTTTATACAGGTCTACAGGGATTCAATACGCACAAACTTGCTACCTCCAACTGATCCCCTGTTTACTACATCCCTGATGTTGATACTGTCCTCTTCCACTTTCAAGCTACAATTACCCACTCCTGGAATATTCATGCCACTCTAAGAAAACCAAGGGTCAAATGTGCCCACCATCCCTGGATCACTCCTGGCCTTATTGCTTTGTTTAAATCCCATGACCAAGCACGGGATCATTTAAAATCTTCCCAGTCTGTGCCCAACCCTCAATACCACAGATCTCTCAGAAATGGTTGCACTAAGCTGTCCTTTCTGCAAAGGCCCTCTATTTCAAATTTAGAATAATTAGGGAATCATTTATCCCATATTTGTGGCAAAGGGCCATTATTGTCCTGATACACAAAAAGGGTAGCTTTCAGGATCCAGTTATGTATAGGCCGATTAGCCTTCTTGACACTTCATTAAAGATTTTTTCAACATAGAATAATTAGAGAATCATTTATCCCATATTCATGGCAAGAAGCCATTATTATCCTGATACACAAAAAGGGTAACTTCCAGGATCCAGCTATGTATAGGTCGATTAGCCTTCTTGACACTTCATTAATGATTTTTTCAACAGTTATCCTACAAAAACTGCGGGGGGAATTAGAAAGGATTGGGGGCTAAATAAAATGGAGGCAGGATTTAGAAGGGATCATACTACTGTAAATAACTGTTTTATTTTTTTACATTTAATTGAGAAATATATCTACTTGACAAAGCAAACCCTTTATGTATTATATGTTGATTTTAAATCTGCATTTGATATGGTGAATCGACAAATACTATGGAAAATTATGTTGAAAAAAGGTATTGACAAATGATTGATACATATTATAAGTAACCTGTATACAGGTTCTTGGTCCAGAGTAAGAACTGGAGTTTGTGGGCAGTTGATACAGCCAATTTTATTACCAGGGGAGTAAAACAGGGTTGTGTATTGGCCCCGACCCTCTTCTCTATCTATATAGCTACTATGTTAGCAGACTTTGATTCATCTCAATCTGATTCCCCAAAAATAGCAGATGTAAATTGTGCTGTTAGGCGATGCACAGGGGAAATGCCAAACCTCACCCAACAACTAACACACCAAAATCTGGCCCATGGAAAATCATGTACACAAATGCTCACAGCCTGGGAAATAAGATCCCAGACCTGCAGGCAATAATGTCAGAGGCTAAAATGGACATAGTAGCAATTAATGAGATGTTGTTTACCAGTAACCACACTTGGTAGACTTCAGGACCTGGCTATGTACTGTTCAGAAGAGACTGAGGTGCAAAAGGGGGGGGGGGGATGGAGTGGCCCTGTATGTCAATGAAGATATCAAAGTTACAGAAATTCATAATACACCTGAGGAGCCAGAAGAACTGTGGTTCACCCTGGAAACAGGAAATGGGACTGCCATAAGAACTGGGGTTGTCTACAGGCCCCCAGACCAGAGGGAGGACATAGACACATTACTGTTAGAAGATATACAAAACATGACAGCTAAAGGGGAGGTTCTGATAATGGGAGACCTCAACATGCCGGATACTGATTGGTCAATACCAGCCAGAACATCTGCCAGAACTAGACACATGTTGGATTCCCTGCAGGAGAGGACCTCAAACAACTGGTACAACAACCCACAAGAGACAGGGCTATCCTAGATCCAGTACTGACTAACAGGGAAGGGATCACAGACCTCCAGGTAGAAGGTCACCTGGGGGCCAGTGACCATCACATGGTATCGTTCAATTTGGCCACTACATCTAAATCATCCCATTCCAAGGCAAAAGTAAGGGACTTCAGAGGAGCTGACTTTGATAAGATGGCAAACAGAGTTAAGCTAGCCCTGGCAAAAAGAAACACAGGTGAGGGGGTACAGGCAAAGTGGGCAAGCATAAAGGATGCAATACTTGAAGTAACATCTCATTGTGTTAGACAGAAAAGGAAGTGCAAAAGAAGAAGGAAACCACTTTGGTTCTCAAACACAGAAGCAGAAACAGTCAGAGCCAAAAGGCTGGCCTTCAGGAAATATAAGGGAACACATCAGGAAGAAGATAGGGAGGCATACCAAACTGCCCTAAGGGAAGCAGGGAAGGCAGTAAGGCAGGCAAAGTCCCAAACTGAGGAAATACTAGCATGAACAGTAAATGAAGGTGATAAGACTTTCTATAGATACATCAGTGAAAGAAGAAAGTCCAGAGCTGGTATTGCTAAGCTCAAAGGAGAAAAGGGGGCATGTGAGGAGGAGGACCCTGTAAAAGCATCTATCCTAAATAGATACTTTTTCTCAGTATTTACTGAAGAGAAGGTAGGGCAGGGCCCACAGCTCCAGCACTAGTGATGGGCAAGTGGCCTAATTTGTTCAAGTGACGTGATCCGATGGAGTGAAGGTAAATTTGCAGAGTGATCCTCATGAATTACAGAATGGGTAATGCAAAGTCCATTGAAAACAATGACTTTGCATTACTTTGCCTTCCCAAACTACTAATCCACCAATTTTTTTTTTTTGCAAATAACTTTATTTTATTGTAAAATATACAATATAACATGAAACGTACAACATACAACATACAAGATGTATAACCAAAATACTAAAAACCAAAACAAAATAAAAACCCCCATCCCCTAACCCACCTCCCCCAGCAGCTATCCATATGTGTGTAAACTACAAATCTATGGCATATTGGTCGTAAAATGAAAATGTAATATTACTATTAGCTAGCAACCTACAGTAAGGGAGAGAAGAGACACAAAAACCAAATTACCTCGGGCTTCCAAGTACTGAAGAAAGAAAATGAAAACAATAGTACAATGAATAAAGAAAATAGCAAAAGGAGGTAGAGGAATAATAGGATGCAGAAAGGAAGAAAGAGATAAAAAAAATAGTAGGAAAGGGAAATGATAAGAGGAAGGAGAAGATAAAAAAAGTAGCGGTGAAAAAATCATAAAGAAAATTCCCTTCCATTAATAACCATATCTGTCCTTGAGACTCTGAAAAAAGCTACCCCAACACTTTTGAAATTTATCCAACGCATTAAAAAGTGATAACACTGACCTTTCTGCATTTAATGCACTCAGGAATTCATCCCACCATTCTCTAAATGAGGGGACCCAGTCATCCTGCCAATGACGCAAAATTAGTAACTTGGTAACTGTAATCCACCAATTCTTATTGCGAAGTACATTCAAAACAATGTACTTTGCCTTACTTCCCTTTCTTTTTAAGCTTCAAAGGTGTTCATGGGATTTCAGGTCACATGGGCTCTAGATTGTTCTGCACAGCCTCAGTTTGAGGTAGTGTGTATGTAGGAAGCTGTAGGAGACAATCTGCTCTGAGAGCTCTCTGTAGTTCAAACCTTCAGAAAGCTGTTAAAAAAGCCTTTTTGAGTAATTTTTTTTGCTGAAACTTTAGTTCATCGATTACAGGAAACCCTCCTGTGCTCATATCATCGAGCGTTTATTGTTTCTGTATGGATTTTGAATGTTAATGTATAACATTCAGTCTGTGTACTGAGAGACAGTGGAAGTGTACTTTGGGGGAGGGGTGTATCTGTGGTGTAGGTAGATTAACTTGGAGAAAAAGACGGTGCTTTCTGTTTTGGTGATATTTTTCTTGTTTAACTGTGTTAATGTACACACAGTAATATTTTCAATATTTTCTGCCATTTTTTTGCTGATTGTTGTGGTGCAGCAGTGCATAATTTTAGTTTGTTTAAAATATGTGGTTATATTACTGAAGTTTTCAATTTGCTATGCATTACTTAGTGTGTGTGTGAGTACATGTGTGACGCGTGTCATCAAATCAGACACCTTTTATTGTGCTACATAATAATTTCAGCAATGTGAGGCTGCTATCCATTGCAGCTGTGTGATTTTTGTACTTCTTTATGGTATCTTTACTGGTACTGGTACTAGTATTAGTGACTGTTACTGCAGCAGTACAGTACACTGCCCCGCCCGCAGCCGCCCCAACTGGTAAAGGTATTCTTTTCAGATTTGAATTTCTGATGGTGAGCACTGGTTAGGTGTTGTGCCTTTGTGTCTGCATCTCTTCAGTGCACAGCACAATCTTAATCTGTCTGTGCATTTGCATCTCTTTAGGGCCCAATCTCCATCTGTAACTTAAGTCACAGTTGTTTGCTGGCTTCCTTCAAAGTACTGGACAGGTGTGGTGCTTAATTCTGCATGAAAATTGTACTCATTAATATGCATTTTAAGTCAGGACCATCATCACGAGTCACTCGTGATACAAATCCCGTTCTTCATCATCACAGTCAGAAATGCAGTCACAAATCACGATTCACGATCATTCACGTTACGAATCACATAAATTTTTTTCTAGTTACTTGGATGCATTGTAAGCCTGTTTTGTAGTATCTCTCCAGGCTTCACCACCCCACCATTGTACTCATTGATATGTGTTTTTAAGTCTGGGAGTTTTAAGCTACAGCTCATCGGGGCCCGGGGAAGTTTGGCCATAGGCATTCACGTTTCTTCATCATCATGTTCACAAATGCAGTCACAAATCATGATTTATGATCACGTCATGAATCACAACATACATTTTTTTTAATAGTTACTTGGCTGTATTGTAAGCCTGCTGGTCACGGTGCTGAACGGGGATGGGATCCACACCTGGGCCAACGAGAACAGGCACATCCTGCTCCAGAGGACCTGGTGCTGGACTTGGTGGTGGTGGTTCAACTGCCTCAGAGTCAGGACAGGAGGCGGTGCTGGTCCTGCTTCGGGGGGGGGGCACTCACAAGTTTTGAGTGGTCCAACAGGAATGGATGCCTATGTCCTCCACACATGCACATAGTATGATGCTTACCACTACCACGCTCTCCAAAAGCAGCCCCATCCCAGACATTTCCTCAACCTGGTCCATCTCTCATACTGAGCTCCCTCAGTCTGAGCAATCACTACTTACACTGTCACACAACACACACACACACAGACAAACAACTAACTACTTATAAAGGTAAGAAAAATAAAATTTACAGAAAGAACAAATTAAGTAAAAAAGAGTACAGAAAAGACAAAAAAATGTAGCTTTTAAAAAAGCTGTTGGGACTAAATCAAAGTTTAAAACTCCTCCTCGCTCTGATCTAAAAGTATCAGCAGTCACAAAACACGGTGTTTTTGGGTGTTGCTACCACTTTTTTTACCTACCTAATAGTGGATTTTTACTGCGATTTTAAAATAATAAATAAGCAGTTTCAGTGTGTCCTAATTTTGTGGACTGTTCTTCCTTAGGATTACTGTTGAAGCCTGCGTTTTCTTTTCTGTGCTTCTTCTGGACTTGGTGTAGCGGAGCTCTAGTTTATCTGTGCAGACTTGAGTCACATTGTTTTTTTTGTCACTACTCTCTCTCCGTCTACACAGGAGAAAGTAAAAGTGTCTGCTTGTATGACTCATTTTCTTCCTGCCTAGCTAAACAGCATGTGACTTACAGTACTGGAAGCCATGTGATGTGTGGGGGGCTGCCAAATCTGAAACATCAAGTGGATCACTTAGAATCCTAATGAGGAACGTGAAGTCCAGTAAAAACAATAACTTTGCCTTACTTAGTGTTGACATTCCGCCTTAACGCAGAGTGGTAATGACAAGGTGAAGTGAGCACTTTGCATTGCCCACTCCACATAGCAGAGTAGCAACGCGAAGAGCCCACTTTGCGTTCACTTCACCGACAAATTTTAAATTCGCTGCATCTCTACTCAGCACCATGGACACTGCGGGGAGGGAGGTGAGCACTACTCTCTTCACAAAAGAAAGGGTCCTACAAGAGCTTGCTAAGCTCAGGGTGGACAAGGCAATGGGACCTGATGGCATACATCCCAGGGTACTGAAGTAGCTAAGGGTGGAACTAGCAGAGCCATTAGCAGAACTGTTTAGTGAGTCTCTGAGCACAGGAGAGGTCCCAGAAGACTGGAGAAGGGCTCATGTGGTCCTGCTTAACAAGAGTGGTAGCAGGGAAGAAGCAGAAAACTACAGACCAGTCAGACTTACCTCAGTAGTGAGCAAGATTATGGAGGCACTCCTTAAGGAAAGGATAGTGCAACACCTGGAATCCATAGGGGCACAGGATCCAAGACAGCATGGGTTTACAAAAGGGAGGTCCTGTCGAACTAATCTCACAGATTTCTTTGACTGGGTAACCAGAGTGGTGGACCAAGGGGGAGCAGTTGATGTTGCCTACCTTGACTTCAGCAAAGCTTTTGACACTGCTCCACATAGAAGATTGACAAATAAGCTGAGTAGGCTTGGGGTGGGTCAGAAGTTGGTCAACTGGGTGACAAACTGCTTGACGGGCAGAAAACAGAGAGTGGTGGTAAATGGTATACAGTCAGAAGAGATGCAAGTCACAAGTGGAGTACCTCACGGATCAGTCCTGGGGTCAGTACTCTTCAATATCTTCATTAGTGACATTGCAGATGGACTAGAGGGTAAGGCTTGTCTGTTTGCAGATGACACCAAGATCCGCAACAGAGTAGATGATCCAGATGGGGTGGGAAGAATGAGAAGAGATCTGGATAAACTAGCAAAATGGTCAGAAGAGTGGCAACTGGGATTTAATGCAAAGAAGTGCAAGATCATGCACATAGGGAACAGAAACCCTGAAGCCACCTATAGACTGGGAGGGGAGTTGCTGGCAGTCACAAAGGAAGAAAGAGACTTGGGCATCATCATCACCGATGACCTGAAATCATCCAAGCAGACTTCTAAAGCAGTAGGTAAGGCTAGGGGGATGTTAGGGTGTATTAGTAGGGGTATCACAAGTCGTAAGAGGGAGGTAATAATCCCTCTTTACAAGACACTGGTTAAGCCCCATCTGGAGTACTGCGTGCCGTACTGGAGGCCAAACCTTTACAAGGACATTAACCAAATTGAGGCAGTCCAGAGAAGGGCAACCAAAATGGTGCAGAGACTGCATCAGAAGACATATGGGGACAGATTAACAGAGCTCAATATGTATACCCTTGAACAAAGGAGGGAGAGAGGTGATATGATCAAAACATTCAAATACCTTAAGGGCATTAACAAGGTGAAAGAGTCTAACATGTTTGAATATAAGAAAAATGGCAGGACAAGAGGTCACACCATGAGATTAGAGGGAGGCCGATTAAGGGGGAATGTGAGGAAATTTTTTTTCACAGCAAGAGTGGTGGATGCATGGAACGGCCTACCTCAGGAAGTGGTGGCTATGAATACAGTGCAGGGCTTCAAACAGGCATGGGATAGGCATAAGGGAGCAATACAGATGAGTATGAATAGATAGGCCACTGACAGAGCAAAGGCCAATGGCACATTTATAAGGTAGAAAAAAAAATGGCAGACTGGATGGGCCTTGTGGTACTTATCTGCCGTCAACCTCTATGTTTCTATGTATTTGCAGACAATATTGTCCTATTTTTACTTACTAAAAAAGGTCTGCAAAGCAAAATAAATCTTTTGGAGAATAAAACACGAAAACTGAAATTACAAATAAATGTTTTAAAAACTAAAATTTCTGTTTTGGGGGGAAGAGAGATATAGGACAGTGGAAGATGGGAATGCAAATAATCTCCTTCACAAACATTTATACATATTTGGGGGTGGTATTCTCAACAAATAGTCTTTGGAGTAAACATAAAGACAATGTTATGATTACAGCAAAAAAAATAAAAACAGCTTTTGCCTTGAATACATTTAATTATCTATAGGGGGGCTGTCTTTGGAGCCACTTCTTGAAGCCATTAGAGCTAAATACATGGCTCAAATTCTATATGCTGCAGAAGTATGGGATATTAAACATAAAGTTAGCCTAATGGTTCCCATACATGAAGTATTAAGGACATTGGGACAATCAAACTCTTTTTCAGCCCACTATATGAGGGCAGAGACTGGTATAAGTAATATCAAAGCTAGTTTTGATATAAAGAAATTAAACTATTGGCTCCATTTGAGTAGGCTTCAAGACACGAGAATAGTCAAAAAATGTCTGATAGAAAAAAATGATTTGTACAATAGAGGCTGTTATAAATCTGGATGGCTACATAATGTATATCTGTTGTTAGAGCAATACCATTTGAATTTTCTAAAAAAATATATAGAACAAAATATGAAGTTAAGTATACAGTATAAGAGATATATTTCAGATAAAGTAATTGATTTTTGGAGAGAAAGGGATTTGGAGGCTATTAAAAAATCTGCTTATTCCACTTGGTTCGCAGATAACTGCAGAAATAAACCGAACCTACATATTATTTGGTGGTGCTCACAGATAATAATTTGAGAAATGCCTTTACACAATATAAATTTGAAAGCTTTGACAGTAATGTGCTACCAGCAAGGTACTGTATACTAAAGAGAAAACTATTTCAACTGACTGTAACCGTGAAGCAGGTGGTAAGGAAAACCTCCGGCGTATACTGTGGGATTGTCCACGATATAATAAAATTAGAAAGATTCTTGTGAAAAAACAATTTCAGATTAATTCAATTGACCAAATGAGAATGGAGAAGGATCTTAACACAAATTCTTATGTACTTAGAAGATTTGGTGACAATTAAAGCCTTGGCAATCTTCTTCACAAATGCGGAGAGAATTAAGAAAAAAAGTAAAAGGGGAACTGACTGAAAGTATTAGATGCAAAAATAGTGGAAAAGATAGTGCCAGTAAACTTGTAAATGTCTAGGGCAACAGATTTTAATACGTTGATGTATTTCAAAAAGTATGTAATAAATGTGTGATTAAGGTTTTTTTTTTAGATATCTATGTAAGTGTATGTGTTTGTATATGATAGTGTCTTTTTAAAAATATATGTTTAGTATATTGTAATGACTTAAGGTCAAACAATAACATTCTACCTATCACTATTTCAAATCTAATTTGCAGTCCAACCTGAATTCCCCTACAGCATTTTAGAAGGATGTTCATTCCATCTTTTTCCCTCAAGCCCAGTTCACTCCCTCCTTCCTCATGGTGGGGGACTTACTGGTTTCTGACTCTTCATCTGCTTCCACTTGTTTTAAAAAATTCTTTACCACCTGTGCTCTATCATCCCCCTCATCCTCATGTTTCCCTCAGCTGCCCCATTGATTTCCATCCTCCACTATCACATGAAGGCTTCTGTTTCTTCCTGACCCCCTCATGTAGTCCTTCGCACCCTAACCTCACTCAACCCATTTAAGTCTAGCCCTGATGAATTGGACCCCAAACTCCTATGTATTTTGGCTATAGCCATTGCCTCCCTACTAGTTCACCTTCTGAATCTTTTCTTCTTCCTCTATGTTGTTCCTATGGCCTGCAGAATAGAAAGGATGCTGCCCCTGCATGGGGAGGGGGGTGTCCTTCCCTGGATATTTCTTGCCCAACTTTATCCTTCTCTCATTTGCCAAGCTCCATAAGACCCTCATGGTTTTTGACTCAATGTCCCTCCCTCTCCTCCTTAATAAGCTGTATTCAAACTGCCTCTCAGCCACTGTTGTGGACTGGTTCCACTCATACCTCAAGGACATCAACAGTCATTGCAGGTGTGAGGTGCTCAGACCCTCCCTCTCCCTATCCTTGCCCGAGTCACCAGGGCTCCCACCTGGGTCCAGTTCTCTCCTCCATTTTCCTTAATGATCTCCACACTGCATGTGTCTTCTCACTAATCCACATGTATGCAGATGACGCAGTCATCTACACTTCCAGCCCTCTGGTCTAGCTGTGGTTGGGGCATTCCAGCAGGGCTTGAGTACTGCACTGGATTCAGGCCAACCAGCTCAAGGTCAGCACTAAGAAGTTAGTGTCTATGACCTTTGGTACCAGCCAGAAACTGTCCAGGCTCTCTCCCCGCCTTCTCTACATTAGATAACACCCCTCTGGAGGTGGTCCCTGCCTTCACATACCTTGGTGTGTGATCACAGCAAGCTCGACTTCTCTGTCCACATAGATGCCATGCTCCCAAAAGTCCATCCCAAACTAAGTGCCCTATACTGAAATAAACACTGCCTTTCTCTCCAGGTCCACAGGGAACAAGTAACCATAATGATTCTCCCAGACCATAACTATGCAGACGTAGTCTATGGCACCACCCCCCTCTTCCCCCATGCCAGACTAGACACCCTGTGCAATGCCTTCTGCCATTTGGCCACCAACTCCCCCTTCATACTCATCACTGCCCCTTTTACTCTTACCTCTCCTTCCTCCCTCTGCCATCACAATGCCAGGCCCACTGTGCTCTTTTCATTGTCAAATACTGATTTTGGGACCTCCCATCCTACCTTTCTTCTATGATCTCCCCTACTCTCTACTCCTCCTACTCCCTTCACCCTAGGTATTCCTCCAGCTTCTCCATTCCCCATCCTCACTCTTCTGCTGGACAAGATGTGTTCTCCTACCACTTCACATCCCTCTGCTCCCCTCTCCCTTCCAACTCTCCTATTCAATTCCCACCTTCAGACATCTCCTAAGGCAACTTCCTGCACCCTTTGTTTCTGTCTACCCCTTCCTAAGCACTTATCCTCTCTCTGAACCTCTCCCACTCACCCCCCTGGGTTGATCTTAGCACTATCCCAACCTCAACATGCTCTGTGCAGTTTTACTTTTATCCATAGTTGTCCAGCTTTTGCAGTGCTGTATAAATGCCATTTCATACTATGTATTTTCTCAGTCACTGCTGCCTCTGAATTCTTTGATTGTATCCACATTTTGTATTTTTGTTTTGTATGTTGTAAAGCAAGCTGCATCTGTTTTATAAATTGTTTCCCACTACCGTTCCCTTCCCCTAGTCACACCTAGAAATGAGCCTCAACTCAGCATGCAATTCCTGCTTAACACATTTTAAATAAATATCAGTACCCAAGAACATGTAGTTTGGTTTCTAATAAAACATTTGAATTTTTCCAACACATGCATTGTGTCTCTTAAATGACTGTCTATCTTGGATGTGCAATCTTTTGGGGGGAAAAAACATAGCAAACTTTGTCATTGAAGAATTCAATACCAGAGACAATAGGCCTACTGACTGGGCCATAACTGTTTCTAAGAAATTTCAGAATAATGTAAATTGTTGGAATAATTTGGTTACTAGTCCAGGTAAACCTGAACTCACACACAGTAATTTGACCCTCTGACCTTGCCCTTGCTAGTATATTCAGGAGACTAGTTTGAAATATTGCAATGGGGTCCACATTCAGTTTTCTGTAATCAGCTGGATTACTCTGTAGAGACATCAGTCTAGATCTGCAAAATGTTGCATCTATGATCTGTTGGTTAATCATAGTGTTGGGTATTCATTGTCTTTCTCCCATTGCTGATGCTTCCTCTGTTTTGAAATTCCTGAAGACAAGTGACTCAAAATACTTGAGTAGTTTCTCCACCTCTTGGTGAACCACATCTCATATGCTTTAGTGGTGGGGTTGGTACTTGAGGGACAGAAATAACTTCACAATTTCAAAGCATTTTTTCTTTTAAATTTAAACTCCATGCCTACAGTTATGCACATTCAATCATCCCTTATTGATTTAATATCCAGATTATTATCCATATTGGCATTATAGAGATCTTCCATCATTGCAAGATTCATAAGATTTTGTTCTGTCCATGGTGTTGTTTCTTGATTTGAAATATTTTGATCTTCCTCCAAGGTGTCAGTTTCTGTAATAGTTAGAACTGGGTGCATATCTTTTTCAGGTGACATTCACTCAAATGAATGTTCCTATATAGTTTGTAAATGTTAACATGTGTTTTAAGTTGATCATGTGCTGACTCTGGTGTGAGGGACAAATCCTTTGAGAGGATACTGATCTGGTGGGGTGGGTGGGGTCAATCCAAGACTGGTTAAATTTATAGATGTCTTAAGTTCTGTTTCCTTCTTTCTGAACAGTGAGGTGCTTGTTGTTTCTGCTGCTTCATTTGCCTCTCTGTGTTTCCCACCTCTTTCCTTTGTTAATTTTTCCTTACTTCTTTGTTAATGTTAATGTTTCTCCTCTTTACAAAAAGATACCAATCTAGATTCATCATCTTGTGAGACACCCTCTGTGTCTCAGTGTGAATCATTATTTATTTCAGTCTTTGCATCTCTTGGAGAGGGTTGATTGTGCTGATGATAGCCTGAACTTCGATCTCCTGCAGTATTGGAATCTGTTCTGCTTTCCTCAATGGTACCGCTGGCCTCACTGAAGTCCGCTTCATCATACTGAAACTTTCTTTGTTTCCTTTTTATGATTTCTAGTTCATATTTATCAAGTATTTTTTGCAATTATTTATCAAGCTCAATAAAAAGTGAATAATTTGAGAATTTTTGATTTTTTTTATAGTAGCAATTTCAGTGCTCCCTGATTAAGTTTGATGGTATCATCCTGTATCATTAGCAAGAGGACTGTTTTTGCAAGCCACGGCTGCTTACTTCCATTCCTCTAGATGCCTTAAATCCCCTTAAATAATCCTACCTCTATTAATATCACTTTTGGTGTCCAAGGATGCAGTGATGCGCAAACCCCTGGGAGACAGATTCTTTGCAAGAAAGGTTTCCAATGATATAACATTATATGTTAGATTCAAT
Organism: Neoceratodus forsteri; assembly: GCA_016271365.2. NCBI lineage: Eukaryota > Metazoa > Chordata > Ceratodontiformes > Ceratodontidae > Neoceratodus > Neoceratodus forsteri. Next base: position 898,491,918 of record CM057458.1, read on the forward strand.
TCAGTGAAATAAACCTGTGAAGTTTGATATACAGTTATTTTAATCCCCTACTTCAGTTTGAGATTCAGAATTCAAGAGTCATGTTCCAATCTTTGGATGTGCTGTTTCTTTTCTTTTCTTTTGCTGAGATCAGCAGTATCTCCCAAACATGTAGGCTGTTCTGCTCATTCTGTAGAATTGAAAGTGCAAGCTACATTCATGTTAGGTGCAGTCAAAGATATATAGCAAGTCTGGAGATGTGCTGTATTGAAAATTGACTACTAATGCCTATGTTTGACATATGGCATTCACCATATTCTACCTAGTGAGCAACTGTGGCTTTTAGACCCTGTTGTGGAGATCAGACACAGGAGATAGGATTGAGCCTGCACTGTCCTACTAAGGAATGCATGGTGCACCCTCTGAATCAGCAGCCCAAAAGTAACAATACAAGAGCAGACAAGATAGACTGCGCTCATCACAAACAAAAAATGCAGACAAAAGCATCTATTGCAGAAAAGACTTACTTATCTAATGTCAGTAGTCTATGCTTCAAACAGAACCAGTGCAGGTAGTTAGTTCCTCCTGCACTTTGATGAACTGGGTCTTATTCAAGGAGTGGGATCCTAAATTAACTCACCTCTGTTAACACTACTCTAGGTATCATGTGATATACCATGGACCAATTACACAAGCTGAGTAAGACAGTGATTAAAATGTGATACCAAAAGCCTAAAAACTTAAAGCAAAACTAAAGTTAGCTCTTGTCCATTTCTATCACCATTTTTAGTGTGTTAAGTTTGAGAAGCAAATAATTTGATGTTTTCAGACTCTAGCCTTTGCATGAAATCAGCAGAAGAGGAGGTGGAAAGTACAACCAGAGAGGTTGTGTATACACATTCTTGTTGGTTTCCTCAAGCTGTCTTTCTTGCTCCAACATAAGTATTTGCAACCGTTTGTTTGATTTAGGTTATGTACCCAGGGAGAATGAACACATATCTGTATTTCTGATCAAGTATTGTTGCCATGCCAAATTGCATGTCCAATCTAATGCTGTAAAACCTGCCTGTAAATAGTGTCAGCCACATCTCCACCACTTCTTTAATGAGTTAAGCATCGACTGCTGTTGTGATGACTCAGATGAACTAGTGATATCCCCACCTCCTATAAAGTTTGCAGGAAGAAGGTGGTGATTCCCACATTTCACAGTGATGCACAGTAAGGAGCTCAGATGTGTGAGACTTTATCATTGTTTTAATTGTTGTTACAGTAGTATGATAGTGATGTAAACATTTGTTATGTATTTATTTTCTACTACTGTAACCTTTGTTTGTCTTTAATTGGACACTTGTGAAAATGGGCAATTTTGCTTATTTGCCTTTCTAGTATAAAAAAAATAAACTGAAACTGAAATTACGAAAACCTGATTTAAAAGGAAGAGAGGGAGGGGGCCTTTTAGGATTGCTAGAATGGACCATGCACCTTAGTAATGCATGGTGAGTACTTAAGATGAGTTATGCTGTATTATTAATATTCTTAGTAGTAGCAGTAATGGTATTATCATCATCATCAGTAGAAATGTCATTATGTGAATGTTTATTACTTTTTTATTTTCTGTGAAACCATGATTCATGATGGAGATAGGAGAAGTGGGAGGCCACAGAGCATGTGTTGTTTTCAGAACAAGTTGACTTCTATGGTTTTATTTTAATCCAATTTTTCTTATCACTAATTACTAATATTTGAAAAATTAAATTTTTTTTACGCCAAGAAAATGTGATTAGGAGGAGGATAACGATGTGTTATCAGAACCAGTTGACTTATATATTTTTTTATTTAATTGCAATTATTATTAGTACTTAATTGCTACTACTCTTAAATGCTGCTTACTTTCTATGCCAAGAAAATGTTTATAAAGGAAATAGGTGGAAAATGATGAAGAGGATGCATTGTTAGATCCAGGTGACTTATATTGTTTTTATTTGAATTGTATTACTTATTATTATTAAGTTTGGCTTTATTTATATGATAAAAGGTTGGGAAAATGGGCAGATTAGAAGGGCCAAGTAGTCCTTATCTGCCATCAAATTTGGTGTTTCTATGATGATAAAACATGCTTTGTGATGATGGAGGAAGAGAATTATGAGCTGGATGGGTTGTTTTCAGAATTCCGACTCAAGATGAGACAGTTAACATTTGAAAACACAAGAGGAAAGCTTGGCAAATTAGCATGGGTGTATAATAACTCATGCAGCATACTTTGTTTAATAAACAACTTCAGCACTGGCTGGGGTGTATACACTGCACCAAGCAGTGGCTGGTGGTTGTTAGACACTTTGTGATATGGTGCCAAACCAATATCAAGGGATGCATCTGTTGGCTCAGTATACTGCCATGTTGGTTGGATTATTTAAATAGTCTTATCTCACTCTTCCCATACATATCCTGTCCTAACTGCCCATGCTTTTGCTGCTGGTTTATCTGATCTGAGTGGGGATTAGGAGTGAACATGGCTGTTAGGAGGTTATCATACTCACAATTTAAATTATTAACCAGAACAATGGTCACTAAAGCTTGAGTATCCTTCAGTGACCCTGACAGATCTTTTTACCACAATGGTTGCAACACACTGTCAGTGGATTAGTTGTGGTATCTGTAAAATAATTCCATACTGCAAAGGATTTATTTATTTTTTAGGTACTATGGACTGGTGGTAGAGGGTACCAGGGGGTATATAGGATAAAATGGGCAGTGATTGAAATATGATTTCTGTTTTGACTAGTATAAAATGATATCTCTTTGTACAGCACCGGGCAGTGCAGCAGATATGATATATGGGAAGATAAAATAATCTGATATAAGTAAGCAATAAAACATGATGGGGTGGTGGTTGTCATGGGCTGGTGCATGTCCCAAGGGTGTTGTGAGGCACAATGTACTTGTGCAGAGGGCCTTCTGCTCCTGGGTGAGCATTAACCAATGACAACTATGTCCTTGGAATGTCTTATTACCCTTTTAAAATGGGTTCCCTTGCAAAAGTTTGTGCTATAGAGAAAAATAAATAAAAACATAGGATAAAATATAAAATTACAAACATTTTCTTAGTTTCACTACAAATGAAGACAATAGTTTGTGTTACCTGACTGTTATGCATTACTGATATGTTTAAAAGGCTTTTATAGAAACAGAAGGTGGTGGCTCTAGGAAACAAATGGACAGAGCCAAGTAAATAAGGCTGACAGATCCAAAAGCAAAAAAAAAAAAAAGGAAACCTTGGCTGCTTGTCCTAGCAGCAAAAAAATCAAAACTCTAGGGAAAGTTTCTAAATAATTTATTATACAAAAATATTAATAGCACCCTCCAACATCCAACACACACACGATAGATGTTTCACACTGCACTAGTGTTTTTTCAAGGCACCAGCCTGCTCTTGTAGACAGAATTTATAATCATAATTACCATACTTAACAGAGTATATAGAAAATACCATATTACACTGTAAATAATACATTCCTAATTATAAATCACATACAACACCAAAGATTAAAAATAGATAAGTTATAAATACATATATAAGTTCCCTTCATCTATTCATATTCACACTAAAGGCTTGTAGTCATCATATCTATATTTAAATATATCCCTATTTAAATAATCATAATGATAAATGCACTCCAATGTCACTAACCCCCTCACAATCTAAAATACTACCCCATGCTCTCAAAAGATACATTATCAATCAATCAAAATGTTTATTTAATCAGGTGAAGCACCATTGAGAAAATCTCATTTTCAAGGTGGACCTGGACAATATACATATTCAGTACACATACTGAAATTATATCAGCAGTATATACACATTCATATTCTGTACATAGAGTAGATTGTACACCCACTATACATAAGAAATATACAAAATAAGTATGCATTATATACATTAGAGTATAAATAGGGCAAGTAATGCTCACATCAGTATAGTATAAGAATATTTAGGTAATTATACAGGGGACAATATAATGCTGAAAAACACAGGTGGGTACTTCGAGTAACAGCATTTACATGTAATTTAATGAAGACCTTAGGTGAGGGGCACAGAGGGCAATAAAAAAAGAAGATAATATGAAGGTAGGATTGACGTGTGAAGTCAAGGGAAGAGAATGTATAAGTAGGCTTGAAGCATATATAAGTGAAGAAGGGAAGACAAAAACAAAAGTTTTGAAAAAAAGGCCCAGTGAAATGAGCCAGTGATGGTAAGGGACAATTGGTGACATCTGAGGAATATTTGACGATTCCAGTACCTGTTCATCAATATGTGAACCTATTGAAGGGGATGAGGAAAAGGGTGTGGTAGATGGCAGGTGCTAGGGGGACACGGCTCTAATTAGGGGAGATATTTACAGGACTCCTTGACAGAGCATACATAAAGCATTTTGAATGCTGATAAATTGATAGGGTGGACCAATTTGAAGGATTTTCATGCGTTGTTCCATAGCAAAGGTAGAGCATTGTTTATAGATGTGATACCAAACCATGATGTGACTTTGGGTACAGTAAGTGAGATGTAGGAGGCACTTCTCAGGACATACTTTCCTACCACTCTTACGGGAATGCAATCAGATATGTATAGAGGTAGTTTTTTGGTGATTGCTCTCTATGTCCTGAACACAGCATTTTTTTTTGTCTTCTGTAAGCAAAGGATGTCCATCCCACTGCAACAAATAGGGAACAGTGGTGTGTAGAATATGGAGTACTGATGATGAATCTTATGGCTCTATGGTATAGAGTATCTAGTTTTGTTAGTGCAGTGGCAGGTCCATGGCAGTACAAGAAGTCAGCGTAGGCCAGCAACAATAGGAATGTGGTGAGTACTAGCCTCTTCCTTGCATCCTGGGTGAGCAGATTTTTTATTCTGTAAAAGAGGCCAAGCCTCTCCCTGAGCTTTTTCATCAGTTCCTCAATATGCACAAGGAAGAAAAGCTTGTGATCAATCCAGACCCCCAGGTATCTGAATTTAGTTACAAATTCTAGTGGTTCACCAAGAAGAGTAGTAATCTGAGGAATGGATCCTGAGTAGTAGGGTTGTTCGCATTAGTAAAGGGTGAGAAGAGCATTGCCTTCATTTTTTTGGGGCGTTAAGGAGTAGATTCTGGTTCAGTAATTGTAATGGCAAGTGATTAAACTTCTGCTGGAGAGCCATGCAAGCTGCTTCGGGAGTAGGTCTGTCAATGTAAAGTACTGTATCATCAGTGAATAGATGAATGTTTGAAGATTTGATTCCTGTGTCAATTCCATTAATACAGATTGCAAAGGCAGCAGTCCCAGAATGGAGCCTTGTGGTTATGCCCTCAAAAGTGGTTTCAGTAGTGAGAAATCACCTTCCTCTTTTACCTGCTGCTGGTGACCTATGAGCTAGTTTGAGAACCATCTCAGGGAGGGAATCCACAACAATATTTTGTAGGGTTGCCAAGAGCAAATCATGGTCAACAGTATCGATGCCTTGCTTAGGTCCAAAATACTGCACACACAAAGTTATTGGTATCCAAGGCTTCCTGTTAGTCATTGGTAACCTTTGCAAGGACTGAAATGATACTATGGCATGGCCGAAACCTGACTGTAGAGGGTTTAATAGATTTGCAGTTTCTAAGTAGTTTCTAAGCTACATACTTACTATCTTCTCTAACATTTTGGATATGATGGGGAGTAAGGAGATTGGCCTGTAGTTACCGAGGTTGCTAGGCTCACCATATTTGAATAAAGGGATCACATGGGCAGTTTTCCATATGGGAGGAATTTCACCAATGCAGGATAGATAGGTTAAAGAGGTATGTAATTGGCACCGCCAGTGCTTCAAGACTGATTTTCAGGAAATACGACTCTATGTGGTCTGCACTCATCTTAGTGGCCAAGTGGAGTAATTCTTCAACCTCTTTCAGTGAAGCAGGTTGTAAGGAGAGCACTACATCAGTAACCTGAGGTACTAAGACTAGAGGCCTTAGTTGGGAATGAAGCGTATTGGTGGGGGAAGTATCAAAGGCTAGCTCTGTGGTTGCTTAATGAGTATTAAGCTGGTCATAGATTGACTGTTTATTGGTCACTGTGGTGCCACCAAGGGATACTTTTGCAGGTAAGGAGCTGAAAGACACATGATCTTCAATCTCCCTGAGGGTTTTCCAGAATTTAGCAGAGGACTTTGAAAAGGCATCAAGTTCTGCCTGGTAGTAATTTGCCTTGGCCTCTTTGACCAACTTAGTGTAAAGGTTCCTTGCCCTGCTGAAAAAATTCCAGCTTGCTGGGAGGTTAGTTCTCCATGAATTTTTCCAAAGCAAGTCCCTATTGAGTAGAGCGGCCTTCAACTCAGCCATAAACCATGGGCATGATTTTCTCTTGTTGCAATTTTTAACCAGAGGTGCATTATTCTCAAGAGCACAGAATACAATCTCCTGGAAAATATCATATGCTGTGTTTACTGTTTTTTGAGATAGAACACCTGCCATCTCAGAGTCCCATAGGTCAAATATAAATGCAATATTTATATCTAGAAATATAGTGCAAACTGATTATTTAAACTAAACACAGCTGAAAGGATTACATAATATATTTAGAACTACACACGAAACCTGCTACCACAGCAATCATTTTATCTATGCTGCAACAGTGGTGCCATTTGAAAATGTCCATTAAGGCCAGGAAAGATTCCTGCCTTCAATTTATGTTGCCAGAATGCCTCTCTACATAGTAACAAATTATTTAAGTCACCTCCACTGGGACCAATAGTCAAGTGTTCAATTCCCAGAAAAGTAAAGGAATGTCCAGGGCCCTTTCTTTTCACGTGCATTGCTAAGGCATTTTCTTGAGTTCCTATTCTAATATGTCCTAGATATTTCAGCCCATAACACTTGTTCTGAGCTTTTTTAGTTTTGCCACATAGAAGCAGGAAAAAGTACATTTTGTCAAAAAATCACTGCCTTTGTTCCACAGGTAATTAAGTTCTTCACATCAAAAGGGTTATTGCAATAAAATCTATCTCTCACCTGAATATGTGGACAGCCAAAACAATTCCCACACTAGTGGTTACCAACAGGAAAATTGTTGTTCTTCTGCATTCTTTCAGGACCCTCAGCACTGTAGACAATCCTATTCTTAATATTCTTTCCGCTTCTGTATGTGATGACTGCCCATCTCTGGCTATTATTTTCAGTGTAGGTTCAATTCCTAGCAAATGCCAGTTTTTGGTTTTTTTAATGTTAGAAATACCACTTTCTCTCAGTGCAGTTTAACCCCTGCAAGGTATGCATATTTTTAAATCAAGGTTGGAAATGAGAAAGGAAAAGTGCGGCCTACTGGGATTTGGACCTCAGATCTCTGGTATGCCGTTCCAGTACTCTAACCATTAAGCTACAGGCTCACTGGTCAAAGCATCTGAGGAATTTCCTTACAGTCACACACACTCCTTTCTCTAGTGTTGCACATTTATGCAACTAGGAACCAATGTTAGAAATACCACTTTCTCTCAGTGCAGTTTAACCGCTGCAAGGTACACATATCTTTAAATCAAGGTTGGAAATGAGAAAGGAAAAGTGTGGCCTACTGGCCATACTGCATAGTTGCATAATTGTGCAACACTAGAGAAAGGAGTGGGTATGGCTGTAAGGAAATTCCTCAGATGCTTTGACCAAAATTTAGCTGGGTTTAGCTGGGTTTCTCAGGGTAAGAAGAATGTTGTCCACAAATAACATAGGTTTAAATACGCCTTCACCCACTACCATACCAGCTATGTCTGAGCTTTCTCGCAGCTTTTGTGCTAGAGGTTCTAGTGCCAAAACAAAAAGTACTGGGAATAAAAGGCACCCGGCCTTGTATCCCTCCCCACAGGGAACATGATAGAAGCTATCCTGTGCATCACTACAGAGGCCTTTGGACCTGAGTAAAGAGTTCACACCCAGTTAATAAAGCATCCCCCAATCCCAAAATCTCAGAGTGGTGAACAAATAAGTCCACTCAAGAGAGTTCCTTCTCCATATCCAGAGCAATAGTTGCCGATCACTCCGGAGAAGACTCTGCAACCCACAGCAGATTAACTAGCCTCCTAATGTGATCAGCCCCATATCTTCCTGCAATGAAGCCTACTTGATCAGCATGCACTAAAAAGGAAAGCAAGACTTGCAGTCTCAGGGCCAAGACCTTAGCTAGAATTTTATAGTTGACGTTCAGGACAGAGATGGGGTGGTAGCTTACATATAGATGGGGGTCCTTCCCTTTCTTCGGAAGCACCAGGATATTAGCCTCCATCATAGACTCTGGTAAGGAAAGTGATTCCCAGGCTTCTTGAAAAGTGGAGGTAAATAATGGGCACAACAGGTCTAGAAACTGCTTGGAAAACTCTATAAGAAGACCATCAGGGCCTGGTGCTTTACCGCTGGATATCTGTCAAATTGCAGTGGCTACATCCTGAATGATGATAGACAACTGCAATGATCTCATTTGCTCATCAGAAAGTTTGGGAAGCATGACTGAAGCTAAAAAGGAGGTGATAGCTTCTTCTGTCTGACCCTCCGGAGCTAGTTTAGATGAGTAAAGCCCCGGATAAGAAGCATGGAAGGCATCATTGATTGCTTCTGGGGCAGTAGTGAGGGCTATGTCATCCTGAATACCAGGAATTTTTGATTCCTCAGAAAGCTTCTTTAACCATTAGGCTAAAAGATGGCTCACATTCTGCAGAGGGTGAATTTGACTTTTTGCGAATTCAAAACATTCATTCTGTATTGAATATTCCCCATTTTATTTATTTATTTAGTTTTTGTTGACCGGGTAAGTGCGCTAGCCAACAAGTGACTATTTTCAGGCACGACCCGGGAGGTACAGTTACAGAACACAGTGATACATAAGAGATTACACAAAGTAGGATACATTTGCAGGATACATAAGAAATTACACAGAGCAGGATACATTTGCAAAGGATAAAGTCACACAGTGTAGTCAAGCATAGCAATAAGGATAAAATTACATGTATTCAGTTGTTGAGAACTAGGGAGAGGTGGTAGGGGACAGGTGTAAGGGTAGGGCAGGAGAGACTGAGACAGGGGTGGTAGGGTGAATAGCAAGGGAGGACAGGAGGTTAAGGCACCAAGTGCGGCATTAGCAGGAGAAGGTTACCACCTGTGGCGGGACGGTGGAACCGGGAGTCGGCAAGAGAGACGGAGAGGTCATGAACAGGACACTGAAGCTATGGGTGCAAAAATAGAGAGGAGAGAGGGTGATGCAGGGAGGGGTGGTGGGGGGACTAGGTAAGGGGTGAGGGAGGATTTGAACTAAAGGAATGGGGAGGGAAGGGTAGGGTGGGAGGAGCAGGTATAGGGAAAGGGATGAAAGGCACACCAAACAGATAGGGAAATGAGTGGGGTAAGGAGATGAGTGCACCTAGTAAAAGCGAAAGTGAGCAGGAAGAAGGAGGAGGACAGAAGTAGGCGGTGGAAAACGGCATTGGCGGGTAGAGGAAGTAACTCTTCGCCGAGCTGTGGAACCACAGACGGCAGGATAGAGAGAGGAGTCACGAAACTGGTGGGAGGCGGATAAAAGAGGAGAGGGGAGTGAAGACTGAGCATAGGGAGAAGAGGGAAGAATAAAAAGAAGGAGGGGAAAGCTGGCAGGAGAGGGGCAGAAAGGTGAAAGAAAGGTAGGAAGGGTGGCAGCAAGTTACGGCATTAGCGGTCAAGGCAGCAACCTGTTACCGGGCCAGTGGAACCGAAAGATGGCAGAGAGGGGAGTGGAGGTGGGAAGGAGGGGGGAGGAGGCGCAAAGAGCAGGGAGGGAGGGCAGGAAAAGGGAGGGGTAATGACAGGGGTACTGGAGAAATGGCTAGTGGGAAGGGAAGAGAGTGGGCTGGAAAGTAAGTGTTACAGGAACAGAGGGTGCAGGATAAGGAATGAAGGTGGGGAAAACAGCTCAGGAGTGAGGGCAAGCTAGTGACTAGGCAGTAATTAGAGAGCTTTAAATTGGCATCAGAACAACGTTATACAGTATCAACAAACATGAAACATAAAAGCAAAAAACAACCAAGAATAAAAAAAGCGCAAGTGCCTATAATACATAATAGGGGAGGGGAGGAGAACAGGTTAGGAGCATGGGATTCAAGAGGGATCAAAACAAACACATTTGTCCATCGAGGTAAGGAAAGCTCTGAGATTGTGCTTAAATGCATCGTGAGGAGCATTTCTTAGTCCCTGGGGCAACAAGTTCCAAAAGTGAGGGGCAGCATAACTGAAGGCTCCCGAGCCCCTTTTTGTGCTGCAGAGAGGAATATTCAATAAGGACTTGTCAGAGGATCTAAGGTCCCATGAAGGTATAACCGGTTGGAGTAGTTTTGAGAGCTCAGCTGGCTTTGATGCTCTGATGATGGTGTCCAAAGGTTGCAGAGGTATATTGCCTGGTGGAGGAGGGAGATAGCCAGCCCAGGTCTTTGTGATAGCTGACAATGGTGCTTCAGGCATGGTGCTTTAGCCGATACCTGCAAACATTGTTGAAGGTGGTGTCCCATTGGTGCAGAGCAGTTTTGCTGGCCTTGGTTAGATGGGAGCACCGTAGGTGAGGGTTGGTAACAGGATTCCTCTAGCAATTGCCAGTTTAGGCAGGGGTAAGCAGGTAGTTAGTCCTGTAAGCAGCCCCCTAGCTTACAATTGACAGATTTACAAGTTTCCTGGATGTGCAGCTTTAGGTCAGGATTTTGGTCAAGGTGAATGCCCAAGTAGCTGAAAAGAGCTAACAGACTCCAGAGGGTTACCATTAATGTCAGGCACAGAGAGAAGAAGAGCAGGTTCTTAATTTGTGTGGGGATCCAAATAGCATGGCTTTAGTTTTATTGGAGTTAAGGACAAGGCGCTGGTGTGTAGCCAGCGCTGCACCAAGTGGAAGTCTGTGGTAAGGGCAGCATTCAGGTTGGTGATATTGTCAGAGTGGGCATAGATGACCAGGTCATCAGCATAAAGTAGTGAGTGGCCAGAGGTTACTACATCAGGAGATTGTTTACAAACAGTGAGAAGAGGAGAGGACCGAGAATGGAGCCCTGAGGGATGCCATATTGATAACAGCACTGTCAGAGATCGCTGAGTTGAATTTCACTGCTTGAGTCCTGTTGGCAAGGTAGCTGCTGAACCAGATAGTGACAGGGTAGGGAGAAGCCCAGATTTCTGAGGGAGGCAAGTAGTAAAGGATGGTCAACAAGGTCGAACGCTTTGTAGAGTCGATGAAAACAGCCCCTGTTAGCTTCCCTTTGTCCATGTTGGTAAGAATGTCAGAGGAGAATTTTGCTAGTGCAGTCATGGTGCTGTGGTGTTTTCTAAAGCCGTACAGTGCTGTATTGAGTAAGTTGGAGTTTTCAAACTAATTTGGTAACTTGAATAGAGACTAATTTCTCAAGGATCTTGCTAAGGACTGATAGTATAGCAATTGGTCTGTAGTTGGTCGTGTCATTTTGCTGCCTTTTTAAACACGGGAGTAATTCTGGCAGCCTTCAGATTTCAGGGACAGAGCCATTGGAGAGGGATAGGGTGAAGATTCTAGCTATAGGTCCAGATATGAGGTGAGCAGCCATCTTTAATAGACGGGGTTCCATTCCATCAGAGCCGGGCTGGTATTGTCAGAGATAGCCTTGAGCAGCTTGAAGACTTGATGCCTGGTGACTGCTTTGAAGTAGAATGGTTTAGATGAGGTAGGTGAATCACCAGGGAATGTTGAGTTCAGTTGTGTAGCAGGAGATTGAAGGAAGCTGTGTTAGGCAGATAGGTCGGAAAACTGCTGGTTAAACGCTTTTGCAATAGTGAAGGAGTCATTACAGTGGACACCTTGCAGGACCATTTCTGAGGGGGTGACAGCTTGTGTAGATCCTAAAAAAGTTTCAATGTGGCTCCAAAATTTTCGAGGGTCGTTGGAGGAGTTAGTCAGCAGGTTTTGACAGTATATGCTTTTAGCCTGCCTGATGCGCCTTTTGCAATCATTTCTATACTGCTTGTACAGGATAAGATCCAGGGGGAGCCCAGATTTTTTGTATTGTTTCCATTGCTTATCTTGGACTTTTAACTTACGTAGGAGTTCTTTATTTAGCTATCTTGACTGCTGACCTCTGACTCTTCTTTTTACCTTTGGGAGGTGTTTCTTTGTACTTCGCCAAACTTGGTGAGAAATATGTTAAGAGCAGTGTCAACATTGGAGGTGGAGAAAACGCTAGTCCAGTCTATGTCAGATATGTCAGATAAGAAGGCTTGTGTATCGAGGGCATAGTTCGTGAAGGTAATCAGTCGTGGTTGAGGAGCAGGCGGTGGGCAGGAGCGCCAGTGACAGAGGCGTTGTGAGTGATCTGTGAGTGAGTCAGCCAGGACGGTAGCTTTGAAACATGATCCGTCTATTTGTAAGGATCCAATCCAGTAGCGACCCTGATAGTGAAGACGTGGTTCTAGTGCAGATAGTTATAAGTTGGTGAAAATTGTGCTTCTGCATCAAAGATGCAAGGAGATTGTGATGTGAGTCCAGCCAGTTCAGGTTCAAGTCACTGAGGAGGAGTGTTTCATTTGTTTTACATTTTGAGAAACGTGACTGCAGTAGGGTTCTGGAGACCGCTCAGCCCACTGGTTGGCGGTTATACACACAAACGATATGTAGGTGTTTCACCCGAAAGTCAGGGTTGCATGCAGCGCTCACATAGCATGAGGAATCAGGGTTAGGTAGGACGCTAAGAGACAGATGACTTTATAGTAAATAGTGACCCCACTCCCCTCTTGGACCCAGATCGATCTCTCCAAGAATATTATACCCAGGTAGAGGGCAGGAGGTATCGGATACAGTAGGCTTCAACCAGGTTTCAGTGAGGCATAGTATGTCAGGATCCACACCAACAGCCCAGGCTTCAAGTTCATGCCAGGTGACTCAGGAGGCTTCTAATGTTATATGGGCTAGTACCAGGCCTTTTTAGTGCTAGTTGAGGTAGAGAGTGGGGTGCAGAGTTTGGGACCAGGGTTAGATTCAGTATCACCAGATAGCAGGAGAAGCCTCTGAGCCAGGTGTATAAACATGTCTACAGGAACATGCCTGGCTTAATTTTAGGTATGCGACTGCCCAAGAGATAGAAGTGGAGGATAGGTAGGTACAACCCTTTTGAGTAGTATAAGTATAAGTACATAACAGGAGAGACAGGAGTATATACCTGGTGGTTAAGTCACAAGCCAAAAGAAATGATCAACAGCTGAGGTACAGAGTCACAGAATGTGTTAGAATTCCTGAAGGTGATGAACTGTGCCTGTGCATATGCAGGATGTGAAATCCTTTTGTCTGCATGCTTCTTTGTCATTCAAAGAGGTTGTTGAAAAGCCCACATACAGATCATGGAGCAGGTCAGACGAAAATGTGGATTCAAGCAGACCTAGAGTCACTGAGTTTGTCAGACTTAGTTGCTTGACTTATGTTTTGCTAGGGATAGCTTCCAAAAAGTTGATTTTTAAATGAAAAATGCAGATACCTGGTGATGATGTTTTGCAGAAATCCAGTTCAGTAGACTTTCACGGATGTAGTGAGCAAGAATGGTGTAGTTACTCCAAGCAGAAAACCATGTAAATCCACAAAAACTAAGCTACAGACACAGATGTGTCTGCTTCCCTGTGAAGGAAGGACTGCAACAGAATTGTTTGCTATAATAAATATATATATATGTGTATATATATATATATAGAAAGAACTATGCGAATCACTATGAAAATGTAGGCTGGTTCTGGTTAAAGTAGGAATGCATGGTGCCAAAGGGCTTCTCATACACTCTGCAAAGGGTGAGAACATCCATTGTAATAGCTCTGGAGAATGGTCCTCAACCTTGTGCTGCTTTTGCAGGTCAGCCAGCTGTAACTTGAGGGTCTGAAGATCCTTCTGCTTCTTTTTATTCTTTGCTGAAGCATAGGCGATAACACGCCCTTGAAAACAGTCTTTAAAAGCCTCCCAGGACCGTGGAGCCACAGTCTTGCCTGTGAAGCTGATCTGGATCTCCTTCCTCAACCATGTAACAAAAGTGCCTTCATTACAAAAACTAACATTAGACCTCCATTTCTTGGCAGCCTGCTCAGGGGTCCAAGATTCAAAACTATAAGAAATGGGGGAGTGGTCTGAAATCAAAATAGGTTCAATCATGGATCTTATTGCTCCATGAGTGGCAAATACTATGTCAATTCTGTTATAGAATTCACAGGGGGCAGAATAATAAGTAAAATCCAGGCCAGTAGGGTGTTCCAACTGCCACATATCATACAGGCCATGGTCCTGTATCAAACATTTTAGAGCTGAACCACCAACAGAGGAAAACGATAATGGGGATCTGCTTTTGTCACATAAGGGATCTATTACTTAGTTCATGTCCCCTTCTAGTAAGATGGAGGCAAGACCCAAGTCCAACAATGTCTGAGAGATGGTATGCAAAAAATATGGATCCTCAATATTCATGCCATATAACGAACCTAGAATCATCAGCTTCCCATCTAACCAACCCTTAACTTGCACCCACTGACCTTCCCTATCTAGTTTATTGAGATCTATCACTCAGTTAACCATTTTATGGCAGAGGATAGCCACACCCCAATTTTTAGAAGAGAAAGAAGATGCATATACAGGTCCACCCCATAACCTTTTCTGTTTGTCAATTTCTTTTTTTCAACAAATGGGTTTCCTGCAAGAAGATTATTTGACCACCCAGTCACCTGATATGAGTGAGCACCCTTCTTCTCTTAATAGGGCTATTCAACCCCCTGATGTTCCATGTGACCATTTTGTAAGCCATTGTGAAGAAACTGGTATAGCCCCCCACAACCCATCACTCCCAAAATACAACATTGTATGCCATCTTCATCTGTCTTGTCTTACAAAACTTTCCATGAACACACTCAAGAAAACAAGTAATAAACTCCAAAAAAACTAAGTCCATTCTGGGTGAACTATATAAAATGATCATAGAGAGATATCTTCTAATAAAGGGTAGAAGAGTCCATGGTAGCCACAGAGCCCTTGCCTCCTCTTTCAGAACCATAATAAGAGCATGTCCTCCACCCTCTGCCCCAGGCCTACAACCAATGGTATAGTGAATTAGCCCCCATGTTACACAAACCCTCACAATGCCAGTAACTGAAAATAAAAATCCTCAAATCTTGGTTCATGAAGGATACAACAAATTATGATATGCTATAGCAAATAAGAGGGAACTATAATCTTAATCAAAGGGACGGTTTGGTCTGGACCAAGTTCCATATAAAAATACCTTATGAAACTAATGGATAAATATACTTAACAAGAAGGATGTCAGCTGAGTGACAGAAGAAGGGTCTTATAATTGCCCCACTAGCAGTCCAGTAACCCCCTCCACAGACAAAGCAGACACATTAACCCACTGGCAACCCTCCCATTAAACAATATAATCATGAACTTGATAACAAGTATATTAAGCTGTCTGGCTGAACTTCATTAAGTCAATACACACATCCCAAGCCCAGGTCATGCACTGCACTAGGGGATAAACTGAGCCATTGAGCAGGGAGGCATGTAAGGAGAAAGGGCATAGTCCCCTCTCCCCCCAGTATTAATCATCGGGGTCAAGATCAACATTGCTCATAAAGAAATTCCACCACATCTCCAGTCCTCCCTGGATGATGCTTCATACCCTCATAGAAGCAGATTTGGAATGAACTTACAGAGGTATAGGAGTCCATAAGGATGTTTATCCAGAATAGGGGAACCAGGGAAATGGGAAAATTGGGGACCTAAGTCTGTTCCCAGTTATATGCCCAGAACTCCCATATAAGCTGAGGTATATCAGCTGATCAATGCCCCCCTTCCAGGAGACAAAGAAGAATCCTGGGCCTGGAGCTAAGCATGCCTGGTGTGTGGCATAGGCACACATTGCTGTGGAGTTGGTGCTATCTGCCATACCCCCAGGGAATGCACTGACTGGGAAAATAAAATAAAATATTTGGGTAGGAGGGGATCAATGAAAAAGGGACAAGACCCCCCTTCAAGGAAACTGAGCACCCTTACACATTACAGAAACCCCAACAGTCTACCACCTCCCAACTCACCACCTTAAATTCCTGTGCACAAGATGGTAAAAATAAGTAAGAAATAGACTAAACCTCCCCACCCATAATTAACTCAGGCATAGTCTGTGGTGAGAGTCAAAAGTCCTCCCAACTAAAAAGGATACAATCTCACCAAAACATTTGCACTGTAGTTGATCTCCACAGGGCTCTTTATTTAACTGCTCATGTAGGGGCAAGAGAGGTGTCCATGTCATTTGCTGGTGGTTGAAGAGGATCCTCTTCAGTAATGGCTGGATCCTCAAAGTAGTCACCCCTGAAGTGCAATCAGAAGATTTCTGGTGGAAGTCAAAGACTACGGCTGAGCACGTTGCAGCTTGGGTGCTTGGTGCGAAGTAGAATTCAGAATTGGCACAACAATCTTGTCCAGTGTAGGATTCTTGATCGAAGCAGAATTCTTCTTAGAAGTGGAAATCTGCTTTTAAACATGATGTCCAGTGTTATTATCATTCTATAGAATGTACTGACAAGCTTTTCCTTGTGAAACAGATATTTCCACAGAGTTCCCCACCAAAATCCATAAAGTGGCTTGTGGGCTGAGAAAATATTTCAATCCCTGCTGTCTCGCCATATCTCTGACAGAGTCGAAGGATTTATGGTGATCCACAACCCCTTTTGGGGAAGTCAGGTTGGATAGCTAATGTCATTCCTTGGCAGGTTAAATGTTTCCTCTGCCAAGCTTTGGAAAGGATAAGCTACTGATCTTGATAGTGGAGCAGGCAGAAAATAATAGGTTGAGGTGCTAAGATGCAGAGAGGAGTAGGAGCAGGCCAGACAGGACTCTATACGCTCAATCTATTTCAATCAAGAGTCCCAGTAGTAGTCCAAAAGTTTAGGCAGGAGTCTCTGGAGGAAATCAAAGGAAATCAATGGTGTTTGACCCTTCACTGGTTTCAGGGATGCCCAGAAGTCACAAATTATTTAAGCAGTTTCTGGTTCGGTCATCTAAGCTTATCCCAGAGGGAGCTGTATGTCTCTCTCCATCATTGCCACATGGTGATTTGTCAGTTGGTCCCATTCTCCAGGTGCCCTACCTGCTCTTCCACCTCCATAATTCAGGTGCCCAAGTTCTCCATATCCTCTTTTTCACCTCAGGGCAAGATTCATATGTGAGAGGTGACAGCGATACCACTCGTGAAAGATTTAACCTTAGCAAGCTCCTGTATCTTGGGTGAGAATCTGCATTAGAGGAGCCATTGCCATCTTGTTCTCAGGAGTTGCAGAGCCTCTAAGAGATCATCAGATTTTGGCTTCTTTGGCATACTGGAATCTGCAGAAATGTCTGAATCCAGCTTTCTAACCTCTGATGGAGGGGGATGGTAAGACATTTCCCAGAAAAGAATGACAAGGATGAGGAGGATTGCAGCAGATTTAATACAAGGAAGGCCGACCTTGACAGCCAAGCTCCTTTCAGATCAACTACATCATGCGATCTCCGATCACATGGTGTTTCTACTTATTCTTGCCTGCTACTTACCAAACCATCACACTATTCATGGCACTATGTTATGCCACTCTTGGTAAATCCTTACTAGTCTCTTTCAAACGAGGGCCCCCCAAAGAACATGCCAGTTCTTTTTAATGTCTCTTTCATAGTGGCTGGCATGGGCAGAGTATGTTTTAACAAAGTTATAGCTACTGGACATATTAATCCCTCTAGGGGTCCCTTGGATCAAGTCAGCCATGTCCTTAAAATATGCAAACATTTTTGCCTCATCTGTAACAATTGAACTGAAACCCCTTTCCTCAGATCTGGTGTTCAGATTATCTAACACCCTGTGGTAACTGCTGTGTCCACTGCAGTCATAGCAAATCTTGAAAAACTGGTCCTTGGGGATACTGTCTACTGTATAATAGGAAAGGCAACTTGGGAACATCAGTAATGTATTTCAGTATCAACTTTTTCAACATATGTCTGTGCACATCCCCTCCCCACCTCATCTTTTGAAAACACTCAGATCTTGGAAACTAACAGTATGTTTGTTTGCATTGTATAGTAAATCTAACAATTGGATTGGATGACTGTAAAATGCCACAAACTTGCACAATGTTCTCTTACATACAATAAAGATGTCATTAATAAATCAACATCATAATGTAGTTTTTCATAAAATGGTTAACATCACTGTAATAGTTAACCAGCATTTCCCACAGTCCCACATATAAATTGTCAGGCTCAGGGCAAAAGTTGCCCCATAGCCATGTCCTCAGTTTGTAGGTAAAATTTGTTCAAGATTGTGAAAGCATTAAACTTAATTATAAATTCATACAATTTTAATAGCAGTTCAGTAGACAGTTTCATTAGTATTTCAATCATTCAAATGCAAGAATTTGTATGCATCTTCATGTCGTATGTTCATTTACAAGGACTCAATATTTATTGTAGTGAGATATGAGCCCCTATTTACTGCTATACCTTCCGACATTTGTAAGATACTGACAACAATTTTAAGATGAAACCTTAAAGAACACAAAAATGGTCAAATATGATGAACTACAAATTGCAATAGTGGTTTGTGATAGATCCGATACTGCTAACAATGGGTCAGCCTGGTGGGGAGAGTAAAGACTTGTACACTTTCGGTAGTGAATCGAATCAGGTGGTCAGTAATTACAAAATCTCAGGTGTCTGCATCAGTTTCACCTTTATCAAATGCTTTTTTGATAGTGGTGTCTATAGACCATTAAAAATCCAAAGTAGGATCATAATCTAATTGTTTTATATGATCTGGTGTCACATACTTGATATAGTACTTCTGAATTATTATGTTCTGTATTTGATATTATCACCTTTACCAGCTGGTTTGATTGCAACTCTTCCATTTTTTTAAGGTCTTCCAAGGTGCTTGTCTTAGACTTTTTGAGGCTATGGTATCATAGATCAAGTAAATTAGCAAAAAGTCTATTGAGGGACTGTTCTCATATTTCTTTAAATGTGGTCACTGCTGCACTTGATTGGGGGTGGAATGTGGAGCTCTTTTCTAAATGTCTTCTTAGCTACTGTTATTTCCCCTGATGCATTAGATGCATATTTCTCCTGTGTACTCTTGATGCCAGTAGCTGTGAAATTAGGGCTTGCTCCCATTTATCTCTTTTAAGTGCAAATTCCTCCATGGTCTTTTTGTAAATCAATAAATGCTTCAAAGGTATTGATGGTGAAGGTTGGAGCAGAGAAAAGATCTATGTTGAATAGACTTTCTCCTTGGAGTGTCAGTTCTTTATTTTACAAGTTAATTACTTTTGATGGCTCTATGCTTGGTTCACTTGCACTCTGTTCTATGTCTGTCAATTATTTTGCTGATTTGTTGTTGATATCACCCTGGCTTTATTGTTGCTGCCCCCTTGACCTCCTCATCCTCCCATCCTGCTACTCATTATCTTCCTTTTCCTCTGTTTCTGTTGTAATTGGGTTCCATGTCACTTGGCTAATCTGTTTGAGCGACTACAATTTGAGTGACTTTTATAGCTATGGCAATTTGAATGAAACTACACCACAGTAAAGCCCATTACAACTGCAGCTGCACATTATATGCTAAACAATGTAGTTAACTGATATGGGCTGAACTTGAAAATTCAGCACCAACCTGTAGAAGTCACTCAGTAAGGTCATGGTACTCCTATGGTGCTGCCCTAACTTCCCCTGGAACAAACCCAGTTTATAACATTGCTACATCTGTTCCTCATCTGCCACTTGTGCAACAAGGCACATGCATACTTCTGAATGTTTTTCAGGGGCTGTGGCCCCTACACATAATGGGGGCTGCAACCCCAGACCCCCATCTCTAGGATTCCTAAACTTAACAACGTTCATTGATTATGGGGAAAGCTACATGATGGGGTACAAAATGTTCTGGTTGCTGTGAGGTGCCAGTCACCCTTAATGTGTTTGCTCATTTGTAGTTGCTCAAATAACTTCACTCAAATTGCATCATTCATTTGACATGCTACCTGTAATTGTCCTGAAGCCTAGATATGGATTCTGTCTGGTGCTTATTCATGGAGCTTGTGCTGGCTCAGGTGGGCCCCTCCTAGTCTAAATAAAATCCAATGTACTATCATATTCATCAGCTTCTGACCTGCTCAGGTCTGCGCTTAGGTTGAAGGAAAACTGTCTATTCCATTTTAAAATACCCTTTGTTTTTCCAGGTGTAAACCCTGCCCAACTAATAATCCTTTCTATCTATTTTTCAGGTGTAAACCCTGCCCAACTCATAATCCTCTCTGTCCCATTGGGGTTTCCTATGTTTAGTTGCTTTTAACTCCTAGTCAATTTTATTAATGGAATCTTTCAGTTTCTGGTTAAAGCACTCACATTCAGAGTGCTCAATAAATGTATGAACTATTACTTCCTTCTGTTTTGCTTTCTTCTGCTAGCTGATCACTGACTTCTTTCCCATACTCATTTATCAGATTATTATTTTTACTGAAGCTTCATTTAGTATGTCGCTCCACTTATTCATAAACTTTGTAATATCATAGCCATATGTTAGATTTTTTAGGACCTTAAGCCTCTAGGTATTCTTGATACTTTTAATTTTGTCTCAAGACTTACTTAATTCTAGTAATGATGCTTGCTTTTAATGCAGCTTTCACCAACCCCATAAAGTCTTCCTGCACTGTCTTTGCTTCATCAGCTGCTACTTCCTCTGTTTCTAATAGAAATGTATTAGCCACTCATGTGGCTGCTAAAAGTTCATTCACATATGTCAAAGGCTTATTGGCTTGTAGAATTTAAATTAGAGTTCTCACCAATGACATACTACATATGTCAAAAAGATATTCATGTCACTGAAAAGCACAACAATGTGAGCCAAAAATGTGTCTAGTGATAAGGGTTTTACTGTAATAAAGAGAAACCATAACCTGTGCATTATTTCAGAAAAGCCAATCAAGGAAACATAAAGGCTTGGTATGTAACTGTATATATGTAGGTAATTGTGGACTGTTATTTTGGCACGTTTTAATTTGCACTATTGTAAGGAATGTTTTGAATTGCCACGTACTTTCAAACTGTTTTGATGTCCTTGTGTTAAGACATCATACTAACTATAAAATGTAACTGTTGGTCTGTTTGAGTATGTGCCTTTGAAAAAGGAACTGAACTCTCCAAAATGGGTCAGACATTATGTGCAGTTCTTGTAACTGTGGGAACTGAATAAAACAAGCACCTCACACTTAATACCTTTTTGAGCTTGTGTGTAACAAAAGTTAAATAAATAAATTGATCAATCAATCAGTCTCCTTTCCTGGAGGGAAGGGGGTGTGAATTCCCAATTATTTTGTGCTCATATATTGCAATATTGAAAGCACTGCCAAACCTTGCGCACCTTCTTCTATGTTTACTCAAACCTTGAAAATGTTATGTTTGCTTCTAACTTTTCTGTTTTTGTCCCACATTTTCATTTTGGTGTTTATGACCCCCACCTTATAATCACAGCATATAGAATTTTATTTTTTTTTATTTGAAAGGTGACTTTGTGGAGGAAATTATAAAAAAATGAATCAGAGGGTATTTGAAAAATGACACCTGTCATGTTCATGGTGGAGTAACTAGAGGGCTATATTGAAAATTGCAGGCCAAAATCTGCACACATCACAATGTTTTGAGTAAATGTTGAAGACGATCAACATTTCTTCATAACTTTGCTGTTTTGTGACATTTTGACCCCCATATTTTCAATGGAGATTTTTTATGAGCCCTCCTCCTGAATATGACAAGTGTCATTTATAAAATACTGGTCAAACCATCATTTTGCTCTACAAGTGCAAAAACAAAGTTTGGCCAGGATTTGAAAAATGACACCTGTCACATTCTTGAGGTGGTATGAAAAAGTGATTATGTTAAAACTTTAGGGTCAAAATATTGAAATCTACCAAAGTTATGAACAACTATTGAAGAAGTTCAATGTAGCTTCATAACATTGCACATTGCAGTTTTTAATATCCCGATGCCAAATTTTCAACATCGGTTTTAATGACTCCACCTCACGAACCTGTTAGGTGAAAATGTTTAAATCCTACCTGAAATGTGATTTCATTGAACAACACATACTTTATTGGCAGGATGTGAAACTTTTCACCTACCTGGTTTATGAGGTGGGGTCCCAAGAAGGCCATGTTGAAAATTTGGGATAAAAATATTAACAAATGACCAAGTTATGAGTACAAATTCAAAATTATTTTAAATACATTGACTGCAGTTTATTTGATTTCCCCAGTTCCTGGTCTATTGTTGAAGAGTGATGATGTGTCTACACTTCAGAGGGGATTATGGTGTTGAACCTCCAATAGGTAAATAAGGGGTAGTGGCTGTGGGTTGGTGAGTGCTGAGTGGGTGGGTCAGGTGGAGGGAGGGTACCAGCAGTGGCAACAGTCTTCAATTCATCATTTTCTTTTATAGAGGTGTACATGTTTTTAAAAGAAGACATCAAGGGACAGTTTTCTTTATTTTAGATACCAACATTGGAGACTGGGCACACCAGTATAGGGTTCATGTTTATGGGACATGGGAAGCGGGAAGGATACTTGGTGGAGGGAGGGATCTTTTTGAAAGGGGCATGGTATGGCAAAGAAAGCAAATGGGGAGGTGGGATGGATACCTGGAAGAGGATGGGATTGTTTAAAAGGATGCAGTCAGATGCGTTGCAATGGAGAATGAGGCACAGGCTTATCATGCTGTTCAGCTGCTTGCTGAGTGACATCACACAGATCAAAGCAAAGAGTCACCCTGTGACACAGGCAGTTCTTTTCTTTGAAGTTTATGAAGATTCCACCCAGCATGCACTAGAATCATGATCAGCCTGTCTGATGGTTGGTCAGACACTGTCTAACCCACTACAGACTGCCTTGTGTTGGACTGACAGTGACACTCCTTTCAAATCTACCATCTTAGCAACATGTTTGCTTTGTGCAAGTGCAAACATGGAAAAGACTGACTTATTAGTAAAAGTTCAAAATTAATTGAAAAGCCATTAACTACACTTAACTTGTATCTAGTCTTTGGTCAGACTGTGGAACAACAGGACTTTCACAGTTTGATGTAGTAGTCATTATAGTGAACTATGAGAGGTAAGTGAGGTGTGTAGTGTGGTAGGTGCTGAGTGGGAAGTTAGGATCACGTGAGTGGGAGGTGGTGGAAGGGGAATGGGACAGGAACACAGCAGCAAAAAAATCATCAATGAATGATTTTCTTCTTTTTACAGGTTTAGAAAAAAATTAAGGAAAACAGTTTTCTTTTTTCAGGTAGTGACACTGGAGATTGGCACCCCAGTGTCATTAGGGAATTATGTTGGCACAATGAGTGGTGCCTTGGTGTTGCAATATATTATTGATAGGTTATCATAAGCAATAGAGGGTGAGAGGCTTCAGTAAAGGATTAAGGCAGAAGCTTTGGGGTTTGAGCAACCCAGTGTCTCAATTCTCGGGAGTGGTTGCTATTTTCACATGCACCAGGATTGTGTATTCCTGTGTTAGTATTATGATACTGTCAGCAGAATTCAACACCCACTGCCAGTTATCAAATAAAGCACTCTGCCTAGGGGTGATACATGCTGCAGGATATGGCACCTGCCACATAGGGTGTGGTCATGCCCCCATAGTTAGGTTGAGCAGGGTTTTCTATGTTAAAATTAAAATTTTGAATTTCAATATCTTCACAGCTGTTCAGCAGATTTGCACAAAACTTTGCATGCATGGTCTCATGAAGTAGATCTCCTGATGTGCCATGTTTCTTTCTGAACAGATTTGTGGATTCCGAGCTACAGGTAGTAGAAAATGTAACAGATCACCATATCTTGCACTTTGTCAGTGTGCTGTGCTCAGATGGTTTGGAATTTTGGTCTGCATTTTTCAGGATATTATGGGCTTGGCCCACTGTTGAACCTTTCACCAGTTTGGTGAAACAATATTTATTTGTTCCAATGTTATTACATTTTAAAATCTGAGTTTCTGAGCATGACCAGTACTGTCTTTTGGATAGCTTTTTTGAACAAAATTTTTTTTTTTCCAGACAAAAAAGGGTTCTTTTTCATTAGGGCACAATCTTTTTTTGTGAAAAAAAAACCTTTTACATTTTCCGCCATCTTGTTTTCAGATTTAAAAAAAAATTGAAAATGGACAAAAATGAGTAGCTATACACACCAACAGTTGTATCTTGCTCATCAGAACTCTGTTAGGTAGATTCTACAGTTGTTTGGTGGCAAAACTGACTCTGGATTTTTTTTGTAACATTTTTAATCCTTTTTCGTGACTCGCTAAGATCCTTTTTCATTCAAATTAAAAAGATCATGAGTCACAAAAGAGATTTCAGACTTAGTTTTTCCAGGTTTGTCGTCACTCATTTTCGTTTGAATGAAAAAGATCCTTTCAACAAAGGATCTTCCTAGTTTTGTGCGATTTTAGACATCTTTTTGTCTGACTCTTTTTCATGACAAGGGATCCTTTTCACAAGATATTTGCATTCAAACGAAAAGGATCTATTGACATGATGAATTTCAGACTTACAGTAGTTTTGCTGATTATTTTTTCAAGATATCCTTTTTCATTCCTTTTTTTCCTTTCAAACAGAAAAGAATTTTTGAAATGAAAGCCTTTTCTTGCCTTCCCAGTTGTTTTTTATCTGCTTCCTGGTGTCTTGCAACACTTCCACCCTCTGATTGCTGCTCCTGTGTTTTCTATTTTTTATTCTTTTACTTTTGTTCCTATGATTCTTGCCCATGTAATATTTCATATTTCCCTGGTGTCTAGTGACACCCTTAACTCCTCATTTCTGTCCCCATAAATATATTTTATATATCCCTGGTGTCTAGTAGCACCACCCCCTTCCAATGGCCATCCCCACTGTATTCTGAGGTTGTTCTGGTGGCTAGTGGCACCCCCTCACCCTCTAATATTGGTCCAACCTTGAAAATGTGAAAATGGTCTTTCAATGCCTTTTTGTGAAAAAAGTCCATTGATGATGCAACCCCTCAACCCCACCTCCGACTGAGCACTTACCACCCTGCACACTCAGACCCCTCCCCACACACTCTCATTCACCTGAATTGGTCCCAGTATGTACATCCACTCTCCCATCGAAGATACATCTTGTTGCTCAAACTAGTAACTGCTAACTGACAAATATGGTGAAATTTGGTTGAAAACACCATTGAAATACATTGAACCTACTTGCCTTATTTGTCACATAGCAGTTTAGTTGTCATATATATATATATATATATATATATATATATAGAGAGAGAGAGAGAGAGAGATCTATATATATATATATATATATATAGAGAGAGAGAGAGAGAGAGAGATAGTACTGCCCTCCCACTCACCCAGGGTTGCCTAATTTATCAGGGACTGAAGCAGCATGACAGTGGTGGCTTCTACAGAAGGAGGTAATCAGCTAAGTCCCACCTACAGGAGAAAAAAGAGGGGAAAAATGTGCTTTTGTTTTGCAGTGATACTCGGTGAAACCCAAATACACTGAAAAAAGGGATGAATCTGCAGAGGAATCAGTTAAGCTACATCAAGAATCCAGAGGTATACCACAGGAAAGAAGTAAGCATCTTCCAAAGGGATATGGATATTATTGGCTGTCATGGATGTGGGGCACTATTCCACTGAAGAACTTTCTGGACACTTGGGCACTGCCCTATAAGCAATACCCTCAGCAATCTCAGATCAAAACTGAATGCAGCATAGGATAAAATATCAGAGCTGCAGTAAGCAGAATTTCTCCAGTGGTTGTGAGGGCCAAGAAGGAAGGGAGCCCTCCTACGAGCTCCTGGCTGCAACCCCACCACAAGCAAAACAACATTTCCCCAGTGGTCACAAGGGCCAAGAAGAAGGGAGCCCTCCCATGAGCTTCTGGCAGCAACCCCCCCCCCCGAAAGCAAAGCAGCATTTCCTCAGTGGTCCTGATGGCCAAGAAGGAAGCCTTCCCATGAGCTCTTGGCTGCACCCCCCCCACAAGCAAAGCAGCATTTCCCCGGTGGTTTTGAGGCCCAAGAAGGAAGGGAGCCCTCCCATGATCTCCTGGCTGCAACCCCCCCACAAGCAAAGCAGGCACAGTGAACACGCTACGGCCTGATTTCGGACCATGCCACAGCCCGGAGCTACTGTTGGTTGAAGCTGGATGGGTGGATTTTGAGACAACACTTTAAACTTTTAAATCTCACAAACCAAGGACTTGCTGTTAATTTCTTATTGGCAGAGCTCTGCTAATAGGTTTTTCTCCCATTAATTTCGCCAGCTATGCCTGAGTGTGTCCTGACTTTATTAAATGCTTAAATAATTTTAACTGGTTGTAATGGGGTTTAGCCTTGGTGCTTTGGGATACTTTAAAGCAACTGTGGACTTTGCTTTTTCCACACATTATATATGAATGCATGTTTGTAGCTGAAATTCTGGTTATTTAAAGGAAGCTTCCTAATAAATTTGCAGTACTGTTTATATCACATTTTAGCCCTACAGTGTAACTTAAATTATAGCTCTGTAAAGGAAATTTATCTTGCCGATTTTGTTATACTGTTTAGCCCTACAGTGTAGCCTGAGTAGTAAATTACAGCTTCTCCTGCCATACTGGAATACTTTAATCTGTTTTAACATTTTCTCTTGTGTCACCTTCTGACCAACTTTCTTACCTCCACCCCTCTGCTCCTCCTGCACCCCTTACCTGTGTCTGTTAACCGCTGTTTCTCAACTCTGTCTGCAGCATTTACCTGGTGGTCATGAGGGCCAAGAAGGCAGGGAGCCCTCCCATGAGCTCCTGGCTGCAATCCCCCCCCCCGCTAACAAAGCTGGTATGGTAAACACGTGACAGCCTGATTTCAGAGCACACCACAGCCTGGAGCTACTGTTGGTTGGAGCTTGATGGCCCTGCCAATGCTTTCTGTTGGCTGCCCCACTGTCTCCTCCACCACCCTTGGTGAACTTGCATTCTTATAACCTTGTGCCACATGTGATTCAAAACCAATCAGTTCACTTTACCCTTTGTAGCTTATCTTGTGCTACCACTATTGGCCAATCTCAAATAAAACCCTCTCACTTGCTCAAGAAATCAATAGTTCAACCTTATCTAGAAGTCTGCCCCCCCAAAAGTCCTTTATCTTCTGCTGAGAAATGTATCCACTAATTATACTCCTCCATACCCAGCTCTACCCCATCCTGTCCCTGCACTACCCTCCCTGCTATAGCCCATTGCCCCAATGATGTTTATGAGCTTCCTCTCCAGTTCAACCACTGTTGTCCTCCCGAACTATAACTCTACCACTTATCCTGACCTGCTACTGATGCCCACTCCCTCCCTTTCTTGGGCTGCTGACACACTCTCTTTTATCTGATGTACCCCATTTAACTCTCCTAGCCACACACCCCTAAACAACCACCTGCCCGCCAAAAGGAAACTACCCAAACTAATCCACTAAAGACTTGTTTGCCTACTGCTGCTCCTTTCAAGAAACATCCATCTCAACCCAGGTCCTGCACCCCCCTTGCAGCAAACCAGACCCATGCCTGTGGTTTTAGGTTAGCATCCATTAACATCTGTAGTTCTAATGAAACACATTCTCCTACAAGCATGGGTAGTTCAACACACTCCAGATGTCCTAGCTATGGTTGAGACCTGACTGTCCCCCAAACACACCTGATTCTGCAATCTACCTGGATGGCTACACCCTTCACAAAGTTGATAGGTCCACTAAAAGGGGTGGTGGACTTGCTTTCTACCTTTGGAGCTACGTACTTGGTCATGTAGTACACACCCCTGAGCCTTCCCATGGGTATCAATCCCTAATGGTAAAATTGGCAATAGGGAAGCCAGGTAAACCTCTATACTTGCTGGCCATTTAAATCCTCCCAAGGCAACAAAACCCACCTTCTCCTCCATCCTGGATATCATATCCCAACTCCCACCAAACTCTGAAATCATTGCCCTTGGGGATTTTAACAGTAACTGGCTTGTCCCCAAGGCAGCGCAGTATAGAGATGCTATTGTGGCCCTGAATCTCACACAAATGGTCCCTATGCCCACTCAGCTAAACCCTTCAAATGGAAATCGGGAGCTCATTGAATTCATCTTCGCTAGCCACCCTGATCACCTCTTTGATGTTCAGATACTTTCAGACTCTCTTAGTGACCATTCCCCCATCAGCTGCTGTTGATTAAACCATCTGAAACCCTCCCCCCTAGAGTTTCCTACCTATATCACCTACAAAAAGGATCCTTGGAACACTTCAAGAATTACTAATTGAATCTTGACTGGACCCCCCTCAACTATACAACCACAGTGGACAAGGCCTCAGCACTCTTCATTTCCTCCTTCAATGCTGCCTGTGACATCTTTGCCCCTCCAGTCAAAAAAATTGTCAAGAACCATGTCTCTCCTTGGATCTCTCAGTCTCTCTTAAGTTGCATACATTACAGAGACAACCTTTGGCATAAAGCCCATGACCCCGGTCTAGCAGCTGACAGACAAAACTACTGAGCAGCTAGAAACACCTGTACTTGAGAAATACAGCAGGCCAAAGATGCCTACTATCGGGATAGCCTCTTCTCCTCATGGGGACATGGACGTAAATTCTGGGAGACCATTAATAGACTAAATGGTAAATCCTTTTCTTCCCCACCTTCCCTCTGTAAGGTCATGGTACTGCCACAGCGTCTGAACTCATTGCTAGTGCCCTAAACACTGCCTTCACTGACCTTGACAGTATCCTCCCACCTGACTATTTCTCCACATCTTCTACTCCATCTCTGCCCTCTGCAATGGGGTGCCCTCCTTTCGCTTTAAGACTATTTCCAGAGTACTGCCAGAAAATATCTATCTAAGTTCCTAGGAAATCCAGACATAGCACTGACACCTTAGATCTCAGTCTCCTCAATCTGTCCCTAGAATCTGTTCTAATCCCTCTTACCAAGATACTTAATATGACCCTCTGTCTGGGCCATTTTCTGTCTCAGTGAAAACAAGCCGTGGTGACCCCAATTTTTAATAATGGAGATAGAACTTTACCTAGTAACTATAGGCTGATCTCCATTCTGCCACACCTTTCTAAAGAACTGAAGAAGATCATTGCTGACCAACACTCACAGTTCCTTGACACACATAACCTACTATCTCTCCAACAACATGGATTCAGGAAGGGCCACAGCACAACTACTGCCCTCCTGGAATGTACCTCCTTTATCCATAATGCACTTGATCACGGCCTCTAAGTTGGATCTGTCTATGTTGCCTGACTAAGGCCTTTGATACTGTTCATCACCCCCTGCTAATTGTCTCCCTCCTATCCCTTGCCCTATCCCATGAACCACCTCTTGGTTATCCAATTACCTCTCCAGTTGATCACAACAGGTGAAATGGAACCTCATGCTGTCTTCCCCCCTCCCAGTCAGGTCTGGGGTACCCCAGGGCTCAATTCTTGGGTCTCATTTGTTCAGCCTGTTTTTCAACACTCTCCACTGGTCCTGCTCTGGACAGCTCCTCCTCTTTGCAGATGATGCTGTCATTTTTTACCAGCACCAGGACCCCTCCTCCCTGCAACATAACCTCCAGAAGCATTTCACTGAAATTGAGTCTTGGTTCACCAACCATAAACTGGTTCTCATTTAGAAGAAAACCAAGGTAATGCTATTTGCATAGCCTCAGAACAAAAACAGGTCCTCTACCCCCCTCATTCTCTAATCTAACTCTGCACCCCTTGAAACTATCCCCAGCTTTAAATATTTAGGGATCACCCTTGACTCAGCTCTCTCATTCCATGAGCACATCTCTATCACCTGCAGAGCCATAAACATCAGAATTGGCCTACTTTATCAGCTTCACTCTTGTCTTCCGGGGACTGCTCTTAGACTGGCCATCTCCGGTTCTGTTCTTCCTCTGGTTGATTCCAGCTTAGTCATATGTGGGTCAGCCTCCAAAAGAGCCCTAAACAAAATCAGAACTGCTCTGAACAAAGCCTGCTGACTAGTAACTTGGTGAGAAAGATACACCCATACATGTGATCTTTACCAGCGAACCACCTGGTTAAACCAAGAGAAGCATCTCCACTACCACACCTGCCTCCTTGCCAAAAACATGTCCCTTGGACTAGTTCCTGCTCTAGTATCAACATTACTAATACCTGCTTGTAGAATAATAATCACTAGAGACTCCAGCAATGCTGCCTTTCAGACCCCCCATTTTAAAATGATGGCTTGTGAAAGATCATTTAGTTATAGAGCCCCTCTGTGGATGAATACCCTGCTTACCACACTACTGGCTACCCCTAAGATGGGACTCTTGAAGTCTGAATTATGGCAGCTGTTACTTGCCTACTCTAATTGTGACTGTCTACATGCCCCCTCAAACCCTGACAAACCCAATAGCCACAGTACCCAAACCTACCCCCTGCAGGCCTTGCATATCCCTACTCCTAACTCATAACTGACAATATCCCTTGTATTGCTCTCCAGTTACCCCACAGCTGTTGAACAATTATCCAATTGGGTAATAGAAATAAGTATTTTTTGTAAAACCTTATTGTTAGAGGGTAGTGTGCAAGAGTAGTAGCAGGGAGGAGACAGGGAACTACAGACCAGTCAGTCGTATCTCAGTAGTGGGCAAGATTATGGAGGCACTCATTAAGGAAAGGATAGTGCAACACCTGGAATCCATGGGAGTACAGAATCCAAGACAGCATTGGTTTACAACAGGAAGGTCCTGTTAAACTAATCTCATAGATTTCTTTGACTGGGTAACCAGTGTGGTGGACCAAGATGGAGCAGTTGATGTCACCTACCTTGACGTTAGCAAAGCTTTTGATATGGTTTCACATAGAAGATTAATAAGCTGGGTAGACTCGGGCTGGGTCAGAAGTTGGTCAACTGGGTGGCAAACTGGTTGAAGGGCAGAAAAGAGAGAGTGGTGGTGAATGGTATACAGTCAGAAGAGATGCAAGTCATCAGTGGGGTATCTCAGGTATCAGTCCTGAGGCCCACCCTCTTCAATATCTTTATCAGTGACATTGCAGATCGACTGGAGGGTGAAGTTTGTCTGTTTGCAGATGTCACCATGATCTGCAACAGAGTAGATGATCCAGATGGGGTGTGCAGAATGAGAAGAGATCTGGATAAACTGGCAACATCATCGGAAGAGTGGCAACTGGGGTTTAATGCAAAGAAGTGCAAGATCATGCACAAAGGGAAGAGAAACCCTGAAGCCACCTATAGATTGGCAAAGGAGTTGCTGGCAATCACAAGGGAAGAATGGGACTTAGGCATCATCATCACAAGTGACCTGAAATCATCCAAGCAGACCACTAAAGCAGTAGGTAAGGCTAGAGGGATGTTGGGGTGTTTTAGTAGGGGTATCACAAGTCATAAGAGAGAGGTAATAATCCCTCTTTACAAGACACTGGTTAGGCCCCATCTGGAGTAGTGCGTGCAGTACAGGAGGCCGCACTTGTACAAGGATATTAACAAAATGGAGGCACTCCAGAGAACGGCAACCAAAATGGTGCAGGGACTACATCAGAAAACATATGAGGACAGGTTAACTGAACTCAGTATGTATACCCTAGAGCAAAGGAGGGAGAGAGGTGATATGATTGAAACATTCAAACATCTTAAGGGCATTAACAAGGTGAACGAGTCTAACATGTTTCAATGTAAGAAAAATAGCAAGACAAGAGGACACAGCATGAGATTAGAGGGAGGCCGATTAAGGAGGAATGTGAGGAAGTTCTTTTTCACAGAAAGGGTGCTGGATGCATGGAATGGCCTACCTCAGGAAGTGGTGGATATGAATACAATGCAGGGCTTCAGATAGGCATGGGACAGGGATAAGGGAGCAATGCAGATGAGTATGAATAGATAGGCCATTGACAGAGTAGAGGCCTATGGCACATTTATAAGGTAGAAAAAATGGGCAGACTGGATGGGCCTTGCAGTCCTTATCTGCAGTCAACTTCTGTTTCTATGTTTTTATATTATAACCATGTAAGTAATTCTTTGATGTAGTTATTGTATCCTAAGTCTTGTATGTCTTGCCTGTTGTACTACACCCTGTCTGTAACTGTATCTTGGATGCAGAGCCTTAGCAAATGAGTCTCTGACTCAAAGGGTTGTAATTCCTAAACTTTAATAAATAAAAATAAATAAATAATAAATAAGACATCATACCACCTAATTCCCCAGTCTCAGATCTCAAACTGAAGTCCTCCTCCACTGAGGAAAACCAGCTCAGACTAATGGAAGGCGGTACAGAGGAAAGGAAATAGAACAGGC
Source organism: Neoceratodus forsteri (assembly GCA_016271365.2). Lineage (NCBI taxonomy): Eukaryota > Metazoa > Chordata > Ceratodontiformes > Ceratodontidae > Neoceratodus > Neoceratodus forsteri. Next base: position 898,524,263 of record CM057458.1, read on the forward strand.
AGAAGAGGCCGGATACAACCAGTAGAAGCAAAACATATCTCCATTGAAAACTGCTTTGCACCTCTCACTAAGGAAGGGGATCACAGCAATGAGGGAGCAGACAATAAGTCAGTAAAGGAAGCAGGACATGACCCAGTGAGGGTAAATAGTGACAAGAAAGCAAAAAGAAAAGGAGTTCTCATCATTGGAAATTTCATAATTTGAGAAGTGGAGACCCAACTAAATGGCTGGGCCCAAGCAGAGGTGCTAGTTAGATGCCCCCTGGGTGCCTCAGTGAAACAGGACACTGACTACATCGAAAGGATAGTGAAGAAAGGGGGATGACCTGAAGATCTTGGTGCACTGAGGACTAATGATCTAGCTAGGTAGTGAGTAGAGGAAGCCAAATGAAACCTAGTCAAACTAGGAGACCAATTGGCCAATCAAATGATCTCCCTAGCCTTCTCTGAGGTCTATCCTGTGTGAGGCAAAGGATAGAGTGCAGAGAAAATTAGAAACAAGGAAACTGAGGAGTTCAGTGAGTGATTGAGGAGCTGGTGTCAAGAAAGAAGTTGCCAATTCATTGGAGTACAGGGAGACTTCTGAGAGAGGAAGTTCTTCAGGTACAATAGACTACATCTAATAAAGGAAGGAGTATGAGCACTGGGACAAACATTTGATGTGAGCAGCGGATATCTAAACTTGTAGAGGGGAGCTGGTGGCAAAGGACCCTATCAAAGTCAACTTTAAAGATATGAACTTAGCCATAACTCACCCAGAACAAGAAATTGATCATGGAATACTAAGAGGGACCAGAAAGAGAGGTCAATGGAACAAAACAGAAGCAGATCACAGTAGCATGCCTACTAAGAAAAGGCTAGAAAAAATATGGGGTCGGGAGGAGAAAGTAAAAATAGGAGTAGCAGAACATGCAAGGCCATCAGCATGAATGCTCGCAATCTGATAAATGAAATTTCAGACCTAATGGCCTTGATGTCAGAGGCAGACCTGGACAATGTCACTGTTACAGAGACATGGTATACAGGGAACCATGACTGGCACATAACTGTGCCAGGGTATGCTCTATTTCATAAAGACAGGACAGGAAAACAGGGAAGAGGGGTGGCCCTCTATGTGAGGGAGGATATAAAATCTACAGAAGGTCAGGGCATAAGGAATGAAGTGGTGGCACTGTGGGTCACACTGGAAACAGAAAATGATACTGCCATTTGAGCAAGTGTGAGCTACAGACCGCTGGCACTGGGGAGGAGTTGGATAATGAGCTAGTGGAAATTATCCAAGAAATGGCAGCAAAATTTGAGATGCTGCTGATGGGGGCATTCAGTTTGTCAGATGTCAATTGAAACACCCATACTGCAGCCACAGCAAGGAGCAGAAACATCTAGAAAGCAGTTCGGGGGCCAATAATCAAACAGCTAGTGGTAGAACACACCTACGAGGGGGGCAATATTTGACCTGGTCCTCACCAACAGGGACAGAGTAGGAGATGTAGAACTGGGAAGTCATCTAGGATCCAGTGATCACCATACGGTATGCTTTAGTGTGAGGACAGTAGAGGAATCTAGACACACAAGGGCAAGGGTCTTGGATTTCAGAAGGGCATATTTTGCAAAACAAGAGGTATGTCTAAAGAAAGCCCTGGGGGTAAAGCAGGAAAGGGGATATAGAGGCACAATGGGCACTTCTTAAGTGAGCCACAATCGAAGCCATGAGCCTATGCATTAGGCAAATAAATAAAGAAAAGAGGATGAGAAAATCACTTTGTTTCTCCAAGGAGGTGACAGGGATGGTGAGGAAAAAAGATTAGCATTCAGAAAATACAAAGAAACACAGAGGGAGGAAGACAAAGGAAGGTACCTGGAAAAGCTAAAGGAAGCAGGGAAAGTAGTCAGAAAAGTCAAAGCACAGATAGAGGAAAGACTATCCAAGGCAATAAAGAAAGGAGACATGACCTTTTTAGATACATCAGAGTAAAGAGAAAAAACAGGGGTGGAATTGTGAGACTGAAAAGAGAAGGGGGGGAAGAAGAAGGGGACCAGGAAAAAGCTGACATCCTGAACAAGTATTTTTGTTCAGTATTCACAGTGAAAAAGGAAGGAGAGGGTAAACAGCTAGGTGGAAGATGCACTAAGGGGGGAGGTATAGATACAAGTCTGTTCACAGTACAGGGAGTCCTAAAGGAGCTAAAAAAAACTGAGGGTAGATAAGGCAATGGGGCTCGATGGAATACATCCCATAATTCTAAAAGAGCTTCAAAAGGAGCGAGGAGCACCACTGACATCCCTGTTCAATAAATCATTAGAAACAGGCATGGTGCCAGTAGACTGGAAAAGGTGAATGTTACCCCTCTCCATAAGAGCGGGAGTAAGGAGGAGGCTGGTACCTATAGACCAGTCAGCCTAACCTCAGTGGTGGGGAATTTGATGGAATCATTACTCAAGGAAAAGACTGTGACACATCTTCTATCCAGTGGGAATCATAATCCAAGACAGCATGGTTTCATGGCAGGCAGGTCTTGTCAAACAAACCTAATAGAGTTCTTTGACTGGATGACAGGGGAGATAGATCAGGGAGGGGCGGTAGATGTGACTTACTTGGATTTTAGTAAAGCCTTCAATACCATCCTGCATAAAAGGCTAATAAACACACTGAACAGCCTGTGAGTCAGATCAGGACTGGTAAATTGAGTTTGAAGCTGGTTGAGTGGTAGGATGCAAAGGGTGGTATTGAATGGAGATCAGTCTGCAGAGAATGAGAAGATCAGTGGGGTGCCTCAGGGAATGGTGTTAATCCAAGTCCTCTTTAATGTCTTATGAAGTGACATTGTGGAGGGGCTGTAGGGGAAGGTGTGCCTCTTTGTAGATGACACAAAGATCTGTAATAGGGTCAACACACCAGGGGTATGTGGATAAAATGAGAAGGGACCTAGGAAAGCTGGAAGAATGGTCGAATACATGGCAGCTGAGATTAAATGCACAAAAGGTGCAAAATTATGCACGTGGGGAACAGAAACCCAATGGAGGAGTATTCAATGGGGGACTGTCAGACACCAAACCAGAAATTGCTCTAGGAGTGATTATATGAGGCCCTAAAGGTGAATAGACAGTGTGAAAAGGTGGTAGGAAGGGCCAGTGGGATGTTGGGATGCATTTGGAGAGGCATCTACAGCAGAAAAAGGGAAGTGGTGATGTCACTGGACAGATCATTGGTGAGACCTCATCTGGAGTACAGTGTCCAGTTTTGGAGGCCTCATCTCAGGAAAGACATAGACAGGATGGGGGCAGTACAAAGAAGGGCTATAAAAATTATACATGGGCTGTACCACAAATCATATGAAGAAAGGCTGAAAGACCTTAATATGTATTCTCTGAAAATTATGAGACAGAGGGGTACATGATAGAGACGTTCAAATACCTTAAAGGGATAGATAAGGTAGAGGGGGTAGCATGTTTTGGAAAAGGGGATGCACTAGAACGAGGGGACATGACTTGAAGTTAGAGGCTGGCAGAGTCTGGGGCAAAGTGAGAAAATACTTTTTTACAGAAAGGGTGGTGGATGCATGGAATAGCCTCCCTGCAGGTGTGATGGGGGCAAAAACAGTGGAGGATTTCAAAAATGCATGGGACAGACACATGGGAATACTAGAAACAGGGAAGGGTGAGAAAGCCACAGATCAGCTACAGTCTATAGCGTAAGTAGGGGTAGGAAAAATGGGTAGACTAGATCAGCCAGGCGGTCCTTATCTGCCAACAAATTCATATATCTATGTATCTATGTATCGATCAATTGCTCTTACACAATAGATGCATACTAACAACATAAATTGTAGTTAGAGATAAATAAAATGGTTCATCACTGGAAATCAAACCCAAGTCCCTCTCAGCTACTCTCCTGATGCAATGACACTACCTTACCTATGAATGGGTGAGAAACCTGGGGGTAACTTTTAACGATGTGCTGACACTATGATCACAGCTGTCAGCACTTATCAAATCTTCCTTCAAGCATATGAGGAACATCTTCAGGGTTAAGCACCTAGTTCTGTCCAGTGATCTGCCCATGTTGGTCCATGCCTTTGTGACCTTGTGCCTTGATTATTGCAACTCCCTTTATCTAGGACTACCTGGGGTTAATATCCACCATTTGCAGCTGGTGCAGAACACTGCAGCCACAGTTATTGACGGGAAGTCCCCGGACTTGTCACATCTCTCCAGTGCTGTGTGCACAGCACTAGCTGCCGGTGCAGGGACGGATCACCTTTAAAGTCAGACTTCTGACTTATAAAGCCTTACATGGATTGGGCCCAGACTACCTGAAAGAGCTTCTTGTTCCATACTGCCCTGGGCAATCACACCGCTCTGCTGACGAGGGGTTGCTAGAGATTCCAAGGGTTTCCCTAAAATGTTCTGGGGACCATGCATTTACATACATGGCCCTAGCCCTTTGGAATTCTCTACCCCATCAGCTTCAGGAGTGCACAACCATGGAGAGATTTAAACAGGCCCTAAAGACCCATTTGTGGCCTGGAGCCTATTCTGTATGATGGCATCTGTATCTTGAATTTTATGAAAGCCTGTATTTAACAGTTATTACTGCATCCTGTTTTACTTCATTTTATCTTACTGTCAAGATGCCTTGATTTTTAGAAAGGTGCTTTATAAATAAAGTATTAGTATTATTATACGAACATATGACGGAGCCAGCAGAAAAAGGCTTTTTGTTCTATCTTGTCTTCTTCAGTTGGAAGACCCACAGTGCCTACTGAAGGGTCTGCTGGATCTGTGTTACTGTATTTCCCTGCTGATGTCCTCTCACCCCATACTCTCCCTTCCCTACATGAAACTTTCCCATTTGTTCTCTCCCAACTTTTCTTGAAGCTGCCCATTTGTCACTGGTACCAGAGCTGGACCCAGAAACAGTACCACAACCTGCACCAGAACCAGACCAGCACTAGTGCCAGTGCCAGGGTTCGTATGACACAATATGAGTACTTCATCTGGGGCATGCAACATCATTTTTATTATTTGTTTGCGTAGACCTATCATTAGAGTAGGTGAAAGTACATGTTCACAATCTCATTATTGGAAGATTCACTAGGAACGTCATGACAGAAATTATTTTTTTCTTTACCCAGCAAAACAATAAGCTGATAACTATTTTCTTAGCAACCTTTTGGCTTCTGACACAGACTTTTGGATGTAGGGTACAAGAAGACCTATCCTAAGTAAGAAACATAGATGCACATTAGATATTCACATACAGTAGTAAGGGAATGTTCATTTTATAAAGAGAGATTGCTGTTATAAAGCAACTGTTCTAAACTATTCTATGCTGCAGTGCTTAGGCAAATATTATAAGCAGCTATCCCCCAAAACAGTAGTCCTTCCTGGCCTGTAACCTATGACCACTAATGTTTTTACATCTGAAGTTGTCAACACCAGAAGCTATGAGCTGATCAGTTTCTTACCACTAAATAGCCTGTCAGCAACCTGAAGCTCAGGCCCACTAAGAGCAGTCCTTTGCAGCCATCTTACAAGAGCCTGTTTTGATTGTCCTCTTGACTTCCCAAAGGTCTGAGATATTTATTCTCTTAGCAGGGGAACACCACAAGGCCATTAGAAGGCAAACGGGAAGTTCCAATCACATGGCTGTTACAAGGGAAAAGGGAATTTATAAATTACGTGATTACTGTATGGAAACATACAGCATGCCGAGAAATAGTCTCATAATTGCTGGTAAAAAGTATCCAATTATTTCCTTCTTGGCACCTCTTGGTTATAAAAGATATTATCTTATCATCTTGTGGTTAGGACAGATGGTCTTATATGATTAGAAAAATATACTACATGCTATTTTTACATTGGCTGTGCTTGCACACCCAACATTTTGTGGCAATAATAGGGATTTTGGGTGTGTGTTACTGCCAAGCCCATTGACGTTCACAAAAGCAAGGGCTCGGCAGTCTACACCAATGACCACAGGCTGTGGTCCTGGCATTACTCTCTGCTTGGTGGGCTAAAACTTTCTGTATTTCAAAGGATCAGAGCCACTCCAGTCAGGGGAATTCAGTTATTGATTTGCATGAAGCCATCAGCAAACAGCTGAGTGGCTCTCAAAGAATCATTTCAGTCTCTAAACTTGTAATAAACTTGTCCATTGATGACTGTCTTTAGACTTGTAATAAACATGTCCATCGATGTCTGTTTCCCGGCATTCCCCATAACTGTACCCCTCCCTCTCAGCACCCACCACCTCACACCACTCCCCAAACATAGCACTGACACTGGGAGTGCCCAATTCCCCGAGTGTTGCCACCTCATAGGTTTTTTTTTCTTTGTTTAATTTTATTTATATATTGCCTGTCTGTTGCAGGCATTTCCTTTACATTTGATTCTGTCCTGTCATAATGCTCCCCAACCTGATCCTCCCTGTCAGCACCCACCACCCCCCTAAACATAACACTGACACTGGGGGTGCCCAATTACCCCAGTGTTGCCACCTCATAATTTTTTCTTTAATTTTATTTATATATTGCCTGTTGCGGGCATTTTATTTATGTTTCCCAACCCCCCCAACTGACCCCACCTCCCCATAAATTTAACACTGACACTGGGGTTGCCCAGTATCCCAGTGTCATCAACTGCATTATAGAATCCAATCCCTCATCATTTTCTTAAATTATTTTTATCCTGTAAAACAGAAAACTATCCACCATTGCCTGTTGAGCCATTAGTTCCCCCAACCAATCCTCCTACTCAGCACACACCACCCCACAAGCCCCCAAAAACCCTTACTTACCCAGTGGGGGGACGACACCATGATCTTCTCCAGACTGCAGAGATGTCTTTACTGTTCAACTCCAGACCATGAACTGAGAAAATCAGGTACTCGCTCAATGTATTTCAATAGGGTTTTGAACTTAGTAGCATAACTTGAACATATTACAATATTTTTCCCCAAAATTTAAATATATCTTTTTTGGGGACACCACCTCATGAGCAATACAAGTGATGTTAGATAAATCTGTCCCAAAAGGTGATTTTTCAGTCCCTGCGCAAAATCACCTTTCAGGTAAGAGTTGAACATTTTCCCCACCATCATTCATGAGGTGGGGTCATAAGAAGGTTATGTTGAAAATGTTCATAAAAAATATTAAAAAACTAAAAAAATTATGAGCCTACATTGAATTTTGTGAATGTATGCTTCTCCTTTAGTAATTTTTAATATTTTGACCCAAAATTTTCAACATAGCCATCTCTTCACAGTACCTCACAAATGTGACAGCTGTCATTTTTCAAATCCTAGCCAAAATATGTTTTCGCATCCTGAAAGGTGATTCCGCAGTCACTGTGCAAAATCACCTATTGGGCAGGAGTTGACAATATTCTCAACTATTGTTCATGAGGTGGAGTCATAAGAAGGCTTTCTTGAAAATTTGGGGCAAAATGTTATGAAACAATGAGGTCATGAGCCTACATTGGAAATTATGAATGCTGGCTTGTAACTTTGCTAATTTTCAATATTTTGACCCCAAATTTTCAACATAGCCATTTCTTCACAGCACCTCATGAATGCTGTAACTGTCATTTTTCAAATCAAATATGTCTTTGCATTCTGAAAGGAGATTTCACAGTTGCTGCACAAAATTACCTTTTGGGCAGGAATCAAACATTTTCTCCACTAATGTTTATGAGGTGGGATCATAAGAAGGCTATGTTGAAAATTTGGCATACAAATATTAAAAAACAACAAAGTTACAAGCCTACATTGAAGTTTGAGAACGTATGCTCGTACCTTTGATAATTTTCATTATTTTGACCCCAAATGTTCAACATAGCCATTTCCTCACAGCACCTCATGAATATGACAGCTGTCATTTTTCAAATCCTGGGTAAAATGTGTTTTTGCATCCTGAAGGGTGATTCGCAGTTGCTCTGCGAAATCACCTATTGGGCAGGAGCTGACAATTTTCTCCACTATTGTTCATGAGATGGGGTCATAAGAAGGTTTTCTGGAAAATTTGGGGAAGAAATGTTAAAAAAAAACAATGAAATCATGAGCCTACGTTGGAAATTACGAACACTGGCTCATAACTTTGCTAATTTTCAATATTTTGACCCCACATTTTCAACATTGCAATTTCTTTACAGAACCTCATGAATGTGACAACTGTCATTATTCAAATCCTGACCAAAATGTGTTTTCATACCTGTGGCATGAAAAGATGTTTTGTCTGGGAATTGAAATTTTTCACCTACTTTGTTTATTAGGTGGGCTAATAGGAAGGTTATGCTGAACATTTGGTGTGCAAATGCAGTAAAGTGCTTAGATTATGACTGAACAGTATACCATTTCAACGTTCACTCATAACTACACAAATTTTCAATATTTTGACTCCAAACTTTCGACATAGCCATTTTCCACACCACCTCATAAATATGATATTTCATTTTTAAAATTCTGGACAAGATGTGTTTTCACACTTCTGGTGCGAAATGACATTTTGCCCAATATACTGTAAATGGCACATGCCATTTATTTATTCTATTATTTATTTATTCATTTGTTAACCAGGTTTAAGCACTGATCCAAAGACCTTTTCTTCAGGAACAGCATGGGCCAGATTCTGGCAAACAACATACAGGTCAAATGATTCAGTACAACAGTCTGAAGAAACATCATAAATAAAAACAGGGTCCATAACAGGCAAAACACAAGCAGGCTGATCAATACAGTGTCGGGGGGGGGGAGACATACAGTGGACAGTGTCAAATCCAGTATACATTGGAAAGAAATTTCACATACAGTACATAAAAGAGCAGCTGAAGATTATGCAGGCAACAAAAAGTCTTATGTCATGAATAGGTGAACAGAGACCACGGGGGAGTAGGTGCATGTACCAGTAGGTAAACAGCTACTAGTCAGATGAATAAGTTGGGGGAGGGGTGCTCATGGCAGTAGGTGGGGGCTCTAAAGGGGGAAAGAGGTGGGAGAAACAGAGGAGGAAACAACAGGAGTAAATGACAAAGGATGGTTACAAGCTGAGGAGGACAGGAAATGAGTTATTATTAGAGCATTTAGGTTGAGTGGGAAACATAGAAACATAGAAACATAGAATTTGACGGCAGATAAGGACTGCTTGGCCCACCCAGTCTGCCCATTTCCCTACCTACTGGATAAGCTGCAGATCCTAGTTAACCAGCAGCCTACTTCTTCCTACTCCCACCCCCCAGAATTGCCTTATGACTATCGCATGCATGCTTGAATTCCGCCACTGATTTTGACTCCACAACCTCCTCGGAAGGCCGTTCCATGCATCCACAACCCTCTCTGTGAAAAAATACTTCCACCTCTGAGCTGCCCTCACTCTATCTTCAAATTGTGCCCTAATTGTTCTTGCACACCTCTTTTTGAAAGATGCTACCTCTTGGACTTTGTTGATTCTCTTGAGGTACTTGAAAGTTTCTATCATGTCCCCCTCTCCTCCTTTCCTCGAGGCTATACATATTAAGCTCGTTAAGTCTCTCTTCATATGTCTTCTGGTGCAGACCCTGCACAATTTTAGTTGCCCTCCTCTGGACAGCTTCCATCCTGTCTATGTCTTTGCAGAGATTGGGTCTCCAGAACTGCACACAGTACTCCAGATGGGGTCTCACCAGCTGTCTGTACAGAGGGATAATAACTTCCTGTTTTCTACTGGTGATGCCTCTCCCTATGCATCCCAGTATCCCCCCAGCCCTCCTTGCTGCCCTCTCACATTGCTTGCCCACCTTTAGGTCATCTGATATGACTACCCCCAGGTCCCTTTCCATTTTTGTTGTTGTTAGTATCTCACCCCCCATTGTGTACTCGTCCCCTGGGTTTTTGTTTCCCAGGTGCATTACCTTGCACTTCTTAGCATTGAATCTAAGCTGCCATACATTTGACCATTCCTCTAACCTTGCCAAGTCCCTTCTCATCCTTTCCACCCCACCTTGTGTATCAACTCTTTGCAGATCTTAGTGTCATCTGCAAAGAGACATATTTTCCTTCCAGTCCCTCTGCAATGTCGCTTATAAAGACATTGAAGAGGACCGGTCCTAATACTGAACCCTGCGGTACCCCACTAGTAACCCTCCTTTCTTCTGAGTGGACTCTATTTACTATTACTCTCTGTGTCCTATTCTCCAGCCAATTCTTTACCCAGGCTGTCATCTTGGGACCCACTCCCAGGCTGGCTAACTTGTATATTAATCTTTTGTGTGGGACTGTGTCAAATGCCTTGCTAAAGTCTAGGTAGACCATGTCCACAGCCCCTCCCTGATCTACTACTTTGGTCACCCAGTCAAAGAAATCTATCAGATTCGTCTGGCATGACCTTCCCGCTGTGAATCCATGCTGCCTAGGGTCCTGTGCCCCTCTGGCCTCTAGATACTCGACAATACTTTCCTTTAGAAGTGATTCCATCATTTTCCCTATCACTGAGGTTAAACTAACAGGTCTGTAGTTTCTTGCTTCTGCCTTGCTCCCACTTTTGTGAAGGGGAATCACATCTGCCCTTCTCCAATCCTGGGGTACCGGCCCTTCCTCCCATGATTTGTTAAAAAGGGTAGTCAGTGGTGTCACTAGTTCTACCCTTAGTTCTTTTAGAATTCTGGGATGAATCCCATCAGGCCCCATTGCTTTGTCCACCTTCAGTTTTAAGAGTTCTTTCAGAACCCTTTCTTCTGTAAATGGGCTGGAATCAACTTCTGTATCCAGAGTGTTAGTACTGTTTGTTTTAGGTACCTCCCCCTCTTCATTTGTAAATACTGAGCAAAAATATTTGTTTAGTATATCTGCCTTTTCACAGTCTCCCTCTGCCCACCCTCCTCCCTTTATTAAGCCTCACTGTCCCTCCCTTGGTCTTCCTTTGCTCCCTGATGTACCTATAAAGGTTTAACCCCTTCTTAACTGAGTTGGCTATCTTTTCCTCGGTTTGGGACTTTGCTGTTCTGACTGCCTTCCCAGCCTCCTTTTGCTTTAACTGATACAGTTCTCTGTCCTGCTCCTTCTGATTCCTTGTACTTCCTGAATGCTTTCTTTTCTCTTGAACCTTCACTGCCACTTCCTTTGAGAACCATAGTGGTTTCTTACATCGTCTTGTTTTGTTTATTTGCATCACACAAGGCTCGTTACCTCTGTGATGGCAGTTTTATTATTCCCCATTGTTCTTCCACCCTCCTTCCTGCCCATTTGCTAGTGCATTCCTTAGGCACTCACCCATTTTGGCAAAGTCAGCCCTTCTAAAGTCCAGTACTTTTGTCTTTGTATGGCTTGACTCTATTGCTGTGTTTATTGTGAACCATACTGTTCGATGGTCACTAGTTCCCAGATGGCTACCCACTTCTACATCTGTGATCCTCTCTCCATCTCCATTTGAGAGTATCAAGTCTAATATTGCTTCCTCTTGAGTGAGCTCCAGTACTAGTTGTCTAAGGCATGCCCCCCGTAGGGCATCTAGAATAACTGCACTCTTCGAAGTGGCAGCAACAACTGCACTCCAGTTAACATCTGGCATATTCAGATCACCCATCAGCAATATCTCCCCTCTTTCTGCCATTCTAAGTATACTTTCTATCATTTCCTTGTCCATTTCCTCCCCCTGAGAAGGGGGTCTGTATACAACCCCTGTGCGGATTGTGGTGCCATTGCCTGTCTCAAAATTTACCCACGGTGCTTCTTCTCCTCCCTGTTTACTCTTTTGTTCTGTTGCTTTTATTCCTTCCCTTATCTAAAGAACTACTCCTCCTCCTATTTTACCCTCCCTGTCCCTCCTGTAGATAGTGTATCCTGGTATGTTTATGTCCCAGTCATGGTTTTGTGTGTACCATGTTTCTGTGACTGCTATGATATCCAGATGTTCCTCCTCCATCAAGGCCACTAATTCAGGAAGCTTGCTACCTAGACTATGGGCATTGGTACTCATTGCTCTCCATTTTTTGATGGCTTTACCTCCTGTTGCAGCATCCCCCACTGACCGTTCTACCTCGGTCTTTTTCTCATTTAGTACCCTGTATTGTAGGGAGAGGCTGGGATTTTTCTGCTGCTTGTCAGTGCCTACCCCTTTGACTAGTTTAAAAGCTTGCCAATGAAGCATTTAAACCGATTGCTCAAAAGACTTGTTCCCTTCCTGGACAGATGCAGACCATCCTGCCAGTATAGGCTGGTGTCCCTCCAGGTGGAACCCCAGTCCCCAATGAAGCCAAACCCTGTGCTCCGCACCATTTTTTCAACCAATCATTAAACTGCATGGTGCCAATTACCCTCGCCTCCCCCATGCCTTTGACAGGCAGCATCTCTGAGAAGGATACTGTGTGTGCTACTTGTCTTATCCTCTCCCCAACTCTGCAATGTCCTCCTGCACTGCTCTAACCTCATGATGAGCCAAGTCATTTGTCCCTAGGTGGACAATTACGTCCAGCTCAGAATCCCTTGCAGCTGTTCTCGTGATCCTGAGGATGCGCTTCCTGTCCCTCCAAGCCATGGCACCAGGCAGGCATCTTACTTCAGTTTTCCCAGCTCCTCCCAGTTCTATTCCCCTAATAATTGAGTCCCCCACCAGGAGCTGCTTCCTTTCCTTGTGGTGTCCTCTGCCTCCTTCCTGTGGGCCTCTCTTGTGACAGTTGTCCTCAGCCTCCTTAGTCTCCTCTACGGGTGTATCCATAGGGGAGCTATGCTCCCCCAGAATGGTGTATGGATTGTGGTGTGGAACAACTGACTGGGTGTGCCTCTGTTCCACCATCCTCACCCTCCCTGAGCCCACTGTGGTCCAACTGCTGTGCTTCTGCTGGGAGGGTCAGGTGAACATAGGGATGAGGGGAGATCATTCCAGAGCAAGGGGCCAGCCACTGAAAAGCATCTTTGGCCTATTTTGGTGGAAATGTGGGGGCATTCAAGTTGAAGGTGGGATGACTGATGCAAATTCAGCCTGAAGGTTCTGGGTTGGATCAGAGTTGATAGCTGTGAGAAGTAGGGATTATGGGGGGCATCTCTGATTGTCTGGGCCAGGAGGTAGGAGCATTGGGCTTGAGGGGGGAGCTAGTTTAGGGACCAAACAGTGGTGAGTAGCAAGAGGGGCAAGGAGGGCAAAGTGACATATTCAATTATAGGTAGAGTTAAGTCATGTTAGATTGGCAGCTGAGGTGAGGGAGTAGACTGGGCACCCATAGTTTAGGAGGTTGCCATGAGCCATGGCTAGGTGGGCATCAGGAGTGAGGTAATCAATGTGCAGATAGCAAAACCTCATCTTCTGATTTTTGCACTTTTTATTAGAGATGTAATGTGTTTGATGTAAGTAAGGGATGTCTCGAGGATGACCCCCAGATATCTGAAGGCAGTAACAGTTTTAAGTGGTGAACCATCAAGGGAAAGGACAGGGAGAGCAAAGCCAGAGTGAGCAAAGGCAGAGAGTTTTGGTTTGGAGCCAAATAGCATGGCCTTCATTTTGGAAGCATTGATGAGAAGCTTGTTGTCAGAGAACCAGCAGTGATCCTTGCAGTAAGCATCTCTGATGAAATTAGATAGACAGGAGGGGGAAGAGTCACTCAGGAAAAGAATTAGATCATCTGCATAGAGAAGTGAATTGCAGGTGGGGCCCTCAGATGGAAGAGAGTTTATGAAGAGGGAGAAAAGGAGGGGGCTAAGGACAGAACCCTGGGGGGCGCCCACCATGATAGGCAGAAAGGGGAAGGAGGCATTACCAAGCAAACCATTTGGGTTCTGCCAGAAAGGTAGTTTGTGATCCAAGTTGTGGAGGCAGTGGAGAAACCAAGGGATGCGAGGTTATCTATCAGCAGGTTGTGATTAACAAAATCAAATGCATTAGACAGATCAACAAACACCACACCTGTTTGTCCATCTGCTTTAAAACGTGATCAGCGAAAAGAGCTAGTGCTAAGATAGTTCTATGCCCCTTCCCAAAACCATACTTTTGCGGGCAAAGGTGATTGCATTTTGTGATATGCTCAGTGATTTGATGGTTCACTGCTTTCTCTAGTAGCTTTCCTTGGTGACAAAGCATAGAGACGGGGCGATAGTTAGCCACAAGACAGGGGTCATCTGCTTTATGGATGGGAACAATTTTGGCCTGCTTTCAGGCAGAGGGGACAGAGAACATAGTAAGGGAGAGGTTAAAGATGAAGGTGAGTGGGTAGGATATGTCATACACTAGTTTTGAGAAACAGGGGTATAGTCCATTGCTACTGGCACTCCCTCAAGATGGCAGGCTGAGGAGGAGTTTAAGAGTACCAGGTGGAGAGATGATCTTAAAGTATCAAGGGAGCTGTTTGGAGTGGAGGGTGGGGGGTTGGCAAGGTGGAAGATGGGGGTAGTTTAGCAAGTTAGTTACAAAGGTTAGAGAAGTGGATATTGAGTGCATTCGCAGTTTCAGTAGGGTCAGTCAGAGGGCCTTGTTGAGTACTGAGGGGGTAAGGGGACTGCCTAGAAGAGGGCAAGAGCAAGGCATGAATAGCAGATCAGAAACACTAGAGGTTACCCAGGTGTTTAGATTGCAGGGATTGGAAATAGACTGACTTACTAGTTTTAATATAGCATTTGCAGAGATTACATAGGAGCTGGTAAGTATTACAGAGGGTTGGGGATGGGGCAGCCTTAAAAGCAGCCCATGACAAGTCGTGCTCTTTCATCAACTTGAAAAGGTCAGATGAGAGTCACCGTGTGTCTCCCCTCGCCATCTATGGCTAGTGCGCAGAAAGTGCTTATCTTGGATGGTTGAGAGAGCTGTGACAAACATGCCAAGGGCTTAGTCAGCATTGGAGGTATTGTAGAGGTCAGTCCAGTCAAGGGATCTAAGATCATCATGAAGCTTAGTGGTGTAGCAGTTTGAGAAGTCATGGAAGGACAGGAATGTGGGTGGCTGTGGGGCTGTTGGTGCGCCAGATGCAGTAGATGGGGGAGTGTTCGCTAATAGCGTCAGACAGAGTGCTATCATGGGCCACATTTTCAGCTCTAGTCATTAGGATCCAGTCAAGGGTTGAGTGATTGTTAATCTAATTACTGAGGCAAGTATGGGAAGTAATTAGCTAAGAAAGGTTGTGCTGTTGAGTAATGGAGTTGCAGTAAGAGAGGAGGTTGGGGTCTCAATCGATGTTAAAGTTTCCAATCAGAATGGTGTCTCTTGTGAGGGAGAAAAGGGCAAGGATGTTGTGGAGAACAGTGAGACCAGGGACATCAGACTTTGGTGGATTACAGCAGCACCCAACATGCAGCATCATATTGGTGGTTACAGTTAGCTCATCTATAAGCAACTCAGCAGTAAATTCCTTGCTGGACTGATTGAGAAGTGCGGCAGAATAATTTCTCCTGTAGTACAGGAGTACAACACCACAACAGCAGGAGGAGGAACAATTGTGGCGGAGGAAAAAGTAGCTGATTAAGGAGCAGCAATGGTCAGGGGTGGAGCTTTTTAGCCAGGTCTCAGAGATACCTAGTAAATCTGGTTTGTACAGTGAGACCCAGGCTTCCAATTCAGCCATTCTGGGGAGAAGACTCCTTACATTTAGGTGGGTGATTTTTAGGCCATGCTTGATATGCCATAGC
This sequence comes from Neoceratodus forsteri, assembly GCA_016271365.2. Lineage (NCBI taxonomy): Eukaryota > Metazoa > Chordata > Ceratodontiformes > Ceratodontidae > Neoceratodus > Neoceratodus forsteri. The sequence continues at coordinate 898,539,842 of CM057458.1, forward strand.
AGGTGATTGTAGGATACAGTAGTGTTTAAAAGGGGAGTAGTAGCAGGGCCTGGGTTACTCTCAATGTCCCCAATGAGAAGGAGATGGATGAGGTGGAAGTTGGGTGGGAGGAGAGCAGAGGCAGCTGGGACCTGAAGGGAGGGGAGAAAAGGTGATGGAAGAGATGGTGCTGGTCACAGGCGCTTATGAAGACAAGGGCAGCAGATGGGCAGGAGAGGAACAGGCTGCATTCACTGCAAGGGAGTATGAAGGGAGGGCAAGGCATAGGATGGACATGTTTTAACATACTGTAATTTGCTCAAGGGACAGGACTGATGCAGCAGCATTGAAGGAAAGACAAAGACCGAGGAGAATAAAGAGAGACATAGAGCAGAGTGAGTGGACATCATGGGGGGGGTCATGATGAATAGGGTGAGATATAATTTTTTTTTTGCTATACTATTTCTCCCCCTGGGTAACCAGTCTGCCTACCTGATCATGTCCAGACTGCCTCCAGGAATTCCAGCCACCGTCTCGAGGATCCTTCGGCTTGGCCTGCAGTGTACTTCCATGGATTACCCCCTGCGGTGGGGAGGTGGAGAGTACTCCAACACTCATCCACCCAGACCAGATTCAGTGCCACGTTCCTTGCCCGAGCAATCCCCCTTGAAGATGGCAATCATGCCGCCATGACTGGAGCCCAATTTTCCCTTGTCCTCCCCTTGTGCATGGCGTGCAATGACGCCAATGGACAGGCGTGCATGCACTACTGCATGCACTCCTCTCCAGCGTCGACCACAGCAGGTCCCTCCACTTTGTCTGCAAGTGCCCTGAAATGCCTCCCAGCATCGCTAGAGGCCGCTAAGGGCACCAAGGCATGATACCCCCCCTCACCGGAGATGGAGAGCAGTCCAACGGACGCCAATCCATCTGCTCCCTGCCATCTCCCTGGCGACCCTGCCTGCTCGAACCCGGTCGCCAGTGTGGAGCGCGAGGTGGGCATCCAGCGCCAAACCTCAGCGCCACTGGGCAGGCTAGATATAATTAGAGTGTGAAAGGCTAGCAAGAATAATGTTCAGAGAACACACTTTAGGAGCTAAACTGCAATTATTTCCTTCCAAGCAGATTGGTAATGCTAGGAAGCCTAGTTGAATATATCAGGTGCCATCTATAGGCATTGTAGTATAGACTGCTAACGGGAAAGAGGGGAGTTAGTCACATGACTCCAATCACTATATAAGAACAACCATTAAAGGGTGGGCGTAGTGGGGTGTGGGTGGACAGCAGCCATGCAGTGGCTGTGGGTTGAAGAGATTACAGGACTAAGTGAGATTCAGATGAGTCCAAGTAAGTCTTTACTGAAATTACAGCTTCTAAAGCTGAAGATTCCTATGTGAAAGCTGCTTAAGGCTCTGGTAGTAGTGTAACATTAATTTCAGCTCCTGAAACACTCGCTGCTAGCTGTATTTTAAGAATTCAAATTAAATCATATCAATTCAGCTTGTAAGAGACTCCAGGCAACACTATGGGTTATGGTTAGGAGCTCCGATGCCATTTACTTCAATGCAGAGTTTCACAGTTACTTGGAGACAGAAGTCGCAGGGTTGAAGAATCAAAAGTCGCCAAATTTAAAAGTATAAACAGATGCAGTGGTGCAGAATCTAAGAGTGCCCTGTAGATCGTACCTTTCTGGTGCTGATGAACTGGTGGGGAGCAGCTTCTTGGGCAGGAATTCCCTGCTCTGGCCAGGGGGCTTTCTGGTGCTGATGAACAGGCAGGGCAGCAGCTGCTTGAGCAGGATTGACCTGCTCTGGCCAGAGGTCTTTCTAGTGCTGGCAAATGGGTGGGGAGCAGCCCCTTGGGCGTGAATGCCCTGCTCTGCCCAGGGGCTTTCTGGTGCTGGTGAACGGGCAGGGGAGCAGCTCTGTGGGTGGGAATGCCCTGCTCTGGTCGGGGGGCTTTCTGGTGCTGGTGAACAGATGGGGAAGAGGCTCCATATGTGGGAATGCCCTGCTCTGTCATGTCTAAAAGCAAATCCTAAAACAAGTATCTTCAAAATCTGGGGTCAGAATTGCAAAAAACAAATTATTTAACAAGCATCTAATGCTCAGCATTGACAAATACTTGTTTACATTACGTAATTCGCCAGTTAAGTGACCTTTGGCTGACCCTGAATTTGCAGACTGTCTGCATTTTATACTTTTATAAATGATTTTTCAGAGGGCTCTGGCCTTGCCAATTTCCCAGGTCCTTTTGGCTAGATTTTCCTTGGTATGCTCTGGCATGGCTAGTTCAGGTCCTTTGGAAGTGACTTCCCTGGTATCACAATGTATTCAGGGAGACTACTTCCTCCAGAAATTCATTCTATTTATCTACCACCTTCCACATTAAGAAGTGCCTCCTCATTTCACTCCTGGATTCCATACCCCACCAGCTTAAGGCAGTGCCTCCTTGTGGTCCTGTTCTCACTACGGTTGAACAGACCCTCAGAAAACATCCTGTTGAAATCCCTTAGATACTTCTGAAGGCCAAACAAGTCACAAAATACTCACTCAGCTGAAAAAAAGGAATGCCCACACTGTTGTAGTCAAATTCCAGAATGTTTTACTTGCAGAAAGAAGAAAAAGCAGAAAAAACAGAAGTCTCTCAATGAGAGGACCCTCTACTAACATTTCACCTGTATAGGTTTTGTCAAAGTGTGTGTACCACTGCGAGGAAGTGGAATTTATACAGGTAATTCTATTGATTAATTTAACCCTTACACTGCCAAGGTTTTTCTGAAAATTGCATATCCCTGCTGCCAGAGGTTTTTTCACTGGGTTTGTACACTTATCGGTTATGACGTTATTACATAATTTTTCTTAATTCCCTGGTAAACTTTTTTTGTCAAGGTAGTAAGAAACTAACACAACTATAATTCAAAGTGAAAATATAATGTTTCCAACAAAGACATTTGGAGATATATATGTTTATTTAGTGAAATTTCGACTGTTTTTGCGAATTTGTATTCGCCAAAAATATTGAAGTTTGTAAAAACGTTAAGATCGGTTGCATCACTGATAAAAATTGTTGTCTAAAATGTAACTAATTTTCACTTTCAGGCTACAAATTCTTTATATAAACACAAATTTCACATTGGTTTCTTACCTACAGATTATGGAGTGACCAGAACGGACCACCTATGGTAGGGCCATGTTGGCCCTATGAGGGGGTACCTATTGGATTATGAAGCACGTCACAAAATACATTAAGAAAAAGTAAGAAGTAGCCTGTTTCATATGATAGGGAAGTGAATGAGTAAATCAAGGGCCAGATTACACCTATAGCTACCTACCCAGGGTCACATGACTAAAAACAAGATGGCTGACACCATCCAGCCATTTTCTGTGTCAAAATGCTTGTGACTCATTTATTGAGATTACTAGATCATAAAGTGGTAAATGTCAATGGATTACACCCTTTCTTATGGCAGCAGTGGCTTGGATGAAATTTCTGATCCCTAATTTCACATTACAGACCCACTTGCAGATAGCCGAGTGCCATACCCAACCACCCTGGTATGTCCATGCTGGCCAATGAGGTGACCACCTATTACATTATGGGGTGCATGCCAATAATTTCAAAAGGAATAGTAAAAGTAGCCTGTTTTACATGACAGAGAAGTGAATGAGTAAATCAGCGCCCAGACTGTACCTATAGCTACATCCGCGGGTCACATGACCAAAAACAAGATGGCGGCTACCATTCAATCATTTTCTGTATCAAACTGCTTCTCTTACACATTTATTGTGATAACTACATTATAAAAGTGGTAAATGTCAATGGATTACACCTTTTCTTACATCTGCTGGGTCTTGGATGAAATTTATGATCACTAATTTTACTTTATAGACCCACCAGCATATAGCTGGGGTGCCATACCCAACCACCCCTGGTATACCCATGTTGACCAATGGGGTGTCCACCTATTGCATTATGGGTTACATTCCAATAAATTGAGAAAGGAAAAGTAAGATGTAGCCTGTTTTACATGACGGGGAAGTGAATGAGTAAATCAAGGCACAGACTGTACCCATAGCTACATCCCCTGGGTCACATGACCAAAAACAAGATGGCTGACACCATTCAAACATTTTCTGTATCAAACTGCTTCTGTTGCACATTTGTAGGGATAACAACATCATAAAAGTGGTGAATGTCAATGGATTACACATTTTCTTACTTCTGCAGGGGCTTGGATGAATTTTCTGATCCCTAATTTCACATTACAGACCCACTTGCAGATAGCCAGGGTGCCATAACCAACCACCCCTGGTATGCCCATGCTGGCCAATGGGGTATCCACCTATTGCATTGTGGGGTGCATGCCAATAAATTCAAAAAGTAAAAGTAAAAAGTAGCCTGTTTTACATGACAGAGAAGTGAATGAGTAAATCAAGGCCCAGACTGTACCCATATCTACATCCCCTGGGTCACATGACCAAAAACAAGATGGCAGCTACCATTTGATAATTTTCTGTATCAAACTGCTTCTGTTACATGTTTGTAGGAGAACTACATTATAAAACTGGTAAATCTCAATGGATTACAACTTTTCTTACATCTGCAGGGGCTTGGATGAAATTTCTGATCCCTAATTTCACATTACAGACCCACCTGCAGACAGCTGGGGTGCCATATCCAACCACCCCAGTTATGTCCATGCTGGCCAAGGGGGTGTCCACCTATTGCATTATGGGTTACATACCAATAAACTGAGAAAGGAAAAGTAAGATGTATCCTGTTTTACATGAAGGGGACGTTAATGAATAAATCAAAGATCAGATTGTACCCATAGCTACATCCCCCTGGGTCACATGACCAAAAACAAGATGGTGGCTACCGTTCAATCATTTTCTGTATCAAACTGCTTCTGTTACACATTTGTAGGGATAACTACATTATAAAAGTAATAAATGTCAATGGATTACACCTTTTCTTACATCTGTTGGGGCTTGGATGAATTTTCTGATCCCTAATTTCACATTATTGACCAACCTGCAGATAGCCGGGTTGCCATACCCAACCACCCATGGTACGCCCATGCTGGCCAATGGGGTGTCCACCTATTGCATTATGGGGTGCATGACAATAAATTCAAAAAGTAAAAGTAAAAAGTGGCCAGTTTTACATGACAGAGAAGTGAATGAGTAAATTGAGGCCCGGACTGTACCCATAGCTACATCCCCTGGGTCACATGACCAAAAACAAGATGGCGGCTACTGTTCAATCATTTTCTGTATCAAACTGCTTCTGTTACACATTTATTGTGATAACTACATCATAAAAGTCATAAATGTCAATGGATTACACCTTTTCTTACATCTGCCGAGGCTTGGATGAAATTTATGATCACTAATTTTACTTTATAGACCCACCAGCATATAGCTGGGGTGCCATACCCAACCACCCCTGGTATACCCATGTTGACCAATGGGGTGTCCACCTATTGCATTATGGGTTACATTCCAATAAATTGAGAAAGCAAAAGTAAGATGTAGCCTGTTTTACATGACAGGTAAGTGAATGAGTAAATCAAGGCACAGACTGTACCCATAGCTACATCCCCTGGGTCACATGATCAAAAACAAGATGGCTGACACCATTCAAACATTTTCTGTATCAAACTGCTTCTGTTACATGTTTGTAGGGATAACAACATTATACAATTGGTAAATGTCAATGGATTACTCATTTTCATACATCTGCAGGGGCTTGGATGAATTTTCTGATCCCTAATTTCACATTACAGACCCACTTGCAGATAGCCGGGGTGCCATAACCAACCACCCCTGGTATGCCCATGCTGGCCAATGGGGTGTCCACCTATTGCATTATGGGGTGCATCCCAATAAATTCAAAAAGTAAAAGTAAAAAGTAGTCCATTTTACATGACAGGGAAGGGAATGAGTAAATCAAAGCCCAGATTGTACCCATAGCTACATCCGCTGGGTCACATGTCCAAAAACAAGATGGCAGCTACCGTTGCATCATTTTCTGTATCAAACTGCCTATCTTACACATTTATTGTGATAACTACATTATAAAAGTGGTAAATGTCAATGGATTACACCTTTTCTTACATCTGCCGGGGCTTGGATGAAATTTATGATCACTAATTTTACTTTATAGACCCACCAGCATATAGCTGGGGTGCCATACCCAACCACCCCTGGTATACCCATGCTGACCAATGGGGTGTCCACCTATTGCATAATGGGTTGCATACCAATAAATTGAGAAAGGAAAAGTAAGATGTAGCCTGTTTTACATGACGGGGTAGTGAATGAGTAAATCAAGGCCCAGACTGTACCCATAGCTACATCCCCTGGGTCACACGACCAAAAACAAGATGGCGGTTACTGTTCAATCATTTTATGTATCAAACTGCTTCTGTTGCACATTTATTGTGATAACTACATTATAAAAGTGGTAAATGTCAATGGATTACACCTTTTCTTACATCTGCCGGGGCTTGGATGAAATTTATAATCACTAATTTTACTTTATAGACCCATCAGCATATAGCTGGGGTGCCATACCCAACCACCACTCATATACCCATGTTGACCAATGGGGTGTCCACCTATTGCATTATGGATTATATTCCAATAACTTGAGAAAGGAAAAGTAAGATGTAGCCTGTTTTACATGACGGGGAAGTGAATGAGTAAATCAAGGCCAGACTGTACCCATAGCTACATCCCCTGGGTCACATGACCAAAAACAAGATGGCTGACACCGTTCAAACATTTTCTGTATCAAACTGCTTCTGTTACACATTTGTAGGGATAACAACATTATAAAATTGGTAAATGTCAATGGATTACACATTTTCATACATCTGTAGGGGCTTGGATGAATTTTCTGATCCCTAATTTCACATTACAGACCCACTTGCAGATAGCCGGGGTGCCATAACCAGCCACCCCTGGTATGCCCATGCTGGCCAATGGGGTGTCGACCTATTGCATTATGGGGTGCATGCCAATAAATTCAAAAAGTAAAAGTAAAAAGTAGTCCATTTTACATGACAGGGAAGGGAATGAAGTAAATCAAAGCCCAGATTGTACCGTTGCTACATCCTGGGTCACATGACCAAAAACAACATAGTGACTACCGTTTCATCATTTTCTGTACCAAACTGCCTATCTTAACATTTATTTTGATAACTACATTATAAAAGTGGTAAATTTCAATGGATTATACCTTTTCTTACATCTGCAGGGGCCTGGTTGAATTTTCTGATCCCTAATTTCACATTACAGACCCATTTGCAAATAGCCAGAGTGCCATACCAACCACCCTGGTATGTCCATGCTGGCCAAGGGGTGTTCACCTATTGCATTAAGGGATGCATGCCAATAAATTCAAAAAGTAAAAGTAAAAAGTAGCCTGTTTTACATGACAGGGAAGTGAATGAGTAAGTCAAGGCCCAGACTGTACCCATAGCTACATCCCCTGGGTCACATGACCAAAAACAAGATGGCTGACACCATTCAAACATTTTCTGTATCAAAGTGCTTCTGTTACACGTTTGTAGGGATAACAACATTATAAAAGTGGTAAATGCCAATGGATTACACATTTTCTTACATCTGCAGGGGCTTGGATGATTTTTCTGATCCTTAATTTTTCATTACAGACCCACACACAGATAGCCGGGGTGCTATACCCAACCTCCCATGGTATGTCCATGCTGGCCAACGGGGTGTCCACCTATTGCATTATGGGGTGGATGCCAATAAATTCAAAAAATAAAAGTAAAAAGTAGCCTGTTTTACATGACAGGGAAGTGAATGAGTAAATCAATGCCCAGAATGTACCCAAAGCTACATCCCCTGGGTCACATGACCAAAAACAAGATGGTGGCTACCGTTCAATCATTTTCTGTATCAAACTGCTTCTGTTACACGTTTGTAGGGAAAGCTACATTATAAAAGTGGTAAATGTCAATAGATTACACCTTTTCTTACATCTGTCGGGGCATGGATGAATTTTCTGATCCCTAATCTCACATTACAGACCCACTTGCAGATAGTTGGGGTGCCATACCCAACCACCCATGAGTATGCCCATGCTGGCCAATGGGGTGTCCACCTATTGCATTATAGGTGCATGCCAATAAATTCAAAAGTAAAGTAAAAGTAGCTCGTTTTACATGACAGGGAAGAGAATGAGTAAATTAAGGCCCAGACTGTACCCATAGCTACATCCCTCGTCCACATGACCAAAAACAAGATGGCGGCTACCATTTGATCATTTTCTGTACCAAACTGCTTCTGTTATACATTTATTGTGATAACTACATTATAAAAGTGGTAAATGTCAATGGATTACACATTTTTTACATCTGCAGGGGCTTGGATGAAATTTATGATCACTAATTTCACATTATAGACCCACCACCATATAGCTGGGAGCCATACCCAACCACCTAAGGAAGGCCATGCTGGCACATGAGGTCACACCTATTGCATTATGGGTTACATACAAATAAATTCAGGAAGTAAAAGTAAGTTGTAGCCTGTTTTACATGATGAGGAAGCGAATGAGTAAATCAAGGCCCAGACTATACCATATCTACATCCCCTTGATCACATGACCAAAACTAAGATGGCAGCTACCGTTCAATCATTTCTGTCAAACTGCTTCTGTTACACATTTATAGGGATAACTATATTATAAAAGGGTAAATGTCAAGGCATTACACCTTTTCTTACATCTACAGAGTGCTTGGATGAAATTTCGATCCTAATTTCTCATTAAAGACCCAACTGCAGAAAGAAGGAGTGTCATATCCAGCCACCCATGGTATGCCCAATCAGGTCAATGAGGTGTCCACCTATTGCATCAGGAGGTACAAGCCAATAAATTCAAAAGGAAAAGGAAAAACAGCTTGTTTTGCATGTTAGGAAGTGAATGAGTAAATGAAGGCCCAGACTGTACCCATATCTACATCCCTGGGTCACATGACCAAAATAAGATGGTGGCTACCGTTCAATCATATTCTGTATCAAATTGCTTCTATTCTAAAACCTGTGGAGAAAAATCCTACCCTTTTCCTATTCAAAATACCTGTGGAGAAAAACCCTATCCTTTCCCTATTCTAAAATCATGGAGAAAACCCTACCCTTTCCCTGTTCTAAAATCTGTGGACAAAAGCCTATCCTTTCCTATTATATAACACATCATGAAGTCCACTATCCTTGACAGGACGGTGTCTAAAGTCTGGTAGGGAAACGTCCTGCCAAGTCTTCTCTGAGACATTGACAGTTGCAAGATAACTGATCAGGGAAGGAGACATAGGAATCTGTAGTTGCAGGAGCCTAGTTTCCAGATCTGAAACCAGTTCTGACCTGGCCCCTGCCACCAAGAGTGAATCAGGGTCTTGAAATCTGAAGTAGCCAGGGGTTTGGGAGGTGGATCCTGTTGAGACTGGGGGGAGGAGGGGTGTCCAGTGGAGGATAATACCCTTGAAACCCCATGCAGTCAGAGTAAGGGCAAAATCCAGGGTAGAACTGCCCCAAATGACTCCATTCTGGAGTGGAGCACCCTAGGTAGGGATCCCTTGGATACTCAAAAGGGTAATGTGGGACAGTTCAGGGTTGATTATAAGCCCCCCAATGTCAGACCTGGCATCAGATGAATTCACGTTGGACCCACCGTTGTGTAGATGGGGGAGGGTCCAGCACCAAGACAGCCCACTGCAGGGTCACTAACATTGTAACTGGCGCAACCTAACCTGGCACTGGAAGGGGTTCTGTTGGTCAACTGACGTTGGGCGGGTGGTCCCCCTTCAGGTATTGCTAGAAAAGTCTGCCGTGCGGCCCGATGCCAGGTGGTGCAAGTCCTATATGTGATGACCTACTGATGGAACCCTCTCGAAGTAAGATCTGTCTTTTCCTATATCTATCTCCAGCCCTCCAGCCTTTATGCATGTGAACAGTGCAAAAATGTATCTAGTATTACCTTTTACTATTATGTTTTAGTTCACTGTATAGCCCTTGGAAAATTAACACATTTTTTTATGTCACCCTATCCTACTATGCCTTAGTCCCATGTTTTGTGATATTTTTTCCCCATACATTATATAAAATAGTTGGTGGTTGTCAATACACAGCAATGATACACCTTCACCTAAGGTTCACAGATAAAATACAAGATATACGTCACCCATGAGTTTTATATAATTAATAGAAAATGGACCTCGTTTCTTCAGTATCTCACGGTTACAGTGAGAACAACAAATTAAGTAAGTGCTAACAAAAGTGGTGTGTATTTAAGCCACCATACAGTATCTTATACAGTGTACTATACAGTAGGAAAGAAACCAAAATAGTTTACTATTTTTATTACCATTAGCATTTACCATCAGTTGTCCACATTTCACCGATCGACACTTTTCAAGTATATAGATTATCATACACAAAGAGCATTCCATCAGACATGGTAATGCAGAAGCGTAGCAAAAACCCTCTCCGTTCCCTATTCTAAAACCTGTAGAGAAATCCTATTCTTTCCTATTCTAAAACCTGTGGAAAAAACCTATCCTTTCCCGATTCAAAATGTGTGAGAACAACCCTATCCTTTCCCTGTACTAAAACCTGTGGAGAAAATCCAATCCTTTCCCTTTTCAAAACCTTTGGAGAAACCCTATCCTTTCCTATTCTAAAACCTGTGAGAAAAACCCTACCCTTTCTCTATTCTAAAACCTGTGTAGAAAAGTCCTATCCTTTCCCTTTCAAAAACCTGTGGAGAAAAACCCTATCCTCTCCCTATTCAAAAACCTGTGGAGAAAAACCCTATCCTTTCCCTATTCTAAAACCTGTGGAGAAAAACCGGCACAACCTAACCTGGCACTGGAAGGGGTTCTGTTGGTCACGTGACGTTGGGCAGGTGGTCCCCCTTCAGGTATTGCTAGAAAAGTCTGCCGTGCTGCCCGATGCCAGGTGGTGCAAGTCCAATATGTGATGACCTACTGATGGAACCCTCTCGAAGTAAGATCTGTCTTTTCCTATATCTATCTCCAGCATTTATGCATGGAACAGTGGAAAAACCTATCTAGTATTACCTTATACTATTATGTTTTAGATCACTGTATTGCCCTTATATAATTAACACATTTTTCTTATGTTACCCTATCCTACTATGCCTTAGTCCCATGTTTTGTGATATGTTTTCCCCATACATTATATAAAATAGTTGGTGGTTGTCAATACATAGCAATGATACACCTTCACCCTAAGGTTCAAAGATGAAATACAAGATATACGGCACCCATGAGTTGGACCTAGTTTCTTCAGTATCTCACGGTTACAGTGAGGACAGCAAATTAAGTAAGGTGTTAACGAAAGTGGTGTGTATTTAGACCACCGTACAGTATCTTATATAGTGTACTATACAGTATGAAAGAAACCAAAATAGTTTACTATTTTTTATTACCATTAGCATTTACCATCAGTGTTCCACATTTCACTGATGCGAAACTTTTTCAAGTGTATGGATCATCATACACAAAGAGCATTCCATCAGACATGGTAATGCCAGAAATATGTGGCAAAAAACCCTCTCATTTCCCTAATCTAAAATCTGCGGAGAAAATACCTATTCTTTCCATATTCTAAAACCTTTGGAGAAAAATCTTATCCTTTCCCTATTCTAAAACCTGTGGAGAAAAATCATATCCTTTCCCTATTCAAAAACCTGTGGAGAAAAATCCTATCCTTTCCCTTTTCAAAAACCTGTGGAGAAAAACCTATCCTTTCCCTATTTTTAAACTTGTGGATAAAAATCCTAAGATTTCCCTATTCAAAAAACCTGTGGAGAAAAACCCTATCCTTTCCCTATTCTAAAACCTGTGGAGAAAAACCCTACCATTTCCCTATTCAAAAAACCTGTGGAGAAAAACCCTATACTTTCCCTGTTCTAAAACCTGTGTAGAAAAAACATATCCTTTCTCTATTCTAAAACCTGTGGAGAAAAACCCTATCCTTTCCCTATTCTAAAACCTGTGGAGAAAAGCCCTATCCTTTCCCTATTCTAAATTCTATATATTGTCTTCAGGCTTGTGACCTGTAGATAAAAAACTGTCTGATCTTACCCTATGCTACACCATTGCATCAACATTTTACATACTGTGTGATATTTAATTTAACCAAAGTAATGTAGCTCACCCTCACATGAAGTCATCTCTTGGAGTGTTCAGAACTAGTCCATGCATTATAATTCATTCCAACTGATGAGACGGTGAAGGTGAAGTTTGTTGTGGTGCAATGCGATAAAAGTAGGTCTACAAGGCTATTTATATTAACTCAAGGTTTCCATAGCTCGTTAGACAAACTAGTTGTCTCTCTACCGTAATCCCAGAAAGTATCAGTTGAGTAGTATCTTAGGAAGTCAAGATGTAAATGTTGTAATGTAGCATCATTGCAGTGTTCTCTCCTGGTATAACAAAGGTAAAAAGAAATAAATAAATAAAGGTAAAAACAAAGTACACCACCCTTTTGCTAGATATGGGTAGCAAGTGTGAATCACTGTTGAGGTACCCAGCTGGACAACACTGCTAGCAGATTCAGAGGTCAAACCCTGAATTAATTTTGAAACATGAATACATACTGTACATCAATACACACATCTCAAAAACCTAAGCTAAACTGTAATCTTACGTTAGTGACATCACACGTAACCTACCATATGCACTTATTATTTCAATTTATTTCCTATTCTGACTGTTGCAAAGTATTTCTGAAACCTAGGGACATATTTCGCATACAACGCACTGTGTATATAGATTACAGTGATTGTCATATGGAAGACGCACCCTATTTACAGTCGCTTAGGGCATTTGGAACGAGATATCCCAGATAACGCTTCTTCGCTTTAAAGACTTTTAGCTCATATACTCCAATCTGAAACACAGAAATTTAAAGACATTATACCAATGACGACCTGAAAGATAAGAGTCTGATTGGATTATATAGTGTACATTCCCCGCCACTGCATCTATAAATTGCATACCTTTATAGGATTGGAGCTCACCCTCTTGATGTCACTCCAGAACATACCGCTCCTGATCCGGTTAATGGACACCCATCCTGCCGATACAGTTCTGGGAAGAGGGACATGATGCCATCATGCTTGACCACGCCAGCTGACAATCCTCTCATAGAATGCCCCATCTCTGTGTTGATCTTTCTCCTTGTTCTGTCCATTTTCTTCGTATCAGAAACATTCCTCCACTGCCCGGCTGCATGATGTGGGACCAAGGATCATGGTTTTCGCATTGCAATTGCCATCAAGGCGATGTCCTCCTTCATCTTCGAAGCAACATCACTGATGTCTTCAAACCGCAAATCATTGCCCCCAGGTGGATGACGGCGACATCTGGTTTGATCCCCTCAGGCACTCGTCGCAACATTGGCACCAGTTGATCCCAACGACACCCCTCTCACCTAACCAAAGCTAACATTGACTGGAGTCAAGGTCAACACTGGTCCCCAGTTCAGACCACTCCTGAATCCTGCCCAATGCACGGTTGAGTGTCCACAGATCCATACAGTCTTCTCTGGACCCTGCATATCTGAATTAAGAAAACATACATTATAGCATCGAGATATTCAATCTATGACAGGTAGTGTGCTCAATTCTGACATTTGCTGGCAAAAGACAACGTGTCTGATATCTTCCAGGAAATAAAAACATTTCAAAGTGATTACTAATAGTGGCACTTAGAGCAAAATTGTGCATTTGCGGCACAAGATCTCATGAAAACATTATGTGATTGGTGGTTTGAGAACTGATGGTTACCAAATAGGAGCAGTATTTTGCAGTAGTCATGTTTGATGACTAGCATGAATAAAGCAGTACATGTTGTTCAGCCTTCCCATGTCATCCACATTGTGTATCCCCTAGGTGGCACTATCTCAAGGGCTACCACCCTGCCTGCATGGCTAGGTTGCAGGCTAAAGGGGCATGTACTGACACAGGAGCCCACCTGAGGACAGGGTTGGTGTAGTACAAGGCTAACCTGATACAGCTTTCTGGGGCATTGTAATCCCTTTTTCCCCTTCTAGTAGCATAGGACAATATGCAACAAACATTACAAATAGCCCCTATTCTGTATTATTTCCCACACTGTTTGAACTTTCCACCAGGCTGGTTCCACCAGTTCAACCCTTGGAGACCCCTATAAAACAAGGTTAGCACAGTATATAACAGTATAGTAAGCGGTACAAACTGGAACCACAGTTTGATTAAAGAGAACAGGAAATCATTTCTAATTGGCAGTTTATAAAGTTTTATTCTTAGAAATGATATGCATATTCTAAATAATCCACATTTAACTGTACTTGAATAAAAACTTGTATGAAAAACTGTATTTTGCATTGGTTTGTTTTTATGGGCAGCATTCTGGGATGCAGCACTCAGCATCTCCCACCTATCCTACATCTCGATCACTCCAGCCATCCGGTCCCAATACAGGGAATCTATCCAATTAACCATTCCATGGGTCCAAGGACACCCCATGTCATCCCACACTGAAACAGCAACTATAAACATGCCATGTGTGTCCAATGGACACATAATGCTGACTATGATAGAAGAGTTCTGTGCAGTCCATTCCAGGATGCAGCACTTGGTGCTTTCCCACCTATCTTACATCTCGATCACTCCACCATCTCAGTCTCGATACCGAATCTACACCAATTAACCATTCCATGGTGTCCAATGGACACCCATGGCTTCCTCGCAACTGGGAAACAGCAACTATAAAACATGCCATGGTACTCCAATGGACACGCAATGCTGACTATGATAGAGGGAAGTCTTGTGCAGTCCATTCCAGGATGCAGCACTTGGTATTTCCCACCTATCTTACATCTCGATCACTCTGCCATCTCAGTCTCGATACCGGGAATCTATACCAATTAACCATTCCATGGAGTCCAAAGGACACCCCATGTCATCCCACACTGGGAAACAGCAACTATAAAACATGCCATGGTGTCCAATGGACACGCAATGCTGACTATGATAGAGGAAGTCTTGCGCAGTCCATTCCAGGATGCAGCGCAGGTATTTCCACCCATCTTACTATCTCGATCACTCCATCATCTCAGTCTCGATGCAGGAATCTACAGCAATTAACCATTCCATGAGTGTCCAATGGACACCCCATGGCTCCCACACTTGGAAGCAGCAACTATAAAACAAGCCATGGTGTCCAATGGACACGCAATGCTGACTATTTCCACCATCTCGATCTTGATACCAGGAATCTCTGCAACTGTCAAGCGATTTACTATTCTGTGTCACTAGCAAACATGATAGGTGATCGGAGCATCCGTATTTCATCTTTGAATGGTATTCAAAGAAGCATTTATCTACACAGGCCCTTACGCAATCTGCACCAGTAGGTCAATTCCTTACCCTTCCCTTTCTTTGCACACCACATCTTCAGGTAGAGTACAGCTTCTTTGGTGTTCTTGGTAGTTTTGATGGAAAGTACTTTCCTTGCAGTCGTTGGCATGGATCCAATTTTATCGATTACCGTTTTGGCTATGCACAACGGAAGATCATCTATTTTTGTACTGAGTCGTTACAAGTTCTTGCTACACTACAGTTAGTTGGAATTCCAAGTGCGTCATCTTCACTCTTTCTGAGAAAATTTCTTGTACATTATGTACCCTGAATTAACATGGCATTCAGTAAATAAAAGAACTCCTTCTGCCATACCTTCCTGCATCGCCGGTTAAAATGTAATACCCTGCCAGCTGATCATTTTGTCCACTCACCCATGTATTTGTTGTAGTCAGTATACATTTGTTTTTATCGACTCCCAGTCTTCCAATCCTTTCTTCGGTATCAACAAATTCAGTACTTGATGTTGTTGACAGCATGTATATGTCCTCTTGTCTCTCCACTTCCTGAAACAGAGCGTGAAATATTCCTGAATGCAACCCTGCTTTCATCTTCAGCTTTATGTCTTTTATTTTTGGAGCATTCCATGCCGATTAGGCACAACAGTTCAGTTACAACTCAGATAAAAATAGATCTGTGTAGGATGAGGCCAGTGTAATCATCTGTGTAAATCCTGTAGCCTTTCCCTCGCAGTTCTTCTCTAACAGATCAAAACTCTGTATATGTCCTTTGCTCTGTTCTCGTCGACTTTGCCTGTATAGAAGTACCAGTTGCATATGTATCGAGTTTGATTCATAAGGTGTACACCGTTCCATGCTTCACTGGTTTTGTGGATTAAATGTTCTGTAACCAGATTTCCCTTACAGACATACCTTCATCAGGAAGAGGTCAGTCGGGAAGATAGGTTTCTCGCAGTCTATTCAGGAATCGCTCCGTATCTCTCTAATGTGAAAAAGTTGATCAAATCCTCCATCCTCCAGGCTTCGATTCAGTTGTCAGCCATGTGGAGAAAAGAAAAATCAGGTTGAATCGGTTCCTTGCCATCCACTGCCCAGAATGGTGTGTGACCATCAATCCCAAGTATTCATCTTTACTGCTCTTCACTACCAGTCCCATGCAATATATAATACAAAAACCTCTTCAGTTCTTCTTTGTCGACATCTTCCAATCCCTAGCCCTTGAATGTGGTGGCAAATCATCAATTGGATGTGCCAGAAAGAAATCACCAGCATATCTATTTGTTTCCCTTGCAATAAACTCAAATCTTCATCAATCCAGGCAAAACAGTTGTACAAATCAAGTGGACTTTCTGGGACTGGTACCGGAGACCTGAAGTTCCAGTGAATAGGTGTCCATTATACTTGTTTGTCCTTCTTCCATTCGTCTTCTCTTCTAACAGCTTTGTTCTGCTGATGACAGAGCCCTTTACCACAGTCTTCTTGGGCATTACCTACTGATGTTATGAGGGTCTCTTCGAACTCTCTATTTTCAAACGTACCACAAAATATTCTATGTTCCATGAATTATGTCAAATACTGCAAGAATCAACCTGAAAGAAAAAAAATAAGTTACCTCGAAGAGTTATATGTAATATCTTTAGTTGAATACTTAAGCTCATTTCCTGTCTTGGGGAAGATGCAGTGATATGATAATAGAAACATCATCCCGTATCAGGTAACATCGGTTGGGTATTCATTTGTGTACCAATGTCAACCCCAATATATCACTATAGTTTATGATTGTATGACATCAGTGCATGTTACCACCTCCAGTGAGTTGTATGCCCTTGATGTTACCGGTTATAAACAGATAGTATTTCACATAAGAAAATCACCAAGTGAAACCTTTCTTGTTTTTGAACTTGCAACTTTAATTAACTACATTATGCAGTATCATCATAGGAAGAGCTTCACATATCAAGTTAGGATCACAATCTGGTACAGCTTATATCCATCAAAACAAATGCTCCAAAGTGTCTATGTTCAGTGAACTGATAAATGTAAAATAATGTTCTCTTCTGATTTTGATACTGTCCCAATGAAGATGAGATGCACGAAAAACTCTATGATCAAGTCGGATATGTTATTAAATTGACTTAAACATTTGTTAGAACATATCTTACATTTTAATTCAGTGATAGCGCAACCAATTTATGTCTTATTAATAAAGCATACATCCAAGTATTTTTAGGTTTGTGAATTCAATTTCAGTTCTTCTGATTTGTTTTATATTAATATAATACTAACGGTATTACATGAACAAATAACTACTGTATAAGTAAGTGAGTGAAAATATGTATTATTATATATCTTAAATGATAATTGATTTTCCCAGCAGCATTCATTGAAGCGCAGATGGTGCAACTATGTGGTGATGAACACTTTCATAGTATAACATTTCTCACGCTGGCTGGGAACTGGTGAATAGTATTGTCTAAAGGGTGGGTGGTATTATGCATACCCAGGGGGTGGTGAGGCCTGATACAGGTGGCGGGCGAGCCCTGGAAGGTCGGTATAGCACAATACTGTCCACCCTGGTGGTATTGTAGCGAAATAGGAAGTGAAGTGGACACCTGCCTTGGTTTTTCAGCCTTTTACATTGAACTCATCTTCTTTTTTTTCAGAATATGTTTCCGGGGTTGCTGCCTTTTCCGGTTCTAGGGGGTAGAGGACAATATGTCCGGTCACAGGGTTTGGGCAATTGTTGCTGTGATTTTCCTATATCAATATTCTTGAGAGAGAGTCGGCACGTAAAGCGCGCCCCTACACTAACTGCTGATCACTCAGCACACTGCTCCTGTGTTACAGGCCTCAAATGGGCAGCGGGTTGTGGGCTTATGGCAAAAGTCGATCTGTTAAGAGTCACACTTCAGGCTTCCATGTGCAACAAATTTAAAACGACAGTCTAAAATGTGAATATAGCTGTATATTGTTTTACCAGATGGAGCTTTTAACCTGTTCGCTTAATTTAGGAACTTTGCTGTTTAAATTAACCAAATGATTTCGTTTGAACAGAAATGAACTGTTTCGGCGAGAGATCTCCGGGTGACTGTTCAGTGAGGCGGAGAAGAATCGACAGTTTCAGTTTGAACTGTCGGGACAAGCTCTGCAATAGCGCCTGCGAGAACTCCACTCACATGAGCCAGTCCCTCTCCTCTCGTGCAGCCCAAGCGCCAGACCACTAGAAGTCATAATACAGCAAGACCTCATTTTGTTTGAAGGACCTGTGAAATGGAAGAATGTTCAGGGGTTTGGCAGTTGAAATTAAGAAGTGCAAGATAATGCATATGTGCACAAAACCCTGGTACAATATATCAGTTGGGAGGATATAGTATGCCAAGCAGGAAGGGATCTTGGGTTACTTCTCTGATGACCTGGCAGGGAAACAGTGACAAGGCAGGTAAAGAAGGATGCTGGGATGGTAGGCAGGGCATCACCAGCAGGAAGGAGGTCATAATTCCACTATACAAGACACTAGTGAGGCCGCTCCTGGAGTACACTGTGCAGTTCTGAGACCTTTCCCTACGTTAGGACATAGACAGGGTAGAAGGTTCAGGGGAGGGCAACAAGATGGTGTATGGATGCATCACAAGACCTATGAGGACAGGTTGGGCACTGAACATGAGTCCCTGGAGGAGGGAGGGAGAGGGGGATATGATAGAGACATACAAGTATCTTAGGAGGAACAGGGCAGATGCACTATTTTAAGTGAAAAGATTTCCAGGACTAGGGTGTTTGATGAAGTTGGAGTGGATGATTCAGAAACGTGAGGAAGAATTTCACCGAGCGGGTGATGGACAAGTGGAACATCCTGCCAGAGAAAGTGGTGGGGGCTGGAAGACGAACAATGTTGTGCCACAATATCCCTCTGGGTCTCCATTTGTGACTTTATATTTCAGAGTTAGGGCCACGTGCCCACAGTTGTGTTCGAGGTGGAAAAAGACCGTAAGTAGGGCAGAAATGTTTTTCACTAAACAGCGTGTAAAGTGAGACTACGGGGACTTTATAATAAACTGTGTTGTTCTGGAGGAGCTGAGCTGGGGGTGAGGGGTTTGCAGAGATAACAAGAGAAAAGCTCTGTGAGGTGGCAAGTGATGGAATAGCCCAAAGGGTGGCATCACTTTATAGGACAAAGAAAAAACTTAATTTTACCTATTTTTTATTTTTGCTTAATTTTTTAATCATATAAAAGCTACAGATAGCCCATTTCTGTGCACATTACTCTCCAGGGTGGGCGGTATTGTGCTATATTGACCTTCAGGGCTGTTAGGCCCTCCGCCTGCAGCGTTGGGCATCATTACAGCCCTGGGGTGGTCGGTGTCGCCTGTGTCGCCCACCCTGTTATTATTGCTTTTACCTGCTGAAGACTCTGGGTAAGATCAGATTATGGACATATCCATGCAACTCCTCCCCTCCCAAAACACAATCAAGTAATATGTGAAGTGTCGCACAAGATACTGTTGAGTCGAAGTAGAATCTTGAAGGGACGATGTCCATTATACTGAAAAAATAAATATGGAATGGGTCACAAAGGATCCATAGTTTTCATAAATTATTAATATGTGACATGTTCACAGTAGAAAAAATACTTATCTGATGGTGAAGGAGTTCATCTGTTCAGGCATGCGAAAGAGAAACAACAATAGGTTAATATGAAAGATACAGTAATGAGATAAGAAACCGATAGTGGAGGATATCTGGTGATCCGACTACTGCAGTGTAATGGTATAAGAAAAATTACTGTTGAAGAAGTATTATAATAATATTATAGTGACATAAAGGAACAAATTATTCACAAATAAAGAAAATTTGTTTTAGTAGATTTGATTAGAAAGGCTTTCTGCCTAGATGGCCAATTTTGGGTGACTGTAGTATCCTGTTGGGATAGTGATGTTCCTTTGGTTCACTGTCCATTGTTGCCTGGGCAACTTAAGTTTGTTCACTGACCCTTTTAATGGTCTTCTTTGCCTCTTCTGTAAATGAAGCATCTAGTTCACTTCGACCGTGAAATTATTTTATGCACCTTGATAACATGCGCTATCATGAATGTTCACTTAGACCATCAAATTGGCAACATGCACCTTGATAACATGCGCTCTGGAAATGTTCCATTTTTCTGCAAATTACACAACATGCACCTTGACATGCGCTATCACAAATGTTCATGGACTGAAAAATTGGCACAACATGCACTTTGATAACATGCAATCACAAATTTTCTTAGACCATCAAATTGGTACATGCAACTTGATAATATGGAACTGTCAAATTGTTTTAACATGCACCTCATAATTTGTACCACCACAGAATCATAGTTCGACTGTCAAATTGTCCAAATATGCGCTTTGTCATATGTCATCCCTAATATCGCATTGGTTAATCTCACTCTCAAACTCCCCATACGGATCCAACAATTACAATATAGTTTAGTTTAGCATAAGGATAGATACTAACTCAAGTATACTAGACAAGGTTTGGTTTAAAAATGCTGGCTTTCTGGAAATGGGGAGAGGTCTCAAAAGAGCTCTGAGAGAATGGGGGCAGTAGGGGGGTGGAATAACAGTGTAAGCATCTAAAGAAGCCTTAATGGAAGTGAACAAACCAGTGCATCAGATTGGTATTCAAAGGCAGAGAACAGGAAAGTTATATGGTTCTCCACTCCACATACTCTAATCAGATACATTCCCTAGTTGACCTCTTCAATGCTGTCACTTGCCCCTTCTGCCCCTCTTCCTGAGCACTGGACCCCACCCAGACCAATAGCCAACCCTTAAGTCTTGTACCCTAACGACCCTTACCTTCCTGTGTGTCGCCCCACCTTTACTAACCAGGACGGAGAAGTGGCGGCTGAGGATAAGAAACAACTACAAGTAGGAGAGGGGTTTGGAGAGGGACATCACAGAGATGAAAACAGGACAAGGCAGGGAGTAGGAAGTGGGGGAGGGATCGATGCCAAGCAAACAATAGAGGTAACAAGTGAGTGCTGAATACATCCTCATCAGATCCAGCAACGAGGAATCAAGGTCAGACCCGCCATCATTATAGAATTGCTGTGCGTCCAGCATCACTGACATCCTATGGAGGGATGGCAGCTGAGAAGAATGAAGGCATTTGTGCTGGGACCTGTTACAGTGATGAGACCAAGGCAAGGGCTAGTCAATAGGTCCAGGTTGTGAGACTGTCATCAGGACATCTGGCATCGGAGATGCTTATCGAGTCCTGCAGAAGGGGAGAAGGGCATCCACGTTGTGTTGAGCACTGAACATGTACTCTCTGGAGATGGGGTAGGAGGGAGGGAGAGAGAGAGAGAGAGGAGAGATGATTGGGAGCTTAAGTACTTGGAAGCGATCAATAAGATGATGACGTGGAAAGAACTGGATGACGGGCGAGGACTGTCCCCCTTTATAGTCTGCTGACATCACATCACTCAGCCATGGGGTACGTCCCCTGCTGACGCATCACAGCTACAAGTCGTTGCGGGTAGTCTGATGCCAGGAGATGCAGACCTATACGCAAAGACCCCACTGCAGGAACCCTCTGAAGTAAGATCAGTTGTTTCTGTCCTCTATGGTCCTTAGTGGTTGCACCTGGTAAGAGATCCTGACATCCAGTCTCTTCTCTCTCCCACCCCCCACCCCAGATTGTGTAAGTCAAATGTTTTTAATCAGCCTGCCATTGCTTGGCCTGTACACAAAACCCACATTTAGTTAGAATACAGCTGCGCATGCGGTCTGGGATGGCATAAATGTGCTATCGTGTCCATGATTGGGCCATTTAACACCACCACTCTGCCTGTGTGTGCCACTAATTTAGAGCACACCCAGCACACCTGTGTCCCCTGCAGAGACACAACACATGTGCTGTGCATGTCACATGGACACTGTTGAGGTCTAGTCTAATGCATAAATTTGATGTCCATACACCATAGACACAAAGTGGCTGTAGACACCATTGGAACATATAGGCATCATGTGCCTGACCCCAACACTACGTTGGATGCTGTTGTGTGGTAAATATGCACTGTTGTAGAAAAATATCCATCCAGTACTGCCACAGAAAGTGTCATGCAGTGGAGGTTAGGCACAGAGTTTCGCATGCTCTACCATAGTACTGCTGTTCCTATGGACACTATGTGTCCCTGACCACCAGAATAGGGAATGTCTTGATGATTTGTGGAACTGTGATGTGTCATGCTGTTAATGTACTTCATATGTCCTGCACAGTCCATGCTCCGTCCCCCAGCCCGTTCATTGTGGTGTCCATGGGTCACGATGTAACATATGCTAACTGATGTCATCCCATGCCATGACATGTCTGTGACCCATATCAATCATGTGACCATGTGGCACTATGGGTCATAAATTACACTGCATCTGCCATCATGCAGACATGACACAGACATGATCTGACACCAGCCTCCATAGGACATATCCAGCCGTATATACACTGTATTGCATGTGCCTTGCCAGGGAGTCAGTGTAATCTGTACAATGTCATCTTGACCAACAAAGATGTTGAAGTAACTATACAGGTGATGATGCCTGTACACAAGGCCTTAGGTGCTGTGTACAATTGTGTCGAGAGAGGCCATCCCCTGACAGGTACTGCCACATGGGACATGGTGCTGCACATCCCACAGACAGTGCTGTTATGTATGTATTGTCCGCAGTGTGCCTGCACCATGACAACCACCATCCACAATTACTCAGGGTAGGTTGACTGCATGATGTATGAGAACATGGAGGTGAGTTGAGAGGCTTGGACCCACCATGTCCCACCCGATGCTGATATAGTGGACTACACGATGATCCATGTTGATAGTTATGCAGTTAAATACAGTACATGTGTCTCTCATATGCCAGTGTACCACCATGGCTGCTAAAAGCACATTGAGGATAGATTAACAGAGTCAATATGTATACCCTTGAGCAAAGGAGGAGAGGTGATATGATCGAAACATTCAAACACCCAGGGCATAATAAGTGAGTTCAATATGTTTAAATATAAGAAAATAGCAGGATGGGAGGACAGCATGAGATTAGAGGAGGGCTGATTATGTAGTCAGGAGAAATTTTTTCACAGGAAGGGTGGGAATGCATGGAACAGCCTACCCAGAAGTGGTGGCTATATCACAGAGCTCAAACAGGTGCTGGTAGGCATAAGGAGCAAATGAGTACATGATAGCTACTGATTTTGACAAAAGGCCAATGGGTACATTTATAAGGCAAAAGAATGGGTGACTGATGGCCTTGGGTCCTATCTGACATCAACCTCTATGTTTCTAATTTCTTCCAGTTTCTTCTTATTGTGAAGGTGAGATTAGGAATGGTGGTGAGATTCAGAATGGGGCATCATTATGAATATTCGACAGCTCCACTCACCCAAAAAAAAAAAGAACTATGTGTGATAGCTGTGTGTATATCCTCAAGATTTCTATTCATGAACATTTTGATCACTTTAGAGAAGAAAACACAATGGAACCTTCATGAGCAGATAACTATAAATGTATCTGTTCCTGCTGCTCTGTTCCTAACTCTTTCTACTTCCACCCTGCCTGTACACAGGTAACAACCCCACTTTCCGCATCACTGGCCTCCCAATACCTCATAAACCAAGCACTGCCATACTTGTATCATTCCTGTTGTCTGTTGTACCCAATTCCTCCCATATTAGGTAAGATGTAATGCAGGAATTAACCTTGACAATGAAGAAATTGATTCGATAATTCTGAAAAGTTCAACCAGGACCTCAACTAGACAGATGTTTTGTTCATTGTAAGATGTCCAATCAGGAGCTTCCTGTTGAAGACAAAGTGATGGTAAAACATCTTATTACATATCAGGAGCCACCATGTTACATTCACTGGTGGACAATGTCAACTCGCACAAACCCTCCCAAACCAGGCCCAACCAGAAACAAAAAAACAAAAGAATTTCCAGCACACCCTTCCCATTCCTGTCAAATTTCTGAACCTCCACAGTCTCTGCCTCCATTAGTCCCTGAGCAGTACAACTTTAATTCCACCTCCTCGCTTTGGTGGGTCGGGACCATGGCCACTGATCCCATCTACCTGCCATTGAGGAGGGGTTCTAGTTTTAATGTGATCGAGAGCCTTTTGTAGTGCAGTGGAATTTCATATGAATGCTGTGAGTTTATAGTGGGGCCGTGGATTATATACAGGTCCTCAGCCTTCTGACTTCTATAACCAACTTATCTGGTTTGCTAATCAGACTCCTGGCTCTGTCTTGCTTGCCATGATTAACCTCTCAGCAGCCCATGCTTGAGACAACCATCAACCCCGGAGCCCCTCAAACAGGTAACAAACCACGAGCAACCCAAGTAATTAATACCAGCCAGTGATATAGAGCAGTAAATAGCTATGCTGCATACCTAACCCCAAATCCCTGGTGCACCCAATGTCCATTCAAAGAGGCTTCAGATCTGTGGGTCACTAGGCTCCCAGAAGCTGTAAGAGGGTTACATGCTTGAACGGAGGTGCTCAAAGTGTTCAAACAGCACCTGAAATTACCCCCAAAATTTTTGTTCAAGCCAAGGCTCAGTTATGTTTTTTTTTTATTTGCAAGGTGGGCACTCAGAGACAGAAGTCATGGGGCACCAGTGCAGGAATTGGGACAGATTACATCTCTGTGCTGAAACCAGTTACCACCACTAACAAGTCATACCCCGCCTACACCACTGGTGGATATTGATAAGTGAATATAAACAAACACGTTTTATTTGGTAGCACCAGTAATGTGGGCAGTCTGTTTTATACATAACAAAAAGGAATCGAATCAAACCACTCTTTAATCAGCAATCGCAACAGAATGTGACCAGTCATTAAAAGTGTTTTTTCCAAACTAAAGACACTTTGGATCCTATGGCAGTGTCCTTTAATACACACAAGACCAGACAGTGCAAAAACTAGTGACAGGGTTGGGTCTAGCTCAGGGAGGAAGATGAGAAGCAGAAGGCAGCTTTACTAAATGAATATTTCTGTTCAGTATTCTCAGTGTAAGACAAAAGCATGCTGCTACAATGCAGAATTAAAGTCAATATGTTGACATTTGGCCTCTACTATGCTGTATTACTCCAAGAGGGACCCAGTCTTGATCGAGTTCTGTTTTGGTCAGAAAAAAATAAATGTGTGGTGGTAGAAATCCATCAACCATTTTTTCTGGTCCAAGACTGCAATCCCTTCCTTTCATGTATCCTCCAAATTTGTTTAAAATGACCCTTTTTCCTACCTTACTGCTGGCAAACAGCCTTGTTTGTTGGTCACAGATATGGCCTGCTGTACAAATCAGTTCTTGTGGGCTCTGAAGGAAAAAAGATAAATACAAATTACTACAAGAAAGATAAAACTAGTTTTGAAGCGAAAAGCTTCCTTGTCCTGCCTCCTAGATCATTCAGTGTTCCTCCTCTGCCCCATCTGTACCTGGTCTGCTGAACAATCTTTCTCTCAATGGCACATCATGTCAAGGTTTATTATACTAGTCTGGCCCTTGATCTTGCCTGTACACGCCAGCTCACATTGCAATGACTGAATGTGTGGGTGGAAGCCAAATACAAGGTAATCTTTTCTTTGATTGGTGCTTTATACAGAACTGCCTCTTCTCTCTGCAAGGCGTGAACTTGTCCTGGAAGATGGTTCCAATATTTGCCCACTGTGATGTAGTTCACAATGTTGCGCCCAAGTCTTCCTGGCCAGATTGGATACCCTCTTCAATTTTTCTGCCACTTCACACTTGAGTGTCCTCCTCTCTATCATCACTGCTCTCTCTATCACTCCAGACCCATGTCACTTCTTGCTTGCTGCTCACACTGCTGCTGACATAATGTGCAACAGTATTTATATGGACCACTAAGGTCATGCGAGACTTTGCCAGTCCTGTTCATGTCCTAAGGTAGTCAGCCTGACCTGCGCTGCCATTGCTGACAGTCTGTCTGGGACCAAATAAAACTAAATAAAAGAAACTGTTCTTTTCCCACCCTCGTATCACTGCATCTCATCTTCCTCCACCAAGAAATTAAGTAAAGTAACTCCTTCTTAACCTAAGAGCACCCCTATCTCTTCCCACCAGTAAAGTAGTAGTTATCCCCAGTAGTAGTCTTCAAATTGCTTTTATATGTGACATTAAAGAAGGATCTAGGCTTTTAAATGTAGCTCTTTGCAAATGACAGTAACTAAGGTATCTTGATAGGGTGGAGAACCATGAGAGAGTTTATGGGAAGAGGACTAATAAAACTGGTAAAAGTGGTCCAAGACCTGTAATGCAGATTTAATACAAAAGTAAGCAAGGACATGCAAGAGGGAAAAGGAACCTTAAAACATAGCACTGGATATGGGGGGTGACAGGTTTTATCAGGCCTCAGAGTACAGTGACCTAGGTATTGCTTCATAATAACATTCATGAATACTGCCCAAGCAGCAGAGCTTTTCTAAAAGGAGAATTTCATGATCTTGGTGAGGTTGCACCTAGAGTACTGCTTATAATCAGTCTAAAGGAGAGCAATGGAAATCGTATATGAGCAGCAGGGACCTATGGACACTTGGAGACTGCCTGACCTGAATATGTACTCCATGGAGTCAAGAAGGAAGGGGGAATATGACTGAGACTTCTACAAATACAAAAATCTGAAGGTGATAAATAGGGGACAGTAAGCAACCTTTCAGCCAATATGAGGGTTTGTGATACGATGAAACATAATCATAGTCTAATGGGAGATTTTGGAGTGATGTCTCTCATCACAGAAAGACTCCTCCCTTCCCATCATCACAAACTGGTCTCTAAAATGATTCTCCCAATCTTCTTTTTTACACATACGTGGTTTCATGGCTTCTGCCCTGTTTCCTCCTCTCTAAGCTCAATACCCTACTTAACTCTTTCTGCTGTTTACTGATTAGTGTTGTGATTATTATATCAGTGTGTCTTACTGTTGTCTCCAAGGAGGAAGGTCACTGAGTCAGGTCCAGCACTGAGGTCCTCGGATCTCGTCTGGTACTGACCATGCAATGCAGTGCTGGGGCCACCACATTAGAGGTACCCATCCTCTCAGATACAGTAACATGTTAAACTGAGGTCCTCTGCCAATCTTAGAGGTTTTGCTTTTAGAGTGAGTATGGTGCAGTGGGTTAAGGCTCTGAGCTACAAATCTGAGACTGGGTTTGAATCCCACAGCTGCCTAGTTGCATATTGTGTGATCCTGAGCAAGTCCCTTAACTTCCTTGTGCTCCCAGGTCGCATCGCTACTACCCTGCCTACTTGGAATGAATCCACTAGGGTTACTAGTGGATGAAGAAATTTTCCACTAGCTACCTTGGCCACGGTAGCTCCTTTTGATCTTTGTTGGAGAAAGATTGTATTACATTGTGAAATGATCCGTAACCACTAACATTTTACTAATGTTTCACTGGTCAGGCTCTAAACTCAAGAAGTCTATGCAGACGCAGTTTCAATGGGGTGCTGGTAGCAATGTTGACAAGGGGCAGGCCTCTGAGGCAAGGCTTTTCTCTGCAGGCAGTAACAGGCGCTGGAGTGGGAGGGGGGTGTTGGGAAGGAACACACCCAGGTGGCAGGAACAGTTTCTTAAAGTCCTCTACAATTTTCCTTCAACCAGCAACAACTCTGTAGGATTTTTCTCTCAAAAGTCTCAGATGATGGTGGTGTGTGAGTAGGCACCCTGCCACCATCTTTATTCACTGTTTAGTGCCCATTGTGGAGCCTCGTCATTGACTGAATGGCCTCCTGGCTCTCAAATTATCCCAAACCTGGCTCCGCTATTGTGTAACCCCTCTTTCCCGCTTAGTGGCCATATAACGAGCAATTCTGCAACTACCTTCATAATACCACCAATATACCCTTGCAAGTACCCACACTGTTTGCACTTACCACCAGGGCTGGTTCCTCCGGGTTTGACCCTGGGGACTCCTGCAAAACAAGGTTAGGCAGAGCAAATAGAAACAGTACAGTATTTCGAGACAATAGGCACTACAATCAGGCTGAATGCAGAAAAAGATAGATCTGATTTATTCTGGGGTTTGAACATGGGATGGGCGTAATCAGGTTAATTAGCTTAAATACTCTTTATCAATCACCCAGCTGTGTATGCATTCAGAATCCTAACACAGTCACACTCTGGGTACCCAGGTGGAGGATAGTGGGTAGCTAGACCGCGTTCGGGTAGGCGGTGTTGTAGCTGGTCAGGGCCCTGTGATGGAAAAACTAATTTGCACAACACAACAGTGTGAGTCATG
Source organism: Neoceratodus forsteri (assembly GCA_016271365.2). Taxonomy (NCBI): domain Eukaryota; kingdom Metazoa; phylum Chordata; order Ceratodontiformes; family Ceratodontidae; genus Neoceratodus; species Neoceratodus forsteri. Next base: position 898,568,540 of record CM057458.1, read on the forward strand.
GACCTCCCCAGCAGACAATCCCTGCCCTATTTCAAACTAGCCAAACTATAACCCCCACCCCCTACAACCAACTTACTCCGGTTTGTTAACTGTGACTCCCATCTGTCTCACGCCACATGATTAACCTCAGCAGCCCATGTGAGACAACCATCACCCCGGAGCCCCCACAAACAGTAAGAAACCACGTGATAAGCCCTAAGTAATTAATACCAACCATTGATATAGAACAGTAAATAGCTATGCTGCATACTAACCCCAAACTATGGTTGTTGTGAGGACAAGCAGCAGCAAGGCCCTCATCTGAATTAGCACCACTGACTCCTGCCGGACTCATTGTGCAAACAACTGCTGTGGTAGTTGGTCCTGAGGGCCAGGAGGAACTGCGTCTTCCCCCAAAGCAGCTCTGCAACCTGGCCCACACTGGGCTCACTGTGCAGCAGCTACCTGAGGTGTTGGTCATGAGAGCCAGAGAACAATGGCTCTTCCCAAAGCAGTGTCGCTGATTCCCACCTGGACCTCATGTACTGAAACTCCAGAGTGTTAGTTCCTGATGGCCCGGAGAACAACGTACCTCCCGTCAGAGCCGCTGACTTTTAAGACTGGGCTCACTGTGCAGCTATTATGTTCCAAATATGTAATTCAGTAAATAAAGAATCCATAGTCAACCAGAGTGATGTTAAAATTTATTTCTGAAGGAGTTCGTCTCGAATTGAGAAGTGCGATTATGTGTGATGATTTAGTGTGCAGGTATTACGGAGGTGTAAATGATGACTTATGACGTTTGTTAAATTTGTTATTGTCTTGTATTGTATGTTGTACTGAGATTGAACAGTAGCATCTATAATATAGGACTTGTCCTAAACATGTTTTATTCCAGCTTATCCTGTATAAAAATAAAGATTTTTACTGCTACTACTACTACTACTACATGTTGGTCATGAGGGCAAGAGAACCACAGTCCTCCCTTAAGCAGTGCAGCCGACTACCCTGCCCAGATTCACTGTGCAGCACCTCCCCAAGGTGTTGGTCATTAGGGCCAGGACAACCATGTAGCTCCCTCATGTGTTGATCATGAGGGCCAGGAAGGCTGCAGCCCTTCCTGGAGGCAGCGCCACTCGACTTCACCTGGACTCACTGTAGCAGCTCCCGAGTGTTGTTTGTCAGGGCCAGGGCAGTGCCATGAACTCCCCTGCCCAGACTCACTGTGCAGAAGCTCCCGAAGCTGTTGGTAGTGAGGGCCAGAAGAACCACAGACCTCCCCCAAAACCAGCAACGCCGACTCCCACCCAGAATCAAAGTGCAGCATCTCCCGAGATGTTGGTCTCTGAGGAGCCTGGAGAAACATGGTCTCTCCAGAAGTGAGCTCCACATTCTCCCACACCCAGATTCACTGTGCTGCAGCTCCCCAATGTGTGGGTCATGAGGGCCAGGAACCACAGCCCTTCCCAAAGCAGTGTGGTTGACTCTCACTCCTGGACTCACTGCGTGAGCAGCTCCCGAGGTGTTGGTTGCCAAGGCTAGGAGAACCATGGTCTGCCTCCCAAAGCAGCAGCCTCTGTCCTGCTCCTGCCCGGGCTCACTGTGTAGCAGCCCCTGAGGTGTTGTTTGTCAGGGGCCAGGATCAGGCGAAACTCCCCGCCCAAACTCACTGTGCAGAAGCTCCCCAATGGTTGTTGGTCATGAGGGCCAGGAGAACCACTGCCTTCCTCCGAAGCAGTGCAGCCGACTCCGCCCACCTTGAAGTCACTGTGCAGTAGCTGCCTTGATGTGTTGGTTGTGAGGGCCAGAAGAACCACGGCCTCCCTGAAGCAGCTTGAGGCCTCCCCACCTGGATTCACTGTGCAGCAGCTCCCCAAGGTGTGGGTCATGATGGCCAGGAGAACCACAGCTGTTCCCTGAAGCAGTGTGGTGGGGCTCCCACCTGGACTCACTGCAGAAGCTCCCGAGGTGTTGGTCACCAAGGCCAGGAGAAACTACGGTCTGCCCCTAAAGCTAGTAGCGTCTTTCTCTATGCCCAGACTCACTGTGCAGCAGCTCCAGGAGATGTTGGTCGTCAACACCAGGAGAAGTATCGACCTTTCCCCAAAGCTGCACCAACGACTCCCATGCCTCGGATTCACCTCCAGCACCACAGGAGAACCACGACCCTTCCCCAGCAGCAATGCTGACCCCATGCCTGGACTCTGTGCAGCAGCTCCTGATGTGTTGGTCGTGGGGCCAGGAGAACCACGGCTCAACCCTGACCAGTGCCACGAACTCTGCCACTGGACTTACTGCTGTCAGAAGCTCCCAAGGTGTTGGTTAATAGGGCGTGAGAACATAGCCCTCTCCTGAAACAGTCCCTGCAGAACTTCCACACCTCAATTCACTGTGCTGCAGCTCTGGGGTGTTGATCGTGGAGGTACAGAGGAACCACAGCCCTCCCCAAAGAAGGGCCCATGTACCCTGCCTGGAATCACTGTGCAACAGCTCCCAAGGTGTAGTCGTGAGGACCAGAGAACCACAGCCATCCCCAAAGCAGCACCCCGACTCTAGCACCTGGACTTACTGTGCAGCAGCTCCCTGATGTGTTGGTTGTGAGGCCAGAAGAACCACAGCCCTCCGCCAAAGCAGTTATGACTCCCCTCTAGATTCACTGTGCAGTAGCTCTCAAGGTGGGTCATGAGGGCTAGGAGAACCACAGCCCTCCCTCAAAGCAGCGCCCGAGACTCAATGGCCAGACTCATGGTGCAGCAGCTCTCTGAGGTCTAGGTCGAGAGGCCAGAGAGCCACAGCCTCTCCTGAAGCATCTCCACTGACTCCCTCACCTGGACCCACTGTGCAGGAGCTCTCAAGGTCTTAGTCATGAGTTAAAGGAGTACGGCCCTACCCCTAAAGCGCCTCCTAGTCCCATGCCCATACTGACAGAGCAGCAGCTTCCTTAGTGTTAGTTGTGAGGGCCAGGAGAACCAGGCCTCATCCTGAAGCACTACCGCCAACTCCCCACCCAGACTCACTGTGCAGCAGCTCCCCAATGTGCTGGTCATGAGGGGCAGGAGAATAGTGGCCTCCCGAGCCTTCCTGCCTGGACTCACTTGAGCAGATCTCTGAGATGTAGTCGTGAGGGCCAGGAGAACCCTCAGCCCTTCCTGAAGCAGAGCCGCCTACTCCCACAGCTGGACTCACTGTGCAGCAGCTCCCTGAGGTGTTGGTTACTTAGTAACCTTCTGTAGATGCTAAAAGCATGCTGCTACAATGCAGAATTAAAGTCAAATATGTTGACATGTGGTTTTCTACAATGTTGTATTACTCTAAGAGGGACCCAATCTTTGGCTCAGGTTCTGTTCTTGGTCAGAAAAAATGTGTGTGATGGTAGAAACTATCAACTATTTTTTCTGGTCCAAGATTGAAACTCTTCCTTCATGTACCCTCCAAATCTGTTTAAAATGGGCCCTTTTCCTATTTTACTATTGGCAAACAGCCTTTTGTTTGTTGGTCACAGATATGGCCTGCCGTGACAAATCAGTTCCTAGGGCCCTGGAAGGAAAAAAAAGATATATATACAAATTACTAAAGAAAGGTAAAACTAATTTTGAAGCAGTGGTGGATCTGGGAATGGGGAGGGGTTCAGGGGCATACCTATGTAACAGGACATGGGGTTATTGTTACACATGAAATACAAGGTCATCAGGGTATCAGAAGGTCATTTGACCTCCAAGTAATGTTACTATTTCTAAATATAGTGATATGAGGGATTTGGGCTCCAGGAGGCTACTAGACCACCAGATAATAATTTGTATTATAGTGACATTGGGATTGGGGAGGGTCACTAGACCACCAGGTAATGCTATATTTTAAATAGTACATACATCTTTAAGGAGGAAAGAAGACAACCAGTCCATCAACTTTCTCCATTTCACTAACTCAGAGGAGTACCCAAAAGAATCCGCACTTTGTCTGTGAATTTCCCCTAAATTCATGCAATTCACACAACGCGAGTTTCAGCTGATCAGTCTGAAATTTGTGAATTTCATGAATCACGGTTTTTCAGCACATGCAAAGTTTTACTTCTCAGCATCTCAATCCAGGATGTCTTCTTTCACAGAAAATTCCTGTGGCTATTTGGGAATTGACCCCTTGAATATATAATGTACTGATTGCAATGCATAAACTATCTGCAGTATTGGCCAGGGTGGTAAGGTGATGGCTATGCTATATGCTGTGTTGGCTGCACCTCTGTGACCACTAGGCTCTGTGGGGACAGTGACTGGGCCCGACTGGTATGAGAGCTGATGGGGGCCCCGCCTCCCCTAGTCTGGGGCAGATCCCACCTGTTCCAAGCTGTCTGTGTAGGTTTTGTCATCATCTTCCATGTCATCCTTGCTGCTGTCTGCCAGCTGGTGCAGACCAGTGGGCAGTATGCTGCAGAGAACAAATGGTCCTGGGCATCTTTCATCATGTCTGATCCGATGTTGTTTGTTGTTGCGGAGGAGAGAGAGAGAGAGAAGGGAGGGGAGGAGAGAAGAGGGAGGAAGGAAGGAAGAGGAAGGGAGGGGAGGGGAGGGGATGTGGGAGGGGAGAGTTATAAAACTGTACCAGAAAGAGAGGGGTGTGTAGGCTGAGCCAGCATACATGCCTGACATATGGTGCCATTGCCCAAGCTGTGTGTGGAGTATGCTACCTATACCATGCAGGTACCAACACATCCCCTGTGTTGGTGAGCACACACTCTGACATCATGGGCACACAATCCCACACGCTGTGCACATGATCCAACACCAGTGTGCTCACACCTCCTGGACTCTCTCAGTGTAGTCCCTGAAGCCCAGGCCCATCTGAGGCCTACCACCACTGGGCAGTTCCACCTAGCCAGCAAGAGGTAGTTTGACTAGAAAAATATTAGCTGTTCTCATCTATCTAGTCCTCATTCTCCTTCAAGCAGTCTTCACACATGCAGCTGCTGGACTCAAAGTGCGACCTTTACCTCTGTTTCCAGAGCTACCCCCGACAGCCTAGTGGAAGACACCTCCTGACTGACTGGTCCTGGTGGGCATCAGTGACTCCAGACAACACAGAACTTTATCTCCAAGGATGAGGGAGGCTAAAGTTGACTTCTTCAGGGCTAGTCGCCTGGTGGTGTGTAGTACCATCATGCGCCTCGGCAGGTGTTTTTCCTCATTTTCTCCGCACCAACCCACACTGCTGCCAAGGTCTTTGTTGTTGCCTGATTGGTTGGGGGGCATCATGCACTTACCCATGACATCCTAGGTAGCCCATATTAATCATTAGATGGTGCTGCATTAACAAGAATGTTGCTACCTCTCACCAGGAGCCTGAGCTCTCATAGCTCCACTTGCCCAGGGCAGGCGGACAAGGATGTAGAGCGAACCCAGGTCACCAGATGGAAATGCAAGCCACGCTTGTTGCCACCAATGAGGCCAAGGCAAAGCTCAATGTCTTTATTTTTACCACCTCTCTTACTGTCCTAAAGACCCTTCATATGACGGTTTAAATACAAGTACTTTAACTCACCAGATGTTAAGCAAGCTTCAGCAACCTCTCCCATACAACTGATTTCATAGTGGGGGGTGAATACTGTCACACATTTCTAAGGTTTACTCACCTTCTTTCCTCCTTGGGAATAACGTGACTCACTGTTCTAACAGTTTACACTGCTACCTTAAGAACCTGGGCCCCACAGATCAATATGAACCATTATTGTGTTTTTTGTTTTTTTTTTTCCTCATTTAACCCCTCACGCTTGTCTACACAGTGAGTCAGTGCTCCACAAAGGCAAAGATCTAAATCTCCCAACTGTGTTTACAGCATTCCTTCTGGGACGAATCTAGCAGAGCTCATACAGCAGTAACATAGATCGTATATACGTTAACTCTGGGTTAGCTCCACGAGGTGTGGCTATCATGGTGTAACACAGCAGCTTATCAGTCGATACAATTAAGAATCAGACATTATCTGCCTGCTCGATAATGCTGTTTTAGCTAATCAACCAACTGCCCTATAGTCAGCTCACACACCACAGCCTGAAAGGCCAGTTTTCCTGTGAAAATAATGTCAAGGATGTAACTTCTCCCTCTCACTGCTTTACATCTCTATTTTTTATGTTTACACGTCAAAAGCAAATCCAGATCTTGGGGACTTGGATGGCAAAGAGCATTAAAAGCAGCCATTCAACAATGTAGTAATAGTAGACATTTTATTTATAATATATAAACAGGGATACAAAATTCAGTTGAGCCATAGCTCATTTCCAGTGAGGTCCCACTTTAGAATATCAAGCTGAAAAACATGTGACAAATAACATATATTCAACAGGACATACAAATCCTAATTATACTTTACAATAAAGGAATTTACATTAGAAGTATATCCCACATTATATACAACTATATACTGTACATAAGATTTGATTATTTCATAGTTAATACATTTTATGGCAACATTAATTCAATATTAAAAATGTAGATCCTTGTGCTTTTATATCACATTGTTACAATATATTCCTTGCCCCGGGTCTCAGCTGGACACAAGTCAGTTAGGATTCTGGTTGCTTACTTGGTAAAATATGATTCAAATAGACAAATACATGCCATGGCAATGTCGGAAAATACATTATCAATCCACTGGCAGCGCTGTAATTTATTGGGTTATAAATGTCACAGTATCAGTAGAAAGGGATAAATAAGGTTGATAAGCAGAGTCTTTTAAGCTGAGTGGCAAACCACAACACCAGGGGCACAGTGTTAAGCTGGAGGGTGGGAGGTTTAGCTGAGGTAGGTCAGGAAGCACTTCTTCACGGAGAGGGTGGTGGACACTTGGAATTCACTGCCAGAAGAGGTCATCGTTGAAGACAGAGGGGCAGCTTTAAGAGAGGCTGGGATAGGCAAAGGGGAAGGTAGGGATCGGGTAAGGAGGAGTCGGGAAGGAGGGCAGTCACAGTAGCTCAGCTGTTGTCCCTGCAATATGAGCAGAATGGCCTTCTTCTTCTGCTGCTGCTTCATATGTTCATATCTCCATTACAATGGACCTAAAAGGCGTGTGATCCTGTCCTAAAGTTTACCCAGCTTGTGGAGAGATGATTCATTGCTTACTCTCCCCAACCCTTTAGCAGAAGTAATGGTTGGGAGTGGACTGTGGACTGTCTGTTAGGAAGCTTAACTAAGGTGCCATTGTGGCATCAGGGAATACAGACATGCAGAGTAACTGAAAGCAGAGATGGCTTGAAATTAGCACAAGGTATACCTTTCAACTGTACACTGCCTTTCATCTCATCCCATCCTCAGCATGTTACATCTCCCCAACAGGTTCCAGTTTAATAATCTACCTTTTTCCATTACCTATGCCTTTACACCTGCTGGTTCCAGTTTAGACTTATCCCTTTACCCAGTAAACCCCTATCATTTTTGATAGTGCCTAGTGGACATTGCCCAGTTAACAATGAATAAATAAAATTTTGCTAAACAACCATTTCACAGGGGAATACTTTAACAAAAGTAATCTGATTCTCTGATCAATAGTTTAAAAAGTGGGACTTTTGTGTACCTCTTCTACAGTACAGTCAAAATGTACCTACCACTCTTGGCATTTATAAACTTATGAAAAGGTATTTTTATTGCTGATGGATTTATTTAAAAATGAGCTTTTAAATAACAACTTCTGTTACCATGAGTGTTAAATGGAGCGATTAAATACCTTGTCTGCCAGTAGATGGTAAACATATAGGAATTTTAGATGCATGCAGAGGCAAGTGGCACAGCAAAGGAAAACAACTTACTGCTCTACAGATTTGAGGATGACATCTGTCTTGACTACAGTATATATACTGTAATTGTCCCATTCAACTAACGGCCCCATAACAACTTAGAGAGAGTTTACAATGCACTTCAATGATAAAGTCAAACGACTGCCTGTCAGCAACTGGTTTACATAGAACCCTTGCATTTTACGCCAGATCGTGGACACCTCGTCTTTGTAAGCACCCAGCTACAACTTAGTGCCAGCCTCACGAAAGTGTACATTATATTCTAGGGTTTGAGACGCTAGTGCTTCCGAGAATCCTTTTTGCAAACCCATTATCGTTTTCCACACTCACCTCCACAGTCTATATCTGGTTTTTCCAGCGCCAGCAGTCACAGTCACAGTCATCCAGGTCGTGCCATCCACCACAGGCTAAAATGTGCAAAATAAAGTAAATCCCAGAAGAAACGGACACAAACAATAGGAGCAAATAGGAGCAAACAATCGCTTTCACCCATACAGCTGCAAACGCCAGACAGAAAAGTCGCCTCTGAACTCTGACCGGCTGTGCCTAAATGTGATGCGGAACCCCTTCATTCACGCCTCCCTATCTGACGATCACCTACCAGCAGCAGAGTGAGTCCAAGTTGCACCACATGTTTCACAGTCCCATTCCTCTCAGTTTGAAAATGAGTCCTATATCACCGTTGCTACTCAACTCTTGGTGCACTGTTCTGTATATAAAATCCGCTACTAGTGTCGCCTTGAGTAAACTTATTGCCACGCCATGCAGCAGACTTCTGAGTTTTATAAGCAATTAGGCAAATGAAGTATCTTGAAGTGGTTCTGAGTTCGGGATAATAAACGCGTGAATGGACTGCACAAAAAAAAAGGCGCGAGGACTGACAAGAACGAGTAGCATTCTAATAGCGTTCCACAAACACTTACTATTCCATTATCGAAGGTTACCACAAAAAATAAAATAAAAGTAAATTATAAAATGGGGACACAAATAAGTAAATATCGCAGTTGGTAAACAATAAAGTTGAGTTTACTATATGGAGCCCTGATCATTTCAGATAGCATACTAGAGAGGGAGGCATGGAGACATTTATTCAAATCCCTTCCATCTCCTTCAAATTGCACACAACCCCCAAAAAAACACTATAAAACAACACAGTGGTATTTTCTTCAGCTGTAATAAAAAAAAAGGCTAATGATCAACAAATTACAAAAATATACATGCCCAGCACTGACTGGCTAACGCGCCAAGATCTACTTTTTTCCTATCCATGCTGAAGCAATATTTCTATCCTACCCAGAAAAATATAATAAAAAAGTGATGTATTGTATTGTGGTAAACTCTTTCCCATAGATTAGGAAAACTACATCCTCAGTTTGCTCACTAATTCGAAGGGAATGAAGTACACCGTTACAGATGTAAAAATGGTGTGTGGAAGTCACGGCTGCATGAATTGCTGACAAAAAAACAAGTTTTCTCGTGGTGGGTACCCGACAGTCTGTACCATTGCCTCCTAATTTACAAATTGAAGTAAAGACTTATCTCCTTTCAAATCCCTCACTTCTTACATGTCTGTCTGCCAGGAATTTCCAGTTACTAGTGCCCGTTTTCAAAATTAGAGAACAAACAACTGACCTCACAAAAAGAGCTGCTTACACTGACTTCACAAAGCAGTAGATCTCAGGCAACTGTTCGAAAGAGCGTTTGTTTCAGAAACTCGGGAGATGTTCCAGCTCAGCTTGCAGTCCACAAAGGGAAAATGCAAGTGCGTCAAATCTCGGTCAAACGAGTACAAAAAGAGGCTACTGTTATGTGCTGAGCTGTGATTGGTTAAGAGTGATACCAATTAAAGAAAGTCAAAGGTCCCTGCTTTGCCTATCACTAGACAGATTTCTATGACATCAATCCTGTCTATGTGCTCTGTAGCTATAAAAAAAAATGTTTAAAAAGATGAGTTATGCCGTCGGCGGCAGCAGGGGCTTAATTAATGTAGGACGAGTTAACTCGTCGGCGGCAGGATGGGGGTTAATACAGGTGCTAGATTAAACCTCATTTAAAGTGACAGTGCTTAGTGCAGCTATTGTATACAACATAAATAGATACATAAATAACAACTTAAAATGCCCCACGAAAACCGTGTACCTAAGGCAATGAAAACAACAACCAACACCTATTATAAATACGGTGTATACAATTGTAAAATCTTAATTTCCATTTTTTATTCTTGGTTGATCACAGTATACTTAAGGAAACTTATCTCATATAGTCATAGACTTTATTTAATACTTCCTTGATAGTATTAAACAAGCATTTGTCAATGCCGAATGTTGATTGTGTTGGTCCGTTGAGCTCACTCACTGCCCCTGTATCACTCGCTTGTTCTGTTTCTCCCGCTGCTGCAGGCTGCTCTTTTGTACTGGGCTCCTGCCTACATTGGCCTGTTTTTCCTGCCCAAAAAGAAATCTTCAGCTGTCCTGACAGAGCTCCGTTGAGGTCGCTCTCTCCGCCTGTCTCACTCACTCATTATTTTTCTCCTGGTGCTGCAGGCTGCTCTTTTGTACTGGGCTTCTGCCTGCATTGACATGTTTTGCTGCCCACAAAGAAATCTGCAGCTATCCTGACAGAGCTCCATTGGGGTGGGTCACTCCCCCTCTCTCACTCACTCATTCTGTTTCTGGTAGCGCTGCAACCTGCCCTTTTGTACTGGGCTCCTGCCTCTGTTGGTGGCTTTTTCTGTCCACAAAGAAATCTGCAGCAGTCCTGACACAGGTCTGTTGAGGCAGCTCACTCCCCCTTTCTCACTCACTTTTTCTGTTTCTGCTGGCGGTGCAGGCTGCCCTTTTTTACTGGGCTCCTGCCTGTGTTGCCACCCTTTTCTGCCCACAAAGAAATCTGCAGCAGTCATGATACAGCTCCGTTGAGCTTGCTCACTCACCCCCCCCTCACTCATTCATTCTGTTTCTCCCGCCGCTGCAGCTGCCCTTTTGTACTGGGCCCCTGTGTGCATTGCTGCCTTTTTCTGCCCACAAAGAAATCCTCAGCAGTCCAAACAGAGCTCCGCTGAGCTCACTCACTCCCCCTCCCTCACTCTCTCATTCTGTGTCTCCTGCTGCTGCAGGCTGCCCTTTTGTACTGGGTTCCTGCCTGCGTTGGTGGCTTTTTCTGCTCACAACGACATCTGCAGCATTCCTGACACAGCTCCATTGAGCTCTCTCACTCCCCCTCTCTCACTCACTCATTCCATTTCTGCTGGTGCTGCAGGCTGGCCTTTTGTACTGGACTCCTGCCTGCATTGCCACCTTTTCCTGCCGACAAAGAAATCTGCAGCAGTCATGATAGACCACTGTTGAGCTTGCTCACTCCCTCATCTCTCACTCGCTCATTCTGTTTCTCCCCGTGCTGCAGGCTGCCCTTTTGTATTGGGCTCCTGCCTGCGTTGGCACCTTTTCCTACCCACAAAGAAATTCGCAGCTGTCCTGACAGACTTCCATTGAGGTCACTCACTCTCCCTGTCTCACTCACTCATTCTGTTTCTCCTGGCGCTGCAGGCTGCCCTTTTGTACTGGGTTCCTGCCTCTGTCAGCATCTTTTTTCTGCCCACAAAGAAATCTGCAGCAGTCATGACAGAGCTCAGTTGGCCTCACTCACTTCCCCCATCTCACTCGTTCGTTCTGTTTCTGCCGGCGCTGCAGGCTACCCTTCTGTACTGGACTCCTACCTGTGTTGCCACTCTTTCCTGCCCACAAAGAAATTCACAGAAGTCACGATACAGCTCCGTTGAGCTCGCTCACTCCCCCTCTGTCACTCGCTCATTCTGTTTCTCCCACTGCTGCAGACTGCCATTTTTTGCTCAGCCCCTGCATGCATTGCTGCCTTTTCCTGCCCACAAAGAAATCTGCAGCAGTCCCAACAGAGCTCCGTTAAGCTCACTCACTCCCCCTCCCTCACTCGCTCATTCTGTGTCTCCCGGCGCTACAGGCTGCCCTTTTGTACTGGGCTCCTGCTTGCGTTGTCACCTTTTCCTGCCCACAAAGAAATCTGCAGCAGCCCTGACAGAGCTCAGTTGAGCTTGGTCACTCCCCCCCAGTCGCTTGATGCTAATCTGTCCCAAACATTTATTTCCGACAGCGACTGCGGTATTCTGTGCCAGAAGCGTGGAAACACATTTCGGCCAGGATGTGAAAAATGACAGCTGTACTGTTCATAAGGAGGTGTGAACAAATGCCAGTGTTGAAAATCTGGCATGAAAATATTACAAATTTGCAAACTTACAAGGGTGCGTGGAACCTGCGCAACACACGCACATAACACAGTCATTTTATGGAGTTTCATCACAAAATTTTCAACATAGGCATTTTAGCACCTCTGCTCATTGACAGTGTCAGTGTGATTTTCTTAATACGCCATGAACACTGCTGTCCCACAGCGACTGCGCTATTATGCGCTGGAAGAGCAAAAACACATTTCGGCCAGGATGTGAAAAATGACAGTTGCACTGTTCATAAGGAGGTGTGGCAAAATGGCAATGCTGAAAATCTGGAGTGAAAATACTGCAAAGTTACGAGCGTGCGTGGAAACTGTGCAATGTACGCTCGTAACACAGTCATTTTATGGAGTATCTTCACCAAATTTTCAACATAGGCATTTTAGACCTCTGCTCATGAACAGTGTCACTGCCATTTTTGTAATCTGTCCAGAACACTGATTTCCCACAGCGACCACGCTATTCTGTGCTGGATGTGTGAAAAAACACATTTCGGCCTGGGTGTGAAAAATGACAGCTGTAATGTTCACAACAAGGTGTGAAAAAATGCCAATGTTGAAAATCTGGTGTGAAAATATTGCAAATTCGCAAAGTTACGAGTGTGCAGAGCAACTGCACAATACACGCTGGTAAAACAGCCATTTTTTGGATTTTTTCCACCAAATTTGCAACATAGGCTTTTTGAGAGCCCACCTCATGAACACTGGCACTGTCATTTCATTCATCACTCCTGAAAGGTTATTCCTCGCAGTGACCACAAAATCACCTTTTGGGGCCAATTAACGCCATGACAGTGATAGAATTCACGAGGAGGGGTCCCAAAAACCTTTGTGGAAAATTTTGCTAAAATTAAAAAAAATGTCTGAGATATGCATCAAAGTTTAAAAAAACATATTTATTCCATTATACAGCTTACCGGCATTTCCTCAGTTCACGGTCATCTTTGAAGAACGCAGATGTGTTCCCGGTCCACCAAAGATCATTGCGCCGGACTCCGGAGGTAAGTATGTGGTGAGGGGGGTGTGAGGAGGCAGGGTGTGCAGTGGGTGGGTGCAGGTTGTGGGAGGGAGGTAGGGAGACCACCGAGGAGTGTTTCCTTTCAGGTAAAAAAATGACATAGCTGGACCATTTTTTTAATTTTATAGGGGCATGTGGCATGCTGGGGTGGGCTCCGAGTGTGCCAACAGAGTCTTCTGTTTGGGGGGCAGCTGTAGCTGATGGGGGATTGGGGACCCTCATTGGCACACAAGAAAAAGGGGGTCAGGGGTGTTACTGTATGCCGAAGGGGATAGGGCACCCCATTGGCAGGCAACAAAAGCAGGGGGGAGAGAGTTACATAATGCCGACAGGGAGCAGGCTTCCCCATCGGCAACATTACGGTACTGAAACTGGTGGGGATTGGGTCCCCTGTCGGCAAACGAACACGTGGGAGGGGGGCACATGCTGCCGACGGGGATTGGGCACCCCTTGGTGGGGTGTGAATATTGTTTAGAACATGGCGGCAAGCTGCCACCATGTTCATAAACGATATCAATGTTCAGTGTTCCGCTTCGGTAATGACGGTCGCCTCCTCATTGCAGGTGCGTAATATTGACGCTGGTAAAGACGAGGTGGCCCCTGATTGTAGCGGGTAATTTTTTACAAGTTGGTGCCATGCTGGCTAAACTAGTGTCAGCAGCAGCATACCACGGCATTGGGGAAGCAGGCTAAGCCTTTACAGGCTGTGGGGGCATTGAAACATAGAAACATAGAAACATAGACTTTGATGGCAAATAAGGACCACTAGGCCCATCTAGTCTGCCCATTTCCCTACCTACAGGATAGGCCGCAGATCCTAGTTAACCAACAGCCTATTTCTTCCTACCCCCCACAAGAATTGCCTTATGTCTGTCCCATGCATTCTTGAATTCTCCCACAGTTTTAGACCCCACAACCTCCTCAGGAAGGCTGTTCCATGCATCCACTACCCTCTCTGTGAAATAATACTTCCTCACATTGCCCCTGAACTGCCCTCCTTCTATCTTTAAATTGTGTCCCCTTGTTCTTGCAAGTCTCTTTTTCTGAAAGATGCTACCCTCTTGGACTTTGTTGATTCCACTGAGGTACTTAAAAGTTTCTATCATGTCCCCCTTCTCCCTTCTTTCCTCAAGGGTATACATATTACTACATTGGCCACAATAGTGTCATGCTTCCACAACCTGCTTCTGCAGAAAGCTGCTGCAATATGTTTCTTGCGCATGCATGCAATCAACATAAAAAGAGCTTTTTTATCAAGAAGTGGTCACTGAAAGGTGACCAGAAAAAGAGCTGAAAGAGAAGAGGGGACTGGATTTATTGAAAAGAAGAAAAGGAAAAGGGTGGGGGGGAGAGAAGGAAGGTGGGATAAGTAAGGAAGAGAAAATAAGAAAAGCAGAGAAAGGGAGGTGGGGAAGGGGGAAGGGAGGAGTTGACAAATGAAAGAGAAATGAGAAGGGGGAGGAGGAGTAGTTAAGTTAGGGTGTTGGGTAAGGGGAAAAGAAGGAAAGGGATGAAAAAGAAAAGCAAGAGAAACATGTGTGTAGACTCTGCATCGCTCTTCACACAGGGTCTCCAAAAGGGTGACTCCAAGCAACATAAGGGAAGGCAAAATTACCAATTCCTATAGAGGTCTGTAAGAGAGCAAATCAAAAGCCACAATTACACATGTATGTAGACCCAGAGATCAGCTGTCTTTATCAAATTAGAATCAAATACTCATTTGGCTAAGAATGATTCCAATTCCAGGACATCATTAAGACCCTTAGCTGTGATACATGCACCAAACTGATATATCCAATAATTTTCATGCCTACTTAGGGCTAATTCTCTGTCACCACCCCCGGACTCCAAACACACCTGTTCAATCTCAATGAATTCCAGCTTTTGTACAGTATTCTCATCAGCTTCCAACATATGTGTGGCCCAAACGTAATCAAGGTTGCCATTATTAATAGCCCTTATGTCTTCCCCTACTCGCTCTTTCAGTTTACGTTAGGTGCACCCACTGTAGTAAGAACCACAACTGTACTCAGAAAAGTACACAGCCTACTTTGTATCATAGTTTATGAATTGGTTGATGGGTACCAAATCCACTTTATATGGGTTAACAATACTTTTGTCCTCCCTTATGTACGAGCAATACCTACACCTTCTACAGTGTTTACACCCACTGGGTGAAGGTGGCACCCAAGTCGTTTGCTTATTAGTCAGATGGGTGGAAGAAACCAGATGGTCCCTAAGATTCTCAGCCCTCCTATAGTCCATACATGGTGGCACCCTGGCAGTGGCTTCAAGTCTTTTGTCCACTGCCAGGACAAGCCAGTTCTTTACTAAAATGTCCCTCCCCTTGCATGATCTGCAGCTATAGGAAGTAACACAATTAATTCTATCCTCATCTGTAGTCTATGCAGGAATGTCTCCCCTGGTAGCAACAGGGGTTTCTCTGGCCACTTTTTCTGTTTCATGTTCAGCATTTCTCAATACCCTGCTCGAATACCCCCTAGCCACAAAGCTTGTAGTTAATTCCAGCTTTTCTTTCTCATAATCTTCCTCCTTGATGCAGTTTCTTTTAAGTCATAGGTACTGACTCTTAGGTATGATACTGATTGTATGTAAAGGGGGGCAGATACTGGCATGTGAAATGCTGTTTCTATCTGTGGGTTTTCTATAAAGCCCTGTCTCCACCCTGCTCATGCTAACTTTTGTAATCAGAATATCCAAAAAGGACACCATTTGGGGGTGGGCATGACAAGTAAATCTGATGTGCTGGTTACAGGAGTGTATGCAAACCATAAAAAAATCCCAGTTCCTGCATAGTACCTTCCACACCATAATAGCATCATAAATAAAACATTTCCAGCACATGATCTGGGATCTGTATGGGTTATGGTTACTCCAAATGTATTCCTCCTCCAAGTATGCCATATATAAATTGTCATAACTGGGGGCGGAAGTGTCCCCCATTCCTGTGCCCTTCTCTTGATGGTAATACTCCCCCTTGAAACAAAAGTATTTGCCTTGTAATACAATTTCTACCATAGCTACTAAAAGATCTGTGTCTGGATGGCTGGCATCCCCCCATACTGAGAAAATATCATAGAGCCCTAAGGCTTCAGAAAAGAGATGTGCAAGAACAAGGGGACACAATTTGAAGATAGAGGTGGGATGGCTCAGGGGCAATGTGAGGAAGTATTTTTTTTCACAGAGAGGGTGGTGGATGCATGGAACAGCCTTCCTGAGGAGGCTGTGGGGTCTAAAACTCTGTGAGAATTTAAGAATGCATGGGACAGACATAAGCCAATTTTTGTGGGGGTAGGAAGAAATAGGCTGTTGGTTAAATTGGATCTGCAGCTTAACCTGTACTGTAGGTAGAGAAATGGGCAGACTAGGTGGGCCAAGCGGTCCTTATCTGCCGTCAAAGTCTATGTTTCAATGTGTCTGTGTAAGGCCACCAATGTGTGGAATGCAGGTGTACAGGGCTTCTACATCAAGTGTTACAAGAATTGAGTCCACTCCCACCTCCAAACTGTTAAATGTATTTAACACATCTCTAGTGTCTAAAAGGAATGAAGGAGCAATGTGAATTAGAGGTCTAGTGGCATCATCCACAAAACATGCTAGTGGCTCGGTGACTGACCCAACCCCTGATACAATGGGCCTGCATGGTGGTTTGTCAAGGGTTTTGTAAATTTTGGGGAGTGTATAGTACTGGGGCCTGAGTTGGGATTTATCAGTGAGTAAAGTTTTGTCTTCTTCAGTGGTCAGGCCCTGATTGTATGCACAGTCAATAAACCTGTCAACATGTTGTTTTAAAGCTGGTAAAGGGTCTGAAGCAATGGGTTTATACACGTCCCTATTATTTAGTTGTTGCAGGATCTCTTCTTCATATTCCTTGATGTCTTGCACAACAACACTGCCACCCCTTGTCTGTGGGTTTTATAGTTATACTGAGATTATTTTTCAAACCTTTAACAGCATTTTTCTCTTCCATGCTGAAATTACAATAATTAGGTTTGTATTCTTCCTCCCTAAGCTTTTGTAAATCATCCTCACACAGTTTTTTTTAAAAACTGCTACTGCACAGGGTAAGAGTGGGCAGAATGTGCCACACCTAAATGTATCCATGGATTTCTTGCTGTTGCAATTGCCCTCATTACCCTCTATCTCACTGTCATGTCCTTCCTGAGTTAAATCAGGGTTATGGGTTCTCATCCTCCCTTGGGCCATGCTCAGGGCTTTTATAACCTCCTGTGCAGGGATAACAGTTGTAGGTCCTGTATCTCCTAACTGGCTAGACTAGACATTTTCTGCAGTATGTATTACATCATTGCCCATATTTGAATAAAAACACCTCAAACGTAAAACTCTACTCAGCCAAAACAAATCAATAGTAGTTTCATAAAAGTTTACATACACCATAGGAACAAAAGTTAATCCTTTACTGAGAGCAGTAGTCTCAATATCAGAAAGTTCACATGTAGAGATATTTGTCACAGTATTGTTCTCTACCTTATCTAGTGTTCATTCTGGTACTGTTTCTTCTTCTTGTTACCTGTTGTCCCTGCTGGTCCTCCTCTTGTCCCAACATCCTCCAGTGTTTCTTTGGTACCTGTATTTGCATTTGCCCCTCCTGGGTGTATCTTCCTCTGATGTAATTTGTTCTAAACAATAGTCTAAATCTGAATAACTGGTAATGGTGGTTTCAGAGGCCCTGGTTGATGCTGCAGGTATATCTTCAGGGTCCTTTTGACCAGTAGGTCCAGCCAGTTTAAGAATAGAACATGTATTGAATCTTACTCTATTCCTCTGCCCCTTGTTCTGTTTACCTTTATTTGGCGTTTTATTGTTTTTATTTTCTTTCGGCCAGCTGAATATGTGTCCTTTCTTATAGTCCTGTTCATCTCTTGGCAATTTCTTTTTCTTAATTTCACATATTTTTGTATCTTGTTTTTTGATATGTGCCTTTAATTCAGCTTTAAATTTTTCAGTCACGATTAGTACTAAAGGTATTGAGATATGCCTCCTTGTCCACTAGTTCTATTTCTGTTTCTGCTTGGCATTTCAGTGTATTTTTAACAATAGGTCTCATCCATTTAATTGAGGCCTCATGGACCACTTCTCTCCATTGACCCAAAAATTCAGGGTCATCGAGGCCAAAAGTTTGATCCATAATCACCTGCAGGCCTTGTGGCATTCTATTCACTTTTAAATACTCCTCAAAAGTTTTTATCAGCCAGTACTATTTCTGTGATTTGAGTAATGTTTTCTCAAAAAGAAAAAGAGCTGTCTCAATGTCTGTACCTTGCTCCTCAAGAATGATCCCCTTCTGCGTCTGAGCTCTGCTTGTCGTTCTTCCAAACAGTTTCTCACAATGAAGAGTTAAAAGTATACTGTCACTGAATTTAGCAGGTTCCTCTCTAGGCCTCCCACTTCCATTTGTATTCACAGGCATCGTTCCACTTGCTGACACATTCCCTGCAGGCCGCTCATCCTCGAAAATCTTCTTAGGATAATAAAGCTGTCCTGTCTGCAGGCAAACTGTTAATGCGCTAGGCTTCATTGAAAATAGAAGTTGCTGTTCTTCTCAAAAACTGCTCAGCCAGGCCCCGGCAGCATAATTCAAAAACCATGCACATGAGGAAAAAAGAGCTGCCAGTGGGGAAGAGGTTCACTGTGACACTGGTAATCACGAAGGCCAAACAAGTCACGGAACACTCACCCAGCTAAAAAAAAGAATGCTCACACTGTTGTAATCAAATTCGAAAATGTTTTACTTGTAGAAAGTAAAATAAAAAGCAGGAAAAACAGAAGCCTTTTGGTGAGAGGCACCTCCACTAACATTTTACCTGTATAGGCTTTGTCAAAGTGTGTGTACCCCTAGGTTCAAATGTTATTTATACAGGTAATTCTATTGATTAATTTAATGCAGGTACCTTATTAAAACTCATTTAAAGTGACAGTGCTTAGTGCAGATATTGTTCAAGTTCAAATTTAAGTTTATTGTAGGAAAATTCTGTTGCACAAGCTCATTCACAAGGAGGTCCTTGTGTACAACATAAATAAATAGATTCATGAATAACAATTCATAATCTCCATGAAAACTGTGTACATATGGCTACATAAACACAACAACCAACACTTAATATCAGAACAGTGTATACCAATTTTAAAAACGTAATTTCCATTTTCTATTCTTGGTTGATCACAGTATAAGTAAGGAAACTTATCTCACATAGTCATAGACTTTATTTAATACTGCCATAACAGTATTAAAAAAAGCTTTTTAATCAAGAAGGGGTCACTAAAAGGTGGCCAGAAAAAGACCTTAAAGAGAAGAGGGACTGGATAGATTGGAAAGAAGAAAGGAAGGGGGTCAGAGAGGGAGGGGGATAAGTAATGTAGAAAAAGAAGAAAAGGAGGGATGGGGAGGTAGGGGGAAGGGGAGGGGGTTGAAAGAAGGAGGGGGAAGGGAGGGGTTGACAAGTGAAAGAGAAAGAGAAAAGGAAAGAGGGGGAAGGGTGTGTGGGTGTGTGGGCAGGTTAGAGTGTTGGGTAAGGTGAAGAAAAAGAAAAAGAAAACAAGAGAAACATGTGTGTAGACTCCCCATCACTCTTCACACAGGGTCTCCAAAAGGATAACACCAAGCAACATAAGGGAATGCAACATTATCAATTCCTATAGAGGTCTGTAAGAGAGAAAACCAAAAGCCTTAATTACACATGTATGTAGACACAGAGATCAGCTGTCTTTATCAAATCAGAATCAAATGCTCATTTGGCTAAGAATGGTTCTAATTTCAGGACATCTCTAAGATCCTTAGCTTTGATAAATGCAGGAAACTGATATATCCAATAATGTTCACGCCTACTTAGGGCTAATTCTCTATCACCTCCCCTGGGCCCCAAACACACCTGTTCAATCTGAGTGAATTCCAACTTATGAACAGTAAGTATTCTCATCAGCTTCCAACATATGTGTGGCCCAAACATAACCATGGTTGCCATTATTAATAACCCTTATGTGTTCCACTACTCTCTCTTTCAGTTTATGTTGAATGCACCCAGTGTAGTAAGCACCACAGCTATACTCAGGAAAGTATATAGCACACTTTGTATCACAGTTTATGAATTGGTTGATGTGTACCAAATCCCCATTATATGGGTTAACAATACTTTTGTCCTCTCTTATGTACGAGCAATACCTACACCTACCACAGTGTTTACACCCATTTGGTAAATGTGGCAACCAAGTCATTTGCTTATTAGTCAGTTGGGTGGAAGAAACCAGATGGTCCCAAAGATTCTTAGCCCTCCTATAGGCCATATATGGTGGCACCCTGGCAGTGGCTTCCTGTCTTTTGTCTGCTGCCAGGACACACCAGTTCTTTACTAACATGTCCCTCACCTTCCATGATCTGCAGCTATAGGTAGTAACAAAATGAATTATATCCTTATCTGCAGTCTGTGCAGGAGTGTCTCCCCATGGTAGCAACAGGGGTTTCTCTGGCCACTTTTTCTGTTTCATTTTCAGCATTTCTCAATACCCTGCTTGAATACCCCCCAGCCACAAAGCGTGTAGCTAATTCCAGCATTTCTTTCTCATAATCTTCCTGCTTGATGCAGTTTCTTTTAACTCGTAGGTACTGATTCTTAGGTATGATACTGATTGTAAGTGAAGGGTGGCAGCTACTTGCATGTAAAATTATGTTTCTATCCATGTGGTTTCTATAAAGCCCTGTCTCCACCCTGCCCATGCTAACTTTTGAAATCAGAATATCCAAAAAGGATACCGTTTGGGGGTGTGCATGACAAGTAAATCTGAGGTGCTGGTTACAGGAGTGTATGTAATCCCTAAAAAAAATCACAATTTATACATAGTACCTTCCCAAACCATAATTACATCATCAATAAAACATTTTCAGCAGATGATCTGGGATCTGTATGGGTTATGGTTACTCAAAATGTATTCCTCCTCTGAGTATGCCATATATAAACTGGCATAACTAGGGGTGAAAGTGTTCCCCATTGCTGTGCCCTTCTCCTGATGGTAATACTCCCCCTTGAAACAAAAATAGTTGCCCTGTAATACAATTTCTACCATATTTACAAAAAAAATCTGTGTCTGGATGACTGGCCTCCCCCATCATTTTGAGAAAATATCATAGGGCCCTAAGGCCACCAATGTGTGGAATGCAGGTGTATAGGGCTTCTACATCAAGTGTTACAAGAATCGAGTCTGCTTCCACCTCCAAATTGTTACATGTATTTAACACATCTCTAGTGTCTAAAAGGAATGAAGGAGTATTTTGAATTAGGTGTCTAATGGCATAATCCACAAAACAGGCTAGTGGCTCGGTGACTGACCCAACCCCTGATACAATGGGCCTGCCTGGTGGTTTGTCAAGGGTTTTGTGAATTTTGTGGAGTGTATAGAATTGGGGTCTGTGTTGGGATTTATCAGTAATTAACGTTTTCTCTTTTTCAGTGATCAGACCCTGATTGTATACCCAGTCAATAAACCTGTCAACATAATGTTTAAAAGCTGGTAAAGGGTCTGATGCAATGGGTTTATAGAAGTCCCTATTATGTAGTTGTCACATGACCTCTTCTTCATAATCCCTGGTGTCTTGCACAACACTGCCATCCCCTTGTCTGCCAGTTTTATAGCAGTTTTCCATTAGAAGATTATATCTTTTTGCCACTAGAGGGCTGTACAGTGCTGAATTTGCTCTATCAGTCCATTCCTCCATCTGCACATTATGCAACTCTGCCACTAGAGGGCTTTGATAACCGCACCTAAGTTGCTAAGATTTATGTAGTGTCTGCTCGCTCCTACACCAAAATTGCTGGTCCTATAAAGTGGATCTACTTTAATGTCTCTGGGATTAATCCAAAGGTAATACTAAGACAAAAGTTGCTAAACATTATAAAGTTTCTGTTCACCCCTACACCTAAATTGCTGGCCTTATAAAAGTGAATCTGATTGCAAGACCCTTGCTCTAACACCATTTGTTTTAAACCATTGATGGCCAGTTAAGCCCTGTTAGTGCTGACTCTCAGCCTGGTTCTACTATCCCTGAGTGTACTCACAATCAATATTTCAATGGACCTATATCTGCAAGGGTGTATAGACCCTGATGACTTCACTTACTCAAACATGATAATCCAACCAGATAGGTAGTTTGAGGCTACCCTAGAACTCCTCCCAGGATTCCTTATCTACTCTACCCTGGCATCAGTAGCAAAACAGTGACATCTCCATGGTTATCTAATCCCTCCTTTTGTGCCTCAAAGTATGGTACCTGGTATTATTAGCCCTTATGCTCTCTGGAGATGTTGAGCTAAACCGAGGTCCTATACCCAACCAAGTATTCATAAGCAATGCCGGTTATGGCACTAAGGGTCTGCGCATAGTTTACCTAAATGTTAGAAATTTGCTCCAACACCATGTAGAACTTGATGCTTGGGTCAACAGCTAGCCGCCTGATGTCCTATGTATATCAGAGACAAGGCTGAAGCCCTCAATACCTGATACCTGCTGCTTACTCCCTAATTACAACTTTTTAAGGTGGGCTATGCCACCCCCTAAACAAGCTGGGGGGGTGGTGGTCTATTAGAAAAAACACCTTAGACTCACCCTAGTGAGTGATAACTATACTTCTACATGTGAGTCACAACATACCATCCTAGCCCTAGGGGCAAAGAAGCTTCACATTATATGTGCTTACAATCCTCCCAAAGGTGGACAATCTGGCCAGGAGGATTTACTGAACCACAGTGCCTCATCAGCTGGGCAGAATGAACTACTCATCCTCGGGGACATGAATATAAATTGGTTGAGTAAATCCAATGGTACTTTCAATCCCTGGTGCAGTATTACAATTTACAACAGGTCATAACTGACCTGACAAGAGTGTCACAAAATAATGGCTCTCACACCCTCATTGATTGGATCATGGGGAATCACATAGTTAAAGTTGCAGCTCCGAGCACTCTGCCAGACACAATAAGTGATCATTCCCCGGTCATCTGTGTATGGAGTCACTCAGTAATACCCTTATCTCCCCCATGCTATATATCACTCAGCAACTATGCAGATCTAAGCTAGGCTCACTTTCTACACAATGTCGTTATGATTGACTGGTCCCCTATCTACTGGGCCCATAACACTGATGTCACCCTCAACCTTTTTCTAAGCAAGCTTTTATCACATCAGGATAAACATACCCCTCGTCGCACTCACTGGGTATGCAGTAAGCAATCCAAATGGTTGCACAAGGACACTTGCATCACTCAAGGCTAGGGAAAAATGCTGGAGAAAATTCAAAACTTCAGGCCCCCAAGTGGACTTGAAGCAAATCAGGCTTGCAAAAAGCCAATACCTCAAGGGATTATTGGTGAATGTGGCTGGTGACCCCAGGAATTTTTGGTCACGCAAAAAAACCTTCCTTGGATCTGAGCCATCCCACATTACAAATGACATGATACTGAACGGAGTCCACTGCTCTGTTCCACACACAATAGCAAACAATTTCAACAATCACTTCTCAGACCTCTCCAAATATATTACTGCCTTTCCCACCACACCCTCTACTCATGATACCTCCTCCCCAAACAGTACACCAGCAGGACAGCCAATGTATTTTAAAGCTGTCTCCGAAACAGATGTACTCAAGTTACTCAATGCCATATCGAACAGCACTGTGATTGGGTATGACTGCCTGGAACCTACGCTACTTAAGCTGGATGCCCCCTTCATTGCAGGGCAACTATCTAAAATCTTGACTATGTCCCTTAGTGAAGGAGTAGTGCCATATATCTGGAAAATGGCGAGAGTAACACCGGTCTTAAAAAAGGTGACAAGAAGGATTTAGTAAACTATAGACCAATAGCAATATTATCTGTCTTAAATAAAATCCTGGAGAAGCTCATCACAAGACAGGTAACAGAGCACCTCACCAATTATAACCTCCTGTCCACAAATCAACATGGCTTTAGAAAAGGTCACAGCACTCAAACTGCCCTGCTACTGCTAAAAAATGTTGCACTACATGCTATGGATCAGAGTCTTTTAATAGGAGCAGTTTTTATAGATCTCATGAAGGCATTTGATCTTGTTGATCACTCCCTCCTGCTAGCTAACCTCCTATCCCTGGGTTTGTCGGCAGTCTTTGAACTGGTTTAATGGCTCCCTGTCCAACAGGATGCAAGTTGTAAAGTTCAATTCTGCAATCTCAGACAAAACAGTCATTAACATTGGGGTACCACAAGGATCCATCCTAGGACCTCTCCTCTCCTCTTCTCGATCTTCATTAATAATATAATGAGAAATGCCTCCTCCAGCTCATCACTGCTATATGCCGATGACCTTTTTATCTATACCAGCTCTGATAATGTGCTTACTCTCAATCACACTCTACCAGGGGACTTTCTAAATGTACAATCCTGGATCACTAGCCATAGGCTGGTTCTCAGTGTTAGCAAGACTCAGGCTATGTTTTTGACTTGCCTGCTAAACTAAAAAATAGTCGTGATCTCTTCAAAATAGTAAGTGTGAATGGTACCCCTTTGGAAGTGGCAAACTCAATTAAATACCTGGGGGTTCTACTCAATGGATCCCTTAACTATGAGATCCATATTACTACTGTGTGTAAGGCAGCCAATACTAAGCTAGGGTTAGCCTACAGAACTAGCTACATTCTCATCCCTTATGCGAGGTTAGCCATTGCCAGAGGAAGTCCCATCCCTTGCATATGGAACTTCAATCTATGGCAATACATCTAAAACCTCCCTACACAAAGGGGACATAAGCTATATTAATATGTGTTGTTATGCCTCGGCATCCCCTAAGTTGCAACATCACTGCCTGCTCTACGCAGACCTTAAATGGCCCTCTCCTATGGTCCACTGGCTCCTTGCTCTAGGGGCCCTTCTGGATGGAATCCTGAGGTCCAGTATGCCTAGCTCTCTCGCTGCTGCACTCACCCCACAGACAACCTCCTATCATCTCCATTCTGCTAATCTCTCCTTACTCCACATTCCCAGATGTAACACTTCCAAAAGGGCAAACAGGCTTTTCCTACATGGCCCCCAGTTACTGGAACTTGCTTCCCTTTGAAATGTGCCAGTCACCTAACCATGTCTCGTTTAAAAAGAGGCATCGCTCTCTGCTTATTGAGAGTACACAGTGCAATTGTTTTAAGCCACCCTAGATTCCTGACTTTCTGTGCTATTACTATCTTGGTGTCCTCTTCCAGTACTTATGCCTCATAATTTCTACTTGTATTACCACCTCTTTCCTACACCACCTCTTACACATCTCCCCCACCACTTTCTCCCCTGAGGTCTTACTACCTCAATCCTTCCTACCTACTTGCTCCCTCTTTGGTGTCATATTCTTTATGTTATAGCCATTTTAATGTTTGCTTGTGCGCATGTGCAAGAAACATTATGCGGCAGCTTAGGAGAGAAGTGGGTAGTGGAGGAGTGGCACTGTGGCAGCCAACGGCTGCACTGCATTTGGGGGCTTGGCACTGGTGGACCAATGCAGGCACACTGTGCTGATGACATTGGTTTCCAAAAGTGCCACCAGGTTGAAAGAATTTTGCCACTGCAATGAGGGGCCACCTTATTGCACTATCAGCCATTCCGCTGCAATGAGATAGTGACCCATCATTGCAGGGCGGTACCTTTCCTAGTATAACATTTTTTTGTAAACATGGTGGCAGCTTGCCGCCGCCTCACAGCCCCATGAAAGCTGATGGGGGTGGCCAATCCTTCTATTGGCATGCCCTTGGCCCAGTTCATTTGCTGAGGGGGGAATCCACTCCCCTTCAGCATAATGTAACCCCCTCACCCATTTGTTGTATGCTAAGGGGATGCCCAATCCCCTTTGGCATCATGCCCCCCAGACAGTCATTCTTTGCCAATGGGAGGCCCAATCCCCATTGGCTTAATTCCCCCACCCCATAAAAGGCAGGTGGCACAGTGGGAGCCCACCCCAGTGTGCTGAAAGCAAGCCTGAAAAAAAAAAAAACCTTCCCACAATGTCTTTCTTTTTCTCTCTGAAAGAAAGGAAACTGTCTCATCCTGGTCGCCATCCCTCCCCAGCCCGCACCCACCCACTATGCACCCTACATCCCCACACACACCCCTCTCCCCCATCCTTACTGCCAGAGCCTGTTGTGATGATCTTCGGTGGACTGGGAACATGTCTGTACTCTTCAAAGCCCCCCCCGTGAGCTGAAGAAATGCTGGTAAGCAGTATAATGGCATAAATTGTTTTTTTTTTTCAACTTTGGTACATATCTCAGGCATTTTGTGGAATTTTGGCACCAAATTTTCAACATGGGGTTATTGGGACCCCTCCTCATGAATTCAGCCACTGTCATGGCATTAGTTGGTCCCAAAAGGTGATTTCGCAGTCACTGCACAGAATCACCTTTTGGGACTGATTAATGAAACGACAGTGCCATGACAGAGGTGGGCTTTCAAAAAGCCTATGTTGCAAACTTGGTGAAGAAAAATCCAAAAAATTACTGTTTAATGAGCATGCGTTGTGCAGTTTCCAGGCACACTCGTAACTTCGCAAATTTGTAATATTTTCACTCCAGATTTTCAACATTGGCATTTTTCCACACCTCCTTATGAACAGTACAGCTGTCATTTTTCACATTTTTATTTATTTATTTATGACTTTGATAATCGAGTGAGTGCACTGATCCCAGGGACCATTTTCAAGCACGACCCTGGCCATAACACATGGCACAGGGTGACAGTGAATACAAGGTAACTGTAGTGCACATGAAACAGAATAGATACAATCAACAATATTAAGCACAGTGTACAAGCATGCTGCATAAATCCATTGAGAACAGTGAGTACAAGGTTCCAATATGGGACAAGAAGAGATTTGATAGAAAACATCCTGACCGAAATGTGCTGTTGTACTTCCAGCGCAGAATAGCACAGTCATTGTGGGAAATCAGTGTTCAGGGCACATTAAGAAAATCTCAGTGACCCTGTTCATGAGCAGACATCCTAAGATGCCTATGTTGAAAATCTGGTGGCGAAAGTTCATAAAATGACTGTGTTACCAGCATGAATTGCGCAGTTTCCACGCACGCGCATAACTTCATGAATTTGTAATATCTTCACTCGAGATTTTCAACATTGCCATTTTTCCACACCTCCTTATGAACAGTACAGCTGTCATTTTTCACATCCTGTCCGAAATGTGTTTTTGCACTTTCCAGCTCAGAATAGCGTGTTCCCTGTGGGAAGTCAGTGTTTGGGACAGATTAAAAAAATCACAGTGACACTATTCATGAGCAGAGGTACTAAAACATCTATGTTGAAAATTTTGTGACAAAAGTCCATGAAATGACTGTGTTACGAGTGTACATTACGCAGTTTCCACGCATCCTCATAATTTCACGCATTTGTAATATTTTCACTCCAGATTTTCAACATTGGCATATTTTCTCACCTCCTTATGAACACTACATCTGTCATTTTTCATATCCTGCCCAAAATATGCATTTACACATCTGGCACAGAATAGCATGGTTGCTGTTGGAAATCAATGTTCAGGGCAGATTAGGAAAATCATAGTGACACTGTTCATGAGCAGAGGTCACAAAATGCCTATGTTGAAAATTTGGTGAAAAAATTCCACTATATGATAATGTTATGGGCATGTGTTGTGCAGTTTCCATGTAAGCCTGGAAGTTAGAGTATTTTTAATATTTTCGCTACAGATTTTCAACATTGCCATCTCTTCACACCTCCCTATGAATGGTACAGCTGTCATTCTTCACATCCTGCCCAATCTATGTTTTCGTACATCTGACACAGAATGGCATGGTCACTGTGGAAACTCAAAGTTTGGGACACATTAACAAAATCACAGTGCCACTGTTCATGATAAGAGGTCCCAAATGCTTTCATGAGGTGGGGGTCACAAAAAGGCCATATTGAAAATTTGTAGTGCAAATATCAACGAACACCCGGGGTGTTAGGGTTTCTAACCATAACATCCCATCCTGTACAGACGACAGGCATCAGGGGTATGCCTTTGGACTGCCGACTGTAATGCTCATGCCATTTCACCCTGACCCCACCACCCTGCAGCCAGTAACAGTCATCAAGGTGTACCTTGGACTCTTCGGCCCCAGCGTTCACCCCATTCTCCTATACTGCACCCACTTCAGCGTATGTCCTTCTGGAATGGAGTGAATGTAAAGCCGAACACCCCAAGGCACACCTCAACACGTGTCGGTGTCTGCAGGATAGGGTGAAGTGAAGTGAAATGGCATGAACGTTATGGGCGACAACCCAAACTCATACCCCAATGCTTGACCCTGTCCGTCTCTGCAGCATGGAGGTGGGGTTGGTGTGAAGTTCAGTACTTCACTGCCATTCCTATTCTGCATCTCTCTAACTCCTGCATTTCCAATGCTAATACCAGCAAGCAAACATTCAGCATTGACAAATGCTTGATGTAGAATAGAGTTGATGCCTAGATTGATAATCAACTGTTATATGTGCACTTACCTTTGTTGTGCTTTGATATGTGAAATGTCTGTATTGTCCCTGGTTACACCAATTGCTCAAACCCTTATCCATTTTTACTATATCCTTAAATGCTATAGTACAATATGCACTTATTTTCACTTCTGATATGAAGTACACCAGAATGTTTCTCCCCATTACCTCAAATTGCTCAAATTCTTATCCATTTTAATTGTATCACTAACATGTTGTACTCCTGTATTGTACTGTATCACTGTTTTTTCCTGTTGATGTTGTAACCTCCTCGGTCATGCCTGAAAATAGTCACTTTTGTGTCTAGTGCACTTACCCAGTTATCAAAAACTAAATAAGTAAAATAGTTACACTGGGATTACTTTTCAAACTTTTACCAGCCTTTTTCTCTTCCATGCTGAAATTACAATAATTAGGTTTGTATTCTTCCTCCCTAAGCTTTTGTAAATCATCCTCTCACAGTTTTTTTTTTTAAAACTGCTACTGCAGGGGGTAAGGGTGGGCAGAATGTGCTACACCTAAATCTATCCATAGATTTCTTGCTGTTACAATTGCCATCATTACCCTCTATCTCACTGTTATGTCCTTCCTGAGTTAAATCAGGGTTATGGGTTCCCATCCCCCCCCTTGGGCCACGCTCAGGGCTTCTATAACCTCCTGTGTAGGGATAACAGTTGTAGGTCCTGTATCTCCTAACTGGCTAGATAAGACATTTTCTGCAGTATGTATCATTGCCGGTTTTTGAATAAAAACACCTCAAACTTAAAACTCTACACAGTCAAAGCAGGTCAATAGCCATTTCAAAGAAGTTTATATCCACTGTATAGTCCTTTACTGAGAGTAATAATCTCAGTATCAGAGGGTTCATACATAGAGATATTTATCACAGTATTATTCTCTACCTGATCTAGTGTTTCTTCTGGTACTGTTTCTTGCTCTTGTTCCCTGTTGTTCCTGCTGGTCCTTCTCTTGCCCCAGTGTCCTCTCCGGTGTTTCTTTGGTACCTGTATTTGTGTTTGCTGGGTGAGTGTTCTGTGACTTGTTTGGCCTTCGTGATTACTAGTGTCACAGTGCGCATCTTCCCCACTGGCAGCTCCTTTTTCCTCACATCCCTTAGATACTTGAAGGTTCTGATCATGTCATTCCTCTCCCTTCACTTCTCAAGGGCGTATGCATTAAGATTTCTGAGTCTCTCCTCATATGTTTTGCCTTGCTCTCCCAGGGTCATTTTGTGTGCTATTCTGTTTATTGTTTCCAGTAGATTGATGTCCTTCTTTATGCAAGGGTACCAATACTGCACACTGTTCTCTAAATGTGGGCATACTAAGGATCTGTACAGGGGCAGAATGACCTCCACTTTTCTGCTCTTTATTATACCCCTAGCTATACAGTCCAACATCTGATTCACTTTGGCTGCTGATTTCTATGCTTTCCTTCTCTCTGCTATCATTCTACATGGTGAGACAGACATTTTTGTTAGAGAAAGATGTATGCTAGCAGCATAAATTGAATTCTGAATGAAAAGCAATGTTCCCCACTGGGAATCAAAACCTAGGTCCCATCCCAGCTACTGCCCTAATGATCAACCGCGGTGCTTTTGTTTCACATGTACTGTACTATAAGGCAGAAGGTTTCTAGAAAGAGATGCATGCCAACAGCATAAATAGTAGTGAGAAAGAAAACATTGTCACAACTGGGACTAAGACTCAGGCTTTTCCCAATTACAGTCCTGGCTTTGTGCCACTGTGCTGTCATTCCACAACATTAGCCAGATAGTTTCTAGACAGAGATACATGCAAGAAACATAAATTACATTGTGAAGGAAAACGTGTAGAACTGGGAATCACGCTCAGGCCCTCTCCCAACTACCATGCTGGTGCTCATCCACTGTGCTATAATTTTATATGGTGAGAGACAAGGTTTAAAGAAATGGATGAATGCTAACAACATAAACTGCAGTGAGAAAGAAAAAATGTTCACAACTTTGAATTAAACCCAGGCCCCTTCCATCTACTGTCCTGGTGCTTGGCCTCTGTATTATTGTTCCACAAAGTAAGGCTGAAGTTTTCTAGAGGAGATTCATGCTAACATCAGAAACAGTAGTTATAAAATATAGAATAATGCATGGGGAAGTGTGTACAATGAGGATTTCATGCACACCCAAGGGTGTGCATAAAATCCAAATTTAAACATATCCCAATGTAATATTTTTTATAATTACTGATTCTTTGACTATTGATTTTTTTTTCTCTAATACTGAATCATTAGTGAGACAACAGTGTTAAACTGTTACATAAGTTTCTTTTAACACAAAGAACAGAATTATTACTTTTTTATAGAGAGCTGTTTAAATGAATTTTGTCAAAACATTTTTTAACATTTTCAACACTTTTTAAACAGGCACCGCTCTCTAACATTCTGCCAGCAGTTCCCATATCAAGCAAACACCTGCAGCTCTGAATTGTCTCACCTTGCCAACACACTCGAGCCACACCTGAATCCATTGAACAACAGTTTTTATATCAGTCACCACAGAAAAAAAGTACCCTAGCATTTCTCTATGAAGTTTTAAAGTTCCAATTCAGTGCCTGGTGTGAATCGGGATGACATTGCCATTTTATTTACTGCTTCTAATATAAATTAATTTAAATGGCTACAGTAAATTTTTTCTCTGTGGTGCATGACAGAACAACTGTTCTTTGTGCTGGTGGCTTCAGGTGTGGCACGAGTGTGTTGGCAGCACAAGGCAATTCAGAGCTGCCGGTGTCTGTTTGCTATGGGAACTGCTGGTAGAATGTTAGTGAGAGGTGCCTGGTCAAACTCTATTATTCACACATGTGAATAATGGAGTTTGTCTGCCACTGCCAGCAGTTGATAATGGTGGTCAACTAGTAAATATTAAAAAATGTTTACAACAGATACTCAATCCCAGCTTCCTCCAACTACTGTCCTGGTGCTCAGAAGCTTTTCTGCCACATCATGTGGCACAACAGAAGATTTCCAGAGATAGTATATGCTAACAACATAACTTGTAGTGATAAAGAAAAAATGTTCCCAACTGGAAATCAAATCCATGCCACCTCCTAACCACTGTTGTGGTGTTCTATCACTGTGCTGTTTTTCCACATAGAGCCACAAAGGATTTTTAGAGATAGATCAATGCAGACAAAATAAATAAATAAATTGAAGTTAGGAAGCAAAAAAAATGTTTTCAGCTGGGAATTTAAGTCAGGTCACCTCCTTACTACTGTCATGGTGCTATGCCAATGTGATATCATTCCACGTACTCTAGAGAGATAGAAAGTTTCTAGAGATAGCTGAATACTAACATAAATTGCTGTGAGAATGATAGAATGTTCACCACTGGAAATAAAACCCATGACCCCTTTCCCACTACTGTCCTGGAAATCTGCAACTGTGCAATCTTTCCATGTGGAGAGAATGAAGATTTCCAGAGAGAGATGCATGCAAACAGCATAAACCGTGGTGAAAAAAAAATGTTTACAACTGGGAATCCAACCCAGGCCCCCATCCCAACCATTTCCAGTTGCTCTGCCACATGCTATCATTCCACATGGTGAGACAGACTGTTTTCATAGAGAGACAAATGCTAACAACAGATATTGTCTGTTGTTAGCATGTGTTTTGGAGGCCTTACCTAAAAAAGGATGTGGAGATGGTGGAGCGAGTTCAGAGGAGGGCAACCAGGATGGTGAGGGGGCTTGACCAATTGCCATATGAGGAGACACTGTGAGTCCTTGACATTTACTCACTGGAGCAGAAGAGGGAGAGAGGGGACATGATTGAGACTTTTAAATATCTAAAGGGTATCAATAAAGTGCCTATAGGGAACCTCTTCCAGTTAAAGGGGTGTCCCAGGAAAAGGGGTCATGATCTTCAAATTGAGAGGGGAACGTTTAGGGAAAACATTAGGAAGTACTTCTTTACTGAGAGGGAGGTGGACACCTGGAATGGGCTACCTAAAGAGTTGGTAAGAGAGAATACAGTGGGGGGGTCAAAAAGGCTTGGAACAAGCATAGAGGGCTGTTGAAGAGGTGGGGAGGGAAATCTGAGCAGACCTAGAGGATGCTAGGTAAAATTGGAAGACTGGGTGGGCCTGGCAGTCTTTTTCTGCTGTCACTTTACTATGTTCCTATGTTTCTATTGTAGTGAGAAATAAAGAAAATTTTCACAAGCAGGAACCAAACCTAGGTCTCCTCCCAAATACTTTCTTTTTGCTCTGCCACTGTGCTATCATTCCACATGGAAAGACAGATGGTTCAAGAGAGAAATGCATGCTAACAACAGAAATTTTAGCGAGACAGAAAAAAAAATGTTCACATCAGTTCAGTGTTCTGAAAGTCTGTTTAACCCTTTCAAGCTTAGTAATGATGACATGAAATCTTCCTGACAGGGCAACTTCCTACCTTCACCGATTGCTGTTCTTACCAAAATTCACTTCTCCTATAATTTACCATTAAAAATATAGCTCTTAATATTTGTAACTGAATTGAAGTACAAAGGCATGCAAAATGAGGGACAGTGTAAGACGGTGGCCCTCAAAATGGGGGACATGATGTTAAACATGGAGATGCAAACTTAAAACATTGAGGAATCCAGTGCTCTTATTTGCTCAAAGTTTAGATTTGTTTCAGCATCATAGAATGCTAAGCAGTTCAGTTTAAAGTCTGATTTAAGCATCTCCTCTATGTGAGCAGCACCATTTTAATAAGGGATGGGTGTAGGACACAACACTTCTGAATGGTAAAATAAGGGACAGTTGAAATATATTATTCCAACTCTACACAACCATGGATCATCCCTCAAGTGAGTGTTCATCTTAAAAAAAAAACAGTTCTGTCCAGAGCCAATAGGGCTGCAGGAGAGGAATCTGTGTTAGAAATATTGAAAATTTTTTTTCTTTTTATATGTTTACACCTACTTTTCAACACAGCCTTGTGATGAACCTGCCTTATAAAGAAGGCCAGAGAAAATGTTCAACTCCTGGCCTAAAGGTGATGTCATGCAGGGACTGCAAAATCAACTTTTGGGCTGCAAACACACATTTTGAGCAGGAGTTGAAAAATGACAGCTGCCACATTAATGAGCCACTGTACCAAAATGTCTATGTTGAAATGTTGTGGTAAAAATACTGAATATTACCAAAGTTATGAGCCTGCATTTCCGAAATTTAGCATAGCCTCATAACTTAAAGCAGCAGTGCAAAAATTGGTCAAAATGTTGAGCTATACTTTTTTATGCTATTTTAGATTGACACTTACCTCCTGACTTGTATGATACCCTTCTTTCCACAGTTTGAATCTGCTTGGGTACATTTTTTCATGTCTGAAATAATAAAAGGAGCATTCCTTTTAATACGGTTCGGACCATGTTTACATCAATATTTGTAGCTGTTTCAAACCACATGAAGTCTTGCTGTATTCTGACTATTGCAGTTAGCCCCAGCACTCAAACTGCCCCAGAGAGAAGAGGGTTAATTTTCTATACAGAGCACAGAACATTGAGCTTGAGCTTGGTTGAAATTTCTGTCTGCTGCACCTAGAAGCACAACCATCAGATTCTTTACTCCGCCTAACTGAATGGTCGCTCCAGAGATTTCTCCTTGCTCCCGGTTTGAAAGTTGGTTAAAGTCCTCAGTTTTGGGGCCAGCCGGTGGTACAGAGGCTGAGCCACTGATGCCACACTGCACCATGCCGGCAACCCGGGTTCTGCAGTGCATGACTCGGCCGCCAGGCTCGCAGGGGAAGGAGGATTGAGCATCCCAACTGGATGCCTCCTCCTTCAGGGTGGGGTTACCAGGGTGCTGTATGCACCTGATGTCCCTGGGGGCTGGTGGGAGCACCGACTCTCACGGGGCACTGGTGCCTCCAGAGGGCTGGAGTCGGGAAGGGGAGGACGTTGTTAGGCAGCCCGAGCTGATGTCCTCAGGTAAGGGGGGGAGGGAAGGGAGAAAAAATCCTCAGCGGGCCTAGATGACGGCCGTTTCATGCCATCCAGTCCAGGTACCACGGGCTGACCCCCGGTGTGCAGGTGCTCCACAGAGATAGGAGGAGAGAAAAAGGAATTACTGAGGCACTCCAGGCAGCAGACTCAAGGTCAAGGAGGCATGGATGGCATGAGCAATGCTGGAAGGAGTGGAACACCGAGGGCAAGAAGGAGGGATAAAAAGAAAGTGAAAAAAAGTCTTCTATTTTACCGATTATTTTTCACAAGTTTAGATTCAGATCTCTGTCTGTGGTACAGTAAGTACTTGGTAGTGAACTAGACATAGTAAACTTGTGGGAATTGTAAAAATTGATTTTTTGACTGGTTCAGCTGAACTGGCTGTTTAGTGAATTACATATTCAGTCTTTGTTTCTAAACTTAGAGTGTGGTTACCGGTCCTTATCGGTTTAAAAAAAAAAGCATTTTCTTGTGTTTTTTTCCAATACCCGTGACACGGTTAGAAACTGATAAGGGTGTCTTGCCTGATTGTTTTCCATAAAAAGGGTAAGTTTGTGGTTAGGATGGCTACGTCTGAGAAACCCAAAAGAAAAAACGGGTCCACTGGGTTTCAACACTGCAGTGTGTGTGGAGAGGTCTTTGCTAAGGCTGATCCCCACACCACCTGTGTTTATTGTCTGGGGTTTGACCACTTCGATTCAGACTGCCAAATCTGTAAAAATTTCTTTAAGTCTACCCTGGAAAAAAGATTAGGTAGGCTTAGGGATAAAGAGGCCGTGAAGTCCGCTCACCCAGATGGCCAGCCCGGTTCAGTTCCGACTGAACCTGAGGGAATGCCCTCTGACCAGGGCAATACTTCTTCTGGCAAGAAAAGAGCCGATCCTGAGGGATCAGTTCCTACAAAAAGACAAAGAAAAGAAAAATAAGCCGGTTCAGATCCAGAGACCCATTTTCCAACCACCGAAGAGATTGCCAAAGCGATAAGGATTGTAGAATTGCTTGGCCCAGTTCCATCTGATCAGGCGCCTTCTGGCAGGCGCTCGATTCGGTTGGTTCCTCCAGTTCAAGGTTATGCCTCTGAAGATTTTTATGAACGGGATTTGGAGGGGGATGAAGATTATGATGATGATGATGATGGTGTGGAAGGGCTGGATGAGCACATTGAACCGGACATCTCCCCAGACAGGCCCTCTGGTGTTTCCCTTCCTAGGCTTTCTGAGTCCCCTTCCCACTACATGTTTTACTGGAAAGTGGCAGAAACCCTCCAGCTCCCTGTGGCGGAAGATGTAGAGGGACAAGAGGAACCTGATTATGTGTAGATGATGGACATCCCAGAGTCCAAGAGACTGTTTATTCCTCTTCATAAGTCTTTTGAGAAATAGACACAAACGATTTTAAAAACTCCAAATTCTGTACTTCCTGTTGACAGAAGGATGGACAAAAGGTACACCTTATCAGGTTCAAGTACAGAGTACTTGTATCAACAATGCAGCCATGTTGGGGTTGTGTGGGCTGTAGCCTGTGATAAGGCTAATATACCCTTGGCTTCACACCCCCCAGATAAAGACTCTAGGAAGCTGGATGCCATGGCAAAGAAACAGTACCTGGCATCCGCCTTGGGACTCAGGAAGGCTAATTATATGGCCTATGCAGTCAGGTACCAGAAGTCCAGGTGGGACACTGTACTGGCACTGGCTAAGCAGGCCTCCCCCCAACTAGCCTCGGAGATGGAGAAGGTGGCTGCTGATGGGATTGAGGCATCTAAGGTACAGTTCCATGCTGCTGTGGACTCCAATCATGTGTCATCTAGAGTCATGGCTACATCTGTGGCTCTTCAGAGAATGGTTTTGCACAGATATACTAGACACCCAGGCTAAGGCCATGAATTTCCTGTGGTGGTAATTCTCTCAGAGCGAGAGATAGAGTAATTACATAAAAAGATGGATGAGTATAGGATACCATAGGAATGCATGGCAAGCCAAGGAAAGGCAGGCAACTCCTCAAAGACAAGCTAGCTAGGGACAGAGGCAGGCCTTTTCATAGGCCTTTCTACCAAGTACAGGCCTCTTCTCCTTTTTCTCAGAGGAGGTTCTTCAGAGGGAGAAGCAGAAGGGGATGAGCAGGGTTGCATCCACCCCTCAACCTAGGAATCCTGCAAGCAGACACCCTGATATGTCAACCCGGGTCGACTCCTTCATTCCTGTAGGAGGCAGGCTGGCTTACTTCATCCAGGACTGGATGTCTGTTACCTCAGGCAAGTGGGTCCTGGAGGTGGTAAGCCAGGGGCTGGTTCTCAGCTTCAAGAAATTTCCAAAGCTGAGGGCCAGATCTTTTCCACCTGCAAGCATCTCCGAAACCATTGCCTTAGAGGCAGAGGTTTAATCTCTACTGGCTCTAAAGGCTGTAGAGAGAGTTCCTACATTGCACGGGGGCAAAGGTCTATACTCCAGGTACTTTCTTACGCCAAAAAAGACAGGGGAGTGGCTACCCATCCTAGACTTAAGATACCTGAACAAACATCTTTTAAAGCCAAAATTCAAAATGGTGACTCTAGGAATAATCCCTCCCTCTCTAAGGCCAGGGGACTGGCTAGCCTCCCTAGACTTAAAAGATGCCTACTTTCACATTCCCATCTGGTGCTCCCACAGAAAGTACCTCAGGTTCAAATTGTCTTCAGGCCATTATCAGTTCAAAGCTATGCCCTTCAGCCTGACATCAGCTCCAAGGGTATTCGCAAAATGCCTAGCAGTAGTTGTGGCCTTTTTAAGAAGGAAGAATATTTCCATATTTCCATACCTGGATGACTGGCTCATTATGGGTCAGTCCCCAGACCTAGTCAAGTCAGACCTGCTAGTGACTCAGCAAGTGCTCACTTCCCTAGGATTCCTTCTCAATCTTTGCAAGTCAGTTCTTGAGCCTGTACAGCTCCTCATCTTCATAGGTGCAGAGTTGAATACAGTCAAAGCAAGAGCTTTCCTTCCCCTGGACTATTGCACAGCTGGCTTCTTCATTCCACCTTCTGGTCTCGGCCAGCAAGGCACTTCCTTCAGCTTCTGGGCCACATGGCAGCTTCTGCAGCAGTGGTCCAAGATGCCAGATTTCAGATGAGGGACATTCAGTTTCACCTGATGGCCTTTTGGTCTCAGAAGAAAGATTCTGTAAACAAACTAGTTCCAGTGACTCAGACTCTGATCCAGGCTCTCCAGTGCTGGCAGGATCAGGGCAACCTCAGACAAGGAGTCCCATTCATCACTCAGTCTCACTCTGTGGTCCTAACCATGGATGCTTCTCTATTGGTGTGGGGAGCCATCTGGGGGCTCTCACAGCCCAGGGACTGTGGTCGCCTCAAGAATCCTTTCTTCATATCAATCCCTTGGAACTCAGGGTGGTCTTTCTGGCCTTACAAGCTTTCTCTCAGTCAGTGCAGAACAAGGTGGTTCAGGTCTTGACAGACAACACCACCACCATGTGGTACATCAACAAGCAGGGAGGTACTCGGTCCACAGCCTTGTGCATGGAAGCCATGAAATTGTAGTCCCTAGCTTATTCTCTTCAGACCTCTCTGATAGCAGTCCACCTTCCAGGGAAGGGCAATGTGCTAGCAGATGCATTGAGCAGGATCTCCCACAGCCATCACGAATGGTCCCTGGACCCTCCGGTGTTTAAAGTGATTTTTTTCAAGGTGGGGCACTCAAAAGATAGATCTCTTTGCAGCCACAGACAATCACCAACTTCCTCTGTCTTGTTGCTGACCTCCAGTCTTAGACTCAGTCCCTCTGGATGCTCTGATTTTGAACTGGGAAGGGAAATTTCTATACGCCTTCCTTCCCTTTCCTCTACTGTTCAAGGTACTGGTCAAGATAAGGTCACAACCCTGCAAAGTGATTCTGGTTGGGCCAGGCAGCCTTGGTACCCCCTGTTGCTGTCCCTAGCAGTCCATCTTCCCCTGTCTCTTCCCAGGAATTACAACCTGTTAGCCTCTCTCAGGGGAGGATTTTGTACCCCAGTCTTCAGTCTTTCAATCTCAAGGCATGGTTCTTGAAGAGTTAAAGTATGCAGATTTGCATCTGTCCCAAGGTGTTCTGGATATTCTCAAAGCTTCTCAAAAGCCTGCCACCAGAAAACCTTATAACTCCAAATGGAAAAGATTCAGCATTTGGTGTTCCAAGAAGCATATATCCTCAGACACTGCTGAATTGTCTACAGTTCTGGATTATATGGTTCATCTTAATGGCCTAGGCCTCAGACCAGCTACTCTCAAAGTACATTTGTCAGCTGTTTCTGCTTTTCTGTCAGTGGGAAAGCCTTTCTCACTGTCATCTCACCCTGTATTCTGTACATTTTTCAAGGGATTGCTTCATACCAATCCTCCCTTTAGGGATCCTACCCCTGCTTGGGATCTTAATGTTTGCATTGCTCAGCTTATGCAACCCCTTTTGAGCCTTTGTCTTCAGCAGAACTTAAGTACTTGACTTGGAAAACTGTGTTTCTGATAGCTGTTACCTCTGCTACTCATATCAGTGAATTGCAAGCTCTGTCAGTGGAGCCTGATTTTATCTCATTCCATAGAGATAAGGTGGTCCTTAGAACTAACAGGAGGTTTTTACCTAAAGTGGTTTCAGATTTTCATCTGAACCAATCTATGTCTCTCCCTGTGTTCTTCACTGATCATTCTTCTTTAGGAGAAGAACTTTATGCAGTTTGGATGTTAAAAGAGCCCTTATTTACTACATTGAGCGTACTAAGGCTCACAGGTTTGACTCCTTCCAGTTGTTTCTCACTTATAGGGAAGTGGGGAAGGGCAAACCCACCACTAAGAGAACTATTGCCAGGTGAATTGTCTCATGTATTCAATTCTGCTATGAGAAGCTAGGCAAAATACCTCCCTCAGGTCTGAGGGCTTATTTGACTAGAGGTACAGCTGCTTCCCTGGCTGTGGCCAGGGATATTCCTTTGCTAGAGATATGTAAAGCAGCCACCTGGAAAACAGTCCATACATTTACCAAACATTACTCACTGGACATCCAGGCTAGGAGTGATGCTCGGTTTGGTACAGCAGTACTACACAGCCTATTCCCAAGGCAGGTTCGATTCCCTCCTCCATGGAGGTACTGCTTGGTAGTCTGCAATAGTCAGAATACAGCAAGACTTCATGTGCTTTGAAGAAAAAATTACTCACCTTAGTAATTATGTTTCTTCTAATGGAGTCTTGCTGTATTCTGACCTCCCTCACTGCCTCTCCTCTCAGAACCTGTTTTTGGGAAGTGGGCTGGCAGGTGTAGTGTTGCACCCCAGGGGTGCATTTGGGTGCTCCCTCCTTTTAGAGAGGGAAAGTGGGTTATATTATTAATTTAACAGTCTTAAGTTGTTTACTACCTGTTTTTTTTATTTTGGATTTCTTGACTTGAGTGTTTTGGGGATCCGAAATATTTGGTTGCCATTTGGCTAGTAAAAATTTAACAATTTCCACATAGTATTTAGTTAGTATTAGCTCATAAGAATCTGACGGTTGTGCTTCTAAGTGCAGCAGACAGAGGTCTGAATCGAGCTTAACGTTCTATGCTCTGCATAGAAAATTAACCCTCTTCTCTCCAGGGCAGTTTGAGTGCTGTGGCTAACTGCAATAGTTAAAATACAGCAAGACTCCATTAGAAGAAACATAATTACTAAGGTGAGTAATTTTTTTCTTTTGGACAACTGTTGTTCTGTAAGGTCTCAGAGCACTGCCTGCTGCATAATAGTTAATATTAGTCACAACAGAAGTGATATATAAATAGCAGATGATCAAAAACAGCTGAAAATACTGATGAAGACCTGGTCCACACTGTATTAATCCGTAGGCTGCCAAAAGAATTAGAACATATTGGAATTTGGGACTGACATATCAGTCTGCTGCATAGCAAGGGTTAAAAGGAGTGCTCCTTTTATTATTTCAGACATGAAAGAAGTACTAAAGCAGACTCAGACTATGGAAAGAAGGGTATCATACAAGTCAGAAGGTAAGTGGCAATCTAAAATAGCATAAAAGCATTGGTCAAAATTTTAACCAGATTATTGCACTGCTGTTTTAATAGATGAACATATTAGAATCATAGAACACAAGAATGTGCAAAGTATAATACCACCCAATATTAAGTTTATTCAAAGTCAGAGAATGCTTTGCATTTTTTTTTGGCATTGAAAAAGTTTAACTTGGTCCACAGGGAAGGAATGTGGATACAGCTTTACTTAATCAAGCCCTAAATATGATGATATCAGAGCAGAAAGGGGGTTAGGGTGCATTAAGATAGAAGTGAGGATAAGGTAAAGAAAATTTATTGTGGTACTATACTCTATAAAGATCCTGCCGAAAGAATGCAACACATATGTCAAACAGAGAAACATCAGCTTGACAAAGATGCTGAATTCTATGGTGTGGTCTTACAGTACAGCAAGTTAAATTGTGTCCGTATTCATTTTCGAGTGGGAGATTGTGAAAAAATGTCAAATGGTTGTCAATTCTGACCCACCTTTTTCTTCTTTGATGACAAAACTGCTGCTTTAAGAAAATTGGTTATGTGGACCATTATGATCCATCATAGTTTCAATAATCCCAATCTTTTACACCCTGTAGGTCACTCTCCTACATAGGAAAATGGATCTTCTCACTCCTCTCAGAGTGCAAACCAAGCCCCCTTTTTGTGTTGACAAATCCTGCCCCCCCAACTGCCACTTGCTTAATGGCAGTGAATTTATGCAGCATTTTTTAGTTCTGCATATTTATACAGTCACATAAAATTCCAACTGACATCCTTTGTAAGTTTCCCTCTGTCAGTTTTTTCATATTTCCTCCAGTGTTTACATTTACTGCATTTACTGTAGCAGTAAAGAGAATGTGTTTAGTACTAAAACTAAAAAATAAATTTGCTGGTGGGCTTTCTGTTTAGATACCACCGTTAAGGGGAAGCTGCATTTTCAAAACAGGAATACCTGGAAGGATCTAACCTATAATATCCACATTTAGGTTTACTAGTAGTTGTTACTGTCTTCTCCCTGTGGAACAAAGCAAAATGGATTCGGAGTGGCGGGACAAGTAATATGGTGCTCAGCAGTGAAAAAATTGAAACAAGCAAAAGGATGAGGAGCACCCACATATATAGAAAGCACCTGGACAGCAAAAATATTAATCAGAGTTCCTTATTTAGCTAAAGTGTATAGTGAACCTACACATAGTGAGCATAAAAAAGTCAAGGCTGAGCTGCTCTGAAAATTATGCTTCTCCCGGCCCTTGCCAGGCATCATCAGAGTGAATCACTGTGATGATGCCTGCCAAGGATCAGGAGAAATGTTAGTTGCAGAAAGGCTCAGCTGCCATGTTTTATGCTCACTATGTGTGGGTACACTATGCACTTTTAAAAAAATGGCTTTGAATAATATTTTTGTGGGCCTGGTGCTTTCTGCATATGTGGGTGCTCCTCATCATTTTGTTTGTTCCTGTGTTGTTCCTGTGGAACAGCAGGCTGAGATGGAACATGAACTCAATCTTCCCATTCTCAGGGGTACTGACAGGATTGAACAGATGTGTTCTCTAGCAGGACACAGGGACATGTTCTGAAAGTCATAGATGGCAAGTTTAGGGGTAGCATTAGGAAGCATGTTTTGTCCCAGAAGGAGATGTCCTTCTTTTTTTATTTATATTTTTGTATGCTTTTTTCTTGTTTACTTACAGTCCCTGTGCCACGCACATTTGGGGCACTAACGTACGAGTGTGGAGGTATGCACACATCAGGCACTGTGGAGCATCCCACCATAACAGCCACCCCCTGCCCACCTGCATCACCGCCAGACCTCAACCTGGTGGTGACGGGACTGCAGGGGGACAGTGTCTACCCCAGGAAAGGAGAGCTGCTGATAGGCAGCTCAATCCTGCTCCTACCCTCCCCCCTGGCTTGCTCCCAAATGACCCAAGGTTGTTCCCAAACCAAGGTCACTGGCATGATGTGAGGCAAAGCTAGATGCCTCAACCCTGTGCCACTGGGCCAGCAGGTGATTGCCTTATGAACAGACCTCACAATATAGGCTGTGGACATGAATTCAGTAGAACAGTCCCCAGTGTTGCCCATCCCTTTGCTTTTGCCAGCACTAAGCCGATATGGCTGTAGAGAGCTTTCAAGAGTGGCAAGAGAGTTGAAAACAATATGAGGTGCTCTCACTGCACCAGAGTCAGTTGTAACTGATACTGCTGTAATAACAGAACTGTGCATGCATGATACTTGTGCAGGCGCAGTTTGCCTAGTAGTCAACTGTATCATGAAAGCACTGACATGACTACATATGCTCCATACTCATGTATCCATAGTTTAAGTCAGCACCAGTGAAAGTAAGACCCCACTGAAAATGAGATATTGCATCTTAGCCATGCTAATGTGTATCAATACATTGTAGAAGTGGGTAAAATTAGGACTCCTCTGAGAATGAGATCCTACATCTCATCAAAGCTATCCTATGTCAGTACATTGCCAAAATGGATAAAAGTATGACCCACTGAATATGACATACTACATCTCAGCCAGGCTATCCGGCTGTGTCAGTACATTGTAACAATGCTATAATACCATCAAGAGGTTCTGGAAACATGTGAACATTGAGAGCAAAGCTTGAGAAATGTCAAAATTTTTCCAGAGCATCTGCAATATGATGCAGGTGAGTTTTACTATTTAAAATAAATAAAAACAGCCTTAACATTTGTTATACTCATTTTACTGACAGGCATAATGAAGTCAGTTGCATACATGTATTGATTTGAGCTTACAGAAAAATGCACAGGGGT
Source organism: Neoceratodus forsteri (assembly GCA_016271365.2). Lineage (NCBI taxonomy): Eukaryota > Metazoa > Chordata > Ceratodontiformes > Ceratodontidae > Neoceratodus > Neoceratodus forsteri. Next base: position 898,611,895 of record CM057458.1, read on the forward strand.
TTTGTCCCAATTTTACATGGAAAATACGGGGAAAAGGAGGGTGCCCTATAGGGAAATGCTTTGTTCAATCTGGAAACACTGCAGTTGACACTGCTGTCATTCCTTGTAATTCCCTAGGATGCCCCTTGCAACCTCCGAAAATCCCTAAAACATTAGCTGCCTAGCATTTAAAAGCCTTCCTACACCCAATGCCACTAATTAGGTCTAGAAAGGGTTAACATAAATCAGCTATTCAGAGGAAATGCTGTAACTCATTGCCACAGACCAACACACTGAGAGGGTTGACTAACACTGTAATGTGACACTACTCTGCAGTTAAGTGCTATTATCTGTTGAAAGTCATATCAGTAAATTATTAGTCTCAAAAGATAGCAAGTCACATTGCAATAAAAAAAATCTGAGAAAATAGTGTTGGAATAGTCTACTCAACGGCCCTCTTGCATTAGCTCTAAAAAAGGTTTGTCTCCCCATACGACGCACAGGGGTAATGCCAAACCTCACCCAACAACTAACACACTGAAATCTGGCCAATGGAAAATCATGTACACAAATGCTCACAGCCAAGAAATAAGATCCCAGATCTGCAGGCAATAATGTCAGAGGCTAAACTGGACATAGTAGCAATTAGTGAGACGTGGTTTAACAGTAACCACACTTGGGAGACTTCAGTACCTGGCTATGTATTGTTCAGAAGAGACCGAGGTGCAAAAAGGGGGGGAGGAGTGGCCCTGTATGTCAATGAAAATATCAAAGCTACAGAAATTCAGAATACACATAAGGAGCCAGAAGAACTGTGGGTCACACTGGAAACAGGAAATGGGACATCCATAAGAACTGGGGTTGTCTACAGGCCCCCAGACCAGGGGGAGGATGTAGACACATTACTGTTAGAAGATATACAAAACATGACAGCTAAAGGGGAGGTTCTGATAATAGGAGACTTCAACATGCCGGATACAGATTGGTCAATACCAGCAGGAACATCTGCCAGAATTAGACACATAGTGGATTCCCTGCAGGGGGAGGGCCTTAAACAACTGGTACAGCAACCCACAAGAGACAGGGCTAATCTAGAGCTAGTACTGACTAACAAGGAAGGGATCACAGATCTCCAGGTAGAAGGTCACCTGGGGGCCAGTGACCATCACATGGTATGGTTCAATTTGGCTACTACATCTAAATCATCCCATTCCAAGGCAAAAATATGGGACTTCAGAGGAGCTGACTTTGATAAGATGGCCAACAGAGTTAAGCTAGCCCTGGGAAAAGAAACACAGGTGAGGGGTACAGGCAAAGTGGGAAAGCATTAAGGATGCAATACTTGAAGCAACATCCCATTGTGTTAGAAAAGGAAGTGCAAAAGAAGAAGGAAACCACTTTGGTTCTCAAATACAGTAGCAGAAAAGGTCAGAGCCAAAAGACTGGCCTTCAGGAAATATAAGGGAACACAGCGGGATGCAGATAGGGAGGCACACCAAACTGCCCTAAGGGAAGCAGGAAGGCAGTAAGGCAGGCAAAGTCCCAAACTGAGGAAACACTAGCACGAACAGTAAAAGAAGGTGACAAGACTTTCTATAGATACATTAGTGAAAGGAGAAAGTCCAGAGGGGCATGCTAAACTTAATGGAGAAAAGGGAGCATGTGAGGAGGAAGACCCTGTAAGAGCATCTATCCTAAATAGATACTTTTGCTCAGTATTTACTGAAGAGAAGGTAGGGCAGGGCCCACAGCTCAGCATCATGGACACAGGGGGGAGGGAGGTGAGCACTACTTCCTTCACAAAAGAAAGGGTCCTACAAGAGCTTGCTAAGCTCAGGGTGGATAAGGCAATGGGACCTGATGGCATACATCCCCAGGTACTTAAGGAGCTAAAGGTGGAACTAGCAGAGCCATTAGCAGAACTGTTTAGTGAGTCTCTGAGCACAGGAGAGGTCCCAGAAGACTGGAGAAGGGTTCATGTGATCCCACTCCACAAGAGTGGTAGCAGGGAGGAGGCAGGGAACTACAGACCAGTCAGTCTTACCTCAGTAGTGGGCAAGATTATGGAGGAACTCCTTAAGGAAAGGATAGTGCAACACCTGGAATCCATAGGGGCACAGGATCCAAGACAGCATGGGTTTACAAAAAGAAGGTCCTGTCAAACTAATCTCATAGATTTCTTTGATTGGGTGACCAGAGTGGTGGACCAAGGGGGAGCAGTTGATGTCGCCTACCTTGACTTCAGCAAAGCTTTTGACACTGTTCCACATAGAAGATTGATAAATAAGCTGGGTAGGCTCGGGGTGGGTCAGAAGATGGTCAACTGGGTGGCAAACTGGTTGACGGGCAGAAAACAGAGAGTGGTGGTAAATGGTATACAGTCAGAAGAGATTCAAGTTACAAGTGGGATACCTCAGGGATCAGTCTTGGGGCCAGTCCTCTTCAACATCTTCATTAGTGACCTTGCAGATGGACTAGAGGGTAAGGCTTGTCTGTTTGCAGATGACACCAAGATCTGCAACAGACTAGATGATCCAGATGAGGTGGGCAGAATGAGAAGAGATCTGGATAAACTAGCAAAATGGTCAGAAGAGTGGCAACTGGGATTTAATGCAAAGAAGTGAAAAATCATGCACATAGGGAAGAGAAACTCTGAAGCCACCTATAGACTGGGAGGGGAGTTGCTAGCAGTCACAAAGGAAGAAAGAGACTTGGGCATCATCATCACTGATGACCTGACATCATCCAAGCAGATCTCTAAAGCAGTAGGTAAGGCTAGGGGGATGTTAGGGTATATTAGTAGGGGTATAACAAGTCGTAAGAGGTAAGAATCTCTCTTTACAAGACACTGGTTAGGCCCCACCTGGAGTACTGCATGCAGTACTGGAGACCACACCTTCACAAGGACATTAACCAAATTGAGGCAGTCCAGAGAAGGGCAACCAAAATGGTGCATGGACTGCATCAGAAGACATATGAGGACAGATTAACAGAGCTCAATATGTATACCCTTGAGCAAAGGAGGGAGAGAGGTGATATGATTGAGGCATTCAAACACCTTAAGGGCATTAACAAGGTGAAAGAGTCTAACATGTTTAAATATAAGAAAAATAGCAGGACAAGAGGACACAGCATGAGATTAGAGGGGGGGGCAGATTAAGGGGGAATGTGAGGAAATTGTTTTTCACAGAAAGGGTGGTGGATGCATGGAATGGCTTACCACAAGAAGTGGTGGCTATGAATACAGTGCAGGGCTTCAAACAGGCATGGGCTAGGCATAAGAGAGCAATACAAATGACTATGAATAGATAGGCCACTGACAGAGCAAAGGCCGATGGCACATTTATAAGGTAGAAAAAGAAATGGGCAGACTGGATGGGCCTTGCGGTCCTTATCTGCCGTCAACGTCTATGTTTCTATATTTCTATGTAAAATGCTGTTTACCAAGTTGGATTTAAAAGAAAACGTGTTTCTTGTACTCATTGAAGCACTGTAAGGTTGTGGAGGAGAGGTTTAGTTGATGTACCAAATATACAATAACTATAAATATTCATTACACATATATATAGTTAATCAAAACAGTCCATAATATAATGACTTGATTTCTCCCTAAATATAGTCTTTTTAAGGTCTTATAATCATTTTCCAAATGATACTGGCCCCTTATTTCCATTATTGCTGTTTTTCTTATTATATATTCATTTGTTGTAAGAAGTATATTAATCTTTAATTCATCATCACAGTCTTGTAGGTCAGATAATATATCTGCCAACCATTTATTTCTGGCCTTCTCATACCACAGACACCTTAACATCACATGAGACAAATTTCCTATCTCTAAGGCTCCACATAGGCAATAAGAATGTATGATATCTACTTCCCTATTAGATCTAGAATTATTAGACTCCTGGGACTCAATTCTAAACCTGGCATAAACATTTCTTAATTCAGGCTCTTCTAGTACGTAAAAGTAATATTTATAATTATGATTTAGAATATTATTACTATACCACAATAAATAATGGGAATTTTTAATATTTCCATACCTATATTATTAAACTTCCTGATTATTAATTTTTTTAATGTATTTCTTATATTGGACAGAGATAATCATATTCTGGTATGTCAAATCTAATAATTGCTCTTGTTCTACTGTCCTCAATATCCTTCTAACTTTCTGCAACCATGGTGACTTTATACCATTCATTTCCCAATATTGTTTTACTCCAAACATTTCTTAGATATTCTACCATCCACTTGAGTATTTAATCTTATCCAAAAATTAACAGTATTTGATTCAGCATATGCCTTCAGATTTATTAATCCCATTTCTGTCATACATATGAGGCTGGTACTGTTGATGGTAAACCCATTGTACATCTCAATAACTGCACAACTGGTTTTTCCATATTTTTTAAGTACTTATATTCACTTATTTCTGTCCCATATAAAATGTGTGAATTATATTTCGCTTCAATAACCTTTAATAATAGTTTCATTGTATAACCTCCAAAGTTTAAATTAAATCTGTTTAATGCCAAAGCTGAATTTACCAATTTATTGTGCATTGTTGTATAATGTGTCTTCCAACATAAATATTTTGAAAAAAACAGCTCCAAATAGGTATATTCATTTACAATTTGGAGCAGTTGTGAGTTAATATACCATTTCCCATTGTATTTCTTTTCCCCAAACAACATTATATTAGATTTTGACATATTCACTTTTAAACTCCTATCCTTAGCAAATATTTCAAGAAGATTCAACTTATCCTAGAGCCCTTAATAATATGAGGTCATCAGCATATGCAAGTCCCGCTCAATAATCTGTTCTAATTTTAGGGGAATCAGTATTAGATGTTTGAAAAATTCTCAGCAATGGATCCAAATAAATTGCAAACAGAATTGGAGCAAGTATGCACCCCTGTCTTATTCCTATATTAGTCAGAAATTGTGGAGAAAAATTACCTCTCATATCCAATCTAACCTGAGTCCATGTATGTGAGTATAATAGTCTTGTAATATTTATCAATACTGGTTCTATACCAATATGTACATTGTGTCCCATAATTTAGTTCTAACAATTGTATTGAATGCAGTAGATAAATCTATATATACTGCATATAGCCTATGTGCCTTTATCTTAACATACTTCTCACATACAAGATGCAAAAGAAAACAATTATCCATAATAGAATATGTTTTACGAAAGCAAGCTTGAAGAGAAGATAGGCCCCAATTTTTTTCCTAGTCAATCATTATACAATTTAGCAAAATTCTGGCAAAAATCTTTCCCACAATGTCCAGTAAACTGATTGCCCTATACTTTTTTGGATCATGCTTATTGCCTTTTTTATAAATAGGGACTATTACTGTACCCCCTCCAGGACTGAGGGATAAAGTTATTATATATAAATTTATTAAACAATGTAGCTAAAAAATCTGCCCATTACGTATGCTTGATTTTAAATAACTCCCCCGGCATCATGTCTGGTCCTGGTGCCTCATTAAGCTTAAGTTTTTCTATTGCCAGTTTTACTTCAACATTTGTAATTGGAATGAAGTTCATACTTATCATACTCCTTTCCATAATTGGCCATGAATTCTCTTCAGTCATATTATACATTACAGCTGAAAAATATTCTAGCTTGGAGTCTATATAATTTACATTTTTCTACCAAAAGTTCCTTACAGCCTCTGGCTACTAGTGACCAAAATTTCTTATTATCCTTAGCCTCTATTGTCTCTATCATTTGTTTCCACTGCTCAGGCAAGGCAAGGCAAGTTTTATTTAAAGAGACACCCATCCCGGAGGCTCTGGGCACCATACATCAATCAAATAAGTACAACACAGTACAGTAATAATCAATTATATACACTATTCCAAACAAACTAAAACAAAATTTTACTACAAAATTTGCTATCCTCAACTTCAGCTACATTTAGAATCTCTAAAACTAAATTAAACATCACATTTATTTTTTTAAAGACAGGTAGGGACTATGAAACATAGTCCGGGAAGGTCTAATTGTACAAGAAGGCCTTGAGGCAGGCCTTAAATACCTCAGCAGATGGGGTCTCCCTAACTGCTAAAGGGAGCAAAATCCACAGGACGGGAGTGGCAACACTAAATGCTCTGTCACCAGCAGTTCTTAACCTCATCCTGGGAATCGCAAGGAGGACCCTAGAGGAGGAGCAGAGGGAGCAGACCGAGACAGCAGGTGCAAGAAGGTCCTTCAGGTAGCCAGGGCCCAGGCTGTGTAGGGCCTTAAAGGTGAGCAAACCCACATTAAAGAGGACCCTCCACCTAACCATCAGCCAGTGCAGTTGGCGCAGCACTGGAGTAATATGGCAATATTTAGACTGTCCCATCCACAGCCTAGCTGCCGCATTCTGCACCAGCTGCAGTCAGTGCAGGGTACCCCCAGAGACCCAGAGATGGAGTGCATTACAGTAGTCAAGCCTGGATGTCATGAAGGCATGCACCAAAGTGGGGAGGTCCAGTGGTGGAACTAGGGGCTTTATCCTGGCGATATTCCTCAGATGATAAAAACTGGCATGGACAATGGATGCCACCTGAAACTCAAGTGTCACACCTCTGTTGAGAATAACACCCATATCACACACCCTAGAGGAGGCCTTTAATGGTACAGAGCCAAGACAAAGTCCTGTCTCTGCACCAGAGACCAACCTATCATGCCTTTTGTTTGACTCCACCACCAGTACCTCCATCTTACTGGGGTTCAGTCACAACCAGCTGGAGGCCATCCAGTCATTGATTTCAGCAAGGCAGCTGTTAAGTACTTCTGCTGCACAAGATGCTCCAGGGGCAAAGGAAAAGTACAGTTGGGCATCATCAGCATAGCCGTGAAAACCCAGACTTTACTTCCTAATGAGGCCTCCCAGGGGTAGCATGTACATGGCAAACAACATCGGTGACAAGACCGAACCCTGGGGAACTCCACAAGACAGGTGGTCAGGGGAGGAGGAGAAATTCCCTATCACTACCCTCTGCATCCTGTTAGATAAAAAAGACTCAAACCAGCAGATAAAAGTGCTGGCAAGTCTGCAGAATTCCCTTAGGTGGTCAAGCAACACTTGATGGTCCACCGTGTCAAGTGCTGAAGAGAGATCGAGGAGAACAAGAATTGTCCCTTCCCCTCGATCTCTAGCCCTAAGGAGGTCATCGTGCACCCAAACTAGAGCAGTTTCTGTGCTATGCCTCACACGAAACCCAGACTGGAGTGGCCCATACAGATCATGGGCTACAAGATGCTCCTCAAGCTGAAGCGCCACCACCTTCTCAACAATCTTACCCAAAAATGGGAGATTGGAGATAGGACAGTAATTTGCCTTGACGTCAGGGTCCAACGATGTTTTTTTCAGAAGGGGTCTCACCAATGCCTCCTTCAAGACATCAGGAAAGACCCCCTCTGACAAGGAACAGCGGACAATCAGGATAAACACCGGGCTGATGGAATCAACACATCTCATTAAGAAATGAGTTGGCACCGGGTCCAGTTAACAAAAGGTGTGCCAAAACTTGGAGGCAATCTCACTGACCTCAGCCACCTCCACCAATCTAAATTCACCCCAACCAGGCGGAGTGCTCTCTGGTCACCCATGGTGACCACTGGTGACCAGATTCTGGTCCACTGGTGGAACCTCCGTGCCTGATGGCAGACACCCTGTTTGAGAAGAACTGAGCAAACTCCTCGCACAATGCATTCGAAAAGGCTACCTTCAGCTGTAGACAGGAAGGATGAAGGAGCCTATTCACAGTCCGAAAGAGCACAGTTGGTCAGTTTCTCCGAGCAACAATCTCCCTGGACAGGAATTCTGACTTCTTATGGTTGATTGCCCACTGGTATGCACCATAGTGCATACGTAGGGCCAGTTTGTCTACCTCCAGGCTGGACTTCCACCAGCAGTCCTCTAATCTCCAACCTAAAGTCTTCATCACCTTGAGCTCTGCATCATACCAAGGGGACCTCAAGTGAGAAGACCTGGGTCATACATGGGCTGGTGCAAGGAAGTCGAGCGCACCAGAAAGAACCTTATTATAGGCATCCACTGCCATGCACACACCCCCAGTGCATGCACTGTCCACACTAGATAGGTCAGCCACTGCCAAAAAACCCTCAGGGGTCAACCCCATCAAAGGGTGATAGCTGACCATCTCTGCAGGGTGAGGGCTACTGAGGGGGCCCAAACTGGAAATTCACTGTGCAATGATCAGACAAAATGACCCTATCAATGCTGAGACTATTTATCTTAAGCCCCAGTGAGAACACCAAATCCAACATGTGGCCATCCTGATGGGTCATGGAAGAAACTCCTTGTGCAAAGCTCAGAGATGACATCATCTAGAGGAAGTTGTAGCCAAGCCGAGAGGATTCATCCTCAGCCCAAACATTGAAGTCCCCCAGCACTAAACATCTGGGGACCTCCAACCCAGAAGGGTAGTAGATCAGGAGAATCAAGCAGCCTGTGCCCAGACCCCCATGAATGGCCACACATTCAAATGAATGTGGTGCTCTCACTGGGTACATGGGTGAAGCCCAGCTCAGATCTAAAACAGATGGCAACCCCCCCACCCCTGTGTTCCACTCTGGGGCAGTGCACTATGGTATACCAGGGCGGGATTGGGCCAGCATCATCACTGATCCAGGTCTCCATAATGCAAGCCAGATTGGCCAAAGAGACCAAGTACACTATAATTGCAGTCTTGTTTCTGACCGATCTGGCATTGCAAAGCATCACCCTCAGGGGATTGGTGGACAGTGCAGCCCCTCTGACTGCCTGCCCACTCGGTCTGGTGGGAACCCTGGTAATGGAAACTAAACATGTCTGGCCTCTCCCCAAGTCCTGTCTAATCCCAGGGTGCCTTCTGCACTTCACTACCTCAATCCTACCACCACTCGCAGTGCAAGGGGCACCCCGCTCTAATCAAGTCCTGTGACTCCTCCCAATTCCAATCTCCCTACAGCACCTTGCTATAGTATCCAACACAGGGAGGCTTAAAAAAGGCTGAAGATCAAACAGCCGGGATGCCCCATACACTATCCCTGCCTGCCCCAGGCCCTAATACCTTCCCAGACACATCCCCCCTGACTACGTAATTGCAAAACCAAAACAAAAATCAATACCACACACACACACACACACACACACACACACACACACACTCACACACACATAGACGAAATCAGATAAACACTAACCCTTCCCCAAACAACCCCCCAAAACAAAAACTCAAAATCAGATCTTTAAATACAGTTCAGGAGAGCAGACTGCAAATCACATAAGGGATATCAATACTCAGGATCACATGAACATAAAATAAAACAATAATCTAAAAGAAATATAATTCCACAGCCAAGACTACTTTAAGGCAAAGGGCCCTCTCACTGCCCCAGTCGCTTTGTAGTCAGATTTTTCTGGCAAATAATTTATAGCATAAAATTCCTTTTTCCTAGATGATAATAAATTCCTGTGTTCTTTCCTTACCACCTTTACGATATCATATGTCTCTTTTCTACCATTTTGTCTATGTATTCTCAAACATTTCATATGTATTTTTTTACTCAGTCTGCACTCTTTATCAAACCACCCCCTAGCCTGCATATTGTATGTGAAACCTTCTTCTTTATATAGTTTAGGCTGAATTTCTTTAAGAAAATTCTTCAGTCTACCATAAAGTGTAATGATATCTAACTCATTTAATTCTAATTTAATCTCATCAAGGAATGTCTCTAATTGTCCTATAATTTGTATTTCTAAAGTCATTGTTCATCTAATCTATTTATTCTATCTAATTTCCACTTGAAAAGGTTTTATTTTCTTATTTACTGTAATTATTTCCTCCTCCAATAGATCAGTATAAACTATTACTGGTAAATGATCACTTTCAAGTCTTAAAGGTATAATTAATGACTTCCACCAATCACTAGGACCTCTCCAACATATTAAATCAAGTACTATATTTCCATATTTTGAAATATGTTTTGTTACTCCATCTTCATCCCCCTTCAATCTCCTGTTCAAAATGTAAAGTCCATTATTTTTTAATATTTCACACAGTTTTTTCCCATTTAAGTTTTTTTCATCCTTTGTTTTTCTTTTAGGATTTTCAGTATCTGAATATATCCACTGCATTACTGTATTATCTGTTAGGCAATCAAACCTACCAACTCTTGCATTAAGGTCTCCGAGTAGTATTTGGAGGTCCCCTGAATATTCCATTGAGACCTCAAGAATATCACTTTCTAACCTGTGCCATACTGATTCTTTATAATATTTAGATTTAACTGGTGGTACATAACAACTAACTAATATTATTGATATTTTACTTATCCCCAATCTAAGAATCATATAATTATCATCTTTAATCAATTCTTTAATAGACCTAAATATTCCATTTCTTACATGCATTATTAAGCCACCAGCTCTTCTCCCTAGCTTAGTATCCTTATAGCTCGGGCATTGCAAGGTGTGATACCCATTTAAATTTATATCTGTTTTAACATCATGCCAAGTCTCTTGTAAACAAATGACTGCATTTTCTTTAAAAAATGTCAGCCAATCTTGATTACATTATTTAGTACTATAATCTGCTATGTTCCAAGCCACAAAACTAATTAAGATTTGTTCTTTCTTGATTTCATCACATCCTTCATTTATTATGTCTCAATTGTTTTTTCATAAAGTCACTATTTGATTTTTTTTTTTCCTGGTCAACTAGATTCTTCTAATAATTGAAACCTATTATAAGTCTCAATTGATTAATTTATCACAAAATGTTCAGTAGCATTCTCTATCTTTCTTTCTATCTCCTTCTTTAAAACCTGATCACATTCTTTATAAAGGACATTCAAATCCATAACATAGATACCCATCTTATCCAATTTCCCATAACATTCCAATATTCTTTGAGCTACTTCTTCATTTTTACATACTATATCCACCTGACTACATTATCGCCACTTAAGCTTTCATGCCTGGAAGTACTCATAATACCCATTCTTCCTAATCTTATCTGAAAGACATTGGAGATCAAATTACAGATACACCATGTCAGCTTTCTTTATGTCTCATTACAAATTCCTGGATAGCCAAACATTGTTATTATTACACGTTTCTCTTGCTTGTTAACTATCACATTCTCTTTTTTACATACAGTTTCTGATTCCAGTTCCAAACTTAATTTCAGACAATTCAGTAGATAACTATTTCTCCACAGATATTGTGCCACTCTCTTATGAGTAACTCTTATCCATACTATGTCTGCAGAGCCAGGATTTAATGGCCTAAACACTTCAATTATATCTCCTTCGTCAATTGCCAATTCAAGAACTTCATTCAATATTTTAATTATCTGATCCTTCAATGTTGCCCCTGTATCATCGTCCATTGTCTTTAGGCCATACAGTTTTAGACAACAATCTTAATCCCACTTATCGCCCCTTTCCCATTCTACTTGTTCTTTACTAGTTGCATCTTGATCCTTCTTTAGTTTTTCCTCCATGGCTTTTACATTGTGTTTTAGGCCATTCATTTCCTGCCTCTGCTTTACAATATCATCATCCATAGGCTTTAACAGTAACTCCAAACCTGTCCTATAAGTCTCTTCATGTTCATCAAACCCTTTTTCTTCTTTTTGTCTCCCCTGTAGACAACTGCTGTCACTCTTTTTTTTATCTTGTTCTGAAACTTCCCTTATTTTTCCTTTTTTTCCTCTGAGCTATAGCCTCATTATTTTTAATATCACATGTTGATGATAAAGAGGAAAAATCTGATCTTATTCTCTTTTCTTTATTTTCTATCTTATCATTCATCTTGTCATCCATCACCATAACTGACGATGATTCCTTTGGGGGCTGTATTTTATTCAAAACATTCAACATCTCATCCATTCTATATCCATTTATGGCTATATGCTCCTTTAGTGTATCAATGTAATTCCATATTGCAATCAATTGTTCCATTAATATCAAATTTGCAGTGTGTTGGCTTTTCATAATTGCAATTATCTCTTCACTAATTGCTGTAGGATAATACATCATAGAATTATCCATTATTTTTCTCTCTTTTCCAATCCTATCATCCTGGTCACATTTTGGTGCCAGGCTCTCAGTTACCACTTTTGTATCAACAGAACCATTTCATTTAAATGTTTTATAATCATCCAACATTTTAAGACCTTGTATAGTATTTTATAAGTCTTCAATAATTCCAGTTATTTTCCACCTTTACCAACTGATTCCTCATTAATCAATTTCCTAGTTACAATTGGAGTACATAAGGTGACAACCTCAGCTAATGTCTCCAAATCCTCCTCCTCCAATACTCCTAAACTGCTACTATAGAGTGTGATGGAGTCATTATCAGGTTCACATCTTTATCTACTCTAGGGGTGGACATTGAAAACTCTGATTTTTTGTTTCCTTAATTATTTTAATTTGATCCATACTACTTCCTTCTTCAAACATTTCAGACTTGTATAATACCCTCCTGTTAAGATTTTTCCTCAACAGTTGAGAAATCCTGGTTTGTGTCACAACCTTACTTTCCTTTTTTTCCCTTTCCTACTATTTCTACTTTTTCCTTTTCCTTTTCCATTATTTCTCTTACTATTTTTAAAACCCTTGTCTTCACTTCCCTCTTTTCCTTCTCCACCTTTTTATCCTTTACCTCCAGTTTTTTTCATCTTTCTTTACCATTTTCTTTCTGACATTCCCTTCTTTTAACATTTCAAATCCTTTTTGTCCTTTATCTGTTATTTTACTAAACATCTCATCTGATACATCAGTTACCCCACTAATAGCACTTTTAGCACTAAGTGGATTACTACTCTGATGTATTTTTAACATTCCTCCCATACTCTTTTGGATTTTAAGAGCTTTAGGGACATCCTGTATTCTATCTGTAACATTGGCTTTAGCTCTTGTAATTACCATAATTACCAATAACTAATTTCACATTATGGGGAACTGAAATATACACTACTAAAACATTCTAAAAGATATTAGAACTCTATCAGATTTATAGACTATTAAAGACAGCAATAAATAATTAGACAGTTTGTCTCTAAAGAACTACCCTGCAGATGCTAAGCAGGTACAGATGTAAAGATATAGAAAGATGTAAATCTGGGATACAAAATGTTATTATTAATCCCAATTAAAATGTGTACAGCGGTACAAGGAAACATGCAAATCAATACTCAAATGATTTTTAAAGTCTTCAGTACCTAATGTCCAAAATAGAAACGGTTCAGTTCGTCAATTCTTCAGTGAGGGTGAAACACCCTGCAAGGTTCTTCTTTAATCTTCTTCTTTGTTCTTCTTTCCTTTTAGGATGAGATTGAGCAATGAACTCATCAACTCCCTGCAGTCAGGTCTTACAGTTTTTACCAAAAGGTGCAATTCTAATCAAGGCATCAAATTCCCATACAGTTCCAAGAAAAATAACCAGCTGTGGAAACTTTCATGCCAGACTCCCACTCCAGTAGGATCTGTAAGGTGAACACATGTAGAAACCCAAAGGGCCACAAGACGGGGTAAAAGAAAAAAATCAAGCAGTAACAAACAAAGCAGATAAAATATGAACCACTGAAGCATAAAATAACCATACACTTTAAATTATTTTAAATTACTATTGCAAACTTGCTGACTTACAGATTTATAAATATCAAAGCTAAGTTAAATTCATCAAGTCACTAAGTAGCTAATTAATCTAACTATTCTAATATTCTAAATAAACTTACTTTTGAAGCAGCTATGGTCAAGCACAAAATAAAAAAGGCTCCTGCTCTCCATAGTACACTGAGTTCTAATGAGTAAATCAGAGCGAGCACTCAAAGCAAGCAGACCTTTCCAGCCAGATGGCCAAACAGCAAGTAAAAATATAAAAAAAACAATAAAATTCACCAAGACGCTCTTCTTCCTTACGTCCTTTTCTCAACAAATTCAGTTAGGACATAGGAACAAATCACAATCTCCCAGCTTAGTGGCTTAATAGCTTACAGAAAGCACCTGGAACTGCAATGCAACAGTGTAGCAGCAGGACTAAAACCAAAGACAGAAGACGGGAGAATGCTTCTAAGCTTGAATCATAGACTTCTTTTAACTCACTCTCCAGCTACTAAAAGTAGCACGCCTTCCTAGTGTTTTCAACAAATTCCATGGATTCAATCATTCAATTAATCAATCAATCTTTTGTTCAAAGTCTGCTATCTACATGCACATGTGCTAAACTTATGAACCAGTAAACCAATAGACCAATAAACCATTAATCCCTTTAAACAAAGCAAATAAAAAATGACTAATCACTGTAATGCTGGAGGACTTAGCGACTTTAAGCAAATTCAATTTAGAAACCTCTTAACCTCTCAATCAATCCACTACGCTCCTATAACTACATTTTTTTTCAGTAGCTGGTTCCCAGCAGAAACTTCCAAATTAAAGCTCCCAAAATCACAAAGTCACAGCACCATAAAATCCTCAAATAAAATACTGAATATAGTAATAAACATACATATAACAGCACATAGCACTAAAATAAAATGGAACACAAGGACACAGTAACTTTAAAAAAAAAGCCTTAGGTTTAAAAGAACTTAAGCACTAAGGCTCTAGGGGTTTTAATAAATAGACCACCAGTACAGTGTGGCAAATACCAAGAGTAGGAAGAACTAAATAACATTTCCTTATATATGTTTTTAATGAGAAACCAGTCCATGCAGCAGTGATCCGAATGCATTTCTGCTCACCCCAAGAGGAGCAGGCTGCTCCATCACCCACAGCACTCCAAGCTCCCTCTAGAGAAGCAGACAGCACAGACTGTAATTCTAAAATTCAGGTGCACAAGATCCTCTGGTAAGAAAATGTGAAGATAAAACTGTTACAGGCTTATCCAATGAGGCAACGGTGGAATACCTGATATAAACAGTCACAGAGCATTTTCACAATCCTGCTCTCCCAGCTCAACTCCACAACTGAACTGCGTGCAGCTCCTTAGCTCTTCCTGTGTCAGCAGTCAAGCTCAGACAGTGTATGCAGTAGTGCGTGCTGTAGAAGTCATTATGGGGGAGGAGAGGTGATTATCCAGAGCATTTGTTTCTTAATCCCATGGCTGCCAAAATAACTAAAATGAATCTATTTGATTGAGCCCTGGACAAATGTTCAGTCTGCAGCACTGCAAGGGTTAAATTGAAGGGCTGCAAAGGTGTGGAAGGATCATTCAAAAACTCCAAAAGAAGTGTTCCATGGTCTGAATTCTGTAGCTCATTTTTAGAGCTGATGCAAGAGGGCTGCAGGCTCTGCCTAATGCCGCCCTAAAAAGTTCAACAAAAGTTTATATCCCTACAAGGATTTGAACCAAGTCTCTTGCAGAAATCATGATATACTGTGAGCTTACTTGGATTGAAACTTCTGATCCTTTGCCTGCCTAGCAAACACACATACCTCATTGGATACGAGAGTATCAGACTGTGGAGAGTTTTTAATCTGCTCTGATGACTCATCTCCTTAGTCTTGCCTTTCCTGAGTACTGATTATATTAGATGAAGTAAATATGTTTTTCAATGTTTTAATATATATTGATGTTTTAATGTAGAATTGTAATTAATTGTACAAGCATTTTGGTACTTTTGTGAATAGCACTTTTTATAAATAAAGCATTACTTACTTACATATTCAATGAGACTCCCTGAAGAAGCTCAAAGGAGTGAAGTGCAAGAGTGCAGCTATTATGGTATACCAGCAGGTTTATTTTGATTTCTAAACAGTGTGTTAGAATTTGCTATATTGTTCTACAATTAAATCACTTGAAACTTCCATCTGGATTTTCCATCTTTATTGCCACAGGCACATATTACTTAGCAACTATTCTGGAGTGCAGTTTGTGCTTTTGGGAACACATTCAATGTGCCACTGAGCTACAGGAAAGGGCTTTGCAGTTCCTGTCATGTAGAAGTTAAGTAAAACAAGCAAAACAGGGGGACATGATTCTAATCCCACTATGAAGTTATAAATTGCAAGATACTGAAAATCTGAAGTAGTCTGGATAGTTACATTTCATGTCACAATTATTAACATCTTCACACCATAGACTTAGTAAAGGTGGCATTAAAATGTCCTATTAGGAGACTCTGTCCTAATCAGACAACTAGTTTTGAAGCTAGAATTCAACATATTTTAGAAGAAGATATGGCAAACTTATTATTACTGAATAAATAAGTAATGCTATTTTTACAAGAAGTTTGGCAAGCGGTTTTTCAAGGAAAGTAAGTATCAAACCATTACTTCCTAAATGCAGAACCAGGATCAGTTATGGGTGGGGAAAAGGGGTCAACCCCTTTGTACAGGGGAAGGCTTTAACATATTTCAAAAAAATCAGGGACTTTACTAATACAAAAGGAGAGATTTAGAAGGGAGGGAGGGAATTAACAAGGCAATGACAGGGGCAAAGACATTTCATTCCTCCTTACCCTTGCAAATGTTCAGATAAAACTTCCCCTCTCCCAGATCACCTCCTTTCTAGAGCTCTTCTTCTTCCCCTCTCCATTTTAGTCCATCCCATCTCATTCTATAATTTCATTTCTTTTGTGGATCACCTACTCTGCAAGGCTGACAATGTCACTGACTGTAAACAGCTCATGGTCAATCCTCTTTAAGGTAATGACTTTTACCATTGTTTCATACACATTCCTACTTGACAAGCTTGCAAGGTTGGGTATATCAAGGTATGAGTAGTGTGTTCAATTCCTGCCTAACAGTCATCAGTTTGTCCAAATAGGAGATGCCCTCTCCATCCCTTTAAATTTCCCCAGAAGTCTCGGTGGGCTCCATCCTGGGTCTCATCCTGTTTTTCATCTTCCATATTGACCTCCCCTCAGTACTCTTTCCTCACAGATCACATTTTTCGAAGCCCTCCTTCCTGACCTCTCCACTGACACCTGCTCCTACAGCTAACCCTCTAACTTCTGTCAGTCTCTTCTTCTTGTACCACAACTGCCCACTGCCCCACCCCCCATTGTCCTATCTTAGTGCTTTTTTACCTTTTGGCATTTAGGACATCCCCCACCTTCCTAGCATTTTCTTTACTGTGTGTAATCTTCTTTCAACTCCTTCATTGCTGAGATAGCCCTTGCTCCCTAGAGTCAACCTCTGGCATGGTGTTTTGATAGAATCACCTTAATCTCCTGCAGTCATTGTACTTTTCTTAATTTTATGTGCTTTATTATGTTATATTGCACCTGTCACATTCAATGACTTCTTTTTTTCTAATTATATTACCATAAAGTATTGCTACTCATGCTATTACACTCAATTTTTATTGGATGTTATTGTATGTTTGCAATACTGCTTGGTTAGTCTCCCCCATCTGTAATTTTCCTTCCCTGACTTGTACTGAATCTGTAAATGAACCCCAACATAATGTGCCTTCACTGATTACCAATTTATATAAGAAATAAAGTATAGCCAGGTACAGTAAAAGCCACTTAATTGAGCATGAAAAACTGGGGTATCTGCTTCATTGAATTTTCTTGACCATAGCTGATTAAGTGGCAATGTATTTAAATGGTACTGCTGTCTGCATCTTTGGGATAACCATCAGGATTATTGAGTCAGTGTGTCATTAAGTATATGTTTGTTTTTTTTTTTTTGCTAGATGAAAGTGTACTTCGTGTTTGTAACTTACTGTATTAATTTTAGTTTTTTAGCTTTGTCAGGGTTTCTTGCTGTTATTCTTTTCTTTTCATTTTGATTGTTAATATTCCTGTCTAGACTAGCAACTGTTAAAATGCTGCTGTTATCACTAAATGTATTTTTTTTGTTCATGTTATTGTATTTTATCTGTTATGGTATGTGTGCATGTTTTTTGACTGTTGCTATTCTGAAGCACTAAACTAAAATATGTTCTATTTAGTTGCACTATACAAAAATAACTGATTGATTAATTGAGTTGTTTACCACAAACACTCCTCTCAGCATCTGGATATCCCAGCCACTATCAGTTGGGTATATCAAACTATGATTGGTGTGTTCCATTCCTGCCTTTTTAACAATCATCACTTTGTCCAAATAGGTTATGACCTCTCCATCCCAGCCACTAACAGTCCTTCTTCCTGCTTCATTCTGGTTCTTCTATATTCTAGATTTCCCATCAGCCAAAGGCCTTTCACTCTTCTCCCACACACCAGAACTCATCTAGTTGCCCTTCCCCAACACCAAGTCTCATTCCGACTCAACTGACCAGCTTACCAGACAAACACAAATTGACCAGCTATGCAGTTCTTTCTGGTTTTACAGTTGTGCTCAGAGTCAGGTTCCTTTTTGTTTTGTCTAGTTGTGACACTATTGTCACAATATTCTAAGTGATGACTGCACATAAGGAGCGCTATATACAATTGGTGCAGAGCGGATATGCACTTCTGGGGTGTGCAACCACTCCACATCCACTGTGCCCCCCACGACATGTCTGTGGACAGCTCCACACTGGGGGAATTCCAGGAGTGTGCCAGCACTATGCGGTATTCATCAACTCACATAATGCTGGTCACATGGTTGTGGAGAGAGGTGCAGGGTACACCAGGGCAGACCCTGCCATAACCCTCTGCATGCCTTCATGGTCACCATCTTCCAGTGGAGTCCAGAGTTGATGAGCCAGGTTGAAAGACAGGCAGTGGGAGGTCTGTAGCAGCCAGTGAGACAGGTTGGGAAATGCATTCTGTAGTGGAGGAAGGCAAAGAGGTTGAGGTCACAGAAAGACATAAGTGGGAAGAGTCAGAGCTGGACACCACAAGGGCATGGAGAGCAGGTGTCCTGTCCATCATCAAACACCCTTCTGAGGGATTGGGAATAATTAATTGAGCCGATGGCTCCATTGGTAGGTTTGGGTGCCAGTGTCCAATGATAACACGGGTCAATCCTGACTCATGAAATGCCAGAACCAGAGACCAGCCATCAGGATGGTAAACCATCCAGGGATTGTTAGCATCCAGTGGCCTCTGTTGGTCAGGAGTTTGGGGGGGAGGACCAGTGAGGTGACTTTTCTAGAGGAAAGGTAAGAGTCAATATGTCCTGGAGCATGACCCCTAGCTGGTGTCTCAGCTGTGGATGGTGGCACGGCAGCATTCGAGGAAGGAGGAGCAGTATTCTTGGATGTGGGCTGTCCAGTCAATGTCAGGTCCTTCCTGAGTACCGGCAAGCAAGTTGGCAAGGCTAGAGTGTCTGGGGAGGCAAAGGTAGTGAGGTCAGTGCTGTGCAGGTGAGCAAAACACCCAAAGCAGATGCACATCATCTGGAATCTGCACTAGAGGCAGCAGATCCCAGGACATGATTCAGGCTCAGTAATTGAGTTGGTTGCTGTTGAGATAAATCTCATCCAGCAACACATCATAGCTCTTCCAGAGGTAGGATGCCTCTTCTTCAGTCAGTAGGTCAAGCAGGTAAGGTATCTTTGCTTTAGGTGCATCTCATACATGCTGATCTACTTCCAGTAGTGTAGCCAGACAGACTGTATCAGAAGCAGCCTCTGGTTCAATGGTTGCATGGTTCAATGTCACCAAGACATTAAGGTCAAGCTCTTCAGACCCAATTTGCAAAGCAGAGGGAACAGGGGCCAGAGTTCCCTCTCCAGGTTCAGCAGCCAGCACAGTGGACTGTAGATCTACCTTCTTGGGAATCAGACGGCAACGCCCCTACCCAAGAGCAGGGGAATTTTAATCTTGGAAATGTATCAACACATAAATGGTACAAACACCATCACTTCATACAGTGGAACAGTACATAACTGGTCTGAAAAGGAAAAAAACACACAACTGGGTAATACACCAACAGAAAGGGGGAGGTTATAATTCACTAACATTCATCCTTAACTATATAACAGACTATCAACATTATCTGGCACCATTGAAGTGCATCACTGAGAGTAAGGCAGTAGTAGAGAATAGGGTATTATTTCCATTATACCTGCAGTATTTTCATTGGTACACCATCCAATTTCTGACATTGTATACTATTTAATGTTGACTGGCCGTATTGGTACTTCATACACACTTCCCTCTCTATTTGCTACACTACTGCCAAGGGGGTTGTGTCCACTTGTTGAGGCACATATGTATATCTTGACTGCCACTGTGTACATTTTATGGTGGTGAATAGAAGTCTTAGGGTCCCAACTGGCCGTAGGGGCCATGCCATGTGGAGGTGGCATGCACAATCCCAGGTCCATGCATCGCAGCATGAGGGATCCACTAGTGGACCTGGGATGGGCATCCTATTGGATGCCCGCCTGGGTCTGCGACTCCACCTCAGCTGCTTTACGGATCCCTGCATGATGGAGAGAGGAGTCATGGACAGGTGGCCTGGACTGGTGAATGCCAGTGTCGGTGCACCTGTTCATGGGGTTCAGGGGCATGGGCTAGGTATGCGACTTTTCTGTATACCCCCACTTGCTTAGTGCATAACGACCATCGATAGGAAGCACATACTGCAGCAATGCTACAAGTACCAGTGATGGCTCTTTCCTTTCTTTTCAGTTCATATCCAAAGCTGCTGATTGACATGAATCTGCAAGAATGAACCTGACAATGAGCAGCACTGTACTATAGTGTATGATGGAATGTGGTTGTGTCCGGCAAACCGTACACCACATAAATTAATTCTGCTGCAGCAGTAGCATCCTCATTAATGCAGAATGACTTTTCGTGCTGCATTAGTGAGGACATCATAATACAATGGACTCCATCAGCAGTTGTAATTAGTCCATTGCTGTGTGAGAGACATGTTTGTGTGCTGGCCTCTGGCAGTTGCTAATCAATCGCGGTCAGCAGAGTGAACCTAAAAATGGAAAAAGTGAGTGATGTTTTTTATTTGTCATGACATCCAAAGACATTGGGACCTACCATACACTATATAAAACAGTGAATACGTAAACATACACTACTTGGCTATTCTTCCTCCTCATAGATACAATGCGGACTTAGGAACCTCTAGAGCTTCGCTCTCAAAGTCATCAGTCAGCATTGTATCCACTTGGTGGAAGAATAGCCTTGGAGCATTTGGTTACCCTTAGACTATCCTATATTGAGTTAACAGCTGCCCTGTGATTTCCAAGTGTTCAGGGTGTTTGGCAATGAATGGTCCTAGTATTTGTCTACAGTCTTTTCTTTTTGTTCCCACTATTTCCCAGGCATCCAGCAATCCTCCCTCCTACTCCCTGTCCTGATTGCCCTTAGCAGCACCAACTAATCAACTCTGTGTAAATTTTCTTTACTACTACCAAACAGTACAGACAGATGTGAACCTCAGCACAAGCAGAAAACCAAAAAACAGCTGATCTGATAATGAAGAGGCAGAGGGAATGCAGGAAATAAGTTACGGAAAGGTATGGCAATAATTCTATTACCATTCAGTGTGACAGTATCTGTCGTACCAACACAAAGGGACAATGCTGATGATGGGATCCAATAAGGAAAAAAAAACATAAGGAAAAGCATATTTTTCTCTTAATATGCATGACCACTTAACTGGGATGAAACAGAATCCACATGTGTGTCCTGAGGAGATTGTCAGGCTAGTGGGGGAAGGAGGAGTTCCAGTGCAAGTGGATAGACAGAAGGCTGAATTTCTAAAGGATTACTTTAGCTCAATTTTTGCAGTCAAGGAGGAAGGGGAAATGCCCCAAATTCATGGGTGAGCATCATTGAGCTGGGGGTGGACACAAATCTTTTCACTACAGACAGAGTAAACAGAGAACTGGCCAGACTCAGGGTGGACAAGGCCATGGGGTCTGATGCAGTGCACCCTGGGCTACTGTAGAAGCTCAGGGAAGTTCTTGGCTACACCACTGGCTGCCCTGTACAATATCTCACTTGAGGCAGGGGAGGTACCGAAGCACTAGAAAATGGCAGTTGTGGTCCTGATACACAAGGCGGGTAATAGAGAAGATACAAGAAACTACAGGCTAGTAAGCCTAACTTTGGTGGCTAGCAAGATAATGGAGGCACTCATCAAGGAAAGGATTGTGGATTATCTGAAAGAAGGTGGGCTGCAAAACCAAAGAAAACATGGGTTCACCACGGGTAGGTCCTGTCAGCCCAACCTCATTGATTTTTTTGATGAGGTAACTAGGGTGGTGGATCAGGGTGGGGTGGTGAATGTGGCCTACCTGGACTTCAGAAAGGTGCTTGATACCATCCCACATGGGAGGCTGGTAATGAAGCTGAGGAGCCTGGGAGTGGGGACTAAGATGGAGAGATGGGAGGAAAATTGACTCAGGGATAGGAGTCAGAGTGTGGTTGCAAATGGGGTATGCTCGAAGGAGGGGAGGGTCACCAATGGGATGCTTCCTGGGTCAGTGTTGGGACCAGTGCTTTTTACGTCTATGTCAGTGATATCAGGGAAGATCTGGGAAGTAAAATGTACCTGTTTGCAGATGATGCAAAACTCAGTAACAGGGTGGACATTCGGGGGGTGGACAAGATGAGGGCTAACTTGGGGAAGTTGGAGAAGTGGTACAGGAGGTGAAAACTGAGGTTCAGTACTATGAAATGTAAAATCATGCACCTGGGAAACAGAAACCCAGGAGTAGAATACAAACTTGGGAGGGGGGGTGCTAGAAGCCACAAGGGAAAAGATGGACCTGGGAATAATTACTGATGTCTTTAAAGTGGCAAAGCAGTATGGGAAAGCTGTGGGGAAAGCAAATCAAATACTTTGATGTATAGGAAGGAGGATCACTAGCAGGGGGAAAGAAGTGCTTCTCCCCCTATATGTACTGTAGCATTGGTATGACTGCTCCTCAAGTACAGAGTCCAGTATTGGTTGCCCCATTTCCACAAGGACAGAGACAGGGACAGGTTGGAGGCGGTACAGAGGAGGGTTATCAGGATGATGCTGGATATGCAGGGGATGTCCTATGAGGAGAGGCTAGAATTAAACCTGTACTCCTTGGAGGACTGGAGAAAAAGGGAGGCTAAAATTGAGACATTTAAATATTTGAAAGGGATTAATAAAGCACATGTGGAGAGTCTGTTTCAGATGAGGGGAGCTTCTTTCACTAGAGGGCACAGTATGAAATTGTTAGGTGGCAGGGTCTGGGGAAATGTGAGGAAGTTCTTCTTCACTGAGAGGGTGGTAAATGACTGGAATAGCTTGACAGAGGAGGTGGTGGGGTTGGATAAAACCAAGCAATTCAAGCAGGCATGGGATAAGCATATGGGTATTCTAGATTCGGGAGGGAATTGAGGGCCCCCCAGTAGATGGATTCTACATGGGGGTCTTCATGGGCAGACTAGATGGACCAAGTGGTCCTTATCTGCTGGCTACTTCTATTAATCTATGAATCTATTAAAAAAGTGTCTTCTACTTTACATACCTAATAAAAAAGGTACATTTCTATTTGGCGGTACTAGTAACATCTGTAAACCACTAGAAGCCCAAGATACTAGAACTACATCCTTATTTATTTGTATTTGGGTATATTTTATTTGTCCTAATATGTAGTAGTTGGCACCATCGTAGGGAGAGAACTGACAAGAAAAGAATATTTGTTCAGCAAGAGAAGACCAAACTGATTAGTGACAGCTGAATGGGATTTACAGTACTCTCAAAAGTAAGATCAGATTGACTAGAGTTGCCTGTGCATGGTTTATTGGTAGTTGGTCAAGTAAAATATGATGTAAGAGGAAAAAATGTTATACCCTAATAATTAGAGAATTCCCTGGCATTGGAACTAGACAGTTGTAAGACTGTAACATTCAGAGGGCTGAAGATCAATTAATATTCCCCTGTGTATTATAAATAAATAAAGATATACTAAATTTAGCTTGGCCATGATCAATCATGTTAGATAGTGATGGTTCTAGATCATGGTATGCCATTCAGGGTTTGTGTATATATTTTTTTGCCATAAACCTTTTTTTCTCCACAGTGTCAGGTAGGTCGCCATTCAGTCCTGTCCCCTCCATGACTGGATCCCAATTCTCTCAGCCCCAATGGCTTAAGTCTCCCAAGGATTCCCCCAACAGCAGTGCCAGAGATGGGAGGGCAATCATCCCCCTGATGCACAATCCAGAAGTGCCTCAGTGACTGAGTGGTGGTGCTGGCCAATGGAAAGTGGCGGGGCTTCATTAAGCCCACCTTACTCCATTTTCCATTTTCTCTCTCTTACCCTGGCTGCAGCAATTTATAAGTGTATGGAAATGAAGGTACACAAGCAGCACAGAATTGCTGCACACTCTGTCAAAATCTCTTGCAGCTAGTACTACCCCTGGACCTCCTCCTGGTGGCAGTCAAAGGCTGAGATGGCTTGGCCTCCCCTCCACAAGAAAAGACAGCACTCCCTAAGACACTTGAACTCTCCCCCCTCTAACCTCCAGCAAAGTGAGGTTGTTCCATACCCAGGTAAATGGCATGTCAGTAAGTGAGGCACAATCACTGTTGCACTCTGTGCCACTGAGTTAGTCTGGTTTGTGTTATTTTGTTTCTTCCCAGCCGATGCACTTTTGGCATAACATTGGTGAATTTGTATTGAACTTCTTGTCTATTTAAATTCATGACAAAGGGGTTTCCCATTAAAAGGTAGACTGGGTTGTCTGGGGTTTCCCTGATGAAATGACAGGGGGGTGAAGGCAGTGGCATAGGAGAGGAAAGGGAGGGAGGAGAGGATGGGAGGAGGGGGGGGTCAGGAGATTTGAAGGAAAGATTATGGGAGAAGTGGTAGGAAGCAGGTGATTGGTCAGTGGGCAATGCTAGCGAGGGCTCTGGGAAGGGTATATAGGTAGTTGCTGGAAAGACACAGCCCTCTTTTTTGCTACTGCTCAAAATTGAATACTACCACATTAACTGGCGGAACCGACAAGGATCGATCTGCAAGAAGTCTGGTAAAAGTAAAAAGTGGTGGGCATAGGTATGGATTTCTGGAAGCAAAGCTGAACTCAAATGATTTGAGGCTGTTGTTTTATAGATAGTAGATGGGGCTGGGGGGTGCTATAGTGAGAGAGGTAGTTGGTACCCTAAGCCAGGCGGTGGAATGGTAAAATTTTGTTTTTTTTCTAACAAAGAAAAAAGCAATTGGGACTGGGCAGCAGGAATGGGCATGGTGAAGCAGTAGCGTGGAGAAAATGGAACACAGTGGGGGGTTTTGCTAGGGCAGAGCTAAAAAAAAGTTTTGTTGTTGCTGTATTTTTTTGTGGTGGAGTGGAGTTTCCAAGGAAAAACAGGGCCAGTTTACATTTGAAGGGTTGCTCAGACAGTTGAGGTAATTGGAAAGGCCAGACGCAGCCACCTGCACTGTGGCATATAGAAAAGCCTGATACAGAGGGCCGGGCTGGTCTGCGTGGATGGAGGCCTCTGGCTGGAGCCATGTGGACAGTAACAGGTTGAAAAGAGGAGCACAATTTTCAACAAGAAGGCCGAGATATAGCATCCTCTACTCCACATTTTGTCTCCCTGACAAGTTTTAAACAGAAGTGCGAGTCAGGGTTGTAGAAGAAAAAAAAAATCAGTATCTGATATGTGGACAACCATGAGGGGGTTCCTTACAGAATTTGTGGTGGCAGCGGGATGATCCTTAATGGTTTTGATTTTGTATGCCCTCAGGGAATCCCGTGAGGGAAGGATTTTGGCTTGCGAGCGGTTGCCAGGTCTGTATAAGAGCAACCACAGGGGACTCTCTCAAGGCCTAAGAGTGGCTCTGGAGCTCAGGGGGTTGGGTCAAGCAGGAGACATGAAAGAGTGCTTGGGGTCATGCAGTCTAAGGTGAAGTACGGGTATTACAAAAAAGAAAAAAAGAAGAAAAGAAGAGGCAGGGAACAAGGCTTGATGGTAGGAGGTGAAGAGGATAAGACTGGGCTGACATTCCTCTGGTTTGGGCCATGGCCCCAGATTACTTATGGACCCAGGTTACGTGGTTCCGGGAGCTAAGATGGCAGAGTGGTCAGACGCTTGGTAAACTTTGCAGAGAGCACCCAGCCTGGGGAGAATGCCTGAGCATTTTATGGTTTTCGGCTGGCTTGCAGAACATGGTTTCATTGTATAAATGTATGGACGCATGTGAAGTTAGCCACAATTGTTGCACAGATAAGGTAGCAGTGTGAATAGGATTTTTCTTAAGTACAGTCTTTTGGCAGAGGTTTTCATGGTTATGAAGGGGAAGTATATTATGTGTTCAGATGTAAAGAGCTGGTAACAGGAAGCAGGATTCACAGTGCTCCTGGGCTCAAGAGCAGCCATTTTGGGACTTGAAGAGAGAGAGTGGGGGACAAGGTGGCAGATGGAAAAGGTGAGCACATGGAAAGGGATGCAAACAACCAAGCAGATGATAGACAGTGGAAAATGGGGCAGGGCGAGTTTAAATGTCAGCACGTGTTAAGGGCAATAAAGAGGAATGTGGATAAAAAGGCAGTCAGACAGTGAATTGCTGATCAGAAATGACAGTGTGATTATGGTTATGGAGCAGCATGATGGAAAACTGTACACAGGCCCCAGAAACAGGATAGTGGGAGCATGCAGGCCTAACGGGATGGGGGTTAAGGCAGGGGTGATTAAAAAAAAGGGAAAAAGCATAAAGTTTGGGGGGCTACCTTACTACAGGAACAAATGACTGACCTTGCCATATTATGGGGCACAAGCATAAGGGCATCCAATGGTAGCAGGCCAAGTCTCAAAATCTGGTTAGCATATTAATAGTTTCCTCAGTTCCACAAAGCTAGATATAGGGAAAGTGCAGCAATAACAAAAAAGGGGTATGAATAGCAGCACAAAACACATAACCTCACAAAGCAGTGTGAGGAGTCAGGCCAGGACACCAAGGTAGCTGTTAGTTAATGGTACGTTTTTGCTTTGGAGTTTGTTATGATAGGAATAGGAATGGCACCCAGAAGAAAGGTGAACAAAAAAGGAGCTGTCAGCAAGGAACTAATGGAGCAAGTTGCAGAATTAATGGGCCAAGTGTAAGCCCTGTTGACTGAGGCAACAAAGAAGGAGGACAAGACAAAGAAGAAGGAGGACAAGACAAAGAAGTTGTGGAAGAGGAAGGTGCCTGACAGAAGGAAAAGGAGATAAACAGCCCAACAAATGAGGGGCAGATGGTCAAAGAAGCCTAGGGGTAAGGATATTTTAGTGGACTTGACTGTTGATGGGAGCTTGAATAAATATTTGGCAGGAATCCTAGAAGAAGGGGGAAAAGAGGTTAGAGGAGCTGAAGAAAACACTACAGTAATTTAAGGGAAAGGGGGGGGACAGGGCAAGGACGGGGGGAAAAGGTGGAAGTGAGGGTCATGTCCCAGACATGACATTGTGGGACCATGTGCCACAATCAATAGAAGAAAAAATATGGAAGAGGGCATATGTGTACATGTTTGCATTTGTAGACAAGGAGACGGCCAAAAAAGAATGAGGAGAGGGAGACAGTGAGGAAGTCAGAGATGGTGGTGGCATTAGCTTTAGTGGGGAAGACAATGGAAGACAGAAGTTTCAAGGGAACAACCATAGATGCATGGGTGTCAGACTTCAAGCACTTCATTGCAATTCTGCTTCAGAAGCAGCCTGAGCTGGCCATACCACTACTGATGTATTCAGCAATTATAAGAGATGCATATACGATGAAATGAGATTACATGTAACTGAAATACAAGGAGAAGTGCAGGCAGAGGATGGCATCACATGGGGATGTTCAGTGGGATGCAATGCATGGAGATTTATGGCTGCGGGCGATGACGCAGTACACGGGGGAGGGTATTGATGGTGCAAAAGGAGTGATGGGTAGCCAAATAAAATCCTGTTGAGGTTGTAATAAAACAACTTGCATTTGGGAAAACTGTAAGTTTAAACAAGTATGCTCCAAATGAGCCGGGCAGCATCCAGTGCAGGGCCATGGGCAACAGGTTTGGGAATCAGGTCTATGGGTCAGCCATTTTGGTGGACCTTTGGGGGACAAGGGGAGGAGGGATGGGGCAAGGAGGAAGAGGTTCAGTGGGAAAGCTGTGTTTGCTTCAGGAGCAGGGGATCAATAAAATTAGGCAGTGCAAACCAGGGAGAAGGAGGTTTTTTTGTATGGTCCGGATGCTGATCAGGACGGAGATGTTGATGAATTGGACCAAATCTATATGGATGGGAATGCTAGGCGGGTATTAAGGGAAGCATTTACAGAGGAGTTTAGCCTACACTACAAGGGGAGAAGGAGGGCTATGAAGGCAAGTAACTTGGGATCAGTTAAAGATCAGTTAAGGAAAATGAGGTAGTTCTCAGGAGAAAGATAAAGAAGAAGATAGCAGCAGGCAGGTTTGAGGGTCCATTCGAGGTGCCCCCTTTCCCAGATCTCAGGGTATCACCATTGGGCATGGTGCCCAAAAAGCAGCCTGGAGAATATTGGCTGATCCACTATTTGTCATACCCAGAAGGGGAAATCAGTCAATGATTAGATAGCAGATGAGCAAAGGGTGGTGTCCTATGTGACATTGGATCAGGTGGAAAAATGATATGGGAAGTGGAAGGAGCATGGCTGGCAAAGACAGATATAGAAGTCACTTTCTGGCTGCTGCCAGCATTGGCGTAGGATTGGGAACAGCTGGGTTTTCAGTTTGGGAACAAGTATTACTCTGATAAGACGATGGCAATGGGGTGTTCAGTTGCATGTGCCACCTTTGAGATGTTCAGCACTTGGCTGAAATGGGTTTTTGGGGAAACATATGGGCAAAAGAAGGTGGTGCATTATCTGGATGATTTTCTGTTGATAAGGCAAGAGAAGGATGGTGCGGCAGAGATGCTGTGGGATTTTCAGGAGATGTATAATGCCTTGGGTGTGCCTTCAGCAGAGCAGAACACAGAGGGGCTAGCTCACAAGCCAGAGTTCCTGGGGATCAAGCTGGGTGCAGAAAGTGAGTATTCAGCCTACCAGCTAGCAAAGTAACAAATTTGAAGCAGCTGATTGAACTAGTGAAGGGTAAGTGGAGCATCCCACTGTCATTGGTACAACAGTTGTTAGGGCACCTATATTACGCATGGCATGCAGTTATGCCAGGGAGGGTTTTTACCTGTCGACTAGCTAGGGCCACAGGAAAGGCGAGAATGCCACATCACTGGGTAGACATTTTGAAAGGAGTACAGCAGGATTTAAAGGTGTTTGAACAATTTCTGCAACAGTATAATGTGGTCTCATTCTGGCAGAAAGAGAGTGTTATTCAATACATACTTTCAGTTATGCACATATGCCATGGGGGCATTTAGGATGGGGGCATACTTTAAACAAAACTGGCTATCGGAGAGATGGCCAGTGGAATAGGAGAAGAGGGGGTTATTGAGTGATATCACATTTTTAGAGATTTTCCCGATATGGGTGACATGAGCATTTGGTGAGATCGGTTGAGGGATCAGAAGATGCTATTTTGGTGTGACAACCGAGCGATGGTGAAAGTGCTGAATAGGCAGCAGGGGTCTACAGAGATGGTGACAAGTGTGGTCAGGCAGCTGGTGTTAGAAGATTTGAGGTTAAATCTGCCTTTCAAAGTGAGACATATTGAGGGAGTAAAAAACAGGGTGGCTAACAACAATTCCTGTCTTCAGTTGGATATGTTCAGGTTGTTGGTAACAGGGGCATCTGCTAGGACAATGTTGGTCCCATCCCTCTTATGGGAGGTTGGATGGAAAGAGCCCAATTGCTATATAGAAGCTCTTTTGATCTACGAGTACCTTGAAGGCATACAAAGGAGCATGGAAAGCATTCCAAGAAATTTGTCAGCATGCAGGGATAGAGGTAAGTAGGCATGTAACCAAGGGTCAGGTGAAGAAGTTCATGTTAAGGAAATGGGAAGAGAGGATGGTGCATTCGACCATAGTGTTACACCTAGTGGGGATCAGTCTGGTATGCAATTTACAAGGGTGGGGGAACCAAATAGAGCCCCAGTGGTGAGATAGATATTACAGGGCTGGAAGGGGTTGGAAGGTATGAGATTGGAAGTCATGAGGCCAGCAACAGGGGAATTATTGGGTAAGCTATTAGGGGTATTAAAATATATCTGCCACTCAAGTTATAGGCTTATTTGTTCTTTACTGTTTTCTTAGTTATGTCTCCTAGTGCATTCAGGGTAAGTGAGGTGATGGTGAAAAATTAGAAGGACAGGGGTGGGCGACTGTCTTGGGGAGAGGTACAATGGGGGAGGAAAAGATAGTGATATGGTTGCACAGGTCCAAGACCAATCAAGCTGGTCATGGAGAAAAGTTGTCCTGATGAGGGAAGGGGAGGGGGAGCATGTGTTTGGCAAGGGCATTGGACAATTACAAAATGGTTATCCAGCAATGGTGGGCAGTTTGTTTATGCATGGGGATGGGGCCCCAGTCACAAACTTTCAGATGATGAAGGTGTTAAACAAGGAGATGGAGTAAGCCACCTGTAGGCACTGAGGCTGAGGTGCTGGACTCCTTACCTACCGCTACACTGGTGACCTGGTTTTGAGAATGATCTCAGGTCATTGGGAAGCTGACATGGGAGGAGGGAGTGGGATGAGCAGCCGCAAGTCAGCTCTCACCTCCCAGGGTGGATGCCCGAACCCTCCATAGTTCCACTGGCACTGGGTGGAGGTCCGGTGGGAAGCATAGGTAAAATGGGGCAGTGGCGATAGCCAGGGGTGGGGCAGAAGGGGCTGAGCCAGTACCCAGCATGTGTGTGTGTGTGCTTCCACGCTTGTGCAAGTATGTGTCTGCCATGGTCCCGGGTCAGAAGAAATAAGGGCAAAAAAATCCATAAAATACATAACGAAAAAAAAAGAAGGGGATGGCGTTTATGAGCAAGGATGTGGATAGGTTCTCATCACATTCATTCTGGATCAGCACAGCCTTGGAGTCATTGGCTTATGGTAGTTCAGTTGTGGTAATCAAAGAAGTGGGCAGATGGAGATCAAACTGTTATAAAAAGTATATTAGGAAAATGAAAGAATAATGTTGTATGTTTTTTCCCCTCAGATGCAACTCCTAAGCGGATTGTGTGGATTGCAGGGCACTCATTTGTATATTGTGCCAAAAGGTGAGCCGAAATGAGGCCTGTCAGGAAACAGCTATGGAATGCAGCAGAGGAAACCAAAGTGCTTTGGAAGGGGATTCGGGGGATAAGATGGGCACAGCTGTTACCACTTTTGGAGGAACTCAGATTGAAATGGCAGAGACAAGATTTGTTGATGCTGCATTTAAGGGGCAATTACTTGTGGAAATTGGTGGAATGGCCCTGGGTAGAGTTATTCCAAGAGATCAGTCAAGATATTGAGAAGGTAAGGGGTTGGTGGCCTGACGTGATGATAGGGTGGTTGGAGATGATAGCAAGGAGAGTATGGAGGCAAGCACAGAATATCAGGGCAATACAGAAAGCCAGGAAAATGTTGAATAGGAGGATGTCAGGGCTTATGGCAGATACAGGGGGAAAGTATCTGTCACACAGGGATATTTCATGAGTGTGCAGGGTATTATAGGCATGACGGGGTGCAGTTATCAGAAGTGGGGATAGAGTTCTTTAATTTGTGGCTAGAAGAAGAGCTGGAGAAAGGGGGAAGGAAGGGAGCATGGAAGGGGGAAATCTAACATCCATAGCATGAGCGGGAGATGGACTAGTGGAAGGAAGAAGAAGAAGGTGTGGAAGGGGAGGATGGAAGAGGCCCAATGAGAAGATGTAGGGAGCACAGGGGGTAGGGGTGGTAAAAAGACAATTCAAAGACTGGGTACACATCCAGCTGTGTCAAGCACCTTGTAGGGTGGTCATCCCAGATGCCCCAAACTGGGTGTTGGGTAAACATTTGAGCCCAGAAAGATAACAAGATGGAAGAATTGGGGCCTCAGCTAGAAGAAGGGTGTCAGGTACACATCTGAGCCTGAGAAAGATAAGCTAAGTGATGTATTGTGTTTACACAGAAGGAATGGGAGAGAATAAGACAAGAAAAGTCAAAATGCGGGTGTATATGTATATATGAATGTATTTATGATTATATTCAGATGTAAACAAATGTCAATGAAAGTGCAATGAAATAAGAACCATATGAGAATTGGAAATGTAAGATGATGTTTTAATAAAGATAACTGACAGCTGAGCACCCATGCAGGTTGTACGGTGTTTCATTTCATAGGAGTAATCCCAATGACAAAGGTGGTTGCCTGATAAAAGGCATCCTGGATTGTCACTAGTTGGAGGGTAGTGGTTTAGGAGAGAAAAGGGAACAGTAGGGGATGGTGGGAGGAGGTGGTCGGGGATTTGACTGAAGGATTATGGGAGAAGTGCTAGGAAGTAGGTGATTGGACAAGGCTAGGGAAGGGGTTATGGAAAGGGTATATAAGTGGTCGCTGGAAGGACAGAGCCCTTCCTTTTGCTAGTGCTCAAAATTCACCACACTCCTGCCCTATAAAGGAGATTGGTGGGAAGAAGTTTGATGCAGGTGAGGGGACAGGGATATAGATTAGGTCACCAAAAGAGGGTGACAGAAGAAGGGAAAGTGGTAGTAAAATGAGAGGTTGTCAGAAGAAGGCAACAAACTAAGGAAATGGCATGGCCAATTTTTGGAGTGCAAACAGAGGTCAACAAGTGGCAAGGAACTGCTGCAGGAAAAAGGAACTGGGTTCCCAGACAAGGCCAATGGGTAACAGTGGATAAAAGTATGAGATCAGGAAGGGTTGTGGGTTGCCAGGAGAGGGCAACAAGTAGCATGGGTTTAGGGGTCGGGAAGGAAAAGGAAGAAAGTAGGTGGAGATGGAAGAAGCACAGGGAGAGGATGTAGGGAACACGGGGGTTAGGGAATGGTAAAAAGACAAGGCACAGGAACTGGGTCTACATCCAGCCATGTCGGGTGCCTTGTGGAGTGATCATCCCAGAGACCCAAAGCTGGGTATCAGGTATGTAACTGTTTGTGTGGGGGAGTAGTTTGTTGTCTTTTGATTGCCATTACCCCTGTTTGCTTGTTTTTGAAATGTTATTTGCATTTTGCCAGTTTGATTTTTCTGTTCTTAGTAATCTTAATCACATCTACTACTGTTACTGTTACAGTTCATTGGTGATTTCCCTTAGATTATATTTTTGTAGTCTCTGTTTCTGTATTGTACCTTTTGCTTACTCTGTATCTCTTCTATGCTTGTGCCTTATGGCCCGGATCATGCCTGTAAACAGTCCATTGGATCAGAGCACTTACCCAGTTATCAAAGTCATAAATAAATAAATTCAAGCCCAGAAAGACAACAAAATTGAAGGATTGGGTTTTCAGCTAGAAGAAGGGTATTGTGTACACACCCAAGCCTGGGAAAGACTAGGTAAGGGATGGATTGTGTTTACATAGAAGGAATGGGAAAGAATAACATAAGAAAAGTTGAAATATAGGTGTATGTGTACAGTATATATGAATGTATTTATGATTATATTCACATATAAATAAATGTCAATGAAAGTGCAATGAAATAAGGATCATGCGAGAATTGGGAAAGTAAGGAGATGACATTTCAATAAACATAACTGCCAGTTGAACACCCAAGCAGGTTATATGGTGTTTCATTTCATAGGGGGAATCCAAATGACAATGATGATGGCTTCTAATTGGCAGTCATTTAACCATTAATTAGTATTACTCATGGTCAAAATAACATATTTTGAAAATTAATTATGATTCACCATGATTAAATGATCTCTATAGCTATGAGTTTTACTCTAAAGAAAGGCAATGGCTGCCTCCCCCCCCCCCCAAACTTCTGTTACCTCCCAGCCTTCCAGTTGCTTTAAATGTATTGAAATTATTTTCAGTCTTCTAGAGCACGCCAATATATCCTGGCAAGTCAGAGCAGGGCATCCTCTTTTGTATTACTGACTGTCTTCTTCTATTTACATAGTTCTAATTATTAGTTTTGTTGAAACAAACTATTATAAAAATATTCATTTTGACTAAAGTAAATCTGTGAATACTGTATTCTAAAAACATTGCTGTCCCACTGTTAAAGAACATTAAAATCATGTAGAACAACCCATCACCCTTTTCCGTGCTGTTACTCCTGTGTAAGGAATAACTATGTATAGCAGTTATAGCATTAGTGAACTGATCAAGTTAGGTCTTAGGTTTCCAGACATACTTACCTTTAATTTCACTTTCTCAAAACTGATTTATTCTCATTCATTTCTATTACTCCATGTATTTAAATCTCAGATTTTCTTAACAGATGGTTATAGAGACTTCCACATTTATGTCACTATTTTGGGTCTAACTCAGATTGTTAAGAGAAGAAATTACATTTAATCTTATCACTGTATGGCTTAGCTCAGTGTTTCTCAAATGATGAGGCCAGTATCCCTGGATATACCCCAACCTTGTCCACAGGAGGCTCAAACAAGCCAGAAAATGTATTGTATTTTGAGTTCAGGTTGTTTTGTGTGAAAGAATGATGCAAGCTGAAAGAGGATAATGTCAAATGAATTTACAAATGCATCTACATATTTGTGACGAGGAAAGGTACGCTGAGCAAAGGCTTATTTCCACATGATAGTTTATTTATTTATGTACAAATTTATGACCATAAAAAAGCCATACTGAACTAATGCTTGTTTCCTGGTGCACCCCATGGAAAGGTACATAGAGTAAACATAATTCAAGATGCACCATACTACAAACAAGCATTGGGAGCTATGCACTAATAGGCAGGAAGTATGTGCAAAATGCATGTACCCCTCCAGCACCAGTCTGCACCCCTGCAGAGCTGTGCTCAAGCTGACAAGCACTAATGATCCCCCCCATTGCACAGTCACATGGCTTAGAAACGTTGTGGTTCGGAGACAGAGTGTGGGCCACTAGTGGGCATCCAATAGGAGGCCCATCCCAGTTTCCATTGTGGGCAGAGAAGCCTGGGATGGCATACAGCCAACCCTGTAGAAACAAAAGGCATTTGCCTGATTGGCCACCCCATTCCCTCCCAGGTAGCAGAGTGGGCTGTGGCAGCTGTGTGTGTGGGGCATTGTCCTGTTGCTGCCACTCCCCAATGTCAACCTTTGGGAGGCACTTACTGACTTATGGTAGGGTCCCCCATCACACAGCATACCCACACCAGCACAGCACACAAATGTGGCCATGCTTATGCATGGCAAGTGTGCATACCCTTGTCCCACTACCATCCCACCCCTGGTGAAGTGCCATGCAGCCTGCCAGGGAACCAATGCACTGGGCACTAGTGCACCTGTGGAGGAAGACTAAGTTTGCTGGCAAAAAGCATCTTGCTTCACCTGAGTTCTTTTCTTCTATGTTTGCTTGAAAGGACAGTGCAAGGACAAACATTAAGGCTTCTTTTGGCTAAGCAGATTTACTGTTGTGTTGCTATTTTGTTTTGTGCTTACAGGTTGTGCTTACAGGTTTTGTTACTGTTTTTTGCTTACAAACGACTGCTTTATTGCTCTCTGTTTCAAATTGTTTTCTGCAGGGTATATTTTCTGCTAAATTATTACACTGTCTGCCTACAGGTCTGTTACTGTTTTGTGCTTACAGATTACAGCTTTATTTTTTTTCTGATTCAAATTGTTTCTTTGCATGGTATATTTTCTGTTAAATTGTTACAGGTTGTACCTACAGGTTTTTGTTTCTGTGTTATGCTCACAGGTTTTACAGTTTATGGCTTTATTTTTCTCTGATTGAAATGGTGCAGGGTATATTTTCTGCTAAATTGTTACAGGGTGTGCTTATAGGTTGATTACTGATTTGTGCTTACAGATTAGTGCTTTATTTTTCTCTGATTCAATTTTTTTTTATATTTTCTTTTTTTATTTATAAAGAAAAGGTCAGGTTACTTTTAATTACAATTAAAGGAAATACATTTTAGAATTATGCATACTTATGTAGCTAAATAAAGCACAAAAATATGTTCAATCATTTTAGAGTGACTTTAAGTAACATATATTTAAAAATATTAGTATTAGAGCTTTACTATCATCAAATAAATAAATAGTAATTTCATTTGTGCACCAAGCTATTACATCATAATAAAAAGATATACACTTAATTAATTTAAGCATAATTCCCCTTTTAGAGTTCCAAACCTTAGTTTAGTTTAACAAAAATACAAACAAAAAACAAACAAAAAACTATCCATTACAGAAAGATCATTTGCAGAACCGGACAGCACAGTTCATCAGGTTATACTGGGTGGTATTCAATCACTTCTGTTTCTTCTTCTTCTTCTTCTAAATGTTAACCAAGCCCTCTGCTACTTCATCGCTGCCTTCAATAAGGCATGTGACCTCTTCGCTCCTTCTAAAAAACGGAATGAAAAAGCCCTCTGTAACCCTTGGATAACTGCAGAGCTCCTTTCCCAGCTGAAATATAGGGAACACTTGTGGGCTGTGGCTAAAGCCACAGGCAAACAATCTGACATTCAAAAATACAAACATGTCCGTAATGCCTGCACAAAATCCTTTCATCTCACAAAAAGCTCATATTATAAGGTTGCCCTCACCAACACCTGGGGAAATGGTCGTGCTTTCTGGGACAATTTCAAGGACATTTCTGTGAAACAATCAAAGTCCCCTCTGGCCATGTTAATTGTTGAAGGGTCCACTACCCTTGATCCTATGATCATTGCAAACACCATTAACATGGCTTTTACTGACCTCAGTAATGTGCTCCCACCTGATTTCTTCACAGTCAGTGACACCCCCTTTAGCACACCCTGTACTCTTTCAAACCACCCTCAGTTTTACTTCAGGGAGATTAAGATGAATGAAGCTCACCGCCACATCCCCTCAGCCATCTCTACTTCCAGAACCAGCAGTGACACCCTGGACCTTAAGCTGCTATCACATACACTTGACGAGGTTCTTAGTCCCCTAACTAAAATTCTTAACCTCTCTTTCCACACCAGTACATTCCCTGAAATTTGGAAAACTGCCACTGTGACCCCGGTCCATAAAAGTGGGGACAAGACCTGCCACTCAAACTAACGCCCGATCTCCATATTGCCACCACTATCCAAGGCCCTAGAGCATATTGTTGCAGACCAGCTCACCGATTACTTGGACAAATATAATATTCTGTGCACACAACAGCACAGCTTTAGAAGGGGGCATAGTACCACCACTGCCCTGCTTGAATTTACTGGTGCAGTGCATAGTTCCCTTGATAAAGGTCTTCTTACTGGGGCTGTCTTCATTGACCTATCGAAGGCATTTGAAACAGTCCATCATCGGCTGATATATGCCCAACTACCCCTTGCTGGCCTCGTACTGGACTCAGCCTACTGGTTCAGAAGCTACCTTGACAACTGCTCTTAAAGAGTAAAAATTGCCAATGCTATCTCGGACACCTTGCCTGTCTGCTCTGGAGTCCCTCGGGTCCATACTGGGCCCTCTCCTTTTCAGCCTTTTTTTAAACTCCCTACCACAATCCTGCTTGGAACATATCATCCTATATGTAGATGATGCTGTTGTCTTTTCCACGCACAAGGACCTCTCACCACTTCAAAACAGCCTTCAACTTGGATTCAGTGCCATTGCAACATGGTTTTCCAATCATAAACTAGTCCTCAATCATAAAACAACAAGTCATTGCTTTTCTGCAGTTCACATAACTGTTATAAGCAACACCCCCTTGCCATCTCCACCAAGCAGGGGACCGTCCTCATACAAGTTTACTCATTTAAGTATCTATGGATTCTGCTTGACTCCAATCTCTCCTATACAGCTCACATTGACAGCATGGCTAAAGCTGCCAACACACATCTTGGATTACTCTACAAGCATAGGCAACACCTCACCCCAGAGGCCCTGAAGATTGCCATCCAGAGCTCTGTGGTGTTCATTTTTGATTATGGCCTCATTATCTATGGCTCCGCCACTACATCCACCCTCCGAGGTATAACAACTGCCCTTAATAAAGCATGCCAACTCACAACTGGTGCCCCCTGCCTCACCCACACCTGTGCCCTTTATGAACAATCCAGATGGCTCCAACTCTCCAACCGTATAAAGTATCTTACATGTGTTATGGTGGGAAAAAGCAATCTTGGCCTCACACCCCCTGAGTGTTATTGCCTTGACACATCAATTCACCTATCGACAGAACACCAGGAACTCGACAACCCAGATTCTACAAGTTCCTCACTGTAAAACTACGCAGGGCCAACAATCCTTTGGCTACAGGGCTCTTCTATGATTGAATGGACTCAGCCACACCATCTCCTCTGCCTCAACACTAGGTCTGTTCAAAACCAGGATCCTGGCCCATCTTATTGCCTCTAGCTCCTGTGACTGCCTCTCCTAGCTCATGACCTACGCAGCCTTTGTCCCATCTGATTCTCTGCTAATCATCTGATTTTCTGCTAATTCCTCTCCCCCCCAGCTCCTGAGGTGCTGCTTGAATTCTCAGGTTTTCATATCACCACTTTAGCCTCTCTTTGCCCCCTTATAGCACTTTGTCCCTTTATGCACTTCCTCCCCGTACCCTATCCCCACTGTCCCCTCCGTCACTCCTCTCCATCTCTCTGTTTGACAAATGCTACTGGCTGCATCCTCGACCTACCCCCTTTTTCATACATGTCTCTTTGCCACCACTGGGTGCCAGACCCAACCCTATCCCTGTGGGCGTATGTTTTCTAGCCATGTTCCTCCTTTTCACTTTAGCTGCCTCTTTTAACCACCCACTCTTCTCCTCCGCCTCTACATCTTCCTCTTCCCACACTTGACCTTTCAATAGCGCTATTGTAACATGCATTGTTTACTGTTTTTCACTGTTGTTCTCATGTTGATTGTGTTTAACTGACATGGAACCTTTGTAAAAAAGCCTTGGCTCAAAGGTATTTGTAATCCTAGACAAAAGTAAATAAATAAATAAAAATAAAATAAATTGGAACCAATGTCCTCTGGTATTTTAACATTATTTTCAAAGATGTTTCAAGCTGCATCTGGATCCTCAAAATGGTACAATTTACTCTGGAACTGAATCCTCAAACTTGCTGGTGCAAGTAATGTAGCTGACACCCCAGCTTCCTTAAATTCTGAGAGAACTGGTAAAAATTGCTTTCGTCATGCTTTGCATTTGAAAGCAAAAATCTGGTTACAACTGGATGCAATGCCCCTCATACGAACATATTTTTTTTCTGCCTAGCCATCTGGAGCAATTTATTTCTTTCATCCAGTGTATTGAAAGTTAAAATAATATATCAGGCCCCAAACTGCTGCTTTTCTGTAGTTAAATCCTTAGCCTGACGTGAGGGAGGGCAAAAAACAGATTCCAATAAAAGTGAAGGGGTAAAGGAAAACACGGCTGAAAGTGCATTTTCTACAGTTTTTATTTTTATTTATTTATTTAGCTTTTGTTAACCAGGTAGGTACACTAGACAAGACAATTGCCTATTTTCAGGTACAACCTGGGAGAGTACAGGAATAATAGATTTAGGTACATACAATGACATTGTACAAATTAGACATGTTACAGTTCATGTGAGGATACAGATTCAACACAGCATACGAAACATGGTAAGGCATAGATTATACAGTATTAACATAACAAAAATAAACACCTTGTGGGAGATAAGAGCAGTAATGTTACAGATTTAACACAGCGTACGAGCGTGGTAAGGCATAGATTATACAGTATTAACATAAAAACATAAACACCTTATAGAAGCCAAGAGCAGTTCCAGGGGCACAGTATCGAAATCCTTCAAATGTGACACTATATACAGCTTAGCAACCTCTTGGAGTCTGGTCTTTTGTCCAGGAGTAGCTCCAGAGCAGAGGAGTGCTGTGATGGGTCAATTCACGGGGGTTTGGGGCAGCCACAGGCTGAGGCAAGTTTGAGATGGTTCCATAGGGAGGAATGGAGACACATCTGTGAGTGCGCGGCATGGACCTGGGCAGGGAAGGAGTTCCACAGTCTGAGAGCGAATGCAGCAAAGTCTCACCCACCCATTTGAGTTCGTGTAACAGGTGTCTTGAGGAGGGCCTGTCCCTGGGACCTGAGGGAGTAGGAGGAGGACAAGGAGGGGACAAGAAATTTTTTAAGCCCTGGAGGGGTGCCAGTGCCATAGACCTTTCCGGTGAAGCACCCTAAGATGAAGTCTATGTGGTTAGCGGGTGAGAGCCAATTTAGCCTGCTATAGAGGTCACAATGGTGAGAGAGACAAGGGGCAGCCAGCGCAAAGTGGCAGACATTATTGTAGGCAGTGGACCACCTAGTGAGGTGGACTTTATATGAGCGGGCAAACAAGAGGAGCCCATAGCAGAGTGAGGGGAGGAGCACCCCTCTGGCAAGTGCAGTCTGAGCAGCCGGAGTAAGATTACTTTTTGCTCTGTATGTCAGACCTAGTCTGCAGTTTATAGTCATGCAAGTATTCTGAATGTGGTGCCCAAGGTCAAGCTGCGGGTCCAGCGTCACCCCAAGGTACTTAAAGTTGTCAGTAACTGGGATCTTGACCCCGTCGACACCAGAAATGCATAGTGGAGTAGAGGCAGCCTTAATCTTGGCCTGAGACCCAAAGAGCATGGCCTGGGTTTTCCTGAGATTTAGAACCAACTTATGTGACAATATCCAGGATTGGATGCTCCTCAAGTCCTCTCTCAGGTGGTGACTTATGACCCCTATCTCAGGGGAGTGAGTCAGGATGACCAGGTCATCTGCATAAAGGATAGACTTGCAGTGGATAGCAGCAGCCAGGAGTTTGTTCACGAATATGGAGAAAAGCAGGAGCCCCAAGACGGAGCATTGTGGGACACCCATGGTAACAGGGATAGTGTCCAAGAACTCCTTCCCATACTTAAGTTGCTGTCTGCCACTTAGATAGTTGGAAAACCAGTTGAGCACCTCAGGTGATAGACCATAGGAGCTGAGCTGGGTGGAGAGCATGGTGTGATCAACAAGATCAGAGGCCTTAGAAAGGTCTATAACGATGGCTCCAGAGAGTTTGCCTTGGTCCATAGCCACTCCGATCCAAGATGAGACCGTGACAAGGGCAGAAGTTGTGCTGTGCCCTTTCCTAAAGCCATGCTGCTCAGGGGACAACAGGTCATGATACTGCAAGTACTCCGAGAGTTACCCTGCCACGACCTTCTCGAGAAGTTTACTGACCACTGACAGTATGGATATTAGATGGTAGTTTTCTATGAGTTTGGGGTTTCCTTGTTTAAGTATTGGGACCACCCTGTCTGCTTTCTATACTTCCAGAACGACACCTGACTGCAGGGACAGATTGAAGATATGGGTTACCATGGAGGCAATCTCACTGGCACCAAGACTCAGAAGTTTCATCTCCAATCCATCATGTCCAGCACTCGAGAAGTGGGAGAGACCCGAGAGCAGTCTCTGCACCTCTTGCACTGCCACCACCTTAAAAAGAAGGGGAGGGTAAGATGAGGATGGTGCAGTTCATTTTTCACCCTTCTCCCCTCCCCCATGGGGGAGTGATGAGGTAAAGGTAGATAGGTCCCAGAAGTGTTGGTTGAATGCATTTGTGATGGTCAGGGAGTTGTTGCAACTGGCACCATCGATGATCATATCCGAGGTCTCACCACTCAGGGTCCCACTGACTATATTCTTAATGTTTCTCTAGAACCTCCTGGGGTCCCTAGCTGTGCGCAGCAGCACAGATTTGCAAAATTCCCCTTTGGCTGCCCTAATAGCCTTCTTACACTGATTTCTGAGCATCCTGTACTGCAGAAATATGGCCTGTTCAGCCGTGGCCTTGAATTTTGCCCAGCACTTATCTCTGTACTTCATAAGGGTTAGCAGACTGCCCTGCAGCCACTTTGTCACCGAGCCCCTGACCCTCCGTCTGATGAGGGGGGCATATTTATCCTGCAGCACCCTGAATGCAGTGAGGAAGTGACTGGCTGCTGATGAGGAGTTCTGTGCATTCCATACTGCTGACCAGTCTGCATGCTGGAGATCAGCATGGTAGGAGCCAAGAGCAAACCTTGAGTAGTCTCGGACCTGGCTAATTTTATGTGGGATTTTCAGAGAAGGAATCTTCCACACCCCGTACACAGGGGAGTGGTCCAAGATGGAGTCAGAGAGGATGCCCGATGAGCTGATCCTCTCTGGTCAATTTGTCATGACCCAGTCCAGGAGAGAGCTCCCTCCACCACTGGGTGGACATCTAGTAGGCTCCTTAATCAGTTGCGACAGGGAGAGACCAGCAAGGAGTGGTTCATATGCTTTGGAGTTGCAGCCAAGCCAGTTTAGGTTGAGACCACCTAGAATAATAAGTTCATTATGTCGGGTCACAGCACCTACAGTATCCTGGAGGATGGACAGCCCCTCCAGGCTGCCCCTTGGGGGATTGTAGGTGAATATAACATGTATCTTTTTGGTCATCCCGAGCAACAGCACCGTGTGCAGGAACTCACAAGGGGACTGCACAGGTTGTGGATAGGGTAGCACTGACAAGTTAAGATGGCTTTTATAATAGACCAAGATGCAACCCCCCCTCTTTTTTCCTGGGCAATCAAGCCTGAGGAGGTCATAGCCTGGGAGTTTCCTTTAAAGCTGTATCGGAGACTGTTCCAGGAAAGCCTATAAGCCTCAGGTTTCTTTTTAGCATTTGATTTTCCAAATGTTCTAATCAGGACATTTGTGCCAATTGCTCATGCAGTGCTGCATTTGTAGCACCTTCCAAAGTGAGAGTTCTAGCAGAGACAGCTTTTATTTCTGCTTCATTAATCTTAATAGCCTTTTCTGTGCTCTCCACTCTCATCTCTATCGCTGCACACTGTGAGTTAATTTCTGTAAGGCAGGGGTTATCAAATGGTGAGGCCAGCCTCCTTGGGGAGGCCCCAACCAGTTCCAGGGGAGGCTCAAGCAGGTCTGAAAAAGTAATGTATTTAAATTTTGAGTTTTATGTATTTTGTGTGAAGACATGAAGCAAACTGAAAGAGGATGATAGTAAGTGAATTTAATGTGTTTATTTACTAATAGGTGACAAGGGAAGGTGAATGAGCCAATGCACATTTCAGGTGTACCTGGGGAACGGTAGGAAGTGATTACATTTCAAAAGGTAACTGTAAAACAATCAAGAAATACACAATGAACAATAATGCAAACAAATGAGAACAATAAGTAATGAATGGTGGTAACTGATAAATTTTTAGACTGATGGTAGAACAGCCCAAATACAAGGGTTGAGCATAGAAGTGCTTAGCGTAATAGCAGGAAGGAGCAAAGTACAGTAACCCAGAGAAGTTGCTTTGGAGCAGGAAAAGAGGGGGAGAGGCAAAGTATGTAGGAAGGTTATTTCATATAGAGAGAAAGCAGTCTGAACCATGAAGGTACTGCAACAAGGGGTAACAATGGTTCAAGAATGAAAATAGCAGACCAAGTAGGCTGGCCTGGGTGGGTAGTGGTGGTGGCTTACAATAAGCTGAACAATAATTGTTTGTTTATTTATTTTTTATTCAGATAACACCTTTGAGAACAGGAGTGCTTTTCCAAAGGTCCCAGGTCAGTATAAGACAAAATGCTGAATGTGAGCCAAGTACTCAAAGGGGTTTAAATGTATTCATGGTGTACTGCACAAAGTACAGTATGTTATTTTTCTTTGGGGAGGCCCAAGATTATTTCAGTTTTTGGGGGAGGCTCAAAATCTTTTCCATGGATTTGGGGAGGCTCACTGTGACAAAGTGTAAGAACTATTGCTGTAAGGGAATTTTCCACTTGAACAAAGAACACCTTAACATACGCATGAAAATCTGTTAGTCTAGCTTGGATAGGGTTACCATCTTTTAAAAAGCCCAAAGTGGGACATTTCTTACTGAAATATGATTTTTCGCAGGACAGTACGCAACCTCAAACAATGCAACAGACTTGTCAGAATTAAGGCTAAGTGCAGTAGTTTCCTAGTTGCTTCTATTGTTTCTTATTATTTTAAGGTGTTTTAGTTAAGGTATTGTTGTTTTCTGCAACAGTTAGTGGAAAGTTAGAGAATACGTTTTCTACTATAAAATCAGGACATTTAGTATTTTTCATGCTTTGTTTGCAGGACACAGCTGCCCAAATCAGGACTGTCCTGCAAAAATCAGGACAGGTGGTAACCCTAAGCTTGGATAGAAGCAAGGGTAGGTTTTTTAGATGCTTTAGACTTCCTGCTCCCTTCTGGATGGGTCCCTGTAACAGGGGAGGCTCCTGCTCCAACCACACCATGGGGGTCGACAGCTCCTCTTCCAGTAACATTAAGGGAAACAAATTTATCCATATCGATAAAGTGAAGACTCGACCAAATACAAAGTCCTCAAAATGATTAGTTTGTTTATGTAAATAAGAACTTTTGGATGAAAACTTCACGAGATACAGTGGAGTGCCAAACGAATGCATCTAGTAGAATCACAGCTCAATAGCATGCCCCCTATTTTTCTCTGATTCAAAGGAATATTTTCTGTTAAATTGTTGTGCAGGTTGATTTGCTGAAAAGGAGGAAAACATCTACTGGGGTAGTCAGTCAGAGCTGTAGCTGATTGTTTCTGGAGGGCATGGGTGGCATG
The DNA here is from genome assembly GCA_016271365.2 of Neoceratodus forsteri. Taxonomy (NCBI): domain Eukaryota; kingdom Metazoa; phylum Chordata; order Ceratodontiformes; family Ceratodontidae; genus Neoceratodus; species Neoceratodus forsteri. The sequence goes on from CM057458.1 coordinate 898,656,345, forward strand.
GGCTTGGTCCCACCTATCCTGACCCTCACCCCACCTGCCCCAAGTGCATCATATCCTTTATACCAGGGTTTCTGACATTACTTCCCCAAAAGAGCAAAGCACATACACCTGTCATAACCTTAATAGCACAGCATGCTGAGAAGTGGATAAACGCACACAATTTCACGCAATAACAAAAAAAGAAAAAATGAAACAAAAAAACAGAACAGGAAGTGAGAGAGACATGTGGGGAGTGGTGCAAGGCATTGGCTGTGGGGCAGTAGTCTTCCAGGAGATGTTCTGGAGGCTGTAATGCTGCCCTATTTGCAGGTACCTCTCTAGTCTGAGGGAGGAGGTTGCCTGTCTCCAGGCTGACCTGGCGAGGATTCAGGAAACCTCCTCCCCCAGCTAGGGACCACCAGAGCCAATTGTGCTGCCTCAGAGGTTGCTATGAAAGAGCAGTGGTTGGACCTTGGTGGGCTCATGGATGGTGAGGGTGGTGGATCAGAGGTGCATCCCTGCAGTTGTACCTCTCCACAATTCATATACTATTCTGGCAGAGAGTGGTTCCTCTATGGAGGCACACATAGTGGAGAACAAGGAGAATGTTGGGAACCTCCATAGAGGAGACCCAGAGGAGGGTGGCATGAAACCCCTAGGGCAAGAAAACAACTCCTGAAGGGGGACTCAATCATTAGAGGGTAGAACTGAGGGAAGGGGAGAGGGGGACAAGGTGCCTGCCCGGTGCCTTGGCTGGGAGGGACAGGAAGTAAATCCTTAAGAACATGGGAGCAGATGTGAGGGAGACGGAGATGGATGTCATTTTCCACCTAGGGACAAATGACCTGGCTGGGAACATGATCAGAGCAATGTGGGAGGAGTTTGTGAAGTTGGGAAGGGGCCTTAGATAGGTAGTACACATGGTAACCTTCTCAGAGGTATTGCCTGTCTATGGCATGGATGAGGTTAGGGTACTCTTCTCCAAGGGATTCAATGAATAGTTTAAAAACTTGTGCAGAGATCAGGATTTTGGCTTTATTGGGGACTGAGGGTCCATCTGGAGGGATGCATGCTCATACTGGTTTGATGGTCTGCATCTGTCTGGGACAGGAACCAGGATACTAGGTGATAGGATTAAGTGCTTCATTGGCAAGCATTTAAACTAGCCAAGGGGGAAGTCATGAAAAGGAGCAGCCTTCCGCACATAAAACAGGTAATTAGAGAGGTAAACACCAAGGTAGAGAAGTCAATAGGGAGCAGGATGGGGTAAATGTAGAAAAAGGCAGTCAGGACAGGGATGGGGCTAAAAGGTGTAAGGCCATCAAAAAATGGACAGCAATGAGTATCAATGCCTGTAGTCTTGTTAACAAGCTCCCTAAACTTTTGGCCTTAATGGAAGATGGAGGCCTAGATATCATGGCAGTCACTGAAACATGCTACACAGAGAACCATGACTGGGATGTCAATATACCAGGATACACAATCTACAAGAGGGACAGAGAGGGTAAAAGAAAAGGTGAAGTAGCTCTCTGTGTAAGTGAAGGGATTAAAATAATGGAAATAAAGGGGAAACAGGGAGGGGAGGAGGCACTGAGGGTCACCCTGGAGACAGAAAATGGCACAACAATCCACACAGGAGTTGTATACCAAACCCCCCGTCTCAAAGGGAGGTAATGGACAAGAAAATGATAGAAGGCATCCTTAGAATGGTAGAAAAAGGGAAGATATTGTTGATGGGGGACCTGAATATGCCAGATGTTAACTGGAGCACCTTTGCTGTGGCCACATTGAAGAGCAGTGTCATTCTCGATGCCCTACAGAAGGCATGCCTCAGACAGCTACTGTTTGAACCCACTCAGGAGAGAGCAATCTTAGACCTGGTACTCTCAAATGGGGATGGAGAGAGGATCTCAGACTTAAAAGTGGGTAGCCTTCTTGGAACAAGTGACCACCAAATGGTATGGTTCACAATAAACACAGCTGTAGAGTCAAGTCATACAAAAGTGAGGGTACTGGACTTTAGGAGGGCTGACTTTGGCAAAATGGGATAGTGTTTCAGAAAAGCACTAGCAAACAGGCAATAAGGAGAGGTGGTGGAACAATATGGGTAAATCAAATCTGCCATCACATAGGCAACCAGCATTTGTGTGAAACAAATAAGCAAATCAAAATGAAAGAAAAGAAAACACAATGATTCTCAAAAGAGGTGGCTGGGAAGGTTAGGGAGACAATTATAGCATTCAGGAAGTATAAGGAAACACAGAAGGAGCAGGACAGAGAAATGTACCACCAGTTAAAGCAGAAAGAATCTGGAAAGGCAGTCAGAATAGCAAAGGCCCAAACTGAGAAAAAGATAGCCAACTCAGTTAAGAAGGGGATAAAAACATTTATAGGTACATTATGGAGTGAAGAAAGACCAAGGGAGAGATAGTGAGGCTTCATAAGGGGAAGGGGTGGTGGCAGAAGGTGACAGTGAAAAAGCAGGGATACTGAATGAATACTTCTGATCAGTATTCACAAAAGAAGTAGAAGGGGAGGTAGCTAAACCAATCAATAGGTGCACTCTGGATGGTAGGGTCAATACCCATCCATTCGCAGAACAAAGGGTCCTGAAAAAACTCTTAAAACTGAAGGTGGACAAAGCAATGGGGCCTAACGGGATTCACCCCAGAATTCTAAAATAACTAAGGGGAGAACTAGTGACACCACTGACTACCCTTTTTAACAAATCATGGGAGGATGGTGTGGTACCTGAGGATTAAAGAAGGGCAGATGTTATTCCCTTTTATAAAAGTGGGAGCTAGGTTGAGGCAGGAAATTACAGACCTGTTAGTTTGACCCAGTGGTAGGGAAAATGGTGGAATCACTTCTGAAAGAAAGAATTGTTGAGTACCTAGACGCCATTGGGGTACAGGACCCAAGGCAGCATGGATTCACAGTGAGAAGGTCTTGTCAGATGACTAACATAGATTTATTTTTCTGAGCGGAACAAAGTAGTAAACCAGTGAGGGCCTGTGGACATGGCTTACCTAAATTTTAACAAGGCATTTGACACAGTCCCACACTAAAGATTAATAAACAAGTTTGTCAGCCTGGGAGTGGGTCCCAGGGTGGTAGCCTGGGTAAAACATTGGCTGGACAACAGGATGCAGAGGGTAACAGTAAACGGAGTCCACTCCAAAGAAAGGGGGTACTAGTGGGTTACTGCAGGGTTCAGTACTGGGACAAGTCATCTTTAATGTGTTTATAAGTGACATTGCAGAGGGACTGGAGGGAAAAGTATGCCTCTTTGCAGATGACACAAAGATCTGCAACAGGGTTAATACACAGGAGGGGAGGATGAGAAGGGACTTTGCAAGGTTGGAGGAATGTTCAAACGTATGGCAGTTTAGATTCAATGCAAAGAAGTGCAAAGTAATGCAACTGGGAAACAAAATCCTAGAGGAAGAGTACACAATGGGAAGGGAGTACTAACAACAAAAAAAATGGAAAGGTACCTGGGGGTAGTCAATGATGTGAGAAGGCAGAAAGGAGGGCTGGGGGTATACTGGGATGTGTGGGGAAAGGCATTAGTAGTAGAAAACAAGAGGTAGTTATCCCTCTGTACAGACAGTTGGTGAGACCCCATCTGGAGTACTGCGTGCAGTTCTGGAGACTCCATCTTCACAAGGAGGGCAACTTAAATGGTGGAGGGTCTGCACCATAAGCCATTTGAACAGAGACTAAAGGAGCATAACATGTACATGCTTGAGGAAAAGAGGAAGAGGGGGGAACATGATAGAGACTTTCAAGTACCTTGAGAGAATCGACAAAGTGCAAAAGGGTAGTATATTTAAGAAAAATGATGTGCAGGAACAAGGAAGCACAATTTGAAGATAGATGGGGGATGGCTCATGGGCAATGTGAGGAAGTATTTTTTTACAGACGCATGGAACTGCCTTGTTGAGGAGGTCATGGGATCAGAAACAGTGGGGGTTTTCAAGAATGCATGGGACAGACATAAGGCAATTCTGGTGGGGGGGTAGGAGGAAGTAGGCTGTTGGTTAACTAGGATCTGCAGCTTATCCAATAGGTAGGGAAATGGGCAGACTGGGTGGGCCAAGAGGTCCTTTTCTGCCATCGAAGTCTATGTTTCTATTTGATGAATGCTGCAGAGGGTGTTCAGATCACCACTGAGTGACATTCAGTCATAGCAGTGCCTACATGCTGCCCCTACATGGCACGTAGGCATTGGTGCATAGACGTCAATATTCATATTTCAAGAAGTAACAATTGACCCATTAGACTGGTGGAAGGACAATGCAAATACAAGGGCAAAACAGGGTTCACTAGGAGCAAGAGTGGGAGACAGCAACATAATCTTTGAAAAGGTGCTTAAAAACAGGGTGAGCAGGGAAGTCACAGACAGGTTAGATTCCAGCGAGGGTTAACAAAAGTATGAAAATCAGAAGAGCAGACCAAATAGAATACCTGTGGTGCAGGGGTTATACAGAGGGGAGAAGAATAAATTGAATAAAATGAGAATATGAACATACGAAATTTGCCAGCAGATAAAGGCCTAGAGGTCTATCAAGTCTGCTCAAATGTGCAGCTAGAACCCCTTATTCTGCAGCTGCCCCTCCCTTCCTCCCTTCCCCTTCACTGACCTTCCCCCTTGTCCTGTCCCATCCCCTTTTGAAGTAGTCCACTGTTCTACTGAATACCACTTCTGCAGGTAACCCATTCCACCCAGCCACCACCCTCTCTGTAAAAAAGTGTCTCCTCATCTCCCTCCTGAACCTTCCTCCCTCCAGTCTCATATCATGGACCCTGGTGTCCTTCCCCTCCCTTACTTTGAACAGTCCCTCTGTATCTGTCTTGTTTATTCCTCTCATGTACTTTAAGGTTTCAGTCATGCCCCCCAGTCCCTCCTCTCCTCCAGCGAGTACATGTTCAACTCTCTCAGCCTCCTCTCATATAAGTCCCCCAGCCCCTTGATCATCTTTGTTGCCCTGCGCTGCACCCCCTCTAGTAACTTAATGTCCCTCTTCAGATATGGGCACCAGTACTGCACTCAGTACTCCAGGTGCGGTCTAACTAATGACCTATACAGTGGCAGAATAAACTCAGCCAGTTACTTACTGACATTCCATTTATTCCTTGTGTCCTGTGCAGTGTGATATTTGTTTTTAAGGGGAGGCCCACAATTATTTCCATATGTGCAGGGGCTCAAGATTTTTTTTCATGATTTGGGGGAGGCTCAATGTGACAAAATTTGAGAACTAATGAATCTGAAAGCAGTTGTGGTGTTCACATCATAGTTCCCAGTGCACGAATAGTTTTACTTCTCAAGTCAGGAAATGAACTATTTCCTTATGCACAAGAAAGTCTTTCCAAGGCTGGGTTGAAGCACATTGGTGGGATAGAGATTACTTCTTTTTGATCAAATCAAAGTGAAAATGTTGAGCGTAAGCAATAATCAAGATGTACCATCTCCTGTAAACTCCAAACTTTTGCAGGTAATCTCTGCAGTGTCATCTAGTATTGCTCAAAATTACAATCTCAGGGAACAGTAGTTATACTGTCCTCTATAATAACCAATAAATTTTAATATTTATAGTTCCTAGTCTAATTTTTTTCATGTTCACATTTATAGTTCTTAGGCTTATTTTTTCTTTTCTGTATTTATCACATCCCAGCAACATCAACAGTTTAGCAAATGTATTCAATATTTCAAACCTATAAATGCTGGTACCAACTAACATGTCTCTGAACTGCAGTTTTCATTCACATAACTCATACAGTAGTTTCCTTGCCTCAGTTAAGTGATTAAAATCTTTTACCCAGCTTCTTTATAGTCCTTCAAGATCCATAACAACTAAAATATACTGCACACACTTTTTATCCCTGTTAAACAAACCTTGTTTAATTGCCTTTACAAATATTCCATGCCTATTTCAGAGGATGAGTTTGCAATGACACAGATTAATATTCCTTTCATCTGTAGTATTTAGATGAGTATCAGTAGTATTCCAAATGTATTTATATATTAAACAATCCAACGTTCTCCTGACACTATCAGTGACTGGGGCTAGCACCAGCCAGCTAACAGCATGCAGCCTTTGCCCTGTCAGTTCATAATACGCCCATCAGGTTCTGGAGTCCTCAAATCACAAATGTTGCTCCCCACACCAAAATACAATTCCTAATGCCCTCAAATCCAGCACCCACCTGGATTTCTTATTCAGCCCAGCTAATAGGAACATGATGACATTTGAATTTCAAATGGAAGTAGATTTACTGTACCAGCCCAACAAGACAGTTCTCCAGTTTAGTTTTAACACTGAATGTTTAACTTTCTCATTAAATTATCTAGATTTGCTTTGAATATTTTAGAATACCATGCTCATTTTTCTTATTGGGTAGATTTCAGAAGCCATTCCCTAGTACTTTTTGTGTAAAGAAAGGTTTCATCAGTTCCTATCAAACTAATTACCAACCTATTGCCTGGAGCATGCCCTTCTCTTCTTGGCATCTTTTTCCAATTTTGAGTTTATGTTCTGTGGCAGCACAGTAATGCCTTCACCAAGCCAGTCACCCTTTATTCTTCCTTTTTTTCTGGGTAAAGAGATTGAACTCTTTCTGCCTGTCATCATTGCTCATTCTTTCCAGTCTGTAGCAACTAGCTTGGCCTTTTTGTACTGTTCTATGCAAGCAATGTGTTTATTGTAATCTTGTGCCCAGAACTGGCAGCAATACTCTAGATCAGATCTAATCATGGATGTGTATAGAGGCACAATAACCTCATATAATACCATTGTTAATACATGAGTAATACATACAATGCTCTGTTTCTCATTTTTCAATACCTGTTCATGGTTCCATGTCAATGCTTAGACAACCAGATTGTAGAAATCACTGACATCAACAGGCAAATCTTTGTCAAAGTTTTGCCCATCAGAAGATCACTGTCTGAGGTGGAGTTGATTTGACCATGGGCAAAACACCAGCAAAACCAGTGCCAGTGTACAGCTGGACCATTACAGTGACAATCTCAAATTTATTGCTGTAATAGTCTTCATTGTTCTGTTTTCACTGTTTTGCCAGTTTAAGCCTGTTCACACTTTGTCCCAAGGTTTAGATTGCTTGTGAAAATTATTCACATATTTATTTCTTGTTCAAATTCTCTGGTCTTTTTTTTTTTGTTTGCAGTTCAGGTAATTTTCTGTCTTTCAGTTTTTCTTTTCTTAGTATGAACTTTGGAACATTTATCTACACTAAATTTCATTTTCTGTGTTTCAGACCAACTGGGAAGACTGTCTCAATTTCTCTGCAGTGCATCTATCTGGTTGTGTGTTTCACCTTACAGTATCTCCTATTTTGGTATCGCATGCAGAATTTTACATCAACCATCCATTTTCTTGTTCACACTGTCTCAGACATATGGATATACTTGCATAAGCACCAGCACTAGTTCATGATGAAACACACTGTTTTCCCTCCTCCAGTCTGATTTTACATACAGTAATTATACCCATTGTCAACTTTCTAAAAAAGAAACAAGATGTTGCACATACTGCTGTACCACATAGCATTATGGGTAATATATACAGATCACAATGAAGGAGTTTAGGCTGATTAGGAGTTAGGCAACACTTGCAATGTTTCTCAAGGTCTCTCAAATAACCTACAAAGGCTGACAACTACAAACCACAGACGTAAGGTTTGTCATAGCTCTATAGCTGTTTCCTTACTACAGCACATGAGGTTAGGCAGCTAAAAGTTGCCAATGGTTTGGGACATATTGAGCCATAAAGAGAAATTTAATTTACCAGACAAGAGCTACAATGCAAAAGTGCCAAAGCAAGAGAGTTATGTTAAAAGCATGTTGGCTGTGAAGCCAAATGTTAACGAAGCACAAGATTTGGCATGTTCCAGTAATGCAAGATATCATGGAAAATATTTGAAAACTTTAAAATAAGGAATTAGGACTGGCTAGACATTCAGTTTCCATTAAATCAAAGCCATGTAGAAGGTTATACTGCTAAAAAAAGTCCCCAGAGGTGGATTCTATCCCAATCACATTTTTAAAAATAAACCCAAACTGTTGGTCTGCAGTACTTGATAAACTCTGCAGTTATGTATGTACAACAAAACAACATAATCAATTCATGTCATATAGCAGAAATCATAGTAAACATTTTAACAAATTCTGGCCAGAACCGACAGGGCTGTAGCCAAGGAATTTGGGGGCAAAAAATACTGAAAATTAGTTTTTAATATTCTTACTCCAAATTTTCAACATAGCCAAATTATGACGCCACCTCATGAAGAAGTACAGAGAAAATGCTCCACTCCTGGCCTAAAAGTGATTTTGTGTAGGGACTTCAAAATCAACTTTCAGGACACAAAAACACATTTCGGGCAGGAGATGAAAAATCACAGCTGTCACGTTCATGAGGTGCTGTAAAGAAATGGCTATGTTGAAAATCTGGCATAAAAATATTGAATATTACCAAAGGTTTGAGCCTGTCTTTGCAGAATTCATGCCTCATAACTTTTTTTTAAATATGTTTCACCAAATGTGAAACATAAGCTTCCTATGACCCTGCCTCATGAATAAGCTCAGAGAGAAAATGTTCATCTTTTGTCTGAAAGGTGATTTTGTGCAGGATTGTGAAATCACCTTTTGGGATGTAAAAAATCATTTTGGCCAGACTTTAGAAAAATGACAGCTCTCACATTCATGAGGTGCTGTAAATATATGGCTGATGGAATGTGCTAATATCAAAATTGCTCCTAAATCCAACAATCTAAGATGTCATAACAGACAAATCAAGATTCCAAAGTATTGTACCACAAAAAGACAGTTCTATTTTACAATAAGAGCTGCTTCTTTCTGGAATTCATTACCCAGCTCAGTGGTGAATAGGACTTCTTTTGCATCATTTAAAGCTGAACTAGACAAACTTTTTTGGAGCTAGTGTTCAATCTACCCTGCTCTTGCAGGGAAGGTGGTCTCGATGGGCCTAGAGCCTCCGTCCACCTTTCACATAATGAGTAATGTTGTAAATTTGCAGTACAAATATTGAAAATTATCAAAGTTAAGAGCCTGTGTTCTCAAAATTTAATGTAGGCTCATAATGTTATTGTTTTTTTTTTTAATATTTTTACACACAATTTTCAACATAGCCATCTTATGACCCCACCTCATCAACAAGAGCAGAGAAAATGTTCAGCTACTTCCTGAATGGTGTTTTCATGCAGGGACTTCAAAATCACCTTTTGGGACGTAAAAAAAAAATAAAAAATTGACCAGGATATGAAAAATGACAGCTGTCACATACATGAGGTGCTGTAAAGATATGGCCATGTTGTAAATTTTGGGTAATAATACTGAAAATTAAAATAGTTACGAGCCTTCATTCGCAAAATTCATCATAGGCTCATAACATTCTTTTTTTTTTATATATTTTTACACCAAATTTTCAAAATAGCCTTCTGATGACCCCACCTCATGGACAAGGGCAAAGAAAATGTTCAACTCCTTCCCAAAAGGTGAATTCAAGCAGGGACAGTGAAATAACCTTTTGGAACAGATTTGCTAATGTCAGTGCTGTTATTCATGAGGTGGGGTTCCAAAAAAGGCTTGTTGAAAATATGGGCAAAATATGTGCAAAATGCCCAAGTTATGCCATTAAGTTCAAAGCCCCATTTAAATACATTGAACTACATATCGGTTTCTTCACTTTGCAGTCTGGCTTTGAAAAGTGAAGATGTGTCTGCAGTCCAGAGATGATTATGGTGTTGGACTCTTGATGGGTATGTAAGAGCTTGGGAGGTGGGGCAGGGTGGTAGGTGCTGAGTGGGAGAGTTGGATGGGTTGTCAGGAATGGCAACAAAAGAACATCAATGGATGGTTTTCTTTTAACAGGTAGACAAAAAAAAAACATGACCAAGGATTCCTTATTACACCATTGTGGGACTGAGCATCCCTAGTATCACTGTTATGTTTGGAGGGTGGGTGCTGAGAGAGAAGGTCAGGTGGGGGAGAAAAAATATATATATTGAAAAGAAAAGGTCACGTCAGAGCACAACCATGACACTGGGGTATTGGGCACCCCATTGTCATTGTTATGTTTCTGGCAGAGCACAGTCTCAGCACAGGGGGATTGGGCACCCTAGTGCATTTGTTATATTTCTGCGGGGGTGGAGTGGTTGGTGTTTAAAAGGAGGATCGGGTGGGGAGAATATCCATAATTTTAAATTTAAAAAATCAGCAATCACAGTGGAAAATGGCACATTCTGCCATGTCCAAGATGACCGCCACTCTCTACTGTGCATGTGCTAGTGGTTGCGCATGCATAATACAGTTTGGCAGCCATCTTGGACATGCCAGAGTGTTCCATGTTCCACCATGACTGCTGACAGAGGAAACAAAGTATTGCAGTGTGACTTTCAACTGAGACAATGAGTGGAGGGAACCACGCATGCAAAGGTAACTGTGTTGCAACTCCAACATGTTGTTTGGTCAGAAGGAGTGCACTGAGTCCTTTTCTGATAGAAAGAGGTCTATTGGGCTGCACCCACTGCAGCCCTAAAAAAGTGATCCTAAGGAACCTGCTTCATATAGACCTATACCATTATTGTCCATTATAGCTAAAATGTACACATGGGTCTTGATTGTCAAAGGGTGATGCATGGCATGGCTTGTGTCAAACCCTGCATCAAATCCACTTTTTTGATGCAGCTACCCCAAACTCCTTTGACACAACTACACCCAACTTTAGTACATCAAGTGCAGTTGGAACAGTTTTCTTATTTTACAGCAGCGTGCACCAAAGCTTTAGATCAAGCTCCATAAAAAGGCTCCCCCAAATGGAGCACATTAGACCATGGAAAAGCTGGTCTTACTTGCAACATTTAGTGCTTGAGATTAAAAAAACTTATCTCCAACCAGGAGAATGCGCAAGTCCCATGTGCCAAACAGAGATGTGCAAAATCCGCAAATTTCATTCTGCAAAATTTACGTTTCTCGAAATATTTTACAGATGTGAAATGTGAAATTCTGCAAGTGAAATACGCATTTTGCCTGTGAAATTGTGAATTTTGCCACTCTTGGGCAAAATTCCACCCTCACAGGTGAAATTCACAATTTTGCCAACAGAATTTTGCATTTTGCACCCAAATGATCGATACACCAGGGGACTGAAGCATTCATGGGACTTTGAAAATTTAGCACTGGGTATATTTTATTTTTATTTTGCCAACCAGGTAAGGCCTACAAGGCAAAAGTGCCTGTTTTTAGGGGTAACAAGCAACACTGGGGTGGTTTAGTGATTTGCTCAGAGTCATACTTATGCAAAAGGAGGTTGTGGGAATCAATGTTTACTAGCTGTACCAAGCTCATTCACAGCTCATTACTCTAATCTCTAGGTTATACTACCAGCATTAGTAATGCCAAGAGGTTACAATAACAAACTTGAAGAAGCAGAAAAAAGGGTGGAACTAGAAAACTTGACTAGTCTATGAATCTTATTTTCTTACCAAGCAAGCCCATTCAGCCTGGTGCAAAGTTGTGCTCTATGTGGGACTCTTCAGAGGATGAAGGCATATTCCAATTTAAAAGATAGAAAACACAAGCATGTTTGAAATTCAGTTCAAGAAATACTGATGTATTTTTTCCTGCACCACAGCCAATCATGATGATGATGTTACTATAACCAAATATCCATCACATTTCATCAAGTCCACTATAAACTCCAAAATTATATAGAGATTCCAAAATTAACTAAATAATAAAATATTTCTAAATTAAAAACTTTATGTACAACAATCAGCCAATTGTTAGTAAGCAAAATTATTAATAACATACAGTAATTATTACTGTCATGAAACAAATACTGAGAAAAGACATTTCCGCATACTATATACTAGCCCAGACCAGCAAGCAGATAAGAGTGTGTAAATGCATACAATCATATATTAATGTATATCTTGCTAATATTTTGTTCTAATGATTTTTTCTTCATACAGGTGAACAATGCATAGAGCTCAGTCTCTTTGGACCCAAAGGAAATGCATATCTCAAAGATTAAAACAAAAATCATTCAACATGTGATAGTTTCTTATTACTGTCCTCTTTCTATATGAACCATACTAAGAAGCCCTCTAACTGCTAGCCGTATGTTATCTTATTGATTTTTTTTTATTTTATTGGATTTTGTTAAACTTTTAGGGTGACTGAGACATGAGTTTCTTTTTCAAGAGCAACCAAGGTTAATAACATGTACAGTACAAAGATTAAACATAGCAAAAAGGCTAAATGGATGACATCATACATCAAAACAAATTAAGGCCATTAATAATAATAAAAAAATGAGTGTATCGTATATTAAATGAAAGACAGCAGTAATAACAACAGTGGTAGTAAGAGGTACACATTCTCTCTGGCTGAGAAGCAGAAATATAATATAAATAATCTATTTACGTGGTGTGTCAGTGGACATCAAACAAAATTTGCAGACTGTATAGGTTGACTTGCAGGATAATTAGGAGATGTGGGCTGCCAAGATGCAACATGTCTGTTATAGTATTATTATTTAGACATTTTATTAAGCTGTTTTAGTATAGCTGGTATATTATTTCCAATGTTTTTAAAAAAGCAATCTCAATAATATATGTTATTTTCAAGTTATAGCATTTTGCTACAGTGGCGTGAAAAAGTATTTGCCCCCTTCCTGATTTTCTCTATTATTGCATATTTGTCACACTGGATGTTTTCAGGTCTTTAGACAAAATATAATATTAGATAAAGGGAACCTGAGTGAACAAATAACACTTTTTTTTTTTACTTATTTCATTTATTTAATGAAAAAAGTTAACCAACACCAACTGGCACTGTGTGAAAAAGTAATTGCCCCCTAGTTAAATCAACCCAATTAAAAGGATAATTAGAGTCAGCTGATTGAACACAGCCAGCTTGATTACAGCCAGCCCTGCTCAATATAAACCTCACTTATTTTGGCCTTACCATCAGAGTCACGTTGCCAGCACAAAGATTCAACCAGCACATTATGCCATGATCAAAGGAAGTTCCTGAAAAGATCAGAAAAAAATCTGTTGCCCTCTTTCAGTCTGGAAAGGGTTAAAAAGCTATTTCTAAGGCTCTGGGACTCCATCGAACCACAGTGAGAGCCATAATCTCCAAATGGAGAACACTTGGAACAGTAGTGAATCTTCCCAGGAGTGGGCGGCCTGCCAAAATCACTCCAAGGCACAGCGTAAAATCATCCAGGAAGTCTCAAAGGATCCTAAAACAACATCCAAAGAACTGCAGGCTTCTCTTGCCTCAGCTAGGTCAGTGTTCATGACTCCACAATCAGAAAGAGACTGGGCAAAAATTGGCTTCATGTGAGAGTAGCAAGGCAGAAACCACTGCTAACCAAGAAGAACATAAATGTTCGTCTCTCATTTGCCAAGAAGCACCTGGATGATCCACAAGCCTTTTGGGAAAATGTTCTATGGACAGATGAGTCCAAAGTGGAACTTTTTGGACGACATGGATCCCATAATGTCTCGCGTAAAGCAAACACAGCATTCCACAGTAAGAACACCATACCAACAGTCAAACATGGTGGTGGTAGTGTGATGGTGTGGGGATAACTGCTGCCTAAGGACCTGGATGACTTGCCAAAATTAAAGGAACCATGAATTCTGCTCTGTACCAGAAAATTCTTAAGGAGACTGTCCGGTCATCCTTCCGTCAGCTGAAGCTGAGCGTAGTTGGGTCATGCAGCAGACAATGATACAGAACACAAAGCAAGTCCACATCAGAATGGCTAAAAAAGTAAAATTAAAGTTTTGGGTGGCTGAGTCAAAGTCCAGACTTAAACCCAATAGAGATGCTGTGGCAGGACCTGAAGCAGGCAGTTCATGCTTGAAAACCTACCAAATGTTACTGAATTAAAGCAGTTCTGCAAGGAAGAGTGAGTTAAAATTCTCCACAGCGATGTGAAGACTGATATTAAATTATAGGAAGTGTTTGGTTGCAGTCATTGCAGCTAAATGTGGCGTAACCAGTTATTAAGTGTAAGGGGCAATTACTTTTCACAGTGCCAGTTGGGGTTGGTTAACTTTTTCATTAAATAGGTGAAATAAAAATAAAAAACAAGTGTTATTTGTTCACTCAGGTTCCCTTTATCTAATATTACATTTTCTCTAAAGACCTGAAAACATCCAGTGTGACAAATATGCAATTATAGAGAAAATCAGGAAGGGGGCAAATACTTTTTCACGCCACTGTATATGAGTTGTACTACAAGGTTCTGATTGACTATAGCACAAGAATCGCACCACTTTCTAGCCATCAGTTTATTGTAGATAAAGATAACATTTCTAATGAAAAAAGGGAGAGACTATAAGGTGTATAGCTCAAAAACAGGGCTCACTAATTCCTTATCAGGCTAATTTTTATGAGATAAAGAGTACTCTTTGGAATTTAGTCTGTTCATATCTTATATGACTTCTGCAAAGACAAACAATCGTTTTCTATTTGTAAGTTCTGGTCACTATCATACTTGGTAATCATATGGGGTAATGGACAGGAGAAGGCAATATGCCCACTGGGACCATGAACTGACATCAGTGGATACAACTTAACCCTCCGTTCAGCAATAGAGCATCAAGTTTCCTCCTAAGCATCTCCAGGCTATGACTTTCTACCACATCATTAGGTAGGTGATTCCATACCCTACCAGTACAATATAGAAATAAATTATGCCTCCAATTTTTTACTACTGCATCCAAATTGATCTGGAGCTTATGTGCGCTCAGGCCAGCAGCCTTGCCCTGCATTTTAACACCTAATTCATCCATCAGTTCTGCTTCTTGCATAATGTTGTACATAGCTAATAGATCACTCCTGATCCTTCTTTGTTCCAGACTTTAAAGACCCAATGTTGCAGCCTCTCCTCATAGCGGAGCCCCTTCAAGCCCCCAGTCATTTGTGTTACCCTACGCTGGAACCTCCCCACCCACTCCACTTCCCCCCTCAAATATGGGCTCTACAAAGAAGATCCATAATCAAAATAAGGCTTGATAAATGACCTATATAATGGTACCTTGCAGTTTGCTGATCAATTTAGAAAGCTCCTCCTACAATTCCTGATCATGTAGTTGGATTTCTGCATTAATTTAGTATGATGTACTCTGAAATGTAAGTTTTGGACTGAACGTATTCCTAAATATTTTTCAATTTCAATCTTATTTAGTGGTGTCACATTCAACTGGTAATCGAGCTTCGTATTACACTTTCCCACATGCATGACCATGCATTTATTGATGCTTAATAACATACCATTCTCTGATGCCCAACTTTTGATCTTTCCTAAATCACTCTAATTTTTCAATATTTTCTGGCATATTGATGGCCCTTCCCCAATTTCACATCATCCATGAACTTTACCACCCAGCTGCCAATATCATGGTGAAGGTTGTTGATGAACAATGCAAACAATACTGGTCCCAGGACCAAGCCCTAGGGTACTCCACAAGTCATCTCACTGTACCCTGGCTAACATCCCCTTACCCTGACCCTCTGCTTTCCCATATTGAACCAGTTCCCTAGCTAAGTGATCAACCTTCTATCTACACCTGTTTTTTTCCATTTTTTTAAGTTAATATGTTATGTGGGACTTTATCAAATGCCTTCTGAAAGTCAAAATAGAATGCATCAACTGGTATGTTATCATTTAAGCTTTTATTCACATTTTCATAAAAGCATAGTTGATTTGTTAGGTGTGCCCTGTATTGCTGAAAGCCATGTTGTTTAACATACCTGTAATTATTATTGTCTTAATTCTCCTCCAGCTTGGTTTTTAGGAAACTTTCTGCAATTTTACAAAGAACTGGGGTCAGACTGATAGGTCTATAATTTGATTGGATCAATCAATCTCTCTTCATGAATAATGGTACAACTGTGGCCATCCTCCAGTCATGAGGCACTTCACCTGTTGCAAAGGAAGCATTAAACAGAACTGCCAGGGGTTTTGAGATCTGGTTTTGTACCTCTCTTAATAATTTTGAGTGCAGAAGATCTGGTCCCAAAGATTTATTTTCCTTTAGTTTTTCCAGTAGTTTCTCTACTTCCTGGTCACTAATCTCAACAAACAGATCTAAATGGTTCTACCATACCGAAACAACAACAGTGTTGCTGAAGTCTGGCATGGCGAGATCACCAATGTCGACAGGCATTATTTCACCTATCAGACATTGTGTGTTTTCTATCATGGGGGCTGCACCCCCTCTGCATCCCCCCTTTAAGATATCTAACTCTGAGTCACAGTTGTTTCAAGGCGGGGGCAAAAGATGTCGAAAAGGCAAAATTTTGCCCTTGGGTCCTTCACGGCAACAATCTCAAAAATCTGTTGAGATTGTCACTGTGAGGGATTTCGCTGTTGAGCATTCACTGTGCAAATGGCATATGGATCTAGATATACCTTACCTGTTACAGTTTTGCTACCACCACTATTTTTATCAAACACTATGCAAAAGTAAGCACTGAAGGCATTAGCCATGTCCAATGGTGTTTTAATGTTTTAATATCTTTTCCCTCATGCATAATGGGCCCTACGTAAGCGTTGTTCTTAATTTGCTTGTTTACATATGCATAAAAACTTTTACCATTGTCCTTCATGTGCAAAATGCTAAATTCAAGCTCACGGCTTTTGAATCTAATCAACTTTTTTAACACACCTATTTCTATCTTGTAGGATTCAATTGACTTTTTTTTTCTTGGTATCATACACTTTTTTCTTCTTATTGCATTTTTCAGGATCCTGTTAGTGCACCACATAGGCAATTTCCCCCTCTTATTATACATCATTCTGCTGGGTACAAACTTCTTTTCCACCTGTAATATTTTTCTCTTAATTATGTTACACATCTCTTGTACATTCTTATGCTCAAAAGATGTTTCCCATTTCCAGCTTGATAGTTCCGTTCTGATCTTTTGAAAGTTAACCTTAGTATAGTTTTTTTTATACAGTAACAGTTAATCCCTGAGTTGGTACTACTTCAACTTTCAAGATGAACTCTACCATATTATGGTCACAGTTGCATAGATTCTCCCTAATGTTAATATTTTTAACTGATTCACTTACATTAGTAATTACCAAATCCAAAACATTTCCACCTCTAGTGGGTTTGTATAACATTTGCTGTAAGCCTGCCACCATTAATGTTTCCAAAAATGAATTATCAATTCTTACTTTAGATGTTTGAGTGATCCAAATTATATCAGAACAGTTGAAATCACCTATCATGACCACATCCCCCCCCAGCTGACATCTATTCTATCTGCAAATGAATATCATTGTCTACTCCAATATTGAAATTTGGGGGTCTGTAGTATACATGGATATGGAGTTTATTTGTATGCTTTATATCCACTGCCACCCAGAGTGATTCTATATTTGAGTCTGTATTGTTTAAATTGTGAAAGATACTATTCACAGTATCTTTTATGTAAATCACCACTTTGCTGCCTTTTTTAACAGGTCTGTCTCTAGCATGCAATATATAACCCTCAGTGTTCCTGTGCCAAGTGATCCCACTTTTCCACCATGTTTCAGTCACTGTACATATATTCGCTTCTTCTTTGTTCAGCAGTACTTCTAATTTCTTTGTAATATTGAGGCATTTTGCATTTAGGGACCACACTTTATGTCCTCTGATTTTATCTCTGGTGTGTTTATTCACATGATTAATTATTGGCGCAGGATTATGGTCATTTGATGCATCCCCACTTGCCCTGGTTTTTTTTTTTTTTAAGTTTAAACATTTATCTATAGTGAAAGGAAAATGAAATGAAGATCAGTGTGTTAGCAAATCAACTCATTCAGCACTAACACATTTTGCAGAATTGAGAACAAGCTAGTAAAACAGGCTCTGGGTTCACATTCACTGCTCTGCAGAGCATTATGCACACTGCATCTCCTCCTGTATGTATCTGCTATGGCCTGACAATTTTGTGCTGTGACTGCGGGCTATCACCAGTAAGCATTCTTGAGAGTGATGACATCACCAGCTGGCCCTACCATCCCAATCCAAGATGCTCATCCCTGATCGCACCAGCCAGCCATTGCTACACAACAGTGTGGCATTCTCCCTGATGTCATCCACAGGTCAAATATGATAAAGGTAACAATAGAGGGTGCTACTCACCTCCAGTACCCAGATGTTTAGAAAAGCAAAAGTAAAAGTTTACTAAAGTAGTCTGACATTTAAATCTCCCAGGCCATACCAGTCCTGGTGTCGGTTCTTATCAGCCTTGCTCAGGGGTGCTGGTTGCGTTCTTGTTAATTATGCTGAAACTGATTTTGTCACACTGTCTTTCTTATAAATACATAGATACTTAGATGTTGTCAGCAGATAAGGGCCTTTGGCCCAACTAGTCTTCCCATTACTACAATTTACTGAGCTTGTTCAAGCTTCTCTGGAACTAGGGCTCACAATTTATTCTAGCCCTCAACATTATCAACATTTGACCAAATTTACTAAAACCACTGTGTACATTATCATTACAGACAGAACATTAAAATCACAGATGCTTTCCCAATGAAAAGCATAAATAATATTCATCACTAGGATACTATGGTTAAGCAAAACACATATCTAGTGCAACTGGAATGAGTGCATTGAAGTGCCTAAAGGTCATAAGCCCAGTTGACCTGGGCTAAAGCCAGAGTGGAGGGATGATAAAGATACTGAAATGTGAGGATGACATGATTTTGTGAGGACAAACGCTTCATTCATTAAAAGGTGATGAATAACTGAGAGTTAAAGATTTCTCAAGCAAGCAAAAGATGACTATACGGTATGTAAGGTATAATCTCAGTGGTGTACATAAATGAGTGGCAGTGCGGAAGCAGTACAAGATGTATTTGTATTAACAAGGCTTCTTCTATGACAGTAGTATGACAGTGAGATGCTCATCAGACAAAATGTTATTTCAGCTGATCTATACCAGGCTGGCTGGTTTTCTTTAATATCATGGGCAGAATTTTCAAAGGCCCCAGCAGAATGACAAAAGACATGCCAGGCACCCACTTATGGCAAACACTGGCGCACCAAGGACCCTGTGCCTGATTCCCATAGAAGTGGGGTCCTGGTGCTAGTTTCACTGCATCTGCCACAGGTAATCTGCTGTGTCCAGAACAGGGTGCACCTGACATATTTGATGAAAGACACATCCCAAACCACTGTCCTGGCATACAGGGGAAGTCACCATCCACAACCTCTCACCACCCTTTCAACACACACCCTGCAGTGTTAAGACAAAGCTGCTGGTTTGCAGTGGTGTTTCAAGAACAATACTGTCCCTTGGACACTCAGGGATGTGCCTGAAGTATTTAGCATGTGGGGTCCAGAGGGACTAGGAAATGCTTGGTAGACAGGCACCATCGTCTACATTGTGTGTGTGTGGCAGAGCTCCTACAATTTGCAGATGACAACAGACATATCCCACACCTACACAGTGTACCATGTACCAAAAGTAGGGGCATAGATACTCCTAAGAGTTGTGGCACACGATAGTGGCACAGTGAGTGGCATGCAGCACAGTGTCTGTGGTACCACAATAACTATCTATACAGACACAGCCATGGTCTGACAGGTCACACCATGGGCTTCAATGGCCAAAACAGATATGCTGCTGCGCCTACCCCCATGCCTGCCTTGGTCGAGTGGTAACAGGATGGGAGATGGTGTCACCTAGGTGCAGTGCTCGGTGACATGGGTCCACATATGATGTCCGAGGGACTGTTGCTGCAGCACATGTGCACTATGGAGCATGACAGACTGTACCACTTGCCCGATGCCTACCCAACATCATGTATGTGATTGTGGATGTCCTCCCCAAATGATGACCAGCCCCAGCCTGTTGTACTGCACTGGCAAGTGACTGTTTCAGTAGGGAGCTTGCCCAGTCAGGAGATGAGTGCGGGTACAACACATTAGTGGCTCCACTTGGCTCCTGAGTCCCTCAATGTATGATGGGAGCATAATAATTTGCTCCCAATGATTCACTCTAAGTCAATTCACTCCAGCATCTTTACACTCCTGCGATTACCTGCCCCCAATATACTCGCTCTCACTCCCTGTATGAATATGTAGCAGGGGTTAATATTAAACACTGCAGAAGCTGTAGTGATATTTAATGTTTTATTTTTTTTATTTACCTTGCTCTGCAGTCTGTTCTTCTGCTTCTAGAGAGTTGTCATAGACCCTGAGAGGGAGCACACAACCTCAACTCCTAAACTGCCACTATAGACTTTCATTATGTGCTTGCTATTGGGCATCAGAGCGCTTGCTGTATTGTTATTGGTCATATGATGACTTCTGTTACTGCTATTGGCAGTGTGATAACTTTGTGCTTTGTGCCTTATATTGATAGGTTGTTGGACAACAAGTTAGAAAGTGCTTGTGAACGTATTCTGGGGCAACATTATTTGTCAAAACTTTATTAATGTTTAAAAACATATTTTTAGTCAGATAGTTTTGGCGGGTTTCAGCTTTCAGCATCCAGTAATCAGTAATCAAATATACAGGCAATGCCACGCAGGAATTCCTCTGTGCTTCATTCTGAGCATTTTTTGAGGATGTATGCCAACCTCTTAACATTTTCTAAGTAATTATGCTTGAATCCAGCAGGTGCATAACAAGCAATAAGTTGCTCAATGCACAAATCTCTTTTCTTTTGCATACCACAAATCCCATTAATGAATTTCCTTATTGTGGGATGCACCATGCAGAGAACACTCTGCATCCCATGGTGGAATGCCTCCACCACATTGTTGGATTTTGCTCTTCTTTCTCATACTGTACATCGTCACAGTGATTCCATAGTGCAATGGGGTACTGAGGCTGTCTGTGACCATTTCCGCTCCTATTTCTTCTGCCTATCCAAACATCCTTAAAGCAGTCAATAATAGACTCTAATTCAGGGGTAGGGGGATACATTTATTGCCTCATCTGTTATTTCCTCAAACCTTGCCACCAATTCACCAGGTGGGTAAAAAGCAAAAACTGGCAGGTATTTGCATTTAAGGGCTAATTCTGGATCCTGACAGTACTGGACAGACAATCCCTCTATCTGTATTTTTCTGTACATGCATTGGGAAAAATGAAAGTAACAGCCCACTTGTTGAGCTTGAGGGAAAACAGATGTAAATGCATGTATGGTTGCCAATCAAGTCTGTCATTACTATTTCTGGGGCAAGATGTGGGTTCAGGTGTTTTAGGGCATTCAACATTCTCTCATAAGTGCGTCTTTTTTTGCCAGGCAATAGAGCATATATAGCTGGCTGAACGTCCTCAAACCTCTCCCCAAGTATAACGTACATCTGTTGGAATGGGGGGGGGGCACACTGAACGTCCCATCTGCATACCAGTTGTTACATCACTCAAGAAAGAGCAGGTTGTTTTCTGTCTTGAAAATCAGAATCCCGTCATGACCTGGCCAACTATCTTATAACAGAAAATTCACAGTTGAATCACTGGTGTCAGGACTGTATGATTTGTAGGAGTTTGGGACTGTGAGTTCAGAAAGATCTTTAGGATTTCTTGGGGCCTCATACACCTGCTGTATGGTGCGCTTCATATTTTTATCAGTTAATTTACCTTGGGTTGCCAGAGATACATGCTTCCTGGTGTGAATCAGGACTTGTGCTGTTGTGTCCTGTGTAGCAGAAGCCCTCTGTTTTGCCACAGTGATAGCCTGCACTTTCTCCAAAGCACTAGGGTCAGGTGCATGAGTGTGCTGTGAGAAACAATGAATTATAGTTGGATCCTCATCACAGGCAGTCTGCACCCAAGCATTACAACCATTTGATTTCCTCACAACACATTCACACTGCAAGACTGCCTTGCCTTCATGCTCCCTCTTATGCATGGTGTAGATGGAATTAGACTTATCCACAAGCTGCTGCCTGTTCCTTTCTGACATAATCAACCTCCTGGTCATTTTTACAACAATGATTAACTCTTTGCAAGACAGATTAAAATTGTCAGATAAAAAAAAACAAGTGTTTGCAGATCAGGAGGCTTTATACTCTATGCTGATTGTATTTAACTGTGTATAGCTGCCGATCTGTAAGCAATGCTGCTGATTAGACCATCACTGTACTGCAATCAACAATTATATGTTCACTTCAAGGGGGCAATTAGTGAGTGACTGCACACAGTAAGGAGTAAGTGAGTGAGCAAGCAGTGAGCAAGTAGAAGTAATTTGTTGCAATGTTCTCAGAGGAAGGAATAAGTAAAATTGTGAAGAGTGAATTAAATGTAGAGTGAGTTAGTTAGGGAGTGTGATGTCGGCAGTGAATGTGTCGGCAGTCAATCGTTGGAAGCAAGTTGTCATATATCTATGTATGATGATGCCGGACTGTTACGGTGTGTTGCCTGGATGTGATAACATAGCCATCTTGAAACTATGCTGAGAGTGCCTGATCTGGCTTACCCTCCATCCATTGACATATCAGCTTCCTGTACAGGGTCCCCAGGATGTTTCCAGTACACATTCGACACTGAGGCAGTTCAATTGGCTGTAACCTGCCCTTGCTGCAGATGTGGCTCCTTCTCCTGTGGCACAAGCTTTGACAAGATGGGTGTGTGTCAGACCTCTGTCCTCCAGCTCTACTACTGGTGTGGACCTGAGCATATGATTTGTAGTGCACCCACTGTACAGCTGTTCTAACAGTGGGTATACACTGTGATGGAGGATCATGCCATGCAACCTTGGAGACATCCTCTATTCTACCTGGGACACTGGCTGACATATAGTACTGCACAGAGGATATATATATATATATATATATATATATATATATATATATATATATAATATATATATATATATATATACACACATAAATATAGAACTTGATGGCAGATAAGGACCACAAGGCCCATCCAGTCTGCCTATTTCTTTTTCTACCCTATAAATGTGCCATCGGCCTTTGCTTTGTCAATGGCCTATCTATTCATACTCATCTGTATTGCTCCCTTATGCCTATCCTATGCCAGTTTGAAGCCCAGCACTGTATTCATAGCCACCACTTCCTGAGGTAGGCTGTTCCATGCATCCACCACCCTTTCTGTGAAAAAGAACTTCCTCACATTACCCCTTAATCGGCCTCCCTCTAATCTCATGCTGTGTCCTCTTGTCCTGCTATTTTTCATATATTGAAACATGATAGACTCTTTCACCTTGTTAATGCTCTTAAGGTGTTTGAATGTTTCAATCATATCACCTCTCTCCCTCCTTTGCTCTAGGGTATACATATTGAGCTCTGTTAATCTGTCCTCATATGTTTTCTGATGCAGTCCCTGTAATAATTTGGTTGCCCTTCTCTGGACTGCCTCAATTTGGTTAATGTCCTTATGAAGGTGTGGCCTCCAGTACTGCATGCAGTACTCCAGATGGGGCCTAATCAGTGCCTTGTACAGAGGGATTATTACCTCCCTTTTCTGACTTGTGATACCTCTACTAAGGTACCCTAACATCCCCCTAGCTTTACCTACTGCTTTAGTGGTCTGCTTGGATGATTTCAGGTCATCAGTGATGATGGCGCCCAAGTCTCTTTCTTCCCTTGTGACTGTCAGTAACTCCCCTCCCAGCATATAGGTGGCTTCAGGGTTTCTCTTCTCTATGTGCATGATATTGCACTTCTTTGCATTAAACCCCAGTTGCCAATCTTCTGACCATTTTGCTAGTTTATCCAGATCTCTTCTCATTCTGCCCATCCCATCTGGATCATCTACTTTGTTGCAGTTCTTGGTGTCATTTGCAAACAGACAAACCTTAAGCAATGCTGCTGAAAACTCCCAGAAAGATGTTACAGCTGTAAAAAATTGCAACATATATAAATTCATGAATCTTGATAAAGTTTTTCAGCATCCATGGAATAAAAATAAAACACTGAGACTAGATATTTTATTAATTGTACAACTTGCTACATTTTCTTTGAACTCTGGTACCCATGTTCTTTTATGTATGTACAGTGAGACTGACAATACAGAAGTTAAAAGAAAGGTTGCAGCTACATGTAAGCTCAATCGTCAACAACAGTTTGGACAAGACTGTATACTTGCATTCATATGAATGTCATGATTTTGATCCAAGTTGCTGTTTACCACAACTACTACCACTACTACTACCACTGTTATCCAGGGGAAAAACAGAACTACCCACATTTTAATCAATCCAGTGAAGCACATACTGTACACCAAATAAGTCTTTTCAAACAGAAAGAGACTGATGACTGAGAACAGGAACTTGTCTGCAGCTGTTGCTGCTAGTAGAGTGTCATGTACGGCTGCACCTCCTACCCACCCACAGGATGATGAGTTGGTCCAAAGGAGGGCAAGTCTCAGATCTCTCTTTGTAGCTATTCACCTGATCCTGATTTTTGTCGAAGGGAATACTGTGTTTGTATAGCTTGTTATAGTTATCAACAGTCATGGGCACCACTCGGTGTAGCATTGGCTCTCAGTTATGAAGAAGAAACACATCATCATCAGGAAGGAACAGGATGTAAGTAGAGCACCAGTCAGTCCAAAAATCACTGCCTCACCTCTGCTAGTACCACAACTATAAGAATTAAAGAAGAGAAGCACCAACATTTAAATCAATCTGGTTAAAATATGATTACCAAAAAGGTCTGCGCAAACAGTGAAAGAGACTGATTATAAAGAGCAGGGACTTGTCTGCCACAGTTACTGCCAGTATTATGTACTGGCAGCACATCCACCCTACCCTCAGAATGACAGTTTAGTCAAAAGACAGGCAAGTAAAAAAATCTCCATGTAGCCACTTAACCACTGCTACTAGCACTGCTATCTGGGGAAGGCACCGAAATCTCTCTGAAACAGTAGAAGAAGACAGTCACATTCCAAAAATCTAAAAATAGTTGTATAAAAGGATTCTTCTATGTTCTCAAAAGATGTATGACTTGCCTGTAATATATTATTCTGACATGTGGATGCTAGTGTACCACCAGCAGGAGACAAAAAACTGAGAAACTTGTTTCTGAATAAGGATTAGGGAATTGGCTAATAAAAGTTGAGGCTTGCCTGCCCTCTTCCTTCTGTGCATTTGATACTTAGTTGTGTAATGTAACTATATAGTTTAATGTGTTAGCTGCAGGATGGGATTGTCACTTAGTTAACAGATACATTGGCATTGCTTTTGGTCTCCTTTTCTTCCTGTTCAAGATTGGCATCACATATATAGCCAAAGTTTTTTCAAGTTAACCTTCACAAATATTATTTTCTTAACATTATTTGTAGTCAGTCTTATTCAGTTGTCACTTATAACATCCCAGCAGAGGTAAATAAACATTCAGAACAGGCACTAGATGGTGGGTATTCATTATACAGTATGTACAAGCCAGGCTACCCAGCACTGGTCAGCAGTATTTTATTTTCTAGATGAACATAAAGGGTCATTCTTAATGTTTAACTCAGAAAGGTATGCATATACCATGCTTACTACTGAGCATGTATTTTCTCATTTTGGAATTTCAGTGTCTTGTAGCAGGGACCAAATGTAATTTTATTGTCTCATTCTGTACTATTGTTTGGCATAGGCTGCTGAGTTTAAGATGGTGTAATGGTACTTCTGCTTCCTAATAAATCCTAATCTACTGCATGAATCAAAAGCTGGTAGTCCAATTCCTCCATATCCTGAGAAACGACACCATGACAAAGCACTTAGAATGAGTGTGAAATGTTGGTTTTAGTGGTAGCCTCCTTGGGCTACACCGGTCTATCTGTGCTCATGCTCAGAATACATTTTCACATCTTGGCTGAAACAACTGCAATGGCCTAAGATGCATTTTTTGACATGGAGTGCTGAGTCCTTTATGTTCTCTGTCCAACATCTGGAAGGTGCTTGTTTCAGAAACATGGATCTAGCAATGTTATTAAGATATAGGGCCTGATTCACAAAGGTCGACACAAGCTGTACCCAAGGCAGCTCACATGACCACTGCTGTGCCAGGGGCCCCATGCCCAATTCACTATTGATCAAGATCCCACCAGCAAAGTCTTGTAAGTTGTGGCAACTGTGGTCCTGTGCAAAACAGAGGGCTCATCTGGAAGATGTGCCACAAGCCACAGATTGGCAGTGCAGCAACAGAACCATGTACAGCAGTCCTTGATCATTAGCACTGCCCCCAGCCCTGATCCCCATCTTAATAGAAAACATCACATCCCTGGTGGTCTAACAGCCCCCCAGTCTGATCCTCTTGTAATAAAAAAATCAAGTCCCTGGTCATCTAGTGGAACCCCCCTCCCTATCTCTGATCTTCCCATATAATTTAAATATATTCTTTCCTGGTGGTCGCCTGGACCCTCACCCCAGCAGGCAGTGCCCCAACTCCCCACTCTCCCCGTCCCATCCCCAAGCCAGTGATTTTCACAACTCTCCACTCTCCATCATGGTCTGTCACTGACTGAGCTGTCAAGGAGCACGTACTGTATACACTACGCAACCTTGAAAGTTCACTCGGTGGCTGACTGAAGTGGAGAGTCAAGGGCAGTATCAGTCACCGGCTCTGGGACTGGAAGAGGGAGTGGGGTGATGGGGCAGTACCTGCTGGGATGGGGGATGGGTCCACTAGACCACCAGGGAAGGATATAATTAAATTATATGGCAGATCAGGGATAGGAAGGTGGGTCCATTAGACAACCAGGGACATTATTACAGTAAAAAGAAGGGGAAAGGGGCTGCTAGCCACCAAGGATGTGACTTTTTATTATGCAGGTATCAGAACTGGGGGTGCCACTAGACCAACAGAGACTTGATATTTGCTATGAGGATCGGGGTCCACTAGCCCCAATGGATGTGATGTTTGTAGTACAAGGGGATCAGCGTTGGGGAGGGACTGCTAACCACTAGGGACATCATTTTTTTTCTATATTACAAGGGTATCAGGTCTGAGGGGGCTGCTAGCCACCATGGACATGATGTTTTTATTACATGGCATCAGGGCTGGGGGCACCACTAGCCACCAAAGATATAATTATTTTAAAAAGCAGGGGATCAGTGCAAGGGAGGACCACAGCACATGGTGCAAGTTCACTAACCCTCACAGAGGATGCACTTCCATGTTCCCTTAAACCAGCTGATCTATTATGTACTGCATGTCTTAGCCTGTCTTACCTGTTACCTTTACTACCCCCTCACTCTCTTGCTTCTAATTGTATTTTTACATGCATTGTACAATGCCAGCTTGATGTCTTTTTACCTTACTTGCCTAAAATTAACATTGTATGTATTGTTTACTTGGTATTTAATTATTGCTGCTTAACAGCAATCACTTATGTGTGAACTGTCTAACTCTGACGTGGAACCAATGTAATGATCTTGTTCTCAAAAGGTGTTACTCTGAGATCACGATAAATAAATACTTAGACTTTTGCCCTTTGAAAGGGTTTATTGAATCCCCATTTAGGGGGGTTATATTGCAGCTTGTGTCTGCTGAAGCCCCCCCCCCCCAGCACCATGCCACATCCCATTTTGTGGTGCAAGCCCCCTTTGATGATGCAGCTTAGATTTGATGCAGGCTGCTTTTGTGAATTACTCCCAGTGCATTTTTTGGTGGAAGCCACACCTTGTGCCATTCTTTGGAGCACAAGCCCCTTATGCCATTCAGGGAAGCTTTGAGAATCAGTCCCATAGTCTCTACTCTGTGTCATTGCTGATAATTTGTTATCATTGCTAACTCTGGTAAGCATGTTATTGTCTGGAAAATGGTTCATATCTAAGTTGTTCCTCATTTTCTCCAAGTTTTTTTTTTTTTTTGAGAAGCAGAATGAGTGGAATAGCTAAGGGATGCCTTTTCTATACTAAGCTCTTTAGTAGTATTCATAAATGGTTTCAGAGTGTGAAACAACTGTTTCTTTAGAGACCACTGAGAAGAATGGAGCACAATGCTCTCCCTAGTATAGTTGTATGTGATAAGCTTAATGATAGCTGCCTTTTGTTCAAGGATGCATTCAATTATAATGTAAGTTGAACTACACGCTTTTTGTACATCCACAGCAAGCTAGTGGAGAGGAAGACCTTTGTTTTCTGGATAACAACAAGATTGTCAAGGACTTTTACAGAGTGGTTGAAGTGGCCATGCAGCTTACTAGCCATGTCTGTAATGGTTGATGCTTATCAGTCATTATTCAGCAAGCTTCAGACTATTAGGTTAAGAAAATGTATTAACCAACATGCATATACAAGATCGCCATTTGAAGTGTTTTTTTTTTATATTTGAGTCATTGTCAAGAACAAGGAAGCATTTTTTTAAATTCTGTGAAGGGACCATGGCATTAACTTGTCTTTCCAGTTCTTGTTAAATGTGCTGTGCTGTGCTCTTTGATTGTGTGTGTGTGCACGGTTTTACCATGCTGGATTGACAGCAGTGGTGTTGAAGTTTGGCATGGCAAGACCCCCAATGTCAACAGGCAAAATTCCACCTGTCAGACGCTGTGTGCTTTCTATTGGTGGCTGCACCCCATGCCCCAGCCTTCTAAAGATATTTGACTCTGAGTCTGAGTTGTTTTGAAGGGGGGGGGGGGTGAAACACAGTGATAGGGTCAAATGTTGCCCTCTTGTCCCTCACAGCAACAATCTCAAAACCTTTAGAAATTGTCGCTGTGAGGGATTTCGCCATCCCTGAGTGTTGGTTAACATACGGGTAAGTATGTGTGTGTGTGTATGAGTCTTGAAAGTGAGATAAACAGTACTTCCATTTTCTGAAACAAGAGAGATTCTTTTTGTTTGCTGTGAGAGACAATTGTGGTAGCAACAGCTGAAGTGGTAACAGACAGAGTGGTGTGTGAGGATGATAAGATAGCCCCCAAACTGACCCAGTGTGCAATAAGAGGAAGACAGACAAGGGTTTGGGGTGCTGGCCACATTTCAGTAAGCAACGTAAACTCTCTCATCTTCAGCTTCTCTGAGATCATGCTTCATTTGATATACGGGACTATCATATATCCTAGGCACAGCAGTTACTAAGAAGTATTTTCTGCTTCGCATTAAATATCATGGATCTAAACATTCTATAAGAATCTGCAAACATACACCTTTTACAACAGATTACGGTTGCAAGCCATGTACAGTCATTTCTGTTATTTTATGATTCATTGTTACTCTTATCAGATGGCTTCATGACTATTTAGACTTTCTTTCAAAGACCACTTGTAACTTTAATTACCTCTCATCACAGGTAAAGTTAGTCTTGCCTGGTGGTGTACTACATGCCCTGACTGGTAAAACACAGGACCTTTCAGGTTTATCTTGTTGCACAAGTGGACTTTCGGACCTTGGCTGGGGAATGCTGTCTCCTACTGTTTCAGCAGAATTTTCCAGTTCAATGAGAACCCTGCTAGATTTCCTTGCATCAATATTAGAAAGTTTGCTTTAACCATATACAGTCAGACCTGGTTATTCCTTATTCCTTATTATTATGGATACCTGACAATTTGAACAGGGAACCTATGAAAGGCCTTTTTGTCATGATTAATTACCTCTTTAAATATTGAAATATCTGTATCTGAACCTGAATACTGTGTCAAGAGTACAGAGACTAGTATCCCCTTCATTTTGACCCAAAGAATCCAGCGCAGATGCTAATGGCAGTTTTAATTACCTTCTTAATCCCCTCTAGAGGGTTATGATTATAGAAAATTCTTTTTAGATAGTTAATTACCCTCCATTTTTTTCTTCCCCTTGACAGTTATGTATTCTGATAGGATTTAACTAATTTTTGATGAATAAATGCCCTAGATCTGTGTAGCCCTCAGCTCTACCTGAAGTTCCACTGTCCTCCCCAGCTACTGCTGTTGCTTTTCATAATCCTAAAACATTCCATGACATCAGTGACAGAATTCCACTCTGCATATCTAAATGACCTGGAATGGTTCTCCTGATATCACAGCATTTTCAGGTAGTATGAAAAGAGAGAACAACATCTGTTGAGATGAAAAGGATTTGGGGGTAGTTACAGAGGCAAAACATAGATTATTAATTTAACGAAAAAGGTCAAAATATATTAGAATATTGGATAACACCATGAGGAAAACTGCATGGCAGCTGCAGTTGTAAAAAACAGTTTCATATCACCTTTAAAAGAATGCTCCCTCTTGTCACCATCTCTCTGCAGCAGTAACTGATCTAAGGGAGCTTACTTGATGTACCAGATCTCAAAGTGCTGTCACCATTCAATCCAACTCCTGTTCTCAAATGGTCCACTCACTCAGTCCAACATCAGCTATGGACCTTGTGGAAAGATCTGTTGCTAACCTCTGCTAAATGACAAAATTACTGTTTGGCTTTGAACTGAAAAACTGATTCTCTGCTCCTACCTCGAGCAAAACCCATCAGAGGAAACATAGGAACTTGTGGACTGTATTCTGGAAAGAAAAAGTGTGTATTTGCTAATAGGGCAGAAACTTTGAAGCAAAAATCATGGATTATTTTAAATTAAATTAAGCATTAACTAAGTATAACTAAATGATGAAGAAAGTAATCAAAGTGTGTTAAATTGCTCAGAACTCTATTTCAAAATTTACACTTTTTTTTCAATAAAGTAAACGAAAAGGAAAACATCCCCTGGTCATTGGTTACTATGTATGTTTTTTATTAGGTAATGGTATTCAGAAACACAAATGTTTACAGATTAACCAGGTCTGACAGTATAATGACTGGGTGAATTCGCTCAAGATGCAGCATCATTGCAGTGGTTCCAAGATGACCTCTATTTCCTCCCTACTCACAGGAGTGTTACAGTGCAAACATAGTGCTTGGCTATCTTGTGAGTTTAAGCAAAAATGATTTCAAACAGCAGAGATTGACTGCCTATTTCTAGCACTTTACTCCATAGGGGTCGAACTACTGCATTTAACTGGAGATAATAATGGTGGAGGATGAGGGTGCAGTGGGTGAAACGATTACAAAATCCTGCACATCAGCACCAATGCCATTATCACTACTGATGGACTTTGTTTCACCTTTTTTGTCTTGTACCTTGGAGAGTTTATAGCAGTACTTTTTTCTGTATAATCCATGTTGTCATTGTCACAGATAGGTAAAGTCAAAGTCATGGCCTTACAGTGTCCAGGTCATCATAATCACCATGACCCTAGTCATCATCATTGGATTCACTAGAGTTAGCACTATTAACTTAGAGACTGATGTATTCAAGATGCATATTTTGCAAACTGAGCAACTCCTGTTTTCTGAACCTTTAAATTCTTTAACTTTATGTATAATAGGAATATTCTTTGTTTCCTCAATTGTCTCAGATGGCTTGCTGTTAGAAGTCTTACAGCAGGGCTGTCCAAAGCATGGTTCATGAGCAACACATTGCTTGCCAAGCCATTTTATGTTGCTGGTGAAGGCTCCCAAAACAAAGTGCTGTTTTTGTGCATATTTTTCACTTTTGTGCTTATCCTTTTAACTTGTCCCTTTAACTTTTCCCATTTGCACCTGTCTATGATTCTAGGCAGATGAGAAATAATTCCTACAGGTGCCACAAACAATCAGTCCCTGCTGTGTAGGGCATTAGCCTCCAAGAGTGGTTAGTGAGAACATTTGTTAATGGTGGATCCCATTTGAACAGCAATTTGTACCTGCCTGGTGTTCCCTTCAGCAGTCTGCTTTGAGGTGGTAGGGGGAGGACTTCCTTAGCCAGCCCTCTCGATCCCTGCAAGTGTGGGGATTCTCTGACGGGACACTGAGTATTGAAAGGGGGATAAAAGAAATAGGAGAAAAGATTAATTAACAGGATATGATGGGGGCAGGTTCAGAACAGGTTTTGTTGCAGTCAGTCTCAGTGAAACATGCTGCGGGCTGTTAGCTAAGTTTTTATTCTGCTCCTTCCACCATGTGGATACTATAGTTTTTTCCTGGGCTTATCTTGCTATGTTCATTTGTTGTTGCTGCTGTCACACCACTACAATTTTTGAGGTCCACAATACCGGAAAATAAAATCCACAACTCTACACTGCTAAGGCTGGTTGGCTGTCTGTCTGTCCATTTCATTAGAACAACTTTGCTGCCAGTAAGTAAATTTACATTTTTGTAATGATGAGACTACCTTTCTAAGAGCAGAGCTCATATCATTAGAGAGGTGTAGATGTGCTCATTTAAGCAGCGCTAAGTGCAATGCTGATGGCAGCACATATTAATGGACAGACAAATAGAAAGGTGTGATATAACGATGTTTGCACATATTGATATTTCAGAACATAAAACAAAACATAAGGTCACATTACAAAATACAGTGATCAGTTATAAAGTACATCCAACCCCGCCCACAAGTGCTGGGATGGTATACTGATCTAGTTGTCATATGGGAGCAACCAAGTATACCCTAAGAGTAAACTATATAAACGTAGCATTTCAGTTAACAGAATAAAGACTACTGTATATCACTGGGTTACATGCTCTATTATGTATAGACATACCATAGAATTTAAGCCAAGCACTACTAGTACCCCAAAACCTCCCACTATCAA
Source organism: Neoceratodus forsteri (assembly GCA_016271365.2). NCBI lineage: Eukaryota > Metazoa > Chordata > Ceratodontiformes > Ceratodontidae > Neoceratodus > Neoceratodus forsteri. Next base: position 898,688,883 of record CM057458.1, read on the forward strand.
CCCTATATGAGTACTTACCAAAGCTGGATTGAATCAGATCCTTCACAATACTGAGTGTACTACATTGCAGAAGTAATTTTATACTTGCCGCCAGAGGTTTTCCTTTTCAAGGCATTCGGAGCACTGTGACATAGAGTATAGATATGTTCTGCAAGGACCACCCGTTCCTGTAAAGATACCAAAATGACCCAAGCTTAAGTCAGTACTCATAAGATAACTTCGGTGTGTCCAGCAGACCAAACACATTCAATCATAACACTTATAGTTCTGGGAATATCACATCCCCCACAAAACATGGGACACCATTACCTTTACCTTTGCTGAAGTTCCACCACAACTAACTACATATACAGCCAACAGAAGAAACCAAGGTTGATCACCCTATTCCCGCTGGAGGAGGAGCCTGCACTAAGTATCTCAGATATGGGTCCCAACAGGCTGTGAATGAGGATAATTTGGATTTCTGTAGGTGGGGTATCTTATCCAGTTTGGCAAAGAGTAGCCAAAGACCCCAATATTACTGTTACCATAGGGATCACCACAGACCTCCACTGGCATAATATAGCCCTTTTGGTTTGTAACGCTAACAAGGCCAGCCATCTCAATTTTAACGGTGACAATTTAGGCAATACCCCCCTTAAGCCCAAGATACAAAAAAAGGGACATAGGGGAATGGTGTGTTGGAGAACCCGAGAAGCCAGAACCAGAATCTCTTGCCAGAGAAGCTGGATCTTGGGGCATGTCCACAGAATGTGTAATAAATCACCCCCCGACTGTTGACACCTCCAGCAATTATCCCTCTCTATTACTTTAGCTCTATACAGAATGACTGGGGTTCTATACCAAGACTGTGCAATTTTGTTTTGAATTAGTCTCGATTTGGCATCAGTAAACCAGGAATGAACATCTATCCAGGCTTTATCCCAAACCTCAGATGATATAGGAGTCTGCAACATCTTCTCCCATCTAATCCTCGCTGTCTCAGATTGAGATGGAAGAGTATCATGCAGGGTAGCATACAACTGACCCGCAAGTACCTTAGTACATGAAATCCACTTAACCAATGGAGATGGTTGAACTCGGCTCAATGGAGAATGCAAAAGTTGTCTGATAACATCCCTAATCTGGAGGTATCTCCAGAAATCTTCTGCTGGAATTCCCCATTGCTGTCTCAGAGACTGAAATGTCTGGATATTCTTATGATCAGGGGTCAAAAAATCTCCTAACGTAGTGATACTCAATGCTGCCCAATGCCCCCACCTAATTTTGCTGCCACCTATGGTGATGTCTGGGTTGTGCCATATAGGGACATAAGAAAGAGGAAGAGGTGCCAGCTTAAGTCTACGATGAAAGCAAACCCAGTTTTTCCTGGCTGAATCTATTGTAGGGGATGTAGGAGAAGTACTCTCTTTCCCACCCTTATTAATCTTAGCTTTTTTGAAATTATCCTTCTGTACTAGAAGAGATAAGGGATGACACAACCCTGCTATGTCTGTCTCTAGCTGTACCCATTGCGGTGACAGAGGGGAAAGGGGTCTAGCCCAATTGACCGTTTGAGCTAACAAAAAGGCCCGATGGTATCCTTCAAACCACGGGAGGTTCCACCCCCCCTGCCGCCAGTGTGATCTTAATTTAGCCTGACTGAATCTAGGTTTAGATCCCTCCCATAAAAAATCCCCAATTACTTTGTCAATACTCTGAAACCATCGAGCAGGTAAAGGGACCGGTAAATGTCTCAGGAGATAAAATAATTTTGGAGCCGCAATCATAGATACTGCTGCCACTTTCCCAGCAAGAGTTAGTTTAAGTAACCTCCATCTATCAAAATCTGTCTTCAGTGAGGAGAGAAGGGGTTGTATATTGACCTTCCATATAACCTCTAGAGAGGGAGTGAGAAAAATACCCAAATATGTAATCCCAACTGGAGCCCAAGCTAGCTCCTCCACTCCCATGTCCTGCTGAACACAATGCTCATTCAGGGGGAGTATCTCTGTCTTGTGCCGATTCATCCAAAGACCAGAATGCTTAGAGAATTCTTCAAGCAAATCAAGAAGCAGGGAGATAGCAGTGTGAGCATCCTCCAACAAAAGGAGAAGGTCATCAGCATACATAAAACTTATATAGGATATGTTCCCACTGTCAAACCATTAATCTTTGGGTGATTGCGAATGGCAGCCACCAACGGTTCTATCGCCAAGACAAAAAGTAAGGGAGAGAGCGGGCAACCTTGTCTCATCCCTCTGCCCAAAGGGAAAGGTTGGGAAAGGGTCGAATTGGTATTAACTCTGGCAAAAGGGGCCCCATATATAGCTTTTATTCTTGTGAGAAAGGTGTCTCCAATCCCAAAATGAGCAAGGGTCAAATATAGATAGTCCCATTCCACTGAGTCAAAAGCCTTTTCGAAATCTACCGTAATGGCAGCCGCAGAGGTGTGAAGAGACCTGGCCAGAGGAATCAAATTCAACAGGGTTCTTAAATGATCTGAACTATGTCTGCCCGGTATAAATTCCACTTGTGATGGGTGTATCAATTCAGTCAACAAAGGACTAAGTCTGTAGGCCAGGATTTTAGCATAAAGTTTACTGTCTAGGTTTATAACACTTGTGGTACATCAAGTTGCTACATTCTCAGTATATATTGACATCAGTACATATCAGGCTGCATGGTCTTAATTCCTTGAGGTTCCTTGACTAGAGTTTTTTGTTTGACACTAATATTATCAATTTATATTTAAATTATCATTTATATAGTCCTGAGGTTTTTGTAATTTCTTGGGCCTTTTATTTAGCTTGAGAATACAGCTGGGTGGCATGTCCAGCTAGGTTTTACACATCACACAATGTGCACTGATGTTTTTTAGACAACTTACTGGTAATTCTTGTCTTTAATGCATACATTGTAATTTCATGAGCCCTATAACTATCTTAGTTTGTCTTTAAGCTGGGTGGGGGTTGCCTTTCAGTAATCACATCCTTATACTGACTGTGACACTCATGGCTTGATTTGGGAGTTATCTGCTTCCGCAGTGTTATCTTATGTCAATTAAATTTATGTGCAGTAGGATTCTTTGTGTGTTGCACCAAGCACATCTGAACCCAAGGTTCTTTCTGACTGAGGGCAGTATTGTACTGTTAAACTTCTCTGACATCATCTTCTGTTTTTTTGGTTTTTTTTTAAATGAGTTTTTTTTAAATGAGTATTTTTTAAATGAGTATTTTAAACCAATGGGGATTTTTTTCTGTTTTTCTCTGCATTATCTAGCTGTTATAAGTATTGTATTTTCTAAACAACTGCCATGAGCTTCTGAAGAAGGACTGGTTGGTCCGAAAGCTAGAGCACTTTGTTCTTGTTGTTACATCTATGTTGGTCCATTAAAAGGTATCAAATCATTTGCTTCTGGATCTAGGTTTATAAGTGAAATAGGGTGATAATTTCCTGGATTCGTGGAATCCTTACCTTTCTTGGGAATCACAACAACAGTTGCCTCCCACATAGAGGGTAGAAAGGCGCCCTTAACTTTGACCTCCGGAAAGACCTGAATCAAAAGGGGAGCAATAATATGGCCCAGAGTCTGATAAAATTCTTCGGGGTACCCATTGCTACCCGGAGATTTACCCTTTTTTAAGTTTTGAATAGCCACCATCAATTCCTCCTTAGAGATAGGGAGATTTAACCCCTGTGTGTGCTGGCTTTGCAGCTTAGGTAAGCTCAGCGAATTTAAGAAGCCCTGAGTATCCAAATTATGCTTAATGTGAGTGGAGCAATATAACTTTGTATAGAATGCAGACATAATCTCATTAATATCCCCTGAAGAAGTACGTAATGAGCCTAAATTGTTTTTTAGGCCAGGGATAAATCTGCTAGCCTGCTGTTTCCTTAACTGGTAAGCAAGTACCTTACCCCCTTTGTCCCCCCCTTCCCAAAACATATGTTTAAGACATAAAATAGCAGCTTCCGCTTTCCTGTTCATAATCTGATTAATTTCAAACCGAATGGCTAGTATGGATTTCCCTATAGGCGAATGAATACTGGGAGAAGGCAGCGACTTAAACTTACTCTCAGCCTCAGCCAATTTCTGCTCAAGGTCAAGCAGCTGAGCTTCTCTTTGTCTGCGTCTAGTAGCCGAAAACCCCATAATGCTACCTCGCAACGTGGCTTTAAAAGCCTCCCAAGATGTACATGCAGAGGTGTCATCAATAGGGTTTTCTGCAAGGAAAAGAGAATCCTCCTTAATGAGCCAAGCGGTGAACTCAGGGTCCTGTACCAGAAGTGGGTCCAATCTCCACTGTTTAGTTGGGGGGGGCCACTGGGTCCCATTGTACTAATAGCTGAACTAAAGCATGATCAGAGATACAGCAAAGGAGAATTGAAACCTCCAAAGTTTTAGTAGTCAGGTTAGCTGAGTAAAGCCAAAAATCAAGCCTACTATATGAATCATTGGGAACAGAATGAAATGTGTAGTCTCTAGCTCTGGGGTGGAACAATCTCCAAAGATCTACTAACCCCTGGTCAGACAACATTTGATGGAGAGCCTTCACACTCCTAGGATGTGCCTCTTTCCCCCCATCATTTCTATCCAACATAGGCATCAAGGTCAGATTAAAATCCACACCAATGAGTAGCAGACAGTCTGGAGGGTTAAATTCTAGTGTTGCTTCTGTCAGTTTATGATAAAAAAGTGGAGCATCATCATTGGGGGCATATACATTGCATACAGTAATTAAACCTGTGGGCGTATTATATGTAGCCATAACCCATCTGCCATCAGAATCTGCACATGTCTGAGTTAACTTCCAAGGAAGAGACTTGTGCACCAAAATCTGGACTCCGTGTTTCCTGGTCAAGGCATTGGAATGCACTTGCTGACCAACCCAATCCTTCATCATACAGGTATGATCTTCCCCATTAAACTTAGTCTCCTGGAGAAAGGCCACTTGAGAACGTTTACATTTCAAGTATGCGAGAACTTTCTTACGTTTAATCGGAGAATATAACCCACGGACATTCCAGGTATGCATCACTATATCAGCCATTTTGTACCTTCCTCAATGTACCTTAGTCTAAACTATTAAAAGAACTAAATCTATCTATATGCCAAATATGAAAAGTCCCTGTACTGATCAGGGCAAACACGCACCCCAATAATAGGTGGGAATTATCTAACCTAATTACAACTACTCTATACACTTACACTATCTAAATAACAACCAAACAAACTACCTACTATTATTAGAAGAACCAGTAGAATTAAGCAGGCTAGAAACCTAGCCAATGGTATATCCTATCGATCCTGGGGGGAACCAGGTATTTCTCAGAAGGAAGAAGATCCCTATCTACTATGGAGCATATATCAAGCTACTCTGAAAGAGGACCAAAGCAACAAACAAAGTCCATACATGCTAGAGCCTGCAACGGACCTGCCTACAGTCCCCTCACATGGGGAAATAGTCCTATAACCGAATCTTAGGACCAGTTATTGCTCTGCTCTTAATGGGAAACTCAGAACCCCCTCATACCAACTCCATGTCCACAAAAGATATTATAAGACATCTCCCCTAACTGGGCTTCTAATACTCCCTAAACATTTTCTTACTAATGAATCTTTACCAACACTCCTTAGGGCCCACCTATAACCAAGCCAAGTACTGCATATTCTGAGTAAAACTATGAGTCACATCTTAATCATTACCCCATAGTACGAGATGTTTGCACGTATTGAAGGAAAGACTGATTACAAAATTGCTATTGAATAATGCTGTCATAATTTATTATTTAAAACCATATATGTGTGTGTGTGTGTGTGTGTGTGTGTGTATATCTGAGATAGAGGCAAAATTTATTTAATGTTTAGCCACAGTGAGGCCTGCTGGTTGAAAACCCCTGATCCCTCACACCTTTCATCAGACATGGCGATTGACTCAGCCCTAACTTCTCACCCCATGACATGTGTAAAGCAGCAGAAGTATAGGAGAATGGGTGAGAGTTAGGACCCACGATCCCAATGCGCATCCCAATGCCGGTTGGGGGTGGGGGGGTCCAAGGGGGTTTAACCCTAACAGCGAATTTCCTCACTTTTGTCGCCAGGAACAACCTAACTAATGCATTAAACAGAGTTTTTTGCCTCTAATTCCTTCTTTTGAGAATGATAACAAGAAATAGTGAATGTAATGTAGCCGGGGAGCGTGTAGGGCCCATGGATGTGTTGTGGCATACTAACAGGGACAGCAACGCAAACAGAAATGCTAACAGTGGCGCATATGGTAACACACAAGCACGTAATGAGAACAGAAAGGGTAACGCACATGGTGGTGAGATGGAATGGTCTGCCACGTGATGTGTTGTCACATAGTAACATGGTGCCTGCAAACAGAAATGTCAATGGGCATGGTGATGTAAAGCGAACAGTAAGATAAACAGCACTGTAGACAGAAATGGCAAAAAATAACAGAAACGCAAGTGCAAATGAAAACGCGAAGTATAACGCATATGGTGGTGCAGACGCCAATGGTAAGTGAATGGGTACGGATTCGCGCGGAAAGGGCAACAGTAACAGTAATGTAGTGCACAGGCTGGTTTTCCCAAAACCTGCATTGAGAAAGACAGTGAGTACAAATAATGTATGCAAAATAATGAGTATCGGCGCAGAAAATGAGATCTTGGAATACTAAATACATTATATCTCAGGAACCGTACGACGTAGAAAAAAAATTTAAAAGTCATATTATTTACAACTGTCCTGGCTAATTTGGATCTTAGCCCGAAATTGTGGGGCTAAGAAATTTTCCGACGAAAAGTCCGTATCTCGCACCGTTTCCGAGATACGGGCCCTGAAAGGCGCGGCGAACGCTGTAATGTTATCCTATGGGAAAAAAGGAAAAGTTCGGAGCACCATAACTTTGCCTCCCTGTAATGTTTTTTCACCAAACTACTGAAAGGCACATCTGTGGGCTGTTGGCTGTCTTCCCTCCAAATTTCAGGAAAAAAGACCAAACCGTTATTTTGCAGCAGGGTCCAAATGATTTCTGTTAAGTGTCGTGCGCCGTAATGTTATCCTATGGGAAAAACCGTCAATTCTGGAATGCCGTAACTTTGCTGCCATGTGATATTTTTTCACCAAACTACTGAAAGGCACATCTGTGTACTGTTGGCTGTCTTCCCTCCAAATTTCAGGAAAAAAGACCAAACCGTTATTTTGCAGCAGGGTGCCAAAGGATTCCTGTAATGCTTAGGGCGCCGTAATGTTATCCTATGGGAAAAACTGTCAACTTTGGAGTGCCATAACTTTGCTGCAGTGTATTATTTTTTCAATACAACACTGAAAGGCACATCTGTGAGATGTCAGCTGCGTTCCCTCCAAATTTCAGCCCAAAACTCCCAACGGTTATTTTGCAGTGCAGTGCCAAAGAATTGCTGTCATTTTCCCACAGACTAGAAAATTACTGTCGCAATTTGCGAAAGCTTTCGCAAAAAAGTTCGACACTTTCGTGAGCACGAAAGTAATTTGCGAAAGTACTTTTTCCAGAAATTTGAAAAACATATTTCTGGGGTGTTTTACCACAAAATAAAGACATGGCAAGCATCCTCAGGGCCTGAATAGCTAAATACAAAAAGAATTATGTTGCTAGAGGGTCTCAAATTTAAATGCCAACCATTTCTCTGATCACCAACTGAAAAAAATGGTGGATTTGCGAAAGTAACAGGCCCATTTGTGAAAGTAAAAATGCATTTGCGACACTGTCGAACTTTTTGTTAACTTTCTCCCATTGACTTATAATGGGAAACTGTTTTTTGAATAACTTTTGAACCGTTTAATATTTTTTCACCAAAACTTTGAAAGGCACATCAGGGACCCCCTGCATGTTCCTGAAGATTTTAGGCCAGTCCACGAATCGTATGACCTGTCACGCTAACCATAGAATTCCAGAAAAGTGTAAAACGCCAAGACAGATTGCGTTTAATAACCCGCAACCGTATATCTGATCAGTACAAACTTGGCAGATCCCAAGGCCTATAGGTCTTGATCATACATTCCAAATTTCAGGCAAATCCATCAAATGGTTGCAAAAGTTATTAAGGTGAAAAATTTGGGGTTTAACATGGAAATGGTCTCAACCCTAACTATGGTAGCACTACCGTGCTACCATAATATATATATATATATATATATATATATATATATATATGTATGTGTATTAGTCTAACATGGTGCACACTAGTTGAATAGCAAGTGCTGCATTGTGATTTTGCTCTCCACAAGAGGAAGCAGGGAACTACAGACCAGTCAGCCTCACCTCGGTAGTGGGGAAGATCATGGAAGCACTACTGAAGGAGAGATTGGTGGAACATCTGGTTGTCAATGGACTACAGGACCCAAGGCAGCATGGTTTTACCAGGGAGAGGTCATGTCAGACCAACCTCATTGAATTTTTTGACTGGGTGACTAGGGAGGTGGATCAGGGGAGGGCAGTGGACATGGCCTATCTGGACTTCAGCAAGGCCTTGACACTGTGCCACATAGAAGACTATTACACAAACTGGGGAATATGGGTGTGGGCAGGACAGTAGTGTGGTGGGTAGGTAACTGGCTGGGTGGCAGGACACAGGGGTGGTGGTAAATGGCTGTCACTCCACAGAGGGAAGAGTGACCAGTGGGTACCACAGGGATCAGTGCTGGACCGGTCCTATTCAACATCTTCATCAGTGACATTGGCAGAGGACCCAGAAGGCAGAAATTTCACTGTTCGCTGATGACACAAAGCTCTGTAACAGAGTAGACACACCAGAGGGTGTAGACAGAATGAGAAGCGACCTGCAGAAACTTGAAGAATGGTCAGGGGTTTGGCAGTTAAAATTAATGCAAAGAAGTGCAAGATAATGCATATGGGGCACAAAACCCTGGCACAATATATCAGTTGGGGAGTGAGGATATAGCATGCACCAAGCAGGAAAGGGATCTTGGGGTTGTCATCTCTGATGACCCCAAGGTAGGGAAACAGTGTGACAAGGCAGCAGGTAAAGCAAATAGATGCTGGGATGTATAGGCAGGCATCACCAGCAGGAAAAAGGGGAGGTCATAATTCCGCTATACAAGACACTAGTGAGGCCCCACCTGGAGTACAGTGTACAGTTCTGGAGACCATACTCTACATAAGGACATAGACAGGGTAGAGAAGGTTCAGAGGAGGGCAACAAAGATGGTGCATGGATTGCATCCAAGTCCTATGAAGACAGGTTGAAGGAACTGGAACATGTACTCCTGGAGGAGAGGAGGAGAGAGGGAGATGATAGAGACATACAAGTATCTTACAGGGAGGAACAGGTGCAGGAAAACACTATTTTTAAGCGAAAAGATGTTCCAGGACTAGAGGGCATGGGATGAAGTTGGAGGGAGGACGATTCAGAGGAAACATGAGAAAGAATTTTCACAGAACGGGTGGTGGACAAGTGGAACACCCTGCCAGAGGAAGTGGTGGGGGCTGAAACAATCACGGGATTTAAGAATGCATGGGATAGACAAAGGAATTCTGGAGGTCAGGGGTAAGGGGCAATAGACTTCTAGGAAAACAAACTGAACTTGCAAGCTCAAATGGGCAGACTGGGTGCGCCATAGGCCCTTATCTGCCGACACTGTCTATGTATCTATGTATCTATGTACCTGTTCTTGAATTTCAAATATTGCTCCTACTCCAAAAAACGTTGGACAGCCCTGCCTTACAGTATAAGGAGTCTTATAAAACTTTGTTTTTGCACTACTAAGCCCTTCTACCATAGACAGTTTGTGACAGGTAGGTCTTCCTGGTTCCATGTCATCGCTTTGACAACCAAGTTGTTGAAATAGCCAACACTGATGAGCAAAACTTCGACTGTGGAAGTTTTACCCATCAGAAAATAACTGTCAGAGGTGGAGTTGATTTGACCAGGAGTGAAACACCAGTGAAAACAACACCGATGTATAGCTGACCATTACAGCAACAGTCTCGAATTTGTCACCGTAATGGTTTTTGCTGTACTTTTTTGCTGTTTTATCAGTATACGGGTCTTCTTATTTCCTTCCCCCATCACTTTTAGGACAAGCTGCAGTTTAGTCAGTTGCTCTAGTGGGAGACAAACCAGGATTTGGCAAGATATGCCTTTTGGAAATTGGCTCTTAAGACTACTGTACAGGAAGACCTGCAAACTGGCAACCAGTCCATAACTGGATAATTGGGAGCAACTGATAGCTGGAAGCACCATCAGGCTGAGCAGTGGAATATAAAGAACATACCACAGTATAAAGGTTTTTTTTTTAATTTTGGCTGGAATCTGCAAGGAGAGAGAGAGAGAGAGAGAAAGCCCCTGCAGAACACAGAGCTAAGGGGAAGCTCTGAAAGACTGTGTGGCTGAAGGTATGGGGGAGTTACATTGTACATCAGAGACTGGCAGAGCTGGAGAAGTCTGCCTGGAAGCTTGCTTGGCAATAGGGAAAGTGGATAAAAACTTTGAGGGAAAGAAAACATTTAGTATAGGCTGAACTGGGGGTGCTAGTTAGTGTGCAGGAAAGATAAAGAAAGCCTTGAGAAAGAACCTGTTTGTTAGAGGCTGAATTGGGGACCTAGAGTTTGTGGCCTGAAAATATTAAGAAATCCCTTCAAGAACAACAACAAAAAAAATATGACATTGCTGAATTGGTGCTCTAGAGACAGTGGTCAGAGACAATTACAAACAGGCAGTTAATTCCTGCTGCGTAAAGAAGGGAAGTCTTTAATTAAAATTTTTTTTATAAAACAGGAAAATAAAATGTTTAATCTGAACTGTTCAAACAAGTGTCAAATAAAGAGTTTAGGTTTTTGAAATTTGAAATCTGCCTGACCTGTCATTTTGAATGTTCCAGCTTAAGCCACACAATTACATGCAGCCTGTCACACAGTCCTACCCTGTTGTTGAGATTTCAGCATTTTGACTGTTAGGTAGCAATACCTGTACAGTAGTAGCATCATTTTTTATTTATTTATGTATGTGTGTATGTATGTATGTATGTATGTATGTGTATTTATTTATGTCAAACATTTCACCAGGAAAGACATATAGAGTTGTTAACTGCTTGTTTCCAAATGTGCCCTGTTGGTAAGGTGATGTGGAGAAAGATTAAAAGGTAGAAAAAACTAAATAATAATAACAATAATGCGTTAAAAAAAAGTCCGTAACAGCAGTACAATATCACAAATGAGCATAATCATAAGTATTGACGACAAATTAGAATGACAGATACATGTAAGCAATAAGATACAATGGGGTGTCTATTAAGCAAATCTAACTGCACACCCAAGGGGCAGAGTGCCTTCCACCCAAGGAAGTATGGTCACATCTGTTCAGTGCACACCATTGGAGTGTCTTATTGCACTTATAAAAAGGAGCTACTTTTTTCTTATTGTTAAATGTTACAAAACATGTTTATGTATTTAGAAAAGGACAGTATTATTACAATTTATGATAAAATAGTCCATCTACAAAATGACGTCATTTTGTTTTATACATTTTGTCCTAAATTGCCCTTTGTAGTATGTTTCCAGTATAGGCCAGGATATCCCCCTCCCCCCAGTTTGTCCTTAACTGCCATTTGTAGTATGTTGCCAGTGCAAGCCCGTTAAAGGTGGATGGCACATTTACATTTTTTATTTCCAGCCTGGAATGACAGAGCAAGCCTGCATGTACAGTATGTATGTAATAGAAGAGCAAGGCTGCTATCTGCATTGAAGCACAACTGCTGTGAGCAGTTCTACAGGAGTGAGCAGCTGTACATGTTACAGCAAGCACCCTGACAGGACTGAGCGGCCCCTCTCCCTCCCATACCCCAGCATGTGGTGTTGACCGGTGGGCACTAGCTCTGTTGCAAAAAATATTATACAGCAGTAGATATGAATAAAAAAGAAAGCAAAAAAATAAATAAGCTGGTTTTCATTGGAATATTCATTGCCAGTGGACACTGCGGAGAACCCTTTTTGTGACAGTGACTGCACCATCATCATGTCAGACAACAGGACCATTTCGTAAATACAAATTTTTAAGTCTAATTTAAGCAATGAGTAGAGGTTTTGTTTAGTTGTTTAAAAGTTTATTTTTATACAGGTTGATTTGTTGGAGAAGTAAATCCCCATTTACAACAAATTCCTGTGGCACATAATTACAATAACAAAAACAAAATAATAAATAAGTACATACAATACAAGGATTACATACAATCTAAAAACAATTACAAGAAACATTCAGGTAGTCATGCAATTTAAGTTTAAATATGTGCAAATCAGAAATCTCAGTAATTTGAAAAGATAGTTCATTCAAAGTCTTTGCTAGACTGTTCTGGAGAATTATATCCCCCATCCGATTTATAATTCGGATCATAGGCAATTTCCTAGATGTTTTCCTTAACCTATCTGAGTATGTCAAGTTTGAATTCAAACATATTAGATGACTTAATGGATGTAATTTTTGGTTTTTAGGATAAATTAAACCATGACATATCACTGACCATAGGTACTTTCTACGTGCTATTGGGTGTAGCCAATCAAGTTTTTGGTAAACTGAGCATTGATGAGTCCGATATTTATTCTGTAATATGTAATTCCCCATTCTATAATAAGTCTGATCTAATTTATTCTGAAATTTCTGGTAGGAGTGCAAATATAATGGAAATCCATAATCGAGTACAGGCAACAACAATTGTTTTACTAGTCTAGTTTTAATTTCACTAGTCAGGCATCCTTTTTATTTTATTTTTTATTTATATTTATTTATCAAGTCTAGGATTACAAATACATTTGAGCCATGGCTCTTTTACAAAGGTTCCACATCAGAGAAATACAAATTATGGGGAACATCAAGACAGGCATTACAACAATGTGGACATTGCAAACAGAGTACATATTAATACAGTTCAAGGGTAGCATTGTAACAAGGCAGCCAGTGGCATTTGTCAGAGAAAATAGACAACAGATAAGAAGTGCCAGAGTCATAGGGAGAGGGAAGAGGGTGGGGGGGAGAAGGAATGTAGGAAGGGTGGCAAGAGGGTGAAAAGTGCAGCATTGGGTATACCAAGATGTGAGGGTAGAATCCAGTGAGGAGGGGAGGGGAGGGACAACTAGAGCAGAAAGGGAAGTGGAGAAACAAGGTTAAGTTGGGCAGTCACAGGAGCTGTTGGTAGTGAGATAGTCCCGGAGCCTAGTTTTAAACATACCAATAGTTGGGGCAGAGGAGATGGTTGGGCTGAGGACATTGAACCAGAGTGGCGCTCGATAAAGCAAAAGAGCGTTGTCCCTGTGAAGTGTGACGGTGGGGGACTTTCAGTAGCTGTAGCGTGGATCTCCTAAGGCGCCATTTGTTAATTTGGTGTTGTAACAGAGTTGAGACCCCAGCAGGTGCAAGTCCAAGGTAGATTTTTTTCACCATGGAGCAGGTGAGAAACTTTTTGCAGTTTGATAGTTGGAGCCAGCCGGTCTGAGTGTACAGGTCACATGTGTGGGTGAGACGGTGAGCACCAGTGATGAGCCGACATGCTTTATTTAAGGTAGTTGAGAGGCATCTAAGGGTTGTGGTTGTGGCTGAGCCATAAATGACGAGACCATAGTCTATTACAGAGAACACAGAGCTCAGGACTGCAACCTTCAAAACTTCTGGCGTGAGGTGTGGTCTGTGTTTGTAGAGGAGACCAAGCTGTGTATTAGCAGCTCTAGCTACATTATCTACATTAAGTCCATAGGAGAGATTAGGTCAAGCTGTATCCCTAAGGGATTTGAAGGACCCCACCTAATCTAGAGTGTTCCCCTGGGTGGTGGAGATAGCCAAGTGGTGTAGCTTGTGTGGGTTATGAAAGCTGCAGAAGAGCATAGATTTGGTTTTCTTGTCATTGAGGACCAGTTTATGAATGAGAAACCATGTCTCTGCAGAACTGAAACCAAGTTGAAGGTTGTGTTGAAGAGTTGCGGGATCTTTGTGAGTGGAGAATACAACAGCATCATCGGCATATAGTATGATCTGCTCAGAGCAGTGGTAAGGGAGGGAGTTTAAGAAAAGGCTAAAAAGGAGGGGTCCCAGTATGGATCCCTGTGGGACACCCTTTCGAACAGGCAGGGTGTTAGAAAAAGCATCTGCAATTTTTACTCTCTGTGACCATTTTTCTAAGTAGCTTTTAAACCAGAGAGAAGAGTCAGGTGATAGCCCGGCATTCAGTAGTTAGTATATTAATAATCCATGGCGTACTGTGTCGAAGGCCTTGGAGAGGTCGACGAAAACAGCTCCTGTGAGAAGGCTGTTGTCAGAGGATTTGTGCAAAGCTCCAGTGAACTCAAGAAGGGCTGTGGTGGTGCTGTGACCTTTCCGGAAGCCATGTTGTTGTGGACAAGGTATATTGTATTTATTCAAGTGGTCGGTAAGCTGATCAGCCACGATGTGCTGAAGTGCCTTAGAGAGTGGGGGCAGTATGGAGATAGGGCGATAATTTGAGTGAATCGTCTTGTTCCCACTTTTATGGATAGGTGTCACAGTGGCTGTTTTCCATAGGTCCGGGAATTTTCCACAGCTGAGAGAGAGGTTTAGGATTTTTGTTAATGGATGAATTACCTCATCGAGGGTGAGCAATAGAAGCTTAAGGCCCAGGTGTCACCACTAGATCTAGATTTAGAGATAGCTGCAGTAATACAGCGGCGAGCTTCATTCAGCCTTACCTTCCTGAAGTAGAAGAGGGGATGGTTAGACTGAGGGGCTGAGGTATTTGGGGAGTAGGCCCTGTTTTTGAAAAAGTTATGGGGTAGAACAGCACTAAGGTCTGAAAAAGCCGTGTTAAAGATGTTTGTGATCACCTTGGGGTCAAGGGTTGAGGATCCATCAACCATTAACATGGCCAGAGAGGTTTTTGGCTGCTTCCCTGTTACATCCTTGATATTGTCCCAGAAAGCACGACCATTTCCCCGTGTATTGGTGAGAGCATCTTTGTAATAGGTGGATTTCATTAGCCATATGGCTTTTGTGCAGGCATTTTGTGCTTGTTTGTAATTTTGGATGTCCAGTTGTTTGCCAGTGGCCCTGGCAACTGCCCAGAGGTGATCCCTTAGTTTCAGCTGTGAGAGAAGAGCCGCAGTGACCCATGGGTTAGAGATATTTTGTTTTGCACCTTTTAGCAGGGGCAAAGAGGTCACAGGCTTTGTTGAAAATTGAGATGAAGTGATCAAGAGCCAAGTTAACATCTGTTGCTTCATAGATGGGTAGCAAGTCTTGTAGAAGTAGGTGTTGTTTGAGATGTGGAAGTTTTCCATAAGGAAGGACTCTGCTGGCGATAATTTTGGGAGGGGTATTAAGGAATTTGTTAGACCATGCACACATGACTGGGGAGTGGTCACTGAGTGAGTCTGGGAGAATGGTCATATGAAAAATCCTTGTGGGGTGAGTGGTGAGGACCCAATCCAAGAGGGTACTGGTGCCAGTCTTGTAGTTAATCCTAGCAGGGGAGTTTACCATTTGCATGAGGTTAGCAGCTGAGATGGAGTCTTTATAGGCACTCGCACGCAATGCTAGCCAGTTTATGTTGAAATCCCCTAGTAGAAGAAGTTCAGTTTCGGGAGGATGCAATTTGATAAAGTTTAGGACGTCGTTGAATCCATGTTTAGGGTCCCTGGGTGGGATATATACGGAGACAATAGTCAGAGCTTTATGGTTGGGACCTAGGATGATTTTTTATTGGCAGAATCTGGGCTGAGGCAGAAAGTGATGGAGTTGCTACAGGGTGCTAAGACAGGGAGTCTTTGACATAGATTGCACAATCACCGCCTTTTTTGGATATCCAGTCCAGCCTGTGAACATTGTAGCCCTGTATTGTTACTGCTGAGTTAGGAACTTTGGGTGTCAGCCAAGTTTCCATCACTGCAAGGATGTCAGGGTTGTGTTGGCATATGAAGGCTTGGAGTGCATCCAGCTATGGTAGTAGGCTGCAGATATTAATGGTTGCAAGGATAAGGGCACCTGGAGTTTGTGTGTGGCCTGAGCATCTAGGGGCCAGGCTTGGGATGGACACTGCCTGAGATGAGAAGGAGGAGGAATAGGAGTTTTAAGGAGCAGAGTCGCAGCTCTTTGAGAGATAGTTTTGATTGTTGTTTCCTGGAGTAGAAGTTGCAAGGTTCCAGGCGGTGTCCCATATGGACTGCAAGGTGGTACAGTGTAGAGAGGTGGCCACACTTGTTGAGAGTAGTGGTTGTGTTAAGTAACCAGGAATATCCAAACGGTGCACCAAGCACAAGACTCGAGTGGAAGTGAAGAGTTCCCTTGGAGTTGCAGTGGAAACCAGAGTAGAGGGTGGTGGGGTGGGGGGCCTAGGACCAGGGAGAGAGAAGAAGGGGCCAAGGCAAGGAGGAGGAGGAGAGGCGAGAGAAAGGCAGAGAGAGCCCACATGGCTTACGACTAGATAAAGAGATAGAGATATAGCCGTCTAGTGGTGAGAGGATATAATCTGGTAATGGAAAAGCTCTAAATTCACTTCTAATATCAACTCAGAACTTAAAATGACTGTAAGAATTAAACAAATCATTAAACCCTAGCACATAAATTCAACTAGAGACACAGAGGGAGATACAGTAGTTAGAGGTGTGTTCAGCAGGAGATAGTATGGGCCACTTTGAAATCAGCTTCCACGGGTACCAAATCCAAAGGTCAGGGCTAGTACCTTGCAGTACAGAGGATTTCTGAAAAACTGTCTAGGTTCCAGAAATTGAGGGGTCGGTGGCCTGGTCAAGGCACGCTGGATCCCTTGCAGTACAGAGGATTTCTGAAAAACTGTTTAGGTTCCAGAAATTGAGGGGTCCGTGGCCTGGTCAAGGCATGCTGGATCCCTTGCAGTACAGATGATTTCTGAAAAACCGTTTAGGTTCCAGAAATTGACATCCTTCTTAAGGCTTCCAATCCTGACACCCTTCTTAAGGCTCCTAATCTTTGATTCACCTTTTTTTATCTGTAATAAAATGTGTTCAGAAAAAAAAAATGGTAATCAACAAGAACCCCCAGATATTTATAAGTAGATACGGTCTGAACCTTGGTCCCATCTAGAAACTTAATCTGTAAATCTGTAACATCCTTTTTTACAATTGATCCCACAGAAAAGATCATACCCTACATCTTTCCAGTACTCATTAAAAGACCTGAGTCTCTTATCCAAATCTCAATATTAGAGAAATCTGTTTGGAGGTGGTCATTTCTAATAAAAACCATTTCAGATATGTTTATTACATTATTTTTTCAATGATGTTTTCCTTGCTAACATTGAGGTGCAGGCATGGCAGTTTGTTTAAACTGAGTGTTCTGATGGTACAGTTTTTTTTTTTGTAGTGCAGCTCTGCTTCTTTGTACTCGTTTTTACCTGTGCATTGAATAGATTATGGAATGGTGAACATCAAAATGAAGTCGTCACATGTTCACCAGTCCATAATTGCAAAAGTAGTTCCCCCACCTATCATATCACAATTTTATCTGCTACTCATAAAATGGGCATGGAAATTCCTGTATCCTGATTGGTTGTTACCCTATACAATATTTTAATCATGCATAACCGGCCTACTGAGCTGAATCTTGTAGGTGCATCCCCAGGGTGACAGGGAGGATAACTTACTTGTTCAAGGTCACATAGACAGTATGCAACTGTTGAGTAGCTGTTGCATTTTTATTCACAGTAGGTGTGTCCCAAGAGCACATGGAGGTACTTAAGTGATTGTTCATGGTCACACAGACAGTATGAAAGTTGTTGGTGGAATTGTGATTTGAATTCATATACAGGTCTGCTATATATTATTCAGGTTCACAATGGTGCTCTATCCACTAGGCTCTTCAGCCAATCCTAGAGTTTACATTTAAATCAACTGGGTCAGCATGTTGGCTCCAACTCTCCTAATCCTTCCAAATGATGACTATTTATCTATTTTTTATTGGTCACAAAAGACCCACTGAGGCGAAGCATATAGTGTGCACAAGAAGCATCGTGAGGAAAATCATTGACTTGTTCAGGGTCACACAAACAATATGTATGACTGGGAGGGTGTGGGATTTTATTTTAATCTAACCCAGGTCTACTATATCATGCTTCACATTGGTACTCCATCCAGCACACTATTGGGCTGCTACAGTGCTTCCTAGTTTTCAAATTTAAATGAAGGGACAGCAAAGTTGCCACTTTCCCTAAACAGTTTCAATAGTCTTTTCACAGCAGGGGATATTATTACTATAGTAAGCCTCGAAGGAGCACTAATCTGCTCTCCTTATCTCTCATACTGTACCTCCCCAACCTCCCAAGGGATCTGTGTAATTTCCTTTCTCCCATATGTACAAAAAAAAAATAAATGTTGGTTTACTTTCTGTGAGTTAGTATTGGAGGCCACCAAATGTCTTCTCTAGTCTTACTTATTGCAGCCTATTTGTTTACTTAGTGCAGGCTAGCATAGGTTGGGGGCTATAGTACTACTGCTGCAGTCACCCCTCTGGGGCTGGGGCCATAGTGCTGATGCTGCTGTCACACCGGAAAGTTTGGGGCAGTAGTGTTGCTGCTGCCATCATCACACCTGAGGGATGGGAGGCCATAGTGCTGCTGCTGCCTTCACACCTGAGAGTTTGAGGCACAGAGTTGCTGCTGCCATCACACCTAAGGGATGGTGACCATAGTGCTGCAGCTGCTGTCACCATCACCCTTGAGGGATGGGGCCACAGTACTGCTGCTGATGCTTCTGTCACCTCGGGGGGGTTGCCAGCTATAGTGCTTATGCTTTCAGTCCTGAGAGACAGAGTTCATGATGCTGCTGCTGTCACCCATGAGGGATAGGGGCCATAGTGCTACTGCCATCAACCCTGAGGGGTGAGGGCTGTAATTATGCCACCATTATCTCTTAGGTATGGGAGCTATAGTGCTTCTGCCATCACACCTGCTGAATGAGGGCCATAGTGCTGCTTCAGCTGCTGTCACTGTCACCCCTCAGGGATGGGGGCCATAGTGCTGCTGCTGTCACACCTAAGAGATTGGGGCCATAGTGCTGCTGCCATCACCCCTGAGAGAGGGGGGCCATAATGCTGCTGCTACTGTACCAATTATGAGGGCTGGATGATTCAAAGGAGAACTGTGTTTAGCCTGTAAGCCATTTGCCAAGTATTGCTGTTTTTAAATACTGGTTTCAATTCTGTTTATTGTTCATTGTATGCATGCCTTCTGCTTTTTTTTTTTATTTAAACATTTGGTATCCAGGAAAAGCACACTGAGCCGAGGCTCGTTTCCAGGTGTGAACCAGGGGTGAGAGGAAATGAAGTTCACAACAGATACAGTACATGCATAGATAAATGAGATTATTACATACAGTTGTATATGATTTTTGCAAAGGATTTATTTATATTCAGTTGAATATGTACAGTCATAATAGACAGTATGGAGTACAGAGGTTTTGATATTCAAATCATGTACATCTGGCAAAAGGCAGGACCTGGGGCCAGCTAGTTGCAGTTACAGATGTGGAGAGGGAGTTGACAAAGTTGATATTTGATGGAGCTGTGAGAGGGTGAGTTTCTGAGGGGTTGAAGAAGCTGGTTCCATAGAGAGGGGAGTCAGTAGGAGAAGGCAGATTTGCCAGTGCATATGGATGGTTTGGGGAGGGAGAGAGAGCAGGAGTCCCAAGAGTGCAACAAGTAAGGTGAAGCAGCTACAGGGGTTAGCCACTCAGCCAGGTAGGGGGACAGCAGGTCAAACCAAAATTTGGAAATAAAAGAAATGGAGTGGCTAAAACAGTGACGGGAGAGGGGTGCTATCCCAAGGGAGGAAAGGAGTGTGCAATGGTGTGTTCTGAGAGGAGAATTTGTTTCAAAATGGCAAAAAGCATGGAATAAGGAGTTGATCCTGGATAATGAGGTGGAGGGGGCAGTGCTGTACATTATGTCATTGTAATCAGAAATGGATGTGGTCATTTTTGTTAGCATTGTGCATTTAACAGGTAATGGGAGGGAGTCATGGTTTCTGTAAAGAAGACCAAGCTTTGGGCAGAGCTTCGATGTGATGGCATCAATATGGGTTGAGTAGTTTAACTGACGGTCTAGCCATATTCCTAGGTATTTATAGGAAGAGATGGCATTTACTGTGCTTCCATCAAGGGTGATGATTACAGGAGGGCTGGGTGTTCTTGCTAGTTTTTGGGTTGATCCAAAAGTCATGGAAACAGTTTTGGAAGAATTTACTTTGAGTTTGTTTGTGCGAAACCAAGATTGCATGTTGTTATAGTTGTATTGTAGAAGTGAGTGGACATTGCTTGGAACTGGGCCATATGTGAAAATTATAGTGTTGTCTGCACACATATGTACAAGGGATCTTGAGTAGACTGTGAGGCGGTCGTTGGCAAATAGGGAGAACAAAATGGGGCCAAGGATCAACTGTTGGGGAACACCAGTGAGGATGGGGAAGGAGGTGGAGTTTGCAATCCTCACTGACTGTTGCCTATTTTCGAGATATGATCCAAACCACTGTACTGCAGTGGGAGTCCAGTTTCCATGAACTTGTCATGGAGCAGGGGGTGGGAGACAGAATCAAAGGCCTTAGCCAAATAGACAAAAATAGCAGCAGTAGTTGGCCTTCATCAGTGGTGGATTGGACATGTCCAGTGACATGGAGGAGGGAGAATATTGTTGAGTGGGTCTTCCTGAACCCAGATTGCTATGGGGAGAGGTAATTTGTGGACCTGAGGAAGTCAGTTAGTCTGGTCTGGATAAGAGTTTCTTGCAGCTTGGCCAGAGAAGGGAGGAGGAAAATGGTTTATTAGTTTCTGGGAACTGATAGGTCACCACCCTTGTGGAGAGGGATGACACAGGCTGATTTCCAAGCTTGGGGAACCTTGCCAGATTCAAAGGACAAATTTAGTAGATATGTGAGAGGAACAGCTATTGCTGATGCAGAAATACATAGAAGCTTGAGGTGGATGCCATCTGGACTGGATTTAGCGATGTTTAAGGAATAGAGGGTATTTAGGACTTCTTCTGGCAATGTGAGAGTGAGGATGAAACTGTTTTGGGCAGGTCATAGGAGGATGAACAGGGCCCTGGAGGGGGGAGGACTGGTCGGTGAAAAAGTTGTTTAGGGTTTCTGCTACTTTGATGGGGGCAGAGATGCTTTGGTCATTTAACTTGAGAATTGGGGTGGAGGTTTGAGAGGGGGGTCTATAAGTGAGTGGACCACCTTCCAGAAGGAGGAAGGTTGGGCAGTATTTAGGTAGGACTTAAAGTATTCGGCCTTGGCTCATCTTATTGCTTTGCTGCAGGCATTTCTTGCCGTGTTGTAAGCCTGTCTGGCCTGGGAGGTCAGTGCAGCTTTATAGAGGGACCAGGCCTTATCACAGGCTTTACAGAGGGCAATTAAGGTGCTGGAGATTCATTGGTGGTGGCGCTTCTTTTTTTTGCTTTGGTTTTGTATGCTTTATTTATGAACCCTACCTTTGGGGCATCTCTCAGGATCCCATCTGCAGTCGCCTCACTCAACCACCAGCCTGAACCAACAACTCTGGGTCTACATCGGTTAAGTGAGGTCTGGGGATCTCCTGGCCCCATGGAGAGGCACCAAGATCCCAGGGGGTTCTGGAGAGTCAGCTGACATTGGACTTGCGGTGGGTCAGCATGCTTATATTCATGGGCACCTCACCCAAAGGCAGAGGGAGATTCTTGATTTTTTCCCCCAGAGCATGGACATGCAATGACATCCTGCCCAGAGTGTGCACACTCCAGCATGCACCCAGAAGACATCCGCTGTACTTCAATCTCCAAGCTACTGCTGCCATGCACTACAGAAGCCCCAGCCTCTGCCAGGGGTCACCGGTGCATTGGAGGAATTCCATACCTTCCCCAGGACTAGGAGACCAGTCCTATGGATGCTCAGTCCTAGTCCTCCCGTGCTAACCCCTGACAACCCAAGTTCATTCCCAAACTCTGGTCGCTGGTATGGCTCTAGGTCTGGCATCCAGCCTCCTCAACCCTCAATGCTACTGGGCTGGTTGGTGGTGGCCCTTCTTGATCATGGCTTTAACCAGGGGGGCATGGGAGTCCCAGACTTGTGTAAACATTTGCTGGAAGCAGGACAGGGCTAATTCAATATTGGATGTGGCGTAGACATGGTCCCAATCTGCAAATTGTAGGTCATGCAGGAGGGAGATGATGTTCACTGAGTTTAGTGGTGGGTGTTAATATATTTTGGGGCTGATTTTGGGAGTTGAACTTTACTGGTGCAGTGGATAATGGAGTGATTGCTTAGGGGCTGTTTCCATTACACCAGCAGTGAATATTCTGTGATGATAGGAGGCGAGGATCCAATCTATTAGGGAGTGATTAGATGATCATAAGCGTTGGTTGTAGCTGGTGGACTCTGTAATTCATTTGGTAAGGCTGAGATACTCTGTTTTGGATGTGGCTGATTTTTGCACAGGGTGAGAGCTAATCCAGTTATAGTCTCCAAGTAGGAGTATTTCGTCAGATGCAGTGAGGGGAGGAAGGGAGGACATGCAAGATATAACGGCATCCTGGGCTAGGCATGGGGCAGTGTAGATAGGTAGGGTGGAAGGGAGGTTGAGTTGGGGGAGTAACAATTAATGTGAGCAAGAGCAGGGCTCTTTCTTGATAACTGAGCACTGGAGCATTTGCTTGATATATATATCACTACTCATCCACCTGTTTTGCCATGGTTCTGGTGGTGGAGGGCTTTATCAGGGATGGATAGAGAGGAGTCAGGGATTTTGGCAGAAAGCCATGTTTCCATGAGGTAGAGGATGTTTGGAGAGTTTTGTGCTAACAAGCAGCTTAGCTGGTCTAGTTTTAGTAGGAGACTCCTGATATTCGTATGCATGATATTTTTACCTTTTTTGAGGGTAGAAGGCTTTTGCCCAGGTGGGGAGCCTGGGTTTAGTTCTTCATCCCATGCTAAGAGTAGGGTGAGAACGACAATAGAAAAGGCAGCTGGTAGTTTGCTCCCCCTGGTATCTAGGTGGGATCTGGGCGTGGTAGGGGAGCGCCATAGGAGGGTTGTTCAGGAGTTCAACCTCGGGGGTAAGACACTGGATGATATTTAGTGGAATCAGGGTAGGGGAGAGAGGTGAGGAGAGTGGGGGCAAGTGTAAACTGGACAGAGAGGATGTGGGTAACAGGGGAACTGGGTATATGTAGCTAGCATGGAGGAGACAGAGAGGATGACTGAAGGTATGAAATGATGGAAAGAAGTAAAAGGGGAGTTGCTTCGTTCATGGCTGGAGTAGTGTTTGGACACTGATGCACTGTGTGCAATACTCTTGGAGTTGGGGGGTGTTCAAGGTACTGTACTAGCATTAGTCCTGCCAGAACACTTGGTGGCAGTATAGGCAGGATCAGGATGGGAGGCTAAGAGGGTCATTAGTATACTCCCTGCTTCTGAACTTGTTGGCTGATGTAGCCTAAGGGATAGGGCACTAGACTGTGGGTGAGCCAGGTAGAATAAACATCAAGGGTTTGATTCCCACAGCCTGCACATGTACTCAGGTGACTGAAATAGAATGTTAAACACTGGGAGTGCAGGGTTATACTTTAAGCATGCAAAGGTGGGTGGAAGTGGAGACAGAAGGAATCAAATCTCCCATATGGAGAGGAGAGCAAAAGTGGGCTGATTGGTTCTGGCCATTGATTTAAAAGTAGCACCCCACTGGGTGGGTTGCTCCACATGGCATGTGTGTTCTTCCAAAATGGTGTCTGAACACTGGAGATCCCACCAGGTGTGTACGTTGGTTATTTGGGGATGGGGGGATGGGAGTAGCAAGTGCAGCATACATCCCTCAGTGCGGTTCCTAAGCCGATCTGGGGAAGGAAGCATGAACCACATCAGGATAAGTTAAGGAGGAAGAAGGAGGTGCAGATTTCTGAAAGTAACAAGGTATAAGAGAGCTGAGGGGGGTGAAACTGGGGGCAGGGACAGCATGCTAGCATTGTACATCCCCAGGAAATAAATAGAGAACTGCAGCCTAGTACTACAAAATATCTGAGCACACAGAGTCTTCACAAATAAAAAGTAAATGTGCATAATGTAAATGGCAGCGGCAGCAACTGAGAACCAATACAGGTGAAATGGCAGATTAAACACCAGTAACAAAATGTAACCCAACAATTGAACAGCCATTCCTGGCAGCAAGGCAACCACAGCTGAATGTACCTTTCCAAATAACAGCATAACAGTACCCTTTTACGGCATTGTAATTCTATCAGTTGTTCTCTACAGACAAATAATCCCCTTAATACAATTCACTTTAAGCAATGCTCCACATGGCATGGGTGGGCTTCCAAAATGGTGCCTCAACACTGGAGATCCCACCTGGTGTGTCCGTTGGTTATCCAGGGGTGGGGTGATGGGAGCAGCAAGTGCAGCATACAGCTCACAGTGTGGCTCCTACATTGATCTGGGGAAGGAAGCAAGAACCACACCAGGGTAAGGTAAGATAAGGTAAGAAGGAAGATGGGGGTGCAGATATCTGAAAGGAGGGAGGTATAAGCGAGCTGAGAGTAGGGGGTGAAGCTGTCAGCAGGGCCAACATGCTAGCACCGAACAGCCCCAGGAAACAGATAAGAGAACTGCAGCCTAGTACAACACAATATCTGAGCATACGGAGTCTTCACAAATAAACAGTAAATGTACAGAATGCAAACAGCAGTAGCCGAGTACCAAGGTGAAATGGCAGATTAAAAAGCAGTAACAACAGTCGGTTACAGTGTAATATAACCAAACAATTGAACATTCATTCCTGGCAGCAAGACAACTGCAGCTGAATGTACTGTTCCACATAACAACATAACAGCACCCTTAAACGGCATTGTAATTCTATCAGTTGCTCTCTACAGACACATGATCCCCTTAATACATTTCCCAGCTTAAAGCAATGCCCCACATGGCCTGTGTGAGCTGCCACAATGGCGCCTGAATACTGGAGATCCCACCTGGTGTGTCCATTGGACATCCAGGGGTGGAGGATGGGAGAAGCACATGCAGCATACAGCTCCCAGTGAGGCTTTTAAGATGATCTGGTGTGTCTGTTGGTCATCTGGAGGTGGGGGTGGAGGATGGAAGCAGTAAGTGCAGCATACAACTCCTGTTGTGGCCCCAAAGCTGATCTGATGTGTCCATTTGTCATGCGGGAGTGGGGGGAGGATGGGAGCAGCAAGTGCAGCATGCAGCTCCTGATGTGGCTCTTAAGCCGATCTGGTGTGTCCATTTGTCGGTGGGGTGGGAGGAGAATCGAGCAGCAAGTGCAGTATACAGCTCCTGATGTGGCTCCCAAGCCGATTTGGTGTGTCTGTTGGTAGTCCGGAGGGGGTGGGGGTGGGGCAACAAGTGCAGCATACAGATCCCGGTATGGCTCCTAAGAAGTTTTAGTTAAAGTGTGTGTTTCCAGTTTACTCTGATGACAAGTACCATTTTGGAACTGTGTGATGTACTTTATGTCCTTCTCAGCTACAGAGTGCTATAATATAGCATGGATGCATTTTGACAACAATGTCAGAACTTAGCAAGGGACATAAACTATATCACACAGTTCCAAAATGGCATTTAGCACCTGTGTGTAAATTGCAAAGACCCTCTATGCTACCTAAAAACCCATAGAGATGGAACAGTAAGAACATTTAAACCAGTTTTTAAAAATCAGCTTTTCCAGGGGAAAACAACATACAGCTTCAGCACAGTTCTCTTTCAAGATAGCAAACATGAGGTCAGCTACACATACACACACATTCGCACACACACAAGGTGCACGCAGACACATTCGCACACATACACATGCACTGGCTTCCAATGATTTGCACACTCAGATCACTGGGACAAATAGGCATTGATAACAGTTGGAGGACTGTGTATACACACAAAACAAAACTAAAGTGAGGTACAGGCTCTGCTTATCATAGAGTTTATTATTTTAAATGAATAACTACAAAGATGGATGCAAAATTCTATATATAGTGCAAAACTACTAAAATACATGCTAGCCAAGAAAAGAAAATATTAACAAAACACCTGTAAAAATAGATTTTGTAGACACCAGTGACAATACCATGTTTTCCATTCGACAAAACAGAATTTGCCCTTTTTCAATCACAGTACACCAGTGTCCCTGTCAATAATAGATGTCAGTTATATTATAATTTAAGTCTGTCCTAAATCTTAGCAACTATAAGCATCTTTTAGACTAGAGATTTGGAGTTGCCAGGACAGCCTAATGAAATATGAAATTTGCCACCAAGATTTATTTAACCCTTAGGCTGCCAGAAGATTTAAGATTTTAGGACATGTATACACATCACTGGCATAAAAACAAATCACACAGAACTATTAACCCTTGCTGTGCCACTGAAGTGTGTCAAAGTTGGCACACTTCCCCTACCTGTAGTACCACAAAGTTCAAGGAGAACTTTGCAAAGTGCATTACTGTTTTTTTTTTTCATAGAGCTGTTTCTACATTCCTGGGGTGCTGTCAGGCTCTTCAGCTCCTACCCACCTCCCTGATCACCACACAGGACTCACCTGCTTAGATGTCCTAAATGCCCCAAGTGGTTAGGTCTGGAGTTGGAGGGCCATCCCCCCAAATCACTGGACTCTGGATCCAGTTCATTGCAAGGTCCTGTGGTGATGGTGTCGGCCTAGGCAGGTGGGCAGGCCTTCTCATTGCAAAGCACCTGGACCATTTTCTACCCCTTCCCCAAGGTCAAAGTGCATTCACTGTCATGGATGTGTGGCATGAAGATGTCACATGTACTTGTATGGCTGTACCCAGCCCTCTAAGATGGGGCCACATGCTGTGCCACCCAGCCTCTTTTGGGCAGCAGTCAAGTAGTGTCATGCAATATATCCAATGCCTAAGAAAGAAGAGTTGCCCATGGACACTTGATCCTACTTGATCGATGCCTTTGTGACCTCATGCCTTGATTACTGCAATGCCCTATACCTAGGGCTGCTGGTGGTGGACCTTTGTCATCTGCAGTATGTGCAGAAAGCGACTGCCAGATTATTAACTGGCTTGTCGAGATCTTGCCACATCACATCTGTGCTCAACAGCCTGCACTGGCTGCCGGTGTGGTGGAGGATCACCTTCAAGGTTGGGTTACTGGCCTATAAAGCCCTACATGGACAGGGACCATGGTACTCGCAAGACCTCCTTTGTCCCTACCACCACTTCGTCCTCTCTGTTCTGCTGACAATGGATTGCTAGAGATTCCCAGGGTCCATTTGACCAACTCTGGAGCTAGATCATTTGCTTTTGCAGCCCCCACCACGTGGAATTCTCTACCTCATTGGATTAGAGATTGCCCTTCTGTTGAGGCTTTCAAACCTACCCTAAATTCTCATTTGTTTTATTTTGCATTTTCTGATACTTGAAGTCCTTCTGCAGCGTTATTTGTTTTATAAATAAGATATGTATTTATCTCTGTTTTTATTGGAGTCTTTAGTAATGTATATACATTGCTATGGTCAAGCTGGAATAGCGTTTCATAAATAACATTTTCTTGCTTGCTTACTTTACCTGGCCAGCCCCAAAGTGATCCTGGGCCATTTCTGAACCTGGGTTGCCAGTGTGGAAGGACATGAGGTAACCAGTGCCTCAACCCTCCATGCCACCAGCTGGCTTAGTGAATTATTGTTTGACCCCACACCAATCATCTCACTCCCTCCTCCCCCTTCCTATGGTGCCTGAGTCCCTTACTCTATTCTAAAATAATGTGGGTTCCTGGCACTGTGCTGAGATGCAGAACTATGATTTGAAAGTAACTTCCTTCCCTAGTCTGACACCACCAATCCCCAAATGAGCCTTTTTAAAAGGTTGCCCCCACACACACACACTTGAGCCCTGATCTATGATTTGTGAGGGAAAGGTACAGTATCAACGTTTCAGGCTCCCCTTCCCTACTGCACCTTTGCTTACAGGTAGCAAAGTGCACATACATCACCAGACACATGCCTCTAGGTTTTACAACTGCTTTTGGAAATGAGAAGTACTGCCACATTCATTTGCACTCTGCTACTGTATGATTTTTCATTTGCAGTGCATGTCCCTGAAAAATGATGAACAGGATCAGCCAATTATTTTTTCACTCTGTGACTGGGACTATAACCATTAAAACCCATTTTTCCTAGGCTAAAGCTTTTCATAAATAAAGTGCTTGAAAGTGACTTACAGCATAAATAAATTTATCATGTTTCATCCCATTGCCAGTCAGAAGTAAAATGCAGATTTTTGTCCCAGCTGAGACTAATTTCATCTCAAAACATTTTAAAATTTCTAGTGACCTGAAACCCATCTTAAATTATTAACACATGAGTTTATTGGAATACAAAAAAAAAAAAAAAAGTCATTATCTGCTATAATATGTGAACGAATTGTTTTATATATTCCTGACGGCATGACAAAAAATGAATGTACAGTACATACAAAGTAAGTGATTTCTGCGGTAACCAATATTTTCTAGTTTTCTTCTTATGACACAATCACAAATTAAAAACAAATAATCAAATTTAATAATAAATATTAATTTTGATGATCTGTACCAGATCAAACTGTTTTTTTACATTTTATATCTAACAGCATCAATAAAAGTTCCAGTTACGCATTCTCTTTCTACTAATCTTTTGACTGGATAATAATTGTACTGTTATTCTGGCAATTCAGAATACAGCGTCTGTCTATAATGGTTGAGAAATGGAATATCATTGTATTAAAGAGCTAGGCCCAGATATTCAGGAATGCGCCAAAGGCCGACGCAAGTCCGGCACAATGCAAATCCAATGCGCCATGGTGCAACAGGAGCCATAATCACAGGTTGTACTGGCCACACTGCACCAGCACAACCCAGCTGAATATGGCACAGGTGCTCCATGGCACAACTGTGGTTGTGCCATGGTGCAACCATGGATGCGCCATGGCACACCCAGAGGTGTGCCATGGCGCAAACACAGGTGCACCATGGTGTAGACAGATGAGACCCAGGGCAAACATGGGGGCAAAGCAACAGAGCAACAGCGGGGGCATGGCACAGAAAGGTGAGCCAGGGACAGAGCCAGGGAAGCACAGTGTCAGGCCATAGGAGGCCACCACCAGCTGGGCACAGTAGGGCACACACAGGCACCCAGACCCCCACCCCAGAACACAACAGTTGCACAGACAGTAGGCAACAGAAGATGAAAATGGTGAACAGAGGGCCACCAAGGGGCCCCCCACAGGCTGCAGGTCATGCCCCCAACACACCCAGACCAGAGCAGACCACACCCAGGACTATGCAGCCAAGCACACAGCAGCCACATACCCCTGACAGCCACCCCATGGGCACCCCAAGGCACCGCCCCAAACAGAGGGGAGGGATACCAGCACAGTGGGACACACCTCAGGACACAGCAGTGATCCACAGAAGCACAACACATGCCCCGACACATGCACACCACACTGACAGGCACTGGGCCACTGTAGCATGGCTCCTCACATCACCTGCAAAGCAGACTCAGACACATGCAGGTATGTCAAAAGATAGACATATTGAAAAACAACTATATACAATCGAAGGGTGTGGGGGAGGGTAGGACAGCGAGGGAAAGGGATAGGGAACAGGCTGTACAGTGGGAAGGGACCCTGGAGGGGGAGGTACAGCTGGGGAAAGAGGGGAATTCAGGGCCTGACTAGTGGTGGCCACAGCCTGCCACCCCTTGCAGTCTTCGCTGCCTCCTGTCTGTCAGCAGCATCTTTTGGACCTACAGCACCACCTCCATGGTCATTGAGGTTATCAGGATTAATTGGCATAGTAGCCAGCAGTAGAGGGGCCTCCTGCACCACCGCCGGACACCTAGGACAAGGGACAAGACAGGTGATCAGTGTAACATCCCAAGGAACCATGCCCATCCACAGCGCGCAATGGGCAGTGGGAACACACACCCCCAGAGGGCCCACACAGGCCACCCACAAGGGGGTGGGACAATGCCTGCCAGCAACATGGCACACCACAACAGTGTAGAGCGGTAGTCTCTGACACACAATGGCCACCCGACTGCACCATGGTAGTCACATGGCACAGTGCACAGGCAGCACCATAGAAACATCAGTGGCAGCTGGGCACACACCCTCTCCACCCACAGCTGGCACATGTGTCCAATGGATGCACCACAGTGGTGGGCACCATGCACAGTGTGACACACAGCTGCCATGGCACATGGCACAGGCCACCATGCCTGCACCCATGCTCCCACTGCCCCCTATGTATGATGTGAAGGACAATATCAGTACCTACCTGCTCTTTGTGGCCCCACTGGTGCCAGAGCCGCTCCTCCACTGCCACCCTGGGCCGCTGTGGCCTGCCTTCCTGCCACCACTGTCACTGCCCTTCTCCTGTCTTCAGGCCCTGGGAATGGAACAGAGAAAGGCACACATCAGTAACCAACCACAGCAGCTGCCCACCCCGGTGCACAGGGTGAGATCCTGCCTGACACATCCCACACAGCAGCATAGCAATGTAAGTGGCAGTAGGCGATGCCACCCCACGATGCTCATGATGGCAGTTCACCACCTTGCAGGGCATGCAAAGCAGCCTAGCCAACACCACAGTACAGCACCATGGCACACATACATTATGGGCCTACTCACCTGGCTGTGGCACAGCCCCATGCCTGACAGGCACCTCCAGCATCCTGAAGCACTCTGGGTCCCTCTGTGCCAGGTCACCATAATGGTGGTGACACTGATCCCCTGTCCTGGCCAACTCTGTGTGCTGCTGCAGTGTGGCAGCAATGGCCTGCCACACAGCCACCCGGGGTTGCTGCAGTGGTGCCTGTCCAAACAGTTGGGGTGCTTGGGGCTGGACGCAGGTGACAAGGTTGACCAATTCAACCTGCATCCAGTTGGCCGCTCATGTGCTCAGTGCTCTGCTATGCTTCAAGTGTGAGCCAGTGAGAAAAATGGCAGAGGTTGGCACACGTGGCCACAGTATGCACCAAATGAGTGGGTCAAGGAGACATGCACTGTGTCAGCCTATTGTGCAGTCTCAGAGATGCTGTGGCCAGGTGGGGTCACGGGTGCAGGGGTCACCCAGGGCAGATGTCACAGCAGGGGTCATGGTTAAGCCACCGCACAGTGTGCACGTGCACAATAGCAGGCCTGGCACACCATGTGCCATGGCCCCATTTCACAGTTGGTGCACAGTGGGCAACTGTAAACCATCCGGCACATGCGCACTGTGGTCCTGTGCACTGTGCATGTGTGGATGTGACTTGTTCCAAAGCAAACTCATTGCACACAGAGCAAATTCACGATATTCAGCCGCCACATGCAAATGAGCTCATCAGCCAATACGTGGTGCACTGGGAGAATTAGCATGTAATTACCATTGCACCAAAGCTCATTTGCATGTGATGCACTATAAAAGTGCCACGGATCAGCTCAGGCCATGGACCGGTATTGCATCCTTTTGAGGTAAGTTGCGCATGCTGCTGGAACACACTGGGCCCAGCCAGCACAGCAGGAGGACAGAACAGGGTGCTGCTGCCACTGACACACTGTGCTGCCCATGTCCACAGGAAGTGACATGTCAGAACGTGAGGAGGGTGAGGAGCATGGGCCTGCTCCCAAGCGCAAGCCCAATTTCACTAAGACAGAATCAGAGGCCCTGTTCAAGGCCTACCTCGACAAGAAGCCACTGTTGAGTGGTACCACGGGCATACCACAAGCCAGGGCTGGTGCCTGGGAGGAGGTGGTGGCATATGTGAACCTGCAGGGCAGCCACCAGTGGTCAGCACAGGAGTGCCGCAAGAAGGTGGGCATGGGCAAGAGGCACATAAAGCAGAAGGTGGCAGTCATCCGTACGTCCCGGAACTCCACTGGAGGGGGGCCTGCAGGTGCACCACAGCTCACAGTGCAGGAGGAGTTGGTGGCAGCCAGCATCCATCCCAGCACCATGGAGGGTGTGCTGGGAGGAGGATTTCAGATGGGTGGCAGCCCATCACTGCATGGTACGTATGTGAGCCACGCACAGCCAGTGACATGGAGGGTGTGTACACCGGTATGCTGGCATGCATGCTGCTGCCATGCATGTCCTGTGCATGTGTGCACAATGCACATGCCATGCTTCTGGGCACAGGCAATGGCTGTGTGGAGGGGTGCATGTAGGCACTGCATCACTTACACACCTTTATTCTCTTTTAGCACCAGCATGCCTGTGTGTGGAGGATAGGTCACCAGCAGCAGCCGTGGATGAAGGACCAGCTCTGGAGGACCAGCCATCCACCTCCACAGGCATCCTGGGGCCTGATAGGCTGCAGCACACCCCCACTGTCCAGGTGGATATCCTGGGCATGGGGTCAGACGAGGTCCTGGATGTGTTCTTAAGGGATGCCAGTCTCTGCATGGAGACTCAGATCTTGGCGGCGTCCAACAATGATGACAACATCACCAACATCCTGGACAGCATAGGCGATGTTGTGGGGGAGACTTCCATGACAGAGACCAACACAGGCAGCATGCCCAGTGACCTGACAGTGGGGGAACAGCTGCCTGCTGCCACTGCAGGTGCAGCTGTGTTCACTGCCATGGCTGTGCATTTGTGGTGGTGGTGTGGCCACAGAGTTTCTGGACAGCCTTCAGTGGCTGGATGGGCAATGGCAGCAGGCTGTGGGTACCACAGGGCAGCTGGATGCTGGGTCTGCCACCGGGGCACCCACTAGGGACATATCCCATGAGGAACCCACTGTGCAGCATCCACCTGAGAGGGGGGCTATGCAGCGTGGCCAGTTGTCACAGGAGGGTTGGCTTCCTGCCCAGGAACCCTAGGATGCTGACCCGCTGTCTGAGCACACCCATTTGCTTCAGGCCTCCATAGAGCAACAGGTGCAGCTTGCCACTGGGGTGTGTGCACTCACGGGGATGTGCACCTGTTGGCCGAGCAGCATGAGAGGGGCACTGCTCAGTTACTGGCGGGGATGCAGCACATGCAGGATGCCACGACTGCATCCCTGGATTACATTGCCAATGCGATCATGGATGGCTTTGTGATGCTGGCTGCCACAGGGCATGACCAGCCACCGCAGACCCCACACAGTGCACTGTCAACCCCATGATCCCGGTGTCAGGTGACACCCACACTGTCAATGCTGGGCTCTGATGTTGGCATCCCAGACACACCTCGGACAGGCCTGTTTGGGCGCCTGTGCACCCCCACATGGACCCGGTCATGGTCCCGTGGTTCAGCCCCTGGAGGGCTGTTGCAAATACCCCCTGTGGCTGCCGATCTGCCCTGGTATGGCCACCCCTGTGGCTGCAGTGGCCATTGTTCCCTGCAGCGGTCCTGATGTGCATGCAGCCATGACTGCAGTCTACTGCTGCTGCCCTGCGCATGCATGGGTGGCGTGTGTGTGTGCATACCACTGGTGTTGCACCTGTATGTCACCCTGCATGCTGCCTGTGTGCACGCTTGCCCAGCCACTGGACTGTGTGGCATGGGCATGATGAGGTCAGTTCAGCACTGGTTTTGCCTGTGCACTGGTGCAATGAATCTGATCCCCACCACATGCCGACACGTGGGTGCATGTGTGTTTTGCTGTGTGCAGTTGTGTGCCACTGACTCCCCTACCCCTGCACCACACCTCTGTGTATGCATGCCCATTGCCATGCATGCTCCTGCAAATGTGCTGACCTGTGTGTGTGGCTCATGCATGGGTTTCGCGCCACCTACCTGTGTACACCATAGTGCTCCTGTGCAATGGTGTCCCGATGTTGGTATGCCATCCATTGCAGCCAGGGATCCCTCCACCTAGGGGGCTGTCCACCACCCTCTAGCCCATTGCTTCCATCGTCCACACTACTGTCACCCTCCTCAGCCTCGACAGCTATCCCATGGTCATTGGCCATGTTGTGCAGTATGCAGCAGGCCAGGAATAGGCCACAGGCTTTCGAGGAGCTGCACTGTAGAGCACTGCCAGACCTGTCTAGGCAATGGAACCGTGCCTTCATCATGCTGAATACAAGTTCAATGATGCTGCATGTGCTGGTGTGTGTCTCATTATAGTGTTCCTCTGCTGGGGACGATGGACGCTGGTAGGGGGTGAGCAGCCAGGGCCTCAGTTGATTGGCACTGTCTCCTGTGTGGATAATGACATGGTTAGCCCTCTACCATCCTTTGCTGTGCCCCTTGCCTGTCCCTGGCACCCTCTCCAGCATGCCCACCCTGCCCTCCCCATCCCATGGCCTGCTCTGCCTGTCACCCCTTGCCCATCCCATACTAACCCACTAGGTGGTCCATGGGTATGTCCCCACATTCAAACTTGTGGCACAGTGTAGAGCTGTGCCAGATGAATGCATCATGTGCACTCCCAGGGTGTGTGGCACAGACATTGGTACTGCACCCCATGGCATTGCACACCACCTGGCAGTTGACGCTCAGGCTCCCCTTCCTATTGATGTAGGCCACACCCTTGGGGCCAGGTGGCATGTGGATGCCAATGTGAGTGCAGTCAATTGCCCCAAGCATATGTGCTACCCTGTGGAAGTCCTGCATGGTTGCTGTACACTGCAACTGTGTGCTGGGAAAATGGATGTATTCAAAGCATGTGGTAGCACAGCATTGAGGAACTGTGTGAGGAGGCATGACATGGCCAACGGGTTATGCCTGTGGTGTCCTCTGGTGGTCTCTGGAAGGTGCCTGTGGTGAACAGGCACATGACAGCTGTCACTTTGGTCTCCACAGACATTGCATGGCTCTGTCTTGTGGGTGCCTGCATCTCTTCACTGCACAGCTCACAAAACTGCCTCAGAATGGCCCTATTCAGGCAGTACTGGCCCATAATGTCTGTGCTGGAGTAGTTCTCAAAGTTTGTGTGGGCACCTGTGTTGGGCATACCACCGACAGGCCCTCCCTTGGCCACATCGCTGTTCCTCCTGCCCCCTCACCCCTCATTACAGCCTCCATCATGAATGATGCACTATCCATGGCCCCTGATGTCCAATATCCCCCTGGGCGGTTGGCTGCTGTGGTCTGTGTGCCACCATGGTGTACTGCCTGGCACTGTGCCTGCCTGTCCCTCTCACTCTCTCTCTGCCCCTGTCTCCCTCTCCACTGCCACCTCTGTCCCTCTCCCTCTGTGGTTGCCTCTATCTGTCTGTCTCTCACTCACTCTGTCTCTCTCTGTCTGTCTTTCTTTCCTTCTTTCTTTTTTTCTGTCTCTCTCTCTATCTCTCTCTCTCTCTCTCTCTCTCTCTCTCTCTCCCTCTCGCCTGGCGCAAGTGCTGTCTGTGTGCTTGTGCCCTGTATTTATAGGCTCATGCCTGCTCAGCATCTCAGATTTGCTCTGCACTTGCACCATGGTTCCATGGTTCAATATCGCACTGCGCTGGATATTTCTGGGCACGCGCCCTGCACTTGCGCCTGCATTCATTATCATTGTGCATTGGCTTAAAAGGATTTGCACTTCACACTGGCTCCCACTGAATATCACTCCTTGGTGCAAATTCGCACTTGCAATGGTGCAACTCAGTTGCGCCATGTGCAACTGCTTTGAATTTTCAGGCCCTAGTGAATTGCCTAAAACTAATATTAGTTTTTTAAAAACAGTCAACCATTACCTTTTATATCTGAGGTACATTTTCTTTTCCATTTAGTTGATTTGAAGATTGTTTACCTGATGTTAGTAGGTGTGCTGTGTGAAACAGCACTCTGTCTGGCAGCTGACAGTCCCACCCCACCCACACACACATACACACTACATCATTGGCATCATGAGCTCCCTTACTGTGACATCATTGCTGCTTAGAAACAGCCACTCAGTAGCTGCTAGTTCAGTCACCTGTAATGTCATAATCAGTGAGATCATAATGCTGATGATGTAGTGGCTAGACTAGAGACAGATATGTCATATGCCAGGCTGGGAGCTATTCTGCACATCCAGCAGAATATTATCACATAGAAAACTTTCTAATGAAAAAGGGAAAAAGAAAAATACTTCAGAAGTAAACAAGCATTTGTCAATGCCAAATGTTGTCTTGCAGGCATTGGCATTGGTAGTACCGGAGCTAGAGATGCATAATAGGAATGGCAGTGAAGTATTGAAGTGACTCCAACCCCACCCCCACCCTGTAGAGAATGACAGGCATTGGGCTGTGTGTTTCAGTTGTCAGCTATAACGCTCATGCCATTGTACCTCACCCTACCCTGTAGACACTGACAAGTGTTGTGGTGTGCTTTGGGATTTTTGGGCATTATACTTACCCCATTCCATAAGGAAATACGCTGAGGTGGGTGCAGTATAGGAGAATGGGGTGACCTTTGTGGCCAAACAGTGTGAGGCACACCATGATGCCTGTCACTAGGTGCAGGGTGGGGTTGGGGGTGAAATGGCATGAGCATTACAGCCGATGATCCCAAGTCACACCCCTGATGCCTGTCAGTCTCTACAGGGTGGGGTGCTACCATTGGAAACCCTAACACCGTAGGCGTGTGTTGGTATTTTCACTTCATATTTTCAACATGGGCTGTTTGTGAGGCCACCTCATGAAATTGGCACAATCAGTTTGTTAGCTGAAAGGTGGTTTTGCACAGCGGCTATGCCATTTGGTGACACATGGGTGAAAACACATTTTGGGCAGGATATGGAAAATGACAACTGTATTGTTCATGAGGAAGTGTAAAAAAATGGCAACGTTGAAAATCTGGAGTGAAAATATGAAAAATTGGTGAAGTCATGAGCATGCATAGAAACTGTGCAACACACATCCATAACCCAGTTATTTTGGGGAGTTTGTTAGCCACATTTTCAACATAGGCATTTTGGGACCTCTCCTCATGAACAGTGGTGCTGCGATTTTGTGAATCTGTCCCAAAAGTTGATTTCTCACAGTGTCCATGCCATTGTGTACCACATGTGCGGAAACACATTTTGGGCAGGATGTGAAAAATGATAGCTGTTCTATTCATAAGGAGGTGTGAAAAAATGCCAGTGTTGAAAATTTGGCATGAAAATATTGCAAATTTGCAAAGTTACAAGGGTGCATGAAAACTGCGCAATGCATGCTTGTAACACAATCATTTTATGGACGCTTGGCACCAAATTTTCAACATAGGCATTTTAGGACCTCTGCTCATGAACAGTGTCACTGCCATTTCTTCAAACTGTCCCAAAAACTGATTTTACACATCAACCGCGCTATTCTGTGCCGGACATGCAAAAACACATTTCGGTCAGAATATGTAAAATGACTGCTGTACTGTTCATAAGGAGGTGTGGAATAATGCCAATTTTGAAACTCTGGAGTGAAAATACTACAAATTCATGAAATTACGCGAGTGCGTGGAAACTGTGCAACGCACGCTCATAAAACAGCCATTTTTTTTTAATTTTTCTCACCAAATTTGCAACATAGGCTTTTTGAGAGCCCCCCATAAACAGTGGCACTGTTGTTTTGTTAATCAGTCCCAAAAGGTGATTCCATGCGTTGACCATGAAATCACCTTTCAGGGCCAATTAATGCCATGACAGTGCCAGAATTCATGAGGAGGGGTCCCCAAAACCCCATTTTAAAAATGTGGTGGCAAAATTCCAAAAAATGCCTGAGATGAGCATCAAAGTTGAAAAAAAAAAGCTATTTATTCAATTGTACAGCTTACTGAAATTTCTTGAGTTTACGGTCGGCTTTAAAGAGTGCAGACGTGTTCCCGGTCCACCGAAGATAATCGTGCAGGGCTCTGGAGGTAAGTCGTGGCTGAGGAGCGGTGAGGAGGCAGGGCACACAGAGGGTGGGTACAGGTTGTGGGAGGGGGGCAGGGAGACTGTGAGGGACAGTTTTTTTTTTTTACAGGTTTACAACAAAAAAAACATCACTGGACAGGTTTTTTTTTGCAGGGGATTTGGCACATTGGGTGGGCTCCCATCATGCCACCTAAGTGTTTTTGAGGTGGAGATTGTGTAGCTGATGGGGGATTGGGCACCCCCATTTGTACATACTGAGTGGGGTGGAGACACGAGCCGAGGAGGATTGGGCACCCCCACGGCCTGCAACAAAAGGGGGGGGAGACATTATGCCGATGGGGAGTGGGCTCCCTCATCGGCACAATCAACAGGGATGGGGATAAACACCAACAGGGATTGGGCCCCCCATCGGCAAAGAAAAACAGTTGGGGGGCCGCATGATGCCGACGGGGAGTGGGCTCCCCCATCGGCATTGTGACAGGTGATTTGCCTGAACATCGGGAGGCGTGTTGTGGTCACACTGTATGAGAACTTCGCTCTCATTGCAGCGGACCTTTTCTTTGTTCTCTTGGCCACATTAGGGATGCATGAGGTCAGCGCCTGCTGCTGGCTGATTGATGAATGAGGGACACAGCTTCTGATGCATGCTCTGCATTTGCCCAACAGTGACCGTGCCTCCAAATCTGCTGCTACTGAAAGATGTTGGCTGCACAAGCGCGAGCCAACATAAAAATTACAGCTGACTATTTCTTAAAATTGTTATTATTTCCTGTCTGTCTGTTTTGGTTCCACTAACTCTTTACTGTTGGACTGCTTTTGGGAAAGCTCACATATTGACAATATTAGAAAAAGATCAAAAGGATTTTAGAGTATTCTGTTGAATTGGCTTCCTATAGATCTAGCTCATCTAATATGTGTTTGTTTCTGAGTATTAGTTCATTGGAACATTAAAGAGAAACTAGTTTGACTGTGTATAAACTGCATGTCAATGTTGTGTATCTTTGCAATGAGCCAGCATGATGCAGGGCAGTTACAACGTTCCTGTGGTCTCTCTATTTATGATATGTTATTACACAATTAAAGCCTGAATTTCAGTTTTATGCAATTTATCCCATTGTTAGCCACCTTTTTTAGCCTCAGGGCAATAGTTTTCCAGATTACAAACATGGTCATTAGTGTTTTCCAATCCCAGATAAGACATGCACAGGCAGTAGTTATAATACTGCCATTGCCACAGTGCATAAGCATATACTGTAGGTGTAATATAATGAAGAAAAGCTGTGCATCCCATCATGATCACTTTCTTGTTATCTCAGTAGTAATAACCTGAAAAGTCTTTACCTTTAAGGTACGTATTATAGGTAAAAAGTATGAGTCAGGGAACTATAAGAAAAAGTAACTTAGCAAATGGCAGCAGAAAAAAAAAAACATTGATCAATCCAGACTGCCCTGTGTTAACCTATCCTTCCCATGGACCTATTGTCTAGTCAGTGTTATTGTCCTTGCCCCCCCCCACCACAATGCTTCCCTCTGTGCAAATATTAAACCTTTTAGTCTGTTCCAGTTGTGTTTGAAACCATAAATGGTTCTTAAACCCACCATCTCTGCTGCTAGACTGTTGTATGGCTCAACTATGCTCTCTGTAAAATTATGTTTTCACATGTCCCTCCTGAACCCCCCACTAGCTTCCTCCCATGTCCCTGTGTTCTTGATTTACCAGTCTTACTGAATATGTTGTCTCAATCTACCTTGTTCATTCCTTTTAGGTACTCAAAGGTTTCTATCATATTGCCCTTTTCCTATCTGGTTTCTAGCAAGTACATGTTCAGAGCCTTAAGTTGATCCTTGTAGAATCTGTCCTGCCAACTGAATCATTTTATTTAATTTACACTGCACTGTCTCTAACCTGTCTTTGTCTTTTATTAGGTGGAAACTCCTGAACTGAGCACAATATTCCAGATGTGACCCCACCAGTGATCTGTAGAGAGGCAGTACACCTCTTTCTCTCTTTATGTCCAAACTCCCTCCCTGTATACCCCAACATTCTGGTTGCCTTACTGTAGGCCTTGTTACATTGGCTAGATTGTTTTAGGGAGTCACTTAAAATGACACCCAGATCCCTTTTCTCAGAGGTAGTGTCTAGCTTAACCCCTCTCATGATCATCCAATATCCCATCTTGGGGTTCTCGTTCCCTCTGTTCATCACTTGCTCTTGATTGCATTGAATTTCAACTGCCAGACTTTGAGCTACCTTTCTAATCTTTGCAAGTCCCCCTCCAACTCCATAACCCCTTCTTCACTTCCTACCCTGCCACAGAGCATATTGTCATCTGCAAAGAAACATGTCTTGCTCTGTTTTCTTTTTCCTGTGTCACTGATGAACATAGTGAAGAGGTCCATCTCCAGGACTTAGCCCTATGGCACTCAATTCGTGACCTCCTTCTCCCCTGACTTTTTTTTTTATTTAAGTTATTTTTTTTATTTTCAAAAGTACAAGACAAGAAAAGAAAAAGGAAGACACTGATAACAACTACAAATAACAGATTAAGAAAAAAAATCCCCAATTAACTATATACAATGTAATGAGTGCAGATCTATACAAAAACTAATAATAATAGTGGTATAATAAAATAAGATATTCAAAAGGAGACATAGGATACAACAATTGAAATTCTTTCACTTTATGCATTAAATAATGCAATCAGTCTAAAAAGAACATTTAAAAGATTAAGAAGCAATGGTACTTAATGCAAAGTGTATCTCCTCAAACAAAAAAATCAGCACCATGGTACGATGGTGGTGCATACAGTGAATGTGCAGACAAGATAAATCAAAATGTTGCACCCACCATAAGACAAATGCATATTTAGGGAACTTACTGATAAATTGGCAGCACCACTAGCTGATCTTTTTAGCAGATCACTGAGAGAAGCGACAGTTTCCCAGGACTGGAAAAGAGCAATGGTGGTCCCCACACAGAAGAGTGGTAGCACTGAGGAGACAGGAAACTACCACTTGGTCAGCCTCACCTCGGTGGTGGATAAGATGATGGAGTCACTGCTCAAAGAAAGGATACTAGCATTCCTGGAGGAATCTGGACAACTGGATGCCAAGCAGCATGGCTCCACAATAAGAATGTCCTGCCAGACTAACCTGATCAAGTTCTTCGATTCAGTTACTAGGACTGTGGACCAGGGGGGAGCCATTGATGTTATCTACCTTGACTTTAGCAAGGACTTTGACTCTATACCACACAGAAGGCTGCTAAACAAACTCAACCACACAAGAGTGAGGCAGAAAGTGGTAGCATGGGTGAGTAGCTGGCTTGAACATAGAACACAATCCATGACAGTAAATGAGGCAGCATCAGGGGATAGGGAGGTAACAAGCGGGGGCGCCACAGAGGTCTGTCCTTGGATCATTGCTCTTTAATATCTCCATCAGAGATATCACAGAGCAGTTGAGTGCAAAGGTGTGCCTATTTGCAGATGACACAAACTCTGCAACAGGGTGGACACTGCACAGGGAGTAGAGCAAATGAAAAGTGACCTACTCAGGTTGTAACATTGGTCCAACTTGTGTAGTTAAAATTCAGTGCAAAAAAGTGCAGAGTTATGCATCTGGGCAGAAGCAACCCAGAAACAGACTATTACCTGGGATGGGAGAAACTAGCAACCACCCATCAAAAGAGGGATCTAGGGGATATCATATCAGACAATTTGAATGTAGGTGCACAATGTGAAAAGGCAGCAAAGAAGGCCAGCAGGATGCTGGGATGCATAGAAAAGGGAATCAGAAGTAGAAGAAAGAACATGATCCTGCCACTGTATAGGTCCTTGGTGAGACTCCACCTTGAGTACTGCATGAAGTTCTGTAGACCTTATGTCAGGAAGGACATGGATAGATTGGAGACAAAACAGAGGAGGGCAACAAAAATTATACACAGTCTCCATAAGTTGCCATATGAAAGCTGGTTACAGGAACTCAACACGTACTACCTAGAACAATGCAAGGATAAAGGGGACATGATTGAGACATTCAAGTTACTGAAGGGTATAAACAGAGTCTCCACCCAGGAACTCTTTGTGGTTAATAGCACTAGTAGGACAAGAGGACATGAGATGAAATTGAGGGGAGGCAGATTCAGGGGCAACATGCAAAGGTTTTTCTTCACAGAGAGGGTGATTGACCCATGGAATGATCTACCGGCTGGAGTCATTGACTCCAAAACAGTAGTGGAATTCAATGCATCTTGGGACAAACATAAGGGGATTGTCTCACAGAAATCCTAAAGGGGGGGTAGTGCTCAGGGCAGACTAGATGGAACTTTGGTCCCCATCTGCCATCAGTTTCTACATTTCTATGTTTCTATGTATAAAGCCACCAGAATAAATATGGTTTCATTCATTTAATGGTAAAAAAAACTATGTGCAGTACATCTCAATAAAATCTGATGCGATGAAGCTGCAAAACCAGGAACAAAAAAACAAGATGACGTTTCGCAAGGGCAAACTCTTGTTTCTTCAGAGTGAGTGAGAGAATGCAAAGTGTATAAAGTATGCACTTTTAACAATTTTTTATTATATGCCCGAAGTTTATTCTGTGTACTAGCAATCAGCTTCTCCATTTGCAGATTAGTTAACAACTTACTGAGCCATTCTATATAGACAAACTTATGTTGGTCTTTTCAATGTTGCAATACTAATTTTTTGACAGACATAGCGATCATGATTATTTAGTATTTGTGTTCCTTGGGTGAAACAGGGGTCAGATCACCCACCAGACAGATTTCAGGGGTAAATAGTCCTGAATACCTAGCAGGTGATCTGCCCTAGTTTTAATCTCATTCTAAAGAGGCTGAGCCAAAGGGCAGTCCCAGAATATATGCAATAAAGTACCTTCAGTAGAGCCTCACTGAGTACAGTACATGTGTTTGATTCCAATTTCTCCATCTTGTGTAACTTATGCAGAGTATAATACAACTTGTGTAAAATAAAATAAAAAATTCTGTTAATCTAACTCTATCTTGTGTTGCATAGCTAAATGCAGAATTCCACAATCTAGGCCAATTAAGATTACAGGTTTTGGAAAGCTTCCTGGCAGTACTTAAAAGTTATATTATGCTCTTTATGTGATTCTTTAAGCAGAGCATGATATATTTTAGAAAAACCATAAGGTGATAGTAGTATGAATTTTAAGGAAAAAAGAAAAGGTTCACAGAAGTATCCCCAAGGAGTTGCACCCATAAGATGTTTACTGCATGCTGAAGTTGGAAATATTTGACGACTAAGTTACCAGTCCAGATGAATTTGTTCTTATCATCAGCAAAAGAAAGAAAAGTACCCACTGACAGCATATCGGAGAGGGAGACAGTATCTAAATTCAGCAAGCAGCCTAGAGTGATGGGAGTATCACAGGGGTGGACTGAGACACATTTGGGCCCACGGGCACCAATGTTCTTTGGGCCACAACTTGTGAAATAGGGGTCGATCCATTGTGAAATAGAGGTGGGTGCTGCTGGTGGTGCTGTAAATAGATAAAACTACAGGCTGTTTGCCTAGGCCCCTAGAAAATATTTGGACTTTGAGGTGCATTCTGGTGCATTTTGGAGGTAATTTGACAAACTGCTATCCTGTTACCCTCTCCCCATGCCCAATAGTTTGCACTGAGCCTTGCCCCCTCTCCTCATTCCCAATAACTTGTACCCTGCCTTTTCCCCCCTCCCCTAAGTCACCACAATCTAGTAGGTTGTCCAAACCACTCCCTGGGCCCCATCCTTGAGGAGGATTACAAACACAGCCACACACTTTTCTTTGTCCAATGTTGCAACAACAAAACAATTCAGTTCACACACCTTGACCCTCCCCACAAAAAGTGGAAAATGTGACCAACATTTTG
Organism: Neoceratodus forsteri; assembly: GCA_016271365.2. Classification (NCBI taxonomy): domain Eukaryota; kingdom Metazoa; phylum Chordata; order Ceratodontiformes; family Ceratodontidae; genus Neoceratodus; species Neoceratodus forsteri. The sequence goes on from CM057458.1 coordinate 898,732,513, forward strand.
TTCAGCCTGGATTGGCAACTTACTCATTTGATTTCAAAAGGAGTGGTGTCTCATTCACTTAAGGGCCCTGCTGTGAAGTCGCCCAGCTACCGTAGTCAAGGTAGACCCCCAGCAGCTGGGTCCCTACTCCAAACTGCATCTTCTCCATTTCTTTATTTAAACTTAATTTATAAGAAGTCAAGTCAGCAATCAACTGGTTGGACAGTGGACACAGTCCATATTTTTTACTGGTTAAAAGCTGTAAAGTGTGCAGAGCTCCTGTTCTTATCTCTCTGCTAGAGTCAGGCTCCACATGGTCCCCCACAACCAGCATGGTTCTAAATACAGAACAAAATGCTCAGCTCTTTGGAGGTCAGTGCAAACTTTTCAATTATCTTCTCTTAGTCATTCTTCAATTGTAGTGCAATGTCTTTTTCCACTGCAGTGAGCATCAATGACTTCAAGTTCTGCTGAGTCATAGAGGACATAAGTCTGGTTTTCAAAATTTTGAGTTTAGAAAATGATCGCTCACATGCACGCTGTGTGACACTGAATGAAAGGAGATATTTGTATGAGGAGTGCAAATTCTTATATGCTGCTAAGCATAGTCTGTATTGAGATAGCAACTTGAATGCACAGGACAGACAGTTCTTGTTGCAGCTTGTTTTGTGGATGTGGCATGTATGGACTCTTCAACCTCTTCCTCAAGGTCACTGTCATCGGCATCAGATATGTCACCTTCCAACAACCCACGTTTTAGCTAAGCATAACCAGATGCAAAGGAAATCAGCTCCTCACAAAGAGACTCTGCATTTATGTGAGGAAAACACCTGTGGTATGATTTGTAGATTAATTTGTTCTGGAGATGCTAGTAGCACTTGAAATCTATTCAGATCAAAACATGAAATCTCTTTATATAACTGATGATGTGAAGTGAATCTCTTGTTCATGCTTTCCAGAACAGTGTCCAGTATAACATTGTAGCAGGGAATTTCAAAATGTCTCAGTGGGTCAGCAACATTGTGATTTTTCTTTCCTGAACAAGATTCAAGTAGTTTGCTGGCCACAGCAATATCATGGTCAGAAAGTTTCTCGTTCACTGCATCCACAAAGTGTTCTACTGTGTTCTGAAGACTGTCAAAGTCTCTTGAAATTTCTTTCAGGCAGGTGATGGCATTGTCAATTAACCTCCAAGCTTGCAGAACATCTAAACCAAATGTTTGTAGGTAATCAGAAACTTGAGTGGTGATATCAAAGATGTGGATGTAGACAAATGCTGCCAAAATATTTTCGAACATAAGGAGATTGTCGCTTAGAGTTTTAGCTTGATAGTGTACAGACTGCCAGAAATCTGTTGACTTGCTTACTTCCTGGAGCACAATCAACAGATCAGAAATAATTTGTTTTGACTGATCATTATAAGTTCTAAATAGCTTGTGCAGTGCCATCGCCCGACTCGAACATCTTGTTTCACCAATCCTTCCTAGTTTCTGCAATCTGTCCATTTTGGTTTTGTTTGCCATCTGTACTTCCCAAAGTTACATTCTCTTGTAAGACTCATGGAAGAAAGACAACAAGTTTTGCAATATTGCAAACAATGTTACAGCAGGCACACACACTACTCACATCACCAACAACAAGGTTCAACACGTGAGAGTAGCACCAGGTATGAATATGGTTAGGTTGAGCTTGCTTCATGATTGCCTAAACCCCATTGTAGGCACCACTCATATTTGCAGCCCCATCAAAGGAATCACTGACACAGTGGGATAGATCCAAGTCCACAGCAGAAATTGCTTCTTGGAGCATTCTGCGTAAAGCTTGAGCACTGGGGTCAGTCACATCAACCAGATGCAACAGTCTTTCTTGCGCTTTCTCTGCCATAACATATCTTACAACAATAGCACATTGATCATGTGCTGCAATATCTTGTGTTGAATCCATCTGCATGGAAAAAAGGCCAGCATCCTTCACCTCTTGGACCATTCTATGCTTTGTCATATCTGCAATTATGTAGAAAAGTTTTGTGATGGTAGTTTTACTAAGGAAAGTTACGAATTTTCCTCTTCCCATTTTTGAAGCTTCACGTTTCTTGGCCTTATCAGTTATGGATTTTAGATGAGACTTTGGTGTGGGGTGAACATCTGCAGCCAGTTTCACAGCTTCAAGAAAATTTCCACGATTTATAAAGGAATCATCATCCAAATGTTTTGCTGCCTCCGTATTTTTTCCATGATAAGGTATTGCTTAGAAACCAATGAAAAAGAGAATGTCAAGAACACAGTTAACCACAGCATGCCGTTCAAGCACAAGTTTCCAGCAAAGTATAAGTTGGTCATGAGACAAAAGATGTGCAATTGATTTCCCTTTGTTGTTTATGAAACATGCTTTGCTGGAGTGCTGATGACACTGCAACTGTTTGTGTTCAACTAATCTCGTGGTTATATGTCTACCGTCCAAGCAGCCTTCAATTAGAGCACTTTGATGGAATCTTTCGGGTGCATACTATAAACAAAATGAACAGTGAATTGATCTTTTCTCATTATTATAAGTCACCCACTTTCTGTTAATGTTTTTACTTTGACTATCCTTGTGATAATAGACAACATCACTGTTGAAAGGGATGTCCCCAGTAGGCTGGCAAGGATGAAATTTCCAGAACATTTCCTCACTCGTATTTGCAGATTTCATGAATAAATCCTTTACAGAAGGCACAAACTCTGTTGAAGCAGTGACAGGATCTACAGATTTCTGAGAAGTTGATTCTTGCTGCTTCTCCTGAGGAGGTCCAGTATGTTGCACATCTGAAGGTACTTAATATTCGGGTACAACTACTGCATTACAAACGGCAACAGTTTCAATGGTTTCCTCGGCTTCAACATTGTCGAAGTGTAAAGTTCCTGCTTCAGCTTCACTCATCTTGCATGTAATTCCTGATCCAAATGTCAGAAAAAACTGTTAATTCTTTGCAGAGATTTAATCCTATCGAGTTTCTGCTGTTTTTCTTTTTGTTTTTGTGCTCCACTTTTTTGCTTATATTTGGATCCTACCACTCGGTCTTCCATTTTCTGAAGAGACAGAAAAATGATATATCAGCCAGCCTTAGACTTCATGGAGCAGGTGGAAAAGGTTGGAACTTATTGAATCTTGGATAACTTAAGACATCTAACAGCAGAAACCAGGGTGACTGGTCTGAACTTCTTACATAAGCTTGTCTAGGTCCAGGCTGGGTGGCCAGGGTGTGGGTGTTAACATGGCAACTCAGTAGGGCTAAATCCCAAGCCCTCCAATTCATGGTCCAGAAGGTGACACTGGTAGAACAGGCAGGCAGGCCAATGACATGGTGAGGTGCAAAGTTTTCTTTTTTTGTTTTTTAAACAATATGCTTGTGATAGCAAGACTAAATCTTAATAATGCAAAGCTAGTAAGACAAAAGCTGCTTTGATTCTGCAAACCTTGCAGGAAATTTTTGCATTGCAGCCTGAGCCTCCTTACATTTTGTGGGCACCATCACTGGGTTTTGAACTGTATTGCACAGTGTGCTTCCAAATTTCTGGGGCTGTGCCAGACCCCACTCAGACTACTGTTAACTTGTGCTGCCAACAATGGCGGAAACTGGCACCGACCCAGTAACCAAATGCTGGCAGAATTTGCATCAGGCTAGTAGCATTTTCCTTTGACTAGCCCTGCTGGCTTGTTACTGGAGAAGGTAACATTGTACTAGGTTCACCAGCTGGGCCATTTGAAACATCCATGGGGCTAGTGGATTTTACAAATCACTACCCTGATGGTTAGTGGCTGAAAAAAATGTTGAACCCAGCCACCAACCAGGACTGAAATTGGCACCAGTCCAATAGCTAAATGCTGGTAGATTTTGCATCGGGCAAGTAGCATTTCCTTTTAACTAGCCTTACTGGCTTGTTACTGGAGAAGGTAACATTACACTAGGTTTGCCAGCTGAGCCATTTGAAACATCTATGGGGCTAGTGGATTTTCTAAATCACCACCCCTGCTGGTTAGATACCCGAACACCCAGAGGCATAGTGAGGCATGAGTGCAGGTATCTCAGTATTACCAAATGCCCAGCTATTACTATACTGCTGAATAATGTAAACTAGTCCTTCCACAGAGTCACCTGTCCTTCCACAGAGTCACCTGTCCTCACTCCAAATACACTGCTATTGTTTACCATGGAACAGAAAAATTCAAGGATCTACATCATTCCATTAGAATGCCCTCTACACACAGAACGGTGACATGGAATACATGATTTCAAAATTCTTCAGACATACACACAGACACCTCAGACACACCTCAAGAGGTGCCATAACCTCAATTTTATTTTATCTGCTGCCAGATAAGGAGCAGGCTGTTCTATGGCAACAGTGGTAGTGATAGGAGGTAGGTTCTCTCATGGTGACATGATACATGGTCAAAGAACACCAGCAATGGAAACTGAATAGCACTTCATTTTGGAAATTTGGCAGGGGCTTGCTTTTAGCCATTGGTGATACTCTAATGACCTATACAGTGGCAGAATCACCTCCTCCCTCCTCGAGGATATACCCCTTGCAATACAACCCAGCATTTTGTTGGCCTTTGCAGCTGCCTTCCTACATTGTGCCGAGTTGTTCATTGACCTTGTAATGAGCACCCCCACATCCTTCTCCTCCTCTGTCTGGGCTAACTGCACTCCCCCCAGCTGGTAACTCCTCCTTGGGTTCTTCATCCCAAAATGCAGCACCTTGCACTTTTTGACATTAACCCCCAGTTGCCAGGTGTCTGACCAGGTCTCAAGCTTTGCCAGATCATCCTGCAACCCCTACCATCCCCATAGGTCATCCACCACTTCTCGTGCCTTGGTATCACAAGCAAACAGACTGATCTTGCTCGTGATGTCCAATGATATGTCTGCAACGAATATCCCAAACAACACTGGTCCCAACACTGAGCCCTGTGGAACACTGCACGTCACTACCCTTGGGTGTGAGAGCTCCCCACTCACCACCACCTTCTATTGCCTTTCCTGAAGCCAGTTCCCTACCCATCTCACCAGCTTTGCACCTGCCCCTGTGCCTGCTAACTTACTTCCCAGCCTTCCATGCAGCACCGAGTTGAATGCCTTACAGAAGTCCAGATACAGGACATCCACTGCATGGCTCCTGTCCAGTTGCCTAGTTACCCAATCATAGAACTCCACCAGGTTGGTTTGGCAGGATCTGCGCCATATGAAGCCAAGCTATCTGCTGTCCTGTAGTCCTTTGGCCTCTAGGAGGGCCACCAGCCTTTCCTTCAGGATAGTCTCCATTAGTTTACCCACAATGGATGTGAGGCTCCCTGGTCTGTAGTTTCCCAGTTCATCCTTGGGGCCACCCTTGTGGAGGGGCTCCACATGAGCCATCCTCCAGTCCTGAGGTACACACCCCAAATGTAATGAGGCATTAAATAGGTCTGCCAAAGCTCCTTCAGTACCCTGGGGTGGATGCCATCTGGGCCTGGCGCCTTATCCACCCTCAGTGCCTTCAAAGCCTCCCCTATAGATGTGAGAAGTGGCACTGTAGCAACATGTGTTTACAGAGCAAAGAGTATATAAAACATATTGCACATTGTGGTCATTGGCACTACAGTGCACAAACTTGCAAGGTCACACAGGTCCCAAGTCCTCTAGTGAGTTAGCCATCTGCCAACACATCTCACGAAGGGGCATGTGAGACAGTGACCCCAAAAGCATGTGTTCTGTAACACAATTATCACAACGTGCAACAAATCAATCCTGTACTTCAAGAACTAAGCCTTACATAGGCCCAAAAACTGTGTAAAAAAACAGAGGCTTACATTTAGCCAGGATGATTTCCTTTCAGTAATTCAAGTACTGTACAAATAAACCTCATGCCATTGCCACCCTGACCCCCCCCCCCAAAAAAAAAACTCAGTGTGAAAAAAAACAGGAGGCTTACTTTTAAGCTAGGACTCTGGGACTTCAGGAGAATTAGGAACCCCAACCCTGACCATCACCCTCCATCTGGCTTCAGCTAGGAGGACTGGTCTTGAGGAATGTATTCAAGTGTTGTCCCTCTACTCCTCATGCCATTCCCACTCTGACCCTCCAACTGCCCCTTCCCCAAAAAATATGAAAGTGTCCAGAATGAACTAAGAGAGGAGCTTATTTTTATTCAGTCCGGACTCCAGAAATTCAGAAAATATCCTCAGCATATCTCTCAAAATGAATTGAGCATAGCACTTTGATTTTCATCCTCAAATGTATCCTTGCTCCACCAACACAGATTATTAAAATCACTGAAATAAACAGATAAAAACATTCCTTGTGACCAGCTATATGGGGTGCACGATTTATAGACTTCCAAAAAACAATAGTTGAAGATAAAAAAAGTGTACTACACATTCTGGCCATTTTTGAAGTTCAGTGCTAGGATTGTTAATGCTGAGGGAGAGTGGTTTTCTTTTCTTTTTAGCTTTGCTCACCCTTCTTATGCAATGATTTGAAATATTTAATATAGCCCTTTTGAGCTGCATCCAGTAGTCTCCAACATATATCCCCTGCATAATTGTTTGCCTGTAGAGTGACCCAAAGTGACTCTGTTTCAGTAGTGTCATTTTAAGTCAATGTAGCTTTTATTCCCTCTCTTACATACATAGCTACACCGCCACCCCCCCTCCATCATCCTGTCCCTCACTACTTGGGGCCAGTGGTGCAGATGCTTTGCTAGGGCTGGACCAAACATGTTTACAAGGTTGCTAAAGAAATGATGGATCTGGTCACAAGCGGTTACTGTATAAAACACAAACAATTACTAGGTAGTGCCTGTGTGTGTGTGTGTGTGTGTGTGTGTGTGATTCCTTACTTAGTGCTTCTGGAACTACAGTAATACTGTCACTGACTTTAGCAGTTATACTGTACCACAAAAAAGCAGCAGCAAATAAAACACACTGCTACTAAGAAGGGGGAAGAAAAGTGCAACCTTTTTAGTCAAACATGGAACTGAGCAAGGAACTAACAGATGACGTACAGTCAACTCAGGGAGACAAGCCTGCTCGACTAAGTGCAATGATTTAATTAACAAAACAACAACAAAAAAATGCATGTGCACAGCTGTGCACACACAAAGCACAGACTCGGGGGGGCGGGGATAATGCACAGGTTAGTTGTGTGTGGTGGGTTGTCTAAGTGGTAGGGGGTCCGCCAACACACTCCTCATTTGTACAGGGATCCAAGTCCAGAACCAGAGGACTAACAATAATAATTCAGTGAGTCAAGCCTGACTGGCTTTGAACTGAAGAAGTTTATTTCAAAAACTGTGTGCACACAGCTGTGCTCATGTGGGGCCCAGCCTCATGAAAAAATATATTAAGCATGCACATGCAGGATGAAGCCTCACAAAATCAAATATTATGCACATATAGGCAAGTCATTAGCAGTGACCTATAAGATGAGGAGTTAGCAGACACTCTCATCAGTCATGCAGGGAACAAAGCCTGGAACCAGACAACAGCAAAAAAACAAAACACAAAAACAAAATGTGCTTCACCCAAAAAAAAAAATCACATGGGAGCTATGTCAGACAGCAGCAGAGAAGGGGTGTTAGCAGACAGCCCTCCTAGTCCCTGTAACTGAGTACAGCAATAAAGACAAAATACCTGTTAGAAAACCAAACATAGCTTTTCTGACACTGATTAAACAAATTATACTGACCCAAAAAGTCTGTGGAGCAAAAAACTATTTTTTAGCAAATTTAAGGTCTCAGATGTACTGCAGAGCTAGCTATCAGAAACCACTGTCTCCTGTCTATCAGCTCAGAGTGAGGAAGTCACATGGTGTGTTTGCCTTGGAGCTCCAGAAACAGCTTTCAATTGGCTAACAAAGCACTGTGAAACTTGAAAATCTCACCGAATCATAGTCCTGAATAGTAGCCAAATAGTGAACTATTCGGAAAATGCATCCAAATATTTGGGAAGCCTACTATTCATGGTATTCAGAAAATACTATTCACCCCATGCACAGCCCTACTTTAGTGTGTAACTAAATTGATTGGGCTATGACCTTAAAGGAAATTTCAGAGCAGATATCTGTCTCACAGCTGTACAAATAACTGTAAATCTACTGAGTTCTCTCTTGCAAACAGATAACTGCCAAGTACACTTATATAAAAAAATAATCAGAAGTAAATTGGTAGCCAAGAATGTATCTGGCATACTTTTTGCACTGGACAACCAATTTATGTAATAGCAAAATGAAATTAAGCTAAAGGAAGAAATGTAAAAAAATAATTTGCTAAGTTTAAGTAAAAACAAATATGCATATCAACACCATGCAAGTGAAAACAATAATAACCAATTCAGGTTAGTAGATATAATAGTTTAATGATGCCCAAGCTAGATTTCCAGAGAAGATAACAATTCCTTTCCAATCAGGTTCATCAACCTGCAAAACTGATGTCAAAGGCTAAGTAGAAAATAAAAATAAAACAAAAAGAGTGAAAGTGCTATACTGCCTGTTATCTGGTTTTTAGCACTCCACAAACACACACACATGTAGAGATTTTGCAAAGTTTTAATTCGCATTCAAAGTTTTGGCGAAGTCCACACACCCTCCTCCACGGAGCATTTTGCAAAGCCATACAGGTACATCCAAAATTTACCCAGAAACTTTGCCGGCAATTTTGCCTTAACTTCACCTTGTACTTGTTAGAACAAACTCTGCCAAGCACTGCAGAATTACATGACAGACTTTGTGCAGGTCACATGAGACTGAAGCTGGCAGGAAGTGAGGTATCTGTTCTTTATCCTGGGAGGGAATAAGTGAGTTAGTTTACTTTCCTCTATTGGTTGAGAAATACAGACTGCTCTCAGTTCTGTGGCAAACAATCTGCTAGAGAAAAGTGTTTAAATAGTTAATCAGTTTTTTATGCATTACTTCTACTTATCTGTTCTATGTTCGCATTTTGTTAGTGCTTATTGTTTCTGCTTTTCATTTTTTTCCTGTTTTTTTTTTGCATTTTATTTTATGATTCAAACTCCTGTATTTTTTTTTGGTTGCAGTTAGTGTAGTTACTTACTTAATATGTTGGAGGAGCAAGAAGTGGCCCATGCAGAATGTATTGGGTGGCAGTCAGGCAGTATGCATGTAAAGGGGGGCTTCATCTTAACTGGGATGCATTTTGAGCCAGTAGGGATGCACCTGGTGAAGTGCAGCAGCAGCAGCAGGAACTGCAGAGGCAGGCAGAACAACAGCAGCAGCAGGTGGAGCCATTAGAGCAGCAGCAGGTGGAGCAGCAGCAGGCAGTGCTTGACCTGGTATGGCAGCTGCAGCAACAACAGCCACCCACTGTAACTCCAGGGTCACCCTCATTTCATCCCCGCATATCCCCAGTGTGAGATTTTTTCTGGGTATCACAGAAAAGACCTCGGTAGTGTGAAATGCAAACTGTGTGAAAGAGAGATACTGAAGGGGGAAAGGTGTAGCCATCTAGGTACCAGTGTGCAGCGAACCCATCTCAGGGTCCACCATGCCAAAGAATGTTATGCCAGGCTGCAGCATGAGCATGAGGCTCCTCAGGGGGATCTGGGACAGGAGGGGAGGTCAAGGCATGCTGTGAGATGGGCATGTAGGCATGCATGTGCAGAGTCCAGCAGGGGCAGGAAACAGGAAGTAGCAGCAGCTGAAGCTCCAGCAGCCCATTCCACACTGCCACCATCAGTTCCCCATGCAGTGGTGATGCAGTCAGACCTGGCCACCCAGTGGGATGAGTTGTCTGACATTCGGCATGTGCTCATGGAAGTGTGTCTGAATGTCAAAACTATAAAGGAGAATCAGGACAGCATAACTGCCAAGCAAGAAAATTTGCTAAACCTAGTTGAGGAACTTCATGAGCATAGCAGTAACAGTACCACTTAATGTTTTTCCTGTCCTTTTTTTATTTCTGTATGTTATAAGTGTATGTCCCTTAGGTGTTATTGTCCCTCCCTCTCCCCCCAAAAAAATAAAAAACAAAAAAAGGATATAAAAAAATGCAAACAAATAAAATAAATAATTTCTCATCTTCCTTGTCTAATGTCTTATCCTACTACTTTGAACTCTCTTTGTAACCTTCCCCAGGAAATAACTGCCTTGTTCATATTTTTCTTTATAGCCAGGATTTTTTTCTGTTCTCTGCGAATCATCCTAGGTTTATGATAGAGTTATAGGTGCTGTTTTTAGTGTTGTATTTATTCCCACCACCCCTTTTAATGTAGAAATTCAAAAACAATCAAAAGTGAGACTAAAACACAACCCAAAAATCTTTCTTATCTTACCAATACTGTACAGTCCTGATGCCACCACATCTTGCTGCCTGCCATTACCTAGTTAATAGTGTCTAACAGTAAATTCTAAGAGCATGATTACTTACCGGATGGAAGACAACCCCACAAAAATAGCAATATAGTTCCCTTTAGTGTTGTTTTGAAAGATTTTGTGATATTCATACAGGTGAATTAAATACTGGCCCTAATTCTTCACACACCCCAGTAATACTGTGTGGTCACTTTTTTGTAGTGTCTGGTATGCAAGTGCTCAGAGAAGTTACTAAGAATCATATTACAAAATATTAAAGACAAAAACTGCTATCCTACTGCTTCATATCTCTCTTGTCCATTGTGCTGCTTGTGCACTTCCAGGAGAAATCACCCAGAATAAAATGAAAAAATATTTGTGAAAAACTGTTGTCATGCTGCTACATCCCTCCCTTGTCTACTGCACTGCCTGTGCACTCCCATGAGAAAGCACCCAGAATAATATGACAAAATATTTATGTGAAAAACTGTCTTGCTCCTACATCCCTATCTTGTCTGCTGCACTACATGCCCACTCCCATGAGAAATCACCCAGAATAAAATGAGAAAATATTTCTGTGAAAAACTGCTATCCTACTGCTATGTCCATCTCTTGTCTGCTAAACTGCATGTGCACTTCCATGAGAAATCACCCAGAATAAAATGAGAAATTATTTACATGAAAAACTGCTTTTATTCTGCTACGTCTCTTTCTTGTCCATTGTGCTGCATGCGCACCTTCATGAGAAATCACCCAGAATAAAATGAGAAATTATTTATGTGAAAAATTGCTGTCCTGCTGATATGTCCCTCCCTGGTGTGCTGCACTACATGTGCATTCCCATGAGAAATCACCCAGAATCAAATTAGAAAATATTTCTGTGAAAAACTCCTGTCCTGCTGCTACATCCCTCTCTTGTCTGCTGCATTGCATGCCCACTTCCATAATACATCACCCAGAATAAATTCGGAAAGTAATACTGTGAAAAACTGCTGTCCTGCTGCTTCATCCCTCTCTTGTCTGCTGCATTGCATGCCCACTTCCATAATGCATCACCCAGAATAAATTGGGAAAGTAATACTGTGAAAAACTGCTGTCCTGCTGCTTCATCACTCTCTTGTCTGCTGCTCTGCATGTGTACTATCATGAGAAATCACCCAGAATAAAATCAGAAAATATTTATGTGAAAGGAATATGCCTGTTGTTGTACCCCAGTATGTCTCTTACCAGAAAAACACACGCTAAATAGTGGCGAAAGTCAAAAACTCGTGTCCTTCTGCTACATCTCTCTCTTGTCTGTTGTGCTGCTTGCGCACTTTCATGATAAATAACCTTGAATAAAAGGAGAAAATATTTATGAGAACAACTGCTGTCCTGCTACTACATCCATCTCTTGTCTGCTGCACTGAATGCTCACTCCCAAGAGAAATCACCCAGAATAAAATAAGAAAATATTTCTGCTAAAAATTGCTTCTTGGGCATAGAAGTAACAGTACCCCTTAATTTTTTTCCTGTCCTTTTTTGCATAATTGTATGTTGTAAGTGTATGTTCCTCAAGTGTTATTGTCCCTTCCCCAAAAATAAAAAATAAAAAAAGGATATAAAAAATGCAAAAAATTATCCTCTTTTCTTCCTTACCTAATGACTTACCCTGCTACTTTGTACTTTCTTTGTAACCTTCCCCAGGAAATAACTGTCTTGTTCATATCTTTCTTTATATCCAAGATTGCTTTCCATTCTGTATGAATCATCCTAGGTTTATGATAGAGTTGTATGTGCTGTTTTTCAGTGTTGTATGTGTTCCCACCATCCCCTATAAAGTACAAAATGAAAAACAATTATCAAAAGTGAGATGAAAACACAACCGAAAAATCTTTCCTATCTTACCAACATTGTGCAGGTCTGACACCACTACATCTTGTTGCCTGCCATTACATAGTTAAAGGTGTATAACAGTAAATTGTAGGAGCATGATTACTTACTGGATAGAAGACAACCCCCACAAAAATAGCAATATAATTCCCATTAGTGTTGTTTTGAAAGGTTTTGTGATATTCATAAAGGTGAATTAAAGAGTACCTAAACAAGCAGTTTTTTTTTTAAATGGCAAACTCCAAAGTCTGGCTTCATAGCAAGGTAACATAAAGACTGCTGTTCACATTTAAGCTAAAACTGCATTTATGTAAATAACATAAATGCAGTTTCATAGCTTTTGAAAAATGTAAACAACAGCCTTTCACTTTCAAAAAAACAGCCTTGGTTTCTCCCTAAGATGTCTGCCAAGTGTGTTAAGTGATGAGTTGTGATGACATCATCTGAGTCAGAGACAGAGATACATGTATATATCTATAGTGCTTACTAGTTATTCTTTCCTTCTTTATTTAGAATTGTTATACCAGAATGATCAACACCATGTATTACCTTGTGGATTATTTTGTTCAGTACACGTTAGGCTATGATTGCATTCATTTTGTTTACTTTAACATGCAGAAAATGTTTTGCAATCCAGCTGACTTTTCTTTGGCAAACTGCATTACAGTACAACACTTCAAATACCTGATGATCTAGTGGTTGTATGATGCACTGAATTTAGTTTTTTTGTTAACCAGGAGAGACACACTAGACTGAAAGCTTGTTTACAGATTTGACCTGGGAGCACAAGAAAGTTTAGTGACTTGCTCAGGGTTACACAGCAAAATACTACATCTCTCTCTTGTCCTTTGTGCTGCATGCACAATCCCATGAGAAATGACCCAGAATAAAATGAGAAATATTTATGTGAAAAACTGCTGTCCTGCTGCTGTGTCCCTCTCTTGTCTGCTGCACTGCATGCGCACCACCATGAGAAATCATCCAGAATAAAATGAGAAAACATTTTGGTGAAAAACTGCTGTCCTGCTGCTGTGTCCCTTCCTTTTGTGCTGTGCTACATGTGCACTCACATGAGAAATCACCCAGAATAAAATGAGAACATATTTATGTCAAAGGAATATGCCTGTTGTTGTACCCCAGTGTATCTCTTGCTAGAAAAACACATGTCAAATAGTGGTAAAAGTCAAAAACTGCTGTCCTTCCACTACAGCTCACTCATGCATCCACCACCCTCTCTGTGAAGAAAAACGTCCTCACATTTCCTTCTATCCTGCCCCCTCAAATTTCATATCATGTCCCCTTGTCCTTGTACAACTCTTGTGCTGAAAGATATCAGCCCCCTGCACTTTGTTCAAGCCTTTAAAATACTTGAAGATCTCTATCATATCCCCAGTTCCTTCTTCTCCAACTTTATGCCTACTGAGGTCTTTTAATCTGTCCTCATATGTTTTCCAAAGCAAGCCCTGCACAATCATGGTCACTCTTCTCTGGACCCCCTCCACCCTGTCTATGTTTTTGCGAACATGCAGCCTCCATAACTGAACACATTATTCTAGATGAAGCTTCAACAGCATTTTGTACAATGGCATCACCACTTCCATACTTCTGCAAGTGATACCTCTTCCTATGCACCCCAGCATCCCACTGGCTCTCCCCACAGCCTTGTTACATGGTTTGGCCACCCTTAGTTCATGCCTTTTCAAGGAAGCATTTAAACTTTTCATTGAGGACTGCTGTCCCCTTTCTGGATGGATGAAGGCAGTCGTTCCCCCCGTACAGGTCCCAATTCCTCCAGGTGGGTCCCCAGTCACCAATGAAGCCAAAACCATTATCTCTGCACCAACACCTCAACCAAGTATTGAACTTGCTGATGCAGAGATTTTGATCCTCCCCCTGCCATGGACTGGCAGCACCTCCAAGAATATTACAGAGCCTACTATCTCTCCAGGGCATTTACCCAACCCTCTGAAGTCCTCCTGCACCTGCTCTATGCTCACCTCCTCCTCTGCTAGGTCATTTGACCACAGATGTACCATGACCTCCTCTACCCCCCCTTGCTACCGCTGTTGTAATACTCTGGATTTACCCCCAGGCTGTCCTCCTGGGGAAGGCACTTGACCTCCCTCTCCTCCTCACTACCTATACCCAGATCCATTCCCCTGACTATTGAGACCCCATCAGGAGTAGCTTCCTCTTCCTCTGAGGGTCCTCTACCTCCCACTCCTTGGTCTCTCTCCTGGAGGACCTGCTCATCCTCCCTGATCTCAGCCTCTGGTTACCTTTTGGGGCTTGCCCACTCCTCCAGGGCAGCAAAAGAGTTTGCAAGTTGGACCGGATGATGGATGTGTCTCTGAGCCCCCCCCCTCAACCTCCTTGAGCCCAACACAGACCAGCCAGCCCTCTGCCTGGGTATCTATTGCAGCAGTGTGTGCAGACACAGTGGCCTCTGAGTGGAGGTAAAGGCCATTAGTACATGTGTCAGCTTGGTCTGGAGAATGGAAACCTCTGCCCTCAACCCAAAGAAGGGCCTGCATATGGGGTAGCACTGCAGTACCCAGAACGTCTTCCTGAAGATTGCAGCCCTGCATCCACAAAACTGCACCACACACTGCATTTTATTTTACTTTCCTGCTCTGCTATCCCCCACACACTTTTTTAATCCTTGGTAAACCGTCCTGTTGTTTTTTTTCCCTCTCTAGCAAATACACAGCAATTTAAAAAAAGGTAATCCTCTGAAACCTGATGCCTGCTCTTTCTGTTGCTTAAGGTACATATCCACCCAGTAACTTGCCAGCAAATGAAAACCCCTATTCCTGCCCAAACAAAATGGCTAAGACAACTGAATTTCAGTTAAGCAAACACACAGCAATTAAAAAAAAACTTAATCCCCTGAATCCTGATGCCTGATGCCTGCTCTTCTACTCTTGCTGCTGCTTAAGGTATAGACCCACCCAGTAATGAATGATAAATTAAGTAGTAGATTTCTACTCACATTACAGGAGGAGGGGAATGCAAAAATGTAAAGTATGTTGGTGGAAATTGATGGAAAACCCAAACCCATTATTATCAGGACATGCTATACTGCTGGCCAACAGCCAGCAATCAGAAGTACAACTCAAAGCTATCAGACATCATACATAACAGATGTATGACCAATGCAAATCTCATCATACTGGGTGATTTTAATGTTAACACAATAGATTGGACTAACATAACATCCACAAGCCAAAAAGGAATGGGTCTAATTGACATTATAAATTAGAGTGACCTGTATCAGAAGGTGTCCAGCCTCAAAAGGGGGTAATTTGCCAGATTTAGTTCTATTCAATATCAAATATCTTGCAATACTATTTATTGTACTGGAACCACTGGGTAATAGTGGTCATGATATGATACATCTAGCACTACACTACAGGTATAAAACTGCAGTTAGGGACCTGGAAATTTAAAGCTATAATGGGGCATGCTGTGTTGCCATGGCCAACGAAATTATTTAAATGGGAATGGAGAAAACGTTTTGACCAGACAACTATAACAGAAAAATGGGTAAATCCGAAGGACAAACTTTTGGAATTACCGGACAAATGGGTACCTAAACATAAAAAAGTTGTAAATAATAAAATTACACCCAAATGGTTGGCTAGGGATATCAAAAGGAAAATTAACAAAACAGAAGAGGTCCTATACACAGTGCAAAAGTGACCCTAATGATACCAACAACGATATTTATAGGAAAGATCTTAAGAAACGTAGAACAGCTACACCAAAATATAAAAAAAACATAAATTTTAAGTCAACTTAGCCCATATTAAAGCCAATCCAAAAGGGTTCTTTGAATATACTAAGTTATTAAAAGGCAGGGAGATGGTAACAGGACCACTGGAGATATATGGTGTACTAACTGATAAGCCTGCAGAAAAGGCAGGAAACTTTAACAATTATTTTGCATCTCCTTTAATACTACTGATGAACAGGGATTCTGCTTTAAACCAAACTCTTATATAATTAAGGACCTCGACACAAAACTGTTTATCCCTAGAAGAACTAGTAAAGAACTGAGTAAAACTGAACCCCATAAAGCAACAGTATTGACGACATACACCCTTCGACTCTTAGAAATCAGACCTATGTACTTTCTGAACTGATAAGCACCACATTTCTTTAGTTCTTCTTTGTCTACAGGTATAGTACCTGATAAATGGAAGGAAACAATAGTTACTCTCATGTTCAAGAAGGGTAATAAACAGCTGATTTCAAATGACAGACCTCTCAGCCTGCCATCTATTGTGGGAAGACTCATGGAGTGAAATCTGAAAGAAGACATTATAGACAGTATCAACAAAGACTCAGCCTGCGTTCACTAGAGGGCACTCGTGTCAGTATTAGTGGTTCAGCAGGTAGCACACTAGCCTCTGAGGCCGGGAGATCAGAAGGCTGTGGGTTTTATTCCCACACCAGGCACTTGGGTTAAATACCAATACTGACACTGTGGTGCAGCATGGGGGGGAGGGGTGCTGCACTCTTGAGGTGCTGTCTTTCAGATGAGTCTTTAAACAAAGGTCCCATCTGCCTGTTCTGGTGGTAGTGCAAGTGGATGTTAAAGATCCCATGGCACTTCTCAAAAAGAGTAGGGGTGTTTATTAGGGAAAGAAAAATCATACAGAAATACATCACCAAAAAGGAAAACAGTGTTCAAACAATACCCTACACCCACCCACATCATCCCACAAACATAGTGTAAATATAAAATGAAAAGATTAAACAGACCAACCACCCCTAAGAATACAACAAATCTGGTGTAAATATTTCATCATAAAAAAAGGCATTTGAATATTTATACATTACTAATGCAAAAAGACACCTATCATGTTTTTCGAAAGCAAGAACCGATATCTGTGTCCTTGCTGAAGGTAATAAATCCAAATAAGAAAACATATACTTCATATTTACATAATTGGGACGTCATTGTCAGTAATCCACTAAAGATTTTGCCATTTGGCTCTAAGATGCAATCCCTGTGTACGTTTCAGTTCATCATAATAAATCTGTGTTAAATCTGATGTTATATTAATACTTAACTCAGTATGGTTTATCTCTTTCTGTTGAAGGGTATACAGACTTCTTAAATTTCAAATAGGCCATCGCACAACAGAAAATAGCACATGTAAAGGGTCCTCTTCTCAATCTGTCCAAGCAGCCCCCAAAACACTGTTAATCAATTCCTCATAACTCTGAGATCTAATAGGAGGCATCTGCCAGGCATGTGCCAAAAAAATCCAAAAATGCTTACTATATGAGCAGTTAAAAAAAACAGATGTTGTAATGTTTCCAGCTGGTTGGAACATAAAGGTCTACTACACATTCTTTCTTCAACCTGTTTGTGCCTTTGGTTGGCCTATACGTTTAGATGCTAGTGGCTGCAGAGCCAGTGGATATCCCACACAAAAGTGAAGGAATTCTCTTATTTAGTAACGTGGATTTTAGATCCAGTAAAAATTGCAGGGGGCAGTGAGGGAAAGTGCATGAATCTGTGAAGTGTGTCATAAGTGTCTGATTAAATAGAATTTTCCTTAGATTTATGACCACCATTCTATGTGTAATTGGCCATGCTTTGAGATTAAGAGAAATATGCCACACATAAAGGGGAGCCATCCCAGTAGCTCCCAATCCCCTTAAATATCCTGAGTCCCATTTTTTAAACCAAGGATTCACAGAGGAATAAAACAGGGTGGTCCAACAATGACCTGTGTGAAAAAGAAGGGATTTTAGATTACTGTTAATAAAAACGAAAAAAAGAACACCGCTGGGTTCACCATCCCAAGACCCCCTTCAGAAAAGGGGAGGTATACAATGTTTCTTTTGAGTGGATTCAAATGACTACCCCAGACAGCTTGGAAAGAAATGCTACATAATGTAACTTCTAAAGTTTTTGGTGGGGGGAAATATAGCTAACATATAAAAATATGGGAATTAAGAAAGTCTAATTAAGATGGATATGTTTTTTCTTTACCATTTTGTAAGAGTTCCATCTGGATACCTTTGCCTGTCCCTGCCTAATTAACTGGGACTAGTTCTGAAGTTCCATGGTACCCATTCCAAACCATATTGCTAAAATTTTCATTGGGGTGCTTACCAAGGTAATACCAGCAACTGATAGGGCTTCACCCCCTAGGGCCCCAAGACGTGTGCCTTAGCATTTATCTATGTTCAAAGAAGCTCCTGAAAACTGTCCAAAAGCTTGGCAAGACTGTGCTGCAGTTACTACCGAGGCATCATCTGCAACCATTAGGGTTGCCACCTGTTAGGTTTTTTACCTGGTGATCAGGTTTTCAGGGTCCTTATCAGGTAATCTGGTTTTGCTCTGTGTTGGTCAGGTTTTTGAGCCATTTGAGTGCTCACATACTTTTGAAACAGATTTTTTCATCTAATTCTTTGTTTCAGCTGTATGTCCAGGTTACAGACAAATTTTGTTGTCAATATAGCCCTTTGTTTGTGAAAGCAGTCAACCTGGGAGGTGTAAAGTATGGCCATTAACATCATTCACACTTACTTAACCTAACCTTTTCCACTACTGCTGTCCCACCTTTTGTAACAGTAACAGAGCCAGTTGTCTTTCAGTTTCATTTGCTGGTAAATCCTTTCATCTCAAACAGAATTTAGGCATCTTTAAATGTTTTAGATTATTTTTTAATCAAGAAAAAAAGCATGGTCACTTCATTGACTTTAAATAGTAATGTGGACATGACAAGGAAATGGAGCCAAAAACAATATACACTATAGGAAACAATTTCTATATACCATGTATACTATTGTATGCTATTTACAGCATTCCCTTGTCTCCCCACAGATCATATCTGTAAATGAGATTTATTTTATCTTTGTATGTTTATCAGGTAAACCAATGTCACTAAATAAACACATAAGTAAATAACTAGGAAGAACCTGGGAAAGTAACTTAAACAGGTTAAGTACAGTATCTTAACGTTGTGTTGAACTGCTGCTTTAAGTGTTGTCTTTTACTGTTATAATAAATGGCTTTGGAGGAGGGGCAATGCATGATGAGTCATGAAAAGGGGTGGGGCATTGGATCCGGTTTTTGCTTCATTCAAAGGTGGCAACCCTAGCAACCATTAGGAAGAGATCATCAGCACACTCTGTTGCTATAAATGGGGTTAAACTCTCTGCACAGCAGAGATGTCTGATAGCAAGGATAGCATTAAGTGTTCTGATTAAGGATCAATACTCAATACATAGAGCAACAGACTTAACGGGCAGCCTTGTCTAACTCCCGTATGTACCGGTATCATGGGCCCCACCCAGCCATTAGCTGTCGGTGTGACCGTGGTGGTATGGTACAGGCTCTGAATCCATATGATAAATTGTGATGGAATCTCGTAAGAGCACAACACAAACCAGAGGTAGTCCTGATTCACGGCATCTAATGCTTTCCTTTGATCTAGTGCAAAAATCAAACCTTCCATTTGGTTTTTCCTCCCCCTTTCAAAAATCTCTCTAATTAGAATTAAATTATCTGTGACCGACCGGTCTTTTAATTAACAAAATTGAGCCAAATTAATATGATAAGGGGCTAGCTATGCCAGTCTGGATTGAATAATTGTCCCTAACAAGTTGAAATCTGTATTCAGGAGACTAATAGGTCTCCAATTAGCCAAATGTTGTCTATCTCCTTTTATAAATAGAAATATTTAAGTCCCTTTAGACATATCCAGGGGAATTTCAGAATAATTAAGCATGTGTGTAAAAACCTCTACTAATGCCTTGGCAAGTTCAGACACGAGTATCTTATATACATCACAGGGAATGCCGTCTCGGCCAGGAGCCTTTCCATTTGACATGGATTGTATCACTGTAGTCACTTCAGAGGGGGAAATATCCAGTACTAGACATTGTAATTTGTCAGGCAGACAGTGCAGAATGGGAATATTTTCAAAAAATCTCTCCCGCTTGGAAGAGGAGTCTTGCTTGAAGGAAAAAAGATTCAATGAATGTTCTGTCAGAACATTCATAAGTCCTTCAACTGAAGTGTGTAATACACTCAGGTCCTCTCTTAAACCTTCAAAAGATTTTTGAGCCACTCTCCCTTTGCAAATATCACATGGGCAAACTACTGCAGTTCTGCCTTGAGTCCCGATACTCTTGCCATTTTCTGATTTTGTCTGCCTGTAAAGAATGATATTGACTCATAGCTTTTTTAACAGAAGAGATTTGGTTTGTATAATCTAACCTAGTGGTGGTATCTAATGAAATCAGTTTTTGAAGTTGCATCCTCTGTTGCATATATTTCCAATAAAGGGAATCCCGATGTCTCTTACCTTCTTGTTTAAGCAATTTTATAAGGTCTAGCTTTGGGTCGGCACACCATTGTACACTGGAATCATAGATATTGAAAACCAATTTCCTGGCTGTAATAAACTGTGTTATGTGTTGTTGCAAAATTTCTTGATCTAAAGAGGCTGGGAAGAAAAACGCCATAACCTTGGTCCAAAAGAAGTAGGAACGCCAATATCAGTATTCATTTGTATCATTTTACTATCCAAAAATTCCACCGGCTCTGCTGTAATGGAAGAAATCTACATAAATTTGGGTATAAAAAAGAAGTAAATTCTTGTAGCCAAGGGTCCTTTATGAAATGTGGGCAAACCCTTAGTATGATGGGCACAGAATACATCTTTTAATGCTGCTTGTTGAACCACTGTTATTAAATATGACAGATGACAAAAAATGTTCTGAGTTCTAGCCAAATGTCCCCTATCCGCTAAACTTAACCCGCAATTAACACCCTCCTCCCAAAATCAAAGTATGCGGAGTAAACAGATATGGTTGGATTAACTTAATCAAGTCAATATGTTCAGCCTTGGTCTGTGCAGCATAAATGTTTATGTCTATACAATTTTCCTCTAATTTTTACATCCAAGATTAAAGACCCCCCTGCAAATAAGTCTATTAGTTTAATCAGTTTAAACCGTATTGCATAAAACAGAATACATACTCCTGAACAAATCATAGAACCCAATGACCAATAAGATGGCCCATTCTTTCATTTCTTTTGACACCTCAGGTAAGGAATTGAGTCTGGTATCTTGAAGAAAATAAATACCCGAGCCTTCGGCCACCAATTTACTAAGTGTGGCCATTATCTTTCTATGTAATTTAATGCTGTTCACATTACAAGTGAAAAAGGAAATAGATACCAGAATTAGTTAAATTTGAAGAGACAGAACCAAAAACCAAAATGCATACCAGAACTCAAGGAGGATCTGTTTGTTTCCCCTTGAGATTCTTCGATTTAGTTCTTCTTTTTTGGGCAGTTATTTCCTCTGTCGGTTGTGAGGGCCGCAACCAAGCAGAGGGAGCTTCCTCCATGTCTGTCTCTTGATCTGGAACAGAGGAACACATGGAGGAAGTATCAGAGTCCTCTCCAGACCAATCAGAATGCAGGTGGAGGGCCTCGAACCTGTTGGCCAGTAGCACGTCTAAAGTTTTGGATTGTTTTGAGGGTGGAGGCTTTCTGCCTTCTTTTTTACATAGAACCATCCTATCCCCAGTGATTGGGGTAGGCAGAGGTGGAGGGGGCATAGTCTCTTTCTCATGGTGAAACTCTGGAACCTCCATTTACTCACATTCTGGGATATGTTCAGGGTCAGGAGAGGCAGTTGACTTATCCCGCCTCTTAGAAACAGGCCTCTGTGACTCTTCTGTATCAGGAATTTCTGTTACCTCTGCATCCCTAGACATGGTAGGAGGTTTCTGAACCAAATGAAGCTGAGTAGAGGGGGCAGGGTTAGGTAAAGGATGTTGTTTATCAGCCCTCGTGACCTTTTTGCCATTTTCCTCTGGGCCATTGCTATTAGTAGCCTCTGCTCCACATCATCAGCCTGGTTTTCTTGGTTATGAGCCACCCTAGAGCATGATGCATAAGAATGACCAAGGTCTGAACATCTGCTTGTTTGTACAATACCTACTTGTGTGACCCAACCCACTGCACACAGTACATTTCAGCCTGTCACACATACTGCTCAGGTGTGTTGATGAACCACAGCTGTAGCAGGCCTTCGGCTGGCCTGCATAGAATAGCACTCCTCTATGCCTTCCAAGGTAAAAGCTGTTCAGAAGGTGCTGCAACCTCCAGTCCAAAGATTTTCTGCATCAAAAATTGCTTCTGGTGCATCCTGAACAGTACATCTTTGTTTCAGCCAGTATAGCAAATCAGTCAATCTAACCCCCTTCATTTCGAAACAATACAATAATTTTACAGAAAGCTGATTTAGACAGGGGTGTTGCCTCAAAGGGAGTCCACAGAGGTGGCATCTTTAGGTCTTGAAACTTTGTTCAAAATGTTTCTGGGCCTGAACTCAGCTTGAAACTAATATCAAAAGTTGTCTCACTCAAGACATGTATGAGTGTATATTTCAGTGGCTTGAAAATTCATACAGCCTTTTAAGCGAGTACATGCCACATATATCCTATCTGGGTGCTTGCCTAAATCCCCTATGTAATGCAATCGAACAGCACTATGTCTTTAAACAGGCTGAACAGGGGTGTGGAAGAGAGAAGCGGAAGGCCTGTTAGGGCCTGTCAGCAAAGTCTGGAGTGCAGAACCAGCAGACCAGGTGTTCTGAGCTTCAGGTGCAACAGTTGTATTTGTATGCTCTTGCACATATCCAAGATCAGCCTGGTTCCCTGAAGTGCTAGGTACTGCTAGCAGTTGCTGAGAAAGAAAGGACAAAGAAGGATTCTGAGTGAAGCATAGCTCTGGAGGCAGAGTCAGTGGGGATTTCTGCCAGAACTAATAGCTTCCATGTCAGTGTCTGAGAGAGAGAGAGGCAGAGACAGCAACAGTGTGTGATGATGGATTAAACACAGTGTCAGAAGAACTTGTAGGTACAAAAATTGGTGTCATACCTGAGATCCATTTCCCTGTGGTAGAGTTGAATGCCCAGCCAGCTCCTCTGAGCTTTTCCACTATAGGGTCGTCTTCTGTAGCGGATGTAGAGGTATTCTTTGGTGGTCTTGCTTGTTTGGTAGGACCCTGACATAGGCCTGCCTTTTCTGGGACAGTCAGTGCCTTTCTGGATGAGATCCCCTTCTCCTGTGCAGAATCAAAGACAAAGGAGGCTGTATTCCATGCTGCTGCCAAGAAATCTAATGCCACCTGGTGCTCACTCGTGACCCGGAAGTCATCTTCATGATTCCTTTCCCTTGTACGTCTAACTGTCTGGTACATTCCTGTTCTGCATCCTCATGGGGTCTTGTCTCCTAGTGATCCACAGCCATATTGGGCACCAGGGAGCTGTTTTTCTGTAGATGCCTGCTGCTGCAATTGCGTACACAATGCTACCTTTTTTTGTAAGTATTCCTTCTCTACCTCTTGCAATAACCTTCGAATGTCTGCATCCAAAGGCTCTTGTGGTCGATAAGACTTTACTCCCGTATTCTTCTTCATCATCTGGGCTGTTTTTCTTCCATACTGATAACAGTTTCCAGATGCCCCATGACATCATAGAATTTTTTGGTCTCTCATGTTCCAGAGGCAGGGAAGGAGACCTGCTCCCCAGCCTCACGCATGTCCGTCTCCATCTGCTGCTCTCCTCAACTGGCCATCATACAGATGGTCAGTGGTTTCCTTGCAGGAGAGTAGGGGAATTTCCCTGGTGCCCTTGCTAAATCCCCCCTCATTCACTAAAAATACCACCAACAGCTAAGTCTGGTTCAAGGTCAGTTGGCATTCATCTGTATACCCCGTGGTGCATGAAAACATGCAGAATTTGTCTAGTGCACTTACTTAGTTAACAAAAACTAAATAAATAAAATGTGTAGCTAACCTTCTTTCATTTTATGAACCAATCAGTGACCTCTTAGACCAGAATGCACCATGTGATGTGATCTACATGGACATTAGCAAGGCTTTTGATAAAGTACTTCACAACAAGCTACTGCACAAGTTAAATGAGCTAAATATTGATAGAAGAGTGGTGAATTGGACTAGCCACTTGTTAACTGATAGGAAATAAATAGTCAGGGTTAGTGGTGCAGTATCAAACAACATCACAGTGACAAGCGAAGTGCCAGAGGGTTCTATCTTGGGCCCAGTAATGCTCACCATCTGTTAATACCATTGGCAAACTTGTTGACAAACAAATCCCAGGTACAGATCACTAAGTCCTTCCTCCCTAGACCATCATGTGCAACCCTCTCCTGTCTTGGCTGACCTTCCCTCACCACTCCCTATACTCCTCTCCCCTTCCCATCCCACTTGCCAGGATGTGCCTACAGTACTTATCAAAGCACTCTTACATCTCAATCTTCTTCGCACTTTGATGCTAGAGGAACTGCCACTCCTGCTCACTATGAATCCTCCAATGATGTTTACTGTATAAACTTTAGCTCATTACCTTACGTCCATATATCTGCATCCATGCAATTGTATTTAAATGGCACTACCTTCTGTTGAACCTATTGCTATGTTCTTCTGCAAGTATCTTGTCACATGTGATAGTTATATGTTATTATGTTGTTGTTATTACTATGTAATTGTTATGTACGTTATCTCAACCTGTTATGTCTTAACCCTGTCGACAATTGTTTTGCCCCAGATCCATCTTGTAAATAAGCTTGTCTAAATGATGTTCCTCCTGGCAAAATAAAGATTTTGATTGATTGATTGATTGACTAAGATAGGAGGCAGAACACAAAACAGTGAGGACGCAGCCAAGATCTAGGCAAATCTTGACACCTTATTCAATTGAGCAATCTCATTGGTTATGTAGTTCAGCCCAGGTATGTGTGATACTCTATGTGAATTTGAATTTTTTTTATTCGTTTGACTATGTCATTCTAATACAAAAAGAAAAACACATTTTTCATATCCAACATGTCCATCACATTATAAAATACATACATTTTAATATAAATTGAATATGTTTAAAAGTCACAAACAGTATATATTCAGCACCAACCTATGAATGCTGTTATACATCCATTTGGGATGTCCTAAAAGTATAGATGAGTCCAAAACTAGTTGAAATGTACAAGAATGGAAAAAAAAGGCATCAATAATATAACACACATATAGAAATGTTATTCTTTAGACTTTATTTATTTATTTTTATTTATTTCAGTTTCAGAATTACAACCTTTGAGCCAAACAGGCTCTTTTACAAAGGCTCCAAGTCAGTAGAAGAACAGACAAAACAGTACAATTTACATCATGTGATAAAAACATACAATAGCCAAGTGACAAGACTATTTTACAAGCAAGATAAATGTGGAGTATAACTTCAAATACAAATAATTTTATTACAGAAATATCTCTAGTCTATAGGTCTAGTTACTAAGTGCAGGTTGCATGTAGTTGGCAGCCAAAATTGGCTTTGTCAAAGAAAAGGGGAGGAAGGAGGAGGTATGGAGAGCATTGGCATGGGAACAGAGGAGTCATATTGTATAATGTTATTAGGGGATAGGGGAAGGGGGTATTGTGAGGGAGAACAAGCTGATAAGTGCTGCATGCACAGGGGCAGTCTAGGGGAAGTATAAACCAAGTGGAGGGGATGGGGTGAGGATTCCTGGGGCGAGAGGGGTGAGAAGGTGGGGGAGTAGGGGCTGAAAGTCTAGGGCAAGTGATGGAACTCCTATCATTGTGCATGGCAGTTGCACTCTTAGGATTCTACCAGGAGGTGATGGAGTTGTTTTTTTGAATTGAACGAGTTTCTTAAGGTGAAAAATGGAGGGGGAAGGTCGTTCATCCAGAGATGGCCTCGATGGGAGAGGGACCTCTGGGTGAAGGTGGTTCATTTGTAAGGTACATGCAGTACCCCTCTAGCAGAGCTTCGGGTCATTTTAGAACAGTTTGCTTTAGAGGAGCAGCCTGAAAGGGCACAGTAGTCCCCTTTCTTGTAGGGTGAGCTTCGGGCAGCTTCACCTTAGGCAGGTTTTCAAACTGCAGATGCAGTTTGCTTGAGAGAAGCAGCTGTGTGCATTTGCTCACGGTTCTGCTGGGGAGTACTGATCTTTTATACCAGGAGCTACCTCAGTTTTTACCCTGCAACTTATTGATCAGAACCTTAGAAATAGACACCTTTTTTTATGCTTTCAGTAGTTCACTAGTTCACCCCATTTGTAAGCTGGCCAATTAGTGGCCATTTATGGCTTCAATTCAGGGCCATTACTAATCCTCCTTTAAGAAAATCTCTCAAAGGGAGCTTTCACTGAGGCTTGTTGCCAATCTTGTGCAGGGTTTTCACTCAGGTCTTATTTATTTAGTTATTTGCTTTTGGTAACAGGGTAAGTGCACTAGGCATAAGAATGCCTATTTTCAGGCAAGACCCTGGAGAAAACAGTTTAAAATACATACAAAATACATGTGATGCAGCACATGAAAGCAGCACAGTTTGAAGGGAATAACAATACTTAGGGTATGGAGAGACAATAGCTTCAACAAAAAATGATAATGAAAAATGTTACAATAGTATGCAGATTATAATACAGGTTGGACAAGTAAACAGAGGAAAATCAAAACAGAAAAGGAAACAGGCATTGCAAGAGAGAGCATACAAAACAATACAATAAGTGCCAAACTGAGTGGTTAATGAGCAGGGGAGAGGAAGGCAGAGTGGTAGGATGGAGAGAAAGAGAGGGAGGAGTTGAGAGAGTGGGCATGATAGGGCACGAGAAAGGTGGGGAAGAGGTGTCAGAGAAGTGGATTATCTAGAGAAAAAAGAAAATAGAGGGCAAGGAGAAAGTAAAGTTTCAAGGTGGGTTAAAGCAAGTGCAGGGGTTAGCAGCACGCAGATGCTCACGGTGAAGTTTCTTTAAGCTAGCATGGGTGGTTGCTTGATGGATAGAAGTGGGTATAGAGTTCCAGTGTTTTGGAGCCATGAAAGAGAAAGCTCATGCACCCATGTTGGATCTTGGAATGTGCAAAAGGGCTTTGTCAGTCGATCGTAACCCATAGGCGAGAGGTTGTGATTCCAGTAGGGAGGCAAGGGATAGGGGGCAGCCTGTCCTAGCAACACAGTCAATTAATGAGCCAAAAGACTGGAGATGGTGGGCAGATGGGCACAGCCATTTTAGGTCAGCATAGAGCTGGCAATGGTGTTTGTAACGTGGTGATGCAGAGGCATAGCGGCAGATGCTATTATAGGTGGTGTCCCATTTATGGAGGGAGGACTTTGAGGCAGATAGGTAAATGACTGAGCCATATGCTAAGGCTGAGAGAAGGAAGTCTTGTGCCACAGCTACTCTGGCTGAAGGGGTGAGGGCATAGCTAGTACAATAGGCACTTCCTATCTTAGCATTGACAGACTTACAGATAGTTGTAACACGTAGGTCAAAGTCAAGAGATTCGTTGAGAGTAACACCTAGATATTTGAAGGATTTGGTGCTAATCAGTGGGGAGCTGTCTGCACACGAGATTGTAAGGGGATTGTGATTTGATTTGAGTCTAGCAGGCGAGCCAAAGAGCATGGAGTATGTCTTGCTAGAGTTGAGAACAAGTTTGTTCTCAGTGAGCCAGGACTGAATATTCATGAAGTCCAGGGTAATAGGGTGATTTAAGTCTACAACAGTTCTAGCACTGTGGTAGATAACTAGGTCGTCAGCGTAGAGCAAAGATGAGAAGTTCAGTGCAATTAATGGGATGTCATCAATGAATACAGAGAAAAGCAAAGGGCCAAGTATGGAGCCCTGGGGTACTCCAACATGGATAGATGAAAGATCAGATATGGCTGAGTTGAGAACTACAGCTTGTTTTCTGTCTGACAGGTAGTTTTTGAACCAGGCCACAGTATCCAAGGAGAAACCAAAGGAGAGTAGTTTTGCAAGAAGAAGGGTATGGTTGACCAGGTTGAAAGCCTTGGTTAAGTCGATGAAAACCGCACCTGTCAGGAGGCCCAAGTCCATGGAGGCATAGATGTAATTTGTTAGTTTAAGGAGGGCGGTGGTGGTGCTGTGACCTTTGCAGAAGCCATGCTGTGGGCTGGAAAGAAGGTTATGTTTCTGGAGATAGTCTATGGATTGGGTGGCAATTAGTTTTTCCAGAATTTTGCTTAGTACAGAGAGTATTGTGATGGCACGGTAGTTCTTAATTTCTTTAGGATCACCCTTTTTAGGAACTGGGGTGACTTTAACTATTTTCCAGATATTTGGAACTGTAGCACAGCATAGAGACAGGTTGAATATTTTGGTTAGAGGAGAGGCTATGAATGGGGTAGCAACTTTCAGGAACCTGGGCTCGAGACCATCTGACCCCAGGCTGGTACTATCAGGAATGGAGAGTAGCAGTTTTAGCACTTCTCCTCTTGTAATGCTCTGAAACCTGAAAGGGGGGTGCAAGAGTGGAGGTTTGGTATTGCTAAGGGGCAAAGCAGTGTGTGTAGAAGGGAAGGAGGTGAGGTAGTCTGTTAGATCTCAAAAATAGCGATTGAAGGAGTTGGCTACAGTCACCGGTTGTTGCAGTGTATGCTATTTAACAGCATGTCACTTGTGTGAGCCCTGAGATTAGTGCACAGGAGAGTTTTTATGGTGGACCAGAATTTCTTAGAGTCCCCTGAGGCATTTGTTAGCAGG
This sequence comes from Neoceratodus forsteri, assembly GCA_016271365.2. NCBI lineage: Eukaryota > Metazoa > Chordata > Ceratodontiformes > Ceratodontidae > Neoceratodus > Neoceratodus forsteri. Next base: position 898,761,278 of record CM057458.1, read on the forward strand.
TCCCTGCAGAAAGAGCTTTTAGCTAAGCGAATGTTTCTTTTACAAGCATTTTTCAGAGAACGGTAGTGGTTATAGTCAGTTTGAGTTCCTGTAGATTTGAAATGCTGCCAAGCTTTGTCCCTGGCCCTTATTTGGGTTAGTAGGTCTTTGGTTAGCCACTTTGTCTGGGTTCCACAAAAACGACGAGTGACATGTGGAGCATGGGTGTCTTGGAGTGGACAGAAGTGGGCGAGGAAGAAGTCTAAGGCTGCCTGGGCATTAGTTGAGGTGTATATGGGAGCCCAATCAATTAATGAGAGGTTGTGTGTAAACTGTGCTGGATTGAAGTTGGCTGGATTGCAGAAGGTAATGAGTTTTGGAGGCAGAGAAGGTTTACTGTTAGAGCACCAGATGCAATAGATTGGGGAGTGATCACTGATCCCATCCAGAAGGGTACCTGCACTTATTATGCTGTCAGGGTGGTTTGCAAGGACCCAATCAATAAGAGTGCTTGTCTGAGGAGGAGCCATGATCCTGGTTTGGTCTGAGATCAGCTGGTGAAGGCTGTGGTCTTGTACCAAGGTGTGAGAGGATTGATTTGATTTACTAGTCCAGTTTAGGTTTAAGTCTCCCAGTATAAGGACCTTGTTATGGCCGACGGTGCTGTCTACTTGGGAGAGGAGTTCTTCAAGACCCTTACTACCCCCAACAGGAGGGCTATAGGCACAAATTATGTGTAGTTTCTTTGAGCCTGGTTGTAATGTTGCATGGAGCGCTTAGCAGTGAGATAGGGTAGGTAGGACATTTTGGGATAGCAGCAGGTGATGTTTATAAAAGATGGCAACACCACCTCCACGTTTTGATGAGGGCATATCTTGTCTGATGAGATTATAGTTGGGCAGTGAGCAGAGTAGATCAGCAGTAGAGGTTTTTAGCCATGTCTCAGACAGGCAAAGGATATCGGGGTGGTTTTGAGTGACCATGCCTCAAGTTCAGCTAAATTGTGAAGGAGGCTCCTAATATTCATGCGTACAATGCAGAGTCCCTTGATGTCATGCCAGGTTGTATTATTTGGAGGGAGGTTAATTACAGGCCCTGGGTTTAGCTCAATATCACCTGCTAAGAGTAAGGCTAGGAATAGAAGGTACCATAACTTACGATGGATGAATGGGATGGGCAGGGTTAAGTTAATCACCAAGGATTTATGCAGAGAGTAGACTAGTTGGTAGATGAGCTTATGGAGAATGAGTAGTGGGAAGGTGTCTCGTGGCCATTGAAGAGGCATTTGCAGAGTGGAGAGCTTGGAGTCGACAGTGTGGGTGCAACAATGTTGTTTACTTGGGAGGTGGTATAAAATTTGGACCAATAATAGGTTAAGAAAAATAGAGACTAGGAGAAATGTAGCACATGGTTTAATGGCCATATTGAAATTTATTGAGACTGTCATTTGAAGTGTAATGTTCAGGAAAAGAGATCTCAAGAAAGAGGACTACAGGATTAATTTAGCTAGCAGGGTTTGATCAGGGAGCTTTGAGTGAAATGATACAAATTTCAGGTGCCCTCTAGCTGTCAGGAAATATAGCCTGCTAATGGCAAAGTGAGGGAGATAGTTAATTTTCGGCTGGGGGCGTGGTTTCAGTATTTCCGTTATATAGTTGGAGCCGGCTAAGGGTGGGGGTGGTGTGGGGCTGGTGGGGAGCAGTCGCAAAGTGACTGCAGGGAAAGCAGGACTAAGCGATCTGTATTTGGAGTGCAGTTGTTCTGTACTTGTAAGCTATTGACTGTATGTGCTCAAATTATTAGGCACTTGGCACCTGGCAAGCTCGGAGCAGCTCTTACAGCTGGAAAAATCAAGTCTCCCTCCTGAGTTGCAGGCTTTAGAGACTGCACATTTCTGGGAGCAATTTATCAAATTAAATAGCAGTCTTCTCCTCAGCTGAAAATAGCACTATAGAGGAAAATACAGTTTAAGCGGCTGCTTCAAAAAATATTTGCAGAGTGAGGGAAGCAACTCAGATTACAGCGTTTCATAAGGGGATAAGTTAATAAAATCTGTTCACAAGAGCTCAAAATAATCAAGGAGCAGAATTTAGATTACACTCCTAGCTAGTGGCTCAGTTGTAGCCTTTTCAGCTGCATTAATTTACTGTTAGATGCTTCCTATGCTATTTAGTGGCCGATAGGCAGATTAGGGGTTTAGATGTGAAAATTTCAGCACTGGTTTACAGGACCGATGTTTGCACAAAAGCACTTTTACAATTTTCGAGGTTATAAAGCCAATTGGCAGCTCAAAAAAATATTATGTTAGTAGGGCACTTAAGACAGATGAAACTGCACGTATACCAGCCTAATTGAGGAGGAAATTCAATTTCTGTTTTGGCTCCACTTTCAAATACAGTGCCCTGGTTGATGCACGGAATGTGAAGTCCATGGACAAACACCTATTAAGCACTAAATACGCTGATTAAATGTAAGCAACAATCAGAGTGGCTCTGTGTATCCTTGCAGGCATTTCAGTAAGTTTGAGAAAATGGGCAGAAAGTCCAAGAGGAAAAATGACACTAATTTCACAAATGAAGACAGTCAAGACTAAGGTCTTGCTCCAGTATTTTTAAGAACAGCACATTCCACTAACAACAGCTAGAAGTTAAACATTTCAAATCACAGAATGACTAACTCCCAGAGGTACCTGTAATAAATGACTTCACCCTCTGCTCTAAAAACTCTGAAATTCTGGAACTCCACATCTGTATCTCAGTTGCAGACTGTTGATTATTAGATCATTACTCACCATTGATGTTAATTAAGGAACATCCCAAGTTAGCATTAATTATTTTCAACAATGAAATCAGCAAATAAATGAACATAAATGTTGAAACATACCATTATAGCTAATTGCAAAGCATAGTAAAAATCCCTTAATATGAAAACAAAATCACACCACCATTCTATATACAGTATATAGGAGCCCAGGCTTACACGTTAATGTAATTGTTATACCACACCTATTTAATATTTACATATGCTCTACTATAGTTAAAGTTAACAACACCATTCTCTATAAGCAGGAGTAAATCGGTAAACTTTAAAACTTTTAAGAACAGGCTTTTAAAGTAATTGTTATTGCTGCACCAATTCAATTTTATATGCCCCATGGCCGACTCAGAGCATTTATCGACCACATTTCAATAATAGTTTAGAAACACCGAATACAGAAGTAACATACCAGAATCCTTGTAAGCTGAAGAGCACAAAGGAGTCAAAACAGTTACTTTAATGGGCACTTTTGGAGAATATAGCAATTTCCACTGAGCTCAAGGATGAATACAAGAGAAACAACACAGAGTTCCTCATTCCACAGCTCCATTAGTAATTATTAAATCAAGTATAAGGAGTCACATCTTCTCACTGGTCTACTGAACTATTGGTGTGAATCTCCCTTTTCATGGGATCCTTATTCGTTTCCACACAATATCAGTCAATCAATCAATCAAATCTTTATTTATCCAGGTGAACACTGTTGAGCAAGCTCATTTACAAGGTGGACCTGCATCACACAAGGTCAAGGACAAAGCAATTAAGTACAGTCAGTGCAGAACTATGTACACAATATTAGGCAAAAGGTTATATGCATATTATTCATATTCATATTCATAACATTCATATACATATTCATAACATCTTCAGGGAGAGGATGGAGATAGATAAGAAGGAAGACTGAAAAATGGATCAAATGCATTTTCAATTATGGGTGAGAATTGGACAGGGACAGTTGCACTACTAGGAGTACAAAATTGACAGGCTGTGACATGGTGGACGGACAAGGGCAGAAGGAATGAATAAGGACCCATGAATAAGGAAATAATTAGAAAGACGATAGTGGCCAGAATTAGGTTTATGGATTGACAAAGAAGATGGGGAGGAGGCAGTCAGCAAGCAAACAAAGTTTGATGGAAGTAGTTGCATACTTCAGTGACAGTTTTGGTATACAATGTCTTAAATACAGCAAGACTAACCGGGGTACTTAATTTTAATGATTTCTGAATCTTATTCCAGAGCGAAGGCAGCACGAAGCTTATGGCTGCTCTCCCAAATCATATGCTGACCCTCGGCACTTTCAAGGAAATCAATAAGCTGCTTCCCAAGGCATAGCTGCCTATCAAATTTAGAGGCAGACAGTCAGCAATGTACTGCAGGAGTTTATTGGTAATGGCTCTGAATGTCCAGAGTGTGGCTTTTCTATTACGCCTGTGCTGAAGAGAGGTCCACCCCACAACTGCATATAAAGAGCAGTGATGGATGGAGAATGGAAGGCCAGTGATGAATCTCAGTGCTCTGTGATACAGTATATCCAATTTTCCAAGGCAGGAGGCAGTGCACTGGCTATAAATAAAGTCAGCATAGTCAATTAAGTAGAGGAACGTGGACTGAACTAGCTGCCTCTTAGCATCTGTGGTTAGTAGGAGTTTTATCCAGAAAAAGAGACTAAGCCTCTGCCTCAGTTTTTTCAGAAGATCCTTTATATGATCTGCAAAGGAGAGTTTATGGTCAAGCCAGACCCCGAAATACTTGAACTTTGTTACAAATTCCAAGTTCTCTCCTAATAAAGTGGTAATGGAGGGAAGCATACCAATAATAGCGGGGTATGCTGTACAATTGACTGGTGAGAATAGCATCGCTTTTGTTTTCTTTGCGTTAAGCAGAAGTTTTTTGCTAAGAAGCTGATACTACAGTAGACTAAAGTCACTTTGCAAGTCTTCACGAGCAGCAACAGGTAATGCATGGCTTATATACAGCACCGTATCATCTGCAAACAGGTGAATGTTTGCCTCCTTGATGCCTACATCTATACTGTTAATATAGATAGCAAAAAGCAGTGGCCCTAAGATGGAGCCCTGCGGGACACCTCTTTTCAGTGGTTTAAGAGGGGAATCTCTCCTCCAGCCTTGGTCTGCTGTTGCCTATCAGAAAGGTAATCATGAAACCAATGTAGGGAGGATGAGTCCAGGCCAATCGTGTTTAATGCAGAAAGGAGAAGGCAATGGCCGACGGTATCGAAGGCCTTGCTAAGGTAAAAAAAAATGGCACAGACACATTTTTTGTTCTCTAGGTCATGTTGCCAATCATTCGTGACTTTTGCCAGAGCTGAAATAGTACTATGATTGGCTCTGAAACCAGACTGCATTGGATTTAGGAGATTTGTGTTATCTAGGAAGGTTCTTAGCTGGGCATTGACAGTATGGGGAGGAGAGAAATCGGCCTATGGTTATTTAGATCGTGGGGTTCCCCTGATTTAAACAGTGGGATGACATTAGCAATTTTCCATAGGTGAGGGAGGGTCCCTTGTGACAGAGACAGATTGAACAGATGGGTTATTGGTACTGCAAGGACATGGTAAGCAATCTTTAGAAAGAAGGGTCGAAGGAATTTGCACCAGTGCTTTTCTTTGTGTCCATTTGTAGAAGAAGATCTTCAACATCTTTCAAGGAGGTAGGTGAAAAGGAAAAAACAGTATTCAAGGTACTAGGTACTGGAAGCTGTGCACTAATTTGAGAGCATAACAAACATGCAGGTGAATTGTCAAATGCTAGACCAGCATTGGCAAAGTAGTTATTGAAGGCCTGTAGTATCTCCATTCTATCATTAATAATACCATAGTCGGAGGTAATTTTTGAGAGGAGCATATTTCCTGCCATATGACCAGACAGTTCTTTTATTGTGGCCCAGAATTTGGTAGGGCATTTTGAGGCAGAGTCCAGTTCTGAGCGGTAGAAATTGGCCTTGGTCTCTCTCTGATCAGCTTAGTGCAGTAATTTCTGGCTGTTCTGAAATGACACCAGTCTTTAGCTGAGTGTGACTTGCAAGCTTTTTTCCAGAGCTTATCTCCATTTAATAATGCAGCCTTGAGGTCTACAGTAAACCAGCGACAAGATCTAGCTTTTATATGGGCTTTTACCAGCAGGGCATGGGTATTAAGGGCACTTATTACAATTCCATGGAAGGTGTCTTATGCTGCACTTACTGATTTGGCTAGGTAGAAACTCTGCCAAGATTGGGAGGCTTTTAGCTCATTGATGTATGCAAGTGGATCAAAGTTCTGTCTGGACCTTTTAGTCGAGAACTTAGTGGTCACTAACATCCATGGAAAAAACTCCCGCATGAAAGAAAGAATGTGGTTTACTTACAAGAAGGATATCCAGTAGGGTGCTGTTCAAAGGGTTTTTCATATTAATGTGTGTTGGTTCATTGATAAGTTGTGAAAGCTCATGGGAGTCACAGAAAGACTGAAGAGGTAACGAGGCATTGGACAGCCAATCATAGTTAAGATCCCCTAGTATAATTGTTTCAAGGGAACCGGAGTCCATGATAGTAGAGAGATGGGACAGGAGCTGGGATCCTGCTGATGGAGGTCTGTAGCATCCTATGACACAGAAAGCCATTGAAGGTGATATTTCAATTTTGATAGTCAGGCATTCAAATCCATTCGTAGCAGAGGAAGAGTCAAGAATAGAGGCCGTGAATTTGTCCTTGACATAGATGGCAACCCCACCACCCCTAGACTGTCTATCGGCTCTGAACAGCAGGTAATTAGGAATGTTAACCTCCTTATCAGGAGTAGATGGCCAAAGCCAAGATTCTGAAACCACAAGTTCATCTGGTTCAGTGTGGATGACCCAGGCCTGGACTGAGGTGAACTTCTTTAGAAGACTACAGACATTTACATGCATAAAGCTAATTCCTTTGAGCCTTGTAAGTTCTGATGGTGATGAGATGGCTTTTGTAGGACCAGGATTGAGTTCAACATTGCCTGAGCACAATAGTAGGAGAAGCACAATTTTCCTCAAGGCAACGAGAGATGATTTGAGGGCTCTGGCCCTTTCACAGCTAGTTGGGATTTCAATGCAGGGGTGCAGAGTCCTAATATTTACACTGTGCAATCCTAGGGATACATAGCCCAGAACCCTTGCCGTATAATACCAGCATGTGTTATTACTAGGAGGATGAGGTGACATTCCTTGTATAGGTAACAATGTGCTGGTCCCACTTCGTGAGTGAAACTCAATTTGGCGTAAGTGCGGGAACATAGGGGTACAACATGAACTGTACAATGACTTAATGTGTAAACAGTTTTGGGGTAAAGTGGACACCACCTCGTGGGGGTAAATACTGCCAGGAAGATATACTATACTAGGTATCATGCATAGGAAGGTAAGGAGATAGAGCCAAAACATGACAGTCATGCTTGCAATTTATAGTATTGGGGAGAGTAGCTGTATGAGGATAAAGTAGTCAGGTTATAGCTCCAAAAGTCATTATACCACGCATTACTAGCTGGTAGATACTAATATCAGGTCTACATATAGCAGAACAAATTAGCCTAATGGCACAGACATCAAGGGTCTACTAATAGGAAATCCCTCCTAAACGATACCTTGTGATATTAGGCAGAAAACTGCCTAGGATAGCGGTTTTCACTATTCCACCCCACTAGATGGGGTACTCTTATACGTGTATGGCCTAAGTTCACATTACAAGGAAAGGTTGTAGTGTAGGCAGAAGGATGGACCAATGGTATGAAAGGGCGGGGTTGGATAGTCTATAAGTAAGGGTCTGAGAAGGGGATGGGTGGGTGGCGAAAAAGTACAGCTTAACACACCTCTTAGCTTGTGGAGTCTAGGCAAGTGGTCTTGGGCGGTGGCTATGGGAATGCTGACTGGCCGCTGACCATGTTTCCTGCGGCGGATGAGCTGGAAGCCCTGGAGGGTTCATGGCTGAGGAGGGACAGAGAGAGAGAGGAGGCTATTAATGCTGGTCTCAGACAAAAGGTCGAGCAAACCAGTAAAGAACAAAATTAGCAAGACAAAGGGAGCGATTTCCTCAGCGCCCCTAGGTCTGGCATGCAGCTACAGAAACAGGAGGGGGCTGTAATCACTTTAGCAAGAAAGACAATTGACATGTAGGTTTTAAGTTCAAAACAGTTTGGCTATAAAGTTCTGAGTTAAAACAACAGTAACATATTAAAAATCAGAGTTTTCTAAGTTTCACAGCTCCTTTTTTCCAAAGTTTTCTTTCAAAAGAACAGAGAAGGGTAGCGGACCAATCTGAGCGGGTCTGGGAAAGACACTCGTGCTCCAATTGATGGGCGGCTTCGCCGTACCTCTTAGCTTGTGGAGTCCAGGCAAGTGGTCTTGGGCAGCAGCTAGGGGAGCACAGACCACCTGCTGGCCACATATCCTGCAGTGGAAAGACAATGGACATTTGATTGATTGATAAAAATTTATTTTTTCACAGGAAAAATATTTGTGGTCTCAGGCGGTTATGGGACTGCTGACCACCTGCTGGCAGCATATCCTGTGGTGGATGAGCTGGAAGCCCTGGAGAGTTCACGGCTCTTAGCTCGTGGAGTCTGGGCAAGTGGTCTCGGGTGGCGGCTATGGGAGCACCGACTGCCCGCTGACCACATATCCTGTGGCAAATGAGCTGGAAGCCCTGGAGGGTGCACGGCAATAGTTTCACCAATTCCACCAGTACCCTTAAGAAGCCTGTGTGTGTTACAGAACTCCATTTTTTCCCCCCAACTCATGGTCTTTTCTAAACAACATGAGCAGTGCTGATATCATAATCACCAAAATTAAAGAAGTTCCATCTGTTCATCGAACCCAGTATACCTTCCATGAATGTATCTATTTGGCGAAAGATGACCGTAAGTTAAAAAGAAAGGTATACCTGTAGATTGTCATGTCATACAATTTCCATCTACTTACAATAACATATGAGAATGTGGTTTTCCACAAACTTCTAGACTGCCCATCTTAGTTCCAACTTGAGGCAAATACACAAAAGCAGCCTCTGGGCCACAGCATTACATTCCCACCCATTCTTATCAACGGTGTTCTATGTCATTCTGTGGGGATAAAAGGAAAATATCACTCATCTGAGCGTAGTAACTTTTATATTTAAAAAGTGAAGACCCTCTTTTCCCCAGGCAACAACAGCATACCTGTATTAGGTATACATCAGACATATAAGCACATATTGTGCTTTTTCCAAAGGGTATTCTCTTTCATCTCCCTGCAGTGGATCAACTTCATTTTCCTCTCTCCTTCCCTAATTCTCCACACTTCTGTCTCCAACTCTCATGCCCCATGAACATCTCCACTCTATTCATAAATGTTTTAGGCATACCGAGGCATACTGAAAAAATGCCAAAATAGGCAGTTGGTCAAACAAGGCAAATCACAGTTGCCCAACTTAAAAGAGCGGTCTGCTCATTTCAAAACTCAGTAGCTGCCCTGTCATAGAACCACCAGCATCAAGCCTGCTGAATTCGATATGTAACAACCAATGGCCTGACGCTTAGAAAGGCAGCATGCTCCCGTCGGCAGTCCCCTCAAAAGGCAAATGCCACTAGTCAAAAGTTAAGATAACTTAAAATACCCCAAGTTTCATTCAGCAAGTTTTAACCCTTAGGCTGCCAACAGAATAAGAACATATATGGATTCTGGACTGATGTATCAGTCCATGGCACAACAATAGTTAAAATAGTGCCATAACATAATGAGTTTTGTAAAAGCCATCAGATGCCCAAATGGGCGTGGAGCAGCAGGAAGCAGAGCAGCACTGCGGCCATCTTGACGTTCACCTACCTGGTACCCATGCGGAGTAATAACAACATTTGTGCTACCTACAACTCAGGTAGGGTAGAACTAAGAGCTGCTGTGGAAGAAAGAGACCTAGGGGTCATAATTCAATCTAATTTATCCTTTGAATGAATAATTCCACTGCAGCTGCAAAAGCATCAGAAATTCTGGGCTGTATCAGGGAACATGTTAATAGGCATAAAGATGTTATTCTGCTTCTCCACAAACCTCCGGCAAGATCCCACTTACATTAATGTTCTCTGGTCAACCTATCATAAGGGAGGTACTCACCATATGGAAAGGGTCCAGAGGAGATTTACTAAATATACATGGTCTTGATTAATTAGATTATAAAGCCAGACTGGAACAACTGGGGTTACAGTGTCTTGAAAGGAGATGTATAAAGAGGGGAACTTTATTCTGATGGATAACTGAAGTAAAAATGAAGTGTTAGTTACCAAAATGGGCTTTGAATTTAAAGAGATGATATATAACAATAGAAACCATAACAAACAACTCTTCAGAAAATCTTTCCAGACTAGCAAAAGAGGATTTTACTTTATTTAGAGCATGGTCAACCAGTGGAATAACTTGCTCCAGTATATCATAGATTCACCAAACATGGACTGTTTTAAAAAACAGTTAGATGACCCAGTGGTGTGGAAGGCTAAGGCTGCGATGCCTTACCTCCTGCCACGCCAGTGACCTGTGTTCGTAGTGCGAGTGGTTTGATGGGGGACGGTCGGGGTGGAAGAGGATCAAGTGTTTGGAGGACAGCTCTCTTCTTCTTTGGAGGGGGGCAACAGAGGCCGGCAACTGCCTGACACCTAGCAGCGGCTGGGTGTTGGCACACCTGGCCCTGTACAATGTGGCATGGAGGCAGAGCAGCTGTCCAGGCATGCTACATGTGGATGCGAATGTGGCACTCCCGCCTGTTGGCATTGCACATTCCACAGCTGACAGAAAAACTGAAATTGGTGGCTCTGGTTGTGTGGCTTGGCCATCTGTCAGGAACGAGTCACCTCCTGAGGGCATCACCATACTGGATCCATTCCTGGTGGGGAGTTTGGGGGCTCCCCACCACACTACTGTGTGGGGGGTAAGATGTGGGGGTAGCTTGGTGATTGCCCGGAGGTGGAGGATGGTGCAGGATGGATAGTGGCCAGAGATTCCAGGAGGATGCCAGGTAAGAGGAGCCAGACCGGGGGCCAGGGGGAGAAAGCATCAACAACAAAAAAAATACAACAGATGATTTCATGGACTTCTGGGAAGATACAAGGTTCACCATCATATAGTGGGAGATAGATAAAAAGTGCCACTGGTGCACATCTACCCCTGTTTTACATAAGTACCTTATTTTTTATCCGGAAAATGGCAAGAATGGATTCTCAGTGCTGATTGGCTAATACCACCTCCAAGCTGGGCATTTATTTTTCAATAAATGCCCAACAAGAAATTAGTACCAGCCTGACTGCCACCTTACCACATACCCTTGTGCAGGGGTGCTCACCCTGCTTAGTCACTGGCTGAAACCACCAGCTAAAGTTTTATATCCCTACCATGTTATTCTCTTGCTTAGCGAGAGCAACTAGACCCACCACCACACACACACACGCGCACACTCTCCTTCAGTATAAGCTTGCTCCTCTTCAAAAAAATAAAGACACTCTACTTATTCTGCGGTTGGGAAGAGTGCCAAAATCTTTTTTTTTCTCACAGCTGCACTCTCCTGACCGCACTCTTGTCACACTGCGCTTAACCAGAAGTGAAAGAATCCATTGCTCAGAACAGCTTGTTACTACGAAACACAATTTTCAAAACCATAGCATTCTATTGCCACAAACGCCAGAACTGCCTCAAACTACAATGCTCCCACACTTATTCCATCTACCAATCTAAATTAAATGCATCATTTACCTTGGGGCTGTTCATCAAGGCATTGTTCTCATCCACAGATCCCACGCTTAACAGACGCAACATCCAACTGCAGCCCAATTAAAAAAAAATAAAAATGTTAAACAAACATGACACAACTCAAAAACGATGCCCACAGAATGCTTCTGGATATTTACTAGTTCTTCAGGTGGATGTGTCTGTGTCGGGAAACGGGGGTGGAGGGGTTGGCTGATAGCTGTGGGAAGGAGCAACAGAACCTGGAACAGCCTTAAAGAAACATGGACTATTTTTTTAAATACTTTTGTTTCTGCTAATTCTATTAATTTTTTTATAATCATTTCCTCTCTTCTTTTACTACTTCATTAAAACTTACTAAGAAAACCATTTTCAAAGTGCAATAATACCCTCCAGGGTGGGCACTATTGGGAAATACCGGACCTTCCAGGGGCTATAAGGCCCTCTGCCTGCGGCGCTAGGCCTCATCACACCCCTGGGTGGTCCGGTATTTCCCAGTAATGCCCACTCTGTCAGGTGGTATTGCTTACTTATGCAGTGTGAAAACAGACTGGAAGGTGAGGCTATTCTCCAATGCTACCCGCCGTAACCAACAACTGCTTCAGGACACCAGAACACCAGGATCAGACCTGCAGTGGAGCAGGCAAATTTTGATTTGTGCACCTTCCTGCAGCTGTTACCTAATTGGCTGACTCCCTGGCCTGGCACTTCCTGATTGGTGCACCTTCTAACCCCAGTCCCTATGGCTTTTCCATCTCCCTGCCTGCTATTTTTGCTCAGCCCCTTACAGTGCTCCCCTCTGCCTATGGCGAGGCTGATCTCCTCTGTCACCCACCGCAACCAGTGACAGCCTCAGGACACCAGGGCACCAGGATTGGACCTACAATGGAGCCAGCAAATTTAAATTTCTGTGCCTCCCTGCAGTTGTTACCTGATTGGCCGACTCCCTGGCCTGGAGCTTTCTGATTGGTGCACCTTCTAATCCCAGTCTCTACGGCTTTTCCAGCTCCCTGCCTGCTATTTTCGGCAAGTTTGTTCTCTCTCTATTTTGGGACCCTCTCTGCCATGTGTGCCTTACTTAAAATTATTGTGTTAGTCCATATCACCTGGGACATTTTGATTAGCACATATGTACTGCATAGAGTTTTATTCAATTTAAACTGCATTTTTCTCATTGTTACTTCTATGCTTCTAGCTGTTGAAACTGTTAGTGCATATGCTCTGCTTACTGTGTGTGAAAATATAAAAACTGCTTTTCTTTTTATACTGTTGATGCCTGCTTTTTGTCCTACCCCCCCACTCTGCCTCTGTCTCTATATCTCACTCTCAGGTGCTTGGCCCAACCAACTCTGCTCCTTGCTATTACTTCCTAGCTGCGATTAAAGTGACCCAGCCCCCGATTAAGCCTGCCTTTGTCCTACCAGAGCCTTCCTAGTTTTTTTTTTCTCTCTGTCTTCGACCCCCTGCTGCCTTCTGCTGCATCCCTGCCCCCCTGTATTACTTTAGACTTCCTTGGATTCTCCACGCACCTGGCTAACACTATTTAACTTAATCCCTACTGTCTATCTTCCACAGCTCAGACCCTTGGTGGGCTCCCTTACACCTATGGTGAGGCTGATCTCCTCTGCTGCCTGCCGCAACCAGTGACTGCCTCAGGACACCAGAGCACCAGGACTGGACCTGCAGTGGAGCTGGCAAATTTCTATTTCTGCATCTTCCTGCAGGTGTTACCCAACTGGCTGACTCCCTGGCCTGGAACTTCCTGATTGATGCACCTTCTAACCCCAGTCTCTATGGCTTTTCCAGTGCACTGCCTGCTATTTTTGGCAAGTTTGTTCTCTCTCTCTCTATTTTGAGTCCTGCTCACCTTCCCCAGCCCCAACCTCTATTAAATACACCTAAGTCCCGCCTCTTTAGCTCCCTCCTCCACCTTTGGGTAATCTCAAGCTCAAACAGCCCCTTGGCTGCCTTAATCCTTTTCTTTGCTGTACTACAACCCCCTTCTCCTTACCCTTTCAAAATACCGCTAAGACTCACACTTACTAAGTCCTCCCTCCTAAATTGTTTCAACCCCTCCTGCTGTGCTAATACTATTCACCCTACCACACTAAATAGTGCTAAGACCCATGTCCTCAAGGTCCTTCCTCTCAGGCTTCTCTCTTCACATCTTACTCTGTTACAGTGTTCTATATTTCTATCACTCCCATACACCTCTACCTCATAATTTTCATTGTGCTCTCCCTACCAAATCTCCATCTTCCTACTCCCCCACACTGTCCCCAAGTCTGCCAGTGTAAACTACTTGCCCCCTGTTACATCCGTGTGGTGACTCCTTCCCCCATGCTAACTTGGTACCTTATACATTCCTCTGCCTCACTCATGACCATGCCTCACCCTTTTACCTTACCACGCCTCCTCAGTTTCTACTTCCCTACTTCTAAACTCCTTCCTCTGACTTCTAAGTCCCTCAACCAACCCTGGTACAAAATCACCAAGTTACATTTCATTATTCTCTCTCTCTTGCTCCTCTCCGCAGGTGACATATATCCCAGCCCTGGTCCTATCCCCAGCAATGCCACTTCTGCAGTCCCCCCCTCATTCCCCTTCCTCCACTTCTACCTCTGTTTCATTGCCCTGGGGTCTAAAGATCCTACACCTTAACATTCATAGCCTCCTACCTAAACTCAACCTCCTACTCCCACTCATATACATGCTAAATCCTGACATCCTCATCTTATCTGACACCTGAGGAACTAACAAAATCCCTGATGCTAGTATTGCCATTCCTGGCTACACCATCACTTGACAGAACTGCTCTGGGAGGGGAGGGGAGGGGGACATTGTCATCTACTCATCCTCCTTTTTCCAGATCACGACTGTGCTATCGACAACTGACCCCACTGCCTATGAAGCCCTGGTTGTTCGGCTCTCCTTCCCTTTCTCAGCACCTATATTTGTCGCTGGTGCTTATTGCTGCTCTGGCCTACACCACTCTGTTGGCACAGATCTTATTACCGCTATTGGGTCCCTCTCTTCCACTGGTGAGCTATATCTACAAGGTGTCTTCAATCTGAACTGGTTGACACCTACCCTATGTAAGACTCGCTCTGCCATAACTGCTCTTAACCTGTCACAGCTAATCATGGAACCAACTAGGCTAAACCTTAAATCCCAAAAACATACCCTGCTAGATTGGGCGCTTACCTCCCTCCCCACAGGGTTGTCCAGTCTGGCCTATTACCGGATGCTGTTAGTGACCATCACATGATCTACCTGGTCAGGAAATTTCACAGACCAAAGGCCCCACACAAACTACTTACAATCCACTCCTACAAAACACTAGACCTTGCCCCTCTTCAACAAGACCTCACCCGGACCCACTGAACCCCACTAGCCTCTGCCAGTACTATTGACACTGACCTCAAATACTTCAGCACCAGATTCCTTGTCATATGGAATAAACACACGTCCCTGAAGAAAGTTTGGGTGCGTGGTAGTCACCTCCCTTGAGTAACCCCTGAACTCCTAGCCAGCCAGCAGGTGCGCGACACAGCATGGCAAATCTATAAATCCACCAGCCTCCCCCATGACCACTCCATATACAGAACACTCCAGAATGCCTGTGCTAAAGCCATTTGACTGGTTAAAGAAGAATACTTACAGTGTACGCTTAACTCTAATTTAAACAACCCATCACAATTTTGGAAAGAGGTGCATTCCCTTTTCTCACCCCTACTAAACTACCATCCCCGCTACTCACTATAAACAACCAACTTATTGCTGATCATCCTAGTGTTGCTATGGAATACAACTCGTATTTTACTTCCTCTGCCTCCACCCTACTAGCCTCCCTCCCAGACTATCCCACCCCTTCACCCCTGCTCACCACTCCCCCCCACTCCACCAAATGGTGGAGAGTTTTGCCTTTTCTCCCATCTCTCCCATTGACACCTTCAAGGCTCTTCTCTCTATCAGCCCTAAGAAAGGAAGCTCACCCAATGACATAGACCTTAAGCTTTTTACCTATCTGCTCCTGCTATTTCCCTCCCTCTGACTGACCTCCTCAACTGATCCTTTTCCACTGCTACCATCCCTAAAGTCTGGAAACATGATGTTGTGCTCCCACTACCCAAGAGCGGTGACCTCTCTTTATCAGGGAACTACCACCCTATCTCACTTCTTCCTACCTTGGCTAAACTTCAGGAACACCTTGTTCTTGCCCAACTCTCTACCTTTCTTGATGCCTCCTCCTCCTTTTTCACTCATTTCCAATCTGGCTTTCCAAAGAACCACTTCACAACCACTTCCCTGCTCTGACTCACTGACTGTATCCATTCAGCCATGGATAAAGGCCACATTACATCAGCCATCTTTGTTGAACTGGCTTTGATACTGTCTCCCATCCTCTCCTCCTAGAAACCCTCTCATCTGCTGGCCTGTCTCAGTTTGTCTGTGACTGGTTCCAAGCCTTCCTGCTAGTCAGAACTCAATCTGTTAAAATTGCTGATTCTACCTCCCCTCCCAAACCAATCACTACTAGAGTGCCTCAAGGTTCTGTACTTGGCCCAGTCTTATTCTCTATCTTTATCAATGACGTATGGTCTGTGTGCTCCTCATCCTGCATTCACATGAATGCAGATCATATGGTGTTGTTTGCCTCAGGCCACTCCCCATCTGATGTGACTACCAGTCTATAGCTTGACTTCACTAATCTTCAGCACTGGCTAAACTCACATTAGCTCTTCCTCAATGCCAAGAAGGTAGTCTCCATGACCTTTGACACGCAGCAGAGAATCTCTAGGCTACCTTTCCTCCCCTCCTTCCACACCCTCGACTGGACTATTTTTGAGGACACTTCCTCATTTAAATACCTAGGTTTCTGGCTTAACCAACACCTTAACTTTTCTGAACACATTGATGCCATCCTGAGAACTCTGCACTCCAAGCTTGGTGCTTTTTACAGGAACTGCAGTGCCCTTCCACTTCCGGTTAGGCACAACCTACTTCAAAAAATGATACTCCTTATTTTCAACTATTGCGACATAGTCTACAGTGCTGCTCCCAAGTCTTCCCTTGTCAGATTGGATAGATTTTTTCAATGCGTTCTGTCACTTTGCTCTTGATTCCTTACCCCACGCTCATCATTCTACCTTGTACTACTCTAGCCTTCCCCTCCCTAGAGGGCAGGCATCTCTCCCACAGTGAAAAATTCACATTAGATTCTGGACTGGAGCTCTCACCTCTCCCCTTCACTCACTACCCCACCACACTCCTTCCACTATCTCCACTCTACTGATGCTTGCACCCTTGCTATTCCTCATCATAACTCCACCATAGGCCAGGCTGCCTTCTCCTATTGTTTCCCAAAGCTCTGAATCTCCCTCTCTTCTCCTATTAGATTCTCCTTTTCTCCACTCTCTCTTTCCCAGGCCCTACACAACTACTTTCCCTCAACTGTTTGTGTACCTAGCCCCCCTTTTTTAGCCCCTTTTCTCTGCACTCTACCCTCTTCCCTTGTCTACCTCTCTCCCCATCTACACAACTACATCCCCTTACCTCATTATGTCTCCACCTCCTCTCCCATCCCTTTCCTCACCAAACCTACCTTTTGCCCCTTCTCTTCCCTATCTCCCTGAAACTCAACATGCTGCAAACCTGTTTTTCAAACAACATGAAGTCTTGCTATATTATGACAATTGCAGTTTGTCCCACCATTAGAACTGCTCCGGAGGTGAAAGAGTTAACTTCCATGCCAGGCATGGAACTTAGAGCACGAGCTCGGTTAGAAAAGCTCTGTCTGGAATATTTCAAACTGAAACTGTCAGATTCTTTACTCCGCCTCACTGAACCATCGCTCCGTAGATTCCTTCTACTGCTCGGTTCGTTTCTCGGTTTAAAAGAGTTTTTCTCAGTTAAATTCAACCATGATTATTATTATTTTAACCGCAAACTGATCAGTTCAAGCTCTGTCTGTGGTATTGTAAGTAACAGACAGGTTTATTTCTGTGTGGAAGTTGTAAATGTTTATCGGTTCGGTTTGAACCGATGAGGTTGTTTTAAAACTTTATTCTGAAACATTTAAAGGCTATTTAGAGTGCGGTTCCCGGTTCTTATCGGTTCTAAAAAAAACGGATTTCATTACGTTTTTTTCCACGACCCGTGACACGGTTGGGAACCGATAAGGGTGTCTTGCCTGGCACTGCCGGGAAAAGGGCAAGTTTTTGGTTAGGCTGGCATTATGTCTGAGAAACCCAAAAGAAAAACCGGGCCCACTGGGTTTCAACACTGTAGTGTCTGTGGGGAAGCCTTTGCCAAGGCTGACCCACACACCACATGTGTTTATTGTCTGGGGTTTGACCACCTCAATGCAGACTGCCAGATTTGCAAGAATTTCCCTGCAGCTACCCTAGATAAGAGAGTTGGTGAGCTCAGGGGCGAGGCCAAAGTCCGCTGACCCGGATGGCCAGCCGGTTCGGTGCCAACCCGAACTAGAGGGAGTGCCCTCCTGACCAGGGCGAGACTTCTTGGCAACGAAAGCTGGCTCAGAGGAGCCAGTTCCAGCAAAGAGAACTAGAAAATCAGCAGGTGTAGAGTCAAAAGTTCCTTCTCCAACTGCTGCAGAGATAGCCAAAGAAATCCAAATTGTCCAGTCACTTTCTCCGGTTCCATCCGAACCGCCACTATCTGGCAAAAGGTCAGTTCGGCCGGTTCCACCGGTTCAAGAATATGATATAGAGGAGTTTTATGAACCAGAGGAGGGGGAGGATGATTATGAACAGTGTGAATGTGACTTTGAAAGTCTGGATGTGCCCATTGAACCGGACATCTCTCCAGACAGACCTTTAGGAGAATCTCCCCCTAGGCTTTCTGAGTCCCCGTCTCATTTTCTGTTTTATAAAAAAGTTGCTGAAACCCTCCAGCTCTTTGGAGGAAGCTGTGGATGAGCAAGAGGAGCCTGACTTTGTAGAGATGATGGATATCCCAGAGTCCAGGAGATTGTCTATTCCTTTACATAAATCCTTTAGGAAACAAACTAAACATTTTAAAAGCTCCTAATTCTGTGCCTCCTGTGGATAAAAAGATGGACAGGAGGTACACTGTCAGGTCCTGATACAGAATTTCTTTCACAGCAATGCAGCCATGTTGGGGTAGTTCAGGCTGTAGCCTGTGATAAGGCTAATATTCCCCTGGCTTCACATCCTCCTGACAAGGACTCCAGGAAGATTGATGCCATGGCTAAAAAACAATACATGGCAGCGTCCTTGGGACTCAGGCAAGCAAATTATATGGCTTATGTTACAAGATACCAGAAATCTAGATGGGATACTGTCATGGCTTTTAGCCAAACAGGCCCTGGCCAGCTTGCCAAGGAGCTGGAACAGGTGGCTGCTGATGGTATTGAGGCATCTAAGATGCAGTTCCATGCTGCAGTGGATTCTAATGATGTATCCTCTAGAGTCATGGCTACATTTGTGGCTTTTCGAGATTGGCTTGGCTCAGGTGTATAGTCTGTCACAGGATACCCAGGCTAAGGCCATGGATTTTCCTGTGGTGGGAAATTCTCTGTTTGGGGAGCAGACAGAGAATTATATGAAGAAAATGGATGAATATAGAACCACTTATAGGAGTGCACAAGCCAAGGAACGGCAAGCCACTCCTCAGAGGCAGCCCTCCAGGGGTAGAGGCAGGCCTTTTCACAGACCTTTTTACCAAACCCAGACCTCCTCTTCAGCCTACGTTCAGAGGGGGTTCTGCAGAGGGAGAGGCAGACAGGGTATGAGCAGGCCTGCTCCCACCCCTCAGCCTAAAGCCCCTGCCAAACAGGCACCCTGATGGGATGCCCAGGGCCGGTTCTCCATTACCTGTAGGGGGCAGGCTGGCTTACTTCGTCCAGAACTGGGAGTCTTTAACATCAGACAAGTGGGTCCTGGAAGTAGTAAGCCAGGTCTGGTTCTCAGCTTCAAAAAATTTCCAAAGATGAGAATCAGATTTTTTCCACCTGCAAATCCTCTAGAGACTCTTGCTTTGGAAACAGAAGTCTCAACCCTCCTGGCTCTCAGAGCTGTGAAAGGGTTTCTCCCCACACCAGGGCAAGGGTCTGTACTCAGGTACTTCCTTACCCCAAAAGACAGGAGAATGGCTGCCCATCCTGGACCTAAGATATCTGAAAGCACCTTAAAACCAGAATTCAAAATGGTGACTCTGGAATGATTTTACCTCCCTAAGGCCAGGGGACTGGCTAGCTTCCCTGGACCTCAAGGATGCCTACTTCCATGTTCTTATCAGAAGCTCCCACCGAAGGTACCTCAGATTCGAGCTGCCCTCAGGCCATTATCAGTTCAGAGCAATGCCCTTCGGCCTTACCTCTGCCCCAAGGGTATTCACAAAATGCCTGGCAGTAGCAGTTGCTCATTTAAGAAGGCAAAAGATTGCCATCTTTCCCTACCTAGATGACTGGCTCATTGTGGGTCAGTCTCCAGACCAGGTCAAATCACACCTGCAAGTTGTCCAGCAGCTGCTTACCTCTCTGGGCTTTCTTCTCAATCTTCCAAAGTCAGTTCTGGAACCTGTCCAGGTACTCACCTTTATAGGTGCAGAACTGGACAAAGCAGGCCAGAGCCATCCTTCCCTAGAAAGGGTAAGGACCCGTGGCCCTGGCCTCCTCCTTCACTCTGCAGGTCTCTCGACCAGCAAGGCATTTCCTACAGCTGCTAGGACACATGGCTGCTTCCACAGCTGTAGTGCAAGGAGCAAGATTTTAAATGAGGGACATTCAGTTCCATTTGAGAGCCTTTTGGTCTCTAAGAAGAGATCCCCTATCCAAGTTGATCCAAGTGACTCGAACCCTGATCCAGGCCCTTCAGTGGTGGCAGGATCAGAGCAATCTGACACAAAGGGTTCTCTTCATCCCTCTATCTCACTCCTTGACCCTTACTACAGATGCGTCCCTTTAGGGATGGGGAGCTCACATGGGAGACCTCTCCACCCAGGGATTGTGATCCCCTCAGGAATCTCTGCTCCACATCAATCTGTTGGAACTCAGAGCTGTTTTTCTAGCACTTCAGATTTTTTCTCCATCTGTTCAGAACAAAGTGGTACAGGTCAGAACAGACAACACCACTACAATGTGGTACATCAGTAAACAAGGGGGCACTCGGTCTTCGGCCTTGTGCACCGAGGCAATGACGTTGTGGTCTCTGGCTTATTCCTGAACACTTCCCTCATAGCAGTTCACCTCCCAGGCAAGGACAATGTCCTGGCAGATGCTCTCAGCAGGATTTTCCAGGGCCATCACGAATGGTCACTGGATCCCCGAGTACTGGGGATAGTTTTGGCCAGATGGGCACCCCCCAGATAGATCTTTTTGCAGCCCCAGACAATCATCAACTTCCACTTTTTTGTTGCAGGCCCCCAGTGTTGGGCTCAGTCCCCCTGGATGCCTTTCTCCTCGATTGGGAAGGGAAGTTTCTCTATGCATTCCCCCCCCTTCCCTCTCCTGTTCAAGGTGCTAGTCAAAATCAGATCTCAGCCCTGCAAGATGATTCTGATTGCTCCAGACTGGGCCAGGCAGCCCTGGTACCCACTCCTTCTGTCCTTAGCAGTCCATCTTCCCCTGTGTCTCTCCAGGAACCACAACTTGTTAACCTGTGCCCAGGGGAGAGTTTGGTATCCGAATCTCAAATCCCTCAACCTCAAGGCAAGGCTCTTGAGGAGTTAGAGTTTGCTGACCTACACCTTTCTCAAGGTGTTCTCGAAATCTTGAAAGCTTCTAGGAAGTCTTCCACTAGGGCTACTTATAACTCCAAATGGAAACGGTTTTCCATATGGTGTTCTGGGAAGCATATTTCCTTGGCATCTGCTGATTTGTCCACTGTTTTGGACTATATGGTCCATCTTAATTCTTTGGGACTGAGACAAGCTACCCTGAAAGTGCATTTGGCAGCTGTCTCTGCTTTTATTTCTGCAGGGAAGCCCACTTCTCTTTCTGCTCACCCTGTATTTTCCAAGTTTTTCAGGGGATTGCTTCATACCAATCCACCATTCAGGGACCCTGCCCCTGCCTGGGATCTTAATGTTTGCATTGCTCAGCTGATGCAACCCCCATTTGAACCTCTGTCTTCGGCAGAGCTTAAGTACTTGACTTGGAAAACTGTGTTTCTAGTAGCCATCACTTCTGCCAGGCACATAAGTGAGTTACAAGATTTGTCAGTGGAGACTGACTTTATTTGCTTTCAC
The DNA here is from genome assembly GCA_016271365.2 of Neoceratodus forsteri. Lineage (NCBI taxonomy): Eukaryota > Metazoa > Chordata > Ceratodontiformes > Ceratodontidae > Neoceratodus > Neoceratodus forsteri. The sequence continues at coordinate 898,783,045 of CM057458.1, forward strand.
AGGGATAAGGTAGTCCTCAAGACTAACAGGAAGTTTTTGCGTAAGGTGGTTTCAGATTTCCACCTTAATCAATCTATTTCTCTTCCAGTGTTCTTCACTGACCATTCCTCTTCTGGTGAGAGGAGGTTGCACAGCTTAGATGTTAAGAGGGCCCTAAGTTACTACATAGAACATACCAAGGGTCACAGGTTTGACTCCCTCCAACTATTTCTCACTTATGGTGAGGTTGGGAAAGGGAAACCTGCCACTAAGAGATCCATTGCCAGGTGGATTGTCTCTTGTATCCAATTTTGCTATCAAAAACTGGGTAAGGTTCCCCCTTCAGGCCTGAGGGCTCACTCTACCAGAGGCGCAGCTGCATCTCTAGCTGCTGCCAGAGACATCCCTATCTTAGAGATATGTCAAGCAGCTACTTGTAAAACAGTACACGCTTTTACCAAGCATTACTCCATGGATATTCAGGCCAGGAGGGACGCTCGGTTTGGCACAGCCGTGCTTCAGAGTCTATTCCCTAAGTAGGTTCTGTCCCTCCTCCATGGAGGTACTGCTGTGTAGTCTGCAATTGTCATAATATAGCAAGACTTCATGTTGTTTGAAGAAAAAATTATTCACCTTAGTAATGTTGTTTCTTCTAATGGAGTCTTGCTATATTATGACCTTCCCCACAGCCTGCCCCTCTCAGAACTTCTACTTTGGGTATGGGGTGGGCAGTCCAGTGTTGGCACTTATTGATGCCCATTTTATGTTTTCCACCCCTTCTTTTTTGGGGGTGTTTGGGTGTTGTGTTTTATTTTATCTTATCTTGTCTTATCTTTTTCTGGTCCCCTGACTTGATTCTTGGTGTTGGGGCCAGGAAAATGTGTTAATATTTAAGTGGCCAGTTGGCTAGTGTAGATTACAGCTTCCAAACAGAACCTTAGTGAGTTTTTGCTCGTAAAGATCTGACAGTTTCAGTTTGAAATATTCCAGACAGAGCTTTTCTAACCGAGCTCGTGCTCTAAGTTCCATGCCTGGCATGGAAGTTAACTCTTTCACCTCCGGAGCAGTTCTAATGGTGGGACAAACTGCAATTGTCATAATATAGCAAGACTCCATTAGAAGAAACATTACTAAGGTGAGTAAATTTTTCTTGCCTGACCCTCTCTGAACTGTTAAATTATTCCACTCCACTAATTAAGCCTTTACTCTGTTCCACCTTCTTTCCTCCTTCCCCCTTCCCATCCTACTTAGGCTCACACTATCCTGCCACCCCCTTTGGTACTGGTATCACACTACTTGCCCCTCTCCTGCTCTCCCCAACTAAATCACTTCTTCACATTCATGGACCCACTATCTCACCTACCTTCTTCTCTCCCTAATCCACCCCTTAATCTTATCTCCCACTCCCCCTTCTTCTTCCTCCCTCCACTTCCTCCTTTCTGTCCCCCCTCCTGCTCCCTTCTTTTCCACCTGGCTCCATCTGCCTAGTTGGGTCCCTAGCATCCTGTTGAGTCAAATGTTCTCTTGGTCTCCTTCCCCTTCCCCTCCTCTCCCCCCCACTCCCTCCTCCCTTACTTCTTGTGTCCCCATCTCCCTTGCTAGGTTCTCAACATTCAGAAGGGGCACAGATTAATGGTTGATCTCTCCTATATTCCCTCACTCTCTCATTCTCTTCTTGCCCCCTTATCAACACATTACTCAACTTCACTGACCCACACTAGCCCCCTTGGGCTCGTACTGCACTTATCAGCTGTGCGCACCCCCAACCTCTAGCACTTCATTAGTAATAAGCAATTCCTGTGTTAACATACTGTATACTACCAAGCTATGCCATTGAGCTCTTGAAGGTTTTTCAGTTACTGTACTTTTATTACCGTGTATATGTTTGATGTCTGTTCTGCCAACTTCTGTAACACCCCTCCCCCAGGACACTTCTGGAAACAAGCTGTTTTCTCAGCTCATATTGTCTTTCCTGGTGAAACACTTTCCAAATAAAAAATAATTAATAAATGAAACAGAAGTAATTAAATGTGATTTGTGCTGCTGTCTTGAGCCCTTGCCCCTTAAGCTATTTTCAGGAGACACTAGAGAGGGGAAGGGGGGCTTGGAGTATTAGACAGTGATTACAAGAAGAATCTTTTGAGGGGACTGGACTTTTCATTTCTGGAGTGAGCACTTCTGTCCTGAGTAGGGAAACTGGAAGCACATCAGTATGCACTTGATGATCTGCAGGGAAGGCTGCTTGCACTGCAGTGGGAGTGTAATCAGTGGATTTCTAGGGATTAGCTGCTTGCACTGCAGTGGGTGTGTAACCAATGAATTTCTAGGGACTAACAGACCATGGTTTCATTGACTGCACCTTCATGTGCCCAGCCGTTTTCCTCATAGTCCCACAACCATGACTCTCAGACCCTGTTCCACTACGACCAGTTCTTTCTCTACCATAACAACTTGCAGAACTTTGTGGAACTGGCAACTGAGAACATGCATTTGCTCCTTTGCTCACTCATTCATCTTTTTCTCCTTTTGTTCATGTTTGAGATATATATATATATATATATATATATATATATATATATATATATATATATATATATATATATATATATATTCAACACACACTTGTCAGATGATGACACACCACAACCACCACTGGATGCTAGCAATCATAACTTGCGTAGTCATCAATGATTCTTAGATGCCCACATGACATGCACACCCAACACCTCAGAATTTACTGTACTGCAGGACTCACAAGATAATAGTGAATATTGACACCACCAGGTCACACACCAGCTCACTAAAAGACATTCTATCTTTCAAAACAGTCCATTTTACCTTTTCATTACAGATGGGCTGGCAAGCTCACACACACATGCAAGAAAGTAAAATTATTTCTGTGTCCTGCTGCACCATCAGTAGTCTACAAAAAATAAATATTTGTCAAAAAAATCCTTAAATTCCCCTGTGGCTTTTTGAGCCTGGCAAATTTAATATGCCATCCTCCTGCAGCAGGAGGAAAACAAATATGTGAAAATGTATTTCTCTGCCTCTGTAGCACCAGTACTCAAGTAAAATGTATTTATCAATCAAATCTTTCAAAAATTCCCCCTGAACATTTCAGAGTCTACAAAATTCTCTCTACTCTGCTTCTGCTGCAGGGCCTGCAGCTGCCAGTGCAGTGTGACACTGTGAGCTCTCGCATCTCCTCTTTAACACAATTTAACTAGCCAGCCTGCCTGGAAATATAGGTAAATATAGAAAGATTTAGCCAGTAGGAATGATAATGCAGCATTTGCTGATGATTTCTGCTGTTTTGTTTTTATCAAAAGTCAATCTTTAAACTTAAAAAGAGCTCCTTCAGTGGCCACTACTGCCACAGGCCTTTCTCCTGGGAGAGAGCTAGAAACTGCGATGACATATGTGCAGCCAGACAAGTTCATGATAATTATCATGATTGGCTACTGCAGGTCATGTGGCTTGACAGCAACTTGAACATGCTCTGTATGTGCTCATTGTAAAAATGTCTATGTCATGACATGGAACTGTTGAAGTGCCGAAAGGAAACTGGGTTCCTTTGGACTTGATTTCCTGGTGTCCAAAATGTCAGATTTTGACATGCTTGCTGAATGCAAATTCGGCATAGGCTAATCCTTAGCACAGTGATCTGCACACATATGGAGGAGTGAGGAGACACCAACTGAGAAGGTCATTGAGGAAAATCAAATAGAGTATGGGGCCCAGTATTCACACAGGGGCACTCCAGATCTGATGGGGATTGTAAGATATGAGGCATCAATATCCTAAGTCATCTAGTGCCAGCCAGCAAGATAGGAGTGGAACCAGACAAACACAAGATAAGACAAACCTGCCCCGACATGCTTATCCAGGAGTATGGGGTAGGTTACAGTAACAAAAGCCTTATTATGACAGACCCCATTAAAAAAAAAAATTCCTGCTTCAAATATGATATGTTTGGGTGAATCATAGTTATATATGTATTTTCTTTGCTGTTGTAAAACAAGATCAGAACCTGATCAGTCTGGGCCTAATTTTGGATTGCTTGTATTACCAGGCCAGAAGTGAGGTTGTCCTTCTGTTTTGTGCTGCATAGTTCTTTATTCAACCTACAAAAGTTCTTAGATGATCTCAAGCTACATATCAAGTAGTTCTGATTAATAATCTGTAGTAAGACAGTTTAAAACAATGCCATTGACTGTTGTGCTCTCAATGAAATGAGACAAAAGATTTATTTCTGCAGTTTCATTCAAAAAAACATACATATTCCATCATTTAAAATGTTGGTCTTTTTGTTATTCAGTGCTAGTTGCCTATTATACTTGTCTGCATGGTAATTTAACATTAACCTATTTAGTTGATACACCACAGAATCCCCACTAAAATAACACTACAGGGGTTAACAGGGTGCAGGAGGGGAGTTTCTTTTAAATGAGAAAGAGCACCAGGGCCAGAGGGCATGAGACGAAGTTGGACGAGGGAATTTAAGAGTGATGTGAGGAAGTACTACTTCATTGAAAGATTGGTAGATGCCTGCAACAGACTGCCAGCAGAAGTGGTGGAGGCAAAAAGAGTAGGAGGCTTCAATTATGTGTGGGATGGATTTAGTGGAATATTATTAATTAGGCAGGGAGGAGGGAGGTTCACTGAAGAACGGTTAATGTCTGTGGAGGCAGACTAGTCAGGAGTCACTGGGGCAGACTTGGTGGGCAAAGTGGTCCTTTTCTGCTGGCAAATTCTATTTTCTCTGTTTTTAACATTGCAGGTCAAGCCATATTAAATTTTTCTAAACAAAGAAGGTCTTCATTTTATTTTGGTATGTTTAAGAACTCACTTTATATTATGCTTTTGCTCGTGCTAGTACTGAACTGAAACTCAATGGTATTCCAAGTGTTTAGTGTTTTGCAAATAAGAAGTTTCTATAGGCATTCTGTATATGCTTCATCTTTTATTCATAGATTTGTTCTCTTGGAACTCCACTTGGAACAAAAACATTTTAGACACCCACTCAACAACTGAGCAAAGATGCCAACATTTCTAGTGATCAAAGAGAGCTATTAAAGGATTTGGATGTTTGACAGGTATAAAAAATGTACTAAATTATTCCCCTCAGCATTGTTGGTGTTTAAATATTCCAATATCCTGTGGCCTTCTCATTTGCATCCATCTCAACACAAGAAACGATTTCAAAGCACAATAACTGTGTTCTTAAAATCCTCAGCTAACATATTTTAAATAAGAACTGATCAACTGTAGATGTAGAGTATATTCTGAGATATACAGTAAGGTTTAACTTGGCACAGGTTGCACATACCAGGTACAGTTAATCCAGTGTCTAAAGAAACTCCAGTGCATGTTAGTTTGATTCCTGTAACTACCAAAGTCTGTACAAAGGCAATATATTTTCTACTGGATTATGGATTAAAAATCAAAAGCAGAATCAAATCAGAATGCGCTAGATTTTCTTTTTTGCATTATATTAACATTCTGACTTCTCCATGGCTGACTAAGTGGTGTGCTAACAACAGGTCCCCCCCAAATGTATCCAATATGACACATCCAGCTTTGCCAATGGGCCCACCACAAGACCACTAAAAAAAGTGCAGCTAAAAAAAGTGCAGCATGGCCAATAACCATGCAGACAAATTGCCAACAGCAAAATCCGCACCTCTAAAAGACAGCGAAATGGAAGAATAGTGTAATGTTTTACAGTGACTACTCAGGGGGAGGCAACTGGTGGGCATAATTTACTATTACAAGTCTGGGCGGAGCAACTTGAGGGGGGGCAATCCAGGGGAGCAATTAACTATTACAATTCCAGGAAGGGGCAATTCTCAGTGGGAGCTTATTTATTATTACAGCTAAGGGGTGGGGGACTATTTGCAATTCCCAAACCTGGGAGGGGGAAAGTTGAAGGAGGGGATGAATCACTGTAATATCACCACACTGTTCTCTCCAGGTCATTGTTTTCACTGACATTATTTCCTCAGCAAGGATTTCACTGCACCTTTATTCTGCTGCAGTTTTTGTTTATTTAGTTATTTATCCTCCGAGCCCTGGCAGGGGGTTTGGCCCTCTGGAGAAGAGACTCTCTCTCAGGTCCCACCGCACCACTCTTGCCACCCTCTGAAATTCCCCCACAGCTTACCCCCCATGACAGGGCCAGGAAGGTGGTTCCCCTTCCCTGGAGACCCAATCGAGAAGTCAGAGTCAGCCCTTGGTGCAGTGGATCATCATGGAGCCCTGCTGGGCTCCTTTTCCTCCTGTTTTTCTTTCTTCACCCCTCCCTACCAACATGATTACATCAGAGCATGCCTCCCAACCTGTATTGCCTTCCAGTCAGCACCAGAGGGCAATCAGTGAGTGGGATAATGTGGGACCCTCCCTCAAGGCAGGAGAGCAGTCCCCCAGATGCTCGATCTTCTCTCCTCCTGATGACCCCTGACAACCCGGGCATTTCCTCCTAACCCGGATTGCCGGTGTGGCTTGAGGTGTAGTGATCAGTGCCTCAACCTCCAGTGCCACCGAGCTGGCTATTGCAGTTTTGACAATATAGAAATTTGCCAACCAATGGTCTGGAACTCTGTGTCAGTTTTCAATCCTGGATTCCCTGGATGACAGAGAAAGATGCCTTTTGTGGAACACTGGTACAGCATTGTGATTCTATGGTTTCATATTATTTTTTTTTCCTTTTTAGTCATTTCAATATCAGTTTCAGCATATTCTTCATTGTTCTGAACATGGCTTTATCAAACTGAATTCAAAATTCAGCCTTGCAGAAAAAGTTAAAATTTATCTCCTATGTGGATTTAAACATTTTCACAGTGGGATGTTTTTGGAAAATCTGATTATCTTCATCTGGAAAGTAGAAGACAGAAAGAGTTCAAATATTGACAGGATCCTTCCAGAGAAAGTTTGCTGGTCAATATATTCAGGTCTGGTTATGGCTGGTGCTGACAGCATAAATACTGTGATTCTATTAAAGCACCCCAATGCCTTCTGGAATTTAACATGCTCTACAACTATTTAATTACCTGTTTTCAAAACTGCTTTGTACTGTAGTCTCATTGCTTTATATGATCATTCTGGCACAACAAAAGTTAAAATCACAAAAACAACTACATACAATCTAAACATTTAGAAATCTAGTAGTAGCTAACTCAAATGCTGAAGGCAATAGAAAAGGACCCAAGATGTTTGAATTAGTACAGCACTTATGTGTATGTTCTCCACATTGAAACATTTATATAAAACTATGGTCAGGTTTTAGGCTGTCATTACATTTGCAATTACATTTAACTATCTGATCTTAAAGCTTTGATCTTATGTTAACTATTGTTGAAATATAATACACACTACAGAGTTGTATAATACTCTGTTACAACAATAGATTAATCTCTATGGGTGTGCAAATAAATGTTTTTGAATACTTGCTGATTATTCCTATTTGATACCCCAGACATCTGAAGTATTGATTATTTGGTACTCCAGTACTTGGGCAAAATAATAATTTATAAAAAAAAACTTCTACCTGATTCCCTTCCTTGGTGAATGGGGCTAACTCCATGGCCTCTCCTCACAACTGCAGTTATGTACCACTCTCCATCCCACTCTATGAGAGTAATTTTCTAAAAAAAAATATATATATAATCCTGACTGTATACTGATGATGATAGTACACTGATGCTCTTGCAAGACTATGATATAACACCATCTGTGGTGGGGATAGTGATTATTAGATCAGTGACATTGGTGGAGTCATGTAATGCAGTCCTCCAGGTAACAGCCTTCCACCGTAGCTCCAGCTCTCCGACCCAATTAACCAACTATTGTATTCTAGCGAATTACCTAACAGCTCACACTCTGATTAGAGCTCTACACATCCAAGAAACGGCTGAGTTTCACGATATGAAGCTTACATATCTCGGAGGAGATGCAATCTAAGAAAAATCCTTCAAAACATACTCCTCCAGTCTCACCTGAAAAGGCCCCGAAGTAAGCCAGGGCCTAGGGGAGTGAAGATGAGCCGACGCTGGAAGCTTCTGTAGCTGATCAACAACCTCTCACCCTACAGCGCTTTCTTATGGAGTTCTCCCCTTTTAAGGAAAGTATGGTTGAGATAACAGCTGAGCTTAAATCACTTACCCATGCAGTAGAAGATCTGCAGCAAAGATCTTTGGAAGCTGATGCCAGAATCAAATTGGTGGAAAAGCGAACCGACAAAATGGAGCCCGAAATTGTGATGATCTGTCAGAAGCTCGCCAGAATGGAGATGAAAATTGAGGACCTCGAGGGTCGCAGCCACAGGAACAATGCAGTCCTCATAGGTCTCCCAGAAGGTGCTGAAGGAAAGGATGTGATCAGCTTTATCCAAAACTGATTGAAAGATAGCCAGACCATCCCCTTTCAGCTCAACATACATCATTGAGCATACGCACAAGGCCCCTCCTAAGCCACTATCCAGTGCCCCGTCTGCTGATTTTAAATTTCTGAATTTTCTAGGCGCCAGCATTTGTTCTCTAAAATTAAAGAATTGCAAGAGGTGTGCTGGGAAGGCATGAAGATTAGAATTGTGCAAGATCTACCTGCTTCGGTCAGACAGAGGAGAGCCCAATTCCACCCCTTGGTCTCCAAGCTGATTGCTTCCAGCGTAAGGTTCCGAATGACCTATCCTGCTAAGTTGGGGGTCCTGATCTTGGGATCTTGGGCTTCCTTCGAGGATCCGGATACCGCCGCAAGAGCTCTTAAAAACGCTTTCACTGACTTATTCAGAGACACCTGAGTGTCATGATACGTCGAGAGGTCTGCTATTACTCCACTAGCACCTACATATTTCTCAGAATGACAATCTTGGCCCCCCTGTAATGGTCCTCCCATTTCTCGCTTCAACCCAGCTGTTTTCTGCGCTAAGAGAGAGGAAGCACAGTCACTGCTACTTCCCATCCCACTGACTCAATATTCTAGCTGTGGCACAAACTCTAAGCTTCCTGGATTTTCATTCCCCACTATAGCTCCATATTAATACCTTCTTCCAGCAAATCACTCCAGAAGGTGTTCGATCCCAACGTTTGTCCAGCCACTCTGTTTGCTGCAACTAGAGGGTGCATGACACTGTGCAATGCAGGTATGCAGCTACTCGTAGCAGTTCATCGTAATGGTGGTGTCGTTCAGTTTAACTCAAGGGCGAATACTGTCCGGTATGCAAGAGGGGCAAGTAGTAACCAATTCTCTCTGTCAATGGCCCTCAAGCTCGACTCCTTCAACTGTGATTCATCACTTTCGCGGGGAGTTCATAAATCCTGCAGCTCTTACAACACTCCTTTTTCAATAAGACTAACTCGTCCCTGTTGACCCGATTCAATCCCCCATTTGAGACACAAGGCAACAGCTTGAACTAGCCTAATTTACGTGGGTGATATGGCATTGTTAAGCCCCCGATGAAGCTGCCTATACACTGTGGATTTGACTCACTTATTGGTCCTCTTACTTTTTGAAACAGACACTATACCTCAGCATGTCTATTTGTGACCTGTTTTATTATTCTCATTAGAAATGACGTTTTTCTTCCTCATTGGTATAAGTGTTTTAATTTCTCTGTCTTTGATCATAGTAATCTCATGAGGAAATGTTACTATTTAGTATGCCATGTAAGGTTGAAAATGGCCACATTGTTAACCAATAAGATTGGATCACTCTGATCACTTAGATCTGTACTTATGTAAAACCGTATGGAATGATGTTTCTCTGACAAGTTCTGAATTTAGCAAAGTTGATAATTGAAGCTGTTTGGACTTCATTTTGGACATTCTTGGTGATGCATTCAGTTATACCATAGCCCCCCCCCCAGCCGTTTACAATGGGGTCTCGCTAATACTTCAGGTTGGTGGGGTTGTAGAAGGGTTCGGAGGGTTGGGGGATGGGAGGGTATAGCTAGGGGTTATGTTGTTCACTGCCTGTAGTTGTGTTGGGGAGGGGGTGGATTGGGATGTAATTCAGATGATATTACAAATAATCTCAAGTGTTAAATGGAGGCATTTGGGGAGGAGGGGGGAAGGGAGGGAGACGCTCGGACCAGGTTGTTCAAGACAAACTCAATGAGGTTGTGGCTAAGATTAGACTACTGTTTGACAGCCCAAAATGTCTTGTACGAGTATCCCTAATTAAGAATGAGTAGTTTAATTTTCTCTTCATGGAATGTCAAGGGAATTAGGCAGAAAACTAAACAATATCAGGTCTGTAAACATCTTCGGCTTCTGAGATCAGATGTCTCGTTCATACAGGAGTCTCACCTACTGATCTTGGAAGAACTAAACATGAGGAAGCAACAAGTAGGGCAGGTATTCACAGCTCAAGGCACAAGGCAGAGCTGTGGTGTCATGATACTGATAAGTAGCAAAGTCCCTTTTGTCTCAAGCAAAGTTATCAGATGATCCCCATGGAAGATATATTCTTGTTCAGGGAAGAATATTTAACGTGGAAGTATTATTGGGCAGTATTTATGGACCAAACTCCGATTCTCCTGAGTTTTTTGTAGAACTTACAAATAAATTAGTGCCCTTTATCAATATCCCGATGATTATGGGAGGGGACCTCAATATGGTTTCTGATCCAAGCATAGACCACACCGGAAACAGGCCCAGAGGCTTGACACTGGCTCAAAGAGCCTTTAGGGATTTATGAGATAAGGTAGGATTATGTGATGTGTGGCGTATATTGCACCCCACTGAAAAGGGTTTCACATTCACTTCCCCCGTTCACAAGGTATCTTCTAGGATTGACTACATATTGATTTCACACTGTCTAGTTCCCGGAATTGTTGACTCTGCCATACATCCTGAACTTCCCTCCGACCACTCATTGATCACATGTCAACTTTCCCTATCTGGTGTCCCCAAGAGGAATGGTCATTGGAAAATTAATAACCAACTTCTAAAAGACCCAGTAATATTAAAATACATCAATAATCATATTTCCCAATACATGTCAGTTAACTCTAATTCCACGGGTAAGCCTGATATGGAATGGGGGCCCTCAAAGCTTACCTAAGGGGTCTATTAATCGGGGTGGCATCAAGAAGGAAAAAATTGAGGGAGCAAGAATTAATACAACTCCTCAGACAGATTAGAGATATTGAAAAGAATCTGTCCCCCCACACACCAGAACAGACCCAACTAGACCTGATAAAACTCAAAAGCTCCTACTCGGAGCTTCTCCAGGAGAGGGCAGAATATTTGATTTTGAAAGTGAAAGTCACTTATGCTGAGCAGGGGGAGAAAGCAGGCCATCTCCTTGCTGCTCGTGTCAAGCAACAGGAGTCTGCCAGATTCATCCCTGCAATCCGATCACATAATGGACCCCTACTGGTTGACCCCAAAGAAATCACCTCAGAATTCCAGAAATGTTATCAATCTCTATATTTACTGATGACGATCCCCCCCCCCAGTACAGAGCTGGATCTTATCTAAAGGAGTCGCACCTCCCCACTCTAAAAGCAGAGCAGCGTGCTGCTCTATGTGCTCCTTTAACCGAAGCAGAGATTCTGGGAGTGATAGACAGCCTCCCCAATGACAAGTCTCCAGGGCCTGATGGGTTTTCCCCGAACTTCTACAAAACATTTGCGAAGAATCTCGCCCCATTACTTATCCCGGTTTTCCAGCAGATTTTAGCTGGAAAGAGTACAGATACTTCATTATTTGAAGCGATAATTGTTCTCATTCTTAAACCAGGTAAAGCCCCAGAAGATGTGGCAAGCTATAGGCCGATCTCATTTCTCAATCAGGATATCAAGATTCTGAGTAAGCTGCTATCAAATCGATTGAGTACCATTCTCCCAGACTTGATAGGATTAGAGCAGGTGGGCTTCATGATGGGTAGGTTGGCCAGCGATCATATTAGAACTCTGGACCATGCTTTCTCGGCATCCAGAGATGCCAGGCTCCCAGTGGCTTTGGTCTCCCCGGATGCCGAGAAGGCATTTGATAGAGTTGATTGGAATTTCCTTTTCTGGGCATTGCATGCCTTCGGCATCCCCCTTGAATTCCAGAACTGGGTACAAGCCCTATACACCTCTCTGACAGCCAGAGTTTTCTGCAATGGGTGCTGTTCCAATAGGTTCCCTGTCCTTTCTGGTACAAGGCAAGGATGTCCCCTATCCCCGCTGCTTTTTAACCTATACCTTGAACCCCTTATCCGTAGACTAGTGGCCGACCCCAAGATCCAAGGTATATTGGTACAGGACATTGAAATCAAGGTATTGGCCTATGTAGACGATCTACTTCTCTGCACTTCATATCCCGAAAAAGGTATCCCACGCCTCTTAGAGGTCATCAGAGAATATAGCCTATTATCAAATTATAAATTAAATGTGGGGAAAATGATGGTGTTCCTCCTCAATCAAAGAGTGATGAGGAGTGAGGTCAATGCTCTAGGCCTATCCTGGGAAAGGAAATCATTGAAGTACTTAGGCATCACCCTCTCGAGAAGCACCTCCCTTATGCGCAAACATAATATAGACTCCTTATTAAACACAATTATTCAAGATCTAAATATATGGTCCCTTCTTCCTCTGACGATTTGGGGCAGGGTCAACCTCATCAAAATGAACATTTTCCCATGGCAGGTCTACCCACTGAGCCTCATGAATATCTGGCTACCCCAATCATGGTTCAAAAGAGTGCATAATATCTTTGCCAATTTTATTTGGGCAGATAAAGGGCACATACTAGCCTATCATAAGCTAGCTGCCCCTAAGCTCAAAGGAGGCCTTCGGGTACCACATCTCGGCCTTTATTATTGGGCCAGCCACGCAAGTAAATACTTAAGGTGGCTTACTCTTTCTGACCCCGGCTATCCCGATGTATACATACCCCTCTGGGTCCAAATAGAGTCCGCACAATTCCACCATCATACTCTTTCCCCAGTGGCACTTCTCTTTGTGCTACCTAAGAGCCTCCCTAAGCCTTGGCTTGGACCACCAATTGCCACATCGGTGAAGATCCACTTGCAGTTCTGTTCGATTATTAAATATAATCATCGTGGGGACTTGGAGCAACCTCTTATGGGCAACCCCAATATCAGATTAGATGGGAAAACTCTTTCCCCCTCATGGATCCCACTACTCCGGGAGGTCAAGCTCAGTTATTTTTGGGTGGGAGCAGAACAAAAATGGGCTTCTTCCACTGACATCTTAAGAAAGTCAGGGTTGCCAAATTCCAACATATTTAAATTATTCCAACTGCGGCATATCTTAGTGAAAACTATTGGAGCGCACCCCCCAATGCCAGAAACTACCCCTTTCTGGGTGGAACTGGCTCAATTTGCAGGCCTCCCCCATGCAGTCTCTAAAATATTCAAAGCTTTATTCAACAGAATGCATCCTGGGCCTTTTGGACCCATGGACTATTGGGAAACTCTCCTGCTGGAGAAACCTATCAACTGGGAGATACTCTGGTGGGGATGCCATAAATTTATCACTCAGGATAGGCTCCGACTTACGCAGTTCCGCATCTTACACAATTTATACTACACCCCCCCAGAAGATAGCCAGGTTCGACAGGGAACATTCTGCCACTTGTTTGAGGTGTGGTCAAGGTGAGGGTAATTTAGCACATATTTTCTGGCATTGTCCTAAAGTAGCCCCCCTTTGGTCGCAGATCAAACAGAGGGCGGATACCCCGTTAGGACTTGATGAGTTGTTCTTGGTTGATATCTGCCTGTTAGGAAATTACTCAGAAATCCCAGTAAACTCACGGAAATATCACATTGTTCTTATAGCTATGACTGATAAAAAGCTAGTACTTAGACATTGGAAGGACAATGAAGCATTAACGTACAATGAATGGTTGACAGAGTTGCTAAACAGTATCAGAATGGAAAAGATGATCTCCAGCTTACAAAACAGATTGAGAAAATTTAACAAAATCTGGGCCCCACTCCTTGCTTTATACTCTTAACAGATGCCCCAACCATAGCAAACTCGGAGTACCGAAATTTACAGTAATCTATGACCCTGGGTAGTTGTGCCTGGGACGGGCAGGAGATTTGCCGGGGAGGGATGGGATGGGACAGGGGATTGGTTGTTTTTTTTTTTTTATTTATTTTGTTTTATTTTATATGCTGAATGCACATGTTTCCACCGAATGTACCATGACTATGATATATCGTATGTTAGAAACTGCAAAAAGATTTAATTGAAAAAAAAAAAAGAACAGTGACATTGGTGACAAGTCCTGCAGCACTGCTAATGACACTGTATTAGCCCTTGATGAGTTGGTTGATGACAAAGAATAGGACTGTGATGATGACTTGCACTGGGGCATGTTAGAAGATTCCTTGTGCTGCTGTTGATGCTCAGAGTGGCATGGAGGGCTGCATCAGTGGTGTTACTTCCCATGGTAGTCAGAAGAGACTTGTGACTCCCACTGCCACTGACAGTCAGAAGTCTTGTGACAGGGGAGTGTGGGAATGGGAGGAGTAAATGACATTTGTTAAATCTGTGAATAATAAAATGTAAAGTTAATTTGACTTTACTAGTGATGGTGCAGTTAGTATTGACTCAGGTTTCTTTTCCCCACAGATTCAGTAATGGAGTATCACCTAATGCCTCTTGCAAAGGACCTTCTTGTTTTGCAGTTGGTACTTATCACAAACTCTATCAAATAACTTTAATTCGATAAGCTTTAAGTTAAGTGGTTATGAAGTCTATTTTTAAACACATTTTTTTTAGTCTTTAATGACACTTTGCATAATATACACTTTGTTCACTTTGATAGAGTTTATTTATTTATTGGAATCTTGGTTAACACCTTTGAGCTAAAAGCTTGTTTACAAAGGTAAACCCCATTTCCCCATTTGTAACTCAAAGAATTGTGTATAAAAGCCTGTTGCACTAGCCTCTGTCAGTCTCTTGACAAAGCATCCAAATGCAACACATTGAGATTGTAAACCGCACTTGCTGTTCCCACATGATGCTGTACTTTACTGAATAATGTGAGCACTTAAGCATTATTTAGTGAGATCTGCCTTTATATGCATGTGTATGCTAGTAGATTTTTGTTGTTTATCATAGTTTCACTACTGCTTGCCATCACTTCACCCATAGGCTTGGCCTTTGTTTATTTCTTATGGTGAAGGAATATGTCAGTTGAGTGTAGCCAGATTGTCTCAGATCCCTCAATTCCCTCTTGCCTTGTGAATTGTATAGTGGTGTGTGCACATCAGATGATCACGCAAGAATCTAAAAAACATCACTGACTATTGTAAGTCATCATATGTTAGCAAGTGGCAGCAACTGCATAATTCTAGTGGCATCATGTGTCATTGTGTAGAGGATATGTGGAAAAGATAATGAGGAAAGGGACAAATAAAGGTTCCACCATTACAGTTCCACCGAGTTCACATTCTGCAACTGGTGGTGAAAGAGAAGGAGATGGTCATTGTGGGACTCATAGACATGAGACTGTTTGGATTAGTGTTGGGTGCCTGATAGCATGACCAAGTAAACCATGGCTCATTAGTCCCCAGAATTCCACTGGTTCCTCTTCACTCAAAGCAATCTTTCTAGCTGGCCAGCAGGTGCATTTGGTAATGAAACCACCCTGAGAAATCATAAACGGACCATTTTGTCTCTCTTTGCTCCTTCAAGTGCTTCCAGTTCCAGTCCCCCTACCAGAGATACTGTAGAAATAATCCATCCAGCAATTTAATGTCATGTCCTTCCCATGTCTTTCTTGCATGAACAACATGACAACAGCTGCCGCAGCCACATGTGTATGGATGTTGACAATTGTCAGGCCACCTTAAACCATGGCTACCATATCAGCACCAGCTGCAGCACCACACAGCCTATTGTTACTGCTCAGTCATCTAGTATGCATGAGGAAGTTTACACAGAATTTAGCTTTGGCTCTGGGATGAACAGTACTGTAATCGTGTTACCAGAGGAAAAAAAATAGGTATTCATTGGAGTACAGGTAGGAGGCATGAGGGAGGTACACCAACCCCACTGTTCACAAATGCAAGTGAGTGGCACTGCTACCAATGCTGGTTGCAATTTAATGATTGACAGTGAGAAGAGTACAAGGTGGACCTGTTAGAGCAGCATAAGACTGAGGTGGCAGAGAAACTAGAGGAGAGGAAATATGAGGAGAAGGTGGGGGAAGTGAAGAAGAAGCATGAGTTGGGGAGGAGGAAGCTTAATGAAAAATGACAAGAGGAGACATAAAGAAAAGTATGAGAAGATGAGTTTGGAGGAAGAAATACAAATGAAAGAACAAAGGCAACAACCACAAGAGAAGGAGCAGGTGGAAGAAGAAACAGAGAAGAAGGGGAATGAGTAATAACATATACAAGAGGAAGCAGAAGAATGAGGGGATCTTAAATGTGCGATGTCAGTTACACCACAGACTAGTGGTAGATAGTGTGATACTGTGGAGTGGGAGTCATCACAGGGGAAGATGGTACACTTTAATAAAGCTAGTGAAAAAGAAAAGTAGGAAAGGAAGTTCCTCAGGCAGTGAAATCTAAAGATAAGCTCCATTTCCTGTAGTAGCCTTGTAGTACTATATCACCTTCTGCTGCAGCTGAAGCCCTGCCTGCCCAACTCCACCACATCATCACCAAGTACACCAAAATAATTATCACACCAAGCACCCACCAAACCAAGCACTGTAAGCCAAAAAAATAGGAGATCAATTGCAGAGTATTTTACAAATGATGTCAAAAGTCAGTGGAAAGCCTGTTGCAATCAGGGTAGCAGAATGAATAGTTGGAGTCTGTCTACTCAGACTTTTGGAATTTGTATTCTGGCAGATCATCCGAAACATGAATATTATATCCTCCTAACAGCGATGTCCATTTCCAGTCTCTATGTAGGTCAGATAAGCCAACAGCATGCACAATCAAGTATGGGAAGTAATGGAATAAAATGATTTCTTCTCATAACCCAGCCACCATCACAGCCACCTGACCCAATTGATGCATCTCCAGGTGCCACCCCTACATTACAAGGTTTACAACCACCACCAACCAGACCCAGATCTAACATATGCACAGCCACAACCACTAGTGATGAAGTCTATATAACAAAGCAATCAACACTCCCTGAGTCATTACATGACTACACCAAACTGCCACCCACACACACAACTTCTGTAGGATATACTCACCTCACTGGGGAGAGGATAACCCTCAATCTTCAATTATTCTCCATGATGAAAGACTTATCTATTTTGGTTGATTTTATATGATGCCTTTCAGGAACATACTAACATAGGAATGTGATAGCAGAAAACGACCACCAGGCTCACCCATTCAGCCCAAAGTGCCCAGAATTCTACTAGGCCTATGCTGTAGTCCTCCCTCCTCCCCAACAACACCTTGTGTTTATCCCAGGTCCTTTTGAACCCCCCCATGGTCTTCTCCCCCACCACCTCCCTTGGCAACCCATTCCAGTTGTCCATCACCCTCTCAGTGAAGAAATACATCCTGAAGTTACCCCTAAATCCTCCCCCGATCTGATATTCATAACCCCTTGCCCTAGGTCTCTCCTTCAGCTGGAAAAGGCTCTCTACAGGCACCTTATTGATACCTTTGAAGTATTTTAAAGTCTTGATCATGTCTCCCCTCTCTCTCCTCTTCTCCAGCGAGTACATGCCCAGGTCATTTAGTCTCCCCTCATATGGTAAGTGTTCTAACCCCCTTATAATCCTCACCCTCCTCTGAACTCACTCCACCCTGTCCATATCCTTCCTGAAGTAAGGCCTCCAGAACTGGACCCCACACTCCAGATGTGGCCTGACCAGCTATGTGTATAGAGGTACTATGACCTCTCTCTTCCTATCGGAGAACCCTCTCCCTATGCAACCCAATATTCTGCTTACTCTTGCCACTGCCCCTCCACATTGCTTTCCCATCTTCAGGTCTTGTGAAATGATGATGCCTAAGTCCTTCTCCTCTTCAGTTACCTGGAGGGGTCTACCTCCCAGCGAATACTCCGCTCTCTCATTTTTTTTGCCCAAATGAATGATCTCAAATTTAGCTGTATTAAACAACAATTGCCATTCTTTGGACTATTCCTCCAGCCTTTTCAGATCCCTGCACATCATCTCCACCCCCTCTGGCATGTACACTCCATTACAGACCTTTGCATCATTCACAAACAGACTCATCCTCCCTTCCAGACCCACCGCTATATCCCCATAAAGACATTAAACAGAAAAGACCCTAGCACCAATCTTTGGGGAACCTCACTGATGACCTCTGACTCCTTTGAGGGTGCTCCATTGACCAATACCCTCTGCATTTGTCCCTCCAACCAATTACCAATCCACTTTATTATCACCTCCCCAGCCCCAAGCAGCTAATTTTGTGCAATAGTCTTTAGTGCGACACTGAGTCAAAAGCCTTTCTGAAATCAAGATAACCCATGTCCACCAAGCCCCCCGATCCACCACCCTAGTGACCCAGTCAAAAAATTCTGTCAAGTTTGTTTGACAGAATCTGCCCTCCATGAACCCATACTTCCCCAGGTCCTGAAGTCCGTTTGCCTCCAGGTAGTTGCTAATTCTGTTCTTGAGCAGTTTATCCATGAGCTTTCCAGTCACAGATGTCAAGCTCACTGGCCTGTAGTTACCCACCTCTTCATTTCCTCTCCCTTGTGCAGGGTATTACATCCTCACACTTCCAATCTTTAGGTACTACCCCTGAACTTAAGGAGTTGTTGAATAGAGTGGTCAAGGGAGTAGCCAGTACCTCTCTGAGTTCCCTCAAAACTCTTGGATGCACCCCATCTGACACCATGGCTTTGTCAACTTCCAAGTCCCTAAGTTCCCTCAGCATCTCCTCTTCCCTAAACGGACTCATGTTCACTCCCTTCCCTGTGATCTTTGCCACCTTAGAGTTGCCCCCTTTCCATTTTGCCTCCTTCATAAATGCTGAAAAGAAGTAACTATTTAGCAGTGCAGCCTTCTCCTGTTCCTCATCACCATCTCCCCTTCCCCATTTTTTAGGCTGGGAATCCCATTCTCTGTTTTCCTCCTTTCACCGTTACACTTAAAAAAGGTGTTGTCCCACTTCTTGACTGCCTAGGCAATGCTCTCTTCCATCCTTGCCTTTTCTCACCTGACCTCCCTGCCTGCCTCCTTCTGTCTAACCTCTTATTCCTCCCAATCCTCCTCCCCCGTATTGTTTTAAACCTCAGAAAGGGTCTCCTCTTTGCCCGGATGCTACTCTCAACTTCTTTGCTGAATCACAGTGGCTTCCTCCTTCTCATATTTTTTTTGTAGCCTACCTGCTGCCTTTCATCAGCTGGGTCACGGACTCCACTGCCTCCACCTCCAACTTGGTTGCAACTTCCCCGAAGCCCTCTGGGTTACCCCCCAAGGCAAGGCTGCAGCACCGGCCCTAAGTGCCATGAGCAATGTATTAGGATGGGGAGTTGGCCTTGGAGGCTGATTAAGGCAAAGGGTCTGGCTTCATGGATGTGGCAATCAGCTGGGTTTTCCCCCTATATGAGGGTGGGGACATGCAATGATGGCCAGTGTCCACCCCCCAATGTAATGGCACCGGCACTTGCGGTACACCCAGCCTCCACTGGGTGTCCATAGTGCACCGGATACTCTACCTCCCCCCGGAAGAGGAGAGCAGTCATGGGATGCTCAATCATTCTCCCCCAGCCACCTTCCAACGTCCCTGGATCCATTCCCAAACCAGGGTCATTGGTGCCGCAAGTCAGCACTCTGCCCCAGTGCCAGCAGGCCAGACTCTTCCTCATATTTTTGCTCACCCTCCTCGTGCAGAGGTCTGTAACTCCCACTATAGCCCCCTTTATTAAGTCCCACATGTCTTGCACCCCCCATGCTGCCCCACTCCTTCTAGAGCTTGTTTAACATATTCCCTCATCTTCCTAAAATCGTCCCATCTAAAGTTGAGAACCTTCACTTTGATCCGGTTAGGTCGGCCGACGTGCTTACCGTGAACCACACTGTACTATGGTCACTGGTACCAAGGCTATCCCCCACCGATAAATCCCCTACTCTGTCACCATTTTTTAGTACCACAACTAACACTGCCCCATCCTTAGTTGGTTCCCAGACCATCTGCCTGAGTAAGGCAATGTGAAGGGAGTTCAGTATTGCCCTGCTTCTGAGGGATGCTGTCGACAGCGTGTCCCCATGCCATGTCCAGCAGGTTGAGGTCCCCCATCAGCAGCACTTTCCCCTTAATTGACATCCTCAGAATTTCATCCATCATCTGATTGTCCACTGTGAAAGTATTGGTGCCCCCCCCCCCATGACAGGCACTCCTGGGCATTCTACTTTCCCTCTTTTTAAAGTCTACTGCAGTAGCACCTTTTTCTTTAAATCTATCCTTTATTTCCTTTTCTACTTCAGTGACTCAGCCACCCACTGAAGCATCTTCTGCCTATACTTTCCCCTCTTTGTTTTCCTTTCTTCCTGCCGAGAATGCTTGCAAACTGAAAAGGTACTTATTGTGCCTTGTATGGTAAAATTAGATGTACTCCTGTAATATTGCACCATATTAGTGCTTTGGTGCTTGTAATTCGTGCTGAGCAATCTGGTGCTGCAAGCCTAGACAACAGTTTGGTGCCCAGCATGGTGTCCCAGTCCAGAACTCACTTGCTCTGCAGTCTGGACTTAACTGTCTGATGGTACCTGGGTAGAAATGCCAGTAAGTGTGGCACTGTCTTTCGTGCCCCCCCCCCACAGAAGCAGCTTAGCAGCTCCTAGAGATATGTCCTGGTTCCCAATGTTAAGTCTCTGCTGTGGAACACGCAGGATGCACCTCGCAACTGTGTGAGAGGAAAGATGTGCAAAATGCACACTAGGAGTTGCAGGAGTGGAGCTTTCTTGCCACATGTTGCAACTTGCAAAATAGCAAATGCCAGAAGTTGAAACTGCAGGCATGCAGTTACTGTTTTACATTTCTCTTTCTCCCCTCTCTGTATGTAAAATTAAATAAAACACTGTTTCCTTCTTTGGGAGGACAGGGAGTCAGAAATAATAATGTAAACAATGTGCAGCCTTTACAGAAGCCCTGCCTGTTGCACCCTTTAGCATTACAGTACTTCCTTGCTGTTATTTTTTTGTTTATTCCAACTATTATTGTGTTGATTAAAAATAGAAACAAAAGCAGTGCCATACTAAAGGAAAGTGCTAGATAATGTTTTGCCTTTGAATTATAATGTTTAATGCAAGTTTCATTGAATAAAAACAAAGAAACCAAAGAGCAGGTAACCAAGAGAAGATAAGGGTGTTTGTAGCCTGCCTTCTACCTCTGTGTTCAGGGTGCTTCTATAGGAGTCAGCGGACCCACCCAGAGCCTGTATTATAGCAAGACACCTGTCAATCTCTTGAAAGTGGGTGGAGTAATGAATCCTTATGTTTGCTTATCATGTGTTAGAACTGTTTTCTTTAATGTAGTAACATACTTTACGTTCATTTTCTTGTGTGTGTGTGTGTGTGTGTGTATATATATATATATATATATATATATATATGAATGTTGATGTTTTCCCTATCCACCAGATTCATCAGACTATGTATTAGTATAGTTTTATAATGATTTGCATTAGATTAGGGGTAAAGCTGGTGGATCTGGTGACCAGGGATCCCTATAAAAAGCATCCCTGGAAGCTAAGCAGGGTCAGTTCGACCTGTGTTGCTGTGAAAGGAAGACCTCTGCCAGGTGATTGTGGAATTGCTGCTGTTGATATCCACTCTGCAGTTAATTATGTTTTGTTATTTCTGTTTTATTTTCTGTTCTTATTTTCACTTATGTTCAAACTAAATACCGCACTACCAGTGTGTTTTACACTTTAAACGTGGTGTCTGTGTCTCAGTACCCACACTCCAGGACATCCACTCCTTCTTGCTGCTCCAGTGGTTTGTAGACCAACCCTGTGTGGACCACCTCACCCCTCCCCATGGTCAGCGAGACCCATAATGCCTCTGCTTCCCCCCACCTCCCCGGTACCTCTGCTGCCTGACTGCCCTCCCATATGTAAAGTGCTACTCCCCCCTCCTTCCAACCCTGTCTCTCCTAAATAGCTTATACCCTGGTATGTTCACGTCCCAATCCTGCCCTCCATGGCACCAAGACTCCATGATTCCCTCCAGGTCTAATTCTGCTTCTGCCATGATTGCTACCAGTTCTGGGACCTTATTGCCCAGGCTCCTAGCATTTGTACACATGGCTTCCACCTTCCAGCCACCCCAGTGCCCTCACCTGTCCTAACGTTTTTCACTGTCCTGACCCAATCGTCTATAGCCCCCACTGGGCACCTCATAATCTGGGGGGCCCCTCAATGTCAGCTGCCCTGTTCTTGGATTTCACATGTAGCAACTCCTCCCCCTGATTTAGTTTAAATTGTAGTGTTGTTCAGTGAACTTTTCCATTTTCCACCTCAGCACTTCTTTACCCTCCCTGTTTAAATGTAACCTATCTTAGGTGAACAGGCTTTCATCCTACCAGGTGACCCCCCCATTCTCCCACCAGCCCAAAGCCTTTCCTAGTACACCATCCAGAGAGCCAGCTATTAAATTCAGTTATAATAATAATAATATAATAATAATAATAACATTTATTTAGTTAAGCGCCTTTCAAATTTTCAAGGTGCTGTACATAAAGCATCAAAACATTAACATATCAATACATACAATAAAACGGTACAGCAAATATAACATATTAAAAATAACCAATTACGGTATAACAGGGAATGCCCTAACCCATAAAAATGACTTTAAGGCCCTTCTAAAACTTTCCACCATTATACTTTCTCGGAGCTGACGGGGCAGAGAATTCCAGAGGGAAGGAGCCACGAAACCAAAAGCGCGGGCTCCAGAGGACTTCAAATTTACCCTCAGAATCTCCAGCAACCCCTCGTCAGCTGAGTGAAGCTGTCTCAGAGGGGTGTAGGGCACCAGAAGCTCTTTCAAGTAGTAAGGACCAAACCCATGTAGGGCTTTGTAGGTCAAAAGACCCACTTTAAAGGTGATCCACCACTGTATTGGCAGCCAGTGCAGAGTGCGCAGCACTGGGGTAATATGAGACCTTCTTGATGCCCAAGTCAACAAAAGTGCTGCTGCATTCTGAACTAGCTGCAGGTGGTGGATATCAACCCCAGCAAGCCCTAGGTACAGGGAGTTACAGTAATCAAGACGAGATGTCACAAAGGCGTGGACCAAAACCGGCAAGTCACCAGGTGGAACCAGGTGCCTAATATTTCTAAGATGAAAAAATGCAGTCCTGACAACTGCAGACACCTGATAATGAAGGGTCAGACCAGTGTCAAGCTCCACACCCAGGTTACGCACCCATTCAGAGGTAGGGATCTGGTCCACCCCAAGAATTAATCCAGAGGGGGACCCCGCCCCTGAACCCTCAACCCTGCGACCGGGGTCCACAACCATAACCTCAGTCTTTCCCGGATTCAACTTCCTTCAAAGTTATCCTCTGTTTCCTCTCTGAGCTAGCTCTTGGAACAGGCAGTACCTCAGTGAAAGCCACTGATCTAAAGTTCAGGTTATGGCAGAACCTTGCTAAAGCTTCAAACCTTGCCTGCACCTCCATCAAGATATGCCCTGCAAGGTCATTTGTTCTCAAGTGGAACAATAGGTGTGACTCTCATCTTGCAGTTTCCCCTTGGAGGGGATGTGATGAATCACCTCAGCTGCTGTCATACTTGGCAAGCAACTGACACAGACCTTGCCTCCATCCCTCCCAGCCAATACCCCTTACGATGGAGTCCCCAACAATTAGAACCTTGTCCTCCACCTTTTTGGAGTTTAATGCACAATGTGCCGACTCACCTGCCACCCTCCCCCCTTCTCCTCCTTGCTTTCATTCTCCCTTGCCCCAGTGCCTCCCACACCTTGTGTGATCTCCTTCTTCCTTGCTCCCATATTCTGTCCTATCTATGGGCTGGGCCCTGGACCCATCCCTGTATCCCCAATGCCCCCAGGCCCTGTGATCCCCTCCTCTCTCCCAATCCCACTCTCTGTGGCCAACCCTTCTGTCTTCTCCCCCTTCTGCTGCCTTTCTGCAAGTTCCCTTGCTTGTCTCTGTTGTGCCTTCTCCTGTCTCAGGGTTAGGTTTCTCAATTCCTCCTCCCTCACCCTCTTTTCCACTGAGACCCTAGTATTACTGGTGAGGTCTGCGGCATGGGCCCCAGCTGCCTTACACTCTTGCACTTGCCCTGCCTCTGTGTCTCTGCTCATCTTACCTGCCCCACTTGTGGCATTATTCTAACCTCCATTGCTCCTTGTAGTTCTAGATAACCCTGGCACAGGGTTACCTCTCTCCCTCCCTTTCTGTACTTGTTCCCCTAGGTTATCCCTGGCCCCTAAAGCCCTCTCCTGGCTGCTTCTACTGCCTGGTGGTTTCCCCCTTCTGTTTCCATTTTCATGATCTTTGATTCTCGATGCCCATTTCTGATTGCTGCTGCTGTCCTGAGTTGACTTCCTCCTTATGCTATATTTCTTACTGCCTGCCAACTCCCCCCTTCCTTTTCCATGGGAAGAACCACTGTATTCCCCCCACCTTGTGGCATCCCAGTTGCCCTACCCTGAGTACTCTTCCCACAAAACTTAATCCCTCCCATCCTCATCCTGCAACTGCAGCTCAGCAAATCTATTTTTGTGCACTATGCCCCCAGCTTCCTTCCTCCACAGGGCACCCCTCCAGTTGCTCTGCATTATTTCTCCATCTCCCCTTGCCTCCCACAAATTTCCATCCCTCCATCTTTCTCCTTGGAGTTGCTGTCTTCCCTTCTCCTGTCATGTTCCTACATCTTCTCTCATCCCGCCCATCCCCTTTGCTGTTTACTATTGGCCCTGGCCAACCCTTCCCCTTTCTTGTCTTGTGCCTCTTACTGAACCCCTTCTTCCTTGTGCTCCAAATTGCTGTTCCCAGCCTTCTTCCTGTCCACCCTGACCCCCCCTTAAAATTCCCTCCAGCCCCTTCTAGTACTCCTGCTCTATTCATCGGTTCCAATTGTCCAGCACAAGCTCCTTACTTCCTCCCTAAGTGGTGCTACCTGCATGCACACCATACAACCCCCTAACCTCTAAGCCATGTGTAGTACCATGGACAACCCACACCCCATACACCCCACCACCAATGCCCACTGTACATGCTGTTTGGGGGTCTGCCCACCATCCCTGGTCCCCCTGCCACCTCTGATTCCCCTCCATTTGTTCCAGTTTATGATAAACCACTGTGACCTTATATTTCAACTGGAGAAGTTGATGTAATGCATGCCCCATTTATGTGGATCTGAGGTCTCTTGGAGGTCTTAGCTGGGACCCAATCTACTGCCTTTGTTTCAAGAATAGATAAATAGCATGATGCACCAGTTAAAAGCAGGACTGCCAAGTTGGGGAAATGGCTAGTGTTCCAGCCCTTGGTGCAAAAGTTCCTAGGTTCGATCCCTGGATGACCTAAATCTGAACTGCCTAGAAAGCTTGATTTGGACCCAATATTCTATTGATATGTCTACCAGTAGATGTCAGGAAGATGCCAGATGATTACAGTATATAGGTTGGCTGACTAGCACCTCCCAGTGGCTGGCTAGTATAAATTGTAAAGTTGGGACTTAGGAAATTTTGTGGCCAGTCACATGATGCAGTCACATGACCCTGCACACCAATAACTTTCAGGACAAAACCTATCTGTTGCCTTTGACTGTCAGGTAAATGGCTACAAGTTAGTCCAGAAAAGTCTTTTAAATAACTTTTTACAGTCCAGGTAGATGTCTGAGGGGGAAGCACTACCTTCTCTCTGCTGTGCTCCCAACTGCTGAAACGCTGCTTCTGCAAGGGCCTCTTTGTGCTAGACACCTTCAGCTGTCCTAGTCTAGGAAAGGGGGCTCTGATAGCACACTGAAGACCTTCTGTCTGCTGTTTTCCCAACTACCAAAATGCTGCTCCCAGGAAGGCCTCCTTTGCTGCATGCCTGCAGCTGTCCTAGTCTGGGAAGGGGGGCGGGGGGGGCTCTGGTAACACACTGAAGATCTTCTGTCTGCTGTGCTCTCGACCACCAAAATGCTGCTTCCGGGAGGGCCTCCTTATGTTGTACGCCTGCAGCTGTACTAGTCTGGTCCATGAGGTACAAAGCTTCTTTTCAAGGATAATTAGGATAAATACACATTAGAAAAGTGCAATAAATGCAAACCAGTTGTGCAATAATACATCACGTACAATTAGGTGCTATTCTCACTAACAAGTAATTCTTAAACAAATATCAAAATTAGTAGTTTAAGGGGCCCTGATGATTTGCAATGGTTGCAAACTGAAGAACTTAAATGCCTAAATATCAGTGATCTCTGGTGATTTGAAGTGCATGTTCTGGGTTCTTCAAAGTGATGGAAAGATAGAGACCTAGTTTGCATTCCTTTTCCAGCAAACTGAAACATTTAAGAAAAGGAAGAGGAGGCCCAGTGGCATAGTGGTGGTGCTACTGCCTGCCATGCCAAAGATTTGGGTTTGGGAGTGGACTTGGGATACTGGTGGACTTCAAAGAAAGGAGAAGATTAAACATTCAGAAGACTGCTCTTCTTTCATGGGTGGGGGCTTATAAGTTCCACGCATTTGCTTTACCTAAAACTGCCACAAGTTGGAAGTCTAGTGGCAGTCCAGGTATAGCAGCACAGAAGAAGGGAGCTACTGGTTTGACACAGTGTGCGTGCGTATGTGCCCCACACTGAATGCATTGATGTCTGTGACACAGCTGGTCTTCAAGAAGCAAAGCAGAAAATGGCTGGGCAGGCAAAGTGAAGCTCTCCTTGCCTGCCCCAGCTTGCACCATTACCCAGGAAGCTGGACTCAGACTCTGGATATGTGTCTCTGAGGTGAAGTCTGTCGGCCCCCCTCCTGGCCCCACCATAGTGGAAAATCCATGGAGGAGTCTGCAGACTTGGTAAGTTATGACAATATGGTAGCCAGTGGGAAACAAAGACTGGGCTGATAGCTGCCTGCATCAGCCAAGGGAAGAAAAACCTTTATGAAAAAATACACAAAAAGAAAAGGGAACCAAATCAAGTTCAAATTTTTTATGCGTGAACCTGTTTGGACTTGATACCTTTGTTGTAGTGGCAGCCATTAAATTAAATTAAAAGGTCCCAGTGATGGGTTCTGACAGGTAACAGAGTTGCAATTCTGAGATTTTAATTTTATGGGAACCTCACTCTTGATAGTGCACTGTCACTGGCAGAAAAGTAAAATAACAAATCATAATCAAGCACTGGGAGAGGAAAACCTTGTGCATGAAGTTTTCTAGTATCAGACAAGAAAAGAGAATAAATAAAACTCCCCGGAGAGAATTTTAAAAAGGATCTGACAAGGCACATCTGCCCCTATCTTCAAAGCAGAAATGTATTCAAACAGCTAGCCTACCTATTAAATGGTCTGAAAGCATCCAAAATGGAGGCAATTGCTAGTTCCCAAATGGGATGCAATTACTAGTTCCATCAGACCTAATCACAATTACATCCATTTTCTGCCACAATTTGTGACTTGTCATAAATGAATGCAGCTTCTGAGAATAGCAGCTGGGCTGCCTGGAAGCAAATCAATTGATGAGGACACAGGTACAGTATGCATTTGCCTCTGTGCCCAGCACTTTTGAAAATCCACCCCAATCTTTGATGAATTGGCTTAAGGAGAAATATGGTGCTAAAATGTGAGTGCTCTTTCAAGAGTGAGGCACAGATATATGAAGGTAGTGACTTGTTCTACTAGCAAACCATTTAGAGTTTTCAATGAAATGGATAAAGGACCAGTATATTTGTTCCTGTGATTTCAAAATGATATAGCTTTTGTTTTGGAAACAATTAAAAACTGTGCTCCATAAACTAATGTTGAATATTATCAAAATTCTGTTAAAAAGTCATAACCGAAGAAGGGATATGGGACTACAGGTGAAAAATAACAGCATCATCAGTATATAAAAGAACATCATATTTACATGAAGATTTGGAAGGGTATTTAAAAACAGACCAATTAAAATGGCATAAAATGGATCCATTGGGTACTCCAGTTTCCAAAGAACAAAAGGGAAGAGGACATTCATGAGCCTGATGCACTGAAATTATTAAGCAATACATTACAATACAGTGTGGCTTATGCTGGGATTTACTCATACCTGGTGTGGTTCGGTCACAAAGCCACAGGCCGAGTGACCAAGCCACACAAGAAGTGGGTAAATCCCATCACAACCCATACCCTGGAGTGTTTTGTTGCAATTAAACAATGTTCCCCTGTATATTTTTATAACAAAGAATAAGGCAAAACACAGTTTTTTGGCAGTTAAATTATTATTTTTTTTGCATTTATTCTTATGCCACAAAGTATAGTTCCTTGTTGCAGGCAGAATAGTGAGGATACACCCTTCCCCAGTTTTAATATGTGCTGACAGCCAGTAATGTTACTTTATCAGTTTAAAGTTTTTTTTTCATTATTTCAGTACTCTGTTCTGCTGCCTTTTTGTTTGAGTTTAGCCTCCCCCCTCCAACAACCCTTTGTCCCCTCATTTAAGTGGGCTGGATTTTAGTTCTTAACTGTTTTTTTGTAATATGTTCGCCAAGCTGTTCAGTGAGTCTAAAGCACACAGTAACATGACTTTGGAAGCCGAGGAGGAGACTGGCATGGGTTTCGGTTTTTCACTTTGGTGGTGAGTTGAGGAGGAGGGCAGGGATAGAGTATATGTCCCACTGGTTAATGTGAGGATAGAAAATTAATTTAATTTTGATACCTGTTTTTTTCCCCGAACTGAGCAGATTCAGTGACAGTCTACGTGGTTCACTGAAGCTGCTCAGTTAGTGACAGTGGTTGTAAAGCTGGAGTGTGTGTGTGTAGCTGAGGAGAAGCTGCTTCTTGCAACATTTTCTTTATAATTATGATAGGAATATTCGAGTACTATAGCGTGTCAAGTTTCCTTTTTTTTCCATTTTTTTCCCATTAAAACAGGTAGGTATTTACATAATGCAACTGTCCATGAAGCATGTGTTGTGCCATTCAACTGTTACACACCCACTGTGCCAAGTGGAAAATAAAGAGCCGTGACTCCTTGTCAATGCTGACCTCACCTGACACAATCTTCACTTCACAGCTCTGCTCTCTATTGTACTGTGCCATATTCAAAATTGTATTTACTGTTGCTGTATGTTAATTGTGTATGTAATGTTGGTTTATCGATACTTTCTTTTAATTGGTTTTACTGCATAACAGATGGACTTCTAAATATATATGTACTCGATTCCTGCACCAACCCGTACCAATTTTGTTATC
Source organism: Neoceratodus forsteri (assembly GCA_016271365.2). NCBI lineage: Eukaryota > Metazoa > Chordata > Ceratodontiformes > Ceratodontidae > Neoceratodus > Neoceratodus forsteri. The sequence goes on from CM057458.1 coordinate 898,812,345, forward strand.
AATGTCCTGTACAACCAATGTACTGTACCACTCAGGTTGCCCCTGAGAAAGGGACTGTCTTGTCTCAGGGGCCCACCCGGTTACCAAATTCAATAAATAAATAAATAGATGGGAGTGCTGGCTTTTTGCAACTTGTTTTGTTGCTGTTAATTGGATTTCCCTTATGGGAGATCAAGGATGATGATGGGGGGATCTGTAAATTGTTTTGCTACTGAGGGGACTGTAAAATCATCTCAGCTTCAGGATGAGTTCATCAGGGAGGAGGGAGGGTTTCTTTCAGTGGTTGTAATTGGGAGGAATCGGTAAAGTGTGTCGGGTTTGTGGTCCCTTTGGTAGCAGGGAAGGGACTTCCTGGAGTGTTCTGCAGTTATTTGTGTGTCAGTCCACTTCAAACTACAGTTTTTGGGCCCCTCTAGCAAGTACATTTTGAAATGTGCATGTCCGTGTTAGTTTACAGATGGCCTTGAGGGCAGTCAAGATGGCATTTTTTAACCTTTGATGTTGGGAGTCAGAGTGATTTTAAAAAGGGGGATTGCAGATGTGCCTGACTGGCACTTTTTCATGGGTTATGCCAGAATATACCATGGCAGAGAGATGCCAGTCAGAAAATAGGAGGGTGGGATTCTCAGACCCCACTGTATGACAGATAAACATCTGGAGAATCAGTTTGTCACATCCCTGGACAACCTGAAGGGGCACAGAGATGGCAACAACAATGGGTGATTCACCATATTGAAGGCTTTGGTTAGGTCCACAATAATGGAAGCATGTCAGTGGCTCATGTCACAGGTCCTATGTACCATCTTGCGAACCTTACCTAAGCCATCACACTGCCGTGTTCAGGTCTGAATCCATGTTGTGCAGAAGATATTATATCATACATAGCAACGTTATCAAACTACTGCTTTAATAATATCCACTCCCATACTTTGACTGAAGGAGCCAACTAAAATATAGGTAAGTAGTTCTCAAACTTAGTAGTATCACCCAATTTAAACATAAGAACAGTGCCCATTTCAATGCTATTTGAAAATTTACAGAACGTAATGAAAAATTAAAAGTTTTTGTGGGGTGCAGTCATAATAGCAGCAGCAGTCTTTATAAATCTAAAAAGGATATAGTCAATACCCACCAATTGTTTAGTGTTTATTTTATTTAAATATCCATGGATCTTAATTATTGTAAGAAAATATAGGGGATATGACATGCAGTGACTTAAGATATAATTTTTATCTGCATGAAAAGGTATTAGTATGTTGACATCTCACAAGCTGTGAAGCTAGAAATGAGCTAACACTAGAACAATACTTTCAAATGAAAGATGGAAATGACATCTTAAGTCAGCACATTGCATGTTTGATTCATACAACAGGTGTTTAGGAGGTTTTGTCATATAAATGGTAAAGAGCTACAAAAGCTAAAATAAAAAAAAATGAAAGCTAAATAGAGCACACTATATTAAATAAATAAATAAGTAAACGGCATCTCACATTTTAGTGATTTATTGAAAGAGGCGTACTGAGAAAGGCCTACTGAGCAACAATAGTTCATTTTCATAGGAGTCCAGAGGAAACAAAAATGAAGTTAGTCAATGGGCATTCTCAGAAATGTATCTTCATATCTAAAATACATGTCTGGGCTTGCTCAGTGTGACCAACATGAGAGATTTATTTCTGAGCATGCTCAGTGACCAATTTCAGTTATCTTGCTCATGTTGCCAAAAATATAATGTTTATTGTAATTCATTTAATTCTAAACCTTCTGTATAAGTGTAAACATCCATGGACTCCAGTTATTGTAAAAATTGTCAAATAAAAATTGGGAATGCAGATACAACTTCAAAACAAGGGTGGATTTGTCAGTTGAAACCCCCCTCAGAAATGATAACCATAATGATCAAATTTGGGTGATCGAATGCCAATATGTTTATTGATACACTATTTACAGTTAAGTAATTTCTTATCTCTTTGTATTCAAATGCATTTCGCAGTTAATTCAAATGTCCATAATTAATTAGTTCATTCTGCCTCTGTTCAGTTCCACCTCTCCATCCAAGTGTCGCCATTCCTTCTTCTTGGGGTCCGCATGCCTGATCCGACTCCCCATGCCATTTACACCATCTTGTCTATCCATACAACTTCCTAGGCCTGGACGGTCTGATCATACCCCTAGTACTATACTTCTACATCCCCTTCCCCTCCTTCAATCCAAGTCTGGGTGCTGCTGACCCCAGCCCGTGTTGCCCTACCCTCCTCCCAACATACCTACCCCACTCTTTTCATTTTCTTATCTGTCCCCCTTCTCCTCCTTTCCTCCCTTTCGCATCCCATGTGTACTTGCTGCCCACACCACTCCTGCTGCACAGAGGTCTGCTGTTCACCTCAGCACCTTAACCTCCTCAAAACTGGCCTCCCTTGTCAGGCCTGCCAAAATGAGTTGCTGCCCTTTTGCGTCTACACCAAAATACCAGGCCCCCCTGCCTTGCGGCCTCTTGCCTGCTCCTGTTGGGTGCTAGGTGGGAAAATTTTAGCATAAAGAGGGTGAGCTGATCTGTACATGACCTTATAAACCCCAAAATGACCCCAGCAAGGAGCTCTGCCATGTCCTCCCCAGGCCAATCAACTGGTCCAGTTCCCCCTGCATCACTCTTCTGCTTGCCTCAACCCCTGACATCACTGTCCCCACCCCCATTCTACCTGTCTCCTTCCTTCTACCCTCCCCCTACCCAGGCCCCCCTCCCCCATGCATTTCTTCAGAGAGTCACCTGACAATTCAGGTTGCCTTTTAATGGCAGCCCCATTTGTCAGCTGAAATCCCCTTCAGAAATTATCACCACAACACTCACATTTGAGTGCTCGAATGGCAACATGTTTATTGAAAATACAATGTTGGCATGCTCATTAGCAACAAAGGCTAGTACACCACTTTTTCTTCAAATAAATGATTTCTTTTAGGTAAATAGTCCCAACGTTTTGCCTAGATTATTAGGCTTCTTCAGGGGAACTGTAAAAAATTACAACATATATATAATTATATTTCAAATAACAAGTTAAACTGTACACTTTTAAACTTGATCATTTTGCATTTAATATACTTATTCATGGTATACAGACCCCTCCCATTCTGGCAATCAACACGGCCATCCTCCTGTTCAGTCTCTTTCTTGCCTACTCCATAGACCTAACATCCCAGGAGTGCCTCCACACCCTCCTAGACATGATCTCCAACCACCCAATCTCCACCTATAGCTACCACTCTTTTATCCACTTTAGGTCAGCCTTAATTGCCTGGAACAATGCCCTCCAAGGGGTTTTCCCCAAATTGTTTCCCCCCTTTGTTTTATAAGCATATCTGGCCTGCCCCACAGTACCCACAGCTCCTCCATCAGGAGCATCAACTGTATCCATCTCATGCCCTGGACCCCTCTCTAGTGCAACCGCATCCTTTAGAGATCTTGTCTCACCTCCCTCCCACATGGCATCACAGCTGCATGTCTCTCTGCCCAATAAGTAAATGAGTGACCCACGATCCATACATGCCTCTTGCTCAACCCTGCCTGGGCACAACAAACAAGAAGAAAGAAGTGGGTTAGTCAGTTTCTCACATATTGTTTGTAACATCCCAACTTCCACCTTCCTATTCTCTTTATTTCTTCTGAACCTTCCCCGGGCTGCCACCTCTGACGCCACCCCTATACTGAATGAGTGTGGGGTGTACAACCTTGGATCCTCCCTGATGAAGTGCATGCCTTTCTTGACTACCCCATTCACTTGGTACCCTGTGACATGCCTGCCATCACTGTGCCTGAACCACACCCCTTCCCCTTTGCCCCTGCTGACACTGTACTCAGCCATTGCTGCCACAGCGTAAACTGCCCCCCCAACTTGCTTTGGGATTATCACCTCTGTTCCTCTACTTAACTGTTCTGTCTTGCATCTGGCTAAGCAGATTACCATTCCGTCCTTAATGAAAGACACATCTCCCCTTTGTAAACTTCCAGTCTCATCCCTGTTATTACCTGCCACCACCTCACTTATCTGGAAAGCCCCCCTTGCCATTAGTGCAAAAACTGGCCCTGAATAAGCATGTCTCTTTTGCTGACAGGCATACCTGTTCTAGAGTGCTGAGCAGTAGCATCAATATGCACTCTGTTATAGGCTTCTTGGTGTCTGCTGGGCATCCTTCCCCCCCCCCAACAGCCCAGGAGCTCCCACCTAACCTTCATCTCCTTGGCTGGATCTGGCCAAGCCTTGTAGTTTCAGGCCCAACTGATCCCCACTAACTGGATCCCCTTTGTGGGGTGTTCCTTCCCCCCTTCCCATTTCCTAACCATGTAGTGCATTACCTGTGTTTCTGTGGTAGGCCTACTTACCTCTAGGCCCTCTTTTGTTCCTGAATTCCTGGAAGGCCCCACACATGCCCTCATACACCTTCAGGGTGCTGACCAACCTGGAGTTCTGATACAACATTCTGGCTCTCTCCACCCAATCTTCCACAATTGATCTGGTACCCAGGTCCTCTGTGCAGCTGCTTGAGGGGTCAAGGCCCGGAATCTGTCCTACTGAAGACAGAAAAGACTGCCGGTGATTTTGTTCCTGATACCATCTATATGCCTTGCCTTGAAGGACAGATTAAGCCATAGACCCAGCAGTACAAGCTGCCACATTACGCTGGTGACTGTATCTGTGGACCCCTTTTGTCTGTTGATGACCTCCACTACCCCTTTATTGTCACACCAGTATATGATACACCTGTCCTGCATCCCCCAACCCCATACCAGCAGGGCTGCCCAAATAGGGAAAATCTCCAGGAAGGTGATGTCCGTCAGTATCCCAGTTCCTGCCATGTGTCCATCCAGACCTCGAGCATCCATGATCATTTGAAATAAGCCCCCATCCCCAATGACCCTGAGGTGTCAGTATACAACTCAAAATCTGTATTGTATGCCCTCTCCTCCTGCCAAAATGTCACCCCATTATACCCAGCCAAAAAGGCTACCCACACCTTGAGATCCTACCGTGTACCTTTAGTGATGTCAACCCATTGATGAGGGAGTTTGGACTTCGCGGTGGCCCTTGCTAAGCTTTGGGTGAATACCCTCCCTGGGCTAATAGCCATGCAAGTGAAACTGAGGTGCCCCAGCAGTTGCTGCACTAATGCCAGTGGCACCCTTCTCTTACACTGCACTTGAGCCAGCAGTTCCTTAAGTCTTGCCACTTGAACCCCCAGCGGGCAGAAAAATTTCTGTTCAGCATCCACCTCAATCCCTAGGAATTCTATCTTCTATGCTGGTCCCTCTGTCCTTTCAGCTGCTAACGGAATCCAAATCTGCTGGCACATGTCCTGAAAATCCCTCAGCATCCCTTCAATCTCCCCTTTACTACCCCCAATAAATAAGAAATCATCTAAGTAGTGCACTGCCCTCATGTGCCCATATCATTTGCAGAATACCCACTGTACTCACGAGCTGAAAGCCTCAAAATTGGAACAGGCTACTGAACAGTCCTTGGGCATTGCTTTGTCAAAATAGAAACCCCTCTCAACCTGAAAGCCCAGCAACTCCCAGTCCACCAATCTCACTGGCAACAAGCGGAATGCAGATTCTATGTCTGTCTTAGCCAACAAGGCTCAGTCTACCTCATTTGTTAAAGCAACTGCGCAATCCAGTGAAGCATAGGACACCACCCTTAGGTCATCTGAAATGCCATCATTCACCAATGCCCCCTCTGGATTCAATAAATGATGAGTGAGCTGGAATTCACCTGGTTGCTTCTTGGGTACCACCCTTAGAGGCGAGACCTGAAAATCCACACATGGCGGGACCGCATAGGGACCCTCCACCCTCCCCGCCATCACCTCCTTCTTGATCTTTTGCCAGACCACCTCCTCTTTTCCCTTCACAGATCCCAAATTTCTAGCACCCATCACTCCATTGTAACCTATCTCAAAACCCTCCCAAAAACCCTGTCTCAATAGTTCCCCCACTTTTTTATCCAGATATTCAGTTGTCCAAGTGTCCATGACACCTTTTATGGGTGTCATCATCAATGCAAAGCCCCATCATCCCCTTTCTATGCAGTCCTCAGTTTCAACTGTAGTTGAAGTTATATCTGCCCCTGCAATTCCCATCTTGGCCTCTCCCCTGATGTGGACCCCCATCTCCCCCAAAGTTACCCTGAAAAGGCTGCTCACTGTACTCTTGCGAGCCTCCCCAATCGCCATTGTCCTTGCACCCCAGTACTGGGTGTTGCTCAGAACACCTTGAGCATATATGCTTAAACTTGCAGTTAGTCCAAATGCAAGAGGCCTTGTTGTAGGCCCAACTAGTCTTCACCGCTGTGCTAGTGCTGCTTCACTTGTTGCCCTCCACTACCCCAGTATTCTGGCCAGACAATGTTCTGACCCACAACTTTGAGTGGGTGCAGTCCCACTACAAGTCCCCTTTCACTGCCATCCTCCTGCAGAAGGCCTTATCATATTTCAGCCAGCTATATCCCATTTTTGCTTTATAAGCATCCCATATGAGGGCTGTATATGTTAGCAGCGGGATTCACAGTTCCAGTTGTTTCTGTAGCACAATGGTGCTATATATGATAAATTCTGCCTGTCAGGCATCTATGTTCCTCCCTTTGAACTTAGCCTCTTCCTCCTTGTGCCCACCACTGCTAGTGCCACAGCCATTTCTGACTTGCCCAAGGACTCCTTCTGCTCATACTTCTTAGCCATTTCCTCGTCGACCAGCCCAAATATATGTACATACTCTCCCTTCCATATCTCTTCTTTTATGGACATCAGCACATGGTATCCCAAGGTAAAACCTGGTGGGCCATCATAAAACTCTCAAGTCTCCTTTGTCTTCCCCTGTCCCCCTTGTTGTTATCTTGGCCATCCTTCAAATTCTTTAAAGCATTCTCCTTTTTCTCAAGCCCTTTCATACTATGATTCATACTAGGAATGATAGGTGTACAGAAGGTGGCAGCCCATATGAGTACATATCCAGAAGCCTGGAACATTTATGCATGATTCAGTAGATATTTATCTAGGTTTGTCTTAAAGGTGACCTGGCTAGTTGTGTTTAGAAGAGATTTGGGAAGGGCATTCCATATAGGGATGATTCGCTGTGTGAAAAGAAGCATCTAATGTAGGTCCTAGGATATGTTAATGTCAGCTGAAGCATGTGACTTCTCAAATTACATCTTATATTAAAAGTCATGTCCAGGTGTGACATCAGTTCTGTGACTTTCAATATTTTAAACATTAACAGTAAATCACCCCTTATCCTTCTTAATTCAAGCTATTAGAGATCTAATTCCTCTAGTCGTTCCTCATAACTTTTACTTCGCATATTATCTATCATTTTAGTAACTCTACTCTGAACTCCCTCCAATCTATTGATATACCTCCTCAGGTAGGGACTCCAAATTGGGGAACAATAATCCAAATGGGGGCATATGTATGCTCCATACAGTAGTAGAATACATTCCCTATTTCTGGAAACAAAGGATCTTTTAATACACCCTATTAATCTATTGGCTTGATTTCTGATATGGCTGCAGTGAATACTGAATGAAAGATCTGATTTAATGATGACTTCCAGATCTTTTTCTTCTGTTATCGGGGTCAGTGGGTTGCCATTTAGATTATACTGTTGTTTTTTTGTTTGCATACCCTAGATGCATTATTACACATTTGTTGACATTATGTCATGTTATTAAGTTTTGCCCATTCCTCTAGACTTTTTAGATCTTTGGTAAGATTAGATATATCTTCCTCTGATCCAACTTTGGCTGCAATTTTGGTGTCATCTGCAAACTTAATAACAAAGTTCTTCAAGTTGGTTGTCATGTCAGATACAAATACTTTATAGAAAATAACACGGATTCCAAAATGGACCCCTGCAGCACCCCACTGGTGGCAGTGCCTATATCTGAAGAATGTCCCCTTATACACACAACTTGTGTTCAATTCTTGAGCCATTCACCAACCCAGTTAACCAGTTTGTTATTTATACCTAGCGTATGCATTTTATTGATCAAAGTACTATGAGGCACTTTATTGAATGCTTTACAGAGGTTCAAATACACAACATCCACTGGTATTTTATCATGTAGTAATTTCCTCACATTTTCATAAAAACAAGTTGCTAGTAAGGCATGACCTTTGGTATTTAAACCCATGTTGATTGGGGTCTACTAGTGTTTTATTAATCAGTTCTTCTTCTCTTCTTGTTTTGAAAATGGATTAAAAAATTGTACCCAATATGCTGGTCAGGCTAATAGGTCTATAGCTGGATGCCTCACTCATATTGCCCTTTTTAAATATAGGTGTTACAAGTGCCGATTTCCAATCATTTGGTACTATTCCTGAAGACAGAGATAGATTGAATATTTTGTACAATGGTTCAATTAACCATGATGCAGTTTCCTTTAATAGACGTGGGTGAAGTTCATCTGGCCCAAGTGATTTATTAATATTAATTGCATCCAATTTTGTCCTTATTTCTTGTTTAGCAATCTCCGTAATATCATCTTCTATTCCCTTATCTCTAGTACCCCTATGTTGTTTTGTTGTTAAGGTTGGGCTTGAAGATTGAATAGAAGTATCTGTTGAATTCCTGTGCCATATCTTGAGGTGTTTCAAGTGTATTTTGCCCAGCTACAAGCGGACCAATAGTTCTTGTTGCTTGTTTCTTGTTATTTATTTATGTATGCATAAAAACTCTTACCACCATCATTTAAATATGCTAGCCTAACTTCTAGTTTATTTTTTTCTGATCTTATACTTTGTTTACACTTTTTTAAAATAGATTTGTATCTGTTTTTGTTTTATTCATTATTGCATCTGATTGATGCTCAGTATGCCCTTCTTTTTTTTTTTTGCTATTAGATGCAGTATATATGGGGTTGCCCAAATTGGTATCTTTCCTCTTTTATTATACCTGATTTTGTCCGGTTCATATTTTTGCTCCAATTCGATAATTTTGTTCTTTATTATGAGCCAGGTCTCTTCCGGTGAAGTAGAACCATTGTTCCGTTTCCATATGTTAAGTTCTTTTTTAATTTGATAGAAATTTGCTTTGCTATAATTTTTAAAAGTTGTTTTACCTGGATTTTGTTCAAGCATCATTTTGGTATTGAAGGTTATTTTTTGGTGATTGCTATTTTGTAGAGGATCCTTAATTTTAATATTCTTAAATTGATAGGGATATCAGTTATTAATAGATTAAGGATATTGTTTTTCCTTGTTGGTATATTTATAAGTTGTTGTAACCCTTTTGATTCACATACTTCGAGAAACATATTTTCCAGAATATTGCTCATAGTTCCTTTTTTCCAATTAATTCCCAGGAGAATTGAAGTCCATTAAAAGTATAACATCTTTTTGAACCATTTTGTTGTTTATGCTGTCTAGAATCACCTGATGTTCCTGTAAGTTGCTATTGGGTGGTCTATACCAAAGGCCTACTGATAATTTAACTTGTCTTTCCCTCATTATATTTATCCATAGTATTTCACTTAATGCTTCATCTGGTTGGTCATTTATTGGTTTGTATTGGACATTACACAAAGGCAAGAAAGAATCCTGGTTTCTGACTGGTCAGTTAGCCATCACAGCAGGGATGTTATCCTGGCATAACATCCCTGCTGATTTTTTGCCTTTGTTATCCATTCTTCTCTTAAGAAACAAAAGTATTTTTACTCACTAACAAAAACATTCTTTAAAATATTTTTTTTAGTCTGTAAAAACAACAAGCCATTTTATAATAGGAATAATGCCCTCTAGAGTGGGTGTTATGATGGGATAACATCCCTTCTCGGGTGTTGGATGCCCTCAGCCAGTGGCCTTGCACCCAATCACCCAAGGTGGAATGTTATCCCAGCATAACCCCCACCTTGTCAGGCATTATTCCTTTATTATTTTTAGTGAACAGAGCTACCCCTCCTCCTTTTTTGGAAACCCTATTTTTATAGTAGGTGTTATACCCAGGAATATTTATGTTTTAGTTGGAGTTTTCTCCCCACAAGGTTTTGGTAATTGCTGCTATGTCAATACCATCTCTATTTAATATTATTTCAAGCTCTTCTAATTTGGTGGAGTGTAGACTTCTTGCATTAGTAAACAAGAAGGACAGCCTTTGTTTGTTTTGGTATTGCATAATGTTAATACCGTTATAATGTTTAACTGAAGATTTTGTAGAAATTTGTGTTGTGATTTCCCATTGCCCCCTCAGAATTTAGTTTTTTTTTTTGTAAGGTCTTTTATTGAATTATGGATAATACACCCAATACTCTTGTACCCTTTTTGCTCAAATGCAATCCATCATAACCATAAAGCTCATCCTTATGTTTAAACCTTTGCCATGTCTTTATGCATTTTATTTGGTTAACAAGACACCATCTACATAACCAATTGTTATAAGCCTTTATGTTTCTTGTTCTGTGGTAACCAGCTCTGGGAACTGGTAAGACCTCAGAGATAATGGGCGTCATGTTCAGAGTGTTTAACATTTTTATAGCTTCTTCCATGTCCCTCATTATGCTTTCTACTTCTTGTTTTCCAAAATTGTTTGTCCCTGCATGGAGAATTAAAGTTTTTGGGTTTTGGATGTTTGGAAAATTCCTGGGAGCATTTTGGTTATGTCACTAATGGTTGCTCCACTATAACTGCAACTTGCTACATTTTTCTGATTTCCCTTTGTAGTGATTCTATCAGTAAATCTAGTTACTGAATCTCCTAAAATATATGTTTGGTCAGGTAATACATCTTGTGGATGGGCAACATTATTTTCATTATTGATGTTAGTATTATCCTCTTGGGGGTTGTTTGCTGGACCATCTTCACAGAAGGATAGGGTTGCCACCTGTCAGGTTTTTCACCTGGTGATCAGGTTTTCAGGGTCCCTATCAGGTAATCCAGTTTTGCTCTGTGTGGGTCAGGTTTTTGAGCCATTTTGAGTGCTCACATACTTTTGAAACAGATTGTGTCTTCTCATTCATTGTTTCAGCTACATGGCCAGGTTATAAACAAGTTCTGTCATCAGTATAGCCTCTTCTTTGTGAAAGCAGCCAAACTGGGAGGTGTAAAGTATGGCCATTAACACCATTAGCACTTACTTAAACTAATCTTTTCCACTACATCTTAAACTGGCATAGCAACAAAGCTGCCCCCCACCTTTTGTAACAGCAACACAGCCATTTGTCTTCCACTTTCATTTGCTGGTAAACATTTTCATCTGTAACATAATTCAGGCATTTTAAATGTTTGAAATTATTTTTTTCCTCAAGTATGGTCACTTCTTGGCCTTAAAATAGTACTGTGGACATGAAAAGGAAATGAAGCCAAAAAATATATTAAAAACACATTACAGGAAACTATTTCTTTATTATGTATTATTATATACCATGTATACTGTTGTATGCTCTTTATAGTATTTCCCTTGTCGCCCCCCAGATCATATCTGTAAATGAGATTTCTTTTATCTTTGTATGTCTATCTGGTAAACCAATGTCAATAAATAAATACACAAGTAAATAAATAACTAGGAAGAACCTAGGAAAGTGACTTTAACAGGTTCAGTGCAGTATCTTAACATTTTTGTTGAACTGCTGCATTAAGTGTTGTCTTTATTGATATAACAAATGGCTTTTTAGGAGGAACAATGCATGATGAGTCGTGAAAATGGGTGGGGCTGGGGCGGAGCATAGGATCTGGTTTTTGCCTTCTCCAAAGGTGGCAACCCTACAGAAGGAGATAATATTATCTGACAGCCCTACATCAAAAATTTCAACTTGTGTTGGAGGTGGAGATATCAACTGAGTCTTGGGGGTTTTGGTTAGGGTGCACACAGAGAGGGTTAGATGCTGGATTATTAGGTTGATCTTCATCCAAAAGTTGGATTAATGGGTCAGAACTATTGCATAGGAGAAGTGTAAAACATTCTGCCTTCCTTCCTTTTATTTTTTGCTGGCCTAGTGCATTGAATGCTATACCAGTCATTGTCATCATTTTCATCAATGTCATGTAATCTAGTTTGTTTTTTAGTGGGAGTGCATTTGTTTGCTACAGTCTGTATATCAGAACCAAAAACCTCTACATGGCTCACCACAGAGGTTGTGAGTGAGGGGGGCCTTAGTTTGGGTATGGGACCATAGGTTTCATTAATATCCATAGGCGTATCAAACAATACTTGCTTGTCTCCAACTTCTCTATCATACTTTGTTGGCTATATTCTAAGGCCTGTAACCTAGTGCTAAAAGATGATATTTCCACTAACATGTCAGTGTTTTGTTTACATTTTAGACATGTAAATGGATGTTCCAACACTGGTATCTCTGAAAAGAGATCCATCTAACAAATTATGCACTTCATCCCTAATTTTCCTACAAACATCATATTGAAGTCCATAATTCCAAGCAGTAGTCAAAACAAACAGAGGTGGGTGGGGCTTACCTTTGTTAATATTATTGCTGGAACTTATCCCGTACACCTTAAACTCATGCACCTCACGCAACACGCGTAACACGTGCAGATGCGCATGTCTCTGTACACGTCTCTGCCCATGCGAATGCGCTGCAGGGCTTGATTAAATCCCGTAAGATGACCCAGAAGTATATCCCAAATGTCATGGCACCCTCGCAGCTGAAAATGTGTCGCAAAAGTTGTTTTTTCTAAATAAAAGCAATGGACAGAGACACTCATGCGTGCCAATGCCCAGCAATAGCTTGCCCTTAAAAGTGTTTTAAAAAACAGACTTTACAGTTTATTTAGTGATGCTGCAACTAGATGGCAAACAGTATCCCAGTGCAGCAGGATTCTTTTCCTGTTTCTGAGGTGAGTAACAGGGCTGCAAACAATGAACAACTGAAACACACAAGTTTACAATATGCCACCCTAGAAGTTCATACAGAGTGCATTTGAAAAGGGGTTAAACTCATACTCAGACTACCAAATATATCTACGTACTCTCCCTTCCATATCTTTTCTTTTATGGACATCAGCATATGGTCTCCCAAGGTAAAACCCAGTTGGCCATTATAAAACTTCCAAGTCTCCTTTGCCTTCCTCGTCCCCCTTGTTGTTATCTTGGCCATTCTTCAAATTCTTTAAAGCAGTCTCCATTTTCTCAAGCCCTTTCTCCCCATTTCCCCAATATAAACCTCCAAGTAATCTTTTAGACTGCCATCATCAAGCATAACCACCTTCTTACCAGCCCCTGTGCCTGGAATTTTAGGCTGCCTGGGTTCCATCAGGAAACCGGTGTTGGTGCCAGTTCTGCTGCCAGCTCCCATGTACGCTTTCTGCTCCAGTCCCCTCCTCTCTTTCCATTGGTCTCCTTCCTCTTCCTTGATGCCTCTTCCTCCTCCTCCTCCCTTCCCCTTGCTACCTGTAGGAGTTTGTTGAATTTTCCCATCAAAGCTTCGACTTCACCTCTCAGCTGGGCACTGGTAGATGGGACTGGTCTTCTTGGTGCCATTCCTAATAAACACAACACAGAAAATATTAATTGTATGCTACCCAAGCACCACCTTCCATTGTCCTGGGATGCCTGCCTCTCTACCCGCTTTGCCCGTGGCCCCCCCATCCCATAACAGTAAAACACACTCCATCTGTTCTTTTCCTTTTTTCTTTGTTTAGCCATGCACAGAGTTTTGATACAGCCCCCCACCCATGCCTCTGTCCATACAAAATGGTGACCACTGAATCCTCCATGCCACAGAAATGGTGGTGGCCATGTGGTTGCTTGCTCCCTAGCTGAAATGGTTGCCCCGCTACAAAATGGTGGTTTCTGGTTGCATGCTTTCCCTTTGGGCTTGCCCACTTGGCATAATGGTGGCCACCTTGTGGTTGCCCATCCTTAGATACCCCAAACTGCAGCCTGCACCTGGAACAATCTACCACCCCCCAAGAGGGCTGGACAAGGGACAGCACTGCAGCATCCTCCTTGTGTTATTGTTTAACATCTATCCCTTCTCCTTCTTTATGTATTTTTTTTTTTACTACCGTTTGATAATAGGGCCCACTCCGATTATCTCCTCATGGTCTTAAACCCCCCCAGTACACTTCCTTCCACAGTTCTGAACCCCCACAGAGGTCTCGGGGAACATTCCCATTGTTTTTCCTTTTTTTTGTAACCTCCCCATGTGTTCCTGAACCCACCTGTCCTCTGCTCTCCCACAAGGTAACTTCCCCTCTATGTCCCCGCCCACCACAAAGCTGTAGCCTGGCAAGTTCTCATGGCCCAAAATCCATATAACATGGGCATCTCTTCTGCCAAGCATGCCATGAGGCCCCCCAACCACTGTCCCTGGCCTGCTGCCCTCCACCTGGCAAACATAAACAAATAGGCCCCCTTCCCCACCCAGATCGAATTTCCACACGAACCTGCTATTTTACATATTTATTATAATCCTTTTTTTTTGTTTTTAATTCATCTGCCTCCAATGTCTGGAGGCTTCCTCTAGCCCCACTTCAGGGGCCAACTGGACCAATCATGCCCTCCACCACCCACAGGCATAAGGCAGCTGCCTTGCCAGCCTGGCACCCATCCCAAACTCATGGTCCTCCAGGATACTGGCCAATTTACTCTGGCCCCCCTTCTCCACATCAAAAAATGGCCACAGGCCAGAAACATCAGCACATGGAAACTGCACCCTTCCCAAACAAAAAACATCAGCAGTGGGGGGCCACAACCAAACATAGCCATGGCTCCACTTTCAGTTGGGATGACCCACCAACCCACCAAAGAGCACAACCAGTCACTTGATGATACCTCCCAGCCCAGTGGTACCTAGGTGCAGCTGGGTCCAAACTGCAAAACCCATGAGGCCATGGGAAACAAGCAAACAAAAGGCCCAGAAGTTCAGGGGCCCCTTGGAAACTGGAGCCTACTTCTTGTGCAATGTGGACTATTTCCTTTCAGGGCCCAACTCTTTGCTGGGTAGCTCCATCCTGGCCATGATGATCCTGCACAACAGCACACAAACACCAAGCAGCAAAGCAAACCTAAAACCCGATGTATTAATACAGTTGCCCCCTCCACGAGCAGGAAAAACAGGGGCTAGTACCCATGCTATGCACCCTGACACCAAATTTTCAACATAGCCATGTTTTCACACCACCTGATGAACAGTACAGCTGTAAATTTTCACACCCTGTCTAAAATGTGATTTTGCACCTGTGATGCAGAATGGCATTGCAGTTACGCATAATTATGTTTTGCCTTGCATGTTACAATTTCTCTATACTGGGGTACATGAGGTGGGGTAATAAGATGGCTATGCTGACAATTTGGTCACTGTGGTTTGAAGCATGGAAGTGCAGTGCCCAGATGGCCCTACGCTTCCACACCTACATACATATGTGCATCTATGGAAGAATTGGAGCATAGGGTACTTTGGACCCTAAGTTAACACAGTAAAATACAGATGCTATTATACTGTCTCAAAAAGAAGGGAAATTCATTGCAAAAACTCCATTAATGCATCAGATAAGGTTCCTATGACAGTGACAAAAGTATGGAAATTTGGTGTTACAGTTCCCAACCCTACCATCCAACCCCACCCTCCACACATCAACAGATGTGCAGACTTTATGAGAATTTTCTGATATGTATGTGTGTATGTGTGTGTGTGTGTGTGTGTGTGTGTAGCAAAAAACTTTGTTATTGCTCCAGTTAAGGTCAAGGCAACAAAAGTTGGGAAATAAGGCATTAAGGTTTCCCTATCACCCCACCCTCCCAAACCAGACAAGAGAGCAGGTGTGGAGTGTACCTTGGGTCTCTGAAGCCAAACTCTCACCCCATTCCATCTGAAAATAATGCCAGATATGTAGACTTTATGAGAATGGGTGAGCATTAGGTTTCAGAAGCCCAAGGCACACCCCACACCTGCTGTCCTGCATGGTTTGGTAGGCTGGGGTGTTAGGGAAACCCTAATGCCTCATTTCACAACTTTTGCCACTTTGACTCTAACTGGAGCATTATCAAAGTTTTTTGCAACTTATTTTCTAACCTTTTGATAGTGTATAATAGCAATCTCATTTTACTGTTATTTTACTGTGGGAGCACAGGGTTGTTCAGAACCTGTGCCTCCATCCCTTGGTAGATGCATATATACGTATGTAGCTGTGGACGCACAAGGTCCTCTGGCCCTGCACTTCCATTTATAGGACAACAGTGACCATATTGTCAACATAGCCATCCTATTATCTCTCCTCATGTACACGGTACAGAACATTTTCTAATCCCTTCCAAAACATAATTCTGTACAATTGCAATGCCATTCCACACTGCAAGTGAAAAAACACATTTTGGGCAGGGTTTGAAAAATGACAGCTGTGATTTACATGAGATAGGGTAATAAAAAGGCTATGTAGAAAATCTGGGGATAAAATACTTAACATTCCTGAACTTATGAGCAGGCATAGCAAAATTTCAACGAATGGACATAATTTTTCATTTTTATTTATTTTGACCCAACATTTTTAACATAGTCATCTCATGACCTCACCTGATAAACCCCTTAGGTGAAAACTTTCAAATCCATACCAAAATGCCATTCTGTACCACAGGTGCAAAAACACATTTCAGACATGATGTGAAAAATGACAACTATAATGTTTATTAGGTGGAGTGACAAAATTACAATGTTGAAAATTTGGACTCAAAATATTGAAAAATACCAAAGTTATGCATGTGCATAGAAACATTTCAATGAACATATGTAAGTTGGCAATTTTTTGGAATTTTTGCACCAGATTTTCAACATGGCCTTTTTGGGGCCCCACCTCATGAACACTGACAGTGAAATTTTGTTATTCAGTCACAAAAGGTGATTTCATGCAGCAACATTGAAAACACATGTCAACCCAATTAATGAAATGACAGTTGCAGTGTTCATGAGGTGGGGTCCCAAATATACCATGTTAAACATCTGATGAAAAAATTCAAAAAAATGGCAAAGTTATGAACATATGTTTAAAATGCCTTTGAAATACACTATATAGCACTTACCTTGATTGTTCAGTTTGTGGTTCAGCTTTGACCTGTCTTGGTCTACAGAAGATGACAACCTATGACCTGCATTGGGAAGTATAAGGTAAGGGGGAGTGTGGGGTGGTTGGCGCTGAGTGGGAGGGTCAGGATGGGGGAGGGGGACTGCTGGGTCGACAAGGGACCATTTCTTTTTTCAGTTAAAAAAATTTGTCAGGGGACTGTTTTCTTTTTTCCAGTAGTATAAAACATTCAAAATGGTAGGAGATATAAAATATACTCTGAAATGGACTGTACCAAAATATTATGTTTTTTTCAATGTTTTCTCAAAAATGTCAAACACACTTTACTTTTAGTAGTCCAATCTGTCTTGTAGAAACTGCAGTTACTTCCGAAGCATAATTCAAATCACTGATATAAAATCTGTAATTATTTCGGTGACTAATGATCGTCTGCAGTATTATATGTTATCATGCATAGACCATGTGTTATATCACTTTGAAGATCACATTGCTATTTTTAGGCCATCTTAGCAAGTTTATGATGCAAAGACTGTAAGTGGACACCGACTCTTAAGTTTACAGATGGCTAAACTGTATGACTTGCAGGTTAAATGAGTTGCTCAAGGTGACACTGTGGGTGTCTCTGGTGAGATTTCAGCCTGGATCTCCTGGTTTCCTATGGCTGTGCTCAAACCATTAGACATCTCCTACATTTACCAACTATTTTGTTTGATAGTCTCCCTCCAAACTGAATCTGGTATACTCCCTGGTTATTTTTCTACTAAGATCGAGTTCAGCAGATATATTGGAGAAGGTAGTTATGTTCTGTAAAATAATTTAACAAAAAAAGATGCACATTATTAAAGACATTTTAAAACAAGCTTTTGTCAATGCTGAATGTTGATTGCGTTGGTCTGTTCAGCTCGCTCAGTGGCCCTCTGTCAATGGCTCAGTCTGTTTGTCCTGGTGCTGCTGGCTGCTGTTTTGTACTGGGCTGCTGCCTGCATTGGCACCTTGTTCTGCTGAGGAAGAAATCCACAGCTGTCCCAACAGAGCTCCATTCAGGTGGCTCACTCCCCCTCTCTCACTCACTCATTCTGTTTCTCCTGGGGCTGCAGGCTGCCCTTTTGTACTGGGCTCCTGCCTGTGTTGGTGGCTTTTTCTACCCACAAAGAAATCCACAGCTGTCCTGACAGAGCTCAATTGAGGGTGCTCACTCCCCCTGTCTCACTCACTCATTTTGATTCTCCTGGTGCTGCAGGCTGCCCTTTTGTACTGGGCTCCTGCCTCTGTTGGCGCCTTTTCCTTCCCACAAAGAAATCTGCAGCAGTCCTGACAAAGCTCCGTTGAACTCGCTCACTCCCCTTCTCTCACTCACTCATTCTGTTCTACGGCCACTGCAGGCTGCACTTTTGTACTGGGCTCCTGCCTGCGTTGCTGCCTTCTTATGCCCACAAAGAAATTTACAGGAATTACAATACAGCTCTGTTGAGCTCACTCACTGGCTCATTCTGGACAGGGACCCTGGTTTTCCATTTTTACCGGTAACACTGGTAACAATCATGGAATCCTACTTGGTTTGCAGATTTTGAATTCTTGTACCGGTGCCTCACGGAAATTGCATGTCACTGCACAGGATCTCTAAGATTTCAGTGTCTTTTTAAATTTTTTTATTTTCACTTTCTATGTCCCCTTCTCACAGCATCGGTATCCCCTAGCTTCACCCCCAGGTAATGCTCAAGAGCTCCTGTGGGCCTGTCCCTATTCTGCCTGGGTTGTACTCCCCAGGTGGGAAGGGAGGTGACCCTAGGTCACCCCTCCACACTCCCTTAGTGTGTGCCAGGCAGCCCAGTGGGTCCCTCATGGAGCCTGGTTATGAAGTCTGGGGCACCTGGGTCCCTTCTGCCAGTGACCAATGTGGGGTGACTGTTCCTGGTTTTCTGGTCTCTGTCCCTGAGGGCACCGGCACTAGAGATCCAAGGATGTAGGTCACATAGAGACATGCCACTACTCCAGATCCTGGCTAGCATCCTCTCCTCCTGATCACTCAGCAGCATCATTGCACTACCACCCGTGGTCACACCAGTGGTGGTAAAGAAGCAGGACCTGCAGCCCACCCTCCCCAGAGGAGGAGAGCAGTCCCCCAGGTGCTTGATCCTACTCCCCTGGCCAGACCTCCAGCAACCTGAGTTTGCTTCTAACCCTGGGTCATTGGCTTTGCAAGCAATAGTGTTACTGCAGCGCCAGTGGGCTGACCCAGATTTCAGCATCGTAAAATGAATGCTGCTGTGCTTTGCATTCTTTCTGCTTTGCTGTGTATAGAAACAGTAAGGAAATCACCTGCACTGCTTTGTGTAATCAGCCATTCAGTTGAATCACCCATGTTTAGTGGTTAGAGTAACAAATGGTGATTGAACTGGGTACATCCAGCAGACTTGGGTTTGAGTCCCACAACCTCCACTTGCATCCAAGCAAAACATTTAACCTCCCAAATGCTTCTAGGTCACTCCTTAAAACAGACAGTTCTGCCTAGTGGGCCTTACCTGCTTTACAAAGAATATAAAAAAAATACCAATATATGTTTACTACATCATAGAATAGTAGTCAGGGTACCATGTAATTTACTTGAGTTTTACTTGGGCTGCAATGATTTTGCATAGGTAAAGATAAATATTCAGATATGTTTTATAAGCTTGTTTTTAGATTTTAGTCAGGTTTTTATTGTATTATTTGCATATAAGCATCTAGGTTGTAGATTGCTAAATGCAGGATCACTGTTACCAACTAACTTATTCAAGTTTATAATCAGTAGGGCCATCCAAAATCCTCAGTTGTTTGAATGAAAACTAGTCTGAATGAAAGTATGTTCACAAAGAAGAAACTGCCTTACTGCTTATGAAAAGACTTCACAGTTAGCAACCCATTTAGGTGAATTGGATCATTTCACCTTTTCTTCCACCTGCTGGTTCCGTCTCTGTGACACAAAATGTTTTCTGATAGACTGCTTCAACAAAAAGCAAATGTTAAGTATTTAAGAGTACTTATGTTTGGCCAGTGGATTTTGAAAGCACATTCAATGACATGCAGAAGGTAAGACCCCAGGGGCTGTATGATGCTGGTGGGCAGAGCAGTGCTCAATTCACATCTGAACAAAGACATGAAAACTGGGAGACACCCTTTTAATGGACACCAGGTAGGAAAAAAAAAAGCATCCACATGTCTGGGAGATGCATGAATCCATTTGAAGGTCCTCCACTAATCATGTGTGGATTTTTTAGGTGAAAACACTTTATTTCAAAGAAGCAAATTCAAGCAGGTTTTTTTTTGCTCTTCCTACCCCCTGACCATCCACTACTTCAGGCCTGCCAAGGCCCCCTACCACCACTGCTTATTACTGACCACTATCCACTGACCCTTACTGCTGTGCTACCAGGTAAACCAAAGTAACCCTTCATTGAGTGGGTCCCTACCCCTGTGGGAGGCTACCAGGGGAGGAGAATTGCCCCAAAGAGCTTCCTGTGTATCCTGGGCAAGTCGGTGGTCAGAACAGACACATGTCTGGGGCTTCTGGTGTATGGCAGGACCAGCAGCCATCCTTCGGTTGGCCAGCTGGTGTTTTCCCATTTTCTTGGGAGCTTGACAGGCTACATGATGTCAAGGCACAAGCCGACATCCGTCACACTCTGCCTGCAGTGAGGACTGATGTGTTGTCATGTCTCTGGCCTCTACCATGGGCCAGCAAATGCTGAGCCATGAACCCACCCTCCCTCTCAGGAGAAGGGGAGTGTTCATTGTACACTCAAGCCTTCACCCACCAGCTGGCCCTCCAACACCCAAGTCTGTTCCCTAACCCTGGTCAGCAGTGTCACAGGCAGATATCCAATTCAGGCAGTTAAATTTTAGATAGGAAAAAACAAAGGTAGTCCACCTTAGTGGTGATGGTTCAGATTAATTCACATCTAAGTTCTAACAAGCAAAGAGATCAAGTCATTTGTAACTTGTGCATGTGGGGTGTGAGTGTTGAAAGGGGATCATAGTGCTGTCACTACTGCCATCACCCCAGAGGGATGTGTTCTGTATTGTTACTACTGCCATCACACTGAAGGGGTGGGGGCGGAAGTGCTTCTGCCATCACCACTGGTGGATGGGGGAATGTAGGCCTGCTGACATCCCACCTGAGGAATGGGGGACATAGTGCTGATACTGCCATCACACATGAGGAATGATGACCATAGTACTGCTGCCATCACACCTAAGGGATGGGGGCCATAGTGCTGCTGCTTCTGTCACACCAGAGGGATGGGGTTCGTAGTGCTGCTTCCATTACACCTTAGGGATGGGGCTGTAGTGTTGCTGCTGCCATCACATATTGTACCTAAAATAACTTTAAATTAGCACAAGGATGGAAGGATGTGTAATAGTGGAGGTCAAAATTGCTAAAATGCATGTTAGCAGAGTTAAACATTGTTAAATAAAGTGCACAAAACCAAACACCGGTAAAACTGGATTCTGGCTTAGCATACACCAGTGACAATGCCATTTTTACAATGTGCAAAACGGAATATACTCTTTCTCAATCCCGGTAAACCAGTGTCCCTGATTCTGGGTTTCCTGCCACTGCAGGCTGCCCTTTTGTACTGGGTCCCTGCATGCATTTCTGCCTTTTTCTGCCCACAAACAAATCTGCAGCAGTCCCAACAAAGCCCGTTGAGCTCACTGACTCCCCCCTCTCACTAGCCCGTTCTGTGTGTCCTGGTGCTGCAGGCTGCCCTTTTGTACTGGGCTCCTGACTGTATTGGCAGCTTTTTCTGGCCAGAAAGAAATCTGAAGCAGGACTGACACAGCTCCACTGAGCTCGCTCACTCCCCCTCTGTCACTCTCGCATTCCATTTCTGCCGGCGCTGCAAGCTGGCCTTTTGTACTGGGCTCCTGCCTGCGTTGATGCATTTTCTGCCCACAAAGAAATCGGCAGCAGTCACACTAGAGCTACGTTGAGCTTGCTCACTACTGCTCTGTCACTCGCTCATTCTGTTTCTCTTGGCATCGCAGACTGCACTTTTGTATGGGGCTCCTGGCTGCGTTGGCACCTTTGTCCACAAAGAAATCTGCAGTTGTCCCGACAGAGCTCCGTTGAGGTTGCTCAGTCTCCCTCTCTCTCATTGCTCATTCTGTTTGTCCTGGCGCTGCAAGCTGCCCTTTTGTACGGGGGTCCTGCCTGCATTGGCTCCTTTTTCTGCCCACAAAGAAATCCCAGCAGTCCTGATAGAGCTCCGATGAGCTCACTAAGTCCCCTTGTCTCACTCCCTCATACTGTTTATCCCACCACTGCAGGCTGCCCTTTTGTACTGGGTCCTTGCCTGTATTGACGCCTTTTTTCTGGCCACAAAGAAATCCACAGCAGTCCTGACAGTGCATCGGTGAGTTTGCTTACTCCCCCTCCTTCACTCGCTCTCTCGTTCTGTTTTTCCCAATGCTGCAGACTGCCCTTTTGTACTGGGCTCTTGTGTTGGGGGCTTTGTCTGCCCACAAACAAATTCGCAGCAGTCCCAACAGAGCTCAGTTGAGCTCGGTCACTCCCACCACTCACTCGGTTGATCTTAATGTGTCCCAAGCACTGATTTCCCAGAGTGACCGTGCTATTGTCCAGCAGGAATGCAAAAACGTATTTTAGCTAGGATGTGAAAAATGACAGCTGTAGTGTTCATAAGGAGTTGTGAAAAAACGCCACAGTTGAAAATGTGGCGTGACAGTATTACAAATTTGCGAAGTTACAAGGGTGTGTGGAAACAGTTCAATGCATGCTTGTAACACAGTCATGTTATGGAGTTTCGTCACCAAATTTTCAACATAGGATTTTAGGACCTCTGCTCATGAACAGTGCCAGTGTCATTTTCTTAATCTGTCCCAAACACTGATTTTCCACAGTGACCACGTTCTTCTGCGCCGGACCTGTGAAAACACATTTTGGTCAGGATGTGAAAAATGACAGCTGTATTGCTTATAAGGAGGTGTGAAAAAATGGCACTGTTGAAAATCTGGTGTTACAACATTACAAATCTGCGAAGTTATAATGATGCGTGGAAAGTGCGCAATGCACACTTGTAACACAGTCAATTGATGGGCTATCATCACCAAATTTTCAACATAGGCATTTTAGGACCCCTGCTCATGAACAGTATCATTGTCATTTTCTTAATCTGTCCCGAACAGTGATTTCCCACAGTGACCACTCTATTCTGCACTGAAAGTGCGAAAACACATTTAGGCCAGGATGGGGAAAATGACAGCTATACTGTTCATAAGTAGGTGTGGGAAAATGGCAATGTTGAAAATCTGAAGTGAAAATATTATAAATGCACGAAGTTACGAGCTTGCATGGCAACTGCGCAACGCACGCTTGTAACATAGTCATTTTAAGGAGTATCGTTACCAAATTTTCAACATAGGCATTTTAGGACCTCTACTCATGAACAGTGTTACTGTCATTTTCTTAATCTGTTCTGAACACTGATTTCCCACAGCAACCCTGCTATGCAGCGCCGGAAGTGCGAAAATACATTTCAGCCAGGATGTGAACAATGACAGCTGTACTGCTCACAAGGAGGTGTGACAAAATATCAATGTTGAAAATCTGGCATGAAAATATTGCTAATTCACGAAGTTATGAGTGTGTGTAGCAACTGCGCAATGCACGCTCATAAAACAGTCGTGTTTTGGATTTTTCCCACCAAATTTGCAACATAGGCTTTTTGAGACCCCACCACATGAACACTGGTGCTGTCATTTCATTAATTGGCCCCAAAGGGTGATTCCATGCAGTGACCACGAAACCACCTTTCGGGGCCGATTAATGCCATGACAGTTCAAGAATTCATGGAGAGGGGTCCCAAAAACCCCATGTTGAAAATTTGTTGAAAAAATTCCCAAAAATGCCAAAGATATGCACTAAAGTTGAAAAAACCCTATTCATTACATTATACAGCTTACCGGCACTTCCTCAGTTCACAGTCGGCTTTGAAGTGTGCAGATGTGCTCCCGGTCCACAGAAGATCATTGCGCTGGACTCCGGAGGTAAGTATGGGGTGGGGGGTGTGGGGAGGCAGGGTGCACAGTGGGTGGGTGCGGGTTGTGGGAGGGGGCAGGGAGACTATGAGGGACCATTTCCTTTTTTTCAGGTAGAAAAAACCAAAAAAGGTCACGGGACCGTTTTCAAGTTCACAGGGGCATGTGGCACGCTGAGGTGGGCTCCCAGCATGCCACCAGAGTCTGGCTCTGGGGGAGCATCTGTAGCTGATGGGGGATTGGGCACCCCATTGGCAAACAAGAAAAGTGGCATATGTCATGCTGGGGTGGGCTCCCAGCGTGCCATCGGTGTCTTTTTGGGGGGGGCAGCTGTAGCCGACGGGGAATTGGGCACCCCCATCAGTAAACAACAGAGCGGGGAATTCTTTTCTGCTGATGGGGATTGGGCACCCCATCGGCAAACAACAGAAGGGGGGGAATTCCTTTCTGCATATGGGGATTGGGTACCCCATCGGCAGACAATAAAATGAGGGGAGGGTGACAGTATGCCAATGGGGAGTGGGCTCCCCCATCGGCAAATAAACATGGGGGGGTAGATACTGTTTGTGAATATGGTGGCAAGCCACTGCCATGTTCACAAACAATATCAGACATCCTACATCCCGCCCTGCAATGATGGGTCACTCCCTCATTGCAGTGGATGGCTGACGCTGCAATGACGAGCAGGCCCCTGATTGCAGTGGCTGATTTTTTAGAAAGTTGTGGCACGCTGGCTGAACTAGTGTCAGCAGCAGCATGCCACAGCATTGGGGGACAGGGGACAAGCCTTTGCAAGCTGTGGGGGCATTGGGCACAACAGTGCCATGCCTCCACAACCTGCTTGTGGAGAAAGCTGACGCAACATTTTTCTTGCTCATGCGTGCAAACAACATAAAAAATGAGCTTCCAGACCCAAGTGCAATACAAGCACATAAGCACTTTAGTAAGAAATTTAAAATGTTACATATTTATATTGTTTTTTTATTATACGACTATTGTGTTTTTTTTTCCTCTTCTTAAGAATTGTGAACATTGTAAGAAATTGAAATGACATAAATGATGAAATGAAAAAAATGCCTATTTTCATGATGTGTTACTATCCAATTCCACAATGCCTATATAACTAGGCAGATAGCCGGATGGATGGACAGATGAACAGACAGATAGACAGATAGAAGGACAGAAGGATGGATGGATAGACAGACAGACAGACAAATAAATGATTCCCCAATGAAAACAGTGATACAAGAAGGGACAGTGTCTGTCAGAACCTGCACTTTTCAATGCAACAAAGCAGAAATTAAATAACATTTTGTAAGATTAAAGTTCAAATTGCAATGGACCTAAGCACCTTGCATATAATTTACAATCTCAGCATGAGAGGCTACAACAGAGGTCATCATGGGGAGAAAGGCAAGACAAGATAGCAATCCTTTCTTAGACATGGAAGTGGAAATGGCTTATCTAGACAACAGATATTTCCTTTGGTTAAAATTAAATTGCTTCTTTATAGGTGGGGCTTCAGAACAGTTATTATCTAGTGAACCTGTCTTATCATATTTGGTCAGACTCAGTCTTTTAAGGGCATGAATATGTGAAATTAATTTGCAAGGTTGTTTTTATTCTCTTAATAAGACATTTTGTAAAAGTGCATTTTTAACTAACAGCAGTTAGCCACTAAGTTAATATATGTCAAGCTGGCAAAAATAAAGGTATTTAATCTCTGGATGCCTTTAACCAATTCAAATACAACTAAATGCTGATCATAAATCATGTTCTGTGACTGGAAGTGGGGAGCTTTCTGGCAAACTCAATACAACTTTACTCCACAGGGCTTGGAGGAAATAAATATTCTACAACACCGCCTGCTATATATATCACTAGAAACAAATGAGACTTGGAAGACCTAAGGGTGTATGTGAGGAGGAGAGAGCTCAGTGGAAGGGTCAGGATGTTGGGAGAGGAAAGGTGGTGATGACAAGGGACCATTTTCTTTATTTCAGGTTTAAAAATAAAAGACGTTTGGTGATGATTTTCTTTTTTGCAGGTACATATAAAATGAATGTATTTCAGGACACTGGGGGTGGACTCCCCAGTGTACCGCTCTGCTGGAGGGGGGATTCTGAATGGCAACATGGAGGTTGTCCTCTCTGATGTTGGCAAACAGTATTAAAATAAGAGGCTGTGGGGGGGCATCCGACACCCAGGGTGGGCATCCCAAGGTTGCATTGTATAAATATAAGTTAAAAAAAAGGGAGTTAAGGGGGCTACCACTAGACACCAGGGAAATACATTACAGAATGGGGGACGGCACATAATTCACATTAAAGGATCCTTTTCTGTGATACAAAAAAGGATTCATTTTTTGTATCACATGGTCACGAAAAAGGAACAGTAAATAAAACATATTTCTGGGGCATATTTCTAACACTGAAGTGCAGATTGCACCTAAGGGAGTCCTGATCAGCCAGCTAGGAGTGGTGGTTTCTCTCAAGAATGTCATTTTTGTGGCTTTTGAATGTTTTTTTTGAAAAAACTGAAAACAAGATGGTGCATCATGAAAAAAGATTTTTCTCTCATTAAACAGGATTTTTACCTCATGAAAAAAAGAACAGATCTTGTGATAGTGAATCCTTTTTCTCAAGGTGAATCCTTGGTTGAATTTTATATCTCTTATTTGGACAGGGAAATTCATATTGAAAACAATGAGAACTTAAAAATGTTATAACTTTGCAACAAGTACATTTTTTTCATCAAACTAAGCATGGCATTATTGTTATCCATACTGGTTGTGCCATAAAAAATCACACAAAAATTCCACAGCTTGTGGACACAAGGTGATGATTAAAAAACTGCAAAAAAAAGTGACTTTTAAGGTTTTAGCACTATCTGGATTGCAGAATTCATACATCCAACCAGTAAGAAACTTGACACATCAAGAGATCTACCACTTGGGACAGGGAATGCAAAATTTTGTGCAAATTCATTTATCGGTTGCAAAGTTATTAAAGTGCAGACTTTAAGGTTTAATATTAAACAGGCTAATCAGTCCTACTAGGATATATATATGTATATATATATATATATATATAATCTTTCTGCCAGCATCCCTGCCTCCTATGTGTGTGCTTTTCTATATCCCAGGGACTCCTTTACAGGCTATGAACACGGTATTGATGGATAGGATTATAAAGGCATCTCTGTATATATTATTTACCTTTATTTCTACACTGTATATATTCTGTTGTATACATCTTGCTACTGTTGTTTTATGTATATTTTACTTGTACTCTATTCTGTACCCTTGTCCAAGCTTGCTCAATGGTGATCGCCTGGGTAAATAAAGATTTTGATATAGATATATATATATATATATATATATATATATTTTGCAAAAAACTTTGCTAATGCATCAGTCAGGGTTGATGTCACAGTGATAAATGTTTGGAAATTTGATGTTAGGTTTAACCCTGCTACCACCCCCTACCCCCCATCCTCCGCACACCAACAGATGTTGTGGTGTGCCATGAGGTCATCAGCAGGGACACTGGTTTACCAGGATTGAGAAAGGGCATATTCCATTTTGCACATTGTAAAAAATGATATTGTCACCGGTGTCTGCTAAGCCAAAATCCGGTTTTACCGGTGTTTGGTTTTGTGTACTTTATTTAACAATTTTTAACTCTGCTAACATGCATTTTAGCAATTTTGGCCTCCACTGTTACACATCCTTCCATCCTTGTACCAATTTAAAGTTATTTTAGGTACAAGATGTGATGGCAGCAGCAACACTACAGCCCCCATCTCTAAGGTGTGATGGAAGCAGCAGCACTATGGCCCCCATCCCTTAGGTGTGATGGCAGCAGTACTACGGTCATCATTCCTCATGTGTGATGGCAGTATCAGCACTATGGCCCTCATCCCTCAGGTGGGACGGCAGCAGGCCTGCATTCCCCATTCACCAGTGGTGATGACAGAAGCACTACAGCCCCCACCCCTTCGGTGTGATGGCAGTAGCAACAATGCAGTACATATCCCTCTGGGGTGATGGCAGTAGTGACAGCACTATGATCCCCTTTCAACACTCACACCCCCACATGCACAAGTTACAAATGTCTTCATCTCTTTGCTTGTTAGAACTCAGATGTGATTTAATCTGAACCATCACAGCAAAGGTGGACTACCTTGTTTTCCTATCTATAATTTAACTGCCTGAATTGGATATCTGCCTGTGACACCGCTGACCAGGGTTAGGGAACAGACTTGGGTGTTGGAGGGCCAGCTGGTGGGTGATGGCTTGAGTGTCCAACGACCACTCCCCTTCTCCTGAGAGGAGGGTGGGTTCATGGCTCAGCATTTGCTGGCCCATGGTGGAGGCCAGAGGCACAACACATCAGTACTCACTGCGGGAGGAGTGTGATGGATGTCGGCTTATGCCTTGACATCATGTAGCCTATCATGCTCCCAAGAAAATGGGAAAACACCCGCTGGCCAACTGAAGGATGGCTGCTGGTTCCACCATACTCTAGAAGCCCCAGACATGTGTCCGTTCTGACCCCCGACATGCCCAGGATACACAGGAAGCTCTTTGGGGCAATTCTCCTCCCCTGGTAGCCTCCCACAGGGGTAGGGGCCCGCTCAATAAAGGGTTACTTTGGGTTATCTGGTAGCACAGCAGTAAGGGTCAGTGAATAGTGGTCGGGACTCAGCAGTGGTGGTAGGGGGCCTTGGCATGCCTGAAGGAGTGGATGACCAGGGGGTAGGAGGAGCAAAAAAAAACTGCTTGAATTTGCTTCTTTGAAATAAAGTGTTTTCACCTAAAAAATCCACAAGTGATTAGTGGAGGACCTTCAAATGGATTCATGCATCTCCCAGACATGTGGATGTTTTTTCTACTTGGTGTCCATGAAAAGGGTGTCTCCCAGTTTTCATGTCTTTGTTCAGATGTGAATTGAGCACTACTCTGCCCACCAGTATCATACAGCCCCTGTGGTCTTACCTTGTTAAGTACTCTTAAATACTTAACATTTGCTTTTTGTTGAAGCAGTCTATCAGAAAACATTTTGTTGTCACAGAGACAGAATCAGCAGGTGGGAGAAAAGGTGCAAGTGATCCAATTCACCTAAATGGGGTGCTAACTGTGAAGTCTTTTCATAAGTAGTAAGGCAGTTTCTTCTTTGTGAACATTCTTTCATTCAGACTAGTTTTCATTCAAACAACTGAGGATTTTGGATGGCCCTACAGATTATGAACTTGAATAAGATAGTAGGTAACAGTGGTCCACGTTCAGCAATCTACAACCTAGATGCTTATATGCAAAGAATACAATACAAACCTGGCTAAAATCTGAAAACAAGCTTATAAAACATATCTGAATATGTATCTTTACCTATACAAAATCATTGCAGCCCAAGTAAAACTCAAGTAAATTACATGGTACCCTGACTACTATTCTATGATGTAGTAAACATACATTGGTATTTTTTATATTCTTTGTAAAGCAGGCAAGGCCCACTAGGCAGAACTGTCTGTTTTAAGGAGTGACCTAGAAGCACTTGGGAGGTTAAGTGACTTGCTTGGATGCAAGTGGAGGTTGTGGGACTCAAACCCAAGTCTGCTGGATGTACCCAGTTCAATCACAGTTTGTTACTCTAACCACTGGGCATGGGTGGTTAAATTGAATGACTGATTACAACAAAGCAGTGCGGGTGATTTCCTTACTGTTTCTATACACAGCAAAGCAGAACGAATGCAAAGCACAGCAGCATTCATTTTAAGATGCTGAAATCTGGGTTGGCCCACTGGCACTGCAGTAGCACTATTGCTTGCAATGCCAGTGACCCAGGGTCAAAAGCAAACTCGGGTTGCTGGAGGTCTGGCCAGGGGAGTAGGATCGAGCACCTGGGGGACTGTTCTCCTCCTCCTCTGGGGAGGGTGGGCTGCAGGTCCTGCTTCTTTACCACCACCAGTGTGACCACGGATGGTGGTGCAATGGTGCTGCAGAGTGATCAGGAGGGGAGGATGCTAGCCAGGATCTGGAGCAGCGGCATGTCTCTATGTGACCTACCTCCTTGGATCTCTAGTGCCGGTGCCCTCAGGGACAAAGACCAGAAAACCAAGAACAATCACTCCGCATCGGCCACTGGCAGAAGGGACCCAGGTGTCCCAGACTTCATAACCAGGCTCCATGAGGGACCCACTGGGCTGCCCGACACAAACTAAGGGAGTGTGGAGGGGTGACCTAGGGTCCCCTCCCTTCCCACCTGGGGGGGGGTACAACCCAGGCAGGATAGAAGCAGTCCCACAGAAGCTCCTGAGCATTACCTGGGGGTGAAGCTAGGTGATACCGATGCTTTGAGAAGGGGACATAAAAAGAGAAAATTAAAAAAAATTAAAAAGATACTGAAATCTTAGCGATTCCATGCAATGACATGCAATTTCCATGAGGCACCGGTACAAGAATTCAAATTCCGCAAACCAAGCAGGATTCCGTGATTGTTACCGGTGTTACCGGTAAAAATGGAAAACCAGGGTCCCTGGTCATCAGGCCCAATTCTCACCCCATTCCATGTCTAAGCAAGCTTACATGCTGCAGTATAGGAGAATGGGGTGAGAGTTAGGACTGATGACCCCATGGCACACCCTGATATCTCTTGGTGTGTGGAGGATGGGCTGTGGGGTGGGGTGGTGGGGGGTTAACACTAACATCACATTTCCAAACTCGCTGTGACATCAACTCTAACTGATGCATTAACGAAGTGTTTTGCAATGAATGTCCTTACTTTGTGAGTTAGTGTAATGTAACTAGTATTTTTATTTTATTTATTTCTATTTACAGTATTTAGTTTTTGTTGGCCGGGTAAGTGCACTAGACAAATCCTGCCTATTTTCAGGCATGACCCGAGGGAGGGGGATACAGATGAATGCCAACTGACCTTGAACCAGATTAAGCTGTTGGTGGTATTTTTAGTGAATGAGGGAAATTTGGCCAGGACACCGGGGAAATTCCCTTACTCTGCTGTGCTTTGCGGCCAGCAGAGGGCGCTGTTCACAGCCATTTGGGCTGCTCAGTGTGCATTCTGTTTCTGTTGGAGAAGGAGGACGTGGGTTTCGGCTCCTCTGAGCCTGCTATGGAGCCCTTGGCAGTTTCGGATGCAGTTCTGCAGGATAATGCTGCTTGCTTACCGGAATCTTCTCCGACCGTTCTTCAGTCTGTTTTGTGGAAATTCGGATTCTTCTGTTCGCTAGCGGCGACTTATTGGCTACCTCAAGTTTGTCTGAACCATTGTTGCAGCAGTCGGCTGCTCCTCGGAGGATGGACGTTGTTCTGTGCAGGAACAGACTCGGGATCTTCATACTGTGGGACTTCCGGGTTCTGATTCTGCGGCTCTACAGGATGTCGGTTCTCTGGATCATCCTGAGTCTTCGAGTACTTCGCAGGCTGTTAGGCGACAGTTTGGACTGCCTCAAAGAAAATTGTCTTATCCCACTATGGACTGGTCGGCTGATACGGTTTTGAGCGACTCAGGTTGGACCCAGACTGCTATTGGACAATGGATTCCTGACCCTAATTGGCCAGACCCTCCGATGGCTTCTTCTGCTTCCTCATTGCATGCCACCGTTGCTACTACCCTGAGCTCAGGTATGGACTACAGTGAAAATTCTGGGGCCCCTATTGAAGCTGCGCAGCATTTAGAAAAACATTCTTTGGCCTCTTCGAGGCCTAAGGCATTGGGTAATCTCACTAACACTGTCTCTGCTTTACAGAAGGGGTCTGCTTCTACTTCTTTACCTATTGTGTCAGGCCCCTCTACTTCTAGAGTTCAATGTCTGATTGTTTAAAAATAAATTAGAGCAGGCCCCAAGAAGGAATGCAGTTAGACTGAGATATGAGGTGGGTTGCAGGTCCACCCTGATAGATATTATGTTGCTAACACTTTATTGAAGGGGGTCCATGAATTTTTTTCCTGCTGATATTTTTGCCTTAATACATGTTTATGGAGAGGATTCTTTTGACGTCAGCTTTAAAACTTCTTGTAATTTGGAGAAATTTTGGGATAAATACTCCACACTTAAGTCCACCCCTCTTTGGGTCCCCTTTTATGCCCTCCCTCTTACGAAACCCCAAATTAGACACATTACTATTATGTTTCGGAATGAAGGGGTTAATGTTGGTAATATACATCACTGGCTTCAAAAGAGGTGCGATATTTTAGGCCCTCCTGAGGCTATCTTGGATTTAGAAGGGATCTGGACGGGTAGTTGGAAGTTTAAAGTTAAACTGTTTCAAGTTAATGGGGAGGTGGTGCATTTACCAAACAGTTTCTTTTGGGGAAGGATAGAGGGATTGGTTTTTATGGCGGTCAGCCTCGTGCGTGTTATAAATGTGGTGCTAAAACCCATATTAGCAGTTCATGTGATCTGTTGAAATGCGCCCTCTGTGGGGGGTATGGACATTCATTGGATAGATGTGTCAATATTTTTCAATGTAACTTGTGCGATGAAAAGGGCCATGCCTTTCATCAATGCCCTTGGGCTATGCACAATAAGTCGGGAGGTTGGAATCAGGAAGATTTAGTCCACAAAGCTCAGGCCAGTAGATCTGATGGTGCCCCCCCAACCCCTCTAAAGGTAGCTGAGGATATTCCAGGGGAGAATATATCAGAGCCTCAACCTGCTACTGAGGACAGTGTTCCCCTGGTTTCTGATTCTGTGAACTCAGTGTCTGTATCTTCAGTCTCAGCTAGTGTTACGGATCCCATCTCTGCTCCCCAGCAGGCATCTCCTTCTATGCCTCCGCCCTTTGAAATTGTTAAACCTAGACAGTTCACCAGAGCCTCTCTTAAACTTTCTACCATTTCTCCTGTTCCTATAGAGAATTTTTTTTCCCCTTTGCAGGGTGAAGGGAGGGAATCTGATTTTGAATCTGATACCTCTCATCGTTCTGAAATGCTTTCTGAGGATGAGGATAGCAGGTCTACTGAACTGGCCAAGGAGAAAAAGGGTAAGAAAGGTAAAAAACGGAAGGCAAGCTTTAGTCAGAAGACTGGGCCTTGATTCTAACCTTTTTCATCATGGCTACACTTAAAATAGTTTCCTTTAATGTCTGCAGTATTAAAAACTTTAAAAAGAGGCTTTCTATTTTTTCTTTTTTTAGTACTTTGCAGGTTGATGTTATTCTCCTTCAGGAAACCAGATTGTCTTCTCTGGCTGAAATTGAACAAGCCAAGAAGAGATGGGTTTGAGGGCCGTCTTTTGGACCTTTGGGCCTGATGTGGCTGATGGAATTGGGATACTTTCTTCCACCCTATTTCGGTTCGAATTAGTGGATATTTGTCCTGGTCGGGCTTTGCTTCTTGATTTTTGTTTCGAGATTATGATTTTCGTTTGATTAATATCTACGCCCCTCAAATCAAGTCAGCCCGGATAGCATTATTCGATGACATTAAACCCTTTCTCTATACCAGAATACATGTGATTTGGGGGGGGGACTTTAACTGTGATATTGACCTTGAATTTAAGGGTGATTCTCAAAAAAAAATGTATTGCGACTCTATTTCTTTGAAACAGACGGTTCAGGATGCGGGACTTATTGACGTATTTAGAACCCTGCATGCTACTGGAGGCGCTTCTTATCATAGGCATATTTTTTCCTCCCGTATTGATCTTCTTTTTGTTTCTAAATATTTGACTCCTTTTTTTTCTAAGGTTCAGCCGACTGAGTTTTGGGATCATCATATTTTAATGGGTTTTGTTAATTTAGCAGGGGTACCTCCTAAAGTATTTTCGACTGGTCCTAGATGGCGCTTGAACATATCCCTCTTGGAGGCTGATGATTGTGTGGATGGTTTAGAACTACTGTTTGCTGCATGGTTTTCCACTATATGTTTATATGATAACCTTTTTTTATGGTGGATGGATACTAAATCGGAGCTCAGGTCCTTTTTCCTTTCCAAAGGGAAATCTAAAGCTAATTCTCAATATCTCACTTATTTAAACTATCGGAATCAGCTGTATAGACTAATGTCCCCTCCTGTGATAGGATCGCCTTTCAATCACAGCTCACTGAAATAAAAAGCAAATGTCTCTTTATCAGTATGATAGGGCTAAATCTTTGGAGATGGAATTCAGATATGGGTTGCACTCACAGCCTGCCTCTGATCCTTATAAGGCTTGAAAGCAACGCCTTGATAAAACATTGATGACAGGGTTGTTATCCCTCTGGGTAATGTGGTGACCTCAGATTTAGAAATGCTGAATGTGGTACAAGACTTTGTCTCCAGCTCTTTTGGTGAGGACTCTAGTCCCTCTGATACTTTACCCCCTGAATTTTTAGCCTCTCTTCCTGTTATGGATGTTAAGTTTAGGACTACTTTATTAAGGCCTGTTTCATCCCTAGAAGTGGAAGGTGTTATAAAATCTCTGAATTCTAAAACATCCCCTGGATTAGATGGTATTCCTAATGAATTCTATAAGAAATCCCTTCCAGTTATGTGTTTTTTTTTACCTATAGTATTTAATTTTATGTTGACATTTGACTTGGGCTTTCCGGAGTTTAGTGTTTCTTTATTGAAATTTATTTATAAGAAAGGTGATTCTACCTTGCTGACCAATTGGAGGCCTATTAGCCTCCTTAATAGTGATTATAAGATTTTGCCAAAATTCTCACTAACAGGTTAGCACTAATCTCGGATTCCCTTATCCATCCAGCTCAAACTTGTGTTATTTCTCAGCAAGATTCAGCACAATTATATTTATTACAGAATTATTTGAGAATAGTAATGGGGAAGGGGTCTGGTTTATTGTGGCGCTGGATCAGGTTAAAGCTTTTGACAGGGTAAGTCACCATTATTTGTTTAATCTGTTACTCTCCTATAATATCCCACGTCCCTTTGTACAATGGATTTCCATGCTATATTCCAATGCTACAGTACTTCCACTAGTGAATGGACTAATGGGGTCTGACATCCAGGTAGTTAGGGGAGTGCAGCAGGGTTGTCCCTTAAGCCCTCTCATGTATACTTATGCATTGGATCCCATTATTAGATATGTACATGAACATGATGGTATTTTTGGGATTGCCCCAGATATTTCTCTACCTATGGAGAAAATTACTGCGTACGCAGATGATGTAACTCTGTTAATGCGTGATGAGGCCTCCCTTCGACTTGCCTTACAGTGTTTTCAGCTGTGGGGACGTTATTCAGGGGCTGAAATCAACACAGCTAAGAGTTTTATTTTCTCTTTACACTCCACTCCAATGCATCTTTCTGACACATGTGGCATTCCTCTTGTTTCCACACCTCACAAAATTTTGGGGGTTTGGTTTGGACCTGGTGATTTGGCTACCTTTAACTGGGAGAATCAGTTGAGTATAGGTGAAGCTAAAGTCAACTTATGGAATCATTGGAAGTTTGGGAAGAAGAAAGGTGTTTTTATAGTTAAAAAGTTTTTGATTCCTGTCTTTTTGTATTTAAGCTATCTATACCCACCTCCAGTTCATTTGGAAACCCGACTGTATAGTGTTTTTTTTCAAATAGTTTGGGGCAATAGACTGAACCCTGTGCACAGAGAAGTTACCTATCTACCAGTTAAAAAGGGTGGATTGGCCATGATTAACCCAATTGTTTTTTATCATTCTATTTTTTTTGTTTAATTCCTTTAGTTTTTTATGGAATCAGATAACCTTCTCTTGGCAGGTGTGGTCGCACTTTGTTTGGGCTAAATTTTTTCAAAAATGGACTACTTTGCCCCCAAAATCTTACCACGGGATCAGCTACCAGTTTATGGGATCCCTACTTTAAAGAAGTGCCATCACTGGAAGTTATCATTCTCTACTTTATTATCCCATTCTCGGAAAACTTTTTATAATTATATTGTTTTTGAAATACACAGCGTCCTTCTACTTTTTCCTGAGTGTACTCCAATTAGGATGATGTTTGCTCTCAATAAATTTACTGATTTTTGGCTTCCTGCCTTTGTATGGGATGTGGTTTGGATGTCTGCTCAAGGTAGACTTGGGGTACGTGGGAACCTTAAATATAAACCAGTAATGGACAGATTTTGTCTGAGACCTCTATGTACTACTGTGGAAGAAAGTCTTTCATTTTTTTTATTTCTTGTTCCTATGTTACCAGTTTTTGGTGGATGCTGCTGTCCATTGGGCGTGCCTATATTGTCAAATGTTACCTATACTGTTTTACTTTTAGGGATTATGTAGGGGTCTGGAAACGATATCACCCCAGTACTTTGAATTTTTTTGGTCTACTTCAATTTTATTTATGGCAAGCCAGATGCCAATTTATATTTCAACAACAAACTGTTTTATCTTCTACTATACTGTCTCAAGTTGAGGAAGGTTTACTGATTGTTAAATCTAAAGATAGACAGAGATTTATAGATGTTAAGTTTCGTTCATTATGGAATAATTTCTTTTTTTGATTATGTTAGTCTCAATTTTTGTCCTCCTGTAATTCCCTATTATTGCTGTTTTTGTCTGTTTCCATTGTTTATTTGATTTCTGGTGATGTTGTGTTTTTTTTCTCAATAAACTTCTCCTACTCTTTTCGAGAAGTGCCATGGGATCTTTAACATCCACCTGAACTACAACCAATCCAGCAGATGGGACCTCAGTTTAACGTCTCATCTGAAAGACGGCACCTAAGAAGTGCAGCACCCCTCTCATGCTGCACTACAGTGTCAGTACTGGGATATTAATCCAAGCGCCAGATGTGGGAACTGAACCCACAGCCCTCTGATCTCCCAGCCTCAGAGATGAGTGTGCTACCTACTGAGCCACTGACACTGCAATCGGTTGTTAATCAGTTAATCGGATTCTGCATGGTGGCCATGAAATCACCTCATGGGTCTGATTAATGAAATGACAGTGACAGTGTTCATGAGGTGGGGTCCCAAAAAGCCCATGTTGAAAATTTGGTGCAGAAATACAATAAAATGGCTGATATGGCAACATAAGTTAAAAATGCCATTGACAGCCATTATAGGGCCACTTATCTTGATTTTTCAGTTCAAGGTTCAGCTTTGAAGAGTGCAGACATGTCCTGGTACACAGAAGATGACAGCCACTGACCTGAATTGGTAAGAATAGGGCAAAGGGGAAGTGTGGGGTAGTGGGTGCTCAGTGGGAGGGTCGGGATGGTGGAGGTAGTTGGGGAGATGACTAGGGACTGTTTTCTTTTTTCCAGGAGAAAAAAAAGACATTGGGGGACTATTTTTTTTTTTTACAGGGTTCATTTTGACAATGTTTGGGGAAACTGGAGGTGGGCTCCACAGTGTCCCACACTAGTGGGGGGGCTTATAGCGCCGACAGGGGAACTGGACACCAGTCTGTCAGTAAATATAAAAACTATCATGTTTCAGGACACTGGGAGTGTGCTCCTCAGTGTCCCACACTGGCAGGGGGCAGGGTTTACATTGCCAACAGGGGGATTAGACACCCCGCTTTTGGCAAATTCATAAAAACATTTTTGAAATACTGGGATTGGGCTTACATTGCCTACAGGGGAACTGGGCACCCTGCTGTTGGTAAATTTATGAAAAAAATATTCAGGACACTGTGAGTAGGCTCCCCAGTGTCCCTCACTGGCAAGGAGGCTTACAGTGCTGACAGTGGGATTGGGCACCCTGCTGTCAGCAAAATATATTCATATTTATTAACATTACTTTACTCCTTCCCCTTAATTTCACTAAAATGGGAAAAAAGGATTGCTTTAGGTAAACACCAACAGGTGCTTACCTACTGTAAATGGGTTCCAAGGAATCCAATTCTTGTGTTTTTATTTTAAATGGCCAGAACTGTTTTTCACTTTTTTCCACGTGCTGATGGTTATTTTTCATTGAAGTAGTGCCACAAATTTGCAGTAGTTTTCACAAAAAGTGGCAGAAATCTGAAGCAGTTTTTGCACAACAGTACCCTAAGTTGCATGAAAACTATCACAATTTACAACACTTTCACAAAAATAGTGCCACAAATTTGTGACACTAAAAGGGGCAAAGCGTAAAGAAAAACATATTTTTGTCCACTATTTAAAACAAATAATGCTGGAATTGTGTTTCTTGGGCCCTGATTAGGTAAACAGAACTGTTGGTGTTTACTAAGGGGCTGTAATGTTTGAATTACAGTGTTTTTTTCCTCATCGCTAACTGAAAACAAGATGGCAGCTGTATGACAATAACTTTCCCATTTGCAAAAGCAAAAAGTGCTTTCAAAGCATACTTCTATTTTTTTTCTTAGGCTATAATGGGAAACTTTAAAGTTTTATAACTTTGAGCTTCTCAAAACCTTCAAAAGGTACATCTGCAGCCCAAACCCCAAATACACTAACAATTTCAGACAAGACCCCAAAACCATTTCTGAGATGTGGTCAAGCAAAGAATGTGCACCTAAATAGTGTATTTCAAATTTTTGGCACTCTGCTGCTCTGCAACCACACCACCAACCAGAATTAAACTTGCCAGATCCAGAGATCTACAGTACCAGACAGCACATTAAACATTTTGTGCACATTGTTCATGCATTTGCAAAGTTATTAAGGTGCAAACTGTTGGGTTTAACATAGAAGTGGCTGGGCAACCTTAACTACTCTGACACAACCATGCCAGTTTAGTATGTATGTCTGTATATGTATGTGTGTGTGTATATGTATATCTATCTATCTATCTATCTATCTATCTATCTATATATATATATATATATATATATATATATATATATATATAATATATATATATATATATATATATAGATAGATAGATAGATAGATAGATATACATATAATTATTGCAAAAACTTTGTTAATGCATCAGTTAGGATTGATATCACAACAACAAAAGTTTGGAAATTCAATGTTAGGGTTACCACCCCTACCACACCTCCACTACCCCCCCTACAGGCACCAACAGGCATCGAGGCATGCCCTGGGGTCATCACTTTCACCCTATTCTCCTATACTGCAGAGTGTCGGCTTATTTACACATGGAATGGGGTGAGAGTTGGGCCTGACATGTCTCAGTGCCTGTAGGGTTGGTGTGGTAAGATATTGGCAAATTAGTGCTACAGGTGTTCTTTTTCAGGTCTATAAGGCTACTGTATGGCTCTGTTGTTATGTGTAAGTGGAACCACAGGGCCTGAGGGCCCATGCTCCCACAAATGCATATTATTATGCACAAATGGGCAGTTTGGGCCCTGCATTATAACCAAAACATACCATTTACTATACACATTACACTTTTTCAAAAAGTAAAGAAATTCATTGCAAAAAACTTTATTAATGTATCAGTTAGGGTTGCTGTCAGAGTGATACAAGTTTGGAAATTCGATGTTAGGGTTAACCCCCATATCACCCCACCCCACAACCCCCATCCTCCACACACCAAAATACATCAAGGTGTGCAATGGGGTCATCAGTCCTAACTCTCAGCCCATTCTCCTATACTGTAGCATGTCAGCTACATGGGGTGAGAGTTGGGCCTGATGACCCCATGGCACACCCTGATGTGTGTTGGTGGCTGGAGGATGGGGGTGTGATGGGGGGTAACCCTAACATCGAATTTCCAAACTTTTGTCGCTGTGACATCAACTGTATATCTGATTGGAATACAACTTTCCAGATTCAGAGACCTATGGTTGGATGCCATGAATGCAAAATGTCATGCAAATCAAGACTAAAGGCTGAAAAGTTATTAAAGTGCAGACTTTGGGGTTTACAATAGATTTGGCC
The DNA here is from genome assembly GCA_016271365.2 of Neoceratodus forsteri. Classification (NCBI taxonomy): domain Eukaryota; kingdom Metazoa; phylum Chordata; order Ceratodontiformes; family Ceratodontidae; genus Neoceratodus; species Neoceratodus forsteri. Next base: position 898,852,139 of record CM057458.1, read on the forward strand.
ATGCAACTCTAACTATACTGTAGAGGACAATAAATTCACAGCCCTTAAATTTCACTGTTTTGTCCGCTCCTACATTTTTACAGTAGTTTTATTTAGCTGAAGGGCAAAAGCAAGCTAATTTGTCAGTTGTAGCATATATTTTCACTGGCATATAATTTTTTTCTGCATTTTCAAAATAGTGAATATAGCATAAATTTTGTTCAAGTGAAAAATAGGTCCTCTACAGTATATGTACATATATGTATATTCATTGCAAAAAATGTCAATGCATCAGTTAGGGTTGATGTCACAGTGACAAACATTTGGAAATTCATTGTTAGGGTTCCCCCCACAACACCCCCCATCCTCCACACACCAACAGATGTCAGGCTGTGTCATGGGGTCATCAGGCCCAACTCTCACCCCATTCCATGTGTAAGCAAGTTGACATGCTACAGTATAGGAGAATGGGGTGAGAGTTAGGACTGATGATCCCATGGCACAGCCCAACATCTGTTGGTGTGTGTGTGTGTGTGTGTGTGTGTGTGTGTGGTGGGGGCAACACTAACATTGAATTTCTAAACTTTCATCACTGTGACATCAACCCTAACTGATGCATTAACAAATTAAGATTTTTTTGCAATGAATTTCCTTACTTTTTGAAAAAGTGTAATGTAACTAGTAAATGGTATGTGTCAATGGGAAGGGCCCCGTGCTCCCACCAAACTGCCCATTTATGTATAATGATATGCATATGTGGGAGTGTGGATCCTCTGGGCCCAATGCTCCCACTTACACTTAAATACGGAGCCATACAGCAGCCCCACAGTACTGAAAAGGAACCCTTGTAACACTTATTTGGCAATATCTCAGTAACAGTAGCAATTATGGGAAAAAATACACTGCAGTTGTAATCATGCCTTCAAAACCTCCATGCTAAAGTTGGACTAAGCTGCAGGTAGTGAAAAATACATATCTCAAATTGTTTCCAAGATACGGGCATGGAAAGGCAGTGTGGATACCCCAATATTATCCTACGGGGAAATTTCTCACCTTCATAACACTGTGCCATGTGGTCATCAGGCCCAGCTCTCACCCCATTCCATGTGTAAACAAGCTGACATGCTACAGCATAGGAGAATGGGGTGAGAGTTAGGTCTGACGACCCCATTTCACACTCCAATGCCTGTCGGTGCCTGTAAGGTGGGGGGTGGGGTTGTAGGGGTGGTAAAGCTAACAATCAAATTTCCAAACTTTTGTCAGCATGACATCAACCCTAACTACATCAACAGTTTTTTACAATGAATGTCCTTTCTTTTCAAGAAAGTGTAATGTAAGTAGTTAATGGTATGTGTTTGTGGGAGTGTGGGCCCTCTGGGCCCTGCACTCCCTTCACATTGTCCATTTTTTTGTGTAATGGTAGGAGTATGTGGGTGTACAGGCCCTCTTGGCCCTGCTCTCCCACTTGCACATAAATATGGAGCCATACAAAAGCCCCATACTATTGAAAAGGAACCCTTGTAGCACTAATTTGCCAATATCTCAGTAACCGTGCAACCTATGAAAAAAATTCCAGTGCAGGTGTAATCTATGACTTTTGAAGTTCCTTGTAAACTTGGTTCACCTATAGGTGAATCAAGCTGCGAGTAGTTAAAAATCTGTTTCTCACTTAATTTTCGAGATGGGGCATCAAAAGGCTCTACCGGCACCACAGTGTTATCCTATGAGAAATTTCTCAGCTTCGGTATGCTGTAACTATGGGCCCATTGAATGTTTTGGGAACAAATGACCAAAAGGCACATCTGTGAGACCAGGGCTTGCCACCCTGCAAATATCAGCCCGAAAGCTCAATTCACCTTCGCAAAATGAAGTGGCAAAGAAAAAAACACATGGGAAAATGTGTTAGTGCAGTGTTTTCGTGATAATGTAAATGTGTTCATTGCACTCCTATCTCTTTAATGGTAATGTTGTCGCGCACAGAAAAATGTTGATGCGGTTCCTTTTTTTTGATCGTGGTTATTGCCACAGCAACAAAAAATGTTGTCCAGAAAACAAAATGGCAGAATGGTGGAAAAAGTTTGAAAAACATAATTCCAGACCACCTGATGAAAAACTAATGCCAGGGTCATATTCCTAAGGGTCTGAATAGGTAAACACATCTGTTGGTCTTTACAAAAGGGCATTATTTTTTGAGTTACAACATTTTTTGTCTCTCGCTAACTGAAAACAAGATGGTGGAAGCACAAAAACAAATTCAGGAGCACAGCAACAAAAATGTGATTACAGAAGTTTTCACAATGCACATATAAATTTTACCTTAGACAATAATGGGACATGAAAATCTTGAATAACTTTTAAACGGATTAATATTTTTTCACCAAATCTTCAAAAGGCACCAGTTCAACCCAGGCCACATACAGGCATACAAATTTGAATCCACTGAAATGCATCCTTCAGTCCATTATGGCTGACTGAAAAATACACACGTGTTGGTAAGTTTCACTTTTTGGAAGTGTTACGGTACTGCAACTGTACATTCGATTGGAACAAAACTTTCCAGATCTAGAGATCTATGGTCGAAGGCTGCACATGCCAATTTCTGGCAAATTGGACAAATGGTTGCAAAGTTATTAAAGTGAAAACTTTGGTGGTTTAACACAGAAGTGACTGTAACTCATTATACTTACTTTCTACCGGGCAGTTATAATATATGCATACTGTATATAAATATATATATATATATATATATATATATATATATATGTATATGTGTGTGTATCTATACAATGGCAACCCCCCAGGATGAAACCCAATTCTGCAGCATTTTGCAGCACTCTGCAGAATCCTACAGCAGACCTACTGAATAAAGTAATGTAAATTCATTGGCAATTAGTACCTTTTGCCCATTCAGGAAAATGTGACACTGCCAGGATGAAGCAAATGCCACTGTTTCCTGCATGACAAAGGGGACTAATTGCCATTGAAATTACATTGCTTTATTCAGTAGGTCTGCTACAGCATACTGCAGAGTGCTTCAAAGGAGGGTTTCATCTTGTGGGATGCCACTGTATATAGTTAGAGTTGAGTAGGCAGTTTAAAGCTAAACCCCAAATTTTGCTACCTTAATAACTCTGCAACTGTTTAACAGATTTGCACAAAATGTGGTATGCACTGTCCTGTGGGGTATATCTCTTAGCATGCCAAGTTTCATTTTGATCAGATATGCAGATTTTGCACAGTGCATAGTAAAAAAAGTGTGTTTTTCATTTTTTGCCCATTTTTCCTTATTTTTTCTTATTGTGCAGCATGCACACCACTTGGAATTTTTGCCTGAAATGTTCAGGGTGGCAAGAGGTTTCTCCAAAGAACAAGACAGCATTAGTTGGGTGAAAAAAATATAAATCAGTTCCAAAGGTATTCAGTTTTGAAATGTTGGGTTCTGAGCATGCTCAGTTCAGTCTTTTGGATAGCTGCACTGTTTTGAACAAGGTTGTGGTCTCTTGAATGAAGATTTTAACAGCTCAAGAACAGGAATCCCTATTCATATGGAAAATCCTTGTTCTCAAGCCACCATCATTTTTTCAGTTTTCTTCAAAAACAAAACTTTGTAACTTGCCACAGGAATGTTTTCTCTAAAGATTGAAGTATGGGTTTTGATCAGGGCAACACCCTCTACAAACCCATGGCTTTGGTTCTGTTTAGTTTGGTAAAAAAATGGCAATTTTTAAGTTTGAAAATCCTTGTTTCTGACTCACTTCGGATCCCCGTTTGTGAGGTGTCAAAACCCTTGTTAATGAGATGACGACCAGATGGTCCTATCTAATGAACAGGGATTGGCTCACAAATGGGGATTTTTGCACCTCATGAATGAAGATTTTGACAGCTCATGAACAAGGATTATAAAACAAAAATTCTTGTTCATAAACTGTTAAAATCCCCATTCGTGAGGTGTCAAAATCCTTGTTCATGATAAATCCTGAGCTGTCAAAATCCTTGTTCATGAGATGACGACCAGATGGTCAAATCTCACAAACAAAGATTTCTTACAAATGGGGATTTTGACACCTCACAAATGGGGATTCTGCTCACAAACAGGGATTTTGACAGCTCACAATCATGGATTATAAAAATAAATTCTTATTCATGAGCTGTCAAAATCCCTGTTTGTGATCTGTCAAAATCCCCTCTCATGATCCAATTCTCATTCATGAGCTGTTAAAATCCCTGTTCTTGAGATGATGACCAGATAACCCTATCTCACGAACAGGGATCGGACCACGATCAGGAATTTTGACAGCTTAAGAAATGGGATTTAAAAAAAGTTGCCAGTTCACTGCTAAGAATCAGTTAGGACTTTTGGCTTGCAGTTTTCAGGGTACAAATGGGATGTCCAAAAGATGTGACTTATGCTGGTTTGGTGTAAACATTTGCATTGGTTGCATAGTTACGCCATTCTGAAGTTGAGAAATTTCTTATAGGATAACATTGTGGTGAACATGGTTCCTTTCAGTGCCTCTATCTCGAAAATGCTTCAAAATATGGATTTTTTGCTAAGCGCAGCTTTAGGTGTACTAAGCATGCATGCTGGTTACCAGTGCATGATTACAACTGCAGTAGAATTTTTCCAAGGTTACTACAGTTTCTGAGATATTGCGACAGTAGCAGCACAGGAGTTACTTGGAATATGTCTAACCCTGCACTACATCTCTATAATTATAGGTCGGTGGGAGCGCAGGGTCCATGGAGCCCTGCACTCCAACATATGGATAACATTATGGAGTAATGTCACTGCTGGGTCATCCCTTATGCAATAATGGGAGCACAGGGCCATCCCAAAACTATATAAGAGGAAGATTACACTTTCTCAAAAAGTAAAGACATTCACAGCAAAACACTTCATTAATGCATCAGTTATGGTTGAAGCAACAAAAGTAGGGAAATGAGGCATTAGGGTTGAGACTGTAACCCCCCACCCTACCAGCCCACCTTACCCCCCATCCTCCATAGACCAACAGGGCATGGAGTGTACATTGGTGTCATTGGGCCTAACTCTCACCCCATTCTCCTATACTCTACCATGTCAGCTTTCTTGCATATGGAATGGGGTGAGAGTTAGGCCTGATGATCCCAAGGCACACTCCATGTGCTGTTGGTCTGTGGATGGTGGGGTTATAGGGTAGGGGGTTATGGTCTCAACCCTAACACCTCATTTCCCTACTTTTGTCACTTCAACCCTAACTGAAGCATTGACAACGTTTTTTTTGCAATGAATATAGATAGACAGATAGATAGATAGATAGATACCCTAATGATCCACCCCCACCCTACAAACACAGACATGCATTGGGGGTGTGCCTTGGCAACCATAATGCTCATCCCATTCCATAACTAAATAAGCTGAGATGGGTACAGTATAGGAGAATGAGATGAGCAGTTTGTCTGATGACCCCAAGGCACACCCCCAATGCCTGTCAGTGTCTTCAGGGTGGGGGTGTGGCACTACAATTGCAAACCCTAATGCCATATTTCTCTACTTTTGTCACCTTACTATCAACCTTAACTAATGCATTAACAACATTTTTTAAATGAATTACCTTACTTTTTCAAATAGTTTGCTTGTATCCTTTTTTGTGAGAGAGCAGGGCCCTGCATTCCCATGCTCCATGATTTTCCTTATTGAACTACCATGGATGTGTGATCAAATTATCAGCATAGCCATCATATTAGTCCAGCACATGTACCCAGTAGAGAAAATTTACAAATCTCCACCAGAACATAATTCTGTGCAACTGCAATGCAATTCTATGCCACAGGTGCAAAAACACATTTTGAACAGGATTTGAACAATGACAGCAGTGACATACATGAGGATTGGTAATAAGAAGGCTAGATTGAAAATCTGAGGTCAAAATATTTGCATTTCCACAGTAATGAGCAGCGTTACTGAAATTACAACGAATGATCATAACTCTGGAATTTTTTCATATTTTGTCCCCACATTTTGAGCATGGTACAATATTCTTATGATGCCACCTCATAAACTCTGTAGGCGAACATTTTCAAATCCATGCTGAAACACCATTCCACACCACAGGTGTGAAAACACATTTTGGACAGGATGTGAAAAATGGCAACTGTACTGTTCCTGAGGTGGTGTGAAAAAATGATTACATTGAAAATTTGGAGTCAAAATATTGAAAAATTACAAAAGCTATGCATGTGCATATAAATATTTCAATAAATGCACATAACTTGGCCATTTTTAGGCATTATTTCACCAGATTTTTAATATGGCCTTTTTGGAACCCCACCTCATGAACACTGCTGGTGAAATTTTGTTATTCAGTCTCAAAAGGTGATTATGCACAGCAACTGTGAAATCACCTTCTGTGCCTGATCAATTAAATTTCACCACCTGTATTCATGAGGTGGGATATCAAAAAGGCCATGATGACAATTTGGTGAAAAATTCTCGAAAATGGCAAAGTTATGAACTTAAGTTCAAAACACCATTGAAATACATTATACAGCACTTACCTTTATTCCTCAGTTCACAGTTTGGTTTTGAAGAGTGCAGAAATGTCTCAGTCCACAGAGAATGACAGCATATGACCTCCAGAGGTAAGTATAGGGTAAGGGTGATGGTGTGGAGTGGTGGGTGCTCAGTGGGAGGTTGGGGATGGGGAGGGGGATGACGGCAATGATAACGGATGGGTTTCTTTATTTCAGGTTAAAAAACATTGGGAGATGGTTTTCTTTTTGCAGGAACAAATGAATATTAAAAAAAATATTTCAGGACACTGTGTGTGAGTCCTCAGTGTCCCACACTGCTGGTGGGGTCATGCAAATGTCAACAAGAGGATTGAACCCCTGATGTAGACAATAATTATTAAAGCAAGGGGCAGTGCCAGGGAGGGGGGCATCTGACACTGGGGTGGGCATACCAGTGTTGGATAATAGTTACTGTAGATAGATAGATAGACAGATGGATGGATGGATGGCTAGATAGATAGACAGACAGACAGATAAACAGACAGACTGCCACCGGGGATTGCGGCACCCAGTGTGCAGATAAATAAATAAATAAATCAGCAAACAAACTGCCACCAGGGATTAGGGCCCCCGGTGTGCAGATAAATAAACAAAAAACTGCCACCGGGGATTGTGGCTTCCAGTGTGCAGATACAGCATGACATGACAAAGTGCAGTCCGGATTGTGGGGATACAATGACAGTAGCCCCATCCCTGACATGCAAGTCTTGAAAACAACAGAGGTTGCATTATATGACACAGCTGTCATTTGTTAACAACAGCTGTGTAGTATAGTGCAACCAGCTGTTTTCACAAAAATTCAGTTACCCATAGAACACTGATTTTTTGAACTGTGCATACTCAGAAAATGAAAATTTTTCTTTCTAAAATATTCTCCCAATATGGACAGGAATCAACCTTTGTGTCACAATTTAAATCTCAAATTGGGAGGAAAAATGATTGGAGACTCCTGGATTCCTGAGTTGAAAGATTCAAGGATTAGGGAGTTTTTCCAGGAGGATGCATGTCTCTCTATAGAAGCATTAATTAGTAAGTTCCATACTGCCCCTTCTCAGGCTTTTAAAATTTACCAGCTTTGACATTTGTTGGTGCACTCATTAGGGAAACATAACACAGTTCAAGTGGGGGATGGACTCTTCGAATCCCTTGTCAAGGGGGTTTGGGAGCCTCATGCAATTTTGGCACTATATAGTAGTCTAGCTAATCAAGCATTTGCGGATCTTGAAAATAAGCCCAAATATTGGTTAACTCAACTAGGGGATACAGAAAGAAATTGGGATAAAATCTGGTGACATACCTACCAGTATATCACCCAGGACAGATTCAGAATTATGCAATTTCATTTATTAAACAATGTGTATTGGACCCCTGCCAAACTATACAAAATTGGACGATGAACAGATGCACTTTGTGCCAGATGTCACCAATCAGAAGGCAATTTATTCCATATTTTTTGGGAATGCCCAGGCATTAAAGTGTTATGGGATCAGATTAGGGATAAAGCAGATCCCTTATTGTGGGTTGAAGGGCTTTTCAGTCCAGAAGTCTGCTTACTGGGTGATTACAGGATGGTTACTGTCAAGTGTAAAAGGTATTACATGGCCATGATTCCATCCTCTCTCAAAAATGTGATCCTGAAATATTGGTTGGATGAAGCCCCAATCACCTATACAGAGTGGTTACAGGAGTTATTATTTAACCTGAGTATGGAAATATTCATAGCAATCAGGAAGAATTGTTTACGAAAATATGGACGGCTCTGGGAAAAAATGCATGTATTGCACTTGTTCCAGTCTGGAGCCCAGTCTTCAGATGGTGAGAATGGGTTGAACATGTTGTTAGATGAAACTACATAGTAATGTGTTTTGCCTTCATGGGGAAGTATTGGTAAGGGTGGGAAGTAGGCAGGAGGGGGTAAGGTGCAGAATGTTCTGGCACTAAGTTTCATAAAGTTACTTTCGGAAATGTGATATTGTGCTCATATACTTGGTCTTTATATGTCTGTTCCTTGCTCTGTGCTGGGAAAATAATTAAGAAAATGAATAAACTTGAATTAAAAAAAAAAGAAATTGAACATTTTTCTTTAATATGTTAAAAATTACTTAACAGCTGGACCTGAAAACCCCCAAAACACATACTATAGATTAAGCTCTACAAAACCTGAAAGATTCAGGTTTCAAAGCCTCCTATTTGTTCAGTTATCCCATGGCAAAATAAAAAATCATTTTCAGAAACTGAGACTTTTATGTATTTTGCACCTTTACAGGATCACATTAGCCTTGCACAGAGGCTGTGCTGTCAAAATTTCATGTGAATCAGTGGAAAGGGGGCAAAGTCATAAAGGTGCAAAAATTGAGGTTATAATTTGAAGTGCTTACTCAACCTTAAAATTCAGGTGCAACCACTCCTGTTTTATATATACTCAGTGTGTGTGTGTGTGTGTGTGTGTGTGTGTGTGTGTGTGTGTGTATATATATATTATAGTGGCACGGTACTGCCACTATAGTTAGGGCTGAGTATTCCATTTACAGTAAGGGTAAAGTGTGAAATGTTGCATCTTAATAACTTTGCCACCATATGACAGATTTGCCTGAAATTTGGCAGGCATAGACCGGTACTATAGATCTCTGGATCTGTCAAGTTTCTTAATGGTCAGATATATGATTGTGGAGTTATAAAGCGACATTCTGTAGCGCATTTATGCTTTTTTGCACATTCTTTGCTCATGCCTACAGGTCGCACGGTTTGCACAACCAGTCCATAAACTTCAGGAAACATGCAGCTGGGGTCCCTGATGTGCCTTTCAAAGATTTCGCGAAAAAATATTAAAGAGTTCAAAGGTTATTTAAAAAAACAAATTTCCCATTGTGGTCAATGGGAAAAGTTAAAAAGTTCAACAGTGTTGCAAATGCAGTTTTTAGTGTTGCAAATGACCCATGTAGTGTTATGAATCAGCCATTTTTTCAGTTAGTGGTCACAGAAATGCTTGGCATTTAAATTTGTGACCCTCTAGGGACACAATTATTTTTGTGTTCTTCTAGTCAGACTCTGAGGATGCTAGCCATGTTTTTTTTTTCGGGGGTTAAACACCCCAGAAATATGTTTTTGAAATTTTTGTAAAAGGTAGTGTTGCACTCATGATACTTTCGTGATTTCATTTGTGAAAGTGTAGTGATTTGTGACACTATTTTGCAACACTATGCCCAAAATAACAGGCATTTCTTGCCACCCTGCTGCAAAACAACAGTTTGGTCTTTTGAGCTGAAATTTGGAGGGAAGAAAGCCAACATCCCACAGATGTGGCTTTTTTTGTGGTTTGGTGACAAAATATTGCACAGATGGAAAGTTATGAACCTCCAAAGTTGACATTTTTTCCCATAGACTAACATTGCAGCGTCTGCCGTACCTTTTGGGGCCTTTATCTCAGAAACACTTCAAGATACAGACTTTTTGTTGGAAAAATGCTTAGACCCCCACTAGGATGCTAAGTGCAAAACTAGCCAGGAAAGTCATAATGTATATGAAATTAAATTGTTTTTTCTATGTCGTACGGTTCCTGAGATATAAGCAATTTTGTATTCCAAGTTCTCGTTTTCTGTTCTGAGGTCCATTATTATGCATACATTCTTTGTATTCACTGTGTTTTCTCTATGCAGCTGTTGGTGATAAAAGGGTGTGCGCTTTCGTTACTGTCACAGTTAGCGTTCCCCCTTGCGTTACCGTAACCGTTTGCATTAGCGTTCCTGTCTATGCCACAAGGTGCGTTACACTTTGCCTTTTTGTTTGCACTTGCCTTTGTGTTACTGTTACCATTTGCAGTTCCATTACTGTTTCTGTTTGCATTTCACTTTGCATCACCATGTGCATTACCATTTGCGTTTGCATACTAGCTTCCATTTGCATTTCCTTTGACGTCATCGTTGCTGTTACCATTAGCATTTGCATTTCCTATTGCAGTACCGTGACCATGAGCATTTGCAGTTGCATACACACTTCCATTTGCATTTGTGATTCTGTTTGTGTTTCCCTTGGTGTCAGCATTGCTGTTACTGTAACTGTTTGCATTTCCAATTATGTTACCGTGCCCATGTGCATTACGGTTTGCGTTTCCGTACACACTTGCATTTGCATTTCTGTTTTCATTAACATTTGTGCTTGTGTTTGTATTATCATTTGCATTATTATTTATGTTTTAAAACAATTACGTGCGTTAGCATTTGCCTTTGCTTTTTGTGATTGTCAAGTATCATCATTTATAGTGTACATTTTCAAAAGAAGGAAATTCATGGCAAAAACTCTGTTTAATGCATCAGTTAGGGTTGCACCACAGCAACAAAAGTGAGAAAATTTGATGTTAGGGTTCCACCCCTTGCACCCACACCCTCCACCCCACCCCACCAACAGGCATCGGGGTGTGTGTTGAGGTGGCTGAGGTCATTGAGATTGCCTCCAAGCTTCGGCACACCTTTTGTGAACTGGACCCGGTGCCAACCCATTTCTTAATGAGATGTGTTGACTCTGTTGGCCCGGTGTTTGCCCTGATTGTCTGGTGTTCCTTGTTGGAGGGGGTCTTTCCTGATGTCTTGAAGGAGGCATTGGTGAGACCCCTTCTGAAAAAAACATCATTGGACCCTGATGTCAAGGCAAATTACCATCCTATCTCCAATCTTCCATTCTTAGGTAAGATTGTTGAGAAGGTGGTGGCGCTTCAGCTTGAGGAGCATCTCGTGGCCCATAATCTTTATGAACCGCTCCAGTCTGGGTTTTGTGCAAGGCATAGCACAGAAACTGCACTAGTTCGGGTGCACAATGACCTTTTTAGGGCTAGAGATTGAGGGGAGGGGACAATTCTTGTTCTCCTTGATCTGTCTTCAGCATTTGACATGGTGGACCATCAAGTGTTACTTGACCACCTAAGGGAATTCTGTGGACTCGCCTGCTCTGTCATCCACTGGTTTGAGTCTTTTTTATCCAACAGGAGGCAGAGGGTAGTGATGGAGAATTTCTCCTCCTCCCCTGACCACCTGTTGTGCGGAGTTTGCCAGGGTTCAGTCTTGTCACCGATGTTGTTTGCCTTGTACATGCTACCCCTGGGAGAGCTCATTAGGAAGTACAGCTTGGGTTTTCACTGTTATGCTGATGATACCCAGCTGTACTTTTCCTTTGCCCCTGGAACATCTTGTGCAGTATAAGTGCTTAACAGCTGCCTTGCTGAAATCAATGACTGGATGGCCTCCAGCTGGTTGTGACTTAATCCCAGTGAGACGGAGGTACTGGTGGTTGAGTCAAACACAGGATGTGATAGGTTGGCCTCTGGTGCAGAGACAGGACTTTGCCTTGGCTCTGTACCTTTGAAGGCCTCCTCTAGAGTGCGTGATCTGGATTTTATTCTTAACAGCAGTTTGAGACTTGAATTTCGGGTGTCTTCCATTGTCCATACTAGTTTTTATCATCTGAGGAATATCACCAGGATCAAGCCCTTAGTTCTGCCTCTGGACCTCTCCACTTTGGTTCATGCCTTTGTGACATCCAGGCTTGACTACTGTAATGGACTCTATCTCGGGGTCTCTGAGGGTACCCTGTGCCAACTGCAGTTGGTGCAGAATGTGGTGGAGAGGTTGTTGACAGGGCAATCTAAATACTGTCATATTACCCTGGTGCTGCATCATCTGCACTGGCTGCTGGTTAGGTGAAGGGTCCTCTTTAAGATGGGTTTGCTCACCTTTAAGGCCCTACACAACCTGGGCCCTGGCTACCTGAATGACCTTCTTACACCTGCTGTCTCGGTCCATTCCCTACATTCCTCTTCTCGGGGCCTCCTTGCGATTCCCAGGATGAGGTTAAGAACTGCAGGTGACAGAGCATTTAGTGTCGCCACTCCCGTCCTGTGGAATTTGCTTCCTTTAGTTGTTAGGGAGGCCCTGTCTGTTGAGGTTTTTAAGGCCCAATTCAAGGCACTTTTATATGATCAGTCATTCCTGGACTATGTTTTATAGCTTATATTGTCTAATTTTTAAGGTTTATTTTCGTTTTAGAGAATGAAACAAATTGTGTAGTAAATTATGCTTTAATTGTTTGGAGTTGTATATTTTATTGATTGTTATTGTGCTGTGTTGTTTTCATTTGATTGATGTACTTCACCCAGAGCCTCCGGGATGGGCATCTTTTTAAATAAAATTTGCCTTGCCTTGCCTTTGGGGTTATCAGTCCTAACTCTCACCCCATTCTCCTATAGTGCACCACCTCAGCTTGTTTGCGCATGGGGTGGGGTGAGAGTTAGGACCAACAACCCCAACGCACACCCCGATACCTGTTGGTGGGGGCAGGGTGCAAGGGGTGGGAACCCAAAGATCAAATTTCCTCACTTTTTTTGCTGTGGAACAACCCTAACACATGTGAAGAGAATGTAGGCCTTGAAATCGGGCCTCCTCCTTGCAGCACAACCTGCTCCCCTGCCACCTCAGCACTTTCTCCTCCTCCTGTGTCCAGCTGCAAACTGGGTCCCACCACCTTATCCACAGGAAGTGACAGCACCCCTGCAGGCAGAGTAGGGGAATTTTTATTGAAAAAGGACTACAAACAGAAAACAAAAACATATACAGCATAACACAAAATGAATCAAGAACAAAAACAATCAGATGCAATAAAAAAATACGATAACCTAAGGGGGTTTATACCAAGATTCACAGTTAAGCCATAGCATCCTACATTTTGTATCAGAATACTGTTTACAATCTGTTTGCCATACTTTATTAAGGGAAATAGCAACGTTTTGAAAAATATCAAAGGAAGGAACCACTTTTTGTTGCATAAGCCATACACATCTGACCTGCCACAAATAGTACCTTATAATAGCAAACACTATTAAAAGAGTCTCTTTATGATACTGCCCCCATTCCCTTAGGGGAATACCATATACAAGAGATGAGTAAGATAATGATGTAAATAATGGTTATCTCCATTCACCAGCCAAAAATTGCCAAAAAACTGTGGCAAAGTGATACTCCAAAAAGAGATGTTCCTGAGTTTCCAGGATCCTGAAACATGTACCTCTTAAACAATACCTATCATCTTTCTGCTTGTACTTATTATTGTCACTAACATGTAACGTTCCATGAGACATAAGCCAGGCAGTGTCCCAAACAAAGGCCGGTAACCTTTTAGAGTTTAATATACTTAAATTAAATTGGATAGCCTCTAAGGGATAATCAGCAAGTGAGATGGCCTCTTTTCTGTCTTGAAGGAGAATATGAGAATATATCTCTTTCCTAGATTTGACTTGAAGAAAAGTAACCAAAATCTGCCATTTCAACACTTGTTTAATATGCAGCCTCCAAACCTCTGGAAGAGTTTTCAGGGAGCGAAGACCAAAGGGGTTTCTCATAGTCCAAGCAGGTAAGCATGGGGAAAGACAGTTCAAAACAGCCTCCTTCCAAATTGTAATTCCCAGTTTTAAAGCACCCCTAAAATTGTAAGCATAAAAAATACTACAGAAAAAAGCGATGGGATGTATCATGTTAAGGCCTCCCTCCCTTAAGGATCTATAAGTAACCTCTCTTTTAATGGGGTTTAGACAACTGCCCCATAATGCCTGAAAGAATATACTATATAAGGGTGTAAAGATGGAATGGGTGGGAGGGACAACATAACTAAAATACAAAAAAATAGGGACCAACAGAGATTTAATGAAAATGAGTTTCTTTTTCTTTGACAGCTGCTGACCCTTCCAAGAATTCACCAACTTGCTCACTTTCTGTAGACCCATGTCCCAATTTCTTGTGGCCATATCATCCCCCCAAAACTCACACCTAAAATATTAATACAACCTGTAATTATTTGAATGCCAGCGAAGGACAAACTGTCAGGAAGCGGAGTATTACCCAGTTTAACACCCACACTTTTGGAATGGTTAACTAAGGATCGAGACCAAGAGGAATAGGCATGAAAAAGTCAAAGCAGGTCTTGTTCTGGAGTGTCTTGGTGCAGACACAAAACCAAATCCTCATCGTATGCTAGAGCATTTACTGTGGGGGAAGATGGATGGAATTGCAACTCCCATACCAGAGGATTCTGATCAATACAACATAAAAGTATATCCATACAAAAAACATAAAGTAACGGGCTGAGGGGGCATCCCTGTTGTACCCCTCTCCTAACAGAAATCTCTCTACCCAAGCATCCATTTATATTGGGGGTAAGGGAAGCCTTACTGTTCATTATTTGTATCCAAGAAATAAAAAACCCTGGAATACCTTAGGCTTTTAGAACTTTAAATAAAAAGTGATGAGAAACTTTATCAAAAGCCTTCTCCTGGTCGATACTAATAACAAATCCAGACAAATTAAAATATTTAGCATGAAAAATATTTCCCAAAGCAAAATCAAATTATCATGCTGATGTCTAGCAGGTATGGCACATGACTGGAAGGGAAAGATAACCTCATCCGCAATGGAAGCTAAGCTATTCAGCAAAACTTTACTAAGAATTTTAAGGTCAGTATTCAACAGGCTAAAAGGTCTCCAGTTCTGAAGATCCTCCCATTCCCCTTTTTTAAACAGGAGAATTAAAGAGGTCTGATACATGGAGGTAGATAATACCCCCACTTCAAGTAAACCATTAAACGCCACCTCTAAAGCAGGAGCTAAATCATACTGAAAAGAAAGGCAGTGCCCAGCCCATCCATACCAGGAGCTGAGTCCATCTTAAGCCCCTGAATGGCCAACTTAATTTCCCAACTGTTAACTGGTACTTCTAGAAAAGCCTTGTTAGAATCAGAAATTTGTGGGATCTGACCTGAAAAAAAATCATCTGAGAAGGAAAAACCACTATGATTCTCAAAAGAAGTGGCAAGGAAGGTAAGGGAAAAAAAAGATAGCATTCAGGAAGTATAAGGAATCACAGAAGGAGCAGGACAGAGAACTGTACCAGTTAAAGCAGAAGGAAGCGGGTAAGGCAGTCAGAATAGCAAAGGCCCAAACTGAGGAAAATATAGCCAACTCGGTTAAGAAGGGTGATAAAACATTTTATAGGTACATTAGGGAGCAAAGAAAGACTAAGGCAGGGATACTGAGGCTGAACAAAGAGGAAGGTGGTTGGGCAGAGAGCGACAGTGAACAAGCAGGGATACTGAACAAATGCGTCTGCTCAGTATTCACAATGGAAAAGCAGGGGGAAATACCTAATCCAGTCAATGGAAGCACTCTGGATAGGGGGGTTGATATTAGTCCTTTCACAGAAGAAAGGGTTCTGAAAGAACTCTTAAAACTGAAGGTGGATAAAGCAATGGGGCCTGATGGGATTCACCCCAGAATTCTAAAAGAACTAAGGGAAGAACTAGTAACACCACTGACTACCTTTTTTAATAAATCATGGGAAGATGGTGTGGTACCTGAGGACTGGAGGAGGGTGGATGTGATTCCCCTTCACAAAAGTGGGAACAAGACAGAGGCAAGAAACTACAGACCTGTCAGTTTGACCTCAGTGGTAGGGAAAATGATGGAATCACTTCTGAAGGAAAGAATTGTTGAGTACCTAGAGGCCAGTGGGGCCAAGGCAGCATAGATTCACAGCGGGAATGTCATGTCAGATAAATCTAATTGATTTCATTGACTGGGTGACCAAAGCAGTAGACCAGGGAGGGGCTGTGGACATGGCCTACCTAGGCTTTAGTAAGGCATTTGACACAGTCCCACACAAAAGATTAATAAACAAATTAGCCAGCCTGGGAGTGGGTTCTAGGGTGGTAGCCTGGGTAAAACACTGGTTGGACAACAGGACACAGTGGGTAATAGTAAATGGAGTCCACAGTGAAGAAATAAGGGTTACTAGAGGGGTACCACATGGTTCAGTACTGGGGCCGGTCCTTTTTAATGTCTTTATAAGTGACATTACAGAGGGGCTGGAAGGGAAAGTATGTCTCTTTGCAGATGACACAAAGATGTGAAATATGGTTGATACACAAGGTGGGGTGGAAAGGATGAAAAGGGGCTTGGCAAGGTTGGTGGAATGGTCAAATGTATAGCTGCTTAGATTCAATGCAAAGAAGTGCAAAGTAATGCACCTGGGAAACAAAAACTCAGGGGAAGAGTACACAATACGGGGTGACATACTGACAACAACAAAAATGGAAAGGGACCTGGGGGTAATCATATCAGATGACCTAAAGGTGGGCCAGCAATGTGAGAAGGCAGTAAGGAGGGCTTGGGGGATACTGGGATGTATAGGGAGAGACATCACCAGTAGAAAACAGGAAGTTGTTGGCCCTCTGTACAGACAGTTGGTAAGACCACATCTGGAGTACTTTGTACAGTTCTGGAGATCTGGAGACCCTATCTCTGCAAAGACATAGACAAGGTGGAGGCTGTCCAGAGGAAGGCAACCAAAATGATGCAGGGTCTGCATCAGAAGACATATGAAGAAAGACTAAAGGAACTAAAGATGTATAGCCTTGAGGAAAGGAGGGAGGGGGGGACATGATAAAAACTTTCAAATACCTCAAGGGAATCAACAAAGTCCAAGAGGGTAGCATCTTTCAGAAAAAGAGATGTGCAAAAATAAGGGGGCACAATTTGAAGATGGGGGGATGGCTCAGAGGTAATGTGAGGAAGTATTTCTTCACAGAGAGGGTTGTGGATACATGGAATAGCCTCCTCCTGAGGAGGTCGAGAGTCAAAACAGTGGGGAATTCAAGAATGCATGGGACAGACATAAGGCAATTCTAGTGGGGGGGTAGGAGGAAGTAAGCTGTTGGTTAACTAGGATCTGCAGCTTATCTGTTAGGTAGGGAAATGGGCAGACTAGGTGGGCCAAGTGGTCCTTATCTGCCATCAAATTCTACGTTTCCATGTAAGGGGACAGAGTCAGCTTCAAACATGCTTCTAAAATGCTGGTCAACTTGTTGTAAAATATCTTCTGGAGCTGTAAACACTTGTCCGGAGGAATCAAAAATCCGAGCCAAAGTATTGTTGCCCACTCTCTTCGCACATTCCTTAAAAGGATCCAATGACCCACTAGATAAGGAAACCCCAAAACGGAGTTCCTGCTCTAAGGATTGTGCCCTATCATACTGAAGTTTAAACATCTGTAACTTCAATTACTTTATCTGAGACCCATAATCCCTTTTATGAATTTCAGAGAAAGAAATCAAGTTCTGCAACTGCTCCCTTAACCTCAAATAGGCACTATATGTGCTAGAGGCTGTAGCCCTAGATCAGTACAGAAAAAAATCTCTCCAAGATATTTTCATATCTTCCCACCATATTGCTATGCACTCATAAAATTCAATAACTGAAATCCGTGCCTGCCATTCGTGTCTCCAAACCCACTGAATACATTCATCCACTAAAAGGGAATTATTGAGGCGCCACAGATTTTCCTTGCATTAAGGAGCTAGATGCCAATCTAATTGCACAGTAAAGGATCTATGATCTGAAAACTCCCAAGCTTCCAATGCTATCCAACCAATATCTAAGATACTGGAAAGAAAAATGAAATCTATCCTGGTAGATAAGGAGCCTCTAAAATAAGTGTTACCACCAGAGGGAGCATGGCATCGATAAGAATCTTTCAATTTAGCACCTGAAATAATATGTTTGAAGGCGACCGAATCACAAAACAATTTTTCCGTCTGAGCTCTCCTATCCATTCTATCCAGACCACAATTAAAAACGCCGGCCCAAATAACAACCCTAGAAGTATACAAAAATGGTTGAATTTGTTGAAACAAAGCAGCATGGAGGGCCTTGGTTTGAGGTGCATAAGTGGAGATAAACCGAAGTCTTTCAGTTTTATAAACAAAATCAAGTAACAATGCTCTTCCTGGATCAACATCAACCAACCGAGAAACTTTTATGCCAGGATTACTAAATAAAATCCCAACCCCATCACAGGTATCCTGGACATTAGACCAAAAAGAAGGGCCCTTGGTCCAGGTTTTAGAGGCCTGTTGCATTTCATAAGTAGTTTTAATCCTGGTATCTTGGATACAAATAATGTCAGAATGGATTTGCATTAGGGAACCTAAAACAGTAATCATTCTCGTCCGATTCTTTATACTGTTCACATTTAACGTGGAGATCCTAATGGAGCTCATAAGGAAAAAAACAAAAAGGTGAGTCATACTTCATATCATGGGGTTGTACTACATCTCCTGTGCCTAGTCCTTTGTGAAATATGTTGAGATCCCCCACCATCATCCAGGTCCAAAGGGACATCCACAGAAGTTTTAGAGGAAGAATCAGAGACCACATCCCCAGACTCCTCATCGGACTGTTCTACCACTAAGGCTGAAAATGTATTCCCAACCTTCCAGCCACTTGTACTGGAAGTGCCTTGTGATATAGGGTCAGACTTAGTACTCTTTCTAAGTGCCTTCCCTGAGTGAGTCTGTTTTTTTGCAGGAGCCTTCCTAGGTTCTGACACAGGAGTGAGGGTGGGGCATGTCAGCTGCAGTGCTGACAACATCCTGAATTAGAGGAGGAACTATCTGGGTCTGTGTAATTGTACTAGGGTCAGAAATTACACTGTCATCAGGGTGGGCAGGATCCATAGGGGTGGCACTCACAATAGGATGAACAGGGGCAGGGGGAGGAGGGATCACAGAAGTAGAAGGAACTGTCGAGATAGATATTTTTTTTGTTTTTAGTCTTTGGTAACCTGGTAAGGCCCACTAGACACAACTGCCTGTTTTCAGGGGCAACCTGGGAGCACTGGGTGGTTACGTGACTTGCTCAGAGTCACACAGTATGCAAGTGGAGGTTGTGAGACTCAGACTCAGGCCTGGTCTGCTGGATGTATCAAGCTTGTTCACACCTTGTTCCTCTAACCTCTAGGCTATATTTTAGCCTGAAACTGCTGAGCCCTATTGATTAAACCATCTTGAGGGGGACAATCTTCTCTATTGTGGGAGGCCCACGGACACTTGCCATACCCATGCCCTGTATGCTCATAAAGATTACATTTAAAAAGGTTCACACAGTGCACAGAGACATGGCTGTAATCCAGGCAATGACTGCAGTGAGGCGTGTCACAGGCAGAGCTGAGATGAGTGCGAGACCCACATTTAAATCACGATTTGGGCTGACCTATGTAAAATAAAATACCCCTATCTTTTCCCAAAAAGAAAGAACTGGGCAAATGAACAGGACCCGTATTTGTAGTGAATAACTTAACCTTCACTTTCCAACCCCCATTCCAGATTTGCTTACTAACCAGAATTGGGGAGGGTTTTCCAGGATCTCGCACCGTTCTTAAGTCAAAAAAGAATATCCTCAATGTGAACTCCCTCATTACGGAACACAACCATAATTACTTTGACCACAGGTTTGGTAAGAGGAATTGCCAAATAAGGAGCCATAAAGGGGAGTTTTTAGCAGACTGATACTGGACCCAAAATCTGTCTAGACTGGAAACTGAAGAAGCCAGAAGGTGAAGGAAGGAAACATATTCAATTCAGTGCTTCAGAGTAACTGGTAACTGGTATTTTTCTTTTAAACTTAGATTGTAGGCTTGTAGTGACACTATACTTTCTTTCTGTGTTGTCTTTACTTATAATTGTTTTTGGGCTGTTGAAAATTTAAAACATAGTGGTGGTGTAATTCTGTGCTGTCTTTAATTGCTGCAAATATACCCTGATAAATCTGATTGACAGGAGCTAAACACAGGGTATAGTAAGAGGTGTGAAGTAGGAGGGGCATAAGGGGGAAGAAGACCACCCTCAGCACGACAAGTGTTTTGACTCATTTATTTATTTATTGGTTTCTTTTCCTTAAAAAATATATATCTGAGGATCAGTTACAGGATTTTAATACTGTAAATAAATAAAAGAGAACAAGAGAGCTCAGTAGCAGATAAGTAGTGGAATTGCAGTATAATGTGGGAGTGGTGCAATGTAGTGGCTGTGGGCAGCCATATTCAGGCAGACCTTCTGACACTGAGGTGCTGCCCTATCTGCATGCATCTCTCGGACTGAGGGATGAGGTAGCCAGACTCAGAGCGGAAGTAAACTGGGTCAGGAGTGCCATCACCCCTGTCCAGGAACCACCCAGTCCAATGCAGCTGCCTCAAAGGATGCCGAGAACGAGGAGCACTTGGATGACAGTGGGCTCAGGGAGGGTTAGAGCAGTCAGGCAGAGGCACATCCCAGATCTTATTCCTTCAAGAACTCATATGCCACACTGGCAAATGAGGACAACCAAATAGAGGTACCGAGGGAAGTGAAGGAAAGGATGGAGGTTAGGCAAGGAGGTGACCCTAGTGGGGAAAGCAGTGGACCCCAGAGGAGGAGGAAGTGAATCCTGGTGGGGACTCATCATAAGAGGGATCCAGCTAGGAACACAGGAGGGGAGGACAGGGGGTGAGGTGCCTCACCAGGTGCCACGGCATGGAGGGATGGAAGGAAGATACTGGGATCACTGGGAAGGCAAGACAGGAGGGTGAGCTGGATGTCATTATCCACCTAGGTACTAATGACTTGGCAAATGGGAGCCAAAGGAAGTTCAGGAAGAGTTTAGGAAACTGGGAGGGGTTCTACAAGTAGCTACTTCTG
Organism: Neoceratodus forsteri; assembly: GCA_016271365.2. Classification (NCBI taxonomy): domain Eukaryota; kingdom Metazoa; phylum Chordata; order Ceratodontiformes; family Ceratodontidae; genus Neoceratodus; species Neoceratodus forsteri. Next base: position 898,873,215 of record CM057458.1, read on the forward strand.
TCACTTTCAGAAGTACTACCTGTGAGAGGCAAGGAGAGCATAGGAGTGCATGCACCAGAACTTTAACTCATGGTTGAAGAACTGGTGCTGTGAGGAAGGGTTTGGATTCATTGGTGACTGGGACCCATCTGGAGGGATGGAGGTTTGTTCAAGCCTGACGGCCTGCATCCATCCTGAGGGGAATCCAAGCACTCAATGATAAGTTTAAATGCTACATTGATGCATTTAAACTAGCAAAGGGGTGGCAGGCCAGCAAGGATGGTACCTACTTGCTCACCCCCACAGCTAGTAATGGAACCAGTGAACCAGAGGAGTGGCTATCTCTGCAAAGCAGTGTGCAAAAGTTGAGATTAGTGTCCAAAAGGTGGATAAGCAGAAAAGGGGCAAATTCAGCAGAAGGGCAGACAGCAAGGAGAACCAGGGATAAATGACAACCAAGGAAGGGGCTGGAGTAGAACAGTGAAGCAGTCTAGGAGGTCAAATCATGGAAAGCCATGTGTGCAAATGCCAGGAGCCTTAGCAACAAGATGGAAGATCTGGAGGCTGTCATGGTACAGTCAGACCTGGACATTGTGGCCATCACTGAAACCTGGTGTAATGATAACCATGACTGGGAGATGGCCATACCTGGCTGCAACATATTCAGAAGAGACAGAGCAGGCAGGAAGGAGGAGGAGTGGCACTGTATGTGAAAAATGACATAAGGGCCACACAGATCCAGGAGGAACAAAATGGGGAGAGATACTGTGGGTTAAGCTGAAAGGAAAATGGGGCCAGCCATCCGTGATAGGTGTGGTCTATAGACCACCAGCCCAGGAGGAAGAAACAGATAGGAGTTGATGCTAGCCATCCAAAGGATGGCTGGCAAGGGTGAGGTAGTACTGGTTGGAGACTTCAATATACCAGATGTGGACTGGAGCATCCCAGCAGCAGCATCAACTAGGAGCAGATTTATCCTGGACTCCTTCAGGGTGCCTTCCTCAAGCAACTGGTCATGGAACCAACTCGGCAGAAGGCAATACTGGACCTTGTGCTCACAAACAGGGACAGTGTGATGGGTAACAGTGGGGAGCACCTGGGTAACAGTGACCACCAGTCATTGTGGTTTGAAATCACAGAAAGAGCAGAACCAAACTACACAAAACACGATCCTGGATTTTAGGGGGCAGACTTTGGGAAAATGGGGAGATGCTTGAAAGAGGCATTAAGGGAATGGGACAGGAATCAGGATTGAGGAACAGTGGCAGTATTTAAAATGGGGATTATAAGAACAACAGAATTATGCATTAAGCAGGTTAGCAAGAGGAAAAGAAAGAGAGACCATTATGGTTTTCCAAAGAGGTAGCAAAGAAAGTGAAAGCCAAAAAGACTGCATTCAGGCAATACAAAAGACACAGGCAGAAGGGATGGAAGAAGTACCAGGAGAAACAAAGGGAGGCAGGGAAGTCAGTAAGGAAGCCAAAGCTCAGACAGAAGAACACATTGCAAAATCAGTGGTTAAAGGGACAAAACCTTTACAGGTACATAAGTGAAAAAGAAGGACAAAGGAGGGATAGTTAGACTGAAGGGGAGGATGGGAGAAGCGTGGAGGATGACAACAGTAAAGCTGACATATTGAACAGGTATTTCTGCTCAGTCTTTACTAAGGAAGAGGGGGGTAATGGGTCTGAAGGGAGTACAAGGGGTGAGAATGGTGCAGAAATGGACGCAAGTCCCTTTACACGAGAAAGGGTCCTGAAGGAGCTGGAAGTAATAAGAGTTGACAAAGCAATGGGGCCAGATGGGGTGCACCCCAGGGTCCTTAAAGAACTAAGAGAGGTGGTGGCTGAACCTCTGGCTATCCTGTTCAGCCAATCACAGGAAACAGGGGAGGTACCCAAAGACTGGAGGACAGCAGATGTAGTCCCTTTATGCAAAAGTGGAACAAAGAGGAAGCAGGGAACTACAGACCAGTCAGCCTCACCTCGGTAGTGGGAAAGATCATGGAAGCACTACTGAAGGAGAGATTGGTGGAACATCTGGTTGTCAATGGACTACAGGACCCAAGGCAGCATGGTTTCACCAGGGGGAGGTCATGTCAGACCAACCTCATTGAATTTTTTGACTGGGTGACTAGGGAGGTGGATCAGGGGAGGCAGTGGACATGGCCTATCTGGACTTCAGCAAGGCCTTTGACACTGTGCCACATAGAAGACTATTACACAAACTGGGGAATATGGGTGTGGGCAGGACAGTAGTGTGGTGGGTAGGTAACTGGCTGGGTGACAGGACACAGAGGGTGGTGGTAAATGGCTGTCACTCCACAGAGGGAAGAGTGACCAGTGGGGTACCACAGGATCAGTGCTGGGACCGGTCCTATTCAACGTCTTCATCAGTGACATTGCACAGGATATGGAAGGCAGAATTTCACTGTTCGCTGATGACACAAAGCTCTGTAACAGAGTAGACACACCAGAGGGTGTAGACAGAATGAGAAGGGACCTGCAGAAACTTGAAGAATGGTCAAGGGTTTGGCAGTTGAAATTCAATGCAAAGAAGTGCAAGATAATGCATATGGGGCACAAATACCCTGGCACAATATATCAGTTGGAGGTGAGGATATAGCATGCACCAAGCAGGAAAGGGATCTTGGGGTTGTCATCTCTGATGACCTCAAGGTAGGAAACAGTGTGACAAGGCATCAGGTAAAGCAAATAGGATGCTGGGATGTATAGGCAGGGGCATCACCAGCAGGAAAAGGGAGTCATAATTCCGCTATACAAGACACTAGTGAGGCCCCACCTGAGTACTGTGTACAGTTCTGGAGACCATACCTACGTAATGACATAGACAGGGTAGAGAAGGTTCAGAGGAGGGCAACAAAGATGGTGCATGGGTTGCATCACAAGTCCTATGAAGACAGGTTGAAGGAACTGAACATGTACTCCCTGGAGGAGAGGAGGGAGAGAGGGGATATGATAGAGACATACAAGTATCTTACAGGGAGGAACAGGGTGCAGGAAAACACTATTTTTAAGCGAAAAAGATGTTTCAGGACTAGAGGGCATGGGATGAAGTTGGAGGGAGGTCGATTCAGAGGAAACATGAGAAAGAATTTCTTCACAGAACGGGTGGTGGACAAGTGGAACACCCTGCCAGAGGAAGTGGTGGGGCTGAAACAATCACGGATTTAAGAATGCATGGGATAGACATAAAGGAATTCTAGAGGTCAGGGGTAAGGGGAAATAGACTTCTAGGAAAACAAACTGAACTTACAAGCTCAAATGGGCAGACTAGGTGGGCCATAGGCCCTTATCTGCCGACACTGTCTGTGTATCTATGTATCTATGTAGTCTTAAAGCTAATATTGTATTTTCTATTGCCCAAATGTATTAAAGCATAAATTTCTGAGGAGAAGAAATGCATGGAACTGTTCAGAAGCTGTTTAGCTATATATAACCTATCTGGAGGAGATTCTAAGCCTCCTTTGAAAATTAACTGGAAAGCATTCCTCTGCGGGGCCAGCTCACTCTTGTTTTGGAAAAGATCAGAAAGCTTAAACATAGGGTTGAGCCAAGCCCTCTGAGAGGGATCCTGCAAAACCTCTTCACCTGGATCCATATGTATATTTTGCTCAGTGTCATCAATAATCTTGTGAGACTTATGATCAGCAACAGGGTCATCAATAATATTGTCAGTCAAATTATCAACAACAGAGTCAGAAGTAACGCTAGTGATGTTGGGGCCCATACCTACAGGTGCAATTTGTGTAGTAGGCCTAGAATCCCTGGAAGGTGAGTTGGTAGCTACATGCGAAGAAGAAATGTCAGAGCAATAACGTTCTACATTCGAGTCTTGTGGGTCAGGCATCCAGACCCATCTGGTTCAAGACACCAGCCAGCATCCTAAGACACAACACAGCAGCAATCAGGAATAAATAAATAAATAAATATGGTACTCATATGATATTTTTCAATGCAGTTCAGTGTCAAAGGCTATCTAGAAATCTAGACAGATTAAATCCACTGCACAGATTTCTTTTTTTAGCAGTGTATTTATCCTGGATGGCCCAACTGAGATGTAACCTCTTATATGACTACAGATGGACTCTTGTTCTTTTTCTGTCACTATTGTGCATGTTTTTATAAATGTTTCACCTTTCTGTGGGGCTCTGGTTCTACCAATTTCTGCAACTAGATAAACTGGAGCAATGGAAGGCTAAGAGAATTGCTAAAGGTCACATGGGGACTAGTTGGCCAGAGCAGGATTTGAGCCTGTGATCTTCCATGCCAGTGATCTAACCATTACATCACACTACCATCAATTAATAAATTTGCAGGTGTTTTCTCAATGAATGCAATCATTTTGATTTTGCAGGATCTTTTGTCTTTGAAGTTATAATGTGTGCTGGAGAAGGTGCAATGCTTTTCCATAAGCATTTGTTGAACCACAGCATCTGTCTTCATTGATATAGTTTGCCAAGCACCCAGGTATGGGGTCCAGAGCTGTAGTTACCTGGGTCTGACCTTTCCCCTTCCTAATTATGGCAACAATATTTACAATTATCTGGCACTATCCACATTTTAAGTAAACAAATATGGAGGGAAGGAATGTTAAGCAGAGGCAGAGAGAGAAAATAAATCAAAGGAACATTAAGTCACTTGCTTAAGGTTGCATAGGATTAAGCAGTATTGGTGGATGTCAAACTAGAGTCTCAGGTTTCACAGTTCTGCATTCAAACTACACTGGGATACACTGCCTCACAAGTAAGCCTTTGTAAAAATGCTCTCCAATATTTATTTTTTTTTACTTTCTTTTTATTACATTTTCATCATTTATACTTGTTATGTTGTTTTCTTAACAAAAAAACATCAAACATAAGTAAAAAATGATAAAAACATGAAAGTTCAAAATTTGGAGCTCAAATTTCTAATTATCTTTTTATTCCCCCCAGCCCTCCTGCATGACCACTCTCTTGGGTGGCTGAGGCCCTGTGCCGTCAACCCCTCTTTCACCATCTCACCATCTCTATTACTGCCATAGCCCCAATCAACTCGACATATCCCTTCGTGGAGGGAACCCCTTCCTGTGGCTGGAGCTGGGAGAGGAGACTTGCCCAGTGGGTGTTCTGTACACACCTGGGCACAGCAGGGGTACAGCATGGACATCTCCAGGCTTTGTGGCATGTTGGAGGCACCAGCCACCATCATCTGGTCAGCCAGGTGGCCATATTATCAGGTTTTCTTTCCTGCGCTCTCCAGTATGGCCACACACTCATGGTGTCCTGACTGAATGCACCTGCAGTGTGTGGTCATCAACACCACAAATGTGTGCTGCCACTACAGGCTGTCAGGAACCACTCAAGAGAGGTACAAGCTCAGATTCACCCTCCTCAGAGAGAAGACTGTGCCATGGATTCTCCAAACTCTCCCTTTTGGACTCTGCTACTGTCATCCCGGGGGTCAGGCCCAAACCCAGGTCAACAGTATGCTGAGTGAACCCCCACCACTGAGCACCATTGATCTGGCTTGGGACCGGTCCTCTTTAATGTCTTTATAAGTGACATTTCAGAGAAGCTAGAATGAAAGGTCTGCAAATTTGTAGGTGACTCCAAATTTTGCAATAGGGTGTATAGTCTGGGGGCAGGGAGCAGAAAAGATGATCAGAGACCTGAGAAAAGTAAAGAAGTGATAAAGGGCATGGCAGCTGGGTTTCAATGCAACTCCCCCCTTGCAAAATAATGCCCTAGGGCAGAGAAGCCCAGGGACAGAGTACAAAATTGGTGGAGTGGTACTGATGACAACCAAGCAGGAAAGAGATCTGGGAGTAATCATACTGTAGAATTGATTTATTTCAATGTAAAAATAAATCTTGCTGTGTTCACTGTAGAAAGAGACCCACTAAATTAATTGAACAGCTAAGTTAGTTATCTATGTCAGACTCATTATATGGAAGAACAGGCCAGTGAAATTTAACTGCAGCTAATAAGTCCCATGGCCTTGGACTGCTAAATTAAATGAATGCGCTATTTTTCAATTCTACAGTATCTGATTATCTAAAGGTGGACAGGCAGTGTGACAAGGTAGCAAGGAGGGCCGGTGGAATGCTGGGGTGCATAGGGAGAGTACCACCAGCAGAAAGAGGGAGGTGTTGTTGCTTCTGTAAAGATTAGTGGTAAGATACCACCTAGAGTACTATATCCAGTTCTGGAGACCACAGCTCTGGAATGACATAGAGTGGTGGCCATCCAGAGGAGGGCAACTAAAATGGTGCAGGGTTTGTATCAAAAGCCCTATGAGGAGAGACTAAAGGACCTCAATTGTACAACCTGGAAGAGAGGGGGGATATGTTAGATTCCTTCAAATGCCTAAAGGGGCAAAATAAGGTATGGGGAGGGAAATATGTTTCAGATACACTGGTGCTGAATAACAAGAGGACCTGCTATGAAGCTGGATGAAGTAGATTCAGGAGAGGTGTGAGGAAGTTCTTCTTCACAGAAGGAGTAGTGGATTCCTTGAACAGTCTTTCAATAGAGTTGGTGGGGGAAAAACAGTGGTGGGTTTCAGGAATGTATGGACTAGGCACAAGAAAATCACAGTGGAAAGGAATGGAGGATGGAGAAAGCTGTAGCTCAAGTAGGGTCTGTGGTGAAAATTTAGGTAGGGAAAAATGAGCAGACTGGCTGTGCCAAGGGGTCCTTTTCTGCCATCAAATTTTATATTTCTAAGTACCATTGTTTCCTAAATTTATTCAAGACAAATATTGTACAGCTGCAGATATGTTCCTGCAATAACAATAGATGTATATTTAATGAAATAATGGGAATAAAAGTATCTAAATACCAAGTGTTTCCTTTCCTTTGGAAGCTCCCATTTTAAACTCGCTATACTACATTTTGAACAGAATGTTGAAATATTCTGGATTCCTAATATCTATCCTTGACTTCATAATTAAATTTGTAAATATTTTGCCATTTTGAAGGTCAATGACCTGTTACCTGTGGAAAGAAAGTAATCTAAAAACCTATACTTGCACATTTTAAAACAGAAACTGGTAAGTTTTTCAAAATTTCAACTCTTCAGGACTTTGGTTCTCTACAACTGCTGCTTTTAAGAGATTCCAGTCCCAATCTGAATTTGTAGACAGAGTCAGTATGTCTCTTCACACTTGACAGAATGACCATGTACTAGATGAGATAGTTAATCAGAATCGAAGAAAATTTAGGTTTTACCCTATTAAGTGATCTTCACTTTTGCAGTACTAACTTGCCATCAAGTCCACAGCTTCTTTTTTTCATCAAGAGAAAACACTTTCTACTATGTTCTTCAAAGTGTAGATGTGTGTGTGTGTATGTACAGTATATATAATTGTGTGTTCATGTACTACAGTAAAGTTTTGATCAGCCTACTGCTCCAGACAGGCATCCTACTGAATTTACCCAGATTGCCTTTACCTGTTAAAAGCACTAGCCTGATTCTGTATTGATTCAAGTTTCTAAAACATGATGCAATCTATTAATATTATCTTTACTTGGCTGCCCACACTTTGCTATGAATCACAGTGCTTTGTTAACTAAAATGAAAACCACACTCATTTAAGATGTGAGCATTGAAGCAAGCTTAAAAATGACTCACTTGGAAACTCAGTTTGTCAGATTATATTCCGTTCTGTTGTCAGCAATGGAAATTAACGACATTTATTTCTACGAAGACTCCATTAATAGAAGACATCAGGCAGAGCCACCTGGTCTTTGCTTGCTTCTAAACATTGCCTCAAGTTTAGCAGTTAAGTCAGCAAATTCATTCAGTTTTGTGGTTACCTTGGCACTATGTTTTTGGAATAGCAATAAAGGTCAATTATAGTTTTCCTTATATGAACAATACACCAGTCATTTAGATTCCCTGCACTGAAAGAGTTTTAGCATTAACATGAGCCACAGACCAGCACGCAGTAGGCTATTTAGTCCAGATCATAGATATATCCAGATTACATTATAGACATGAGGATTAATCTTTAGTTGTTAACCCACATTGGTCAGAAATCTTTTAACACAAGGTTCATTCATGGTCTTCCTCTGAAACATAGACAATGATAGCAGAAAAAGACCACAGGTCCATCTAGTCTGCCTCAAGTTCCCTATCTGCCTCATTACCTATTGTCTATGCATGGTTTTATCCCTCCATGTCCACCCCTTGTTCCCTCACTACTATTACCAACCTGAGCAACCACAAACCCTTCACTCTGTTCCAGTCATGCATGAAACCATTTATGATCTTGGCAGCCACCAAGTCATGTGGCAGACATTTCCATGGCTCAACAACCATTTCAGCAAATAGAATTTCCTTGCAACCCTCATAAACCATCTCCCTGCCAGTTTCCACTTGTGAACTTGAATTCTTGACTACATACTCATGCTAAATATTTCCCCACAGTTCACCTTGTTTGTGCCCTTCAATAGCTTCAACATATGAACAGACAACCATGCTAGCAGATAAAGGCCTTACAGACTATCTAGTCTGCTTGGTTGTGCAGCTCCCTATGTGTTTGCAAAGGGAACTGTCCTCTCTCCCCTTTTTTCTTTTGACCTCCCTCAACTTTCCTCTCTCGCCCTTTACTCACCCCACTTCTACTCACAATTTTTCACCTCACCCTGTTCCACCTCCTCTTGAGGTTCTCTATAATTTTTAGGGATATCACCTCCTCAACCATTTTATTCCACATGACCACCAACATCTCAAAGAAAATGTGCCTTCCTACCTAACTCCTGAACCTTCCAACCCATCAATTAAGGCTGTGCCCCCTAGTAGTCTTGTTTCCACTAAGGCTGACTATGCCCTCAGCACTCACCCTGTTAATACCTTTGAGGTACTTTAAGGTCTCATCCATGTCTCCCCTCTCACTTTTTTCCCCAAAGATAGTACATGATGAACTCCCTGACCCTCACCTCATAGGTGTTGCCCTGCTGGCCCTGGATCATCTTGGTTGTCCTTCTCTGGACCATCTCCAGCAATTTGATATCCTTCTTAAGATGCAGGCATGAAAACTGCACACTGTAATCCTGGTGTGGTCTTACTAGTGACCTGTATAGCAGCAGATTGACCTACACTTTCCTGATGGTAATTTCCCTAGCTATGCAACCCAACATCCAATTTGCTTTGGTTAATCTTCTCTGGCAGCGTGCACCAGTCACTTGTAATTATTACTCCCAGGTCCTCTTCTTCCTGTGACCTGGTTACCTGCATGCTGCCAAACCAGTATTTGCTTTCTAGATCCTTCACCCTCTAGTGTATAACTTTACACACTTTGGCATTGTACCCCAAATGCCAGACTATGTTTCTAGCTTAGCCAGGTCCTCCCTTAGTTCATGTCTTCCCTCCTCCATGTGGGACCTCTAATAGAGCTTGAAGGTCTCTATCACATCCTCTGTCTGTCACATGGTGTCCAGTGAGTACCTGTTCAGTGCCTTGTTACTATCTTTATAAGCTATGCTGTGCTGGCCCTGAATCATCATGGACACCAGTGTTGCAATGTCTCCAGCATGGGTTTACCTATAGAAGGGTGCCATCCCCAACAGTGGCATTATCGACAGCGACAGACACAATTCCAAGTGTTGGCACTGTACTGTTGGGGATATATGTGTGTGTGTATTTCCATCAGGGGGCTGTGCCCTCTGAAATCTCCATCTGAGGTCTCTGCCCCCCCACACACCCCCGGTTTTTAGATATACAACTCTGAGCTGGAGTTGTCTTGAGGAAGGGGTGAAACACCTGGCGATGCAGTGCCAGTGCCAGTGGAGACCATCACAATGACCCAATATTGTTGTTCAAATTCTGTAGCTGTGATGATCTTCACTCTTGCAGTTTCACCATGCGAGTGGCATACCTCCAGCATGTACCCATCCTTCCTTAGGTCATGACTTCAGAACTGAGCACAGTACCCCAGGTGCAACCTCACCTGTGACATATATAGAGGTAGCAGTACCACTTTTTTTCCTACTGTCATATTCCTTGCTATCTTTGACATCTTGTCCTGCAATGCAATCTATGGGAAAATAATTAAGAGCAGTTAGGGTAGGATTTCTGTATAGTTGCTAATCCTAATAATTTATTTGTTTAGACTATTTCGACATAGTAACTCTTTGGGCATGCAAGAACAGGGTGCAGGAAGGCGGTCTCTTTAAATGAAAAGGAGTACCTGGACAAGGGGCCATATGATGAAGCCAGAGGGGAGGAGTTTAAAAGGGATGTGTGGAAGTACTGCTTCACAGAAAGAGCAGTAGACAGTTGAAAGAAACTTCCAGTGGAAGTGGTGGAGGCAAAAATATTGGGGGCTTCAAGCATGCATGGGATAGGCATAGGAAAATATTAATAAATTGGCAGGGAGAAGGGAGAGTCACCAGAGACTACTTAGAGTTGACAGGGAACATCTGGACAGACTGTTCGGGTCAAGTGGTCCTTTCTGCCAATAAATTCTATGTAAGTGACATATTTTTAAGGAGGAGTTGTAACAATAATAGGGAATCAGTATAGCGGAGTGGGTTAAGGCTCTGAGCTACAGATCTGGAGACCTGGGTTTGAATCCTACAGCCGCCTAGGTGCATACTGTGTGATCCTGAGCAAGTCACTTAACTTCCTTGTGCTCCCAGATCACATCTGGAAAAAAGCTTTGGCTTAATGTGTTACTCCTGTTTAAACAATGTTCCCTTTCCCCTTGCCGCACTAACAAATACAATACATTTAACACATAACAGTTATACAATTAAGTAAAGCATCCAAAACACAAAATTTAAGCTGCCTTTTTTACAGTGAAAGGTCATCACTGTCTTCAATCTAGATTAGTCTTCATCTCTTTCTGATGCTGTGTATTAACAAATGAGTATAGGCAAGGCCACTGAAATTCTGCAATTCCACAGCACTGTAATTTTCTGCAGCACTCGGATCATGCTGCAGAATACATGTAGTGCTACAGAATTCATTGGTCTTGGTAATTTTTCATGGAAATATACAGTTTTCTTTTTGTTTATCCTAAAGCCCCTTCTCCATGTTCAGTATGCGTTGTCTTCGATGGTATCACATCCTATTTTATTCCATGGCAAGATGCATTCTCCTGAAGTAGTGAACAAAACCTGCTGCATAAATTGCTGTCAGAGATGCATGTGAGCCTTTTCACTGAAATAAAACCTAAAGTGATATGGATTACAAGGGACCCTGAGTATAGGCAAAGCCACCTTTATCCTGAACAGCTTTACAGCTAAGCAAAACATGTCTCTCCCATCACTAGTGCTTCTCATTATGGATATGTACATGCATTTATTCCTAAAGTTGAAGTTGTTGTTTAATGTTTTACTATAAATTCTACTATGTTTTATCTTTGTTGTGATTTTATAATCATATCAGTAAACTTAACTGAAAAAAAAGTTTCATAGAATCAATAATCCAATGATTACTGTTTTTTTTTTTTTCACTATCCTTTTGTTAATTTCAAAACCAATAGGTTACTGGTGCCCTTTTAAAAAAAAAGTACTAAAGATGTTTTCTATGGAACAGATTTTGCCATCACAATATGTTTGACATTTTGCAAAGGCTAACACTGAGGCTGCTAGATTAGAGTAAAATGTTGCATTCAATAAGTTTTTTGTAGCTCTAAGACTTTCATCAGTGACGTGCAGTATGTGATGTGGCACATTTTGAAAAAGGTCTGCCATTGTGCTATCTTCATTAGTACCACTGACACTATACAAAGTGCATTTTTCAAATGTTTTACCTTGATGAATGATTTTTAAAACTGACTTCTGTTGATTTCTCTCAGATCCTGTCAGAAAGCACTCATTGTTCAAGACAGAAACATTTTAGGAAATGCAAATCCAGTCAAATTTTATGACAGAACATTAACAGATCAAAAGTTCAAAAGCTGGAAATATTTTTGTTCATAAATAACCCGCATTAGCAAAATGTTGCTATCTCCAGCTTTAATAAGAATAATCGGCTTGCCATTTTGCATTGGGCTGAATTTCAACGTCCTAAGCAAAAAACAAAGGATCATAAGTGGAAGTCTCTTAATCCTCTCACCATCATTTTTTTTGTTTTGGAAAAGGGTAGTGCCTCTAAATTAGAGTTGAGGTTCATTGCTTCAGCATTATTTGAAAGCTTGCAGACTGCTTCCTCACATCAAAAAGGACATGGAGATGATATGAAAGCCAGCATGTTTCTTATATCAAAAAGGTAATGCTTCAGTCTCTATTGGGCTCACGATTGTGGTTACTAGACAGACACTAGCAATGATTGAACAAGAGTCATTTTCACCAATAAAGTACTACTGTGTTACTATGTTACTGTGTCTTAAAAGCTTTACAAAGCATAATAATAAAAGTATTATGTAAGGATATTTGAAAACGGAGATAGAACTGAGGATAGATTTAGGGTATCAGAAGCAAGTCGTACATTATGACAAGATGAGATTAACACTGAGATAACCACCTGACCAGGAAAATAATGAGGCCCTATGCAACAGGTAGTGGGCCTTACAGCCCCTGAAAGGGCAGATATCGCAGCATAAATCCTACTATGGAGTGTCTCATTGAACTTATAAAACAGGTAGTGAAATTATTTGGCATTAATAAGGAAGTTTTAAAAAAATATATTTAAAAAAAATATTTTCCACTGAATGGTGAAATTGTTCCTCCACAGATTGGGTGATGGGTGACAGTTTGACAATAGGATTAGCTACTGCACATACAGTATTGTTTTTTTTTACATATTTACTTGCCCTGCCCTCCCCCATAAAGGTGTGTTTTTATTATAAAAGAATGGCTTATCATTTTTGTTTTTGTTTTAAAACTATTTTTATTATTTTTAGAAACCAAGAATCTGGCTTCACTTATGGACATTTTCCTACAACTGTTACCCACCCTGATGCCTGCCCTGAGTACCAGTACTGATTTTTCAAACTATGGCATACTTTGCAACTTTCAGCCATCTGTTTTTATTTCCCTATCTGCTGTCTTCCCTGGGATCATAAGTGTTTGTGCAATGATGGTGGGAGTATGTTATGAGAGAGAGAGAGGTGCATGCAGCAATGATCAGGAGGATGAGTGAGACATAGAGGGTGTTGTATGAAGCAAAACAGATGATTTAGAGGCATTGTGAATGAAGGTTTTGGCCAAAATCTGAAGGCATTTGTACTCCATGTTGCAGTTTGAGTTTGTCCTCCCATATGGTCTGCTACTGGTATTATTTGCCTAAACATACAATTGAGGTGATGCAGTTTAAAAAAAAACAAAAACTTAAAGAAGCAAAACAAAAGCATAGGGGGAAAGTACCAGGGAGCAAATAAGATAGTATGGATGTTTTAAAATTACATAATGGATTGTTGGAGTTAGAATAAAGCATTACCTAAACAGTGACTCCAAAAAAAGGTTAATTCAGGCCTCATTCCTATCCCTCATTGATTATGCTGATTTTCTATACTGCCATTGTCCAGGTCATCTCTTACAAAAACTGGACACCCTGTATCACAGGGCCATAAGATTTATTACTGACCTTCCCCCCAGCACCCATCATTGCTCCCTTTATATGGCAGTCAATTGGACATCATTACAGCACAGAAGGACTAGGAATGCTGTTATCTGGACATTCAAAGCGTTAACAGGCAAACTACCTACCTATATCACTGATTGCTTTACCCAAATTACAACTAGGCCATACACTTTAAGGATCAGTAAACTTATCATGTTACAGGTCCCCATTGCCTGCACCCGTATGGGAGGGCTGCTTTCAGCTATACTTTAGCAGTTGCATGGAACTCTCTCCAAAAATCCATGAAGCTAGATAGCCTTCTACCTCTGACATCCTTCAAAAGACTGTTCTCCCCCTTTTTCCAGAGCTCTGCAATTGCTTTTATAAACCATAATCCCTACCCTACCTGACCCACCTTTCTTTTTCCGTCCATTATATTGTTTCATATTCTATCTTCAGACTCACCTATCTATTCTCACAAAAGCTAGTTAGACCCTATTATTTTATATTTTATTCCTGCTATACCCTTTGCCCACATTTTTCTTGCAGGCAAAATGGTTCTACTGCTCCTTGTATATATGTAAATTGTTGTATACATTCATTTCTTGCCATTATATTGTTATTTATGCTATTCTTGTCTATGTAATAATATTTGTATCCTCATTTGTATGACCACTCAGGTCCATCTTGTAAATGAGCTTTGCTCAATGATGTTCGCCTGAATAAATAAAGATTTTGATTGATTGATTGATTGATTGATTGATTGGAGTTAGAATATCATTTGTTTGATTACACATGTTTAGGAGAGTGTAAAATAAAAAGGGCATCCATATACAAACTGAAAATCCCATGGTTGGCACAGTGATCCTTTGGGGTACCAGGGCAGGCTGTCACCAAAACTTTTTTACTGGGCATTATGTTAAAGTTATCATATGGGTGCCAGCATACCTCAGACAACCAGGAGCCAGGATATTGCCCACTCATTTTATAAACAGAAGTTAAAGGGTTTTTAAACAGCGTGATTATATTTAAATGAAAAACAACTCATTTTGGCAATAGCCCCTGGCTTCAGGAGTCAGTCAATGCTGAAAGAGTTTATTTTACAGTGCATTATTGACTATGGGTCATGCTCAGAAATGTAATGTACTATATGAAATCAACATGAGAAAGCATGCTGGCTTGGCATCACTTCTAATAATGAATATTGAATTTAGAAGTTTGACTCACAGTTGCTTGTTACTGATGAAACACAGTTATCGGTCTATGTGTAGTAACGGAGGGGAACAGAGCCAAAGCATGTTTATAATGTTATATGTGAAGCATGGCATAATGAAATGCACCTGTAATTATTATTATAAGCTGAAAAAATGCACCTTTGATCATACTTTGAAATCAGGCATTGTACAGAAACGAGAAAGTCACTGGTATTGTCATGTAATGGGTACTTTATTGCTTTAATGGTCATGTCAGATATATTTAGGTCAAGTAAAGAAAGTGTGGAGTAAGAGTTTTGGCCTTCTATGACTCAAACTTTGAGCTATGCCATTTTAAACATTATAGTTTAATAAGGAGCTGTGTTCTTGCATCACTTACAATGATGTTAAAAAACATAGTAACATAGAATTTGGCGGCAGATAAGGACCGCTTGGCCCACCCAGTCTGCCCATTTTCCTACCTAATGGATAAGCAGCAGATCCTAGTTAACCAGCAGCCTACTTCTTCCTACCCCCATCCCCTAGAATTGCCTTATGACTGTCCCATGCATGCTTGAATTCCACCACTGTTTTTGACTCCACAACCTCCTCCAGAAGGCCGTTCCATGCATCCACAACCCTCTCTGTGAAAAAATACTTCCTTAAATTGCCTCTGAGCCACCCCCCATCTTCAAATTGTGCCCCCTTGTTCTTACACACCTCTTTTTTTGAAAGATGCTACCCTCTTGGACTTTGTTGATTCCCTAGAGGTACTTGTAAGTTTCTATCATGTCCCCCCTCTCCCTCCTTTCCTTGAGGCTATACATATTAAGCTCCTTAATTCTCTCTTCATATGTCTACCGGTGCAGACTCTGCTTCATTTTAGTTGCCCTCCTCTGGACAGCTTCCATCTTGTCTATGTCTTTGTGGAGATTGGGTCTCCAGAACTACACGCAGTTCTCCAGATGGGGTCCCACCAGCTGTCTGTACAGAGGGATAATAACTTTTTGTTTTCTACTAGTGATGCCTCTCCTTATGCATCCCAGTATCCCCCCAGCCCTCCTTGCTGCCCTCTCACATTGCTTGCCCACCTTTGGGTCATCTGATATGACTACCCACAGGTCCCTTTCCATTTTTGTTGTTGTTAGTATCTCACCCCCCATTGTGTACTCTTCAACTGGGGTTTTGTTTCCCAGGTGCATTACCTTGCACTTCTTAGCATTGAATCTAAGCTGCCATACATTTGACAATTCCTCTAACCTTGCCAAGTCCCTTCTCATCCTTTTCACCCCACCTTGTGCATCAACTCTGTTGCAGATCTTTGTGTCATCTGCAAAGAGACATACTTTTCACTTCAGTCCCTCTGCAATGTCGCTTATAAAGACATTGAAGAGGACCGGTCCTAATACTGAACCCTGCGGTACCCCACTAGTAACCCCCCTTTCTTCAGAGTGGACTCCATTTGCTATTACTCTCTGTGTTCTATTCTCCAGCCAATTCTTTACCCAGGCTGTCATCTTGGGACCCACTCCCAGGCTGGCTAACTTGTATATTAATCTTTTGTGTGGGATTGTGTCAAATGCCTTGTTAAAGTCTAGGTAGGCCATGTCCATAGCCCTCCTGATCTACTACTTTGGTCACCCAGTCAAAAATCTATCAGATTCGTCTGGCATGACCTTCCCGCTGTGAATCCATGCTGCCTTGGGTCCTGTGCCCCTCTGGCCTCTAGATACTCAACAATTCTTTCCTTCAGAAGTGATTCCATCATTTTCCCTATCACTGAGGTTAAACTAACAGGTCTGTAGGTTCCTGCTTCTGCCTTGCTCCCACTTTTGTGAAGGGGAATCACATCCACCCTCCTCCAGTCCTCGGGTACCACCCCATCCTCCCATGATTTGTTAAAGATTTGTCAGTGGTGTCACTAGTTCTACCCTTAGTTCTTTAAGAATTCTGGAATGAATCCCATCAGGCCACATTGCTTTGTCCACCTTCAGTTTTAAGAATTCTTTCAGAACCCTTTGTTCTGTAAATGGGCTGGTATCAACTTCTGTATCCAGAGTGTTTCTATTGTTTGTTTTAGGTACCTCTCCCTCTTCATTTATAAATACTGAGCAAAAATATTTGTTTAGTATCTCTGCCCTTTCACAGTCACCCTCTGCCAACCCCGGCTCCCCTTTATTAAACCTCACTATCCCTCCCTTGGTCTTCCTTCACTCCCTGATGTACCTATAAAAGGTTTTATCCCCTTTTTAACTGAGTTGGCTATCTTTTCCTTGGTTTGGGTCTTTGCTGTTCTGACTGCCTTCCCAGCTTCCTTTTACTTTAACTGATACAGTTCTCTGTCCTGCTCCTTCTGTGATTCCTTGAACTTCCTGAATGCTTTCTTTTTGTCTTGAACCTTCTCTGCTACTTCCTTTGAGAACCATAGTGGTTTTTTACATCATTTTGTTTTATTTGCTTCACACAAAGGCTTGTTACCTCTGTGATGGCAGTTTTATTATTCCCCATTGTTCTTCCACCCCTCCTTCCTGCCCATTTGCGAGTGCATTCCTTAGGCACTCACCCATTTTGGCAAAATCAGCCCTCCTGAAGTCCAGTACTTTTGCCTTTGTATGGCTTGACTCTATTGCTGTGTTTATTGTGAACCATACTGTATGATGGTCGCTAGTTCCCAGATGGCTACCCACTTCTACATCTGTGATCCTCTCTCCATCTCTATTTGAGAGAACCAGGTCTAAGATTGCTCCCTCTCGAGTGGGTTCCAATACTAGTTGTCTAAGGCATGCCCCCTGTAGGGCATCTAGAATAACCCCACTCTTCGAAGTGGCTGCTGCAACTGCACTCCAGTTAACATCTGGCATATTCAGATCACCCATCAGCAATATCTTCCCTTTTCTACCATTCTAAGTATACTTTCTATCATTTTCTTGTCCATTTCCTCCCCTGAGAGGAGGCCTGTATACAACCCTGTGTGGATTGTGGTGCCATTGCCTGTCTCAAATTGACCCACAGTGCATCTTCTCCTCCCTGTTTAACCTTTTGTTCTGTTGCTTTGATTCCATCCCTTATGTAAAGAGCTACTCCTCCTCCTCCTCCTCCTCCTCCTCTTTTACCCTCCCTGTCCCTCCTGTAGATAGTGTATCCTGGTATGTTTACATCCCAGTCATGGTTTTGTGTGTACCATGTTTCTGTGACTGCCACAATATCCAGATGTTCCTCCTCCATCAAGCCCACTAATTCAGGAAGCTTGTTACCCAGACTACGGGCATTGGTACTCATTGCTCTCCATTCTTTGATGGCTTTACCTTCTGTTGCAGCATCCCCCACTGACCTTTCTACCTCGGTCTTTTTGTCATTTAGTACCCTGTTTTGTAGGGAGAGGCTGGGATTTTCCTGCTGCTTATCAGTGCCTCCCTCTTGACTAGTTTAAAAGCTTGCCAATGAAACATTTAAACCAATTGCTCAAAGACTTGTTCCTTCCTGGACAGATGCAGACCATCCTGCCAGTATAGGCTGGTGTCCTCCAGGTGGAACCCCAGTCCTCAATGAAGCCAAACCCCTGTGTTCCACACCATTTTTTCAACCATTCATTAAACTGCATGGTGCAAAGTACCCTCGCCTCACCCATGCCATTGACAGGCAGCACCTCTGAGAAGGATACTGTGTGTGCTACTTGTCTTAGGCCCCTCCCCAACTCTACAAAGTCCTCCTGCACTGCTCTAATCTCAAGATGAGCCAAGTCATTTGTCCCTAGGTGGACAATGACATCCAGCTCAGACTCCCGTGCAGCTGTTATGATCCTAAGGATGTGCTGCCTGTCCCTCCAAGCCATGGCACCAGACAGGCACCTTACTTCAGTTTTCCCTGCTCCCACTCAGTTCTATCCCCCTAGTAATTGAGTCCCCCACCAGGATCTGCTTCCTTTCCCTGTGGTGTCCTCTGCCTCCTTCCTGTGGGCCTCCCCTGTGACAGTTGTCCTCAGCCTCCTTAGTCTTCTCTGCAGGGGCATCCATAGGGGAACTATGCTCCCCCAGAATGGTGTATGGATTGTGGAGTGGAACATCTGACAGGGTGTGCCTCTGTTCCACCATCCTCACCCTCCCTGAGCCCACTGTGGTCCAACTGCTGTGCTTTCTTCACAACCTCTGAGGTAGTGGTGGTGACTCTGGTGCTCCCTGGATGGGGGAGGTTCCCTTCCTACTGTCCAGTGTGGCCTGGGGGAAGGTTCCCTTACTACTGTCCAGTGTGGCCTGAAGATGGGCAACTTCCTCCCTCAGGGCAGAGAGTTGTCTGCAAATAGGGCAGCATCTCAGCCTCCAGAAAGACTCCCAGAAGACTGCTGCCCCACAGCCATTACACTGCACTACTCCCCACATGTTTATCTACTTTTTCTTGTGTGTGTGTGTGTGTGTGTGTGTGTGTGATTGGTTTGTTATACAGAAATATATATATTATACAATGTGTATGCTTATATTGTCACTGCAGTGTGCTAGAAAGGCTATGACAATGATCTGCACCTTACGCTTTTGAGGAAATGATGTCAGAACCCCAGGTATAAAGGAACTATTTCCAGGGGTGGGTGGGGTGAGTTAAGTTGCATAGTAATACTGTATTACTCGTAATGTCAACCTGATGTGGCTATAAATGCTGGAAAAATATTAACTTAATTCTAACTACTGAAAAATATTGTAGGACTGTGGCAGTATTTTTCAGATGTTATCCTTTTTAATTTTTGCAACTCATTCTATTAGTGGTGTGCGGAGTGAAGAAATGAAGCACTTGGTGAAGTATAGTCACTTAGTGAAGAAAATCTGTTCTTCCCTAAGTGACCATACTTCACCAAGTGCTTCACCATGCAATATACAGCTTCATGAAGTGACAAGAGAGGCTGTGAAGTCAGAAAGTGAGAACTTTGCTGGTGAAGTTTGATAAAAATGAGGTCTGTATCATCTGATATACAGAGTGGGGAGAACTGCAGATGACATGGTGTCTTTGCAGCAGGAAGTAAACTAAGTGAGCCTTGCATTCTATGCAGTCCTAGTTAGAGGGCTGGATTCTTAAAGAGGACATAAAGCAGCACAAGTTGCGGCAAACAGCAGCTTGTGCTTAAGCTTGGTGCACCAGGGACCCTGTACCAGATTCTGGTGTAGGAGTCCCAGTGCTTAAGTCTCCACACTTGCAGGAACCTCTCTCATGTGTCAAACACTTGGCACATGGTGGGCTAGTGGCCCACCCAATCCCTGATGTTGTCTGTATTCATAATTATTAAAATAATCCTTCCTGGTGGTCTAGTGCAGCCCTCCCTGATCCACGATGTTAACCATATTCAGAATTATTAAAATAACCATTGCTAGTGATCTTGTGCCTCCTAGTTTGCCATAATCAGAATTAATAATAACCCCCTTCCCAGGTGGTCTAGTGGACCCCCACTCCAGCAGGTACTACCCACCTCTCCATTCCCCCATTTCAAAACAAAGATGGTGACCAGCACAGCCCACCTCTCACCTCTGTGGCTGGCTGATGACTGAACTTTCACTGAACGCCTACTGTATAGTGTACATGTTCCTTGATTAAAAAGCATATACACTATACAGTAGCCACTCAGTGACAGTTCAGTCGGTGGCTGACTGTTACATAGAAACATAGAGTTTGACGGCAGATAAGGATCACTTGGCCCACCCAGTCTGCCCCTTTCCCTACCTATTGGATAAGCTGCAGATTCTAGTTAACCAACAGCCTACTTCCTGCAACCCCCCACTATAATTGCCTTATGTCTGTCCCATGCATGTTTGAATTCCCCCACTGTTTTAGACCTCACAACCTCTCCAGGAAGGCTGTTCCATGCGTCCACCACTCTCTCCGTGAAAAAGAATTTCCTCACATTACCCCTGAGCTGTCCCACCTCTAACTTTAAATTGTGTCCCCTTGTTCTTATACATCTCTTTTTCTGAAAGATGCTACCCTCCTGGACTTTGTTGATTCCCTTAAGGTACTTAAAAGTTTCTATCATGTCCCCCCGTCCCTCCTTTCATCAAGGGTATACATATTAAGCTCTCTCAGTCTCTCTTCATATGGTTTCTGATGTAGACCCTGCACCATTTTGGTTGCCCTCCTCTGGACTGCTTCCATCCTGTCTATGTCCTTGTGTAGATGAGGTCTCCAAAACTGCATGCAGTACTCCAGATGGGGTCTCACCAACTGTCTGTACAGAGGGATAACCACTTCCCTTTTTCAACTTGTGATGCCCCTCCATATGCATCCCAGTATCCCTCTGGCTCTCCTTACTGACTTCTCACATTGCTTACCCACCTTTGAGTCATCTGATATGACTACACCCAGATCCCTTTCCATTATTGTTGTCGTTAGTTCCTCCCCTGCTATTGTGTACTCTTCTCTTGGATTTTTATTTCCCAGGCGCATTACTTTGCACTTCTTTGCATTGAATCTAAGTTGCCATATGTCTGATGTCTGAAGTGAGAGGTGGGCTGTGCCAGTTGTCAGCTGTGCTTTGGGATGAGGGGTGTGTGGTAATGGCCATTACCTGCTGGAGTTGAGGTTGGGGGTCCACTAGATCACCAGAGATAGGGGTTATTATTAATTATGATTACAGTGACATCCAGAAGGGGGGGCACTAGACCACCAGGAAGGGTTATTTTTATACATATGAATACAGGAGACATTAAGTTGGGGTATGGGGACCACAGCACATTGCCGCAAACAGGTCAGCTCTCCCAGAGGAGAATTTTCTACATACCCTTAGACCAGCTCTGACTGCTCTAACGGTACTTAGAATTTCTCCCTCTGTGAGAACTCTGAGAATCCCACTTTTGGGGATGTGGCAGCTTGAGTCTGCCACATGGCCCCTAGCACCATGTTGCAGCCCATTTTTGAATCATGGGTGGTGCAAACCTCATTTGGGGCAGGCAGCCCGTGGTTGATGCATGCTGCCACTGAGAATCACTTCTGGCACATCTTTTAGAGCAAGGGGCACTTTGCAATATTCTTTGTGGCAGAACTCCTTGTGCCATACTGGGAGCTTTGAGAATCAAGCCCAGAGAGCTTAGAAGAATGGAACTGTCTGCTGAGGTACTGTCTCTCTTGAAAGTAGAAGATTAAGAAGTGATATGAGTATGGTTTTTAATTTAATAAATTCACCAGATCTAATGGAAAAATGTGGTCTAACACTCTCCAAAAGGAGACATGTTCCAAGACTGCATAATAAACAGCTTGAAGTAAAAACTTATAAAACCAGCAAAAGGGGAAACGTTTTTCCAATAAGAGCATCCATTGTATGGAACACCTTGTCACAAGAATTGGTAGAGGCAACTAGTGCCACTGTATTTAAAAACAAATTAGATGTTTGGTTGAGGGATAATAGATAAATAATGTCCCACATAGTGTGGGGAACAGTCTTAATGGGTTCTGGCCTTCTTCTGTTCTTTCATACCAAGTAATAAGTAAGTAATACTCCCTGAGTATTTATTTTTGTTGTTGTTGTTGTATTTTCTGTCAGAAAAAAACAACAAAAAAACCTTGCACAAATCTGTTGCATGGTATCTTGTGCATTACCTGAAGTGACATGCATTTATTTTTCAAGTTTGTTTACCATATTATTTTATCATTTTCTGTCAGCATGAGTGACTGTCTTTGGTGAAAGAGGAAATGCTCTCTGTACTGTCTGTGCTGCAGCCTGAAATTCAAACACAAGAAGTCTTGCCTGATTTAAGGGGCAAGCCCATTTGTCCAAGGTCACCTGACCAGGAAGGGTGTCCCAATTTGAAATTAAGGGGCATGGTATGGAGGAGGGGTAAGGAGGAGGAAGAGTAGGGATCAGTAACACATTAAGGGCAGGGTTTTAAGTATCACATGGCAAAAGGGGATTGGTCGAGAAGGAGAGAGAGAGGTGGGGATGAACAAAGGAAGCTGCCTCGCAATTTTGCTAGATAGTGGAGTTTTTGGTTACATTAGCCAGCACATCAGTCAGTGAGAGTTTTTGTTCCAGTACAAATTTGGTGAGGTTTTTCTGTTGGCTTTAATTGTGGTAAGTGATTTTTGCTTAAAAAGATAAGGAATGCTGAGGTTACCAGGGAACTGAGTTTTACAGACAATAATATGCTACTGTGAGCATGTTGAGCAATGCTATTTCTTTACCAAAATTGCTGTTTTTAAAGAACTACTAATGCTGGCAGAGGACAGGTGATGGATAAAATGATGGACTAGAATGTACTCATTAAAATGTTATTACAAGGATAGAAAGGACACAGATAAAAGCTGTGCAAATAAGAGAAAATGGATAACCTGCATTCTGGTCTGTTTTTGGCTACCACTAAGTTGTTTTTGCTGAGCTTTGCCTCGGGACTAAAAGTCTTGTTCCTGCACAAGGGGATTTTCTTCCTCATGGATATCCATTGGGAACTTTTGGTGGTAGGAAGGTGGCATTTTGTGGATACAATGTTTCAGACCACATGGGATTGGGCCAGATGTCTCTGAATGAAAGAGTGAGAGGTCAAGTAGATCATGGGGTAACCAGGTAAAAATGCTACAGCCTGTTCTGGTTGGGACAGCCAGGAAGGAGATGGGGCCCTGGAGAGAAAGATTGGGGAATGTAAAAACTATATGGGACATGCTTGGGCAGATATCGGGCAGCCATGTGGTTGGTCACCATTTTAAGATGGGGGTGGGTCGACCAAAAAGGAGTCTACATCTTGGCAGTGCCTGTTGTTCTGTGGTTCAGAGGCAGAGTTTAACAAGGATGCAAGGGGGGGGGAGACCAATATGGCAATTTTTTTCAGGGCAGAATGACTCTTGTTGGAGACAGTGATATGGGGGATTTGAGTAGAGGCCTGATAACCAACATGGGAGGAAACACTTGGTTGGGAGAGTGGGGCAGTGGGTGGTTTTGTAAAGGAAAAGAGTCCCAAACTAAATTACGGACAGCTGTTTGGCTTACCATGGCCAATTTGTAAACAAGGGAAACATTGGGGAATTAAAAAAAAAAAAGAAAAGAAAAAGAGAAGGCCAAGCAGGTGGTCAGCCTCCATTTTGAGCAGACAGAAATACACAGGGTAGCCACACGGTGGCCACCATCCTAGGTCAGGCCTGCTTCATGGAGTTACCGGCAGTTCTGGAGGAAACTGGAATTAATAAAAAAAATTATACATATATATAAATATATATATATATTTTTTTATACAGGTAGCTGGAGAAGACATGGCTGGGTGGGGGTCTTTTCATTGAGCAGGCACTGAAAGCTTGGGCAAGGAAGGCTGGCTCACTGGCTGTTTTTTGTCTTTAAGGGATTTATAAAAAAAGAGAAAAATGCATTATATAAAAAATATATTCATTACAAAAAACTATGTTAATGCATCAGTTAGGGTTTTATTAAAGTGTAAAAAGCTGGGAAATTCAACACTAGGGTTATAAACCTTACCACCCCACCCACCCCCACCCTCCACACACCAACAGGCGTTAGGGTGTGCCTTTGTGGTCATCAGACCAAACTCTCACCCAATTCCATGTGTAAACAAGATGAGATGGTACAGTATAGAAGAATGGGGTGAGAGGCTCAATGACTCCAAGGCACACCCCGATACCTGTTGGTGTTTGGAGGGTGGGGGTGGTATGGTATGGTTGATAACCCTAACATCGACTTTCCCAGCTTTTTATGCTTTAGCCCTTAGGCTGCCAGAAGATTTAGAACGCATAGGTTTTTAGGACAAGATATCTTGTCAGCGGTAACCTAAAACCCTAACTGATGCATTAACGTAGTTTTTTGCAATGAATTTCCCTTCTTTTTGAGAAAGTGCATTGTAACTGGTATGTGGTTGTTGGAGCGTGGGCCCTCTGGGCCCTGTAATCCTCTCAAGCTACCCATTGTTGCAAAATGATATGCATAAGTATGAGCGCGGGCCCTCTGGGCCCTGCACTTCCACTTATACATAAGAACGGGCATACCGCAGCCCTATAGTCATGAAAAGTAACCTTTGTAACACTAATTTGGCAATATCTCAGTAACTGTAGCAACTATGGAAACAATTATACTGCAGTTGTAATCACGACTTCGAAACCTTATGGGTGTAAGCTGCGGAGAGTGAAAAATCCGTATCTCAAATCATTTTCAAGATATGGGCACCACAATTCAACAGACACACATAACTTGGGCATTTTCAGGATCTTTTTCACCCAATTTTCAATATGGCATTTTGTGGACCTCACCTCGTGAACAATGTCACTGTCATTTTGTTAATCTGTCCCAAAAGTTGAGTTCGCACAGCAAACATGCCATTCTGCTCCACAGACGCAAAATCATGTTTTGGGCAGGATGTGAAAAATGACAGCTGTATAGTGTTCATGAGGAGGTGTGGAACAGGGTGATGTTGAAAATCAGGAGTGAAAAAATGAAAAATTGGCAAAGTTACGAGCGAACTTAGAAACTGCACAATGCACGCCCTTAATGCTCTTTGATGAAGACCTCCCTCCTGCATCATCCCCCACTCCCACCCCCTTTTTCAAGCCTCCTCCCTTTTTACTTCAGAGCAGTCAGGAAACATGAAGTCCATAAATATGTCTCTAAAGCAATTGCTGGATCTAGAATAAGTGGCAACTCACGCGACCTCAAACTGCTGTCCCTTACTCTTGATGAAGTGCTATCTCCTCTAACCTGGATTTTCAACCTCTCCCTCACCCTTGGCCAGTTCCCTGAGATGGAAATATGCCACTGTGACACCAGTCCACAAGAGTGGGGACAAGGCCCTTCATGTAAATTATAGGCCTATATCCATACTACCCCCCAATGCCATTGAACATCTGGCATCTGACCAGCTAATGGAATATCTGGACAAGTACAACATCCTTTGTAAACAACAGCATGGATTCAGAAAAGGCCACAGCACCACATCTGCCCTCCTTGAATTCACAGGAGCAATTCACAACTCCCTTAACAATAATTACCTCACTGGTTCGGTCTTCATAGACCTGACCAAGACTTTTGACACCGTCCATCATCAAATACTCCTCACAGAACTGCTAAAAGCTGGGCTCTCCCCTGAGTCTACAACTTGGTTTAAGAGCTACCTGGAAAGCCGTTCCCAAAGAGTGAAAATTGCTGATGTCCTCTCAGATGCTAGACCAGTACGCTCAGGAGTCCCCCAGGGATCCATTCCTGGGCCACTCCTCTTCAGCCTGTTTTTGAACAATCTTCCACAATCCTGTCCAGAACAAATCCTACTCAATGCTGACAATGCTGTCATTCACACCACCCAACAGAACCCCCATCTACTCCAAAAAAACCTTCAGAAGGGTTTCACCTCCATTGAAACATGGTTTAGTAGTCAAACGCTGGTTCTTAACTATAAGAAAACAAAGTCAATGCTTTTCTGTGGCTCCCACAACAAACATAGGCTTCACCCTCTTAATATTACAACCTGCCTTGGTGCTGTCCTTGAACAGGTTCACTCCTTTAAATATCTGGGGATCACCATAGACAGCACCCTGTCCTACAGCATCCACATAGATAGCATCACTAAAGCTGCAAACATATGCATTGGTCTCCTCTACTGGCACATACAATGCCTTACCTCGGATGCCTTAAGGATAGCAGTACAGAGCTCAGTGGTCTCTGTAATCAACTATGGTCTGATTATGTATGGCTCTGCAACTGACAAAGCCCTCATCTGCTTATCTTTGGCCCTAAACAAAGCTTGCCAACTCATCACAGGATCCCACTGACTCACCCATATGTGTGACCTCTATGTTCAAACAGGGTGGCTCCAGATATCAAACCATATCAAGTACCAAACTTGTCTAATGGCTAAGAAAATTATGCTACATCTTGCTCCCCCAGGAGTCCAAAGTCTTCTCCATACAGCATGCAACCTTCTCCTCACCAGGGCTTCAGAAAATGAAACACTGCACATTCCTTGGTGCTGCACCACACAGGGCCAAAGATCCTTTGCATACTGAGCTCCTAGCTGGATTAATGGACTCAACAAAGACATCTCCTCTCTGCAAAAGCTAGGCCCATTCAAAGCCAACCTTTGTCTCCATCTGGCTACCTCTAGCTCCTGTGACTGTCCCACATAATCTGATCTCCCTCCTAGCACTTCTACTCCTACCCCCTCTCTTCCTCTTCCTACAGCCTATCCTTCCCCCGTTTTTGCCCCCTGCCCCAAAGCACTTTTTTGAGGCCTGACAAATGCCCATGGCTGCACTGCTGTTTTTGTGTCAATTCCAAGCCTCAGTTACCTCTGGCTACCCTGCCCCCTGGTACTCATTTTCCCTCAATTTAATGTATTTTAGCTGCTTAAAAATGTATGTGCACCATTTCTGCATTGTTACTCAACTCTATGTAATGTTTGTATTGTACCTCAATTGATGAGGAACCTTTGTAAAAGAGCCTTGGCTCAAAGGTACTTGTAATCCTAGACTCTAAATAAATTAAAAAAAAGTGGCCATTTTGAGGAATTTTTTAACCACATTTTCAACATGGGCTTTTTGGGAAATCCCCTCATGAACACTGGCACTGTGATTTTGTAAATCCATCCCAAAAGCTGATTTCTCACAGCAGCCGTGCCATTCTGCACCAGAGGTGCAAAAACACATTTTGTCAGGATGTGAGAAATGACAGCTGTACTGCTCATGAGGAGGTATGAAAAAATGACAATGTTGAAAATCTGGAGTAAAAATATAAAAAGCTGGTGAAGTTACAAGCATGTGTACCTCTCCACAATTCCTATGCCATTCTGGCAAAGTGTGGTTCCTCTATGGAGGCACCCACAGTGGAGACCAAGGAGGATGCTGGGAACCTCCAAAAAGGAGACCCACAGGAGGGTGGCAGGGGACCCCACAGGGGAAGGAAACAACTCCTGGTGGGGGACTCCATTGTTAGGAAGGTAGAACTTTGGGAGGAAGGGGAGAGGGAGGTAAGGTGCCTGCCTGGCACCATGGCTTGGAGGGACAGGGAGCGAATCCTCAGGATTGCCAGAGCAGCTGCACAAGGGAGGGAGCTGGATGTCATTGTCCACCTAGGGACAAATGACCTGGCTAAGAAAGGGATTAGAGAAGTGCAGGAAGAGTTTGTGGAATTTGGGAGGGGCCTTAGACAAGTAGCATGCACGGTAACCTTCTCGGAGGTGCTGCCCATCTATGGCGAAGGAGAGACTAGGGTGTTCCGCACCATGGGATTCAATCAGTGGTTGAAAAACTGGTGTGGAGCTCAGGGATTTGGCTTCATTGGGGACTGGGGGTCCACCTGGAGTGATGCAAGCCTATACTGGCATGATGGGCTGCATCTGTCCAGGATGGGAACCAGGATCCTAGGTGATAGGTTTAAATGCTTCATTGGCAAGCATTTAAACTAGCCAAGGGGGGAGGCACTGGAAAGGAGCAGGGAAATCCTAGCCCCACCCAAAAAAAATCATGGTAGTAAGTACGGTAAACACCAACATAGAGGTGTCGATAGGGAGAAGGGAAGGGGTAAATGGAGAAAGTGACAAAGGCAAGAAAGACAGGGATGGGGCAAAAAGGAGTAAGGCCATCAGGAAATTGAGGGTAATGAGTACCAATGCCCATAGTCTGGGCAACAAGCTCCCTGAGCTGGTGGCCTTGATGGAAGAGGGATGCCTGGATATCGTAGCAGTCACAGAAACATGGTACACAGAGAACCATGACTGGTATGTTAACATAACAGGGTACATAACCTACAGGAGAGACAGGCAGGGGAGAAGAGGGGGAGGAGTAGCTCTCTATGTAAAGGAAGGGATAAAAGCAACTGAACAAAAGAGTAAACAGGGAGGAGAGGAGGCACTGTGGGTCACCTTGGAGACTGGAAAGGGCACCATAATCCACACAGGGGTTGTGTACAGACCCCCATGTCAGGGGGAGGGAACGGACAAGGATATGATAGAAGGCATTCTTAGAATGGCAGAGAAAGGGGAGATACTGTTGATGGGAGACCTGAATATGCCAGATGTTAACTGGAGCACATTTGCTGCAGCCACATCCAAAAGCAGGGCCATTCTTGATGCCCTACATGTGGCAGGCCTCAGACAGCTAGTTTCAAAACCCACTCGTGAGGGAGCAATCTTAGACCTCGTACTCTCAAACGGGGGCAGTGAGAGGATCTCAGATCTAGAAGCGGGTTGCAATCTGGGAACAAGTGACCATCAAACAGTGTGGTTCATGTTAAATTCAGCTACAGAGTCAAGCCGTACAAAAGTGAGCGTACTGGACTTCAGGAGGGCTGACTTTGGCAATATGGGAGAGTGCCTCAGAAAAACACTAGCAAACAGGCTAGAAGGAGGTGTGGAGCAACAATGGGGAATCATCAAAACTGCCATTACAAATGCATCAAGCCTTTGTGTGAAGCAAATAAACAAATCAAAATGAAAGAAAAAGCCACTATGGTTCTCAAAAGAGGGCTGTGGAAAGTCAGGAAGAAAAGATAGCATTCTGGAAGTATAAGGAAACACAGAAGGAGCAGGACAGAGAGCTGTACCAGTTAAGGCAGAAGGAAGCAGGAGGAAGTCATAATAGCAAAGGCCCAAACTGAGGAAAAGATAGCCAATCTGGTTAAGAAGGGTGATAA
Organism: Neoceratodus forsteri; assembly: GCA_016271365.2. Classification (NCBI taxonomy): domain Eukaryota; kingdom Metazoa; phylum Chordata; order Ceratodontiformes; family Ceratodontidae; genus Neoceratodus; species Neoceratodus forsteri. The sequence continues at coordinate 898,902,485 of CM057458.1, forward strand.
AACCTTTATAGGTACATCAGCTGAAAGGAAAGACAAAGGAGGGATAGTGAGGCTGAATAGAATGAACGGTGGGTGGCAGAGGGGACAGTGAAAGCAGAGATACTGAACGAATATTTCTGCTCAGTAATCACAAAAAGAGGGGAAGTGCCTAATAAAATTAACAGAAGCACTCTCGTGATAGGGGGTCATCCAGTCCTTTCACAGAAGAAGGTTCTGCAGAACTCCTAAAACTGAAGATGGACAAAGCAATGGGGCCTGATGGAATTCACCCCAGAATTCTAAAAGAATTAAGGGGGGAAATAGTGAAACCACTGGCTACTCTTTTTAATAAATCATGGGAGGATGGTGTGGTACCCAAGGACTGGAGGAAGGTGGATCTGATTCACCTTCACAAAAGTGGGACCAAGACAGAGGCAGGAAACTACAGACCTGTCAGTTTGACCTCTGTGGTAGGGAAAGTGATGGAGTCACTTCTGAAGGAAAGAATAGTTGAGTACCTAGAGGCCAGTGGGGCACAGGACCCAAGGCAGCATGGGTTCACAGTGGGAAGGTCATGTCAGACAAATCTAATAGATTTCTTTGACTGGGTGACTAAAATAGTAGACCAGGAGGGGCTGTGGACATGGCCTACCTAGACTTTAGCAAGGCATTTGACACAGTCCCACACAAAAGATTAATAGTCAAATTAACCAGCCTGGGAGTGAGTCCCAGGGTGGTAGCCTGGGTAAAACATTGGCTGGACAACAGGACACAGAAGGTAATTGTAAATGGAGTCCACTCTGAAGAAAGAGGGGTTACTAGTGGGGTACCGCAGGGTTCAGTATTGGGTCTGGTCCTTTTTAATGTCTTCATAAGTGACATTGCAGAGGGACTGGAAGGAAAAGTATGCCTCTTTGCAGATGACACAAAGATCTGCAACAGGGTTGATACACAAGGAGGCGTGGAAAGGATGAGAAGGGACTTGGCAAGGTTGGAGGAATGGTCAGAAGTACGGCAGCTAGGATTCAATGCAAAGAAGTGCAGAATAATGCACCTGGGAAACAAGAACCCAGGGGAAGAATACACAATGGGGAGAGGTAGTAACAACAACAAAAAAGGAAAGGGACCTGGGGGTAAACATATCAGATGACCTTGAGGTTAGCAAGCAATGTGAGAAGGCAGTAGGGAGGGCTAGGGGTATACTGGGATGCATAGAAAGAGGCATCAGCAGCAGAAAACATGAAGTTGTTATCCCTCTGTACAGACAGTTGGTGAGACCCCATCTGGAGTATTGCATCCAGTTCTGGAGACCCCATCTCCACAAGGACATAGACAGGATAGAGGCAGTCCAGAGGAGGGCAACTAAAATGGTGCAGGGTCTGCAAGAGAAGCTGTATGAGGAGAGACTATAGGAGCTTAATATGTATACCCTTGAGGAAAGAAGGGAGAGGAGGGACATGATAGAAACCTTTAAGTACCTCAGTGGAATCAACAAGGTCCAAGAGGGTAGCTTCTTTCAGAAAAAGAGATGTGTGAAGGAGTCACGTGATGCAGCGCGGAGAGTAGAAAGCATTTCTACGAGCTCCATTCCTCTCGTCTAACTAATAGCGAATATTCCCTCCAAATACCCGCTAACTACCGAAAATCAATTCGTTACTCTAACGGTGGTCATGTAGGTGCTGTACCTAATAGCTATTTACTTCGGCATCATGTCTAATTTGTCAGACCAGGAGGAGACCGCACAGGAGTCGGAGGCCGAGCGCCCTCGTCGGAGTTCTTCTCCCCAGAACACAGCAGAGGAGTTGTCACCTATGCACGTTTACTCAGAATTAGCCTCAATTAAAGAAGATCTTCTGAAGCTGATAGAAGATGTGGCTGATTTTAAACCAGAGTTCACTCAGTTAGCCCAGAGGGTTACTGACACAGAGGCAAGGATAGCTTCAATAGAAAGGAAGCAGGTAAAGTCAGAACCTGAAGTGGTGGAGATCAAGAAATCTGTTAACAAATTGGAAGATCGTCTTGAGGACCTGGAGGGGAGGAATAGAAGGAACAACTTAATGCTACTAGGGCTTCCTGAAGGGGAAGAAGGGTCAAACACAATATTGTTTTTACAGACGTTTCTGAAGCAAATGGTGGGACCCTCCCTGAATGGCCCGGAGTTCATGATAGAAAGAGCCCATAGGTCCTTGCGGGTTAAATTACCATCTTCTGAACCTCATAGACCATTAATATTCAAGTTACTCAACTACTTGGATCGGGAGTTTATCTTTAAAGAAGCCAGGAAGTTAACGGCTATACTATGGGAGGGTAAAAAATTAAGGCTAATCCCTGACTTGATGGTGAAGACCCGTCAGCTCAGGGCTGCTTATCATCCCGTTACTTCCAAATTATGGGCAGCTGGCATTAAACACCAGATGATGTACCCAGCTCGGTTAGAGGTGTCTTTGAAAGATGGATCAAGGCGCTTTGACTCTGTGGAAGAGGCAATCAAAGTCCTGAAGAAATGCTACCCAGATTTATTTTCTAAATGAGGGGACTGCGACCCATAAATATGGAAACCAAAGACCAATTAGAGATCCTTCTAGAAGGCCTGCAATAAAGACGTTGATGGCTGACTCGTAGAGGTGTCCCCCCCCCGGTTGGACTATCCATATTTAGCATTTTATTTCTTCCTATCCTGTTCGAGTGATCTGCATTGGACTCTAATCTTTTTTAGTGGTTGATAATTGAAAGTTTCTTTCTGTTACTTCAACTTGTTCATTCACTGTGGGTTAGAATGAGGAAATGTTTGGACACTAGAGGGGGCTCTACCTCTGTTGATAGCTGTAGAAAGCTGGATAGCCCCTTCTGGTAGCTGTTTAAGTTTATTTATTCGTATTATAGTAAGGCTGCTTTCTGGTCATTAATGTGGTACTGATCGCTGATAGGGGCTTCCCCCTTTTCGGTCAAGATCCAAGTGGCCGCTAGTCTGGTTCTTAGCTTTTACTGTTGCCCTGGGCAGCTTACTATAAGCACGGATTTCATTCGAGAGGGCATATTAGCGCTTTAGCTTTTAGGGTACTATCCCTGTTCAGTTCTCCTGTTACAAACATTGCTGACATTAATCGTAGGAGGTAAATGGCTTCGGCAGTCAGGGAGAATTGCAGCTTATAATATTCAGTTCAAGCATGTCACGTAAACGGTCCTACAGGGCTGTCTTCTATGGGTTATTGGCAACGTTTGTGGGAAGAGCTGCTCTCCTCCTTTGTCCTCCAGCAGTTTTGTAAGGTCTCAAGATAGAAAGGGGATATGTTCTGCTACTGTTCATACTTTAGCCTGAACTTGTTTAGGGGACAAGGTAATACTTAGGATACGGGGCTTCGGCTAAATAAAATTTTCTTTACACATGCCCCCCCATGTCTACGGTCTTTCACTATGTTTATAGGAGTTAATGAAGTCCGTGATAATGGACCTTATTAGATGGTAGACTTGGGAAGGGTATTGTTTTTGAGGGATTGAGCTCCCGTTGATATATTGCTGGGAATGTTCACTCAGCTTCCTTTTATTTATTCTTTCCTGTTTGGGAACGGGGGGGGGAGGATCTCACTCTTTAGCGCGCACCATGGGCTATTTGGGTAGGTGTAGGCTATGGGCCTGGTTATATAGAGATGTAAATAGATTTAAAAGTTTGGGATGTAATTTGGGGTTTTTGGGGTGGGTTAGGTCTTTTGGTTATTTTTTTTTTTTTTTAGGACGGGGGGAGGGGAGGGGCAGCAGTACAAGCCTTTATTTAGTTGTGTTCTCAAGGCGCATTTGTTTACACTGCTATGGTTAATTGTTTAAATATTCTTTCTTGGAATATAAAGGGAGGGAGAGACAACAAGAAGAAATATGTCATTTTAAACCAACTTGCCAACTACGATCCTTCAATTGTGTTTCTTCAAGAAACTCATATGCTTCCAGAACAGTTGCATTTTTCCAAAAAAAAGGTGGGTAGGTCAGGTTTTTGGGTCGGGATTCAGTTCAAGCAAGTGTGGTGTGGCTTTGCTTTTGGCTAATAAGATCCCCTTTACATTGTCGGAATCTATCTCTGATCCCGTAGGTAGGTTTATTTTTGTCATTGGTAAATTAAGCAACCTGGACATTTTTCTGGGTTCTGTTTATGGCCTTAATTTAGAAACGCCGTCCTTTTTTGTGCATCTGGCTACGGTTCTGGCTCCCTTTTTACACTTACCCATTTTGATGGGTCGTGACTGGAATCTGGTACAAACCAATGATTTAGATCACACTTATTATAGGGGGGCAAAAATGTCGTCTGCGCAGAGAGCATTAAAAGAATTTATTTCGTTGCTGGGCCTTGTAGACCCATGGAGAGTATTTAATTCTCTGAGTAAAGAATTCACATTCTACTCTCCAGTTCATAAAAGCCATTCTCGCCTTGATTATTTCTTAATTAGCTAACAGATGTTATCAAATATAGTAGATGTTAAAATCTTGGCTGGAGTGATCTCGGATCATTCGCCTATTATAATGCAGTGTGCGTTACCAAATGTTCCTATTAGGTCTTATTCATGGTCTCTTAATAATAAATTGTTGTCTGACAATCAAATTGTAGAGCGATTTCAAAAATTTTTGCAAAATACTATTAGCTCCAATTGGGGCTCGATCCCTGCAACAGATCGGATATGGGCAGCTCTGAAAGCAACTTGGAGAGGAGAGTTAATTTGTACAGCATCAGTTCAAAAAAGGAAAAAATGTAGTCTTTTAAACAGCTGTCTGGCAAAAATTAGAATGCTGGAAAATAAAGGGGTAGGCAAGCTCACCCCTACAGATGAGCAAGAATTATTTGCTTTGAGAGCTACTTATGCCAGTGCTTTACTAGAGAGGGTGAAGAGATCCACCTCTCTGTTAAAGGCTTCATATATTGGTCAAGGGAGTAAAGCGGGCAAGCTTCTGGCCTGGCAATTAAAGCAACATTCTGTATCTAAATGGGTTACAGCCTTAAAGCACCCTCAGATGGAAGCTTTGGTTATTGATCCTTTAGAGATATTAATTTTGTTTCGGGACTACTATAAGTCACTATACTCCTCAGAGCTGAGATCAGTAGAACAGGATAATAAGATGTGGGCCTTTCTGGAAGAGGCTACTGTTCCATCCTTGGCAGAAGGGACCAGGTCTTCTTTGAACGCCCCAATTACCGGTGAAGAAATATCAGGAGTTATTGACTCTTTAAAACCTGATAAAGCACCTAGCCCAGATGGGTTTACTGGCTTATTTTATAAGATTTTTAAAAGTCATTTAATTCGTCTGTTACTTCAAGTATACAGCTTTTGGAGTTCTCATGATGTTTGTGAGCAATCACTATTTGAAGCGAGAATAACTCTCTTGCCCAAACCAGGGAAGGACTCATCTGTAATTGGTAACTATAGGCCCATCTCACTCCTAAATGTCGATTTAAAGATATATGCTAAAATTTTAGCTAATAGATTGGGGAAGGTGTGGGAGGGGCTACTAAGTCCTGAGCAAGCAGGGTTCGTAGCTGGGCGATCCTCAGCGGACCATTTTAGGAAATTTGTTAATCTAATTTCTGCTTCCAGGGCTCCTGAGCTAGAGGTGGCTGTCATGTCTCTGGATGCAGAAAAAGCCTTCGATAGAGTGGAATGCCACTATATGTTTGCAGTTCTACAGAAGTTAGGTTTTTTGCAACATTTCATTAACCAGATTCATGTCCTTTACTCTTGTCCATCAGCCAGAATTCAGTGCAACAATCTTATTTCGGACATTTTTCCCCTATGGCGTGGCACCTGTCAAGGCTCTCTCCATTTCTTTTTAACTTTTATATAGACCCTCTAGCTAGAGTACTAAGTTTAGACAAGGTAATACGGGGTATCCACAGGGTCGTCTCGAATGCAAATTATCTCTTTTTGCCGATGATTTGCTCATTCATATAGAGAATAGTAGGGAATCTCTCCCTCGTGTATTACAAATTATTTCTTACTTTAGTCTATTTTCAGGCTACAAGCTCAACAGGAACAAAACTATAGTGTATTCGTTATCTCCTTTCTTGTCGAGGGATTGGTGCTCCTCTTTGGGCCTACAATGGGAAAACGACTATCTAGTATATCTTGGCATTAGAATATCTAGAGACCTTACTAATCTCGCAGACCTTAATTTAACCCCCTTATTTAAATCTATTAAGGAAGACCTAGAGAGATGGAATAAATTACCACTGTCTTTTTGGGGCCGGGCTAATACTCTCAAAATGGTAATTTTACCCAGAGTTTTTTATCCTTTATTTAATCTTAATGTCTATTTGTCCAGGTCTTTCTTTAGCCCCCCTGTAGGATCTGCTCTGATTTTCTTTGGAAGGGTAAAAGCCCTACGTCGAACATATACAAAGCTTACCCATTCTAGGGAGTTGGGGGGACTCCAGTTACCTGATTTTTATATTTACTATTTGGCTATCCATACTAAGAGATTTTTGTACTGGCTATCTACTGCAGAATCGGTTTGGGGATCTTCCTCTTGGTTAGCTTTGGACCGATCACTGACAAATCTCTACAAGCTAGATCTAGAGGCCCTGTTATATACTCCCTGGTCCAAGGTCCCATTAGAGATAAGGAACTCCCTGTTAGGCTGGGATATGAGGGCTCTACAGCAACTTTGTTCCTTACTCCAAAAATCTAACTTAAGAGACCTTAGGCAACCTCTTCTTAATAACCCAAACCTGCAAATAGGCAATAACCCAATTCGTACTTTTCCAGGCAAGTACTTTTCTAAACTTTGTCTGGTGAGTTTTGTTTTGGGCGGTTCTCTTATGCCGATTCCTGCGCTGGCTACTACATTTGAGGTGGCTCATAAAGATCTATTTCGGTTGTACCAGATTTGCCAATGTATAGATTACTTTTTGGGGAAGTTGCCATGGTTGGAAGGAGCTGGAGCCATGTTAGAAAATTTGAGGGAAATAGCCGAGGGCCAGAAAACAGTAGCTAAGTTGTATAAGTCAATTTTGCCTGGTGTGATGTCCAACTGTACCCCTATAGTCTACCACGGGGAAAATAACTTCAATAAAGGCTGGCCAGCTAAAACCTGGGAAAGGATTTGGATTGACACTTATTCCCTTATTAAAGAGGATCATTTTAGGAATAATTAATTTAACATTTTACATAATCTCTACTTTACGCCTGCTAAATTATTTCGGATTTATAAAGTACCTTTGCCTGAGTGTGGGGACTGTGGGTGCAAACTTACTACTTTACATCACAGACTTTGGGCCTGCCCCAAAATCGCTAAGTTATGGAACTCGGTCAGGCAGTGGGTGGCTCTGTATTTCAATATTTTGGCTTTTTTTAATGAAAATATGTGTCTATTAGGGATGTACGTCCAGATTCCTACCTTGTCACAAAAGGAGCATATAGACATGGTTGCTATGGTTACTAAATTGCTAATACTTAGACATTGGCAGAATAATTGGGAACCTTCGTTTAAAGAATGGTGGGATGAGTTTTTAAACTCTCTAAATGCGGGGAGATGTGTAGCCCGGTTTTTCCAAACTAGTGAAAAGTTTCATAACTGCTGGGGTGGGTTTTTCTCAAGCCTTAGAAATAAATTTGGTTATTAAGGTAAAATTAACTTCTAATTTTTTCGTTCCCACAGGTCTCCTTACTAAAAGCCCCTGGGGCATATTTATCCCATCGAATGATTAAGCCCCCTCCAGAATAGGCCGAGAGTCTTGACCCCTTGTTTCATTGGTTCTCCTTTCCTGTCACACGTTTAGTATTTTCTTGGCAATATTTCTTCAGCTGTCTCCCTTCCCGTCCTCTCCATAGCATTGTTTTTATTTGGTATCAGATTGGATTTTGTCATGTTTCCGTCCTTTCCTTTTGAACTGTACTCCATTTTACTGATATAAATTATCATGGCCATATAGAGGGCTGTTTTATATATGGTTTTTATGTATCTGCTGCGAGGGTGGGGGTGAGTAGGGTGTTTGTTTTGTTTTTTTAGGTTGGTGGGGTTTATTATCTTATTTGAGATTTTATGTATGTATTGCTTTCTTGTATGATTACTGTGTATCATTACTCTTGACAATGTTGGATTTTGTTTGTGTTGTGCTGAAAAATAAAGTTAATTGCAAACAAAAGAAAAAGAGATGTGCAAGAACATGGGGATACAATTTAAAGATGGGGGGCGGTTCAGGGGCAATGTGAGGAAGTATTATTTCACAGAGAGGGTAGTGGATGCATGGAACAGCCTACCTGAGGAGGTTGTGGGGTCTAAAACTGTGGGAGAATTCAAGAATACATGGGACAGACATAAGGCAATTCTTGTGGGGGGTAGGAAGAAATAGGCTGTTGGTTAACTAGAATCTGTGGCCTATCCTGTAGGTAGGGAAATGGGCAGACTAGATGGGCCAAGCGGTCCTTATCTGCCATCAAAATCTATGTTTCTATGTTTCTATGAGTAGAAACTGTGCAATGCACACTTGTAACAAGGCCGTTTTAGGGATTTTTTGCACCAAAGTTTCAACATGTGCTTTTTGGCACCTCCCCTCATGAACACTGACACTGTCATTTCATTAATCTGTCCCAAAAGGTGATTCCACACAGCGACTGTGAAATCACTTTTCGAGACTGAGTAATGAGATGACAGTGACATAGTTCATGAGATGGGGCCCCAAAATGCCTATGTTGAAAATTTGATGAGAAAATACCCAAAAATAGCTGTGATATCCACATTTAAATTCTTTGTATAGGAGGCATATGAAGTAGGATCTTAGTTTGTATGACAAGATACAAGCTAAGATTCTACGTCATGTGACTGACGAAGTAGAATCCTACTTTGCATCTCATCATACAAACTAAGATCCTATTCCATATGACACCAATATGAAAAAAAGAATTTAAATGTTAAATAACACACATTTTAAGGGCATTTTTCAAACAGTAAAGTGCAGAATGCACCTAGAGGGTCACAATATTTATTTATTTAAACATGAGTAACCTGGAAAGGCACAGTGGAGCCGAGCCTCAATTTTAGATGCGACTGATAAGCAAGCTACATGTGTTGATTCCTCCCCAGATTATCATTTTGGGAGGTTTCCAAGTTTAAATTTCAGACAAACTGGGAACAAGCAGTGCACCCCTTCAGGTCAACACCCCAATGGCGAAACACGAAAAAAGACCATTACAGCGACAATCACTGTAATGGTCCTTTTTCCATGTTTCGCTTCCCCCAGTGTTCTGCCCCCTCCCAAGACCAACTCCGACCTGGAGTTGATAATCCTAAAGTCTGGGGGGCAGAGACCCCTGCATAGAGGGTGTGGGGGGCACAGCCCCCCACAGAAAACACCTCTAGAATGGGCAGCACAATACCTGCATCGGTATTGTGCTGTCGCTGTGTGGGAGGTCGACATTTTCACTATCAACCTCCCTTGGTGCTTCTGGGAACAAGATGGTGGCCATACGAAAGAGGAATTTTCTCATATAATGCAGGATTCCTCTTTCGTATCATACAGCTATAGTGAACTGCCTACTGAGCATGCTCAGAAATGATTTTTTCAAATTTTTAAATTGCAATCACTTAAAAATGGTGTATTGTTTTTTCACCAGACTAGTAAAAGGAACATCTGTTGGACAGTCCCTTCCTGTCTTGAAAATTTCATACCGAACAAACAAACTCTCTGGGCAGTAGGCAAGTTCAAAGAAAAATCCCACCAAAGTCAATGGGTAAAAACATGTTTTTTTTCACCTCTCCGTAACTTGGAGACTGCACATTTGACTGGAACAAAACTTACCAGATCAAGACATCTGCACTACAGGAAGGTGCATACTAAATGTCATGCAAATCTGTTCATTGGTTGCAGTTATTAAAATGCAAAATGTTGAGTTTAACTTTGAAGCACCTACTCAGCCCTAACTAAAGGGACGCGACCATGCCCCTATAATATATATATAAATATATAATATAACATGCAGTCACTGCTGGTCCCAAGTTAAATGGAGCAGCCAAAAAAAAAACAAAAACAAAGAGAGGGACATTGGGGCTTTATGCCCAGCCAGGCCAAATCCAGAGTTTTGGTCCCTGCTAGTCGCCGTGAAAGTTGTATTTCATTTAAAACAAAAAAAGATCATTTTGTTGACTTTCTTATTTTGTTTACCAATTTTATTATATTTTCAGCTACCAAGTTTTGGCCATGGCACCAAGAGGGCACAAGAGCTCCAAGAAGGAGGAGGTGGTAAGATAAGTTGTGGAACTAGTTGGGAAGGTGCAGAGGATGCTCAGTGCTATGGAGGATACCCCAGAAAGGATGGAAACTGTGGATGTGGGTGGAAGAAGAAGGATGATAGGGCACCAGGGACAAGGGGTAACAAGAGGCAGCCCCATGGGACCCAGAACCAGAGGGAACTGCTCTTCCACAGCCACCACTCCTGCAAGACCTTGTTCTGCTTACTCTGCCAACACTACAGCAGCAGCCAGACCCAATAACACTGCCTGTACAAGCTCCTCCATAGCCACAGGCCCCTGTGGGAGTGCCTCTGCCCCCAGTTCCTCTGCAGCCTTCTCTGCCACTAAACAAGGAGACACCAGATCAGCCCTTGCCACTGACACCAAGGCCAGCACCAATCCTGCCAAAACCAGGTACAGTAGACATAAAGCTAGAGAGTAGCATGAAAGAGTATATGGAACAAATGATTGGCTTCATGGGGGATAATGAGATTGAGCATTTTGAGAAGATGTTAGGAGAAATCAAAAGATATAAAGGTGTAAATGTAAACCAAGAATGGATATGAAGGGACAGAGAAGACAGGGCATCTTAGAATGAACATAGGTACCCAGGAATTAGAATCGGGGATCATGTGCCGCTTGCTACAAAGGAGAAGATATGGAAGGGTGAGTATATTGACATATTTGCCCTTGTTAACAATGAGACATTTAAGAAATATGATTAAAACAAAAGTTTGAGGAAGAAAGACATGGCAGTGGCTCTAGTACTTCTGGGGAGGGAGGAGGAGCAGCGGGCAACACGGGGAGGACATGGGACACTTGGTCAGTAGGTTTCAACTACTACAGTGCCATAATGCAAGAAAAGAATCCAGAGCAGGCAAGACCGCTCATGGCCTAGTCCCTGATAGTGTGTAGCATTTACAAAATGGGGGTGGCACTAACTGGATACAGCATAATGAGATGTTCCATCAGAGAAGGGCATCACATGGGGATGTACACTGGGATACAATGCTCTCGGACATTTGGTTTGAAACCATGACAGTGCTGGGAGGGAGTTAAGGGGACCAGAGGGGGGGCTTCAAAAATGCTGCTGGGGGTATAACAGGGCATAATGCTCCTGGATGAGCTGCTGGTTCAGATATACCTGTTCCAGGTGTGAATGGTTCCACCTGGCCTCCAGATGCAGGACATTCAGGGAAAGGTTAACCTGGGATAATTATGGAGCCAGCCTTACAGGACTGGCCACTCAGGCTTTTGGGGAGCAAACTGTGGGGATTGGGGGTGGTGAAGAGGTTTTGGAGGAGGCGGGGGAGGTGGGCAAGGGGGTAGATAGTAAGCAAGATGGGGCAACAAGGATGGTAGGGAAGAAAAAATACCATATGGCTAAGACACGATTAAACTAGATGTATTGAGACAATGGGTGACGGATTATCTGGATCAAAGAGCTGCAATGGTATTAGAAGAAGGTTTCCACAAGGGTTTTAGTTCCCACTTCCAGGGGCAAAGGAAAAGCATGAGGGCAAAAATCTTATGTTCAGTAAAAGGCAAGGAAATGCTGCTGGATCAGAAGATCAGAAAGGACGTGGAAGCAGGGAGATAGAGGGACTGTTCTTGGTCCCCCAGTTCAACAATCTTAGAATGTCACCTCAGGGTTGGTACCCAAGAAACAGCTCTGGGGAGGTTTGGCTGATCCATGGCCTCTCATACCTGGAAGGGGGTTTGGTGAATGACTACATTAACAAAGAGGCTGGCAAGGTGATCTACATGACATTAGAAGAAGTGGTTAGAATGATTAGACTGGTAAAAGGGGAGTGGCTGGCGAAGACTGACATCGAAGCAACACTTTGATAGTTGCCAGTATGGCTCGAGGATTGGGATCTACTGGTTTTCCACAAGGGTAATATTTCTATTTTGATAAAGCCATGCCAATGGCAGCTTGGTGGCATGCACCATGTTTGAGACTTTCCTCTCATGGCTACAGTGGGTATTCGGGGAGCATTAAAGGACATAGGGCAGTCATCCACTCCCTGATTGATTTCTTTTTAGTGGGTGTGGGAAAGGCAGAAGCTGAACAGATGCTTGGAAAATGTTGGGAAATCTATAACAAATTAGGGGTGTCCCTAGTGGCAGACAAGACAGAGGGGCCAAGCCAGCATAGAGAATTCTTAGGGATAGAAATTGTCATGGAGACCGGGGAGGTTCGTTACCAGGTTCAAAAATTCAAACGCTAAAAGGGCTGTTGGAGGCCATGAAGGGGTGGAGATGGGCACCACTTTGGCTAGTAGAGCAGCTTTTGGGGCACCTCAATTTTGCATGCCAAGCAATAGCCCCTGTGCAAACATTTACATGACGCCTAGCAAGAGCAACAAGGGGGGACACCCAGCTCCACTACTGGGTAGATATAAGAAAAGGGGTGCAAGGGGACTTGGGGGTGGAGGAGGAATGGCTTTAGAAATCCAATGGAGTGATCTTTTGGCAAGAAGAATGGGTTTTTAATACAGACCTGGACCTATACACAGATGCTACAGGGGAACAGAGATGGAAACTTACTTTAAAGGCAGATAGTTTTTGAAATCATGGCCGAAGGAATGGGCACAACTTGGTTTAACAAGTGACATCACCTTCTTGGAGATGCTTCCTATATGAGTGGCCACACTGGTAAGGGGGGACTAGTTACGAAACCAAAAGGTAACATTTTTGATATGACAATAGGGCAGTAGTGGAAGTACTGAATAAAAGGAGAGCTATGTCAGAGAGAGATAATGAGGGTCCTGAGACAGTTAGTGCTACAGGAGCTAAAGTTGAACATGTCTTTTTGAGCTATGCATATTGAGGGGGTGCAAAACATGGTGGCTGACAGTCCCTCCCATCTACAGATGGACAGGTTCTGAACTATTGCCCCAGGGACAGAATGCAGAAAAACAACTGCACCAGCATACACATGGGAGACTGGCTGGAGGGAGCCGAGATTTTGTTCCAAACGTTTTGGTCACCAAGAACCTTGAGGACATATGAGGGATCACGGAGAGTGTTCCAAGCTTTCTGGGAGAGCCAAGGCATGGAGGTAAGTGGGGCCACTGAGGATCAGGTCGCTAAGTTTGTGGTCAGTAGCTGGAGGAATGGAATGGTACATTCCACCTTGGGAGTGCACCTCTTGGCCATACGTTTAATCAGTAACCTAAAAGGGTGGGGGGACCCTGCAAAGGGGAATATTGTAAGGAAGATGATGCAGGGGTGACTGAGAGTATAAGGGAAGAAGCCGGATAGGAGGCACCCAATCTTGGAGGTTTTGTTTGAGAGGCTCATAGGTGCTCTTTCAAGGGTATGCTATTCAATGCACAAAGCATAACTATTCATGGCGATATCCACAGTGATGTTCCATGGGGCTTTTTGGGTCAGTGAGGCACTAGGCCATGGAAAAGGGGGCAAGAAAAGGGAGCTTCTATGGGAAGAAACACAATGGCAGGGTAAAAGAGTTAGCTTAATGTTGCAAAGATCCAAAACGGATCAGGTTGGGCCAAGGATGACCATCACACTACAGAGTCAAGAAAAAGTAGTGATATGCCCAGTACAGGCCTTAATGGCATACACAGCAGTCAGACCAATAGGGGAGGCCCTTTCTTTAAACACAGAGACGGATCCCCAGCATTAACCACCCAGATGGTGGCAGTACTTAAAAAGACCTGGAATATTTGGGTGTGGACCCAGAGGGTTGTTCATCCCTCTCATTTAGAATAGGTGCCACATCAGAGGTGGCAGCACGGGGTGGATCCAAGGAAGAGGTAAAAAAGGTAGGAAAATGGAAATCAGATTGTTTTAGAATCTATGTGAGATATTTACATTGCTGACAATTTTTCAGTTTTTTTTTCAGGAGAGAGAGCTTCCGGGCACACAGCTGAATGGGAAAAAAGGGGGGAGGGGCAGGGAAAAAGAGAATATCCACATTTTGAAGTCTCATTCAGTTTTTTCTGTTCTGGTCACCAGACAAGGAAAGAAACTAGAGTTTTAGATTTGTGGTCACTTCTGTATATAACTGATGGAGTGCAGGGCAGCCTTGGAGGCAGGGAGAAGACAGTTGTACCAGAACTGGAACAGCATAAGGTTGCAGTGGAAAGGGATGAGAAGGATGTGTTGGGTACAGTTATTCATGCTGCTGCAGGACATGAGGACGACAAAACCAAGGCAGCATCTTTTGATTATACACATGGGAGATAACGATTTGAGAACACAAGGTGGTGGCTGGACATATATTTTCAGATAAAAAAGGACTTTAACAAAATTTAACAACGGTGGCCTCAGAAATGTTACCATGGAGGGTATGGCAGTATGCTGATGAACACAAGGCAATAGACAAGATGCACAGGAGAATGAATCAGAGGGTAGGGGCTTTACTTGCTACAGTTGGGGGAATGAGCATAATACATGGGGGGTCAATTGAGGACAACTCAAAGCTATATGGGACAGGTGGAGTGCATTTGTCTGACTTGGGGATTGATATGTTCAATGCAGAGCTAGGGACAGCCATATAGGGATGGAAGAGAGAGGTGGACACCAAATAAAAAAGAAAAACAGCTAAGGCGGGAAGCCTACCATTCTGAACAAGCTGGAGGAGGACTAATGGAGGGAAAAGAAAGGGGTGAGAGAGGACAATGAACCTGGCCTGGGTGTATACAAAGGCTGGGGTACTGATGGACTCTGGGTATACACCCACAGGGCCACAGAGCAGAAAAGGGGTGCGAGTGTACACATGTACGCAGCAAGAGAGATAGGCAGTGGAAGGAGGTGACCCCAGATGTGCATCTGGGGGGAAGAAAAATATGTAAAAAGACGCAAGATATTAAGAAATTAAAATAGTTTGAAATGTGCATATATGATTGGCAAAGGAGACTTTAGTGTGTAAGTTCAGGATATTTCATGAATAAAATAAGGCCGACTAAGCATCCAACAAAAAGCTCTGATGAATTCCTTGAGAAGGGGATCCACAGACAAGAAGGCTTGCCTGATTTAAGGGACAAGCCCATTTGTCCAAGGTCACTTGACCAGGAAGGGTGTTCCCAGTCTGGAATTAAGGGAAGGGGTATTGGGGGGGATAAGATGAAGGGAGGTTAGAGATGAGTGACACATTAGGGGTGGGGTTTTAAGTATGACATGGCAAAAGGGAATTGGTCTAGGGGGAAGAGAGAGAGAGAGTTGTGGAGGCGGGGTTCAAAAGGGGATGCACAAATGAAGCTGTCTCACAATTTTCGCTTGCTAGTGGAGTTTTTCCACCCAACGGAGTAAAAATCCAGATAGAAAAAAATGAAGAAATATTATGTTTTTTGTGACACTGGCTGATTGCTGAAGGTGGACAGCAGCAAAAAAGGGAGGAACAGAAGAAAGAGGGACACTGGGCAGATTGCCAAAGGTGGATGGCAGGGAAGGGTCAAGATAGAGGATGGCATGGAGAAAAAAGAAAGGAGGGGAGAGGACAATGATCCTGGCCTGAGTGTACACCCACAGGGCCAAAGAGCAGAAGAGGGGTGTGGGTGTACACACATACTCAGCAAGAGAGAGATGGGCAGTGGAAGAAGATGACCCCAGATGTGCATCTGGGGGGGGGGACTGTACTGTACAAAAGGATGCAAGATATTAAGAAATTTAAATTGTTTGGAATGTATATAGTGTATATGATTGGAAAAGGAAAATTTAGAGTGTAAAGTCAGGATATTTCATGAATAAAATAAAGCCGACTGAGCACCCAACAAAAAGGTCTGGTGTATTCCATGGGGAGGGGATCTGGGGATGATTAAGACAGTTTAAGTCAGGGCTCTGACAGAGTTTCTCTAGCTAGCTAGTTAGTGGAAAACTAGCATTTTCTAAGTAGTGTACATCTTTTTTGTACATTTTCCTTTATTTTGGATTCCATTTTTTTAACCGTTTTATTTTGATAGGGAATTTTTCCTATATTTTTGGTGGTGGTATTGATTTGATATTTACTTCTCACTGGGCTTAGTAGTACTGTAGTGTGTGATAATGATTGGTTGCACGAGTAATCCCAGACAGGATGAAAGAGGACGTAAGGCTGCAGCAGCAGCACACTGTCATGTTGCTGGCAAGCAAAGGACTAGTGTGGAAGATACCACATCTGGCAGTGACATTAATATAGGTCCAAGTCCATAGAGAAGCATATACTGGAGCTGTCACCGGTGTTGTTGTCAATGGCACTGGCACTAGTACTGGCAGGGGCAGTGGTATGGCCCCCACATAAGCAAAACTCTTCCTAGGCATATGGGAGGGAAATTGTCTTTCATCCAGATGGCAAATTCTTATCGATATCACATTAAAAGATGGTATCATTATAGACCATGTGATCTGTGTCTAGAGTGGTACTAGGGAACAACTTAAGCAGTTCAATAATAGGCAGAATCACAATGACTACAATCTGAAGTTCACCTGTGAGAAAAGTAGGATAGAAATAAATTGTCTGGATGTTGCCCTGAATAGTAAACATTGTGATGAAATTGAAACAAAGGGCTACAAATACTCTTTTGCAAGCCATGCCTTCTCATCCAGTGCAGCTAGTGAATTCCATGTCTTATACAGTAGCACATTTCTAAGAATCTGTAGAAGTTGCTCTGACTTGAGAATCATTTCTCACAAGCTGCAGAGATGAAGAAAAGGTTCTTAGAGAGGGGATGACAGAATTGTACAGGGAACACTGGAAATAGCACAGGACCTGAATAGGGAAGACCATTTAGTCATAGAAAAAGGGTGGAAAAAACAATATTGTGTCTCCTTCAGTAAAGAGTACAATTTTTGCAGGCAAAATAAATAGGCAACATAGTTAGAAAGCATGGTTATATGGTTTCATAGGTTTATACAGAGCGCAGAAGACTTTTTTTTGTCCATACCACTCACCACTAAGTAACTACTGGTATTGCAGAATGTTGTTTCCAATCAGGAATCTATCCAGTTTAGCTTTAAAGGCCTGCATACTACTATTGGTTACCACCTCCAGTGGCAGACTGTCCCAGATTGGCACCACTCTTACACTAAACCAGTGTTTCCCTTTAGTAGTCTTATATCTTTCCCTTATTAGCTGTAATGGGTGTGCTTTTGTCTGATAAAGCTAATCTCGTAGCCTTAGTCCTAACTTCTCCCTTAAATTTGTATCCATAAGGGCCCTATAGACCAAGCACATGTCTCCATGCAGTCTGCGGTATTCCAATGTGTATATCCCCAATTCAGTTGATCTATCCTGATAGTCCAAATCCTCTACCTCCTCAATCATCAGTGTAGCCCTTCTCTGAATCCTCTCCAGTGACACAATTTCCTTTCTATAACCCGGAGACCAAAACTGCGTGTAGTACTCCACATGCAGTTGCACCAGCAGCCTGTACAAGGGTAGCAAGACCTACCTCCTCCTACTCCTAATATGCCTGTTTATGCAGCTCAATATATTACCTACCTTTTTGACCACCTGGCTGCAATGCTGACTAAATTTACGGTCATTAGAGACCCTAATTCTCAGGTCCCTTTCATCGCTAACTTCTCATAATAGATGCCCATTCAGGTTATAAGTAGCCCCTACGTTATTTCTACCAAAGTGCATAACTGTGCACTTATCCACATTAAAGGTTAACCTAGAATCCTGTGCCCAGCCCTACAACTTAGTCAGGGTTTCCTGTAGTCTGGCAATTTCCAGGTTGCTGTTTACTGTGGAGCCAATTCTAGTATCATCAGCAAACTTTGCTTCCCATACTCCCCTTCCAGCAGTCATTGAATGGATATATACGTTAAAGAGGCACGGACCCAAAACAGACCTCTGCGGGACCCCACTCGTCACTCTGACCATCCCGAGCTACATCCCCTTATTGTCACTCTCTGCTTCCTGTCATGCATCCAGGAGCTAATCCAACCCGTTTTGTTTCCCTGGATGCCATGATCTATCAGAGCGTCCACTAGTTCCCCATGTGGTACCTTATCGAAGGCTTTGGAGAAGTCCAGAAAAATAACATCCACTAGACTACCCTCAACCAAGGCCTTACTAACATTCTCATAGAATCATAAAAGATTAGTTTGACTTGATCTACCATGTTTAAATCCATGTTGCGCATCTTCAATATCCCCTCTCTGTTGCATATGCAGTTCTATATGGTCCTTGATAACCCCTTCTAATACTTTTTCAAGTATCAAAGTCAGGCTTATTGGTCGATAGTTACCAACATCCTGCCTGGAACCCTTCTTGAATATGGGGATTACGTTCACCTCTCTCAATGCATCTACCACTTCTCCTTGATCCAAAGATGCCTGGAATAGGTAGGTTAGAGGTTCGGCCGGTGCATTAGCCAATTCAGTAACTACTTTAGGATGAATTCCATCTGGTCCCAGAAATTTACCAGGATTCAAGCCAAGCAATCTATTTTTTTTTTTATATCTCTCACTATCCCCGGGCATCCTTCAGGAGTGCCCTCACAGACTCAGCCCTACTCCCAGCCTGAACCTTTGCATTTCTCCACAGATCTCCCTCCTACCCAACGGACAACGTCAGGCATGACCCCCAGTACCATCTCCGGGTCTGATTCCACCTTCCCTGGGTGGCTGGCTCCTAAGCATGAGGTGCCTACCTTGTCACTGGGCAAACCCCCATGGAGAGAGATCGAGAGCGCGTCAGGCCGGTGATTGGGATGTGGGCTGATCCACTGGGGCCACCGTCATCTCCCAACAGTGTGAGAGGCATTTTTCTTGCTTTCTTTGGTCCCTCCCCCATGGAGCTTGGTCATGCAATGATGACCAGTGTCCGCTCAGCTCCACCCCTACTTGCCTTTGGCTCATTGCATCCTCTGTTGGCTACCCCCAGCCACCACCAGGGGTCACACTGGAGTGATGCAGTCCCTACCCCCCCCAGGCATAGAGAGCTGTCCCTTGGATGCTTCATCGCTGCCCACCCCTGCCATCCCCCAACTTTCCAGGCTCTCTCCCGAACCCAGGTAGTCGGCGTGACGTGAGGTAAGGCATCTAATGCCTTAACCCTCAGCACCACTGGGCCGGCCCCAAGCAATCTATTTTTAATGTGTTCCTTCTTTAGTCTGGGCATACTATGGCTATTTTCATGATGTTGTTTGGTGCCACTGGTCTTAAAATTGTATACTGACGAGAAATAACTAGTACACCTTTCAGCCATAAGTTCATTGTCCTTCAAGAAACTACCATTTATATCTTTTGCTGGGCCTTTTCCTTGTGGTCCCCCTTTTATGCAATTGATATAATTATAGAAAGCTTTATAGTTATCCTTAATTTTATTGGTCAGTTTTAGTTTGTGTTCTCTTTTGGTTTTGAGATATTTGTTTTGGTCTTCTTAAGTAGGTATCTATATTTGCCCCTATCATTCTCGTGGCCACATTTCTTGACCTTAACATAAACTCTATTTTTTTGGTTTATCAGTTTTTTAATTTTACCAGTCATCCAGACTGGAATCTTCCCTGATCTATTATATTTTGCTTTAACAGGAATATGCTTATCCACTATCTGATTTATCTTCCCCCACCAGAGCATCCCACATTAAAGAAACAGATTTCTGATGAAAGTCAGCGCTCCAACTCCATTTGCTAAACTCATCCCTTATCTTGTTATACTCTGCTCTGCAATAGTTCCTAACTAATGTTTCACCTGAAACTCTGGCAGTTTGATCCCTTATGGTGAATTCTACCCTGGCATGATCACTGGAGTCTAATGGGGTAGTGACCCTACACTGCTGTATATTATCCCCCATATTACTCAGTACAAGGTCTAATAGATTAGACTGCCTGGTTGTTCCCTGTACAGATTGTTGCATACCAAAAAGGCTGAAGGCTTCCAAATAACTTGTCTCCCTGACAGACCTTGCCGTATGGTTTTCCCAATCTATGTCGGGTAAATTAAAATCCGCCAGTATTATTAGGTTATCTGGAACATACATTTTTTCTATATTTTATATTAAGTGGATATCAATAACTGGGGGGGGGTAGAGGGAGGTCTATATATCACTCTGCCTATTGGTGTAACTTTTATCCATATATGCTCTATTCCCTCCAGTGTTTTTACTTCCATTTCTTATGTTGTAGAGTGACAAGGTAGTTTAAAAAGCCCTGTGAAAATCAATGAATATCACTTTTAGGAAGAAGAAAAGTATCAAAGATACAATAGAAACATATTAACATAGAAGTTTTTGCAGATAAGGACCTCTTGGCCCACCTAATCTGCTCAGTTTTCCTTGCCTACTTTGTCAACACAGACCCCAGTCAATCTTTCATTGTCTCCTCCCCTTGCCCTGCTACCAAGGTCCTCTTGTATCTGTCCTAAGCATGCTTGAATCCCATCACTGTTTCGTCATCCACCACCTCTGATGGAAGGCTGTTCCAGGCATCCACCATCCTCTCAGTGAAAAAGTATTTCCTCACATTTCCTCTGAGCCCCCCTCTAACTTCATACTAACATACTAAAATGCCAGCAGAATAGGCCTAACAGTCTCTCAAGTCTGCTCGATTTCAGCATCCACACTGAGGGCTGATTTTGGTGCCCCCCCCCCAATGGGTTATACTGTCCCCAGTCCCAGATATTCCACCTGTATTGGGCCTGGTCAGATTTACCCTCCCCCTGTACCTGTCCCATCCCCTCTTAAACCCGTCCACAGTCTCCACCTCCACCAGCTCCCTGGGCAGTGCATTCCATGGCTCCACCGCCCTTTCAGTGAAATAACATCTCCTCCTCTCCCTCTGAGCCTGCCCCCTTCCAGCTTACACCCATGATCTCTTGTTGCCCCACCCTCCTTCCTTTGGAGCACCCTGTCTGGGCCTCCTTTATTGATCCCTTTCATGAACTTAAAGACCTCTATCATGTCCCCCCCCATCCCTCCTCTCTTCCAGGGTGTACATGTCGAGCTCCTTGAGCCTCTCTTCATAGGTCCTCTCCTCCAGGCCCCAGATTATTTTGGTTGCCCTCCTTTGGACCCTCTCTAGGAGCGTAATGTCCCTCTTTAAATGTGGTCTCCAAAACTGTACACAATACTCGAGGTATGGCCTAACCAAGCAGCTGAACAGTGGAAGGATCACTTCCGCCTTTCTGGAGGTAATCCCCATGGTGATGCATCCCAGCATCCTATTTGCCCCTGCCGCTGCCCTCCTAAAGGTCTCTGAGTTGTTCATTTTGACATCTACCACTACCCCTAGGTCCCTCTCACCCTCCATGACTTGAATCATGTGTCCTCCCAGGGTATACCCCTGGCCTGGATTTCTGACTCCCAGGTGCAGAACCTTGCACTTCCCCACATTGAATTTTAGTTTCCATTTTCCCAGCCACCTTTCCAGAGCCTCCAGGTCCTCCTGCTAAGCCACCCTCCCCTCCTCCCCATCCACTACTGCACCCAGCTATGAGTCATCTGCAAAGAGACTCATCTCACTCCTGATCCCCCTCCTGATGTCTGAGATATAGGCGTTGAACAGGAGTGGCCCCAGCACTGACCCCTGTGGAGCCCCACTAGTAACCTACCTTGGGGATGAGGCTAATCCTCCAACAACCACCTTCTGAGTATGCTCAGAGAGCCAATGTCCTATCCATCTTAACAACTGTTTCCCTACCCCCATTTTCTTCAGCTTAGCCAGCAGGCCACTGTGGGGTATCGAATCAAACGCCTTGCTAAAGTCCAGAAAGAGGAAGTCCACTGGCCTACCCTGGTTCAGGGCCCTCATCACCCAGTCATAGAACTCAACAAGATTTGTCTGGCATGATATTCCCATTACAAAGCCATGCTGCCTATCATCTAAGTACCCAGTTTGCTCCAGTAACCTCCCTAGCCTTTCCTTGACAATACCCTCCATCACCTTGCTGACCACTGATGTCAGGCTAATGGGCCTGTAATTTCCTGCCTCCTCTCTTGATCCCGTCTTGTGATCAGCACAACATGGGTCACCCTCCAGTCTTGGGGCACCCACTCAGACCTCAGAGAGATGTTGATAAGCTCCTCTAGAGGGACTGCCAAGACATCCGCTAGTTCCCTCAGCACCTTGGGATGTATCTCATCTGGCCCAGGTGCTTTCTCCGTCCGAAAGGACCTGAGGCCTTCCCTTACTCTCTGTACTGTGATTTCAGCCTCTACATCTTCCCCCTTTTCATCCTGCACTGCTGGGCCCCCACCTGTCTGAGGTGGCCACTCCCTTTCCCCAGATCCATCAGGCCCCTGGTCTCTACCAGTCCAACCCCTTGCTCCAGTTTGCCCCAGCTCCTCTTGCAAGACATAGCCCCTTCACCTCTCCTGGTAAAAACTGAGGCAAAGTACTCATTTAGGACTTCTGCCTGTTCCCCTGCTTCCTGTGCCCAACCATCCCCTATCCTTATCTTGCTGATCTGCCCATTTACTTTCCTTTTTTCTCCTATGTATCTAAAGAACCCCTTGTCCCCCCTCCCCCAGATCCCACTGGCCAAGGACTGCTCCTTTTTTGGCTTAGCTGCTCTCAATACCCTGGTGACTCTCTTGGCTGCCAGCTCATATTCCTCCTGATCCCTTTCACTCCTTGAGTATTGAGCGCCTATAGGCCACCTTCTTTTCCTCACCACCATCAGGGCTCCAGCTGGAAGCTGCAATAGTGAGGTCCCCAGCAACCTTGAAACTCAGCTCGAATGCCACCACAGAAAGCCGAAATAGGAACCCAAGAAAGCCTCCTAGTAATTAGAGAGGAACTGCCACCGCTTAAAAGCTACAAGGAGCCTTGCAGCTCAACTCCACTAATTAACTGCCCGGAGCACTCCTTCTACCATCAGGGCTCCAGCTGGATGCTGCAGGCGGGGAGGGACTTCCCCACAGCAGCCACCATGGACTCAGCTCAAATACCACCACAGAAAGCCAAAATAGGAACCCAAGAAAGCCTCTGGTAATTAGGAGGAATGCTGCTGACATTTAAAAGCTACAAGGAGCCCTGCCATTCAGATCCACTAATTAACTGCCCAGTAAGCTGATTCCTGCCTGTGCACAACTGAATTCCCTGAGACTTCAGGGACTTTTTTCAAATGGATAGACTTCCAGCTGAACTTTTGCACTCTGCTCAGCTTACTGCTGAGGCAAGGCAGCCTGCTCGCACTACTGCTGAGCTGTTCTTTGGAACCGTTTTAATTAGTATTTATTTCATGGTGCAGTGAGTAAAAGTAATATTTAGGGAGCTCCTCACTGCTGCTACTATGAAGAAAGTCCTTTTAGTAGTAATGTACAGATCAGGAGATAGAGAGATGTTTTCAAATTGGAGATCAATTACATTGCTAAATGCTGATTTTAAGATTTTTACTAAATGGTCACGTGATGGCAGCCTGAGCTAAAGCAGCAGTTCCTCGGAGCTCCGTTCCCTGCCCTTCGATTCCAATCTAATAACTGGTCTTAAAAGTGAGACTTACCCTACCAGAGAAATTCAGCAGCAAGATAACTGAAGTTGGATGTGCGGGATTGAATGTTGAATGGAGGTATACATGAAAAAAGCATTACCGAGACAGTCTCCCACCGCTGACCCCGGAGAAAGACAAGGCCGCAAAACGACCATGGCAGCAAGCTCCAAACTTGCCGAAAATAGCCACGGTATCTGCAGCACTTCCGGAGGAGAAATTTATGGTGATAATGCAACCGCTGCAGACCGCAATTACAACAATCTCTGAAGACCATCAAGCAATTAAAACTTCTGTAGAATCCTTGTCAAGGAGAGTTGAGGACTCCAAAACCAGAATTGCATCCTTGGAAAGAAGGCAGGATAAGGCCGACCTAGATGTAGTTAACATCGGGCGCAGATTTAAAAAATTGGAGTAGAAGATAGAGGACTTGGAGGGGCGCAGGAGACGGAACAACCTGGTGGTAATCGGCATTCCTGAAAAAGAGGAAGAGAATGCAGCAATCATCTTCATGCAAACATTTTGTGCTAAAATAGCCAGCCCCCCCAAATGGAGGAGATTATGTGATTGAGAGGGCCCACCGAGCCCTGCGCCCTCCACCAGTCCCTGGTCAGCCCACGAGGCCAATGATTTTCAAGCTGTTAAATTTCATCGATAAGCAGTATATATTGAATAAAGTTAAAGAAATCCAAGAAGTGACCTGGGAGGGCAGGAGAATTCGAATAGCACAGGACCTCCCTCACTCGGTGCGATTAAGGAGACAGGAACTCCATCCTATTGTGTCTAAATTGATCGCAGCGGCAAAGCAGTTTAGGGTCAAGTACCCCGCAGTCCTGATGGTTAAATATGAAGACAAATGGATTTCCTTTGACTCCCCTGCACAAGCCTTACAAGGTTTAAAAGAGCTCATTCCAGACCTGTTCAAGTGAGGGCAAGTTAGTATGCAAGAATGGCAATGCACGTACCTATAGCTATGGAGTGCTTCCTCCGAATATTGTGCAAAGACTCTCTTAACATATGACAGTTAAGCATGATGGCATATGTTAGTCACAAACTGCCAGAACGAAGGATCATTAGAGCTGTTCTTAAATGCGATCCCATGATGTTTCATAAATATACCCAGGTTTATTTTGAAGTTTTGTTTTCGGAGCCCGAAGAGATATCAATAATGGGAGAGAGTTTTGACATGGCTAGGAATTCACGGGGCGTACCACATTAGACCAGCTTGTCTAAGTCCATCACATCTACTAGACAACCGCAGCTCTTTACATTCACCCAACTTTGCAGTTTGAAATAGGAGATGAACGGCGAATTAATAAGAGACTAATGGTGCAAGTGGATATGAAGACCCGCAGCTTCTATAGTAGCCTATTTCTCACTTGAAAACTAAAACTAAGAGTCAACGCAGATTGTGACAATGTAAAATAAATATATGCACCAACTTCATCTGGACTACAAATGCAATACACGGGAGTAGAACTCTGTGTGACCAGATATGGGGAACTGGGTCACTTTGAAATGACTTTGGATTAAGTCTGGTTATGTGTACTTTATTTTGCCCGGACAACCGTTTAAATCTACACCTTTATCACCACCAATCCCACCTCAGGGGACCAGTAGCGCTCTAGTGGGAGCTGTTAGATTATGCGATATTGTCCTGAACATAAATCAATGCTGTACTTAAAACAGTCTTCTTACAAGCTTTAGGGTAAGTTTAATGTTTCTGTACCGTGTAGAAATCAACATTTTAGTATTTAGAAATGGTAGAGTTATTGATTTTACCCCTTCTCCTTTCTTTAAAACGTAGAGTTGTAATGAGTAGCTGAAAGGTGATAACTTAATATAGACAAGCTATTTATTTCCAGACTGATTACATGCTTACTAAGCTCTCCATTCTGGATAGAGATAATGAAGACATATATAGATGTTTGTTATTCTTATTCCCTGATAATCATGGTCTCATCTATGGGCTTTAATAGATGTATGCTAAATACAGTGAAGCATTGAACATTTAAGGTGCCTGTTGGCAATGCAAACAAATGCTACCCCCCCTTTTTTTGTTTTGCTCTCTCTTACTCTTCTCTGAACAGCTGTTTGTGGTGGGGTAAGGAGAAGGGGGGGGGAGCTCCGGGGAGCAATGTTGTTAAGCTGGAGTCTGCTTTATTGTTTAACTCATGTGGCATAGCATGGGTGGGAGTACAGTGAGTTGGTACGGGGGGTATTGCATTAAGTTGTGGGTTATAATTTGTAATTCTAGTACATATCTAGGGATGGGTAGTAATGTTATTATTTTGGGAGGGAAAAGGACTACACACTATCAACTATGAAGGCTTGAAACGTTGTCAGGATGCCTTCTCACTTTTCAGTTGGACTTGCTATGCTTCCCAGATGGCTTGGTGTATAGGGCCAGGAGGGCAACCTCAATATAGGTTTGGTTTTGCTAATCCACCAATTTTTACCTCTTCACAATCAGCATAGAAAATTAGTAATAGCTATCTTTTTGTGAGTTGGAGTGTTAAAGGAGCCAAGGATAGGGTCAAAAGGCAGGCTATTTTAAAGCACTTACAACAGTTGCATGCACAAATAGCTTTTTTACAGGAAACGCACTTAAAAAGAGAGGATGCGCCCCTCTTTAGAAGACTATGGGTGGGTCAGGTATTTAGTGCTGGAGCCTCCACGAGCAAAGGGGGAGTAGTGATTTTACTGGCTAGGAGTGTTCCATTTAAATTAGCTCAGGAAATATGGGACTCAGAGGGCAGATACATAATTGTACATGGATCCTTGGAGTTTTGTCCAGCTCTCCTTGGTTCAATATATGGGCCAAATAGTGTCTCTCCATCTTTTTTTGTGAATTTGTTAAACCTAATAGTGACTAATCTGCCCAAACTCACAATATTGGGAGGGGATTAGAATTTAGTCCCTCAGACAGACTTAGACAGGTCTGATTGTATGTGGAGAGGCCTATCCCCAGCGCAGAGAGCATTGAAAGATCTAATGTATAGTGCTGCATTAGTTGATGCGTGGAGAGTTTTTAACCCTTCTGAAAGGCAATATATGTTTTTTTCTGCTGCGCATAAAACATATTCCTGGATTGATTACCTACTTGTAAGCTCCACTGCAATCCCTGAGGTTACGCAGACAGGATTTTCAGTTAGGGTACTGTCTGATCATGCTCCGGTTGACATGGAATTCAGGTTAGGGGCAGGGGGCAAACACTCCCCACAATGGCGCCTAAATAGTCAATTATTAAAAGATCCGACCACTGTGGGATATATCATGGAACACATTGCCTTCTTCCTTAATTGCAACCAGGGGACAGTAGATAAATATGACTTAATTTGGGCTGCTTTAAAATGCTCCTTGAGGGGGGAATTTATCAAAATGGCCTCCAAAAGGGTTAAGAATCAAAGAGACCAGTTAGATGCTCTTCTAGCATCTATTAAAAATTTAGAACATAGCCTATCACGTACCTCCCCTGCAGAGATGTGGACTAGATTATACCAATTGCAAGCCCAGTATGCAGGGTTAATATCTCAGAGAGCAGAGCTATCCTTACACAGAGCCAAAATGAAATATCTAGATATGGGAGAGAGGGCAAGTAAGATGCTGGCAATGCGTATTCGCCAAGTGGATACCTCACATTTTATTGCTGGTATTTGCTCTAAAGAAAATGGCCGAATCTGCACTGATCCCCAAAAAATAACGGAAATGTTTGGATCTTATTATCAGGATTTATACGCAGTGGCCCCATCCTCACGGCCCGTTGAGGCGGATATAAATTCATATCTCAGTTCTATAAATTTGCCCAAGGTCACCATCTCAGAAGCAGCCCTATTAAGTGCCCCAATTACCCTAGGTGAAATCCAAGAGACCATCCAACAGATGCCATTGGACAAATCCCCTGGACTGGATGGCTTACCAAGCAATTTTTATAAAACTTGTCAGGCTGCGATAGTACCTATATTAAAGGATCTTTTTACTTATTGGTATAATAATGGGGTATCAGGTCCTAGTTTTCAAGAGGCTGTGATATCCTTAATTTTAAAGCCCGGGAAGGACCCACAAAACCTTAGTAGCTACCGCCCTATATCCTTATTAAATACTGGCACAAAAATATTGGCTAAAGTCCTGGCTAATAGACTCACCAAAATTATAGGCAGTCTAATAGGACACGAACAGGTCGGATTCATGGCCGGAAGGTCATCTCAAGACCATATGAGAAAACTGTTGCATCTCATTGCGACTGCTAGAGACTCCGAGGTTCCAATGGTGTTAATCTCACTGGATGCCAAAAAGGCATACGATAGAGTCTCCTGGGACTTTTTGTTCACTACCTTAACTTCCTTTGGTTTTCCAGAAGAATTTATAAAGTGGATTAAGGTTTTGTATTCCTGCCCATCGGCTAGAGTTAAATGTAATGGGCTATTGTCTCCCCCCTTTCCAACTAGCTCGGGGTACTAGACAAGGATGCCCCCTTTCTCCTCTGCTCTTTAATATATACTTAGGTCCCTTGCTTATTAGAATGGCAAGTAATAACAATATAGCAGGTATTCAAATAGGAGACATGAAGTATGCCTTTTCGGTATATGCAGATGACATCTTATTGCATTTAGAGAGGCCAGATATCTCAGTCCCTGCTGTTCTAGAGGAAATTGTGGAATATTCCAGGATATCCTATTATAAGATAAATCGAATAAAAACGAAGGTAATGCCCCTAAATTATAGAGTGAATAAAGTGGAGTTATCCCCGTTGGGCCTTGCTTGGGAAACAAAGACTATTGACTATCTAAGAATTAAGATCTTTAGGGCACTGGGGACTATAATGTGAAACAATATTGATAAATTAATTAAAACAATAGCTGTGGACCTGGAGAGATGGCGATTACTCCCTGTCTCTCTATGGGGCAGATTAAGTATAATTAAAATGAATCTGCTTCCGAGGATATTATATCCTTTGGAAATGCTGGGCATATACCTTCCAAAAATGTGTTTTTCCAGGCTGCAAAGCATACTAAATTTCTTTTTGTGGAACAAAAACAGTGTCCGAAGGTCTTATCTAAAATTGACAGCTCTGAAATTAAGGGGAGGACTTGCAGCCCCCTCTTTTTTTCTATACTATGTTGCGCAGCTCATTAGCAAACTCTCCTTCTGGCACAGAGAGGCAGTACATGTAGTATATTCCCCTCTCTGGCTACCTATAGAAAGACACCTAGTAACCCGAGTAAAGTGCTTGATGTGTCCCCTTTTATATGTCTCCCCATCTTACATTCCCAAACCTCTCAGAACTAACCCGGTGGGCTGGTCAATAAAGGCTTCACACCAGGCTCAAAAATACCTTGCTGTGAACTGGTCACAGTCCTCTGACCAGCTAATTATTAATAACCCACATTTCAAGATTGGTGGCACTCCAATACCATCCACCTTTTGGCCTCGGCTGAACCAGTGTAAAGTCTTAGAATTGTGGATGAGTGGGAAACCGGTTCCTTTTGGTCAATTGCAACTTATTATGGGTGCTGCAGATAACGAAGCCTTTAAATATTTCCAAGTTTGTAAGGCCCTCACTTTGTTTTCCTTGGCGACCCCATTAATGGGCACAGGGGATAGAAAGCTAACTACGCTCATGCAGATTGCCTCCCAACCACATGCAGTGTCTAATATATATAAAACGCTACAAGATTGGGACCACAGACTGCCATCTGGGATTTGTCCCTACTGGATAAGAGAGCTTGGTATCCCCGAAGACACTAACTTATGGAAAAAACTTTGGATATCAATGTACAAATTTACTAAACAAGACAGACTTAGGTTAGTCCAGTATAATATTATGCATAATATCTATTTGACACCAGATAAGCTCTTTAGATATGGGACATTAGCTACTTCATCGTGTAACAAATGTAAGAGTGATACCGGTTCCCTCTATCATATGTTGTGGCAATGTCTCTATATAAAGACATTCTGGCAGTCTATTAGTAATACTTTGGACCCTATCCTTGGCTTAAGAGAATTATTTACGCCGGAAGTCTGTATAATAAATCATTTTCCAGCTGACACCCCTAAAAACAGGAGAGCACACATGATACTTATTGCTACAACTGCTAACTTGTAATTGTGAGACATTGGGTAGAGGAGAAACCTCCCACTTTGTTGGAATGGTACAGGGAGAGTGTCTTGTCACTACAGCTGGGAAGGCATATTGCACTTATGCGAGATAGAGTTCAAGCTTTTACCTTGTTACAGGGTGGGCTAGAGGCTATTCTGACAATCTGGAAGTCCAATTGATGAGGGATTGCGTTCATGTTATATCTATATGATTAGTAACTGTGTGTAATCTGGGGGGATGGGTTGGGGAAGGGGTTGGTTTTTGTTTTGGAGGCTCTGCACATGTTGTCTCATTTGTTGGATTAACCTATGCATCTATCTTTGTGCTTAAAACTAATAAAGCTTTCTTTAATAAAAAATATAGTGACCCCCCCCCCCAAAAAAAGAGGATTTTTACTAAATTACTCAGTAACAGTGCAGCCACACTGGATATTGTACACCCATCACAAACATGTGCAGTGCCAGAGAGATCTATATTGGACAACTTGATTTTACTATGAGACGTGTAAGAAAGGGGCAATGAAGGTGAGCTTACAGGTTTCATGTTGTGTCTTGATCAAGCAAAAGCATTTGACAAGGTTCCCCATAAATGTCTCTGGGCTTGTTTGACAGCTTATGGATTTCCTGAAACATTCAGAGGAGTATTACAAGCATCAAACCATACTCCAACAAAAGGAACTGGCCGGCACTCCTTATATGTTAGAAATCCTTAGTCTTTCTTTAATGTCTTAAAAAACTCTTACAGCACCAGCAGCCATACTCAAAGCACTGGCACACAGCACAGAAATTAATTTCTCAGTCCAATTGCGTTTTTTTTTTTTAAACAAACAAACGTGTGCAAAGTATAACCCGCGGACATTCGTCTGGCCAAACGCTCAAACAGCCACATGTTTAAATTTCTGCATCACAAATGCCGCCTTCCTCAGAACATGTGTTGCCTGTAAAGCACCATTCCTTTTAAATCAAATATTTGAAAGGAACATGCACATCTTAAAGTGCAAGATATAATCCAATTGTGCATACAATGAAAGGTGCTATCACATATATAATAAGATCCACAGCACAGAAACTCATTCAGACTCAACACAGACATACACATTAAATAACAGGAGCACTCCTTTGCCCATCAGGGCTCCAGCTGGAAGCTGCAGCCATGGCAGGACTCCCCCACAGCAACCACCGTGGACTCAGCTCGAATCCCACCACAGAAAACCAAAATAGGAACCCAAGAAAGCCGCCTGGAAATTAGGAGGAACGCTGCCACCATTTAAAATCTACAAGAATCCCTGCCACTCAGCTCCACTAATTAACTGCCCAGAGCACTCCTTCACCCATCAGGGCTCCAGCTAGAAGCTGCAGCAGTGGCGGGACTCCCCCACAGCAGCGGTCGCAGACTCTGCTCAAATCCCACCACAGAAAGCTGAAATAGGAACCCAAGAAATACTCCTGGTCATTAGGACGAATGCTGCCACTGTTCAAAAGATACAAGAAGCTCTGCTGCTCAGCTCCACTAATTAACTGCCCAGTAAGCTGATTCCTGCCTGAGCGCAGCTGAATTCCCTAAGGCGTTTGGTGCCTTTTTCAAATGGACAAACTTCCAGCTGAACTTTTGCACACTGCTCAGCTTACTCCTGAGGCAAGGCTGCCTGCTCGCACTACTGCTGAGCTGTTCTTTGGAACCGTTTTAATTAGTATTTATTTCATGGTGCAGTGAGTAAAAGTAATATTTAGGGAGCTCCTCACTGCTTCTACTATGAAGAAAATCATTTTGGTATTTATGTGCAGATCAGGAGATAGAGAGATGTTTTCAAATTGGAGATCGATTACATTGCTAAACGCTGATTTTAAGATTTTTACTAAATTACTCAGTAACAGTGCAGCCACATTGGATATTGTACACCCATCACAAACATGTGCAGTGCCAGAGAGATCTATATTGGACAACTTGATTTTACTATGAGACGTGTTAGAAAGGGGCCATGAAGGTGAGCTTACAGGTTTCATGTTGTGTCTTGATCAAGCAAAAGCATTTGACAAGGTTCCCCATAAATGTCTCTGGGCTTGTTTGACAGCTTATGGATTTCCTAAAACATTCAGAGGAGTATTACAAGCATCAAACCACACTCCAACAAAAGGAACTGGCCCGCACTCCTTATATGTTAGAAATCCTTAGTCTTTCTTTAATGTCTTAAAAAACTCTTACAGCGGCAGCAGCCATTCTCAAAGCACTGGCACACAGCGTCAGAAATTAATTTCTCAGTCCAATAGAGTGTTTTTTTAAACAAACTTGTGCAAAGTATAACTTGCAGACTTTCTACTGGCCAAACGTTCAAGCAGCCACATGTTTACATTTCTGCATCACAAATGACGCCTTCCTCAGAACATGTGTTGCCTGTAAAGCACTATTCCTTTTAAATCAAATATTTGAAAGGAACATGCACATCTTAAAGTGCAAGGTACAATCCAATTGTGCATACAAAGAAAAGTGCTATCACATATATAATAAGATACACAGCACAGAAACTCATTCAGACTCAACACAGACATACACATTGAATAACAGGAGCACTCCTTCAGCCATCAGGGATCCAGCTGGAAGCGGCAGCCGGGGCGGGACTCCCCCACAGCAGCCACCGTGGACTCAGCTCAAATCCCACAACAGAAAGCTGAAATAGGAACCCAAGAAAGCCTCCTGGTAATTATGAGGAATGCTGCCACCATTTAAAAGCTACAAGGAGCCCTGCCGCTCAGCTCCACTAATTAACTGCCCAGAGCATTCCTTCGCCCATCATGGCTCCAGCTGGAAGCTACAGCTTGTACGGGACTTTCTACAGCAGCTGCCATGGACTCAGCTCACATCCCACCACAGAAATCCAAAATAGGAACCCAAGAAATCCTCCTTGTAATTAGGACGAACACTGCCGCCATTTAAAAGCTGCAAGGAGCCCTGCAGCTCAACTCCACTAATTAACTGCCCGGAGCACTCCTTCTACCATCAGGGATCCAGCTGGAAGCTGCAGCCAGGGCAGGACTCCCCACAGCAGCCGCCACTGACTCAGCTTGAATCCCACCACAGAAAGCCAAAATAGGAACCCAAGAAAGCCTCCTGGTAATTATGAGGAATGCTGCCACCATTTAAAAGCTACAAGGAGCCCTGCCGCTCAGCTCCACTAATTAACTGCCCAGAGCATTCCTTCGCCCATCATGGCTCCAGCTGGAAGCTACAGCTTGTACGGGACTTTCTACAGCAGCTGCCATGGACTCAGCTCACATCCCACCACAGAAATCCAAAATAGGAACCCAAGAAATCCTCCTTGTAATTAGGACGAACACTGCCGCCATTTAAAAGCTGCAAGGAGCCCTGCAGCTCAACTCCACTAATTAACTGCCTGGAGCACTCCTTTGCCCATCAGGGCTCCAGCTGGAAGCTGCAGCCAGGGCGGGACTCCCCCACAGCAGCCGCCACTGACTCAGCTCAAATCAAACCACAGAAAGCTGAAATAGGAACCCAAGAAAGCCTCCTGGTAATTAGGAGGAATGCTGCCGCCGTTTAAAAGCTACAAGGAGCCCTACAGCTCAACTCCACTAATTAACTGCCCGGAGCACTCCTTCTACCATCAGGGCTCCAGCTGGAAGCTGCAGCCAGGGCAGGACTCCCCACAGCAGCCGCCACAGACTCAGCTTGAATCCCACACAGAAAGCCAAAATAGGAACCCAAGAAAGCCTCCTGGTAATTATGAGGAACGCTGCCACCATTTAAAAGCTACAAGGAGCCCTGCCACTCAGCTCCACTAATTAACTGCCCGGTAAGCTGATTCCTGCCTGAGCGCAGCTGAATTCCCTGACTTCTGGTGCCTTTTTCAAATGGACAAACTTCCAGTTGACCTTTTGTGCACTGCTCATCTTACTCCTGAGGCAAGGCTGCCTGCTAGCACTACTGCTGAGCTGTTCTTTGGAACCGTTTTAATTAGTATTTATTTCATGGTGCAGCGAGTAAAAGTAATATTTAGGGAGCTCCTCACTGCTGCTACTATGAAGAAAGTCCTTTTGGTATTAATGTACAGATCAGGAGATAGAGAGATGTTTTCAGATTGGAGATCGATTACATTGCTAAACGCTGATTTTAAGATTTTTATTAAATTACTCAGTAACAGTGCAGCCACGTTGGATATTGTACACCCATCACAAACATGTGCAGTGCCAGAGAGATCTATATTGGACAACTTGATTTTACTATGAGACGTGTTAGAAAGGGGCCATGAAGGTGAGCTTACAGGTTTCATGTTGTGTCTTGATCAAGCAAAAGCATTTGACAAGGTTCCCCATAAATGTCTCTGGGCTTGTTTGACAGCTTATGGATTTCCTGAAACATTCATAAGAGTATTACAAGCATCAAACCACACTCCAACAAAAGGAACTGGCCAGCACTCCTTATATCTTAGAAATTCTTATTCTTTCTTTAATGTCTTAAAAAACTCTTACAGCAGCTGCAGCCATTCTCAAAGCACTGGCACACAGCACAGAAATTTGTTTCTCAGTCCAATAGCGTTTTTTTTTAAACAAACAAACTTGTGCAAAGTATAACCTGTGGACTTTCGGCTGGTGAAACATTCAAGCAGCCACATGTTTACATTTCTGCATCACAAATGACGCCTTCTTCAAAACATGTGTTGCCTCTAAAGCACCATTCCTTTTAAATCAAATATTTGAAAGGAACATGCACATCATAAAGTGCAAGATACAATCCAATTGTGCATACAATGAAAAGTGCTATCACATATATAATAAGAACCACAGCACAGAAACTCATTTAGACTCAACACAGACATACACATTAAATAACAGGAGCACTCCTTCACCCATCAGTGATCCAACTGGAAGCTGCAGCCAGGGCGGGACTCCACCACAGCAGCCGCCACGGACTCAGCTCGAATCCCACCACAGAAAACCAAAATAGGAACCCAAGAAAGCCTCCTGGTAATTAGGAGGAATGCTTCCACTGTTTAAAAGCTACAAGGAGCCCTGCCGCTCAGCTCCACTAATTAACTGCCCGGTAAGCTGATTCCTGCCTGAGTGCTGCTGAATTCCCTAAGACTTTTGGCGCCTTTTTCAAATGGACAAACTTCCAGCTGAACTTTTGCACACTGCTAAGCTTACTCCTGAGGCAAGGCTGCCTACTCGCACTACTGCTGAGCTGTTCTTTGGAATCATTTTAATAAGTATTTATTTCATGGTGCAGCGAGTAAAAGTAATATTTAGGGAGCTCCTCACTGCCGCTACTGTGTTTAGTTGTTAATCTGAAATTTCTTTTCTCCCAACCCCTTCCCAGACCTCCTTTAAATACCCAAATTGCTCCTCCCACTCTATTAGCTGCTTTTCCATTGGCTCTGTGAAACTTTCTTTCTTCCCACCCCTGATAGGCATACTTAGATCTAAATCACACTCTGTGACTTGAAGCTACCTGTTTTCTACACTACTGCTAGCTCTGATCTCTTGCTTCTGTTTCCTCCTGGGTGCTCCTAACT
This sequence comes from Neoceratodus forsteri, assembly GCA_016271365.2. Classification (NCBI taxonomy): domain Eukaryota; kingdom Metazoa; phylum Chordata; order Ceratodontiformes; family Ceratodontidae; genus Neoceratodus; species Neoceratodus forsteri. Next base: position 898,937,680 of record CM057458.1, read on the forward strand.
TTTGCCCCTTTTACTAGACTGCACAAAAGTCTATTAATGATGAAGCATTCCCTATTACTATATTTGCTTGTACCCTCACTTGCCTTGCTCCACCTCTCCTTGCCTCCTGTTCCACCAGCCCACTCAGCTGTCCCTCATTTTATGCCCCATGACTACCAATACTCCAGCCTTCTTCTATTGTCTCCAACCCATTATGACCCTACTCCACTTATATTACATAGGCCCTGGGTCCAGATGGTTGCCTATGCCCTAAAATATGGCCACCTGAATACGAATACTGCATGTTTTTTCCTGGGACATAAACTCTTATATCTCCTCCTATTGGCACTACTGCTCTCTGGAGATGTTCATTCTAACCCAGGGCCGACCAATAACATACGTAGTCCCCTTCCAAATACTAAGGATCTTACAGTGGTGCACCACAACATCAGAAGCCTGCTACACAATTTTACTGAATTATAATCCTGGGCCACCCTCTACAAACCTGACATCATCTGTCTTACTGAAACATGGCTTAAACCTTCAATTCTGGACTCTTGTTGCTCGCTTCCTTCATACAACATCTTGAGACTTGACAGGCATGCTCCCAAAAGGTGTGGTGGTGTAGCTATCTACTTTAAAGATCACCTCCATCTCTCTGAGATCTGCTCATCTCCCCTAGTCCACAGTGAGGGAATACATGTTCTTCTTACCCTTGGCTCCAAAAAAACTTCATATTGTTTGTGCTTACAACCCCCCCTTCCAGTGGCTTAAAAGGTCTTGACGAGCTACTTGATCAAACCTCATGTCTCTCTGGGAGACATGAGGTTCTCGTACTTAGTGATCTCAATCCAAACTGGCTGGGCAACTCCCAGCCCGCATTTCTATCCAAGATCCAAAGTTTCAACCTTCACCAGGTCATTAGGGATCCCACTAGAATTGCACAGCATTCTAACTCCAGTACTCTGCTGGACTGGATAATGACCAACCACACCGAAATATTATCTCCTCTGGCATACTAGCAGATGCCATCACAGACCACTCCCCACTTTTTGTGTATGAGGTAAGATTAGGCCCCCCCTCGAAGCCTCGGTTTATCACTTTCAGAAACTACGCGCACCTTGACTCCCAGTCCTTCTTAATGGACATTGCTACAATTGACTGGACCCCTCTTTTTGCATCTGATAACCCTATGACTGCTCTACATTTTTTCCTGACTCGCTTTTTGGCAACTCAGGACAAACACTGCCCCCTTGTTACCCGTCGTGTGAAAAACAAACATACCCGCTGGCTCAAGTCTGACCTTCTTTCAAAACTATGACTGCGTGACAAATGCTGGCTCCAATACAAGAAGATTGGGTTTCCAGCTGACCTTAACTCCTATAGGACACTCCAAAATGCCTGCAAAAAGGATATAAAGAGAGCAAAGAGTACCTACTGAAAGGATCTCTCAACCAAATCATATGGTGACTCCAAAAGATTCTGGTCCCACATTAAAGGCTTCCTAGGTTCTAATCCAGCCCCTACTCCAGCTGACATGGCTCTAAATGGTGTCCACTGCAACAATCTCTCTACCATCGCAAACTTTTTCAATGCTCAGTTTTTAGACCTTACCAATTATACCTCATCCTTCCTGGCTACACCTAACTCAAATATTCAACCTAATGACACTGGGCCTAAATTTCACTTCAAGTCTGTCAATCGTCTGGAGGTACTTAAAGTGCTTAACAACATCTCTGACCTCACTGCAGCAGGATCCAACTCTATAGAACCTAAGCTCGTGAAAACTTACTGCCCCTCACACTGCTGCACCTCTTCCTAAGATCTTTACCCTCTCCCTGTGTCGCAGCTATGTTCCTGACATATAGAAGACTGCTAGGATTACCCCAATTTTCAAAAAGGGTGACCACAAAAAACCCTCAAATTATAGACCTATTGCCATATTACCTGTCCTTAGCAAAATCCTAGAGAAACTCATAGCCACCCAAACCTTAGACTTTCTTCAAAAAACAGGACCTTCTTAAAAACACGCAGCATGGTTTTCACAAGGCTCATAGCACCACCACTGCATTACTCAAATTTACCTTTGATACCCTGTCGGCAATGGACTCTGGTCTCCTAACGGGGGCTATTTTTATAGACATGACCAAAGCTTTTGACCTGGTCAACTATCCTATCCTCCTAGTTACTCTCAGATCCCTAGACTTCTCTCCAAATATCACTGCATAGTTTGGCAGCTACCTATCGAATCGTACCCAACTAGTTAAGCTTAACTCCTCATTGTCTGATTATGCTACCATTAACATTGGTGTGCCACAAGGTTCTATTCTCAGTCCCCTGCTTTTCTCCATTTATAGAAATGGTATTACCTCCAACATTCTCCAGTCTGCCTCCCTGTTATACGCTGATGATATTGTACTTTACATCAGTGAAAAAAACATTGCTGAAATAAACTAACATCTTTTCCTAGACTTTCAAGGGATTCAGCAATGGCTGTTGAGCCATAAACTAGTCTTAAATGTATCCAAGACCCAGGCCATGTTATTTGGTTCAAATGCTAAACTCAAACTTAATCTTAAACTCAACAGCTTAATCTGGTTCAAAGTCAGTTGGCATCCATCTGTATCCCCTTCCCCCGGGTCGTGCCTGAAAATAGGCAGGATTTGTCTAGTGCACTTACCCGGTCAACAAAAGCTAAATAAATAAAATAAATAAATAAACTCCCCTAGCCCACTTTCAGTGTTACCACCAAAAATGGGCCCTCTGTTGGAGTGGTAACCTCATTTAAATACCTTGGCATAACACTCGATCCAACTCTTACTTTTGATTCTCATATTCAACAAACCTGTAAGCTGGCTAACATAAAACTTGGAATGGCCTACCATTACAGCTATAAGCTCACACCCTCAGCAAGACTTGCCATAGCCCGTGGCATACTCCTCCTGTCACTCACCTATGGGGTTGCAGTGTATGCCTCAGCTGGTAAAACTAGTTTTCAGAAGTGGGATGTAACTTACAATAACATCTGTAGATATGCGTCCTCACTCATCGAAGGAAACATCACTGCCTCCTATACAAGGAACTAGGGTGGCTTTCTCCGGATGCCTCTAGAAAATTTGTGTACGGTTCAACAATAGACAACATCATCCACAATGAAACTTCAAAGTCCTTGGTGGAACTATTTCTCAACCAAACATCTAGATATGGTCTACGCTCGACTAATAATGCTCCCTGTACTCATCCCCCGACACCACTTCTCCAAAGGTGCTAGTGCCGTTTCCTGTTATGCCCCCCCATCACTGGAATTCCCTCCCTCTATCTATACAGCTTGCACCATCCCATGCCTCTTTCATGAAATTGCTAGGTGACCATCTTGATGATTCCTGCTCCTGCTCCTGTTTCAAACCCCCTCTAGCCCATAACTTTATTTCTCCTAATCCATACGCCACCTCACCCCAACAACTAACACTGCACTTTCCTCCTGACACTTCATTTGCCCTTGTTTATCACATCTGGTCCTCATCACCTTACCTGCCCTATTTACCTATTCTATCCTATCCACCCTATTATTGCATCTCCACTCTTTTAAGTCCAGATCCATCCAATATGGTTATTATAATGGTATTTGTTCTTATAATTCCCACCCCATTTCTCTTCTTAACTTACTCCCTATTGTCTCTTCATTGTATTTGCTCTTTTAGCATTCTATGTTATACACTATTATTGAATCAATTGTATTTACCGATTTCTACTTCTTCACTGTATTACTATTTATCTAGGCTTTATTTGTTAAGGATTATTTTTGCCTTTGTCAAACTAATGTTCTGTTAAACTAATGTTTTGTTTCTGTAAGCTCCTGGGTTGTGCCTGAAAATAGTCATTGCTATGGCTAGTGCACCTTACCCGGTCAACAAAAACTAAATAAATAAAGTTCATTTTAAACTGTGCAAGGAAACAAAGTCTTTCAGTCCATTTGGTTTCACTGTGTCTAAGGTTGTAATCCAAAAAGCTTCCCTCAGTAACAGTTTGTTTTTCAGACTTCCTCATCTTTGGTCCAAATACACCTTTTCAATTCAAAAAAATGTCAGCACAGCAGTGGAAGTATGTCTAGCAGCAACAAAATGTCTAGCAATGGCATAAGATTCATTATTTGTGCGAATTGCATTTTTTTGTTCAGCAATCCACAGTTTAAGTGCTCTTTTAGTCTGGCCAGTATAATAAATCCCACAAGGGTATGTCAATGCATATACTACTCCTTCCATACTACAATTGATAAAAAGTCTAACTGCAAATCTCTTTCCAGTACGTGGATGTGTAAATGAATCCATATTTCTTGTATTATTACACTATGAACAGTGTCCACACCTGAAACTTCCAAGTGGAGGTTTTGGCAGCCAAGTCTCTACTTCCTGTTTTGGCAACAAACTGTGGACAAGTGAGTCTCTTAAATTACATCCCCTCATATATGTTATTCTTGGTTAATTTTTACTAATCTCATCAAAACATTTATCTCCCGTTAATATTGGCCAATGCTTCTTTACAAAGTATGTCACATAATAAACCTTTGGAAAATACTGTGTTATAAATGAAATTTTACTTTTTTTTGCCTTATCTTCTCTATCTTTGTTACCAGCAATAAATTCAACACAATTTACATATCTTGCATTCACATATGCTTTCTGCATACATTCTTTTGGTTATTTTCTAGCTTTAAAACACTTTGCCATAGCCACACTTTGTGTCTCAAAGTCAGTTTCAGTGGAACACATCTGTTTTACCTGCAAAAACTCTCCCTTTAGAATATTTTTAATAAAAATAGTATTGTGTGCTTCTGACTTTCTGCACATTTTACATTCCAACTTGGTCTCAGATTTAAAAATTGTCAAATCCAGAAAATTAACTGCTTTTATGTCCCACTCAGATGTGAACTTCAGATTAGAGTTGGTAGAATTAATATATTCTAGAAACAACTGTAAATCTTTCACTGTTTCCCTCCACACCGTAAAACAATCATCAATAGAGCGTTTCTAACTAATAATATTTTCAGCAAAAGGATTGTTGGTACCAAAAATAAATATATTTTCCCACTGTCACACATACGAGTTTGCTAAATTTGGAGCAAATGTGGTGCCCATGCTGGTTCCTTTAATCTGTGTGTAGTATTTGTTGTTAAAAATAAAGAAATCTAATTCCAGTACAGTCCTAGCACAATTCATTATTAAATTCTGTAGGTAGCGTGATATCACTAAATCAATTTCTTAGGGCTTTTGATATCGCTTCCAGCCCACTCTCATGGGGTATATTAGTATAAAGGCTCTCCACATCTATACTAACTAAAATGTCATTGGTTTGTACTGTTATTTCTGCAGTTATACTACACATGTGATTTGCATACTTTATATAAGATGTCAAAAGAGGAACATATTTCTTAATATGAGTGTCCACAAACTTTGAAATTGATGATACTATTTGTTTCCCTGGTACTGACTTAATTTGTTTATGCAATTTTGGTAATAAATACAGAGCAGATTTACATGGCTCATCAACAGTCAAATAATTTGCTTCTTGTTTTGTAATCCATTTTGCATTGACTACTGTATTCACTAATGTTTTTATTAATTTCATAATGTGTGGAGTAGGATCATTATCAAGTGGAAGGTAAATTGCTTTATTTTGTAGTTGAGTATTTGCTTCTGCAATATTTTCATGGATGTCCCAGATAACTACAGCTCCACCCTTGTTTGCGGGGCAAATAACAATATCTTTCATATTTCCAAGTTCACTTATAGCTGTTCATTCTACATCTGATATATTTTGAGTTTGATTCCAATAATGACCTTTCAGTAATTCATCTACTTCACATTCAACAACTTTCACGTGTGCTTGTAAAGTAGGACTTACTTCAGGGGGACAAAAATCTGATTTCTTCTTTAGACCTGCATTTTCATGTGTTAAAATATTTCCTAATTCATCAAGAGGCTAAACATTATTTGAAAAATATTCTTTAAGTTTAAGCTGGCAAAAAACCTTTTGTACATCTGTTTTAATAGCAAAGGTATTTGGGGTATTCATGGGTACAAAGGACAAACCATGTTTTGAGCTTCTGTTATATTTTTTGTTTTCACATTTACAACTTCTGTATTTAATTCCATGATGTCCTGTTCCATGGAGATCTCCATGGTTGGTTCCCTCTGTTTCATCTCTCACATCTTTCCCTCTCCCTCTGTTGTTTATGCCACCTCTCCCTTCTCTTTTGCCCCCAGCCTCGCCTGGCCCATTTTGACCTTGACCTTGTGTTACAACTTGACCTCCCATCATATTGGTTCTTCCTAAAAAATGTCTACCATACATACTTGTTGTGGAAGTAGAACTTAAATCACTAGGCATACATGAGAGTTGTGGAATGCAAAGTGGATGAATTAGTGAAAGGTCATTATTGGAATCAAAATCAGAATATGAACTTATTGCTGGTAACAAAGATAGAAAAGATACTGCAAAAGAAACTAAAATTTCATTTGTAACACAGTATTTTCCAAAGGTTTATAATGTGATTACATTATAAAGAAGCATTGGCCAATATTAAGGGGAGAGAGACGTTTTGTTGAAATTAGTAAAAATGAACCAAAAATAACGTATAAGAGGGGATGTAATTTAAAAGATTCCTTTGTCCACTGTTCATTGCCAAAACAGGAAGTAGAGACAGCTGCCAAAACCTACACTTGGAAGTTTCAGATGTGGACACTATTCGCAGTGTAATAATACAAGAAATATGGATTCATTTACACATTCATGTACTGGAAAGAGATTTGCAATTAGACATTATATTAATTGTAGTATGGAAGAAATAGTGTATGCACTGACATGCCCTTGTGGGATTTATTATATTGGCCAGACTAAAAGAGCACTTAAACTGCGGGTTGCTGGACATAAAAATGCACTTCGCACAAATAATGAATCTTATGCCATTGCTAGACATTTTGCTACTGCTAGACATACTTCCACTGCAGTGTTGCAATTTTTTTGAATAGAAAAGATGTCTTTGGACCAAAGAGGAGGAAAGTCTGAAAAACAAACTGTTATTGAGGGAAGCTTTTTGGATTACAACCTTAGACACAGTGAAACCAAATAGACTGAATGGCTTTGTTTCCTTTCAAGTCTCGTTAAGGTGCACCCTGTTCTGATACTGGATACTGTACATTTTAAGATACTATAGAGATGTTTGAGCAGTGCTTTATGTGAAAAAGAGTATTACAAACATTTTCTACCAAGGGCACAACAATTCTGTTAGTTAGTGGATGGATGGGTAAAGAAATTTTGTGAATAGAAGTGTCTGGCAGGGGTGTCCTCTAAGTCTTGTTTTATGTGCATTTTCTATATATCCACTTTTGCATAGATTAAGTGGGTCCCCTCTTTTAACAGGCTGGTCCTTTTCCAGTACTGGTCCTGAACTTAGGATGTTAGCTTATGCTGATGATTTGGCTTTGGTTATGGCAGATTTACCTTCTTGTTCACAGGTGAATCTGCAACTACAGACTTATGCAATGGTAGCGGAGTCTGGTATTAATTTTAAGAATAGTAAATGTATACTAATTGGAGATTTTTTATCAAGATTTGAATGAAATAATTGGCATCCCAGCAATGAAAGAACGAAGCAAAATAATTGGCTTTTCATTTGGTGCAGGGGGCCTGGCCATGCTCAACTGGCAACAGTTTTTGACAGAGGCACAATTGAAAGTTGCATCTTGGAATAGATGGAAAATGGCCAAATGAAAATGGATATTTATGATTAAAACTTTTCTATTGTCTTTATTTTTACACTTCCTCAATTCTTGGAAACTAGTGGATATACTGTAGTTGTTTTTTACATGTGTTTGGGGCAGAGGCAGGGGTCAACCTTGACCTTTTTTTGCACTAGCCAGCAGGGCAAGTTGATTCAAAATCGCACTAGCCCACAGATGGTTGCATAAGCCCACAATTAAAATGGTAAATTTTAATCATTTATACGGGAAACAATGGAAGCCAAGAAATAGTATACTCTGATTATGGCACATTTATCCTGTTCCCACATTGCTTCCAGTTCCCCAGCAGAAAAAAAGACCGTTATGTCATCAGACACAGTGAGCTCCCTTCCCCCCATTGATGTGTACCCCACGGCCTCCTCTCTTCCTCTTTCTGCCCTCCCCAACCAGAAGACATAGCAAGAGCAAATGTTCAGTCAAGCAGTCCTAGTATACTCACACAATAGCTGATATCATCATACACCTCACCACACTATCACCACCACCCACAGGGCAATGAACACAGTCAGGCAGAGAAAGACACTCTCAGACTCCCACCCTATAGTCCACTGGAGACCTGCACTTCTGGAAGTTTTTGTAGAGTCTAAACTGAGCCAGGAGCACATGTGTGATTTATTTGGGGTAGGGGCTATACAAACCTAAGGATTTTGGGAAACAGAAAACTATAACATTTTTATTTTTAAAAGTATTGGTTTTAATATGCTCTGCCCCAACAATAACAGATTTTTCTTTAACATTGTCCTTTCATCAGCCCAGTGGAAACAGTACATAGGCATAATGCTATACTATGTCTAGTTCTGTATAGGATAATCTATGTACCATAGGAATGCCTATTTTAAACTTTCAAATTATGTATTTTATTATGGTTTATTTTTGTACCATACATGGCATGTATTTTGGTTCCATAGCTGAAGATGCCCTTTTGGATCCACATCTACTCCTGCACTTTGCCAGCATCCCCCCCCCCCATCTTCACCTCCCCTGCTGGCCCATGATAAATGCCACCCGGCTGCACTACTCTATTCTTATCTGCCTTCCACCTCTCCTCTCTGTCCCCCCAACCTACTTCCCCTTTTCTCCCATCCACTTAGTCTCCCTGATTTCGCCCTCCTCCTTTCCCTTCCCCTCCCCAAAGTTTCACCTTATTGTTCTTTTTTCATCTACAAGACTATGTGTTTTTTTATTTTATAAACTGTTATCTTTTCTTTTGATTGTCTCAGTTGTACCAATGACGTGGAACCTTTGTAAAAGAGCCTCGGCTCAAAGGTATTTGTAATCTTAGAACAAATAAATAAATAGCTTTGCTTTTAGGATGAAAGTACATGCTGGGTCAGACAAGGGTTGGACTGTATGGATGGCAATGGCTGGCATGGTCCATTTAGAAAAGCTGGGGACCCCCTACACTTGCCAGTGATGGCAGCTATTTATCTGTGGATGGTCATTTCAGAGTCTGGTCTGCAGTGGTGTCCAGAGAAAGAACAGAGTTAAGAGATTTGGAGGGGAGAGGGAAGTTACGGTGAGGCTGGGATAAAACCCACCACATGTAGGGACAACCCTGTATATCTCCTTGCATTTTGTCACTGAAATGTTGGATACAGACACTTGAAATGTAGGAAAATGAGGGTCACTGGTCTTAATAATATGGGACAATTTGTTAGACAGAGACACATTTAGAAAACTGGAAGCTAGTGACTTAACATCAATCTACCCTTTATCACACCCTGGACACTAGCTGAAAGTCCTAACAGTGGAATAATAATGACTCACATGGAATCTTATGTGGAATCCTCCTCTTGAACTGCCAGATAATTGCAGCTCTTAAGTAAGCAATAAGACATGACAGGTTGGTGGGTGATAACCGCACACGTAGGTGCGCGGTTATCACATAACAACCAATTGCTCCCGGCGTGTCTTATTGCACCCTATAAAATGGAAATAACTATGGAAAAAAGGACACTGTCAAGGTGTTTATATTTTGAAAACTTTGTAACATTTATTTAAATACAGAATAGAGAATTAATTGAAACATTGAGATAAAATAGTCCCTTGGTAAACTTTTTTGAATGGTAAAAAATAGCAATTACCAACAACATTAGCAAACAACAGTCTACTTGTTGTAGTTTATGAATTGCACTTTACTTCACTGTGATTTTCGTAATCTGTCCCAAACATTAATTTTGCTCACGGACTGCACCATTGTGCGCTACATGTCTGGAAAACATTTTGGGTGAGATGAAAATGACAGTTGTACTGTTCATAAGGAGGTGTGGTAAAATGGCAATACTGAAAATCTGGAGTGAAAATATTAAAATGCTCAAAGTTATGAGCATGTGTCGAACGCGCAGAACACATACCGTAGAAACAGTCGCTTTGGGAATATTTTCCACATTTTCAACATAACCAGTTTAAGACCACTGCTCATGAACAGTGTCACTGTGATTTTATTAATCTGTCCGGAACATTGATTTCGCACACCAACCGTGCCATTGTGCGCTACATGGGCAAAAACACATTTTGGGTGAGATGTGAAAAATGACAGTTGTACTGTTCATAAGGAGGTGTGGTAAAATGGCAATACTGAAATCTGGAGTGAAAATATTAAAAATGCTCAAAGTTACGAGCGTGCATAGGAACTGCACAACGCACGCTAGTAAAACAGTCGTTTTGGGGAATGTTTTCACCAAATTTTCAACATAGGGTTTTTGGGAGCCTACCTTACAAACTGTGACACTGTCATTTTGTTTATCTTTCTGGAAAGCTGGTTCTGCACAGTGACTGCGGAACCACCTTCCGGGACCGATTAATGAAATAACAGTGTCACAGTTCATGAGGTGGGGCCCCAAAAACCCTATGTTGAACATTTGGTGAAAATATTCCCAGAAATGGCTGAGATATGCACTAAAGTTGAAAAAAAAATCCATTTATGCCATTATGCAGCTTACGGCATTTCTTCAGTTCGCAGTTGGCTTTGAAGAGTGCAGAAATGTTCCTGGTCCACCGAAGATCGTCACACCGGGCTCTGGAGGCAAGTATGGGTTGAGGTGGGGGTGTGGGGAGGTGGGTATGCAGAGGGTGGGTGCAGGTTGGAGGAGGGGGCACAAGAATCAATGAGGGAAGGTTTTTTTTGTTTCAGTATTTTTTTTTTTATTTATTTACACACAAGGGACTTTTGCCATGCTGGGGTGGGCTCCCAGTGTGGCTTGGGGGTCAGTGAAGCCGATGGGAGATTGGGCACCCCGTCAGCTAAGGAAGTTTTTTGCCATGCTGGGGTAGGCTCACAGCATGGCATACGAAAATTTTTGGGTGGGCAGTGAAACTGACGGGGGATTGGGCGATTGATTTTTCTTGACCATTTTATAATACATTACACCTCTAAAACATCTAAAAACTGAAAAAAGGAGTACCTATTAATGCATAAAATAGGATATGTCATCAATAGGTTAACTAGTACAGTACTTTGCAGTAAAAGTATTTATTAGTAGAGTTGGTTGAAACTAAATAATTTCTCTGTTACGAGTAAATTTTATCATACAAATACACTGTAAGATTTATAAATTTGTAAGACATAAGCTGTGTTTAAAACTTAATTTTCATTACACTGTACTGTAGTTACATAATCTCATTGAAGGCAACCTTCTCTTTATTTTTGTTTTTTACTTATGTGCTGTGGTCTAGTACATAAAAGGAAAACTGCCGTAGGATTGAGGTGAAAGGTTAGTAAGGACAAAAAAAAACTTTATACCTGCCAGGTTGCCTTTTTTTGGTGGACAAGGAGGGTAGATTTCACCTGAAAACTCCGCTATATAAGATTCAAATGTACATGCTTTTATTAACATTGCACTTTGGGTCTGCCTCTGCCTATTTAACTGTGTTTTACCACTTTTTCTTTTTGTTTATAAAGCATTACTGTATTGCCTACTTTCTTCATCCTGTTTTTTGTTTTCTGTTTTTCCCCTCACTCAAGACATAGAGCCCCAGATATTCAAAAGAGCTGAGCCATGCTCAATAGGGTTGCGCCTGCGCAAGTCCGGAATTGTGCCATTCTGCGATATTCAGCAGGAGGCAGTTGCGCCCCCCAAATCATGCTGAGCAACAGCGCAATGCTAATGAAGGCATGCACAACTGAAGGGAGGAACCATAAACTACACAGCCTGATACTCAGCCGGGCCATGCAGAGTTATGCAGGTGCAACCTCACTAAGCTCGCACAATGTTGCCAAAAAGGATTGAAAGTTAGCACACTCACAGGTGAGCTGCCGCATTGCAGGTGCAACACAGCAGCTGCCACCTGTGGGTGGCCCTCCACTGTTCCCGGTGCCCCCCTGCAGCCCAATCATGGGCATAATAGTAACCCGTGCCCGATCATGGGCAGCAGGTAGTCCCCCGCAGCCCGATCGCGGGTATAACATAATGTACCCCCACCCTACTAACCGTGGGCATACAGTAAGTCGTTCTCCCCCACCCCGACTAGCCCGATCGCGGGCATAACGTCAAGCCCCACAAGACCAGCCATATCCCTGGTGGTCCAGTGGACCATGAAGCCTGATTTTGGGCATAGGTCTAACCACCCCACCCAAAGTCCAATAGCCCTGGTGATCTGTAGCTTTACCCACCACCCATGGAGCCCCCGCCCGCTCCTCCCATCGGCAGCGGGTGGCAGCACCCCACTCCGCCTTCCGCCCCACCGCCCGCTGACTGACAGCTCAGTAGGGCAGCTCATCACATACAAGAGCAGTCCAGATATGTGAATGAATTCATTCACATATCTGGACTGCCTCTAACGTGTATGGGCTGCACGCCCATTGGCTCATGCTCTGACCAATGGGCATGCAGCCTCACCGAGCTGTCAGTCGGCAGGCGGCGGGGTGGCAGGTGGGTGGGGTGCTGCCGCCCGCCGGCTGACGGAGGGGGAGCGGGGTGGTGGGGATCCATGGGTGGGGTGTGGGGCCACTAGATCACCAGGGCTATTGGACTTTGGAGGGGTGAGTTAGACCTTATGCCCGCGATCAGGCTTCGCGGTCCACTGGACCACCAGGGATATTGGTCTTTGGGGCGGTGACGTTATGCCGCAATCGGGCTAGTCGGGGTGGGGGAACGACTTACTGTATGCCCACACGCTAGTCGGGGGTGGGGGTACATTATGTTTTGCCCGCGATCAGGCTGCTGCGAGGGGACTACTCTGCTGCCCGCGATCGGGCACGGGGGTTACACTACGCCTGATTGGGCTGCTGGGGGGGAGCTGATCTGCCTGCGATCGGGCTGCAGGGGGTGTCGGTCCCCGACGGCTGCTGCCTGACACGGCGCCAGGTGCAAGTCGTCGGTGAGCGGCGCACCTGCATGCTAATGGCATGCAAATGGGTCCATAATTTAGATGCAAATGGCCCCCTGTGCGCCTTGCATAAATTATGGCTCCATTTGCATGTCATCTTTTGAATATCGCAGATTTGCACATGGCACAATGGAACTTGCGCCACCGCATCTGAATGCTCCACTCTGACCACTTGCAGTGGCGCAAGTTCCAGTATTACGCTGCATAGTGGTTGGGGCGATATTCAAAGAAGTTGCTCAATAGTGCAACTCCATTGAATATCGCCCTGGCCACACCCCTGCGCAACTTTTTTGAGCAGTGCAAGGGTTTGTGCCACAAAATTGCACAGTTTGAATATCTGGCCCAGAATGTTTATCATGGAATGTTTACCATGGAATACAGGGATTCAAAATTCTGCTCTATTCCACTTGTAGAATGTTACTTTCCTGACATTCTGTACACACAGACAACAAAGGCCTGTTTTAGAGCCATTGGCTCAATTATATCACTGTCAAGGCAAGCATAAGAGATTTCCCTGATGAGCAGATAAAGACAGAAGGGGAATTTTTCACTGTTAGTAAACAAACAGTTGTAATGAAAACTATAAACAATACTTAATGTTTCTAATGTGTTTATGTGTGTAAGGAGAGTGTAATGACCAGGGAAACAACATTTAATTAATTTATTTTATTTTTAATTTAAGGTAGTTTTATTTTTAGGGCCCAGCTGAAGGTTTTCTTACAGTGTAAAGGCAGCAGCCATGTTTATAATGGAAGATCAGTTCTGGTTGAAGGGGGACTGATGAAAGATAGTTCTGGTTGCATGAGGACTGATTTGCTCATTGTGTGATGTGGTTTAGGACCAGGATGACTGTGCGTATATAGAGATTTAACATACAGTCTTCTGATGTCTCTTGGCCAATGAGATTATTAGATTTTTTCTTGCCATTTTATAATGAGCTGTTAATCACACCAAGCCATCTGGAACATTGAGAGAGAATAGCATGAGGACTAGAGCCTGCTAAAGTAGATACTTTTTTACTTCATTAAAGGAAAACTACACCCTCATATCATTAAAATTGTATTTGTTTCCATGTTAACAAACAACTCATTTCCTTTATGGCTATATGTGTTAGCCTTTAGTTTGTTTTCACTGCTCATGGTAACCCCTGTGATTGCCATGGGGTCTTCAATTCATAGTTGTTGAAATCTCATTGTCCAAGAGAACTGCATTAGCATATGAGAACTTAATGTCAGATCAACCATTTATATCATGTATCTCTATGCTAAAAGTACAAATACCCTGCAAAAACTCTCTGGAAACTCATAAACTGAATGGAGTTTAAAGGGGGGAAACTGCTTTATAACTCAGATAGTTGGCAAAGCTCACTGAGGGTAAATGTGGTATTTCACACCTTCTTGCAGCTTGTTTATTCGAAGACTAATTAAGCAGACAGACATACTGTGGCATTTAAAGGGTGATTACGCATCATGTTCTCATATGTTAATGCAGCTCTCAGGGACAATGAGATTTCAACAACCATGAAATGGAGCTTCCTAAGACAGTAACAGGGCCTTGTATGAACTGTGAAAACTGACTCAAGCAGATGCATACATCTTTAACAGCTGCATGAAAAAAGCTGTCTGTTGAAATGGAAACAAATAACATTTGGAAGATATGAGGGTGTAGTTTTCCTTTAACAGTCATGACAACCTGCAGTAGTCAAGATGGGCAAGTAGAGAGTTAGCTACACTATCCCTGGTCAATTTGCACTAGGGTTTGGGCTAATAAAATAATGTTAAGATCAACCCCTGGGCAGAGGTTTAATCCTATTAAATAGGGCATTTTGTATAGACCTGTCTCCAAAGGTGGTCTTAATATGGTAAATCTTATCCTTTTTTTCTTTTCAGTGTTTCTGGCCTATAATCTTTTACAACAAGGGAGTAAGATTTGGGCCCAATGGATTCTGAACTGACTGGGAAATATTCTGATGGGATGGCAGGTAGATGCTAGTATCCCTAAACAAAAACTGATAGCATGTCTACCTGCTTCTTATAGACTTTGCTTTAACAAAATTAAAGGATACCTAAACAACATTTTGACAACAAACTATTCAAAAATCTGACTCCATAGGTGACTAAAGGAATGGCTGCTGTATTCATTAAGGCTAAAACTACATTAATATAATTTACCTAAATGTGGTTCCAGAGCATTTGGATATTGTAAAATCAGCCTTCCAATTTAAAAAAAAAACTGTCTTACCTGCTTCCTAAAATGGCCACCAAATGTGTTATGTGATGACATCATTTGAGCCAAAGTCAGAAAGATATATGGCCCTCTATAGTGCTAACTAGTTATTTTTTCCCTTTGTATAGGATTGTTTCACCCAAATGGCCAAAACCATGTGCAGTATTTTGTATAATACACATGTTAGGCTATGGTTCTGTTCATTTTGTTTATTTTAACATGCTGAAATTGTGTTTAAATCCAACCAACTTTCTCTGTGGCAAACCACAGTGCAGTACAAATCTTGAATAACCTGGTGGTCTAGTGATTATGGTGGATCCAAGATGCTACAGTGGGGGTGTTGGGGTGATGTGCATGCTTAATATGCACTTTTTAAAATTTTTATTAAACCTTTATATTTTCTGCTATTCTTTTCTAGTACGTTTTTGACAGAACCTACAAATGTAATCCATAGTTTGAATGTAAGCATTTGTACAATCAATAAATCAGACTTCTTCAACAAAGTGAAATGCAGCAGCAACATGCAAGTACATTACTGTGTGTGTGTGTGTGAGGGTGCAGCCATACCCTTCACCACCCCCTAGAGCCACCATTTTTTTTGTAGCAAAGTTCTTGTTCAGTCCAATGTTAGAGTCCATACTTTCTCAAAACTCAAATATATTTTTGTCTTGTCTTCTTTTTCCATGGGAAATAATAATAATGATAAGAAATAGCATTTATATAGCGGTATTCATACACATGGTATCCCAAAGTGCTTTACAAGCAATACTAGACTGGTAGTGAAGTGACTGAACATGTATTGTCAGCCATTTCATACATTAATATCCACACACAGCTTTGGACAATTGCATGAACTGGTTTTATAGAAAGGGGAATGTTGGCCAGGACAACGGGGTCAGGTAGTGATCAAGGTGCTGGCAGCCCACATCTTATTTCTCACAGTAATCTGCTCATATTTCTCTCCTCTGTCTTCCCCCTTCTCTGAATATAGCAGTACCTTGCAAGAGTGGCCTTCTCACTCCCCCTCTGGTATTCATTCTTCACTATTCCTCCTCTCACCGAAAACTGGTGAGCTCATCACCCTTCTGCATCATGAATGCAAGTAGTAGAGTCCCCGTTTTATTTTGACATATCAAATATAAACATATATTTCTAGTCAGTCAGTCTGATAGCAACAGGGAACAAGGGGAATGATGGGCTTTCCTATCCTTAAAAGATCTAGGCTACCTTTGATTAGGTACTGCTAAATGATGGGTGTGCACACCATTATGCACGCCACTTAATAGTGCCTAATCATAGGTGGCCTAGATCTTACATGGGTAGGAAAACCTATTCTTCTACTTGTGCAATGCAGCTATCAGCCTGGCTTACCAGAAGATAATGTTTATTATTAATATGTAAAAATAACATGGGCGACTGTACTAACCACATTCATGATGCAGAAGGGTAGTGACTCACCAGTTTTTGGTGTGGGGTGCAGGTGAGAAGAATGAATGCCAGAGAGGGACTGAAGAGGCCATTCCAGTAGAGTATAGCTATATTCAGGTTAGTTGAAGACACGAAGGAGGACGTTGAGCAGATCACTGTGAGATCTGAAATGTGGGTCTGCCAACATCGTGATCACTACCTGACTGTGGATGACAGTAGCCAACGATGACAAATACTCAGAGTTTCAGGGCTGCACCTAAACTGTTACTTGAATTCAGTGTATGGAGATTAGCCTCAGGTGGGGGGGGGTGTTGATGTTTGTTAGGACATTATTGAGGGAGTTGTATATAGCTCATTCAAAATTTGGAAGGGTAGTAGCCAGCCAACTCAAATTGTGGAGTAGAGCACAGAAAAGTACTGGAGAAGAATTGCTGGGAACTGTCCTGTGGGGTTCTGCAGATCACAGGTAAAGAGTAGACTGACAATGGAAGTCGTGTGGATTTGCTCAAGGTATTAGTATGTCTCTTCTGCCAGTAATATCGCTACCCATTGTAAGTGCAACCCTTATGAGGGCATGAACAGCAGTTTTTCTGATGGGTCATGATGCTTATTGCTCTTGGCCCTCCAGGAAGACCTCGTTGTTGGTTAATGAGGTGGGAAAAAACACACAGGGGAACTGTACATACTACCATCACTGTGCAGAAGGGTGGTAATCCACTCAATGTTTACTGTGGGAGCAGAAGTCAAACACTGAGAATGTGGACTGAAGAGTGATTTGGGAGGTATTTTTTAATAGTGCCAGCTGATGATGCATATTGGTATAGGAGTGCACAACTCTCTGAGGTACAAGATTACAATCTGAGGTATTACAATTCTCTTCATGAGACCTTAAGCACATATGCGGCACCAGGCAGTACTAAGGACAAGGTATGGATGGTGGGGTGTTCAACAGAAGGCAGGCTAGATGCAGGGGGTTCACATGGAAAAAAGAAAGCCTTCTTTGTGGATTATCAAAAGAGCATGGGCTTTGGAACAGAACCAGACCAGTACTTTACTCTGCGACCCTGAGCAAGTCATAACACTTCCTTTTGCTCCCAGGTCATACCTGTAAACAAGCTTTCAGCTTAGTGTGTCTCTCCTGGCTAACAAAAAACAAACTTCAGTGCATCACATAACCACTAGATCATCAGGTAATTGAAGTGTTGTACTGTAATGCAGTTTGCCAAGGAAAAAGTCAGCTGAATTGCAAAACATTTTCTACAAGTTAAAGTAAACTAAATGAACAAAATCATAGCCTACCATGTGTACTGATCAAAATAATCCACGAGTTAATACATTGTGCTGATCATTCTGGTACAACAATTCAAAACAAAGAGGGAACGAAGAACTAGTAAGCACTATAGAAATATATGTGGGTCTCTGTCTTTGGCTCAGATGATGTCATCATGACTCATCACTTAACAGACTTGGCAGCCATCTTAGGGAGAAACCAAGGCTGTTTTTTGAAACTGAAAGGCTGTTGTTTACATTTTTCAAACGCTATAAAACTGCATTTATAATATTTACATAAATGCAGTTTTAGCATAAATGTAAACAGCAGCCTCTACTTTACCTTGTTATGAAGCCAGATTTTGGAGTTTGCAGTTTTAAAAAACTGCTTGTTTAGGCACCCTTTAAGCTATGGGCACTCTTGAAATTTCGGGTCACTACTTTATCCAAAAAACATCTTTGCTCTTATATTACAGATATATGTTTTGTAGAATAACCACATTTTTCTGATTGGGTACACCAGGAATTGTCATATATTTCTAAAATGATTACTTCCCCTTATACTCTACCACATATGTTGGATGTGAATTGGTTATCTCTTCATTACAAACTTAATGTGAAGGGAAATCTAAAACACAAACCTATTACTATAAGATTTTGTCCCAGACATACATGCTGCTCCCATATTGAAACAATTCCCCACTTGTTTTTTGATTGCCCTTATATCCTGAAATTTTGGAAGTTATTGAAAACTAAATGGCTAAGTTCACCTTTTTTTTAACCTTACTCCTAATATCTTATTGTTAGGAATACTTCCGTACCAATGGACTAAGCATGATGGCCACTATGCATGAAGGCTACGCAATGTGTGAAGCATGCAGGGGTAGCCAGCAGGGGAATACACTTGCACTCAAGCCAGGAGTGGCATGCGCAACATGCATGGAAGGAGCCACACAGCAGGGCACCATGGAGATATGCAGACCTCACATGTGCTGGCTACACAGTGGTGGAGCTGCGTACCAGGTACACAGTGCAGTACATAGCCCATGCACAGATGTGTGGAAGATGTGCATATGCATGCCGCATGGTGCATGGAGCAACACATGGCCAGGGCAGACGTAAACAGGTGTGCACACCACACAGCAATAGAAGCCCAAACAGTGGCAAATGCCAAAAGGAGGAGCACGTAGCAAGGAGCAGAGGCAGGACCCAGTGGGAGGCATGCCAAGGATGGCTAACCTCCCACAGGGCATGCTGTGAGCACTCAACACAGATGGCCAGGTGTGCTAGCACCATAGTGCACATGGACGGGCAACCACGGTAACCCCCACAGGCCACTGGTAACAGTGCCCATGTGGCACACAACAGTGGCATAGAACACCACTGCAGTGGACAGGCACCTGCACACCCATGGAAAGGCTGGGCAGCGACAGTGCACCCAGAAGGCATGAGCATCTGACCCCACCAGGGCCCCACACCCGAGAAGACCGGCAGGGCAATGCTCATCACAGGGAAGCCGGACAGAACAACCAACCGCAAGGCAAGGAGAGGCAGGACCTCTGCAGTGGGCCCCACAGGCCAGCACAGTACCCAACGGACAGCACCATACCACTCCACTGTCCCTGAGTGTCAGGGACATCCCTGACATAGCCTCCAAACTATACCCTGTCCTCGATGCAAACTGTAGTACTGTGACCACACAGTGTGAGTTGATAGTGCAAAATAATGTCAAACAGTAATGCCACAGAACTGGCCCTCCTTAGAAAATGCATATGACACTAAGCCCCATAGTACACCAGCTGCTTGAGTAGATATCATCAATCCTGAAGATGTGTCCCTGATGTTGGTCCTTCGACCCTAATAGTAGTAGCCCTGTCCCTGAGTTATGAGGCAGGAGGTCGAGAGGTATGCATTTTATTTATTTATTTTTTATTTATTAAACTCTAGAATTACAAATACCTTTGAGCAAGAACTGCTCATTTACAAAGGTTCTACATCAAATGATCTATTTATTTTATTTATTTAGTGATTTGGAAAAGACCTTTGAGCACGAGCTCTTTTACAAAGGTACCACGTCATAGATTGAAAAACAAAGTACAATAGGAGAAAGCTAAGGTACATTACAATGAATGATACAGGTTGGATTCAGAACTTACAGAATAACTCAAAACATAGGTACAAGTTAAATAACATGAAAAACACTTTTTGAGGGTGCATGGGGGGATAAACAGCCACAAAGTGCCTTGTCAGTAGTTTGGAGGGACGGGGATATCTGGCAGTGGGGTGAAGAAAGGAAGTATGAGAGCAGCTTAGATTCAATGCAAAGAAGTGCAAAGTAATGGATCTGGGAAACAAAAACCCAGGGGAAGAGTACGCAATGGGGGAGTGAGATATTGACAACAACAAAAATTGAAAGGGACCTGGGGGTAGTCATATCAGATGACCTAAAGGTGGGCCAGCAATGTGAGAAGGCAGTGAGGAGGGCTGGGGGGATACCAGGATGCATAGGGAGAGGCATCACCAGTAGAAAACAGGAAGTTGTTGGCCCTCTGTACAGACAGTTGGTAAGACCACATCTGGAGTACTGTGTACAGTTCTGGAGACCCCATCTCTGCAAAGACATAGACAGGGTGGAGGTTGTCCAGAGGAGGGCAACCAAAATGATGCAGGGTCTGCATCAGAAGACATATGAATAAAGACTAAAGGAACTAAAGATGTATAGCCTTGAGGAAAGGAGGGAGAGGGGGACATGTTAGAAACTTTCAAATACCTCAAGGGAATCAACAAAGTCCAAGAGGGTAGCATCTTTCGGAAAAGAGATGAAAAACAAGGGGCACTATTTGAAGATAGAGGGGGACGGATCAGTATGTGAGAAGTATTTCTTCACAGAGAGGTTGTGGATACACGGAACAGCCTTCCTGAAGAGGTGGTAGAGTCAAAAACAGTGAGGGAATTTAAGAATGCATGGGACAAACATAAGGCAATTCTAGTGGTGGGGTAGGAGGAAGTAGGCTGTTGGTTAACTAGGATCTGCAGCTTATCCGTTAGGTAGGGAAATGGGCAGACTAGGTGGGCCAAGCGGTCCTTATCTGCCGTCAAATTCTATGTTTCTATGAGAGACAGGTATGTACTGCAGTGGAGGTGAAGGGTGGGGGAAGAAGGGCGATAAGTTGTAGGGAGAAATGATGGGGTGAGGGGAGGCTGAGCGAAGAAGACATGCTAATGTAAAATGGTGGGGTGTGAGGGGGCATGGTCAGGCAGCCTGCATTAGTAGTGACTGTTAAGGAAACTCACAGGACTGTGAGTTGGGGGAGGGAGAGGGGGGTGGCAGGTGCCAAAAGAGCATGACGTAAACTGATTGCTGGGGCAAGTCATGAGAAGGGACAGAGGGAGGATGGAAGGTTAACATACAAACAAAGGTAAACATTAATACAGAGTCTCAAAAGAAAAAATACCCGATTTCAAGTGGAGAGACAGCAAAATGATAGTAAGGCCAGATGAGCAACCAGTAGGGGTGGGGAGGGTGGGTGGGAGCCAGGAAGGAGTGGGCAGGCTGAAGGGCCATTGTTTGGGGGGTTATGAGAATTGTAAGATAGCGAGGACAGAAGTCTAAAGTGCTAAAAGATGGGAGGGTGTGGGTGAGGTAGGGGAGGAATGGGGGAAGGGGTAAGATGAGAGGGAGGAAAGTGGAGGACAAGGATAATTGGCCAGAGGGAGTTTAGGGCCACACACTGGCACAGCCTTGCTCCCAGCATGCGGGACCAGCAAGAGACCCAAAAAGTGCCAGCGGCAAAACTGTGCTGAAGGCCCCCCCACATCACCACCAATAGGGCAGGCAGACAGCAAAGGCCCCATGGCCGATGAAGGCAGTAGGCCCCCCCACACACACACACACACGACACATGCTAGGGCAGGAACAGGCATGGAAAAGTGGTCAAATGTTTATTTTAAACACAAGAATGAACAGCACTGTCCCTGGCAACCCCCCAACCCCCCAAAAGCAGTCCACAGTTCTGTGCCATAGCACAACCAGACAGCTGTGCCATGGCCCATGCAGTACCCTACATGGCAAACTGCACCAACCAAGCCTGTGCCATCACTGCTGGGTGATCTCCCTCCTCACTGCAGCCACTGCCCTCCTCTGCAGGTACAGGCCATGCCACCTGCCACAGCACAAGGCACCTGATTGGTCCTTAGTAGCTCTATGGAAAGAAACAGACAGTTGGTATCATATGCGTCGGGCAGTACACCCACCTGCCCTGTGACAACAGCCCCCCCCCCAGGCCAATGTGGACAAACCACCTGACCTGACACGGTGCATCCCAGGAAATGGTCAAGCCCACACAGACCGGCCACAGTGGTACATGGGACAGACAGAGGGAGGCCACCCACTCACACCCCACAACAGCTTCTGAGCACCAGGGATGCCCCTATTGACACCCACCAATGCGACACAGTCCCGCCCCAAACCTTGGACCCACAGCAAGCCATGCAGTGCAGCATGCACACAGCAGTGGTGCACAATAGAGGTTCAGACCCAACCCCCCTAGCAACTGCAAGCAACACCAGGCCCCGCACCCAACCGGTCACCAAGTGGTGGAGGTGTAGCCCTGCAATGTGCCCCATGGCCCTGACCGTGTATTCCCAGTCACCGATGTCTGAGGCAGGGGTGTGAGGTGTGCACCCACCTGTGATGGAACAATGACCCTCCACAGGGTCCAAGGCTCCACATCAACCTGCTTGCCTCATAGTGTGGCACACCACCAACAGCAATCTGTCTGAGATAGCATGGCATTGGGCACACCCACCGCATGTGGTACTGTGCCCCAAGTGTCTCCACCATGACGGCCACACTGTCCAGCTGCACCTGCCTCCGCAGCTCAATCCTCCTCAATAAGGTCATGGAACCCTGCATGGGGAAGGGGGTACAGCAAAGAGGAGAGACGGTCAGGTCACAGGCACATCCCAGGACTGCCCACCACCACCACCCACCAGCAGGCACATGGCACCTGTGTGACACATCTACCTTGGAAGAGGCCTGAACAGCCCAGAGCATCCTGCATCCCCCACTATTGGAGAAATCATGCTCTGCTACATGCCAGAAGTCCTGCAGGTACCAATCCATGTCGATAGTATGCCAGTGATGGTCGTGCATGTGTCCCTCAGCCCCACACGTGCACCACATGCATGTGAGGTGCTGCCGGGAACATGTGCCCACCCATAGGCCACCCCATGCACACCATGCATGCCACATAAGCACCATCCCGTGGCACAATGCAGCAGCACATGTACGCCCAGCTGCATGCACAGGGCAGTATGTGCTATGCAGGACAGGCCAGGGCCAAAACCATTGGCATGTAGGCGGGCATCACAACCCACACTGGGCGCACGGATCATGTGCGCCACAGTTGCACACCTGATGTCCTGTACACTACAAATGCCGTGTGATGCATGTACTGGGTGCTGTGCCCAGTACAGGCCAGAACCTGTATGATGATGGAATATGCCCGGGACTGCTCATGAATGTGTATCTGCACAACACGAGGCATGTGAGGGGTGGGGGATGGCACCCATGGGAGCGTGTATTCTGTCCACACATGTATGGGCAGCTACTATGTGCCTCACAATGCATCGACTGTTTCTGGCTGCTATTGCTGATAGTCAAACACCTGTGTGACCTTGTCCACAGCAGTGTGGTTCCAGTGTCCCTGTATTTCTGTCACTGCATGCTAGTGCCATGTCTAATGCCTCCCCTTCCTTACAGGTGAAAGTGGATATCCATTGCGCCCATACCTGCTGACACCCTACCTTGCACCTGTGGATACTGCAGAGGTGGCCTACAACACAGCTCACCATCAGATGATGGCCAATGTAGAGAGGAGCACTGTACTACTGAAGATGCGTTTCAGATGCCTGGACCACACCGGGGGAACCATGATGCTGAATCCATGGCGCGCCTGCTGTGTGTTCACTATCTGAGCAACATGGCTGTATGTCAGTGCATAACGATGCCAGACTATGAGCCCCCTGACATGCCACTGGACCACCATGCTGATGGAGACAGCCACAGGCCATGCTGCACATTCAGCGGTCATCAACGGCACATTCAGACTCAAGCCACGACACCCCATGCACCCGTGCAGCCATGACAGCCCAGTCGCCGGTGTGTTGAGGCACGTTTGTGCAGCACAGAGTGTTATGGCTGTGACCGATGCATACCTAATGATGAGGCATGACTGAGGGCGCACATCATCCCCCTCGTGGCATTGGTGCATGCACATAGTGCTGGGTAGTGTGGCTGGCATTTTGTGGCAGGGCCCAGGGGCTGCTGCAGTAAGCCTCTGTACCATGGCAAGGTAGCCAGGTGCCTGCAGTGTGTGGTGCCACCCCCACCCTCTGCCACTCTTTGCTTGGCTACCATGCCACTGTGTGTGCATCGCCCTGTGTGTGCGTGTGTGTGTGTATGTGAGTGTGTGTGTGTGTGTGCACTGCTGTGTGCCCACATGTATGCCACTGCCGGCCCTGATCCATGCCCATGCCGTGGCCACCACGGGTGCATCATCCCATGGCCAAGGTGTGCCATATGGGGTGGCATGCTCCCGGGCCATTGCCGTGTCTCCCACCTGAATGCTTGCCCAAGTGCCCTGCCACCATGGCCCCATCACCACGGTGCAGCCTGCCTGTTGGATGTAGTGTCCTGCTCAGTGGCACACTCTATATCCAGACCATCACCCTCACTGTCACCTGGCTGGCTGTCCCCCACGTCCGTGTCCAGTGGGATGGCACCAGGTGACTCTGTGGTCCTGGCGGTGTCAGTGCCCATGCCATGCTCCACCACATCTGCTGTGTATGCCCCCTGTGCCCATGCCCCTGTCCACTTGCACGTGCCCCACATTGTCCTTGGCCTTCAGTTGGACCTGTCGTGCACTGGACATGGCCCTCTGTTGGGCCACCATGGTGGTGGTCCCTAGCCCATTATGGTTTCCTCCATCTGCTCCTTTGACCCTGTTATTCATGCTATGTCATGCCCCATGGCAGTGACAATGCCAGTGAGCACCACCAGTGCCTCTGTGTGTCACCATTATGCCTCCAGCCAGTCCTTCTTCAGCTGCTGCAGTTCCTGGTATTGTTGTTCGCCGATCACTGTGGCTCACGCTACCCTGCTGTGCCCTATCAGCCGGGTGGACGTGCCCTCGTCTTCACTGTTGGCATCCATACTGGCCATGGTGTGCACCCTCAGACCACAGCACATCACTGCCTGCCCCTGTGCACACCATTGGCTGGAGGTCCATGGCTCTTGGGTGTCCATTGCTGTGTAGCTGCTCTGTGTGCCACCCAGTGTCCTTTTGCCTCCATCATCCACAGTCATGTCCATGGGTGTCTCAACCCCCCCCCACTGTTGGGTCTGGTGGTGGTGTCATCTGTTGTGTCCAGCAGTGCTGGCTCCACTGCCCGTCTTTGCCCTGTGGGATGTGGATGATAGACCGTGTTACTTGCACTGCTCCACTGAGTGACCTGAGTCCCCAACTGTACCCGACCCTGGCTTTCCTGTGGTGCTGTCTTCCATTGGCTGGGTTCACCTTGTGTCCATACTGTGTGGTGGATGTGCCAGCAGCACACCTCCATGTCCACCATCCCTGGCTAGCTCTGTTGACACATGGAGGTCTCTTCAGGCATTGGCAGGGATGGCTCCCCATGCATGGCCGTGCTGTGCATTTGTACAGTACCTACCTGCTAGTGTGTCCACGCCCTCGTCCACCCCATGGATGCTCACCACTGTGATTGTGTCCACTACCATCCTTTCGATTGGTGTGAGCTCTGTGTCTGCTGCGGGCAATCCACCTCCCATGCCTTGCTATTCACAAGCTCTGGATGCCAGTCGCTTCTTCACAGTGGTTTGCAGATCACGCCACTTGTGCTTGATCACTGTTAGCTTCCTGGCATCTGGCCCAGCATTGTTCATGGTGGGCTGCACTCCCAGCCACAGGCATGCCTTCACATCCATGGGGGTGGATGGGCCGAGCGCTCCATACAGCCTGTTGTGGTTGGCACTGATCTCACTGACCATGGCAGCCACCTGTGCACTGGTGAAGTTCAAGGATCAGGACTGGCTGGTTCCACCACTGAGGGCACCTCTGTGTGCCAGGCCTGATGTGTGCCTCTCCTGCTCTCCCTCCCTGTCACTGTGCACAGCTTGCTCCATGCCCTCCCTTAGATCCGCCATCTGTACATCGCCTCCTCCATGATTGGCATTCACGTTCCTGTGTGTGCACTGGGTGGTGCGGATGTCCTTTTATGATGGGGTCATGGGGTGGGGGTCATGTAGCTTGGCCCATCCTCTGTTGCCTGCACATTTTGTTCCATACCTTCTACGGTGCCACCCACCACCTCTGCGTGGGCCTCGTATCTCTTTGTGCATGCCGTGTGTTCTGGTGGTCCTGTGCAGCATGCAGCTTCACGCCACATATCCATTGCTTCCCGTGCTTTTCCCATGCCTTTGTGCATAGCGGCCGATAAGACTGTATTATGGTTGGTTTTGATCTGCTTCAAACATTATATTTGGAATGTACAATGTTGACTGTCTCTGCAACAACAATCTATTTCAGAAGTATAGTTATCTGAATTGTTTGACTCTACTATTCGTAAGCTGAGAGCTCAAGATCAATTTACTGTCTTTTATAGGTTTTCCAGATGTGGTGGGAGCCCATTTCATGGATATATGTGAATACTGTCTGTTGACTGGCAGTGGTCACAGGTAACCCCCTTATTCTGCCATGATTATGAGGGGCAAAGTAAAAATTGAAGCTGCTTATTTCATACTTTCTTTTTTTTCCATTTATTATTTTTTGTCTGAGCCCCTCTCTCTTCAGGCTCCATCCCACTGCCGTCATCCCCATGCCCAGGCCTACCCCCCCGGAAGGGGCCACCAAGGGAGCTTCTCACTCCCTAATGGACATTGTGGTCAAGCTCTGGATTACCCCCGGGTTGGGGCCATGAAAGCAGGACCCCGCTGGCAGGTTTTGGAGGCAGTGGACATCAGCGTGGATTGGCCCGTCATGCCAAGGGACAGGCATTTTTTTGCTTTTTATGTTGCCCAGGGGTGGGGACATGCAATGACGTCCAGCATCCTCTCCAACCCCCTAAGATGCAGGTGCCAGTGCTGCATTACCCCTGGCCTCTGGTAGGGGTCAGTC
This sequence comes from Neoceratodus forsteri, assembly GCA_016271365.2. NCBI lineage: Eukaryota > Metazoa > Chordata > Ceratodontiformes > Ceratodontidae > Neoceratodus > Neoceratodus forsteri. The sequence continues at coordinate 898,964,903 of CM057458.1, forward strand.
AAGTGCCGGACACTCTTCTTCTCCTTCCCCCTTGGAGAAGGAAAGCAGTCCCTAGGATGCTCAGTCCTTCTCTCTCTCGGCCAGCCCTCCGACTCCCGGGACTGTTTCCGAACCTATGTTGTTGCCGTCGCAAGTGGAAAGCTAACTGCTATTTCATACTTTCTAATTTAGATAACTTTCTTGATTCCTTTACTATGACTTTTCATACATAGAGTATTATAATTTCTGTTTTGACAATTGCAATGCACATCTACCCTGTTTACCATGGGGGAGGAGAGGAAAAAGAGGGGTGATTGGTTTACAACTTATGTTAATTTCAGTATGGAGGAAATACTGCTTGATTTATACTAGATATTTTGTTTGACATGTATGACTGAAATATTTCCCCATTGTTATTTTCTATTCAGACAGGGAGTCATGCAATAATACTTGTTTGCTTTAAAGTGTGGCTTTTTGTTATTTTTCATTTTCCTTTGATGTTTACCAAAACATCCCACACTAAGGGTGTGCATTAAATTCGAGCTTTACACTCACCCATGTGTTGTTTTATATAATTACTGGGATCAGTTTTTACACCCTTAGGATTTCATTTTGTGTTACAGTACTTGTAATTTTGTCTGGCCTTAGACGGTGCTGCAGTGCACACATTGTCTTTACTTGTGGAGACACTCACTCTTTATTCCTTTAAATTTGTAAGTCTTCCTGTTTGTTTCAACATTTTCTTTTTGTTTTAATGTATTTCAATGAGTCTGAGTACCTGGAGTGTTTAAGGCTGTGGGGAGAGTAACCATGCAGCAATGCTAGTTGTGGTCGGGCTGATGTTCAGTATTAGAGCCGTAAACGCAAAGGTCAGTTGTACTTTTCTTTTTTTTTTAAAACAAACCCAGGAAAGAAGAGAGCATCTTTTTGGCAGTATGGGGAGATTGTTTGTGCTTTGTAGAGTGTGGTCAGTACCTTTTGTCATAGTGAGAAAACTTATTTTTCTGATCTGTGGAGATGTCCATGTGAGATCATTGTGTGCATGCGTACAATGAGGGAAACCCAGCACGTGTTTGCTGTTATATAACCTGCAGATTATAATGGGAATTATAACCAGGTTTTCCTATGGGACAAAAACCTGTACCAGTGCTTATTATAAAGTAATAACTAGTATCACTCTTAGTGAGGGGGTAGGCTCAGGGGCAATGTGAGGAAGTACTTTTTCACAGAAGGAGTAGTGGATGCTTGGAACAGCCTCCCTGCAAAGGTGGCGGGGGCAAAAACAGTAAGGGAATTCAAGAATGCATGGGATAGACATAAGAGTACTCTCACAATAGGGAAAAGAGCATAAACCGCAGATCAACTAAGGTCTGTGGTATTGCATTAGGTAGGGAAAACAGGGCAGACTAGGTGGGCCATGCAGTCCTTCTCTGCAGTCACCTTCTATGTTTGTATGTATTTTTCAGTTTAATGCATGCTAGCAGCTCTGTGAGCTCTCAAACAGAATAGCTCTGTTGTGTCCACCTCTATGGTTACCACTCCTACAGCATCACCCAAAGCATTTAAAACATTACATTACCTATACCTGTACCTACAACACATTCTGTTGCTACTGTACAGGAAGAGTGGATTGGGACTCATGCGTCAGATCCTACCGATAAAGTACAAGAGCCCTTGAAGAAGGTTTGGGAATTTCTGAAGAGGAGTACCTACTGGGAAATGAATGAAAGTATGGTGATCAGAAAGTGTGTAAGCAAGCAGAGGAGGAGAAGGAAGAGGAGGATATCCATGACAATATTATTATTGATCAAAACATAAGGGTATTGTCTGATAAGAGTGTGGGAGAAAAGGGGAAGGGAACACAATCAGTTGCATCTGAGACTGAGACCTAACATTTACCTACTACACTACCACCACACCAATGGCTACATGACCATAGCCATGACCATTGCCAGCTGAGTGCCCCACTACCACCCTTTTAATTACGAGGCCCTTAAAGTCCCTAGTGTGGGATTTCTTCATAATAGACCCTGTGGATGAAAGTGTTGCAGTCTACCAGCTCTGTCAGATAAAAGTCAGCCATGAGAAAAAACAGGCACCCATGCTGACACAGGTGGGCAGCATACCCATCTTTAATATAAACACAGGGCAAGGTGTTAGCAATGTCAGAGGAAGGCAGCAGTAGGCTGTGGTTGTGCATTAGGCAAACAATCAGGGTCAACATTCTGGAGATCAACGATAGAAGGAGGGGAACATTTAAGATCTCTCTGAGGAGGTAGTAGAGGGTAGTAAAGGTACTACTGTAGTACTGCTATGCCAACAACAGTGAGCAGAAACACCCAGAGCAAAACCCCAGGAAAACCTGGTGTCTCTAATATTTTAGGATTCCTAACCCCGATTGTTGCATCACTGACAACTGCCCACACCAAACTTTTGGAAACCATTTTGTCAAAACCAAACTATAAGCAGCCCACCATCTCATGTATTGTATCTTGCCACCCCAAATATCCCAATTATCATGGCATGACTTGAAAATTGAATGCTGTAGCAGCTGAAATGATTGCAAGATAGATTTTTTTTTAATTCAAAGTTTATTGAAATTTTCACAATAAACAATGGACAGGGTCAAGACATCCATAGCATAGAACTTATGACCACACAAGTTAGTTGACCCCGTTCCCCCTAACACCCCCCCACTCCATCCTCCCCCACACAGTCCCAAAGGCATGACAGTCCATGACATCCAAGAAATTAAGAGTTAAGTATTAGCCATTAGATGGTATATAATGTATGACGAGAGGCCCAAATCCGTTCATATTTAGACTTGTTATTATTAATACTTGAAATAGTCTTCTCTACTCGAAGATTAAATAATAGCTCGTTTAGCCATTCAGAATAGGAGATAACTTCAGAGCTCTTCCAATACTTGAGCACTAGTTTCTTGACGGACATCGAGATCAAAGCAATGTGAAATTTACGCTTATTAACAGAAATCTGTGAGTAATCGCTGAAGATACAAACCTCTGGAATAAACAGGTCCCTCAGCCCAAGGAGTGGGTAAGCTTTGTCCCTTATAGCCTCCGAAAGGGGTGATATCTTAGGACAATCCCAGAAGATGTGAAGTAGGGAGCTTTCTGCCTGAGTACATCTCATGCAAACATTAGAGGAAGATATTCCCCACTTAGCCAATTTCTGAGGATAGTAGTAAAGGTTATGAAGAATACGAAACTACATTAACTGTAACCTATCTTGCGTTACAAAATGATGGCAGTTGTTCCAGATATTCGTCCATTCCCTATCCCAATGTGGGAAGAGGGCAGAACAGAATTCTGTTGGGCCAAACGGCATCGGAAAACGCCAATCAAACAAGATATTGTACAATTTGGAGATACTTCGTGGAGAAATAACCAATGGGGCTAGCTCAGTAAGGAAGGCAAAATTATAAGATAAGGGGGTGCCCTCCCAAACTTTTTAATGAGGAGATGTCTAAGTTGATATACCTTAAAATAGTCACTTTCCTTGAGCTTAAATTTCACCACAATATCCTTAGCTGATAACCAGGTACCATCCTCCTTAAGGAATGAGTGAACCCTACCATTACCTAGACTAGGTAACCATTTGGGGGGGTAACACTTTATTGTCTATTTTAAAAGCAGGGGAATTCCAAATCGACTGCTCCACATCTAGCCAATTTTTATATTTTAGGAATCTACACAACTGCGAGTGAATCTTCATAAAAACTCCAATTGTAGTGCCTTTTAATTCTTTGGGTATAGAAGCGGTATTGAGAAATAATAATGCGGAGGGGGCTATATTAGCCAAGCTAATCATTTCCCTCTCTATTTTGAGCCATGCAGGCACATAATCTGAGGAATTAGATACCATCCATCTTAAGTATTTGGCCATGCTACTGGCCCAAAAGTACATACTCACGTTTGGAAGTCGTAAACCACACCTTAGGCTTGGGCACCACCAGCTTGTAAAAAGCTAATCTAGGCTTCTTTTTAACACAGATGAAGTCACTAATCAAGCATTGGGCCTTTTTAAGTCAGCTGCTTGGTAGACAAATATCAAGTAACTGAATGGGGTATAGGAGACGTGGGAGAACATTCATCTTAACCAGACTAACTCTTCCCCAAAAAGAAATGGGTAATGCCGACCATCTAGTCAAGTCTAGAGCCACCGCGGACAGTAGTGCATGCAAATTGTGTTTAAAGGTACTCTGTAGGTCTCTAGTTAGCACAATGCCTAGGTACTATAATGATTCTCTAGACCAGGCCAGACCCAGGGCAGTAATATCATTCTTAAAAACTTTATGATTTAGGGGAAACACAATCGACTTCCCTACATTTAATTTGTAATTGGATAGTTTGCTAAATTGCCCAATTATATCCAACATGGAGGGAATAGAAGTCTCTGGGTGGAAGAGGTATAAAAGCAAGTCATCCGCATATGCAGCAACTTTAAGCTCATTACCGAGAATGGTAACCCCCTGGACCTTCATACAAGTAATTAGTTTATGAATTAAGGACTCCAGGTAGAGATTAAAAAGTAGGGGAGAAAGGGGACAACCCTGCTTGGTTCCGGAATACAGAGTGAAGGTCCTGGAGAACACCCCATTCCCAGAGATCGTAGCCATTGGATGCTGATATAAGGCTTTTATCCAAGATTGAAATTGATGAGGGAATCCAAAAGAATTTAGCATTTGAAGTAAAAAACTCCAGTTTACTCTGTCAAAAGCCTTCTCCGTGTCCAGGGAGACCAATGCCACTGGGAAGGAGGCATCCCTGGATGCCAAGAAGACATGCGAGAGAGTATGGAGATGGTCTGCAGAGAGTCTGCCTTTCATAAATCCCACCTGATGTGAGCCAATTAAATTGGGAAGGGCCAGACTGAGTCTGTCTGCCAAAATCTTTGTCAGAATTTTTATGTGTTAGTTCAACAATGATATGGGTCTATAACTCTCCACAGATTCTCGATCTTTACCCAGTTTTGGGAGAAGCACAATGAGGGCCTCGAATAAAGAGGGGTCAACTTGTACACCTGATAATATGTAATGAAAGAGAGAAAGAAGTTGGGGGTAATTTGCTCCTTAAAACACTTATAGAAATTTGCCGTGAAACCATCTAGTCCAGGTGATTTATCTAAAGGTAGGCCCTTTATCACCTCCAGAATTTCCGACTCCGTAATAGGAGCTACTAACATACTACCCCAGGACTCTGATAGACAGGGCAATTGGGCCTCCTCTAGGTAGGAAGAAAGAATATGTGTTGGGGGGGGTTAGGCATTTCCCCATATAGGTGTTCAAAATAACTGACAAACTCCGAGACAATCTCCTGGGGAATAGATTTGAGAGTTCCATCTATTTTGGAGCAGATCGGGGGGATAAACCAAGCAGACTCCAATTGCTTAATTCTCTGGGCTAGTAACTTGCCCGCTTTTTCCCCGTGATCTATGTATGAGGCTTTAGTACGTAAAATAGCAAACTCTGCTTTCTCGTTGAGTATATTTATATAGGAGTCCCTCAATTTTACCAGCTCTTGTTTAGAGTCGTCAGAAGGATTTGATTGTAAGGTAGTTTCTAAAGCTGTTATCTGGGTTAACATCTCCCTCAACCTGGCCTACCTTCCCCTCTTCCTTGTCACGGCCATCCCAATTAGGATGCCCCGGAGATATGGTTTGAAAGCACACCATAAAACATCTGGCCTAGTGTCTTGTGTAGTATTCCGCTCAAAAAACTGTGTGATATGCTTCTTAATTTGATTTCTGCACTTGGGATCCTTGAGCAGTTGGCCATTCAGTTTCCACCTGGATTGCTGCTTAGGCAGGAAAGTGAGTGCCAATTTGCAGAGAACCAGTGAATGGTCGGAAGGGGGACCTGAATGAATAGTAGAGCTTGTCACCCCTGGTAATAAAGCCTGAGAGACCAAAAGGTAGTCAATACGGGAATAGGACCTGTGGACAGTGGACACAAAAGTGTATTCCCTGTTCGCAGGATGTAGAACTCTCCAAATGTCACAAAGTCCCAATCTATCTATTAACTCATGTAATGCATGCTGTGCTGGGGAAAACAAAACCAGGAGTGAGCTAATGCAGTCTTTACCTGAATCTACCACTAGGTTCCAGTCCCCCCTTAAAATTATGATGGAAGGTAACAGGGAAAGAACATTATTAAATAGTCTCACAAAAAATAAGGGGTCATCTTTGTTCGGGCCGTAAATACTTACTAATACAAAATCTACTGAATACAAGGTGCCCTTAACCAGAATAAATCTGCCATGAGGATCCTTAATTTCCTGGATAACCTGAAAAGGAATGCTTCTGTTAATAAGAATTAAGACCCCACAGCTGTTCGAGGTTCCTTGGGCTGAGAAGACCTGACCAATCTGCATCTGTCTCATCTGAATGGCTTCCGAGTCAAGCAAGTGTGATTCCTGAATAAACACATTAGCACATAATATGTCCAAGTGCTTCAATATCTTGTACTTCTTAGTTTTTTTACGGGCCCCTTTAACATTCCAAGTTGAGAAACAAAGCTCCTTAGCCATTGTCCAAATACAACAAATAATTGCAGTAATTAAAATCATAGACTACCTTAAAAGGAAACCTTGATCGACCTAAAACGGACTGTGCCCCGCCCAATAATACCTCCCTCCCCCCAGACGTACTCCTTCCCCCTACTGAAAATATCCCCCAAACTATACAACAAAAAAAACCCCACAAACAATCTACCTTCGATCCCCTGCCCCTCCCAACCCACCCAACTCTCCTGTGCATCGCTAAGCAGCACTCCTCCAAAAACAGCCGCTCCCATCCTCCCACCTACCCCCGCATAGAATCTCATCCCAATAACCGAAATTAAAAAGTAGGGCAAGTTCAAAACAGTTGTGAGGCCCACAAATATCAGTGCTACATGTGACAGCCTCTTGTAAAGCCAAAGAAGTACAAATAGCAGGTCTCTTAAAACTTGCCCTTAATCCAGCTACTACAAAAATGGTTATCACCCGTTGTACAGAATAACATGAAACAGAAACATCACCCATCCAACGCCTCACCTCGAGGCTGTTATACAAAATGAGGGTAAGATCGCTACCCTCAGCTTCGAACAAAAATGGGTCTCCTCCCTACTATCTAGCAAAGCAGGGGATGAGAATAAGAATGAAGGAAGGACAATCTACCAAAGTGGTCTAGACTCAGGAAGCTCCCCCTGCAAAAAGAAGGGAGATTAGAAACCTCCAAATAAACTAAGCACCGGTCCCACTCCAGAACAGTAACTGCGCCTTTGAACTCGGCCTATATCTCTCTTGTCACCAAATCTGCCATTAGCATTTCCTCACTACTGTGAGAAGTGAGAACAATCGAGAGAAATACTCCCCTCTAGTGACCGTCACTGAGAACTGCGCAGCAAGTATCCTTCCTGTAAATGATTCCTGTATCCCTTTGTAAAGCTGCAGTAAGGAGAGAGAACCTAAGAAGACTCCTGCCTCACCAATATCTCCTAAAATTCAATAAGTCCTGCCAAAACACCCATGAGAAAGAGGTCCCTTATCCCAATCATAAAAAAAAGGGAGGGAGTAAGATTGGTCCCATTCAGTTGGGAAACAGCGTACAAGCACTGCCCTGCCCTAAAACGTTGTTTCAGTAGTCTGGATCTCTGTAATGAGTGGTTCAGCAGAAAAATGCCCCATTACACCCAAAAGACCTTCTCTGCCCCCCAAAAGAAGCCCATGAGCACAAACGAGCATTATCATCTTATAACTGCAATCTGAAATATCCCCACTGTTCGCCAAACCTACCCCCATGGGGATCTAGAACGTATCTAGTTAACTGAGAAGTTTAAATGTACAGCAACTTTTTTAGTTTTTAGAACCCCACTAAAGAAATAACCAGACATAGATGAATATGAGCCAGAAACTAGAAAACTGCACATTTCCATATGTTCTTTAACATCATAAATTTCCTAAATAGTCCCTTTTAATAGCCCCCGTGATAATTAGGGGCCTTTAAAGAGATCAGGCATAGCATTTTTTTGTCCAACCATCACAGAGTCTGAGTCTTCATAAGAGTGCCACTGTCCAGATATCTGGACCTGCAGCTTCGAAGGATATCACATTCTAAATTGGAGACCAGCAGCCAACAGCTTTTTAACCACCGGGTGGAAGGCAGCTCTACGTTGCCTAACAGATAATGGCAGATCCTGGGTAACTCTGATTCTCACTCCTTCCCATTGCAGTTCTTGTATGGTCTTTAGTTTGAAAAAGAAATGTTGCTTCTCAAGGTAGTTGAGGAAGTGAAAAATTAAATGTCTGGGAGAGGCCCTCCTCGGAGGCATAGAACGCAATGCTCTATGAGCCCTCTCTATAATATAGTGGGGGCCATAGCGTGAGGGTCCTATAAGTTTCACAATAAACTTCTGCACAAACAAGATGGTATCATTCCCTTCTTCCATCTCAGGTAATCCAATAATGACCACATTGTTCCTGCGGCTATGACCTTCGAGGTCTTCAAGCTTTTGCTCCATCCTGCTGAATTTTTGCCAAAGAGTGGCCACCTCAGGATTCTGCTTACCCACCGTCCTCTCTAAAGCAGTAAGTTGAATCTCGACATCTGAGGTTCTCAATGCTATGTCTTCAATAGCCTGGGAGAGGGTTTTGAATTGGGAAGTGAGGTTTCTTCTCTCTTCCTTGAATGGCTGAAATTCGGCCAGGAATCCACTGAGGGTTAATGGCTCCTGTTCTGAACTTGGAGGTGCCATTGCCTGCATTGAGCCTGTGGATCCAGCCCGCGGTTTCTTAGGGGCCTTCTCTGGGGTAACCGGGGGTGTATGTTTAGGTGGAGTTTACTTCATCTCAGCCTCCATTCTGCATCAAACACCCAGATTACACACTCGAGGACTTCCCACACCAGATAATGACAAGAATCAGGATCTCTGTGTGAAAAAGCTCAGTAAAAGCACAAAAATTTAACGGCGGTGGGCAGGACAGAACGGGAAAGCGTATTCTCAGGCCTGCTGCATCACGTGATCTCTGCAAGATAGATTTTGATTTTCATTAACTGAAAATGAAGATTTCCAAATGTGTATGGTGAAGACATGCCCCAAAGGGAACTGCCTTCATATGCATACTGTACTTTTCTATGCAAGCAGTTCCTGAACTTTGTGAGGTGAGAACAGGTGCACTACTGATTATTCATCATGAGTCTCATGACATGAGCAGCACATTACATTTTCTCAAAAATTCCTAAACTAGTGTAGTTCTGATTGTTCAAAACTCAGAAACATAGAATTTGCCAGCATATAAGGACCGCATGACCCATCTGTTCTGCCCATATTTCCCTGCCTAGAGTAACACCACAGATTCTACATGATCTCTAGAATGTTATCCCTTTCTTACCCCTAAGATGTCCTTGTGCCTATACCAGGCATTGTTGAGCCCCTTCATTGTTTTTTTCACTTATCACCTCCACTGAAAGGCTGCTAAAGGCATCCACCACTTTTCCTGGGAAGAAGTATCCCTTCTAATCTCTCCTGAATTTACCCCCTCCCAGTTTCATATCATGCTGTCTTGCTCTCAAGCACCCTTTTTTCTGAAAAATATTTCACTCCTTTACCTTATTTACTCCCTTTAGGTATTTAAAGATCTCTGTCATATCCCCCTCCCCCTTCTCTCTCCTCCATTGTGCACATATTGGAGGTCCTTTAGTCTCTCCTCATAGGGCTTTTCATGCAGATCCTGCACCATTTTAGTTGCCCTCCTCTGGACCACCTTGACTCTCTCTCTCTCTCTATATATATATATATATATATATATATATATACTTCCAGAGATATGGTCTCCAGAACTAGACATTACTCTAGGTATGGTCTTACCAATGATCCATAAAAAGGTAACACCACCTCCCTCTTTCTGCTGGTAATACCCTTCCCTATGCACCCCAGTATCCCACTAACCCTCCCAACTGCCTTGTTGCAGTGGCTGTCCACCTTTAGGTCATCCAGTATGATTACCGCAGGTCTCTTTCCTGTTTGGCAGCTATTAGTACCACCCAACCCATTGTGTACTCCATTCCTGGGTTTCTGTGCCCCAAATACATTATTTTGCATTGAAGCATAGCTGCTATGCCCTTGACCACTCCTCAAGTTCTATCAGGTCATTGCTTATCATTTCCACCCCCCTGGAGTGTCCACCCTACTGCCGATTGTTGTGACATCTGCTAAGATGCAGGCCTTTCCTTCCAGTTCCACTGCAATTTCACTTATAAAGACATTAAAGAGGACAAGTCCAAGTACTGCTGCCTGAGGCATTCCGATGGTCACCCTCCCTTCCTTGCAGTGAACTCTGTTTACTACCACCCTCAGTCTCCTATCCCCTAATCATTTTCTTTCCCAGTTAACCACCTTTGGACCCACCTCTGAGCTATCCAACTTGCTTCTGAGTCTCCTTTATAGAACAGTGTCAAAGGCCTTACTGAATTCTAGGTAGGCCATGTCCACTGCTGCACCCTGATCAAGTTCCTTTGTCATCCAGTTAAATAATTATATTATATTTGTTTGACATGACCTCCCTTCCCTGTGAATCCATGCTGCATTGGGTCCTGTAACCCAATGGATTCTAGATGTTCCGCAGTTCATTTATTCAGCAGTAATTCCATTAACTTCCCCATCACTGTTGTCAGGCTGACTGACTTGTAACTGCCATCCTCTTCCCTGCTACCACTTGTGTGTAGTGGGACTACATCTGCCCATGTCCATTTCTCCAGAACCACTCCTGTTTCCAATGAGCTGTTAAACAGGACTGTCAGAGGTGTACCCAGTACCACCCTGTGCTCTCTTAATACCCTTGGATGCACTCTGTCTGGCCCTATTGTTTTGCCCAATTTCAGATTAGCAAGCACCTTCCAGATTCTATTCTCTGAGAACAAACTAATGTTTGCCTCCTTTCCTCCTATGTGTCTTTTACTGTTTTGTGGCCCCTCCCTTCTCTTTCCTCTGTGAACACTGAACAGAAATCATTTTTCAGGATGGCTGCCCTTTGTGATCATGTGATGCAGCAAAGCTGAACACAGCTAGCCTTCTGAGCTCTGACCCACGCTTGGCATTTTTTCTATCTTTCTCTTCCTGGTTGTCTGTTTTTGTCAGTATCTGGGCTGGATTGGTTTTATTTAAGTGCATACTATGCCAGAGACTGGGACAAGGAAATGGGGTTTTATTCAGAACCCATGTTGTTGGGGGATCCAAACTTCACTTTTAAAGTTTATTTCAAGAAGTTTTAACCTCATGCTCATTCCGTGACCCCAGAAACCTCTTCCAGATCTGAACTGAGTATATGTATATCTGCGGTGAGCAAGTGACCCCGAAACAGGGCAAGCATGCATCACTGCATGCATTTGGGGTGGAGGGACACCAGAAAACTTACTTCACAAAAGGCTAGCAGGAGGTAAGCAGTCAGACCCCATAACAGTTAAAGACCCAGACTCTAGTGGAAACCACCCTTGTGAACGGTATTATTATAGTGTGCTCTTAATATAAAACATTCAAACTTGTTATCTTGGGTGTAGTTCATACCCTACCTAGTAGATAGTACAGTCCAGCTCTTTCAGCAGTATTTCACTGTGCAGTAGATCAGAAGTTAGTTTGGTATATACTGCCCACAAACATATTATTACTAACCCAAATAAATATACTTACTGTATATGTGCGACTCAGTTAAGTTTTTTTCAAGAGAATACTGCAAGTACTGTACTTTTATTATATATATTACAATATATTTACTCACTGCCTACAGATGGATATTAATGAAGGGATAGTAACCCTTACCACAGGAGAAATTGCTGTGGCATGTATTATATGTAACAATTTCTGTCTAGAAAGTAATATTGGTTTTGAGGGCTTAAAATGCAATCAATGTCAAAAAAATTAACTATTAAAGGTAAAATTAAATGATTTAAGAAAACAATTGATCAATTGAAGTGGGCTAATATCTTGCTAAACCAAAAATTATCCCTATTAAGCACACAATGTAGTAATGTGGAAAAAAACAATGATAACCAGAAAACAAGTAGGGAAGAAGATAGTGATGAGGAACAAGATTGGCAAATATTGACCAATAAGAATAAGTGCAAACAGGGAAGAAGAGCTATGGATTTTGCTCTCCCTATGCAAAATACCTTTACACCATTAATAGAGTTAGAGTCAGACTTAGTGGACACTAATACAATAGTATCTAACACCATTATTAATTCTAGTGATAAGCAAGAAATTGGGACAAACATCAAAACTTTGAACAACAAAGTTCAGATAATAACTGCACAAGCACATGCTGAACATGATTCCACTATTAAAGCCACTATTGCCCCAGATACAAGAGTTGGTAATATGGTAGCACAATCATTGTTATCTCCTCCTTCTGTAGTACTCTCTATAGAGGAAGATGTAATAAGAGAACACCCCCCAACACTGACTCAATAGATATTACAGATGCCACTACTCCCAGACAGATATATGCATTGGGTGAAAGTATTATTAAATATAATGATGTCTGAATCATCCTCAAATCTGGACTGTCATGTATGGTATGGGCTGCACGCCCATTGGCTCTTGCTCTGCACCAATGGGGGTGCAGCCTACCGGCAGTCAGTCGGCAGGCGTGCAGGTGGTGCTGGTGGATGCTGCCACCCACCGCCGCTGGGAGGGATCGGGTGGTGGGACTGTGGGGTGGGTGGTGGGGGATGCTAGCCACCAGGGCTATGTTCGAGGGGGTTGATATACACTGCCCGTGATCGGGCATTTCAGTCCACTGGACCACCAGGGATGACTGCGGAAGAAGGGGGGGTTTATTATACACTGCCCGCGATTGGGCATTTCGGTCCACTGGACCACCAGGGATGACTGCGGGAGGAGGGGTGATTATACACTGCCCGCGATCGGGCATTTCGTCCACTGGACCACCAGAGATATGTCTGGGGCCACATTGCTGCCCGTGATTGGGCTGGTGGGGAGTACACTGTGCCAGGGATCGGTCCATTGGGGGTGGTGGTGGGATTTACAGTCTGCTACCCATGATCGGGCTGCAGGGGGCACAGCGAGTGGGTTGGGGGCCAGCCACAGGTGGCAGCTGCTGTGATGGCCCTGCAATGCAGCAGCTCACCTGTGGGTGGCCCTCAACTTAAGCCTTTTTTGGCTCAAAGTTGTGCAGGCGCAGGTTGGGGGTTGTGCCTGCACAACTCTGCACAGCCCGGCTGAATATCGGGCTGTGCAGTTTATGCATGGTACCTCCCCCACCAGTTCAGCATGCATTCATTTGCATTGCACTGTTGCTCAGCCTGTTTTCAGTGGTGCAACTGCCTCCTGCTGAATATCGCAGAATGGAGCGAGTTCGGACTTGCGCAGGCGCAACCCTATTACGCATGGTGCAACCCCTTTGAATATCCGGCCCGCTGAGTCAAACTCAACACATAAAAATAAAGCCTCTACTACATCATATACTATTCTTACAACCAATGCTAGAAGTCTGAATACCACTTAATTAAGTGAACCTATGGCCATTCGCTGTAGTAAAAACATTGATATTATTGTCATCACAGAAACATGGTGGGATAATTCATCAGAATGGATTAATATTCTTGGTTATAATCTCATATACAAAAAAGGGTTATAACAAAGGTGGAGGTGGAGGTGTTTGCCTCTCATTAAAAGAATCTATCATATTTAAAGAAATTAACAACATGGATGATAGCATAGAGGGTTGTTTTGTACAAATCAAAATCAAATCTGGTAAACCTCTTGTTATAGGGAATTTGTATTAGACCACCATCAGTTGATACTACCTATAATGAGAGTTTACTCACTCTAATTACTGATTTAGCTAATAAATCTGATATGCTTCTAATGGGAGATTTAAATCTGCCCAGAATCAATTGGGATCATCTAACAGGTAATAATCAGGTTGAATCTTTATTTCTTTATCTTTTTATCACTCTTGGCCTGCACCAATTGGTAACCGAACCAGCTAGGGATAAAAACATTTTGGATGTAATACTCACTAATATTGAATAGGACATAGACAACATTACCATAACTAACCCCTTTGGTAACAGTGATCATAATATAATACTATTTGAGATTTGATTACCTCATGAACTTGTACTAAATTTATTAATTTTAGATATAATTATCCTAGGTGAAACTATGAGGAAATTAGAACGTCCCAGGATAATTTCAGTTGGGTATCCTTATTATCTGACCTCAAGGCAAATGAAAGTTGGAACTTATTAAACATATCTTACTTAATTTAGAATCATTATATATCTCAATAAAAAATCAACTAATAATAAGGGTAAGATCCCCCATGGCTCACTCCTGCAATTATAAAACTAATAAAAAGAAAAGAGGTGGTATATAATAAAATGAACTAAAATAAAAATGCTGAAACCCTTTCATCATTTAAACTAGGAGTTAAAAACTAAGGCACTTATCAAAATTGAAAGAAAGAAAATGGAATTCAAACTTTCAGTTCCCAAATGGAACACCAAAGCTTTTTATGCCTATGTTACTTCTCATAAAAAAACCTGTGAACTCGATCTCATGTACAGAAAGGAACGGTGAAGACATAAATGATATTCTAGAAATAACAGAACTCTTCAATTAGTATTTTGGCTTAGCATTCTCTAGGGAAGATTCCACTGCACACCCATCACATCATTCTCCATATAGTTATGAGCATATTACACATGAAGAAATAAAGTCTGCTGTTCATTCTTTAAAAAAACAGTTCTTCTCCCGGGCCAGATTACTTGAATAATTATCTGTTTAAAGAGACCATAGATCAATTGGTGTTTTCTCTATCTATTATTTTTAATAAATCTCTTATTACTGGGGTAAATACCCGATGATTGGTGAAAGACACATGTGGTTCCAATTCTCAAAAAGGGAAACAAAAAATTAACCAAAAACTATAGACCCATTAGTCTAACTTCTATTTGTAATAAATTATTAGAAAAAAATCCTAATAAATAAAATAGATATCAAAATTGAGGCCCTAGGTCTAACAGACACAACCCAACATGGCTTTCAAAATGGAAGATCATGCACAACTAATTTAATTACCTTCTATGAAATGATTAGTGTCAGTTTAGATCAGAGCATCCCAGTGGATATTATATACCTTAATTTCAAAAAAGCTTTTGATTTAGTCCCATTCTCTCTCTAATAAATAAAGTGATCAACTTGGAGTTCAGTAGTTATTTGACTACCTGGCATAGCAACTGGCTAACAAATTGATTGCAAAGAGTAAAAATAGGTAACATCCTCTCATCTGATATTGAGGTGACCAGTGGAGTCCCTCAGGGATTCGTATTAGGACCTGCCCTATTTGGAATCTACTGTATATCAATGACCATCACACAGTAGTGTCCGATAACATCTGTAAATTTGCAGATGACACAAAACTTTCTGCAGAGGTTGATAGCCCACAAAAAGTTTTACTGCTACAACAGGACTTATGCATTATTGAAACTTGGGAAAGCAATAATAAAATTATGCTCAACTCTGAAAATGTGCTGGAATTCACCTTGGAACAAAAATATTATCTCTGATTATTATTTAAATGAAACAAAAATAACACATACGAAAACAGTAAGAGAGCTAGGGATCATTATTAATAGCTCTTTTACCTCCATTGACCACTGTAGAAAACTCACACAGACAGGTAATACTATAGTATCTGCCATTAAAAGAACATTTGTCAGTAGGAGTGAATGTTGTATAGTACCTCTTTATAAATCATACATATGCCCTCATACTGACTATGCAGCTTCCTCCTGGACCTCTCATTATAAAAGAGATCAAAACTTAGTAGAAAGTATGCAAAGAAGGACAGCAAAATTGATACCCAGAGCTAGACATTTGCCATATGAACAAAGACTACAGGCACTAGATATGTATGATCTTAAACTAAGAAGAGATCATGGTGATATGTCACTTCTGTACAATATCTTGAAGGACAAAATATTAATGAAAAATATGAAAGCAATAATACCCAACAGAGTTGGGCATTATTGGAGAATACGGACAGCAGAGGTGTGTGAGGCCCCTGGCGCCCTGGTGAGAGGGCCTGTAGGTCCGGTGTTCTAGGATATTAACAATGCAAGAAACGCCACTGTAAAGAAAAAAAAATGTAATAAAATAATGTACATAAACTTGTTTACAATCATTTTTGTGGTAAAATAGTTCCTCCACCTGCAAGACAATGCTTATTTTTTTGTGAGGTACCTACCCCCATTTGTCTGTGGTAGGAGAGAAAATGACAAGGGCAAAGGACATTAGTCATCTTTGGCACTTGCTTCTCTGTGGTAAAGCAGAGACTGCGATATCTCCAGCACTGCTACTGTGCATGAGAACACCAGTATTTTCTTAATTTTTCGTACCGCAGATGGACGTCCGTGTGCAGTATGAAAACCAAGGAGATACCGCTGTTGTCATGCTCAGTGGTTGTTTTGGCAATAACACTCTTTCTATGACAGTACAGCGAGCAGGTTTACGATCGGACTGAAGCATTTACGATGCAGTGCCATTTAATGGCAAAAGAGTTGTTTGTTTTTTTTACCTGGGTCATGGGAGGAGAGCGGCCGTCAACACTGAAGGCAGTACTGTTGGGGGTAGCTGTGCTTCTCGCTAAGCGAGAGAAAAAAATATGGCGGGTTTTTCAAATTTTCTATGGTGCTTTCAGCCAATTAGAAAGCAGGCTGGGCACCTCTGGAAAATGCTACACTGTCGAGTGGCACTTGGACTGGCTCTTATTTTTAGCTGGGCATTTATTGAAAAATAAATGCCCAGCTTGGAGCCTGTCTGAGCCAATCAGCTTTCACAATTGATTCTTGCCATTTTCTAATAATAATGAAATGGCATCTAAACCAAATAATCTGAGATTTCATAATAGACAGATTAGGATACCAAAGGCTTGTACCAACAAAAGACAATACTTTTTTACTATATGCATAGCTTCCTTATGAAATTCATTAGCCAACCATGTTGTAAATATGACTACTTTAGAGTCATTTAAAGTAGAATTGGATAAATTCCTCTTGGGCTAAGTGCTTAATTTATCCTGTATGTGCAGGGAGGCTGGTCACAATGGGCCTATAGCATCCTTCCACCTTTTACATACCATGTAATACTGAATAAAGCTGGGCTCCTGGCAAAGAAGAAAAACAAATTATCTGGTTCTGCATGGGAGAAGCCTTCTATGTCAAGGGATATGCAAGTGAAACACAAGTCAGAAACTGATCTGATAGTTTGGGAACTTGGCGAAATTAAAACTTTTATGAGTGGAGTTCGAACCAATCTTAATAATGCTACGGTTACCCTCATGGGCCTTTGAATATCTGTGGAGGCTCTGGGACACTGAGTAGAACAATCAGAAACTCAAATCAGACACTTAGAGAACTGGGCCCACCTGCAGAGAGGAGACTGGGACAGATGGAAGAGGAGCTCACTTCTTTGTGGGATAAATTAGATTATTTGGGCTTCTAGAAGGGTCAAAGGTGAATGATTCATTGTCTTTTCTCCAGACTAATCCCTCCACATGGTTGGCTTTAGGTAAGGAGGGTTTGGTGGAGATCGAATGAACAAACTGGGTTCCTACCAGTCCTCCTTCAGCTAACTCTACTGTGAAGCCCCGTCTGGTGTTTTTCAAATTACTTTGATACCAAGACTGGAAGCATATATCAAAGGGAGTTAGACTGGTAAAGAATCTTCAGTTCCTAGGATCCTGGCTAGTGTTTTGACCTGATTACCCTAAAAGGGTGCTGGTGTGATGTAAAGCTTTTGATTAAGTCAGAGACTTGGTAAAGAAGCTGGGAGCAAAATGCTTTCTGACACACCAAGCTATACTCTGAGTTTCATGGAACAATCGGTTAGAGGCCTTTTCTTCCTCCTCTGATGCTCAGAACTTTTTTCAGGAGATTTCTGCTACAGATTTAAGGAAAGCCTCTTGGGAGGTATGCTCTACACTGGCCTCTAAACTTCAATGGCAGCATGCTTCTTTGGCTACTCAGCAGGATTCTTCAGTAAAGGACTCTCAGGGATTGACACCACAACCTGCTGACTGAGAAGAGGATTTTATGGACTGATATAGCTGGTCAGACAGTGGGCTGGAACATGCTTTGCTTGTTCTTATTGCACAGCTTTTATTCTCACTCTTTTGCAACATCTGTAGTAGTTACACTTTTCTGTGAGTGGTTTGAGGTTTTTCTCCTCTCATTGGTGGTAACAGTTATTAGAACTGGTTGCAAACCCAAGCAGCTGACAGGGTGAAGCTCGGTTTGCTTTCTTTTTTCCTTTAACCTCGGAGGGAGTGTTAGGGAGAGCATTTTTAAGTTCACCAATACTGTGGCTAGTGTTTCTAGATGGGGCTGGCAGATTGTATTTTTTTTGAACTGTGCTCTTTTTTGTTTTCTTAATGCTATGTTTTTCCCCTACCCTCCTCTTTCTGAGTTTACTCTTACTCTGCCTGATATTTATGGATTCTGTCTCTGGGGTGCTAGAAACTTATTTTGGGAACTCATTAACACCTCTTTATACTGATGCTGTATTTGTGATTGGTTCTGCTCTTGCAGTGTCAGTGGCTCAGTAGGTAGCACACTTGCCTCTGAGGCTTGGAGATCAGAGGGTTGTGGGTTCAGTTCCCACATCTGGCGCTTGGGTTAATATCCCAGTACTGACACTGTAGTGCAGCATGAGAGGGGTGCTGCACTTCTGAGGTGCCGTCTTTCAGACATTAAACCAAGGTCCCATCTGCCTGGATTGGTGGTAGTTCAGGTGGATGTTAAAGACACATAGATACATAGACAGTGTCGGCAGATAAGGGTCTATGGCCCACCCAGTCTGCCCATTTGAGCTTGTAAGTTCAGTTTATGTTTTCCTAGAAGTCTGTTGCCCCTTACCCCTGATCTCCAGAATTCCTTTATGTCTATCCCATGCATTCTTAAATCCTGTGATTGTTTCAGCCTCCACCACTTCCTCTGGCAGGGTGTTCCACTTGTCCACCACCCGTTCTGTGAAGAAATTCTTCCTCATGTTTCCTGTGAATCGTCCTCCTTCCAAGTTCATCTCATGCCCTCTAGTCCTGAAACATCTTTTTTGCTTAAAAATAATGTATTCCCGCACCCTGTTCCTCCCTGTAAGATACTTGTATGTCTCTGTCATATCCCCTCTCTCCCTCCTCTCCTCCAGGGAGTACATGTTCAGTTCCTTCAACCTGTCTTCATAGGACTTGTGATGCAATCCATGCACCATCTTTGTTGCCCTCCTCTGAACCTTCTCTACCCTGTCTATGTCCTTACGTAGGTATGGTCTCCAGAACTGTACACTGTACTCCAGGTGGAGCCTCACTAGTGTCTTGTATAGTGGAATTATGACATCCCTTTTCCTGCTGGTGATGCCCCTGCCTATATATCTCAGCATCCTATTTGCTTTACCTGCTGCCTTGTCACACTGTTTCCCTACCTTGATGTCATCAGAGATGATAACCCTAAGATCCCTTTCCTGCTTGGTGCATGCTATATCCACACCCCCCCAACTGATATATTGTGCCAGGGTTTTTGTGCCCCATATGCATTATCTTGCACTTCCTTGCATTGAATTTCAACTGCCAAACCCCTGACCATTCTTTAAGTTTCTGCAGGTACCTTCTCATTCTGTCTACTCCCTCTGGTGTGTCTACTCTGTTACAGAGCTTTGTGTCATCAGCAAACAGTGAAATTCTGCCTTCTAGGTCCTGTGCAATGTCACTGATGAAGATGTTGAATAGTACAGGTCCCAGCACTGATCCCATGGCAGTTATCGAAAAGAGTATGGGGAATTTCCCCAGTGACCTGGCCAAATTTCCCTCATTCACTAAAATAACCACCAACAGCTTAATCTGGTTCAAGGTCAGTTGGCATTCATCTGTGTCCCCCTCCCCCCGGGTCGTGCCTGAAAATAGGCAGGATTTGTCTAGTGCATTTACCCGGTCAACAAAAACTAAATACAAAAATATAATTTTTTGTGGCCATAATTCACTATGCAGGCTGCTAGGGGATGGAGAAAGGGAAAATAAACCATTATGGTGTTGTTCCAATTTGCCCTATCAGTGCTCCATTTTGTTATATATGCCTTAAGGATTGCATCTGGTTAAATGTGACTTCCTCCTTTGACTGCCTGGGTCTGAGGGGGTCTTTTTGCTGGGGGGAGGGGGTTGATGTTTTACACTGTGTTATACCTTTGTATTCATTTTTAGATTTCTTTTGGCAGTTTTTAAGATCCAGCTTAGATGTGGTTGTGGGTACTTTTATCAGGAGAGGCATAAGTGTGGGTGGATGCAGTGGCCATGCACATACCCACATGTACATCCAGAGATTTGGGTGGAATGTTTTTGTAGTAACATATTTGTAATATCTGATGAACAGGTTGTAGTTGTATTTGCTAGTTCAATCTGTAATATAGTTCCCTTGCATATGTGTTTTTTTTTTTCTGTATTTGCTGTTGTTCTAAAAGGGGGTGGGGGTCTAGGCCTAAGTTCCTATTTGATCCCTTTTGGGGATGTGTAAGGTGGTTTCATGGAATGCACAGGGGATGAATAGCCCCATTAAATGGAGGAGGGTGCTATCTTATATCACTTAGCTGAAGGGCCAAATAATATTTTTAAAATAAACACATTTGATTAAAAAGGAGGTGGATAAGTTTCAAGTTTCATGGAAGGGTCAGGCCTTTGTGGCCTTACATAAGTCTAAGAGGAGGGGGTTATTATTCTGTTAATTAAAGATGTTACTTGGGTTACCCATTCTGTTTACAGAGATCCACAGGAAAGATGGGTTTTAGTGGTGAGTTCCTTATTTTAGATAACTTATACTTTGTCTTCTCAGATTTTTCAAGGAAGGGGGCAGGGGCATTTTATAGGTGGTGACATGAATGAGGTATTTGATTTGTTTTGTGATTGTAGTGATACTCCCGGATCATGGGAGTTGAGAAGATCTCTGGATGACTTGAGGCCTAGGGATGTTTGGCAGATCCACAATCCAGTAGTACTGGATTATATTTACTTCTCCTCGGTCTATCAGATTTACAGTAGGATTGATACTATCTTGGTCTCACAAGAGTTATTTAAGGATACAGTAGCGGTCTGTATTGATCCTCTCATTATTTCTGATAATTCCCCTGTTATGACTACTTTTCAGTGGGAGGGATCCACTATGGGGTCTAAATGTTGGTATTGAAAATAATATTAGTTTTTGAACGACCCCCAGTTTAGGGATTGGTGGTGTCAGGAAGTGCGTGATTATTTAGCTATTAATTATACTAGGACAGTTGCTGCCAAGTGGGTTTCAGAAGGGTTTAAAGCATATTTTAAGGGGAACATAATTTCTTAATCCTTGGCATGCAGTGGTAGGATACAGGTACAGATGAATAGTTGTGTGATTTAGAACAGTAACACAAAACAGGCAGGAAGGACCCTTCCCCGATACACCTATATTAGAGATGTTCAGATTCAGCTCAGTGTTTTAAACATACAACAAGCAGAATTTGGCCTTTTTTGGATGAAACAGGCATATTGGGATTGCCGGTGGGGGGGAGAAAGCTGGATGCTTGTTAGCATACCATTTAAAATAGGTGGAAGCCTTCAGAAAAATCCCAAGGATAAAAAAGGGGATACATTGCTTACTGACCCTGTAGAGATCAACCTGGCTTTTCAGGAATATTATTCACACTTGTACACCTCCAGGGAGTCTTTGTGGACTTGGTTTGAGGATATTTGGGAGTTTTTGTTGTCTTTGAATCTTCTTAGCCTCTTGGAGGACCAGATGCAGGAAATGGAGGGACTGATCACTCCCTTGGAGATTCAAAAGGCAGTCCAACAACTACATAGCAGCAAAACTCCAGGACCCAATTGGTTTCCTTTTGAGTTTTATATTGTCATTGGGGATTTGGTGTATATACTTTTGATATCTACTCTGAAAGAAGCTTGGAAAATGGGGGAACTTCCAACACTGTGAACAATGCCATAATTACAGTTTTGGCAAAGAAGGGTACAGACCCCTTTCAATGTTTAAATTATCACCCCATCTCGCTCTTCAATGTCGATTACAAAATGTTTGCAAAAATATTGGCTAATAGGCTTCTTACTGCTTTACCCTCTTTAATACATTCTGATTAAGCAGGTTTTGTGGGGGATGGAGATGGGGAAGATCATATTCGTTGGTTAATTGGCCTGTTCTGAATTTCAGGGTTTCAGATAGAAGCCTCTGCAGCAGTAGCATTGGATACCCAAAAAGCTTTTGATTCTGTTGAAGTGTCATAACTATTTACTGTTCTTCAAAATTTGGGTTTGGTCTCAATTTTCCTCACTGGGTTCATGTGATTTATACTTTGGTGGTCCTTACAAATGGGCAGCTTTCCTCTTCCTTTTCAGCTTGGTAGGGGTATACGTCAGGGCTGCCCACTGTCTCTGATTCTTTTTCTATTAGCTATTGAGCCTTTGGCACAGTGAATTGGGGAAGCTCCTAATATTTTAGGGGTCACAGTTAATGGGAAGTCATATAAAACTATGCTATTTGCTGATGACATTCTTGTGACTTTGGTGAATCCAGCTTCTTCATTACCCAATCTCATGAATCTCTTAGATCACTTTGCTTCCTTGTCATGTTTGAAAAATAACTGGAGCAAAACAAAAGTGTTACCTTTGAATGCTACTTGTTGAACATATGGGGAACCTGTTCCTGGGTTGCAGTGGGCCGCTGGCCTATTAGATATTAGGGTATAACTATTTCTGCCAACTTGCAGAGGTGTCTGTCCTTGAATTTTACTCACATTCTTGCTAGGTTCAAGGAAGATGTAGGTCAGTGGCATTATCTTCATTTATGTCCTTGTTGTAAAGTACAAGTGCAGCGTATGATACTTCTTCCTATAATATTACATTGTATTCGTTACTTACCCTTTAAGATATTGGATATTTGGTGGAAACAGTTTTAAACGGTGATCTCAGAGTTTTTGTGGGAAGGTGGCAAGCCCCATTTTTCTGCTTTGCATTTGATTGATCCCTACTCCAAAGGTGGTTTTCGATTACTCTGGCTCAGGGGTTATTATCTTGCTTCTGGTCTATAACAAATTTTTCAGTGGTTCTATGCAGAGAAGTTCCAAAATCCCACTTGATGGCTCGAACAGGAAAGGGATATGCCAGAGAATGCATTTCCTGAGTTCATTCTCTGGAATCCTAAATCCTTTTTGAAGCCTACTCCAATCCAGGAATATGCTCTGGACATTTGGAGGGTTGTTAAAACAATTTTGGGTTCTTCTTTTGATATTTCCATATCTATATGGCCTCTTTGGTAGAATTCTAGGGTAAAGATCGGGAAGGGGGTCTCTTTATACTGGCCATTATGGGAGAAAGAGGGTTTCGGGACGATAGGCAATCTTTTTCTCACAGTCTCTTGGTATCTTATATCATTTAATGAAATTCAGAAGGAAGCTTCTCTTACTGCATTTTACCATTGGAGGTACCTTCAGCTATGGCATTTTCTGCAGGGGAAGGTGGGGGTTTCATTTAAAGTGCCTCCCTTGGTAAAATGGGAAGATATCTATGGACATTCTCCCATGGCTATTTCTTTTTCTGTCCCCAGAGTAGGGTCCATTTATAGAGT
The DNA here is from genome assembly GCA_016271365.2 of Neoceratodus forsteri. Lineage (NCBI taxonomy): Eukaryota > Metazoa > Chordata > Ceratodontiformes > Ceratodontidae > Neoceratodus > Neoceratodus forsteri. Next base: position 898,988,552 of record CM057458.1, read on the forward strand.
GTTACTAGAGGAATACACTCCAGATACCAGGCACTTGAAACTACATTGGGAAAAGATGTTGCGGATTGAGCTTTCAGAAGAGGAATGATATAGCGCCTGGGCTAATGCATATGATATTTGCAAGGATACCACAGATCACATGTTACAATTGAAAATGTTATTTTCGTGGTGTGATACTCCAGTGCTGGTATTTAAAATGTAGTTAGTGCAGTCCCCTAAGTGCTGGTGCTGTGAGCAGGATGAGGGTACCCTCCTTTATCTTTTGTTTGACTGTACTAGGATCTCCGCCTGGTGGACTCATATACTCTCCTTCCTAGAATTAGTATTGCAGACTAGAATCCTGAGGGATGCTCCCCAGTTAGTGTCAGGTAACACTTATAAACTCCTAGTAACCATTAGGGCCCAGTGGGATTGGTTTATAGCTACAACTACAGAAGCTAAGCAGCGTTTCCTCCATAGATGGTGTAGTACTGAGGTTCCCTCTTTTAACGATTGGGTAGATGGTATGCATAAGCCTGCTGAATTTGAAAGGCTGTCATACTTAGCAGCTGGAAAAGCAAAACAGTTTTATCAGATATATGGCAGCACTTTCTTTCTCGTTTTGAGATTGCATTCATTCCCGGGAGGCTTCTTTTGTCTCCCCACACTGGTTATCTCTCTTGTCAACAGCAACATTAGTTCTTTCTGTCTGTGAGCAAAAATGGCAGATATTTTTCTGGATGGTATTCACTGTGGCTGCCTTCCCCTCCTTCTCCTCTTTTTTCTCCCTTTGGAGAGCAGTGTGTTATTGTTATTGTTGTTTATTTATATTTGTGTGGCTTTGAGTTGTAGTTCCTGGAGTTGGTTATCTATTTTGTGTAGTTCTGCTAGGCTTTAGCTGGAGATAGTCTACCTGCATAGGGCCCTATGCACGAATTGGGTGGAGTTGCTATGCGTGTGTATCTGGGGCATGTAGCCACTCCGGACCCACTGAGCTGCCACACAATATGCACAAACAAGGAGCACAGAGACCCACCACACCCGATCCCCCACATCCACAGACAGCACCATGCTGGAGGCATTCCGGGGTGTGCCAGAACGATGCGGTATGCATGAACCTGTGCAGTGCTGACCACATAGGTGCAGAGCATGGCACTGATTACAGCAGGGGGGACCCTGCCATAACTCACTGCACTTCCCCACAGACACAGACCAGTCACTGGGGGACTGGGACAGAGCTCACTGTGCTTCCCCTGACCACTGGGCAGCAGGAGGCAGCAGATGCAGTCAGAAGGGTGAGCACCCAGCAATTTCAGGAGCTGTGGCACTGGAACGTGATGGTGCCATGTGGGTCCGGGTGGCTACAATCGACATGCACAGCCCCAGACCCATGCCCCCCATGCATGGGATCAACTAAGGGTCCAAGGGGGGCATCGTACTGAATGCCTACCCAGGATGATGACTCCTCCCCTGGCTGCCCTGTGGAGTTCTGTGCACCGGGGGGGAGGAGCCGTGGACAGGTGGCTGGTGTTGGTGAATGATGGTCTGGGAGCACCTGTCCATAGGGTGCAGGGCTGGGGTGGGGTACATGACATTTCTGCATACTCATGCCTGCTTGGTGCGTTGCGCCCATCGTTTGTATGTAAGGAACAATGGTTTATTTTTATATAAGTAGTGGATCTCGGTAGGCTATTTTTGTTTGGGGGGAATAGTCTAGATATGTATTGTTGAGGGATCTAATTAGTTATTACATTAATGGGTGGTTTCGGCCTATGGATTACTTTTGGAATGTGGCTACTTCAGATTACAGATGGGGGTGTGTATAATATCTTTATTGTTAATTTTTGAATTATGCTTTATTCACCGTATCGGTTAGATTGTAATTCCATGGAGTGATACATGCTTCAGCTAGACACTTGCTGATGCTGTTAGTGGAAATCTGTATCGTTTGATTCATGTTAAAAAATTTAATAAAGTATTAATTACAACAACAACAAAAAAAAATGACTGCCTTTTCCTTGTCCTCTTCTACAATGCCCCCTTCCCTTTTTAAACTTACAATCCCACTCTTGATCTTCCTCTTTTCACTTTCATACCTAAAAAATGTATTGTCCACTTTTGTTACTACCTGGGCTAGTCTCTCTCTTCCATTTGAGCCTTTGTAGTTCTTATGGTTCTGGCTGTTTCCCTCTGTTTCCCTTGATACACTTCCATATCATCCTTTTTCTGCATCTCCTTATACCTTCTGAAAGCCTTTTTTAATACATCTTTTGAGAACCATAGCAGTCTCTTTTTCCTCTTGCTTTTGCTCACTTTCTTGATACAGAGTTTTTTATCCTCTCTATGGTCCTTTTTGTCTTTCCATACTGTTCTCCCACCCAACCCAGATCATCCTCTCCTGTCAGATCATCACCAAGGCATTCGCCTATCTTTAAAAATCTGCCCTTCTACAGAGACCCCATGTTTGGTGGGTGGCTGACATCCCATGAGAGATAGAGCTCAGTACCCACATTCCCAACTCCCTGTCATTCTAGGTTGTGTTCCACACTGTCACCATGCCAGGAGGGATGCTGCTTGAGGAGGAGTTCACCAACTTCGAGGCAGACACCGCTATCGGCCACACCCAGCTCCACAGCTTCCTGGGGGAGTCTGTTCTCACATCCTAAAAACTATACCCTCCTCTGCACCATAGAGTTTGGAAAAATGGTGAAGTTGGCAGAGGAGTTTGCAAAGTGCAATGTGAAGATGATCACATTCTCTGTGAATGGCATCCAGAATCATCTTCGGTGGAATAAGGACATAAAGGCTTACAGTGGTGACAAGGTCACCAAAAAGCTGCCCTTCGCAATCCCCAACTGGGATCTGGCTATCAAGCTGGGTATTCTGGACCTGGATGAAAAGGACAAGGATGGACTACCTCTGACAGTTCAATGTGTGTTTATATTTGGTCCAGTTAAGAAACTGAAGCTGTCCATCCCATACCATGCAAATGCTGGCAGGAATTGTAATGAGATTCTGACAGTTATTGACACACTTCAGCTGACCAGACACAAGAAATTTGCAGTTCCCATCAAATGGAAGCCAGGTGACAGCAGCATAGTCCTTCCCAACTTCCCCAAGGAAGATCCTTCCAAGCTGTTTCCAGCTGGCATTGTCATCAAAGAGCTGCAATTGGGCAAACAATATCTACTCTACACCCCCAGCTATAAACAGTCCAGGGAGACATCATCAGTGATCTTAAAGACTAGGGTCCACCTCTTTGGGAGCCCAGAAAGGCATACAGTATTTGGCTTTAATTTCTGTTGTAGCTAAGTTACTTATTATTTGCCATTGGTTAAACACTTCACATCCAACATGGACTGAATGGGGTATGGAAATGTTGCATGTCTTCAATGAGGAGAAGTCCATCACTTGTTTCTTTTGTATTTTTCACACTTATAAAATATGTTGGGAAATCCTTTGTACAGTATTGGTTGCTCAAAGATAGGTGGGTCACACTTTGTGTCTCAGGCTTTATATGATGCTGTTGTGTGCTATACCACTATATTATGCTTTTATGGATTATGTATTTGGACACAGTTTGTCTCTAGATGGGTTGACTAGTCTTGCATGGCCACTGGGGGTGTGGACAGGCAGGAGGTGTTAATTGTATTTGTGTGTGCTGGGGTATTTATAGTTGTGTTTTTTTTATGCTGTTGTTGTTTATTGTTGGTGTTTGGTAGGGTTTTTCTAAAGATTAATAAAGTTTACTTGATTGTAAAAAAAAAAAAATCTGCTCTTCCGAAGTTCAGAACTCCCCTCCCCCGTGCTGTTCAGTTCCACAGCTGTCCTTATATCAAACCACACTGTATAATGATCACTGGTTGTGAGGTGACCTCCCACTTTGACATTTGCAACAATGTTCCTCTTAGTGAGTATGTAGATTTGCTAGTTGTGGTATGGAACATGAAACAGTCCCCCAAATATCCATAAGTAGGAGTGCAGTACATGCCTCGCTAGTGATTTTTTTCTCCATAAATGCTGTTTGTTACTGTACTTGTCTAATAGTTCAGCTACTGTTTTATCTCTGGCATGCAAGTCTCATTAATTTCAGTGTATGAGTAGTTGTACTACTTATATTGAAAATGAACATTGATTCTTATTGTGGCTGGTTTCACAGAGAAAGCAGATATGTCTTACTTGTAAAAGGACCCATGTGAATAATGTTGTAATGCCTACTTTATATACATTACTGTATTTCAACCAGACTGCTGTTTGCTAGCCAAATACTGCACACAACTATATAACTAAAAATCTACTAAGGCTTCCACACAACATGTCAGTCATTTGAATTGTTACTAATGGATGAAGATGATTATACGGCAAATGTAATGGTCATCATGTGATGGGAAGATCAGTGGCAGAGGACCTGGACTCAGGAAGGCCCATCTCTGCTGACTCTGACACCTCCTCCTCTTCCTACACCTCCTGTGTGAAACAAATAGAGAAAACAAAGCGGAATAAAAAAACACTATGGCTCTCAAAAGAAGTGTCAGGGAAGGTTAAGGAGAAAAAGGCTGCATTCAAAAAGTATAAGGAATCACAGACAGAGCATGACAGGGAACTGTATCAATTAAAGCAGAAAGAAGTGAGGAAGGCAGTCAGAAAAGCAAAGTCCCAAACTGAGGAAAGGATAGCCAACTCAGTTAAGAAGGGGGATAAAACCTTTTATAGGTACATTAGGGAACATAGAAAGGTTAAGGGAGGGATAGGGAAGATTAATAAAGGAGAGGGGAAGTAGGCAGAGGAGACAGTGAAAAGGCAGAGATAATGAATGAATACTTTTGCTCAGTATTCACAAAAGAAGAAGAGGAGGAGTTACCTAAACCAAACAGTAGAAGCACTCTGGATAGTGGGGTTGATACCAGTCCATTTAAAGAAGAAAGAGTACTGAAAGAACTTCTAAAACTCAAGAGGACAAAGCAATGGGGCCTGACGGGATTCACCCTAGAATCCTAAAACAGCTAAGGGAGGACCTAGTGACACCACTAACCACACTTTTTAACAAATCATGGGAAGATGGGGTGGTACCTGAGGACTGGAGGAGGGCAGATGTGGATTCCCCACACAAAGTGGGAGCAAGACAGAAGCAGGAAACTACAGACCTGTTAGTTTGACCTCAGTGGTGGGGAAAATGATGGAATCACTTCTGAAAGAAAGAATTGTTGAGTACCTAGAGGCCAGCGGGGCACTGGACCCAAAGCAGCATGGATTCACATCAGGAAGGTCATGTCAGACAAATCTAATCAATTTCTTTGACTGGGTGACCAAAGTAATAGACCAGGGAGGGGCTGTGGATATGGCCTACCGAGACTTTAGCAAGGCATTTGACACAGTCTCGCACAAAGATTAATAATCAGTTAGCCAGCCTGGGAGTGGGTCCCAGGGTGGTAGTCTGGGTAGAAAACTGGCTGCACAACAAGACACAGAAGGTAATAGTGAATGGAACACATTCTGAAGAAAGGGGGGTTACTAGAGGAGTACCTTAGGGCTCAGTACTGGGTCCAGTCCTCTTTAACGTCTTCATAGGTGACATTGCAGAGGGTCTGGAAGGAAAGGTATGCCTCTTTGCGGATGACACAAAGATCTGTAACAGAGTTGATACACAAGGGGGGGTAGAAAGGATGAGAAGGGACTTGGCAAGGTTGGAGGAATGGTCAGACATATGGCAACTTAGATTCAATGCAAAGGAGTGCAAAGTAATGCACCTGGGAAATAAAAATCCAGGAGAAGAGTACACAATAGCAGGGGAGGTACTAACAACAACAATAATGGAAAGGGATCTGGGTGTAGTCATATCAGATGACCTAAAGGTGGGTATGCAATGTGGAGAAGTCAGTAGGGAAAGCCAGGGGATAATGGGATGCATAGGGAGGGGCATCACAAGTAGAAAAAGGGAAGTGGTTATCCCTCTATACACAGTTGGTGAGACCCCATCTGGAGTACTGCGTGCAGTTTTGGAGACCTCATTTACACAAGGACATAGACAGGATGGAAGCAGTCCAGAGGAGGGCAACTAAAATGGTGCAGGGTCTACATCAGAAACCATATGAAGAGAGACTGAGAGAGCTTAATATATATACCCTTGATGAAAGGAGGGACAGGGGGACATGATAGAAACTTTTAAGTATCTCAAGGGAATCAACAAAGTCCAGGAGGGCAGCATCTTTCAGAAAAAGAGATGTGTAAGAACAAGGGGGCACAATTTAAAGTTAGAGGGGGGACGGCTCAGGGGTAATGTGAGGAAATTCTTTTTCATGGAGAGAGTGGTGGATGCATGGAACCACCTTCCTGAGAGGTTGTGGGTCTAAAACAGTGGAGGAATTCAAACATGCATGGGACAGACATAAGGCAATTATAGTGGGGGGTTGCAGGAAATAGGCTGTTGGTTAACTAGAATCTGCAGCTTATCCAGTAGGTAGGGAAATGGGCAGACTGGGTGGGCCAAGTGGTCCTTATCTGCCGTCAAAGTCTATGTTTCTATGTTTCCTCCTGCTTTCCTTACAAGGTGCCCTAGTCAGATTTGATCCTTGTTAGAGATACAAGAAATGTAATATTCATCAACAAAGTTAGTGAATGTGGGGTAACTTTGTCTTCACAAAACTTTATAAAGTTCACATCTACATCACCAACTTTGCACTTAACACTTTGTGAAGTTTGGCCTGGCAAAGGGGACCATTTCTCAGTGAGGTCTATGCACAGTGAAAACTTCACTGGCATATTTACTGGCATGATTGTCACTATGCATTAACTTCACTGGGAAAAGAGACACTTTGCTTCATGTAGCACTTCACAAGGTTGGAACTTTGCAACTTTGTGACATTGGGAAACTTCATTAAGTGCTACATAAAGCAGTTTGCCAGGGGAATAGATAAGGGGAGTAAAGGAGTATTTTATTACCATTTTTGAATGAAATACTCCCACTTTTAGATTTTAGGAAGTTTTTTTCCCACTCTGCAAATTTACAATAAGTGGTACACATGTATAAAGTTGGTAGTACCACGAGATACTAGCAGCCATGACACTACACAGGAACCCATAGGGGTGGAAACAGGAGTTGCTCACTGGCTGCTTAGAAGGACTGTTGCAACATAACAGTGTTAAAAATAAGGTCACAGTATGACTCCACAACCATATTAGACAGTCAGTGACTCCAGGCATCCAGTAGGATTGAGACTTGGTTTAGATGTTTGGGGGGGTTGAGAAGGGTCAGTGGAGGACAATACTACCATTTGGATAAAAATACTACCAGGTGTAAGAAGGTAGTAGTAAACAATTCTGGGTCCTAAAAATTATCTGGACCACTGCAGTTTGCCAGTTTTGCCCATCTCTAGTCCTTGTTCTCATGGGCACCATTGCATGGCTTGTCATTCAGAGCATGGCCATCACTGAGCTGGTTGTTCATATTTATTTAGAATGTACTCTTTTTTTCCTTTTGAAAACTGACTGGACTCTACTTGGTGCCCAGTTTGTCTAGTTGCCAGCCACCTTTTCTTTACTGGTCTTCAGCAACCTCCTTTGCTGCTGCCTGTACTGCTACCACTGTGTCTTCCACTTTCTCCTCTCCTAAGGCTCTGTCCACACTACACCAGTAAAATCCTACAATGGTTCAAGCTGTTACAGACGGTAAACATTACAGTGTGTCCACACTGCCAATGAACCATCATGATAATGGTTCAGAACCATTACAGCCGGTCCACATTGTAGGTGACGGGTGACCGTAAAGGTCGGCACCCTATCCCACAATGCAGTTTGTGCTGCACTGAGGGCAATGCTGGGGCTGCATGCTCATGTGTCCACACTACACCTGGTAATGTTACAGAGGCAGAACCATTTTCATAACTGTTGCTGAAACCACCTCATAAGTGGTTTCAACAACGGTTATGAAAATGCCTCCTATAACGTTACAGGTGTAAACATAAACCGTTGCGGTAATGGTTTGGACCTTCTGTAACATAACAGAGGGGAGTTTTCTGTGTAGTGTGGGCAGGGCCTTAGGTACCCTTTGGCATCTTTGTCTCCTTGAGCACACATGTGCAACTTGTCATTCAGGACATGGCCATCAGTAAGCTGATTGTATGTATGCATTTGAAATGTAGAACTCTTTTACAATTTTCCTTTTACAGGTAAACTCATCTGACTGAACTCAACTACTGCTGCCATAGAACAAAATAGGGCACACTATGGCCAGTGTGACTAATTGCTTGTCACCTTCTCTTCACAAGTCACCACAGGAACAAACACTGGTAGGCAATACACCTGTAACAAAGGATGATGCTGTAGTTCAGGGTAATGAATGGATGCTATGTACTGCATGTGGGATGCAAGGATTAAAAGAACACATGGGAAGCATAGATTGTGTAAAATGTATGTATATTGTAGCACTGGAAAACAAAATAAAAGTGCTCCAGGATAAAATGCAGGTCCAAGCTAACATACAGGATATAAAGAAATTTGAACACAATGCTAGGAGTCTATTAGTTCAAACTGAAAGTGCTCAATTAGCTAAACAAATAAACAAAAGTCCAAGTGATAAAAGGAAGGTTAGGGCTGAGGAAGAGAGCTCAGAAACATTGAGGATAGGGGGCATGGCTTGTCTGCCAGAGCAATGACTGCTTAATTTCTATAGCTCTCCCCCATCTGGGCAACATCCACACTCTGACACTGTCATCCATGAACATCTTAGCCAACTAGCCCTCTTTAATGTTTGTGTAGTCTGTTTCTAGCTGACCGGCAGCATTTGCAGTGGATTTTGACATGATTTGCCTTCTCTGCAGTGCCGGGTATCCGCAAGCTGCGTGGACGCTGTAGGCTGCATAGGACCTAGCCGCTACATTTAACGTACAGTTCCAGGTGATAGCCCTTAGTACCAACCTTTGGTGCCTTGCATCGCTAGCTTACAACTCCTTCCTTGGACTCATCTCTCCTGGTGCACATCGAGACCATGTCCAGCACAGGACAACTGGCCACACAGCCCAGAAACACCCACCTGGCATCTCAGCCCACCTCTGTTGCAGACTTCCTACAATAAATCACTAATATGCTTGAAATTTTACTTGTGAGGGTGGACGACATTAACACCTCTCTAAACAACACAGTTGCTGATGTCAGACAATTACGGGACAAAATGAATGTGGTAGATCATTGCCTGGACACCAGTGAACACCAGCAGGCAACACTTCTACAAAGGGTACAGATGCAGGAGGAGAGACTTGTTAATCTATGGCACAGAGTGGAACACCAAGAAAATAGGACCCGGCGCAATAACCTACACATCATAGGTCTTCCAGAAGGGGTGGAAGGCCCATCTATGGAACGCTTCCTGAATGAAAACCTCCTGGTATTGCTGGGGGATAGGTGGCATGGCCCTATGGATGTAGAGAGGGCTCATCGGGTGTCCAGCAGAAGGGATAAGAACAGTCAAACCCCGAGGCCAATTGTAGCTTACTTTCTTTGCTATACTATCAAGGAGCGCTTCCTCAGGGAAGTTAGAGATCTGAGAGAGGTGCGGTGGCAGGGCTCCTTGGTGTCTTTTCACAAAGATTTCACCCATGAGACAGCATCTAGACAAAGGGTGTTTGGGCCAATTAAAAAGTTCCTGTACCAACACAACTTTCAATTCTGTTCTAGATCACTCACCAACTTGCTGGTCTCCAAAGATGGCTGAGAACTGCTAGTTGACCACCACGCTTTAGTCAAGAAATGGCTGCACAGGTTTTGGCCTGAGCTTCCTCCTCTGACTACAACCCCAAGATGTCTCTGGGCACCATCACCTTTGCCTACCACTAGAGGGACTCATAAGTCATGGCTGCAGTTGCTGGAGGACTCTTATTCAGATGGACGTCCAGCTGCCAATTCTGGTCCCCCTGTGCTAGCAGCTTCCTCACTTCACTCGCCTTCTCCAAAGCAAGCAGTTGCCCTCCCTGAAGCTAGCACCAATGCATCCTTACCACCCCGTGGGGTGAACTTTGCTACTAGGCACAGACAACGGTCCTGGAGTGGTACCTCTATCCCTCCTGAATCCCTCCTGCATGGCACTCCAGTGAAAATCTCCCATGAGAAATATGACTCTCCTGCTTCTCCTACCTCTCACATCTGCCAGGATTTCTCAACTATGGACACTGACATGTCTCTCAATTGGGAAGAATATCCCTAAGCCTCGCTGGTGGCAGCAGTAGATGCCTCGACCACTGTACGACCTGGAGTATTTTCCTATGCTGCTGTGGTATCGTCCAGACCTCCAGAATCTGTGGATTTCCCCTGGTCATCACCGGGCCGGCCAAAGACCCCCATGGCTAAAGACTGGACTCTTCCTTTTTCCATCAATACATCATAAGCAGATTTCGGTGGTGCTATACAGTGTTGATCCAGTCTCCCCGCTGTTGCACTGGAGCTGATTTTCTAACATTCTGCCCCAGCTGTTCCTCCCCATATGCCCCTTATGGGGTGGGTTTCTGGGCAACTGCTGGTGCCTATGGCTATCAAACCAGCTGTTTTAAACTGTCTAGCCTGCAGCTGTTTACACCATTGGAATTTGGGGCTTAAACCCCTTCCCTTTGTTATGCCTACCTAGCTTGATAAGCTCTACAGTGGGGTTACTGCACGGCCTGTTAGCACCGCTGACATATTCGGCTAGAGAGAGACTACCTCTCTGCTTCCCCCTCCCCCTACCTATTCCCCAAACCCCCTTAGCCCCCCGTCCACCTCACTCCCTACACCCAACTCAAGATGTCCAGGTGCCCAACCACTTGGTCGATGACTTGATAGGGGCCATGCCTTTCACTGGGTTTCATGCACCTCCCCCTAAGTGGGTTCCTTGGCTAGCGTAGCTGAAAGTGTTGACTGACCAACATTTTCTTTTGCACTTGGCTCAGAATCCTTCAGCGTATTTATGCCTGTTCACATTGCTGTCTGAATACAATCTCTCAGTTGTGTTTATAACAATAGCTCATATTAGCTGTTTGGTTGTTGTTAAAAGAGTTAATACTCATTACTGTGTTCTGATCTTTCTCTAGTTCCCTTCCACTATCAGTGTATTATTTGCAACTCTCTCTGTATAAAGGTTAGTGCCAATGGTTCATCAGAGGTCTCCTGAGTCCCTGGTGGGTGGAACCTTCCCTTACTTGCCGTGCTCTTTGAACATGTTTTAATATGCTGGCTGTTTCAGAATGTTATAATTCCCCTTCTCACACCATTCTCCCTAACCTTGTTAACCCTATACCTGAAATACTTGTTATTGCTCTGTATATTTTCTTTCCTTTTCTGTAAAATTTTGTCTGTTTATTACCTGTACATAAAAGTGTTTTTCTTGACCTTGTGTAAAGCAGCTTCACCTTGTAAATGAGCCTGCTCAATGGTATTCACCTGGATAAATAAAAACATGATTGATTGGTTGATTGATTGATTGGTATTGCTGATCTAGTGTCCTAAGCCTGGTGACCTGAGTAAGTACCTTTTCTCTTTGAATTCCTATTGCTTGGAGCCATGACCCCACTGGTACCTCAGTTCCCCTCAGGCACTTCGATGGTTTCTTGGAATATTAAGGGTCTTAATAACCCTATTAAATGCACCAAGGTGCTTCACTTTCTACAATCTCTGCATGCAGATATTGCTTTCCTCCAAGAGATGCATCTTCTGAGCAGAGCCACCCCCTGGTTGAAAAAGTCCTGGGTGGGTGACGTACATGCTAGTTCAGCCCCAAACAAAACTAAAGGGGTAGCCATTTTGATATGCAGGTTGTCTCCCTGGAAAATGGAGGACACCTGTGGCAGATGGGTAGTGGTTAGACTATCATCCCCAGCAGGGCCACTTATCATCACTAACCTTTACGCCCCTAACGAAGATCATGCCGAGTTTTCCCCGACTGTTAGCTGGACCATCACCTCGTTAGCCAGTGAAGGGTCTGATATGCCTATCCTGGTGGGTGGGGACTTCATTATGGTCCTAGACTCCTTCCTTGATAAGTCTAAACCTCTCCTGCAGTCTCACCCCAAAGCCTATGCCACCCTCCAGGGTTTACAAGATGAGTGGGGGCTGGTGGATATTGGGTGAAGAGACCACCCAACCAGTCGGCACTACACCTTTTATTTGCATGCCCATACCACGCATAGTCATACTGACTTCTGGTTGGCTAACGTGACTGCAGCTCAGCATTTAGCCAACAACAAAATAGGCAGCATTCAGATATCTGACCATGCCCTGGTCCTAATTACATACTCTCCCGATGGCCAGTGACCAAAGAACACCTGCTGGAGATTTAATCCTCTCCTTCTGAAGGACCCAGCATTCCACAGCATGATATCTCAGGCAGCCTGTGACTATTTTACCTTTAACTTAACCGGGGAAGTAACTCCTGGTACAGTGTGGGAGGCTTTTAAAGCAGTTCTTAGAGGGTGAATTATTGCCTTTGCTGCGGCGAAGAACAGAGCTCATAGGGTGATCTTAACCGCACTTCAAACTGACCTTGCTGGTCTGGAATGTAGGTTCCAATCTAGCAGTACCTCGAGCAGGAATCCCTACCTTATATGCCAAATAATGGGGTTGAAATATCAAATCAATACTGTCTTAAACCAAAAAGCAGAGTGGTTACTACTTAGGATGAAGCACACCTAGTAAGATGGGAGGAGAAGAGTGGCCTATTGTTAGCATTTAGACTATGTAAGCAACAAGCTTCATCCCACATCCATGCTCTTTGGGACACCTCGGGTAATGTGGTTCATACCCTGCAGGATATCAATTCTACAATGCGAGCCTTTTATGCCTCCCTTTATGAATTCCATTCTTCTCTCTCATCACACCAGGTACAGCAAAGCTTGGCTCAGTTTAGCCAAAACGTTGTGGGTCCGACCCGTACCCAAGACCAGGTGTCTTGGCTAGATGCCCCGCTGGAGAAAGTGGAGGTGAGACAAGCCCTTTCTCAAATGGCATCTGGGAAAGCTCCAGGCTGAGATGGTATGACTGTTGAACTCTATCAGGCATTGGGACCAGTAATCATAGGAACCCTGCTTAACGTGCTCCAGGAGGCCCATTCAACACAACTGCTCCCACCCACAATGAGAGAGGCTCTTATCACCCTTCTCCATAAAAAATCCAATGACACCTTGAACTGCACGAACTTCCGCCCCATTTCTCTATTACCGGTCGACAAGAAAATACTTGCTAAAATCCTGGCCATCTGTTTGCTCGATGTTCTGCCCTCCATCATTCACCCTGCTCAGGTGGGCTTTATGAAGTGAGATCAGGCCTTGATAATACCAGTTTGTTGCTCAACCTCAAATGGGCAGTGTCCTGGTATACAGTTCCTATGGCAGCCCTTGCTGTTGATTTTACCAAAGCCTTCGATTTGATAGAATGAAACTATCTACTTGCAGTACTTCAGAATTATGACTTTCGCCCACGCTTCTGTCAATGGGTCCATATCCTGTACAGCTCACCGGTGGCCTGTATTCTTACTAACACCACCATATCTGCTCCCTCTCCACTGCAAAGAGGTACACGGCAAAGTTGTTCCCTGTCACTCCTCCTCTTTTTGATAGCCCTAGACCCCCTGATCCGGGCATTTCTAGCCTCACTGTACATCTCAGGCATTAAGGTGGATAACACCTCCCACTTAGTAGCAGCTCATGCTGATGATCTTCTACTTGCCATCTGTCAACCCCACTGAGCACTCCCAGCTGTCCTAGCCATTTTACAGGATTTTGATCTCCTCTCAGGCTTACAAGCCAACCAGAAAAAAAATATTCTGGCTCCCCTGAACCCTAAATGTTCCAAAGATTGCCTTGCTGGAACAGAACTCATCTGGGTGGGCAAGAGTTTTTTCCTACCTAGGCACCTTTATTCCTAATCTGTGGTCTGACCTGGAGTCCTCCAATTTCTCACCCTTGTTGGCCCAACTCTCTGTAAAGGTCAACTGGTGTCACAAACTACAGTTGTCCCTACCGGGTAGAGCTGCAGTGGTGCACATGTTACTCCTCCCTAAGGTTCTATATCTTTTGAACAACTTGCCAATCTCCTTTTCACCAAAACATTTTGCATCTATGGACCACCTTCTGTTCTAGTTTCTTTGGGATGGTCAACCCCCATGCTGGAATAAACAGAAATTTTGGGCACATTGGACTTGTGGAGGTTTAGGGGTCCCCTGGCTCAAGACCTATCAATTAGTTTGCCTCACTGCTGTGGCCATCCATTGGTTTGTACCAGGGGTTTCTCAGGACCTACCCTGGGTCCAGGTGGAGTTCAGTTTGTACCAACATGGCCCACTGATGGCATTGCTTAGCCTGCAGGCTAAAGTTTCATGTAACCTTTCTCCTTCCAGGCTGGCCACACGTCAGGCATGGCGCACTATCATGTCTTTATCTCACACCCCCCAGACAGCCTGGGACCCCCTATTTTGCTATGCTCCCCTGTGGCACAACCCTTCCCTAACAGTTGATGGCACTCCTATCAACTGGCCCTCCTAGAAACTGAGAGGGATTTCCATAGTGCAAGATGTTTGTATAGTAGGCTCCAATGTCTTTCTCTCCTATGAACAACTACAAACCAAATTTTGTCTCTCCTCATTAGATTTATGGAGATATCTCCAATTGCAAAGTGCCCTGCAGAGTTGTTCAGCCCAGGTCCATGTAGACACCAAACGGAAATGGGTGGGATGGATCCATAAATCTCCTAGCCTGAAAGGTCTGATAGGGAAATGTTAGCATGCTCTGCAAGATGCATGGCCAGACCCCTCTACCCAATGTAAGCTCAAGTGGGCAGAAGCCCTCCAATGTGAAATCCCAGATGCCATCTTGTCCCAATACCTGCAGGCCTTGCACACCCACTATAGAGTCACAAAATGCTGATTTATCCAACTTAAGATCCTTCTTTATTGGTACCATGCCCCAGTGGTCCTGTACTGTCATTACATTTTGACCCACTCGAACTGCTGGAGATGCAGTCAGCCTGAAGCAAACTTGTTGCATATCCTATGGACTTGTCCACTGGTCTTGCCCTTCTGGTCAGCAGTTGCTTCTGATTGCTGCCGAGTGCTGTGATCTGCAATTTCAATTGCAGATGCAAGGCTCTTGCTCACGGATGTGACCTCGCTTAGCACCCTATCTAACTCCCTACAAAATTGGGTGATGTTGGCCTTTATGGAAGCCAAGTGTCTACTTTTAATGCACTGGTGCCAAGTACTGTTACCCTTTTGGAAGAGTTTGCATGTGGCCCTTGCTCATCTGGCATCGCTAGAACGCCTCTCTTATGTCTGTCAAGGCAGACTGGATAGATACTTAGCCAAATGGGAACCCTATCTGCAGTCTCCCCTGTGTAAAGTCCCCCTCCCTTTCAGTAACCCTCCTACATGAACCGTTGGCACACTGTGTTTCTACTGCTCAGTTCACCTTAGTGCCTTGCTTTCCTATCCACAATGCTGAATTATTGGTGGATATGGTTTACCTTCACGTTTGTACCTTGAGGATTATTGCTCATATGACGGATATTACTCTGTACTGACTGTACTACTCATAATTGTGATGTTGTTGTCCTGAATATATGGATATGTCACAAAACCAATAAAATTCTTCTATGATAAAAAAAAAGAAACATCGAGGATAGAGGAAGAGGAAATGTAGAAGGTACAGTACAAAACATTCCAAACAGAGCTAACCCATAGATTTAGTGAACTCGATATGGCTACAAATCATACACCATGGCAGGGAACCAGCACAAATACTTTAACACTACCTGGTATAGCATCTGAACTGGTGAGTGATACAGAGCACCCAAAAGCAAATAAGAAGAAACATAAAGGGCCAACTGAGCTAAAGCACACTACAGAAGTAACAAGACAAACAACAAACACATCCAAACAGTGCACATTAACAGCAAAGAAAGTAGCACAGGGAGAACTTCAGTCTAGAAATACAAAAGTACAAAATGGAACTGCTTATGCAAATGAAAATGAGGGTGTACATTCTGCACAAATTAATAAAAAGGCTATTGTAATTATAGAAGACTCTATGTTAAGAGCTATGGATAGGATTGTTTGCAACAACAGTAAAGACCACGTCATGCTTTCATTCCTACCAGGGGCAGGGGTGGGTAATGTAAGGAAATTATTATCAGGATTTTTGGAGCATTGAACTACCCCAACAGTATTTTTACCTATTGGTACAAATGATGCAGGCAGGAGGGGGCTAACATATATTCAAAAGGATTTTGAAGAAATAGGGCAGGAACTGAAAAAGAGAAACTGCACACTGGTAATTTTGAAGATTCTTCTGGTGGTAAGAGCAACCACATATAAAGCAAATGAAATAAGATGATTAAATGAATGGCTGCATAGATGGTGCAGGAGAGAGAAGTTTGGGTTCACTGAGCATTGCAATAGATTTGAAAATTCATATCAGTTATATGCAGAAGATGACCTTCATTTAAAAATAAAAATGGCACTAGAGTACTGGCAGACAGATTAAACATTAAATAAATGGTTGTTTGGGGTATGAGGGAAGATGTAAAATCAAAGGGAAATAGAGCTACAGGAAAGACAGATGAAAGTGGACAGAGCTGTCAATAAATGTACGAAGCACAACACATAAAATACATTAAATGGCTGTTATTCTGTCTAAAGAAAACATTGCTTTGTGTGCAATTTCAGATATATGGTGGACATCAGACACTTGGGGAACAAATATCCAGGGACATCTGTTATATAGGAAAGACAGGGAAGAAACAACAGGTGGATGGGTTGCACTCTATGTGCAGAATGACATCAAGGCCTTTGATATAAATACACCACCAGACCCAGATTTTGATCAACTTCGAGTTCAAATACTCCCTCCTCATGAGAAACATATAAATGTTGCTGTTTGCTATAGAACCATTAACTTTATAAAAAATCTAAGCAGTCTAGATCCAGCAAAAAAAATCTCCTACTAATGGGTGATCGTAATTTTCCAGGAATAGATTGGACAATGTGGACCCCTACATCATCTTTAGAAGCCTATTTGCTGGAAACAAGAGACTCTTTAATAGCTGCAAATTTTGTAGATGATTTTACCCAGAATAATAATATATTTGATTTACTTCTAAGTAATATGGGAAATGAAATAACAAATTGTAGGGTTAGACAACCACTACTGGGTAGTGATCACAACATGGTAGAATTCCAAACACGTACCAGATGCATTAAGCAGCAGGGAACCATGAAAGTTAGAAGTTACAATAAAGTAAACTATGAAATGCTTAGATATAAGATATTGGAGTGGAGATGGGAAACTAAACTAAAGGGACTGTATTTATATCAGATGTGGCAGCATTTAAAAGAATTCATACACAAGTTAGTTGAGGAATATGTACCTATAAAAAACAAATGCAATCCTAGGAGAAAGATTCCTGAATGGTTTAATACCAGAATAAATAAGCTAATCAAAACAAAGAATAAAGCTTATAAAAAACTAAAAATAAATGGATCTGGTATATATAAACAACAATTACAAGCCTTGAGGGACTTAAAAAAAGGCAATCAAAAAATCCAAGAAAGAAACAGAACACAGTTTAGTTAATAAAGTTTCAGACAATAAAAAAGGCCTTCTGTAGTCATGTAAGTAATTTAAAACAAAAAGATACCAATATTGAGCCTTTAACAAGTGGGAAACAGATAGTAACAGATTGCCAGATAATGGCTGAGCAATTTAATAGATACTTTGAAAGAGTCTTCCTAAAAGAAGAACAGGACGAGAGGGCTAATTTTGATGATGGGCTGTGTTCCTTGATCATCACTCCTGATATGGTCAAGGAAACATTTGTAAACTTAAATGTAATGAAGTCTGCAGGTTCAGATGATTTGTACCCCAAAATCTTAAAGGAGCTGTCTGCCATCTTGTGTTTCCTGATTCATGCCATTTTCCAAAAATTAATTGAGGAAGGTGAGGTCCCAGAGGAGTGGACAGTGGCACATGTTGTCCCTAGTCATAGAAAGGGATCTAAATCAGTGTATTCTAACTATAGACCAATTAGCCTGACAAGTATAGTGGGAAAGATAATGGAGTCAATTATTAAAAAGCACACTGATAAGCATATCCAGGACAAGGGTCTCATAGATATCCAACAACATGAGTACGAAAGGGGAAGGTCTTGCCTGATGAATCAATTGTATTTCTATGAGCCGATAACAGAAGCCTTGGACAAAAATCTACCAGTAGATGGTCTGTATATACTGTAGATTTTGAAAAGGCATTTGAAAGTGCCTCTCACAATCAATTAATCCATACCCTCCGGGATATTGAACTGGATAGTGGTCTAGTTCGATGGATTGCTACATGGTTGGGAAATAGGAAGCAAAGGGTCACCATAAGGAGTCATCTGTCAGAATGGGTGGCTGTGAAGAGTGGGGTGCCACAGAGACCTGTTCTGGGGCCAACACTTTTTAATATTCTCATAGCTACTCTTGGATGTAACCATAAAGCATGGATGGTGAAGTCAGTAGATGATATTAAATTAGGTGCTGTTATACTGAGCAAAGAAGATATTGACTGCTTTCAATCAAATATAAACAACTTGGCAAATGAATCTGCAATAAAGAAACTTACATTCAACATGGAAAAGTGCAGAGTGCTGCACTTGGGTGAAAATAACAGGAACTTTAATTACAACATAAATGGGAAAAACTTGCTAAAAAGCGAATCCGAGAGAGACTTAGGTATTCAAGTATCCAGGGATATGACATTTAAAAGTTATTACAACAATGTAACCAAAAAAGCATATGTCATCATGGCATGTATTAGGAGGAATATTAAGAGCAGTGAGAGAGAGGTGATTGTCCCCTTGTATGTATTGCTGGTTTGCCCACATCTGGTGTATGGATGTAGTTGTTGGTCTCTCCACCATAAAGGGGATGTAAGGAGGCTTGAGGGGGTCCAGCATCATGCAACAAAGATGATTGATGGGATGTGGGGGTAGGCCATATGAAGACAGATTGCAGGAACTGGATGTGTATTCTTTGTTATACAGAAGATAAAGGGGAGGCATGTGTATGGTATGCAGAGCCTTTCGAGAGCCTGACTTGTGGGAATGTGTTGGACTGAAAAGAAGACTAGAAAATAAAACAAACAGGTGACATCAATATCAATTGATGGGAAATAATTATAAGAAAAATATTTGTGGACGATGGTTCAAACAGTGAGTAGTGGTGCAGTGGAACTGCCTACCTGAGTATGTGGGGTTATGTGACACCCTGAGACAGTTTAAACAGGCCATGGAAGTGCACTGTACCAATACCAGAAATAAGTATGTAATTTAGTTGGAACAGGTTGAGAATGGCTAATGCTATATGACCTGACATCATCTAATGAATCTTATGAAGTCTTCAGCCACCAACTACTACTGCAGTGCTGCCTCCTCTGCTGTTCCACTGCTTCCTCCTACTCGCCCCTCTTAAGATGCCATGTGAGGTAATTGTCCCTGTGGGCACATGTGCATGCCTTGTCATTCATGGCATGGTCAGCAATTAGCTGTTAGTAATTATGCATTTAAAATGTTGAACTCTTTTCTTTCCCTTTTGTTGATAAATTCAACTGATTTGACTATACCATGGCTGCCAAATAACTGAAAAGGGTGCATTATGCCTTAGGTGTCTTATTGCTTGTCAGCTCTTCACAGGTCTCCAGCACCACTCCAGTTGCTGCCACTGCCTCCTCCTCCTCCTCAGCCATCAATTAGCAGACAGGTGATAAGCATGTTATTTTAAATTGTAATGTTCCTTTTGAAGTAAACACGGATTACATTTTTTAATCCATTTTCTTCACAGGTACCCTGCTACTCATAATCCTTCCTAGCTTCCAAATTAGCATGCTGCTGAAAAAAAATCATCATCCTCTTCTTCAGTCAGTGCTACAATATTTATAAACGCTACATGATTTTCTGTGACAGTTCCAGGAACTCTGCCAGCAGAGTCATTTATGAAGTGCTTCACAATGTTCTTAGCAAAGTTACTACAAGTTCCAGAAACTTTGTGAAATGTGAAGTATAGTACGTCATGTTTTTCATCAAGGTTTTATACTTTTGGGCCAAGGTAGGCTAAGCTTCCATCTGCCCTTCCCCCACCACATCTCATCAGCAACCACCACCCAGGGCACACCTTGTCTGACCCTTGTTCCCTAACAGATTGCTCCCACTGGCAGGGCTAGAAGGGAAGGGCCATCCCCACATGGAATCTAACATCCAGATCTGGGTCAGCTGGGTCCTGATGGTGGTGCAGGTGGAAGGTTGGAAAGCAGGGCATCATATACATCTGCCTTAGCTTCATCTTTTTGTCCTGATTTTTCTTCCCTAGCCTAGCAGGTGCATGCACATCAGCTCATGCATGGTGGAGACATGCATGCTGTCCAGAGTCCTGCAGATCTCTCCCTTCATGCCACTCCTATCCCATGCTGACAACTGGTCTCCACCTGGTGGCAGTGTTTTGATGAAGTCTACATGTCCTCCCTTTCTGGGAGAGGAGAGCAGTGTATTGCATGCGTGATCCACTCCCCCCCCCAGTTGACCTCCGGCAACTCAAATCCATTCCCAAACTCTGGTTACTGGTATCAGAGCAAGTAAGGTGTTAAGTGCCTCAGCCATTTGCACCACTAGGGCATGCCTAGAAGTAGGTCACTTTACCAGAACTTTGCGGCTGACAATTACATTTGCTACATCACTAGTTTAAATATGTTGTTGGAATCCTGCTGGCAAGGGACTCAACTACTAGTTAATGAGAATGCATTGCAATTCTCTGCCTCTGCTAACCTTTAGGAAAGGCAAGCATTGCAGTGATGTTGAACCTGGCTTTATATAGGCTCTCAAAATACCTGTACACTTTTAATAATTTGAACTCATTCATAACAAAACATGACAGTAATTAGACTGTGGCTATATAACCAACATAATCTTGTCATCAAAACAAAATTATTGTGGCTGCTAGATCAAGAGCAAATTGAGACTGATTTAAATCTGGACAATGTTTGTGCAACCTTGCTACTTTGGCAAGAAAGGCTAACTTGTTTTTTACAACTTAAGTATAAAGACAATGGGATGGATTTTCCAACATATCCCTGGAATGGTGTAGCATGCGGCAAAGGTGATGCTTGTGGCACAGAACCCTGTGTCAATGTTCTTGCATCAAAATTTCCATGAAACATCATAAAAATGGCAAAGTCCAATGCAAGGACACAGTGGTAGCCTGCCCCAGAAATATGACACATGGGGCTATGACAGCCATTGGCTGCATTAACCAGGAATTTAACCTGTCAAGAATTTTGCAGCAAGGTGGAAGTCATGCAGCAAATGGCAGGAGCAAGGGAGGAAAGAATGCCAGAGCCACAGAGGTGGGCAGGAGAAAGAGAGAGAAGGAAAAGAGCAGGACATAGGAGTGTGAAAATATCATGATGGTGGACAGCAGACAAGGTGATCGAAGGAACAAGGGGCCAATATTGACCACAGTGCACAAGGCACACAGGAACATGGTGCCATTAATGGACATGGTGGTAGTGCCCAGGCAGTGGATAGGAGACACAGAGGATGCAGGGCACTGGAATGGGGACAGGCAGAGTGCAGTGCACAGAGGGCACAGGATGCTGCAGTCACAGATGGAGACAGTGAAGCATCCCCACCAGTGGCCAGACAGAGAAGATGGGTAGTGTCAGACAGGGGACACACAGATTGCAGGACACAGAGGTCAGAGGAGGACAGTGCAAGAGAGGATTATGGTAGGGATGCCCATGCAGAGGGAAGAAAGAAACACACAGCACAGGACAGAGTGGGTAAGGTCAAGGGGAGGCAATGAAAGGCTTTCACAGGTGGTAGGCAGTGACAGTGGAGCAGAGCAGGCCAGAAGAAGGGCTGCAGATGCCAGCAGTGGTACAGAGGAGGAAAGCATAGCAGGTGTGGCTGAGGGCAGCACAGTGGATGTGGGAGCATGGGCAAGGTCCCACCAGCCACCCACCCACAGCAGGAAGCAGAACTTCACAAAGGCAGAAACAGAGGTACTGCTGGAGGAGGTAGAGGCCCAATGTATACTGCTGCTGTCCAGGGGAGGAGACAAGGAACTGAGAGACAGGAGGAGACTGGTGTGAGAAGAGGTAGCCACCCATGTGAATGCTGTGGGGCCTGTGAGGCACAGTATTCAGGAGCTGCAGAAGTGCTACAATGATGTGAAGCACTGCAGCAAAGAGAAACTGGCATACAACAGGCAGTGTACCAATGGCACAGTCGGTGGACCAACACAGCTCCTGACCCTGACTGGCCTTGAATAATGGGTGGCGGCTCATCTGAGACAGAGCACGATACAGGGGGACATGAACCTAGACTTTCATAGACTTCAGAATACATAATAAGGTGTGCAGGCATGAGATGGCTTGGGGAGTAACATACACAATGAGCATGGGACAGGTTGCACATGCCACAACAGCACATGTGTGTTCAGGGGTGCCATTGCCTGCACAGTGGTGAGGACACAACACCATGGCTATGCCAATAGTAGCTTAGGGCCAAATGGCCCACACCACTGCAACCACATGCATGAGAAGTGGCACAATGTACCAAGAGCCAAGATGACTGCATGACATTGCCAGTGACAACAGCACACATGCAGCCACATTTGGATCACTAATGTATGTGCATGGGCTGCACGTGAGGCACAAGCATCACTGAAGGCGACACCCAAGTAATAACATATCATGCTGCTGGTCCCATGCAATACATGAGGGATGCACATACCTGTTGCAATCCATACCACTGTGGAGACATGCACAGCCCAGTATGGGTGGGATGTTGGGACACACTACATAGGGGCACACAAGTGTGCGACTGTGAACATACACACATATGTAATGCTGTACCCCTCACCTGCAGATGGGTGTATAGATGACAACAACATGGACACTGACAGCAGCACTAGTGGTGGATGTGGCAATGACAGCAGCAGTGGACGAAGCAGCACACACACACACACACACACACACACACACACACTTCAGACCAACAGAAGCAACATGAATGACAGCAACAGCAGGAAGTGGCAGCACACAGCAACACTGACACTGTCTAATGGTATGCAAGGGGATGATGTCCAGGACTAAGGAAGGACAAAAGGTGAAACATCATGCCTGGATGTGGTGGCAAGCGCCACTGCCAGTGTGTACAGTGCTGTACAGGATATGCACAGCGATGCAAGGCTGCCTGACAACAGCAGTGATGCAGGGGGAAGCATATGAGGTGCAATGCAAAACAACAGCCCCATGTCACCTGCACACCATGTGGCCACACCATAGCTATGGGACTGAACTGAGGTGCCATAACCACTACTGGACACCAACCTAGCCCAGTACTGCCAGGAGGTCATACAAGCAGAGGCATCAATCGCAGCAGACCTGCAGGAACTACAATGTTTGGCCTTGTCATGTTTCTTTGCACTTACCAGATAGCTTATGTCTCTGTTAGTAGCGTAGATTTAAATGAGGCGGGGAATAATCTTCAGCATGATTTTTCAAGCTTCGTGTGAATGGTTCATAAACTTGAAATTAGTTTTAAATTGTAAAAAATCAAAAACTATGGTTTTTGGACCATCTGTAAATAAAAAGGAAGGAGAAATAGGTATAAAGACCATTAAAGAAGATAGACTAGATCAGGTAAAGGAATATAAATATCTGAGTATCTGGATAGATAATGTCCTAAAATTTGAATATCATATAGAAGAAATAGTCAGGAAAATTGATTCTAGATTAGGGGGTTTTAAATGCACTGGATTCTGTCTGAATCCTAACATGAGGGCAATGATTGTAAACCAACTACTCATTCCAATTATGGATTATGGTGACCATACCTATGGGTTATCAAACACAAAATCAATTAAAAAAGTAAATAAATGATATAACAGGTTAGCAAGATTTGTGCTAAGGTGTTATTTTTACACACATCACTGCACTATGTATAAATTATTGGGGTGGTGGGACTTGGAGAGTAAAAGAAACATAAAGTGGACTTGTCAAATTTATTAAATGTTTTATACCAATAGCCCTAAATATTTAAAGGAAAAATTACAAACAAAAGAACATAAATATAAGTTACTTAATGGTAACACAAACAACTTCACATTTTCTAGAAAAACCAATAGATCTGGAGATATGATTTTCTCATATTTAATAAGAAGATACTGGGATACATTAAATCCACATGATAAAAAATTGATAGAACATCCTAATCAATTTCAAAAACATTTTAAGGAAGGATCTAAAATACGGTCTTCATGTGAATAATGATCACTGGGGAAACAACATAAAAACTTGAAAAAATGAAATCTCATCTGCCTGATAGTTAAAAATATTTTTTGTAAATATTTTATATTTCATGTATATTGTTGTATAAGTATAAATACTTAGTATTGTTCTGTGTGCACAGTATTGGAGCTGAAGTATTTTTAATAATATTTATTTTTAAAAGTATTTTTGATATCCATGTAGACAGGACTACCTTGAAAACAGGACCTTCGGGTCCTAATGATGTGACTTACCGTCTACCTGTATAAAAATAAAGATTTTACAACTACTACTGTTAGTAATGTTTCACACTTGTAATTTGGTTACACTGGGGCTCCACCCTCCTTTGTTTTCTTGTTCTCAATTGTTCACACTTTGTTGTACCTGATGTTGAACCTTTGTAAAAGAGCTTTTGCTCAGAGGTAATGTCCGAATCTTGAAATAAATAAAACTATGCAGTGCTGTTGAGGCACACAACACACAAGCAGACAAACAGCTCACTAGCATAGAGGAGGCTGTTGCTGCCATACAGGACACCATGGCTGATGCTAGCTGGAGTACTTGAGAGTGCAACATGGTGCTACTCACAGCAATGCATGGTGTAAGGTTCTGTTGCCAGCTGCAGGCATTCACTCTGGAGCACATGGCCACAATGATGGAGTGAAGCACAAAACAGCAAAGGGAACTAGTGGAACTGCAGCAGGCACAGACACAGGCCACAACAGCCATGACCACTGCCATACAGGACATAGCACAGATGATGTATCACAGGAAGCCACACAGTGGGATGGCACATAGCATGGGCACACAGGCCCACACCTACACGAGTGCTGCACACGGCCCACACTGCATCCCCGACA
Source organism: Neoceratodus forsteri (assembly GCA_016271365.2). NCBI lineage: Eukaryota > Metazoa > Chordata > Ceratodontiformes > Ceratodontidae > Neoceratodus > Neoceratodus forsteri. The sequence continues at coordinate 899,013,699 of CM057458.1, forward strand.
ATGCCATACATACAGACCGGGGGGTCTGGGACACACAATACCTGACAACTGCCATCCCTGCCCCGACTATCACTGCCCGGCACATGATTGCATAGATTAGCATAGCTGCAGCACGCCACCACAACAGTGGCACATGACATGTCCATGATGCACAGCAACAGGTGCACATACATGCTCACAGTGTGTCCAAACACATCACACAGACACAGATGTCCACAATGGACCATGGCCATGGCATCCATACAGAATGAACATGCACAGCATACCCGATGCATGGCCCACACCTGAACACAGTGTGCCTTTGTACAATATGCAGAGGCACAAGGGCCCACCCACAGGCATACTGGTCACAGACAATGCAAAGTTGAACAACACTTATGGCCGATACACAGCAGACACGATAGCGCACCTTACAATAGGTGTGTGAACACCGGCAAGTGCACCCATGGTGAAACACACTGTGCTATTCTGACTGTCACCTATGATCCCCACGGCATCAGAGACAACAGTCATACAGCTACAGCTGTCATGCAGTAACATGCCTGCAGCAGTGGTACAGCCAGCGAGCCACACATCTCTGAAGACAGTACAGTTGCAGGATAACTATGTGGACATGCAGCACAAGAGTGGTACAGCACAACAGCCCACAGGGTGCACAGCAACTCCAGAGGGTGATTCAAATTTCCAGCAGTATAGTGGGACTGACAGACTAAGCGACTTCAGAGGATGAAAGCAGAATGCAGTGGGGGACACTAAGGTGAATGGCGCAACACTATATAGCTACTAACATCACCACGGAGACAAGGGTCAATGTGTGAACACACACCAGTGGACACAGGCAGCACAGTTACACTGGCAGAGGAACACACAGTTGATGGTGATCAGTACACCACTGGGTGGACTGACCTTATGAGCATTATCTTCCTGGACTCTGCTAGACATAGGCCACACTGCACAAGGGGTCATAGTAGTACGGCAACATGTGACCGTGGTCCCTCAACTGTTGGGTACAGCGGCACACATGACATGTTTCAGGCCACCACCAATGCAGCTGCTCAAACAGGATGCACAGGCTGTGGATGGAACAGGAAGAGGAGGCTGGAGGCAATTACAGACACCACTAGTGGAGCTGGACCAAGAGGAGGAGAGTTACAACCAAACACTGTAGTTGGTGAGCCTGCTGACCAACAGCAACCAATCCCCAGCAAGAAGACTTCACAATGTTCTAAACATCTGGCAATCTCAATTGATGCATGCAGTGTTGCATCTAAGTAACTTCCACATGTATGTTGGACACACCACAGGACATGGCTACCTTTGCACTGCACACTGAACACACACAGAGACACACACACACACTATAGCATGTACACTGTGAAGTTGCACATATGGTGGCTAGCCTAGCAAATGGACACACATTCTATTGCATGCAGCCATACATACACATATGCACCGGCCAGTAAGGTCCACAGTACACCATGCCCATGAAGCACAAAGTGAAGGTGGCACCCTAACAGAGCAGCAGGATGCCATGCACAGCAGCATGATGCCACCATAATGTGCATGTCTGTAAATGGATGGACACACGTGCCCACGATGGTGACATGCAGGCTATGAGCATTATTCAGCATGGCAGTACTGTGGCATCCTTGTGTTCTGCAATGCCAGCACAGTGAGCCTTGAGGACGGGTGGCACAGTGGCCATGGGTCCCAGAGGTTTCCTCCACCAGCGGTTTTTCCCTCTCCTTAGTGCCACTGACCACATACCCTGTGCATGGTTGTCTACACACCAATGCCTATCCAACTTGGAGCAGAACCCCAATTTATACCTGCTCACTCACTGATAATGATACCTACCAGGTCATAATGTCACACACTTAATAGTGTATGACATTATGGCTAATCTGGGATAGCACCATAGGCTACAGTGAATGGTGCAGTACCATGTATACTGCTGTACGCGGTATTGCACCATTTGCTCTTTCCCAGGAAGAGGATAAGACCTCTGCTGGGAGTGGGTTCTGCCGAGTAGCTGCTGTGGCTCACTGGACTGAGCCACAGCAGCAGGAATCCAGACGCTGTGTCTGGGACTGGGTTTGATTCCTGGTCCCAGAAACTTTTATTTTTATTTTACTTTGTGCACTCCCAAGGTAACCCCCCCACCGGAGTTGAGCATCTTTAGTGGGGGGGGGGTTGGGGGCACAGTGCCCCATAACAGGAGGTGTGGGGGTGGAGCCCCCTCATATAAAAGACTTATGCCTCATGGCAGAAATTGTGCTGTATTGGCAGCGCAAGTTTGCCATGAGGCATAATGTCTTGTGACATTATGACCCCGTGCCTTAACAATAGTATGCCCATGGGGCACACAGCATATGTACCTGTCCCATCTACCCACAAACACCACAGCGTATCGCCCTTCACAACATGCTGCATTACATATTTCCCATTGCCCAAGAACCACACAGCACACAAACAGTGTCCATCAACCTAGACCGTTTGTTGTACGCCCAAACAACATACATCCAAATCAACAGCAAATACAGCATAATAAACACACTACCTACAAGGATATATGCATACTCTCAACTACAGGAATCAAATGCTACTACAATATACAGTGGCATCTGCCAGGATGTAACCCACTTTTAAAGCACTCTGCAGTATGCTGCAGCAGACCTACTGAATAAAACATTGTAATGTTAATGGCAGTTAGTCCATTTTGTCATGGGGGGAGGGAGGTGTGCACTAGTCCTTTCACAAAAGAAATGGTCCTACAAGAGCTCAATAAGCTCAGGGTGGAAAAGGCAATGGGACCTGATGGCATATGGTGGACCAAGGGGGAGCTGTTGATGTCGCCTACCTTGACTTCAGCAGAGCTTTTGATACTGTTCCACATAGAAGATTAATTAATAAGCTGGGTAGGCTTGGGGTGGGTCAGAAGTTGGTCAACTGGGTGGTAAACTGGTTGACGAGCAGAAAACAGAGAGTGGTGGTAAACGGTATACAATCAGAAGAGATGCAAGTCACAAGTGGGGTACCTCAGGGATCAGTCCTGGGGCCAATCCTCTTCAATATCTTCATCAGTGACATTGCAGATAGACTGGAGGGCAAGGTTTGTCTGTTTTCTGATGACACCAAGATCTGCAACAGAGTAGATGATCCAGATGGGATGGGCAGAATAAGAAGAGATCTGGATAAATGGGATAAACTAGCAAAATGGTCGGAAGAGTGACAAATGGGGTTTAATGCAAAGAAGTGCAACATTATGCACATAGGGAAGAGAAACCCTGAAGCCACCTATAGGTTGGCAGGGGAGTTGCTGGCAGTCACGAGGGAAGAAAGAGACTTGGGCATCATCATCACAGATGACCTGAAATCATCCAAGTAGACCACTAAATCAGTAGGTAAGGTTAGAGGGATGTTGGGGTGTATTAGTAGGGGTATAACAAGTCATAAGAGGGAGGTAATAATCCCTCTTTACAAGACACTGGTTAAGCCCTATCTGGAGTACTGCATGCAGTACTGGAGGCCTCACTTTCACAAGGACATTAACCAAATTCAGGCAGTCCAGAGAAGAGCAGGCAAAATGGTGCAGGGACTGCATCAGAAAACATATCAGGACAGATTAATGGAGCTCAAAATGTATACCCTAGAACAAAGGAGGGAGGGAGAGAGGTGATATGATTGAAACATTCAAACACCTTAAGGGCATTAACAAGGTGAATGAGTCTAAAATATTTCAATATAAGAAAAATAGCCGGATGAGAGGACACAGCATGAGATTAGTGGGAGGCGGATTAAGGGGTAATGTGAGGAAGTAATTTTTCACAGAAAGGGTGGTGGATGCATGGAATGGCCTACTTTAGGAGGTGCTATATATGAACACAGTGCAGGGCTTCAATCAGGCATGGGATTGGCATAAAGGAGCAATACAGATAAGTATGAATGGGTAGGCCATTGACAGCATACAGGCCTATGGCACATTCATAAGGTAGCAAAAAATAGGCAGACTGGATGGGCATTTCAGTCCTTATCTGCCGTCAACTTCTATATTTCTATGCAGGAAACTGTGGCATTCACTTCATTCTAGCAGTGTCACATTTTCCTGAATGACAAAAGGGACCAATTGACACTGAAATTGCATTGCTTTATTGAGTAGGTCTGCTGCAGCATTCTTCAGAGTGCTGCAAAATGCTGCAGAGTTGGGTTTCATCCTTGGGGACACCACTGTACATGTCATTATGTGAAACGCACACCACCTATCATAACTAAAAACACTATACCTCAGACCTATATAAAGCATGTAGCGGTTGTACACCCAAACAGTACCCACGTGCACAATGGACCAGCCTATGACTGCGCACCATACCTGTTAAGTGTCCCCAGTACCGCCTGTGGAGTCCTGTAGGGCAGACAGCTTCATGGTAACATCCTTTATCTGCCTGCATTGTGTCCCCACAAAGTCCTCCATGTCCCCATTATCCTCAGGCCTAAAAGGAAAAGGAAAATTGCTTAACCAGGAAAGGCACACTAAGCTGGAGCTAGTTTCCAGGTGCAACCTGGGAGCTCAAGGAAGTTAAGTGACTTGCTCAGGGTCACACAGTATGCAAGTGGGGGCTGATGGGATTCAAACCCAGGTCTCCAGGTTTGCAGCTCAGTACCCTTAACCACTGTGTTATACTGCCTCCTCATGCCTAGATATGGAGACACCTGTCCCAGCACCCTCTGGCCCCTAGCATGCATGGCCAATGTGCTGGTATTCTCTGTGGGCTGCAATACATAGCCATGCACATTTGTTGAAGGCACACCAGTACCATTGGGTCACAGTGCTGGTGGTGGCATGATGGGCCCAGATGTTGCATGTGCATGTTGTCCCTGTGTCCCCTGTGGTTCCTGAGCAGTCTGTTGATTGCCCGCAGCCATATCATCATCAAGTTCCCCTTGTGCCCCAATGTCTCCATTCACGCTGCATCTGACATGTCCTCTTGGCATACTGGCGTGCATCCTTGCACTTCAATTCTGCCATGGCCCATTTCAGGTTCCTCAAGTGCACACATGCAAGGTCCTCTGTGTCTCCCTCTGTGCTGTCACCTGAAATGACATGATGGGACACAGCAAAGTGTGCATAATGTACAACATGAACACAACTGTGCCAGCACAGCAGCATGGTGTATCCACCACAGCACCGTGTGCCATTGTGCGTGTATGGAATGCATGCATGACCAGCGTCAGAGCACACTGATTGCAATGCACTCTGGGAACAACCTCATATGCATATGCATGGCATGACAGTACCCTTTGTAGGTCATGTGTTCTGCACACATGTTTGCTGTGTAAATGGAGTATGCATACCGTGTGGTGCCACGTGCCCACCCAGGGTACCAGCAGAGATGCTTCGGTTGTTGCACAGCATGCAGGACCATGCTCACATCATGTCACACACATGCAGCCATGGCAGTCAGGAAGCTGTGTTAAGGGGCATTGTACTGCATGTGACAGGCTTACACCAACCTTGTGATACATCAGCGGGTGCATCACAGCTTCTAGCATTTTCTGTATTGCTTGCAACATCCATTCCTGCAGCTTCTGCAGACACTCCTGGTTCTGCATCTGTGTGGACATGCATAGTACAGTGGTCAATACATACCTCTACATATATGATATAGTGTAAGCAGATGTAGTGATTACTGTTCATACACACCACCCTTGCAGCAGTCACCCGACTGCCTGCAGTGTCTGCCAAGCATGGCAATGTCTGCCTTCATGGTCTGGTCCCTAAAGTGCTGCAGAATATCGGGCTCACATAAGGACATATCGTTTATCTTGTGCTTCAGCTGGTGTGTTGTGCGAGCTACACCAGACAGTGCCTGAAGCCTGTTGACAATGATGCACCACATCCTGTCACACTCCTTGAGTGTGCTCTGTGAGGCACCTGGGGACATTATCGAATGTGACTATTTCTGGCACAGCTGACCAGAAGCACCGACTTGTTATCAGTGAAGTTTGGGCATCTGGTATGTCTGCTGGCCATCATGTGGTGGTGCTGCACATGCCATGTGGTGCTGTCCTACTGTCCAATGTTAAACACCCAGCAGAGTTGCACATACAATACACCCTATGCTGTGGCAGCCAGCCTGAGGTTTAAGAATGGTGTGGGACAACACAAACCAATGTGTTGAACATAGGGGAACATGTCTTGCATGTGGCTGAATCCTTGTGCAGAGTAGCACAGGGCTTGGGTGACCACAGGCCAAGGCAGCACCCCAACAGTACTGTAGTGGCATGAGCACATTGAATGCAGTGAGGATGTGCCACTACACATGGTTGTACACCGACTGTTGCTCTTCTGCAGCAAATGTGGCTCCTCTGCATCACCCTGCAGTTGGTGATGCATGTAGCGGTGTACCCCACGCAATAAGGGCAAGTCTGCTGCACGATGCAAGCAAGCGGCAAACACGTGTCCAGGGGGAGCGATGATGCTGCCGCATATGTTGGTTAAGTGACCGCTGGGCATCTGATGTGATGGTTGTGGTCACTGAAGCTGTTCTGGTGTGAGCACTTTACAGCATTCAGGTTGTGGGACTGCATACCACAGTTCACAGGAAATGCAACAGTTGCATCAGGAGGGTTATCCACATATAATGCTGTTCACAGGGAATGTCACAATTGTGTCAGGATGAGGGTCCACTGCATCACCTTGCAGTTGGTGATGCATGCAGTGAAGGAATGGATGCAGTAGTGGCTGATTTGACCACAAAATGCAGCAGTGCAGCTCAAACATGTCCCCTGAGACCAATGGGGCAGACTGATACAGTGGTCACCTGTCTGCAGTGCTGGTGGAGGATGCACTTGCAGAAGGGTTGGGACTGGACATCTGCAGACCTTGGACACTGTACTGGGGTACACAGCATGGGCATCAGGCTTGTGATGCCAGGGTCATCAATGCTGGGATGGCCGTTGGCGGGGCAATGCAGCGATGGCACTTGGTACGCATGAACTTTGTGTGCACAAGGGCTATGTTCGGTGTGCTGCTATCATGAGGCAATGGAGTCTCTGGTGCTGTATGTTACAGCATGCAGCGACATGCATGGGCACATATTGGTGCCCCAGGATTTAGCGGCCATTACCATGCACTGTTGTGACCGAGGGGGCATGTGTCAGCATGCTGTGTGTCTACCCCTGACCTTGTGTCACGTGGACTATGGTGTGATAGATGACCATGAAGATGTGTTGCATGTGTGTGTCTGCACCCTCATGTAGGCATTGGCAGGCATGTTCCCATGTCACATGCAGTGTGTACTGTGACCTCCAGCTGTGCTGCAACACACAAACATTGCACATTGCCATGTGCATCGAGGGTGTTATTTGCCTGCCGTGCTTGTTTTTAGTGGGGTTTGGCATGGCAGTATGTGTGACATGTCCTGCAAGTGTTTCCCTTGTAATGCCCCCCCATATAGTGTGCACATGTGTGTGCATTGGAAAGCCCATGTATGCTGCCATCCTGTACCTTACTCCACATCTGTGTTGTACGGCCACATATGCCTTGCATATGTGTGATGTATAGCAACATTTGTTGTCAGTGTCATGCATCACGCCTCATCCCCCATGCATGTGGCCTTGCACCTTTCATGGGCTTGCCAATAACCAACATTTCCATTTCTAGCGCCATTCATGGCTTGTGGGGTGCTAGTGCACAGGGATGGGAGCTGACATTGACTTGTGCCTGCTGCATGAGCACACTGTGCGCAAACATGGGCTGGTACAGTGTGGCACAGTGGCCATGACAGTGGCACTGGTGTTCCGCACTCATGTCCAGCACTGTAGCCATGGCCACATGTGGCATCACAGTTGCACATTGATGTGTGGGTGCATTGCCATCATTCTGTATGCCTATTGCATTTGCGCAGCCTACTTTGATGTCAGCAGTTGCGGTCCGTGCTGTGTAGTGCTGCTGCCTGGGTACAGCTGTCACACAGCACTCATGTTGCTATATACACACTTGGATGCAGTGTGGTGACAATCCTGGGTGGCAGCATGTCCCTCTGTGATGTCTTTGTGTTGTACTGTGGCATGATGTCCTCCACCTGGGTGTTTGCTGTTATTCATGTGCTTGCATACAGTACACATGGACCACTGTGGCAGTGGTCTATGTGGTGTGTCCAGATTATGGGGATCACTGCCTGTCATCACCTTGTTGCAAGTGGCTGACACTATGCCACTGACTCAGTAGAAGTGGTTTTGGACAAGCATTGCCCATGTCTGACATCCTGCAGCTGCACGTGTTGCTGCATTGCCACATACTGCTGCATTGTTCACCCTGGCATCATCATCATTGTAATTTGGTGCATCCCCAGTATTGCTGCCATCCTTGTCGCTGTCATCTTCAGGCAAGTGTGTGCACTATTCAGTGGCTATGTTGTGCAATATAGAGCACGCATTGAAGATCTTGGACACCATGGCTGGGGCATACTGCAGTGAACCACCTGAGCAGTTGAGAGAATGGAAGCACATCTTCAGGAATCTGAATGTTCGCTCAATCATTGAACGGGGTGATGCTTGAGACTCATTGTACTGTCTCTCGCCTTCTGTGGATGGTGCCTTGAAGGGTGTCATAAGCCAGGGCATGGCCAGGAATCCACTGTTAACTGTGTAGACATAAGTCGCTGTTAGCATGTGGGTGGTATGGTGCATAGTTGACATGTGTGTCTCTGCTAGACTTGTGCATTCCGGCAGTGCATGCATGGCAGTGTAGTGTGCAGCTACATGGGGGTGGTGCACATTCACATGTATGATGCTCGTTGAGTTTGTTGAACATCCCCAGAGACCATTTTATCCTGCAGGGACCACCAGTATGGCTGGGTCACTGTTCCAGGTACAGAAAAACACCTTTAAGGGGTGTGCAGCCATGTGCCGGTGTATGCTTGCACCACATGGCGGTGGGGGCATGTTGTGCCATCACGCTACTGTGTGTGTGGTAGCACCTGTGATGTGTATCAATGTGTGTTGTGCAATACACTTCTGCATCTGTGTGTGCCCTACATTGTCCATTGCATGTGTCATGTGCTGTGCATGTGTGCACCGACATGGTGTCTGCCACAGTGTGTGTCTGTGTGTCCACTGTGTCTGTGTATCCCAGCTGGCTGGGACTGTGCCCTCTCACTACATGTATGATGCTGTCTGGTTCAGTCACTGTGTGCCCCTTTAATAGTGCTGTGGGGGCCCAGGATGACCAGCATGCTTGGTGATGTGCCCACTAACCACATACTTGACCACGTGGGGGATGTGGACATGTGTGTGTACTGTATCATTCGCTGTCTGTGTGTTGGTGTGTTTATTATCCATTTGTGACATCACCTCGGTGACACTGGCTGTCATCAGTGTCGGCATGTGTACCCCTGTGTTCACGACATACATGCTGTGTTCCTTACACAGTGCCCTGCCTTGTCCCCTGGCCATGGTGCAGTGGTATGGTGTCATGTTGCTGTGCAGTGCAAGTGTGGCAGGTGTGTTGTAATGTGTGCAGCTGTGTTGTACCTGCACCACCTATCAGTCAGCCATCTGTTATATCACCATGTTCAAAGGCCCCCTGGCATTCCTCAGTGCCTGAAGATGTAGGCATCATGGGATGATCCAGGGTACTGTGCTACTACACTGAATATATAGTTGTGGCTGTCACATATAACCTGCTTGTTCATGCTATGGAACCCCTTGTGGTTGATGTACACCTCCTCATCGACTTTTGGTGCCTTGATGGCGATGTGCATGCAGTCAATTGCACCTAGCACATGTGGCAGCTGTTATATGTTATAGAATCCCTGCTGCAGGGCATACTGTTCATGGCCATCCTGTGGGTAGGTTATGTATTCTCTGGTCTGCTGTACAAGTGCCTCCACCACCTGTTTTATGCAGTTTGATATGGAGGACTGGCAGATTCCAAGTGTGTCTCTGGTTGGTGTTCGGAATGTTTCAGTGGCTAGGAATGGTACTGCCATGCTAATCTTCACCTTGACCACTATGGGGTTGCTTCTCTGGGTTCAGATTCTCAGCTGTGGCCTCTGGGCATCTCAGAGGGACAAGATGGTCACCCTTGTCAGGCAGTATCTGGCCAGGCACTTTTCCTCGCTAAGGTCTGGGTATGAGGTTCAGCTGTGGTACACCAGTGGTGTATAGTGCTTGTGGGCTATGACCTGTTGCTGTTGTATGGCTTGGTGCAGCCTTGCTGCAACACACTGTCATTGTCGGGTATGGTGATGCCTTTGTAATGCCCTGACCATCATTATCATGAGTAGGGTTGCGGCACCTGGCACTATCCTATCATTCAGGTCCACAGTATGTATCTGCACACCACTATGTCATTAACCCGACTGAGGGCTGCCTCTGTTGTGTGTTGCTTTATATGCTCTAAGCTGCTTAGACTAGCTCTGACTGGTCTAGCAGTTGTGGTCACTTTGTCATCTGCTGCTCTATCAGTGGCATTTGATAATTGCATTTGCCATACTCTGGGGGCTTGTGAATGGCATAGCCATGCCTACACCTTGTCGCAGGCATTTTTGTGGCACAGGAGCCATGCAAACAACATTGATGCATGGCACAGTATTTTCAAGGCAGCTGCTGATCAAAAATTAGGTTTGCAACAAGTCCTGTCACAAGTGGCTCTTGCTACATGGTACATTGACACAGGCATGCAGTGCATCATGGATCACTAACACAAGATGCCTTACATTTCCTATGCAGCTTGAAAAATCCTGCCTCATATTTTTAGCTTTAATTCCTTGCTCAAGGTTGATGAACTCTAGGACATGATAAAGATGTATCACGTGCAGATCCTGTGGTGGGGGTGGGGGTGTCAGGGTTCCTATGGCAGATTCCTGGATGACACTGGTGTTGTCAGTGAACACAGAATGTTGGCCGTCCCTGCTTATAGCAGTGATGCTGTGGATGATCCTGTATGCATGTGGATGGTGGGAGAGTCTCTCTCGTGGTGAGGGAAAAAATCTCACCTTGTGCGAATGATGCCAACTAACAGTTCATCCCCCTACATCCATCAGCAGCCATGGATTTCTCTACCCATCTCCCTACTGGATCTCTCTTTTATCAATGGGCTGGGAGGTGTCTGCACATGCCTACCAAGACATGCTGCTTCAGAGGATGGATAGCATCTAGGCTGGTGAAACAAGGCAGCCAATAGACATGTCAGAAGCATAGCTAGAGCAGAGTGTGTGGGTATGTGGTAGAGAAGGAGAAATGGCAAGTGTACAGTGACTGACAGGGAAAAAAGAATAGCAATGATTATTTGGGAAATTCCAATGACCACATGAATCTTTACTAGTTTGAAGGTAAAGTACATTTTAATTGATGTATATATTTTAAAATTATTAGCTGGCCCAGTGGCACTGAGGGCTTGGTTTACTTGGTATCATAGGACAAAAGTAGGCCAATGGTCCATTGAGATTGTCCCCCCGCCACCATGGTGGGATATTGGTTAAACCCAAAAGGTATTAGACTCCATCCATTGGTCTAAATTTCTTTTAAAGGAAGAAATAGATGGACTATCCACTAAATATTGCGGAAGGGTGTTCCATAGAGTCGGAGTTCTTACAGCAAAATAATTTAACCTCTTATTAGTATTAGATTTCCTTACTTCAATCTGTTTATTATTAAGCCTTGGTGAACTTCTTCTGTTAGAAAATTTTAGGCCACACTGATCCATTTGATCCTGAGATTTAAGAATTTTATACAGAACGAGTAAATCTCCTCTAGTTCTTTTACTTTGCAGTGACTGTAATCCAGTTTCCTGCAATCTAGTATAGTAATCACTGTTGGACAATCTGGGTACTAATCTTCTTGTCCTCCTCTGAATCCTTTCTATTGTATCAATGTTATATTTCAACTATGGGTTCCAAAAAGGAGACCCATAGTCAGAATGGGGTCTAACATGAGTCCTGAATGGAGGAATAATACATTCCTGAGTCCTAGATACAAAAGTTTGTTTGATGCGAGTAATTTAGGCATTTGAGATTTTAGCTACCTTATTGCATTGATCAGTGGATGAAAGTTTATTATTAACAAGGACTCCAAGGTCTCTTTCAAATGAAGAAATGTTAAGGGGGCGATTGTTTAGGATATAACTTTGCTTGGGGTTATTCTTACCATAGTGTAATACAGTACATTTATCAGAGTTGAGGAACATCCCATTATCCCTTGCCCATGATTCTTTGGCTTTTAAGTTATTTTTTAAAATTGTTCTACTTACTTCCATTGCTACTGCCCAACCCAGTTTAGTGTCATCAGCAAACTTAGAGAGAATATTATCGGTACTGACTTGCGTATCACTAATATATACTGTACATTGAACAAGGTAGATCCAAGGACCGACCCCTGAGGAACCCCGCTAGTGACATGCCCTATATCTGACAGGGACCTATTTATTCTAACCTGTTGATGTCTATTTGATAGCCAGCATGAAACCCATCTAACTAGGACTTGAGAAAACCCCAGATTTAACATTTTATCAAGAAGCTTACCATGCGGCACCTTATCAAAGGCTCGACTATAATCAAGTAGTATAACATCCATAGGAGTCCCACTATCAAGTCCTAAACTTATGTAATTATAAAAGGAAACTAACTTGGTTGCACAGGAGTACCCAGGCCTAAAGCCATGTTGTATTGGATCAATTAAGTTTCTGGAAATTAATTCCCTTTCCAATAGTTGTTTAATAATTTTCTCCATAACCTTCCCCACTACAGATGTTAGACTTATAGGTCAATAATTATCTGGATTTGAATGATTGCCTTTCTTAAAAATGGATATCACTGTGGCATTTGCCCAGTCATGAGGTATTAAGCCTTCTAGGAGAGATTTGTTAAATATTTGTGTTAGAGGTTTAGCAACAGAATCTGCTGTTTGTAATAGAAATCTTGTGCTAATATGGTCTGGTCCTGTACTAGAAGTCTTTTTCAGGGATTGCAAAACCATTAGTGTATCATTTTCAGAGATATGTTAATCTGTGAATTTACTGATTAAATCCTAATTTATTTTAGGATAGTCTTTTGTAGCAAAGACAGAATAAAACTGTTTATTAAATGCATCAGCTATTTCCTTATCAGTAGATATTAACATATTGTTTACCAATAGGGGGCTAGTGTACCTATTATTCCCTCTTTTATTATTAAGATAAGAAAATAATGATTTGTAACTATCTTTGCAATGTGCCAATCGAAACTCAAGTTTCTTTTTTGACTGTAAGATAGATCGTTTTAGTTGTTTTAGTACTTTTTTATACTGTAATAATAAATGTGCTTTATTGATATCTTCACTTTTTTAAAGAGAGAAAATAGTTTATTTTTATTTCTAATTTGTTTCTTAATAGTTTGGTTAAACCATAATGGAATTAGTCCCTTCTTATTATATTTCTGTTTTTTTGGGACAAAACGTTCTTCTAGCTCAAGAATCTTATTTTTTAGATATTCCCAGGCCATTTCAAGTGATAGAGGGGTTAGAGATTCCTCCTAATAAATTTTATTTAACTGTTCTATTATAATAATTATTAAAATAGGCATAATCATAATTTTTAAACTGTGAGTGTTTTATATATTGTACAGTATTAACGGTAAGTGATAGTGTTATAGAGTAATGGTCACTGGAACCTAAGGGATCACTAATACTTACACTAGATATGATATTCCCTTTGTTAGATATAACCAGATCTAATTCATTATCTCCCTGTGTGGGTTCTGTAATAAACTGTACCCTCTAGTGATGATAAAAGCAATTCACAGAGGGACTACTTTACATAAAATATTTTTATGTATCAAAATTATTTGCAGTTTTTTTTAGTTTACATTTTTTCTCATATTCAGACTAAACTCATATTTTCTAACAGCAATACTACCCTCCAGAGTTGGGGGTTTGGACTATACCTGCACTTCCAAAGGCTATAAGGCCCTCTATCTGTGCTGTTAGGACAAATCATCAGCATAGGCCAGAGTTTTGTGCTGAGTACCACCCATGCTTATGCCTGTTATATTCTACAATGCTGGATTTTCCAGAGCAGGGGTTCCATTGCTATCAGATAAAGCATTTGGGATCCTTGCCTCATCCCTATATTCAGGGTATACTAGCAGAGATTGGACCATTAGAAAATATGGAGGCCGTAGGAATGGAGTAAAGGAACACAATCCAGTTATTGAAGGATGCCCTAAAGCCCATAGTTGCCATATCCTGATACAGGTATTCCCATTCCATGGAGTCAAAGCTTTTTCTGTATCAGTGTTAAGTAGCATTGCAGGGGCTTTTTGGCAGTTTTTAGGAATCTTTATATGTATGATAGCCCCTAGATTGTCCATGGCCATCTTTCCTTTGACAATGCTCATCTGGAGGTGTTCCACTATGTGGGGAATGACTTTTTCCAGTCATAACACTAGCACTTTGGCATGGATTTTAGCATCTACTTTAAAAGGGATATAGGACAAAAATTAAGTGGGAGGAAAAGGTCTTTTCTGGGCTTTGGAAGTACAGTGATAATAGCCTCAGATGTAGACTGAGGAAGGTGTTCCTGGATGAATGCAAACATGCATTTTTTCAGTAGCCTGTTCTCTAGGTCAGGAAGGAGGGTGTCATACAATTCTACATGAAGACTATCAATTCCTGGGTTTTTTCTTTTTGAGAGCATTTTGATGCTGACTGAATCTCTTGATTCGTGAAAGGAGCATCCAGAGACTGAATCTGCTCTTGTGTAAGGGAAGTGAGGGTGGCATCTCCCAGAAAATCCTATAGTTCAAGTACAGGTGACACTCACTTAGGGCTGAGCAAAATAAGCAAATCTGATTTTGTGGAATTTTTCATGAAATTCTGTGAAATTCCACAGTGTTGTAAAATGTTGTGACTTTTTCAGAATTTTCGGAACATTTTTAATTGGTAATAACTCAGTCTCTGTCATAGATAGAAATCTGAAGTGTGTTATAGATATTGTTTGGAAGGCCCCTAAATGAGTGCCAGGTTCCATGACATTTACATGAGGGAAGGGGAAGTTATATGGGTTCAATGTCTGGCAAATTATTATTCAAGTGAACATTTTGGAAAATATTTCTATGTTTACAACTTAGCTTCCTTTGCAGCTAGATAATTGAAAATGTATATGCATACATTCTTGTAAGAGTTATAGAGACAGCTAAATATAGAGGTAATTTGTTTTGTAGATTGTAAGTTACAGGTATTCAAAATTTCACAATTTATTTGATAAATGTTGTGAAATATTTGGATGTTTATAGTGCCACTGTTATTGCAGGTATACACTGAAGATTTGGCATGCATATCAATGTAAATATGTATTTGAATTTGATTAAGGTGGATAAATGTGATTTGGTAGGTAAAAACATATTGTTGGTACTTTAGAAATTACTAATTGCCAAAATGTGATCAAAAATTCATGGACACATAATACATAATGTCACTAGAATTCCACTTGTGGAATTTAACTTTCACAAAGCACTTATTACCACTGCATCACCTTAACTGCACTAGCAACATGGCCCTGCAGTACTCTTCCAACACTTCTGAAACACTGATGCTAAGCATCATACTCCATCATGACTATGGATATCCAGATACTTGTGTCACAATGGCCTAAAGCCTCAACTAGTTGTAAGGCTTGTCATCACTTGGTGACATCATTTTTAAACAGTAAAAATATACATTGTTGTCTACCAGCTTGTTAAAGAGTCAGTAGGTGGCAATGCACCAAAACAATGCTGCATGGGCATGTACTTCCACAAGTCATTAAGTCAGTGACCTCTAGTGGTTATCTGGCATATTGCAAGAAATCAGGGTAGTGCACAATGATGTCGGTGAATATTCTTCATGGTTCACCACTTATGATAGTGAGCTGAAAATTGGCACCACTACACTTTTGCTATGGAACCTCCTATGAATGCCACCTTATTGCCACTCTATCCAGCCTGTACCTTCCTCTACAATGGCAACTCAAGTATATGACTGGGCAAAATGTACGGACAAGGTTTCAACAAATGTATCACTGCCTTTTACAATTCACCAACGCTCATGAAATTCAACTTTAATTATTGTAATCTTGGAATATTTGGCTGTTTATAACTTGACCAACCTTTATGCAAGAGATTTGAGAGATGACACACAGATTCTTTCTGTTTCCATATTGTTTTTCCTCCCATCTAGTTGCTGATCTCTCAGGGATATGCCCTGTGCACAGAGATTACTCTGATCATGCTGAACAAAGCCATCATTCAGTTGTCTGCCAGTATTTTCTCCAAAATGCATTTAGCTCCCATCTCCCCAGGTGGGGGCAGTGCTTCTTTCAGCTTTGCATAGCCACACCTTCCCCTGTAGCAGCAGAAAACTTCCTGATCCAGCCACAGGGGTTGCTGTGTTGGTGTTACCCACTGCCAACCCTCCTTGACCAAGATGAACTGCAAAGCAGAAGCAGCTGTTTCAGCAATGGCCTGTCTCCTGAAGTGACTTCCCATGCCACTTTTGAACCAGGGTGTTCAGCATAGCAACATGATGCTCTGCTGCTGGGTCATGGGCATGGGCTGAAAGCCTAATATTTAGGGTCATTGAACTTAAGAGAATTGGTG
The DNA here is from genome assembly GCA_016271365.2 of Neoceratodus forsteri. Classification (NCBI taxonomy): domain Eukaryota; kingdom Metazoa; phylum Chordata; order Ceratodontiformes; family Ceratodontidae; genus Neoceratodus; species Neoceratodus forsteri. Next base: position 899,030,312 of record CM057458.1, read on the forward strand.
ATATTCCATTCTCTAGTTTTAAAGTTACAGTTGCTTAAAATGTTGCAGTTTACATAATTGCAAAATATAGTTTCAAAATTTATGAAAGTTTGAAGGCTTATACTGTAACTCAATCATGTTTAAAGATAAAGATCTGAAACTTGAGACATGTGTATGGGCCTTGGCAAAGTCAGCATCACAAATATGGTGCAATATGGGCTAAAACATTTGAAATTGTGCAGTTAACATAATTGCAAAATGTAATTTTAAAACTTCTGAATATTTGGAGGTATGTAACTCAGTCACTTTCAAAGATAGGGACACAAAACTTGGTAAATATCTGTATGGGACTTGGAAACATTAGCATAACAACTGTGGTGCAATTTGGACTAATACTTTTGAAATTCTGCAGTTTAAATTATTGTGAAATGCAATTTTAAAATTGCTTAATGTTAGAAGGCTTCTAATTCAGTTGGAATTATGCAACTTAGTACACACCTGTCCTGGCCACGGTAACATCAGTATACCAAATGTGGTGAAATTTGGAATAATACATTTGAAATTAGATGAAAATAACTGAAATCACAGTTTTGGTGAAATTACACAAAATTTTCATGGAAATATCACAACATCATTTTTGCAGATGTGAAATCATCATTTCACTAAACTTTCACTGTCAAAAGATAAATTTCGCTCTTCCCCTACACTCATGATTTGTAGATCATAGACTAAAATTCTGTAAGTCTCCTGTTTGGTAGTTACTTGACCAGAGGGATTTTTCAGGCTGGTGATGTGCTGTGCAGCCTGTTGCATTTTAGAACAATAAGCTAGTAGCATCCCAGATTTTCCCCCAATCTCTCAGTATTTTGGGCCATTCACTGAATTGCATTTTGGAAAGCTGCTTGAGACAATGGGCCAAATTTTCAAAAGTCCAAGACTGACACATGGTCCTTGCATCAAAACAAATTGATGCAAGGGGCACCTTGCATCAGAATTTGTCACAAACCCAATTTTCTAAGGCAGCTTGCAGCATAACCAAGGCCCCCAGTGCCAGATCAGCTTGTGCAATGTTTACAGCAGATGCATGGCTGTGCCATGGCATTAGGGAGATTGCACCATGATGGACCACTGCATCTCCTATATAGGGATTTTCAAATGTCCCCCAAAGACCCCACATGCTGCAACAGTTAGACCAGCTTAAAGCTGGTCTACCAGCCCTTGTGACACACCATGGAACAGGTTTGGGTGAGAAAGGGTCCCTTGCCCACCTCTTGTGAAAGTATGCCCATCACCTGCTGGACCTCCTAGCTGCCCCAGACTGGTACATTGCCTGCAGGAGCCATTGTGCCATTTTAGCCCATGCCTGGTCCTGGTGTGGCCACCCTGCTGCACCCACAGTAGCTAGGCTCCCAGTGGGCATCAACATACATCTGCTGGTCCTCTGATGGTGCCCCTCAGTGAGGGCTACAGTTGCTGACTGCATTGACAGCAGTGTGGGAGTTGTACTGTGTGGTAGGGGTGGGTGTGTGGTATGCTGCATTGTGCCCTCACTGACTTACTGTACTCTTCCATCATCTGTGGATTCTTTGTTGGGGGGTTATGTGGCACAGATCTGTGTCTAGTTCCAGAATCCTGACCACCCTGCTCCATGGTTAACTGCCTACTGACTCTTGACAACAGGCATTCCTGTCTGGTCTTCATTCACTGTATACTAACAAAGGTAATATGACTACACCAAGGACTGGCTGTGCACAGAAAAAAAGTTAATTTCAAAAATGCAGGCACTCTGGCATCAGCTCAAAAGGCTCACTTAATTAAGTGTACTGTATGTTTTATGCCGCTTCCAAATAGTATAAAAAATCAAGCTGCATACCAATTTGAGTTGCAAAAAACAATAATTAATTTCATATGTGAGTAAAAAGCACATACAAATGACTCACCATTTCATATAAGCAGCAATTAATACATACAGAATTTGGCTTAGGGCACAGATAAAAACAGTCAATTCAGACAAATTGCTGAAGCTCCATTGCTGGCGATCCCAGTTTCAGACCTTCTCCTTCTCAGCCTTCCTCACTCCTCCTCAATCCTCCTCCTGGAAATTGTCACCTGATGAGTTTCGTGACTGGCTTACTTTATCAGAGAGTATTTCACAATGTGAGCCAATCACAAGAAAAAAACAAGTTATGATCATATGTTGAAATTATGCAATGCACACTCATAACTTTGGTAATTTTAAATATTTTGATTCCCAAATTTTCAGCATAGCCATTTACTCACATCAGTTCATGAACATCATACAGTGTGGTTAACACTCAATATGGTAAGGGTAAGAGGAGGAACAGGTACCAGGGTGATCCATTTTAAGGGAGCGGACTTTAAAAGGATGGGGGGAAATTTTAGATGAGCATCTGGTGGGAATTCAGACATGCATGAGTACCAGCAAAGAATGGAATATCATTAAACAAGGGCTGGCATGAGCTATTGAGACCTGCACCAGGACATGGAGCAAGAAGGGAAGAGCAAAAAAGCAGAGCTGGCTGACTCAGAAGGTAATGGAAGAGGTAAGGGCCATGAGAAAAGCATTCCAGAGGCTTAGGAAATCAGGAGGGCAAGGGGACACAGACAAGTACAAGAAGTAGTCCAGGGAGGTTACCAGTCTAGTCAGAGTGGCCAAGGCTTCCAGAGAGCTTAGACTGGCACAGGCAATCAAGGACAGGGAAAATAACTTTTTCAGATACATTGGCGAGAGAAGAAGAAACAAGGACCAGACTGTGAGGATTAAGAAAGACAGGAAATGGGTGGAGAAGGGTGAGAACCAGGCAGAGGCACTGAATGAGTACTTCTGCTCAATATTCATGAAGGAAAGAGAGGGGCATATACCCCACGGGAAGGGTGACATGGCAGGGGGTGACTGATATCAAAATCATGGAGGACAGGGTGCTGGAGGGACTAAGGGCACTGAGGGTGGACAAGGCACCATGGCCAGATGGTATGCACCCTAGGGTTCTTAGGAAGTTAATGGAGATCTTGGCAGGACCACTGGCAGACCTCTTCAGTAAATCACTGGACACAGGATGTGTGCCACAGGACTGGAGGATGGTCCACGTGGTGCCCATTCATAAAAGTGGCCCGAAGAATGACCCAGGCAACTACAGACCGGTAAGTCTCACTTCAATCATGGGGAAACTCATGGAGTCAATCCTACAAGGGAGACTGGTGATCTTTTTGGAAGACAATGGGCTCCAAGATGGCCATCAGCACGGTTTTGTATCAGGCAGATCCTGCCAGAAAAACCTAGTCAAGTACTATAACTGGGTTACCAGGGAACTGGACAGGGGCCATGCAGTGGACATCCTATATTTGGACTTCAGCAAGGCCTTTGACTCAGTGCCGCGTTGGAGGCTGGGGGGAAACTGGAATACATTGGGGTGGGGACAAAAATGGTCAACTGGCTGCGTGGTAGGTAGCAAAGGGCAGTGGTGGTGGGGGAACGCTCATCACCAAGGAACGTTATGAGTAGCATGCCCCAGGGTTCAGTACTGGGACTGGTGCTGTTCGGGATATTCATAGCCAATATCTCAAACATGATCCGGAGTAGGATTGGTCTGTTCACAAATGATACTAAGATTGGTGCAGTGATAAATGACATAGATGGGTGGAGGCGGCTGCAGGAAGACCTGACCAAGATACAGGCATGGTTGGATACATGGAAGTTTGGGTTCAGTGCCAAGAAATGCAAGATAATGCTCTTCAGAGCAAGGAACCAGGGGAGGAAATATCAGTTGGGAGGGGTACAGCTGGTAAGCATAGTGGAAGAATAGGTCTAGGGGTACCAATAATGGGGAGTATGAATCACCTAGCTCAGTGCAGGAAAGTAGCTACAAAGTCAAACAAGATGTTGGGGTGCATAGCGAGGGGGATCTTGTCCAGGCACAGAGAAGTGATCCTACCCTTATATGGGTCACTGGTCAGGCCGCACCTGGAATACTGTGTGCAGTACTGGAGTCCTTTCCTGAAGAGGGACATCAGATTGCTGAAGGGAGTGCAGCATAGGGCAACAAAGATGGTGCAGGGACTTGAGGAAAAATCCTATGAGGAGAGGCTGGTAGAGCTGCAAATGTATTCCATGGAAGAGAGGAAGGGTAGGGGAGATATGATCAAAACCTTTAAGTACCTAAAGGGTATTAACAGGATTAATACAGAAGGGATTCTTCAGATCAGAAGGGGGAGGGACACGAGAGGGCATCAGTTAAGAATGGGGGGGGATTCATGCGGGAAATCAGGAGACACTTTTTCATGGAAAAGGTTGTAGATAAGTGAAACACTCTGCCAGAGGAGATGGTATCATTTAGAATGGTGGGAGGATTTAAGATGGGTTGGGGAAGAGTGAGCGGGGGTGGTTATGAGGAGGGGAGGGTGGAGCAGCTGCAAATTGAGGGGCTAGCTGCACAATAGAGAAGACTCAATAGACCGTGAGGCCTGTATCTGCTGGCATTTGGTATATTTGTATAACATGACAACTGTCATTTTTCAAAACCTGTCTGAAATGTTTTTTTATACCTGTGCCACAGAATGATGTTTCGACCAAGATTTGAAAATGTTCACCTAGCAGGTTCTTGAGGTAGGTTCATACCAAGGCTATGCTGGAAATTTGGTATGAAAATATTCAACAAGCATTTGTCAATGCTGAATGTTATCTCGATGGCATTGGCATTGGTAGTGCAGGAGTTAGAGATGCATAATAGGAGTGGCAGTGAAGTATTGAGCTAATGCCAACCCCCCAGCCACCCTGCAGAGACTGTCAGGCATTGGGGTGTGCCTTTGGGTCATCAGCTATAATGCTCATGCCATTTTATCTCACCCTACCCTGTAGACACTGACAAGTGTCATGGTGTGCTTTGGGGTCCTTGGGCATTATACTTACCCCATTCCATAAGGAAATATGCTGAGGTGGGTGCAGTATAGGAGAATGGGGTGAATTTTGTGGCCGAACACTCCAAGACGCTCCTCGATGCCTGTCAGTGGTTGCAGGGTAGGGTTGGGGGAGGAATGGCGGGAGCATTACAGCTGATAATCCCAAGTCACACCCTGACTCCAGTCAGTCTCTACAGGATGGGGTGTAACAGTTGGAAACCCTAATGCCGTAGGCGTGTGTTAGTGTTTTCTCTCCAAATTATGAACATGGGCTTTTTGTGATCCCACCTCATGAAGAGCAACAGTATCAGTTTGTTAGCCGAAAGGTGATTTTGCACGTTGACTGTGCCATTTGGCATCACAGGTACGTAAACATATTTTGGGCAGGATGTGAAAATGACAACTGTATTGTTCATGAGGAGGTGTAAAAAATGGCAACATTGAAAATCTGGAGCAAAAATACAAAAAATTGGTGAAGTCATGAGCATGCATAGAAACTGTGCATCGCATGTCCATAACCAAATTATTTTGTTTTTTTTTAAATCACATTTTCAACATAGGCATTTATGGACCTCCCATCTTGAACAGTGGCACTGTGATTTTCTTAATCTGTTCCAAAAGTTGATCTCCCACAGCGACCATGCCATTGTATGCCGCAGGTGCGAAAACACATTTCGGGCAGGATGTGAAAAATGACAGCTGCACTATTCATAAGAAGGTGTGAAAAATGCCAGTGTTGAAAATCTGGCATGAAAATATTGCAAATTCTTGAGTTACATGGGTGCATGGAAACTGTGCAACACATGCCTGTAACACAGTCATTTTATGGACTTTCATCACCAAATTTTCAACAGAGGCATTTTAGACCTCTGCTCATGAACAGTGTCACTGTTATTTTGTCACACTGTCCCAAAAACTGATTTTGCACAGTGAACGCTCTATTCTGTGCCGGACATGCGAAAACACATTTTGGCCAGGATATGTAAAATGACAGCTGTACTGTTCATAAGGAGGTGTGGGAAAATGGCAATGTTGAAAATCTGGAGTGAATATATTATAAATTCATGAAGTTATGAGCTTGCGTGGAAACTGCGCAACTCACGCTTATAAAACAGCCACTTTTTGGATTTTTATCACCAAATTTGCAACATAGGCTTTTTGAGAGACCCCTCATGAACAGTGGCACTGTCATTTTGTTAATCAGTACCGAAAGGTGATTCCGCACAGTGACCGCAAAATCCCCTTTTTTGACCGAATAACACCATGTCAGTGACTGAATTCATGAGGAGGAGTCCCAATAACCCCATGTTGAAAATGTGGTGCTAAAAGTCCCCCAAATGCCCAAGATATGCACCAAAGTTGAAAAAAACCCTATTTATGCCATTATACAGCTTACCGGCATTTCTTCAGTTCACGGTCGGCTTTGAAGAGTGCAGACATGTTCCTGGTACACCGAAGATTGTAATGCCGGGCTCCAGAAGTAAGTATGGGGTGAGGGTGGTGTGGGGAGGTGGGATATTCAGAGGGTGGGTTCGGGTTGAGGGAGGGAGAAAGACAGACCACGAGGGACTGTTTTCTGATTTACAGGTAATTAAAAAAAACAAAAACATTGCGGGATAGTTTTTTTTTACAGGGGCATTTGGCATGCTGGGGTGGGCTCCCAGTGTGCTACCTGAGTGTTTTGGGGGGTGCTGTAGCCGATGGGGGGTTGGGCATCCCCAGTCAGTACAACCAAGGTGAAGGGAGGGAGAAGAGCTGAGGGGGATTGGGCACCCCCCTCGGCACACAACAAATGGGGGGGACATTATGCTGATAGGGTGTGGCCTCCCACATTGGCAAATTAAACTAGGAAGGAGGGACTAAAGCAGATGGAGATTGGGCCCCCCATCAGCAAAGAAAGACTGTTGGGGGGTGCAAGATGCTGAGGAGGATTGGGCACCCCCTCAGCACACACATGAAATGGAGGGAGGGGGTATTATGCCGATGGGGAGTGGGCTCCCCTGTTGGCAAATGAAGTGGGTCGGGGCATGCTGACAGGGGATTGGGCACCCCTGAAGTCGGCACTCTGCGCAGCGGCAGTCAATGCCACCATGTTTATTGAACTGCTTCTCCAGGAAAGGCATGCCACTGCATGACAAGCTTGGCTCTCACTGAAGCAGTCCTTTTCTTAGATCTGGTGGCCAGTTTATGTGTATCTGGTGTCAGCGCCTGCAGCTGCCTTATTGGGGAATGAGGGACACACCTACTGATGTGTGCCCTGCATTCATCCGCAGTGACTGCATCTCCAAATTTGCTACTTCTGCAATGTGATGGCTGGTGTGCAAGCGCGAGCCAGCATAAAAACAACAAAGTTATGAAGGCACATTGAGATTTTCCTATACACATTCATAACTTTGGTAATCTTTGACATCTGATGCTGCATAGAAGGGTAGGATCAGCAGGGCCCTGCACTTCTGTAGCTGGACAGAGTCTTCTTTTGGCACATGGCCCAGATGTTATTTGTGACATGTAATTTGCAACATATATTTTTATGTAAACTAAGGTAAGTGCAGTTCAATGTATTTCAATGGGGTTTTGAACTTTGATTCATAACTTTGTCATTTTTGCATATTTTGATCTGACATTTTCAACATGGACTTTTTGGGACCCTGCATCATGACCAGTGGCAGTGGAATTAAGCAGGTCAGAGCTGACAGTAGATTTCTTGGAAAAATCACCTTTCAGGTAGGATTTGAACATTTTCACCACCCTTGTTCATGAGGCAGAGTCATATGAAGGCTATGTTGAAAATTCAGGGTAAAAATATGTAAAAATATCAAAGTTATGATGGTACATTGACTTTTTCTATGCTCTGTCATAATTTTGGAAATTTAAACTTGCATTCACTGGCTGGGGTTGGGGGAAAGGTGCTAGGTGCTGCACTTCTGTAGGTGGACAGAATATTCCCATGATACAGGGCTCTGCCCTTTGTACCTGTTGATGATTCCACCATCTCAAACAGAAAGGAAATTATTTGCAAACAACTTTGTTAATGCACCAGTTATTGTTCCAGCCCTAATTTACCACCCTACCCCCCCTCAGCAGCAAAGGAAAAACATGAGGATTTTGGGTCTCCATAGTCTTGTTGAATCAGTGGTGAGGTCCTACTTATGCTTGTCAACCCTAATGCTTACCCCCCCCAGCCTGTAGCCTCTAATCCAAAGCACAAGGTGTAGCTTCAAGCTATCCAAAGCACAAGGTACAGCTCCAAGCCACTGCCTCATAGTGATACACTTTTCTTTTTTCTATATTGCTTTTTTTCCATTTTGTTTTTCCTTTTTTTTCATTTTCTCTCCATACACTCCCTCCCCTCGCAGTATGAACATGCACGTGTGGAGGCACGTGCACATCATGTTTCCACACATCTGTGTCTCTCAACCTCCAATACTGCCCTCTGAGCTCAACCAGGGGGTAGCCAAGGAGCAGGATGACAACTCTTCCCTCCCTGGGAGAGGAGAGCAGTCCATCAGATGCTTGATCCTCTCCCTCCCCTGCTGACCCCTGGCAACCAAAGGTTCCTCCCAACCCAGGGTTGCTGGCATGGAGTGAGGTGTGGCACCCTGCACCTCAACCCTCAGTGCCACCGGTCTAGGTGTGATACATTTTTCAAAGGTAGAGAAGTATGTCTTGTTGCCAACACAGTATGTTGTAGTTTTTTTCACAGAGAGCCCAAGGGAGATCATGGGTGACATTGTTTGCTCATTTAATGGGATGAGCATTAGAACCGAAACCTCAAGAAAGACTCCTCCATGGACTCATCAAGACTCTGGAGACCTAAAACCCTAATGGATTTACCTTTTGCTGCTTGGGGAGGGTAGGGATTGGAAGTTAGGGCTGGAAACCCTAATGCTACATTTCCATATTTTTGTGGTGTTAAGTTACCCTAACTGGGAAATTATTAATGAACACATTCATAGATGCCAGGTTCAAACAATAAGCCATTTTTATTTAATTATTCTTTTTGTTTGTTTGTTTAATCGAAGTCCAAGCCCCACTGAACAAAGATCAAATTCAAAAGGAATAGTTTGGCTTACACATCTTGCATAGGAATAAGCTGTTGTTTTTGATGTCATTCAACAAGTTTTTGCTTCTACTTCAATATGATATGCATTATATCTTACCCATCTTACCACCTGTGTAAACAGTTGAGCACAGTGAGGTTTCTTAATAACCATGTTTGCTGATGTAATCCTGATGTCACTCACTTTTATTACTCATGCAGCTAGGATCACTCTTTGTTTCCTGTTACGGAAAACATCAGATCATACCTCTCAACCTTTTTCCCCCCAAAGGTAGAACATTCTCCCTTAAAATGTGGAACAAACAAGCAAAGTGGACACTTCATCAAATCTTTAACATAGAATCTCAGAACTCTCTAGAAATGTGTGCCTTCATATTCATTAAGTTTCCTGTTAAATCTATGATATATTTTCACATTCACTGCTATGTATTTTTGCTTTACAGTCTTAACACCGAATGTGGGACAGACCCTGTCAATGTGGAATAGGGGCTTTTGTGAGGGAAAATGAGTAGTAGTAATGCATTTTATTGATCAACATAAAGCCATAAACAATACAACATTTTTAACACCAAAATAGAAAACATGAATAATTAAAACGGTTAAGCATGGACATATCATGCACAATGTTAAAAACAGATTAACAATAAATATATTTAACATTTTATCAAAAAGTGCTCAATAACACCTATCCATGCTTTTACATGTGTGTTGTTAAAAGAAACTTTCCCAAGAGCTCAATGATTTTTTTTCTGTAGTTCTAAACAAATAATCCAACAGATCAGAAGGGGGGAGATGGAGACCACCAAGTATCTCTCCCAGCCATTTTTTCCTAGATGTCTCATATAGAGCGCATAAAAGAACAACATGTTTCAAGTCGTCTATGAGCTCCAATCCACATTTACAATAGGGTGAAGGGGTAGCGTTGTTCTTATATCTGTACTGTATATAATTAGCAGTATAAAATTCAGTCCTAAATCTTGTATAAGTTCTCCTTAATTTAGGACATTTTAGTAATGCAAGATATGTCTCAAAACTGCTTGAGGTCTTAAGTGTCTTATAATATCCATGTAGTTTAAGCATGGAGAGTTTTGAGAGGAGACAGTTCCTATCCAAATCACCAAGTCTCAATTTAACTTCCTGCTTAATTTCTGCAAAAGGTCTGAGATAAATTTTGTATGAAAGATGTCCCAACCCAGCAGGCATTATGATATCTTTAATAAGCTGAATACTGGGGTCTACATATCCCAAACTAGCCATGCCTATGATTTCTTCTAGACACATTCTAGGATATCTTTTTTTCCAGTAAAGAGAAGAGTTTCAGTAAAAAATAAAATGTGTTGCTCCTGTATAAGAGAGGGTAAGGTTCACTGTCCTAATTCCAGCATCAGAATACATTTCGGGGTTCCTTGTGGTAACATAAGAATGTATCTGTACAGTTTATTTAATATAACTTGTAACCTTCCAGTCTCTACATGACCCCATACCTCTGAGGCACATAACATCCTCATTCTTATTTTAGCATTTAGTACCCTTATTATTCCTTTAACTGATTATTTCTCCATTTTATTATTAAATATCTTTAGGGCATTTCCTGAGGATCTCATTTTATTCTGAACAATGTCCAGATGTTTAGTCCAAGAAAGGTCATGAACAAATCAAACTCCTAAATGGTCATAGTGCTTTACCCTATCTATTCTTACTCCATCTATCTTAGTTTATTATGTTATTCCTTTGTTTTCCAAACACCACCACATTTGTTTTATTGTGACTGGTCCTCAGTCTAAATTCAGTACAGAGTGATTCAGACTTCATCAATTTCTTTTTCAGACCCAAAGCTGAAGTAGAAAGTAGAAGAACCAAATCATCTGCATATGTAAGACTATCTATCCTGCAGTCACCTACCTTAGGAGCATGAAAGTCAGGGTCAGTAATTTGATCCATCATTGAGTTTATATATATGTTGAATAACATTGGGGCCAAAATACACCCCTGTCTAGCACCTGCGTTCATTGAAAATTTTTAAGTTTCATGGCCATACTAATCATATCGAATTCTAGCCCAAGTGTTATCGTGGAGCCTAATGATGATGTCAAGCAGGGAAGCCTTGAGGTTTAACTCTTTGAGTATTGCCCAGAGAATTTTCCTGCTGACACCATCAAAGGCAGAAGAGAAATCCACGAAACAATATGTTAGTTTTTCTGACTTTAATGTATTTCCAGATCAGATGCTGCAGGACGAAACAATGTTGAGTTGTAGACCTATTCTTCCTGAACCCGTTTTGTGACTCATTCAGAATTGAGTTTTCTTCAGCCCATGTCAACAATCTGCCCAAAATTATTTTGGGCAAAACTTTCTGAGATACATCTATCAAACTAATTGGCCTGTACATCTTGGGATTATTTGGATCTTCTTTTTAAAAAATTGGATATATAGTACTACCTGCCCAACTTAAAGGGCACGGAAGACCCTGTACCAGCCCATTAAATAAAAAGGAAAAAATAGGGGGCCAGCAAGTTGGAAATGATTTATATAAATCTCCCAATATACCATTGGGACCAGGGGCTTTATTAGTTTTGAGTGATTGAATGGCCAAATAAATTTCTTCTTCTGTAATAAATACAGGCCAAGGAAACAATAATTCTCCCTGGGTCATTGGAAACTCAGTCATTTCTGACTCTATTTGCATGAAATAGAGCTTTGAGAAATATGAGATCCAGATTTCTGGTGTAATATAAGCTTCAAGTTTACTGAAGTACCTATTTTAACCTTGAGGCACTTTTTTCCAAAATTTTCTACCATCCCTATCCAGAACTGCCTGTCTTAGTTTTTCCCAGAGACCCCGTTTGTATTTATCCCTTACATTATTAAGAGTCGATTTATACTTTTCTCTCTCTCTCTCTCTTTCTTCAGCAATTTAAAATCTGCCATTGTTTTATTTCTTTTATTCCTATGTGATCTTAATGTTATACCAAATAGTTTTTTTTTGCCTGTAGACATTTAGCATTAAACCATGTCTTTTTAACTACTTGTTTACAAGATATTGTTTTCTTTTTACACCATGGTTTTAATAACCTTAGGATCATTTCCCAGCTTTCTATAATATTGGTGGGTTCATGCTGAATAACAATAGTGTCATGTATGTCACAAATTTCTCCTGTCTTCAATATAAATTCAAAATTGTTATGAAGTATAGGGCCCAAATTATTATCTTCTCATTAAAAATCTCTAGATTTTCTTCCATGAACACTTCCTTCCTTGGTATTCTAAATGGACATTTCAGGGTAAGTACTATGGGGCAATGGGCAGATTCCCATCTATCTTAGATCTCTAATTTTTGGACCAGTAGTGATGCCTCCAGGTTAGTCCAAAAAAGATCTAGTGTCGATGCACCCAGTGTTCCTCTAAAAGTATAGGCCCCTAGATTGTCTCCCAGAGTTCTTCCATTGAGGAGACACAAATTTCTGGATGCAAGAGCTTTCAGAAGGGCCCTGCCTCTAGGATTTAACACTGAGTCCTCAGAGTGCCTTTTATAGGTAATATTGTATTAATTAGAAGGAGAGTACATATTAGATCAGTATAAGCATCTTCTGATAATCCAGAGGGAATTCTACAGTTAAAGTCTCCCAAGACAATTATAGGGCAAACTACATAATTCTCAGATAAATCATCAAGAAAAGTTTTAAGATTTTGGATAAAAGTATCCTGTGCCTCAGCACATCTAATTCTAGGTGGAAAATAGATGTTACAGAGAATCATATTCTCCATGCCTCTGTTTACTAGCACAGCCAGGATTCCCTCTGTGTTAACTGAAACATAGAAACATAGACTTTGACAGCAGATAAGGACCGCTTGGCCCACCTAGTCTGCCCATTTCCCTACCTACAGGATAAGCCACAGATCCTAGTCAACCAACAGCCTATTTCTTCCTACCCACCACAAGAATTGCCTTATGTCTGTCCCATGTATTCTCGAATTCTCCCACAGTTTTAGACCACACAAACTCCTCAGGAAGGCAGTTCCATGCATCCACTACCCTCTCTGTGAAAAAAATACTTCCTCACATTGCCCCTGAACCACCCCCCCATCTTTAAATTGTGTCCCCTTGTTCTTGCATGTCTCTTTTTCTGAAAGATGCTACCCTCTTGGACTTTGTTGATTCCACTGAGGTACTTAAACATTTCTGTCATGTCCCCCCTCCCACCTTTCCTCAAGGGTATACATATTGAGCTCTTTTAGTCTCTCCTCATATGGCTTCTCTTGCAGACCCTGCACCATTCTAGTTGCCCTCCTCTGGACTTCCTCTATCCTGTCTATGTCCTTGCAGAGATGGGATCTCCAGAACTGGATACAGTACTTCAGCTGGGGTCTCACCAACTCTCTGTACAGAGGAATAACAACTTCCTGTTTTCTGCTGGTGATGCCTCTCCCTATGCATCCCAGTATACCCCCACCTCTCCCTATTGCATTATCACATTGCTTGTTAAACTTAAGGTAATCTGATATGATTACCCGCAGGTCCCTTTCCTTTTTTGTTTTTGTTACTACCTCCCCCCCATTGTGTACTCTTCCCCTGAGTTTTTGGTTCCCAGGTGCATTATTTTGCACTTCTTTGCATTGAATACTAGCTGCCATACTTCTGACCATTCGTCCAACCTTGCCAAGTCCCTTCTCATCCTTTCCCTGCCTCCTTGTGTAACAACCCTGTTGCGGATCTTTGTGTCATCTGCAAAGAGGCATACTTTTCCTTCCAGTCCCTCTGCAATGTCACTTATAAAGACATTAAAAAAGGACTGGACCCAGTACTGAACCCTGCAGTGCCCCATTAGTAACCCCTCTTTCTTCAGAGTGAACTCCATTTACAATTATCTTCTGTGTCCTGTTGTCCTGCCAATGTTTTACCCAGGCTACCACCCTGGGACCCACTCCCAGGCTGGTTAATTTGACTATTAATCTTTTGTGAGAGACTGTGTCAAATGCCTTGCTAAAGTCTAGGTAGGCCATGCCCACAGCCCCTCCCTGGTCTACTACTTTGGTCATCCAGTCAAAGAAATCAATTAGATTCCTCTGACATGACCTTCCCACTGTGAACCCATGCTGCCTTGGGTCCTGTGACCCACTGGCCTCTAGGAACTCAACAATTCTTTCCTTCAGAAGTGATTAAATCACTTTCCCTACCACAGAGGTCAAACTGACAGGTCTGTAGTTTCCTGCCTCTGTCTTGGTCCCACTTTTGTAAAGGGGAATCACACCTGCCTTCCTCCAGTCCTCAGGTACCACACCATCCTCCCATGATTTGTTAAAAAGGGTAGTCAGTTGTTTCACTAGTTCTCCCCCTAATTCTTTTAGAATTCTTGGGTGAATTCCATCAGGCCCCATTGCTTTGTCCACCTTCAGTTTTAGGAGTTCTTTCATAACCCTTTCTTCTGTGGAAGGACTGGGATTGACCTCCCTATCCAGAGTGCTTCTGTTAATTGGATTAGGCATCTCCACCTCCTCTTTTTTGAATACTAAGCAGAAATATTCATTCAGTATCCCTGCTTTTTCACTATCCCCTCTGCCCACCCACTGTTCATTCTATTCAGCCTCACTATCCCTCCCTTTGTCTGTCTACACTCCCTGATGTACCTATAAAAGGTTTTATCCCCCTTCTTAACCCAGTTGGCTAACTTTTCCTCAGTTTGGGTCTTTGCTATTCTGACTTCCCTCCCTGCTTCCTTCTGCCTTAACTGGTACAGCTCTCTGTCCTGCTCCTTCTGTGTTTCCTTATACTTCCTGAATGCTATCTTTTTCTTCTGACTTTCCCCGCCACCTTTTTTGAGAATCATAGTTGATTTTTCTTTCATTTTGATTTGTTTATTTGCTTCACACAAAGGCTTGTTGCCTCTGTGATGGCAGTTTTGATGATTCCCCATTGTTGCTCCACCCCTCCTTCTAGCCTGTTTGCTAGTGCTTTTCTGAGGCACTCTCCCATCTTGCCAAAGTCAGCCCTCCCGAATTCCAGTACCCTCACTTTTGTATGGCTTGACTCTGTAGCTGAGTTTAACATGAACCAAACTGTTTGACAGTCACTTGTTCCCAGCTGGCAACCCACTTCTAGATCTGAGATCCTCTCACTGTAAGAAAATAAATGCCAGCACAAGTTTATCAACCAGAAGGAAACCTTAAATCAGCCTGGAAGGTTGTCAATGTTCACAAATGAAGTGAGAACTTTTTCTCATAGTGCTAGACAAAGTCCTTCATTCTATTTAAATAAGTGCACCCTGTTTCCATAAAAAGCTGTTTCTTTCATAGCAGAACACTCCCAACATGTTTGATGCCCCCTGGCGCTTAATCATAGGAATGACAGACATAACCAAAATGTGCCATTAAATACTCAGTGTTCTTAAAGTGCCAGTACACTGGTGTCAAAGGTGGACAAAAAGTAGAGGCAGGTTTGAATTTACAAACGTTCATATCACTGTTCTCAAATATCACAGCCTCACTTACCCCTTGGTCTGCGATACTGTCTTCTTCTCTTTTATTAAAAAAAGATTGCAGTCCAAGGTTCCTAGTTAGTTTGTGGCAATCCACTATTGTTTCAAATAAATCAAATCTCTGCTGAGGGATGAAAGAAAACCCTTTATTCAAAAGTCTTGTTTCTATCGTTGTCAATTCCCTCGAGCAAATATTAATCACATTGTTTATTTATATGTATTATTTATTATTTATACAGACTTTTGTTAAAAGTTGCAAAAGGGATTTGTTAGACTTGGATAGAAGCTTGCAGAATGGGGGTAACAATGTTACAAATAATTTAAGTGCAGCAGAAAGATTTGCCATCAATGAATATGGGAAGAATAAAAATATAACCATCAAGAAAGCAGATAAAGGGGGTTCAATTGTGGTAATGGATACAGATAAATATCTGTTAGAGGCAAATAGGCAATTGAACAATACAGCTTTTTATAAAAAAGTTTCTGTTGATCCAACACCAAAATATAAAGAATGAATTGATAATTATCTGATGGAGGTTAAGGAAAGGGGTTGTTAAATGATGATACTTTCTCATTTCTAAAAGTACATAATCCTATGAAAGCTTGCTTCTATATACTTCCTAAAATACATAACTGCCTCATTAACTCTCCAGGACATCCAATTGTATCAGGAAATGACTCTTTGACTGAGCCTTTGTCACAATATATTGATTATTATATTAAACCCATAGCCCATAATGTTCCCTCATATATAAGAGATACAGGTGAAATACTGTCTGTGTTAAAGGAAATTGAAATTGAAGAAAAGAGTCTATTTGTGACTTTGGATGTTGAATCTTTATATTCCAATATTCCTCATGAAGGAGGTTTAGAAGCATTACAGTTTTATCTGGATAGAAGGGATAGTAAGGTTCCGCCTACAGAAATGTTGATTAATATGTCAGAGTTTGAACTGACATCTAACACTTTCTTTTTCACAGACGACCAGTATGTGCAAGTTAAAGGGACAGCCATGGAGGCAACATTTGCTCCTAATTTTGCTAATTTATATCTGGGAAAATGGGAAGAAGAGTTCATTAGGAACAGTGAGAATAACCCATTTAGAGATAAAATAGATATATATAGACACTTTATACATGATATATTTATCATCTGGACTGGTACAGAAAATGAACTCTTTGACTTTAAGTATCTGGAAAAAAGTAACAAAAATCTAAGGTTCTCACTATCTTTCAGTTCCACACATATTAATTTTTTAGTTTTGATAATTAAAAAGGATGGAACTGGGGGTATAGAAACAGATCTGTATAGGAAAAATACAGACAGAAATACGTTATTACAAGCAGATAGTAGCCATCCTTATCATACTATAGCAGGCATTCCAAAAGGGCAATTTCTAAGAATGAAAAGAAACTGCAGTGCTGAAGTTATCTATGAGAAAAGAGCAGATGAGTTGGACGAGAGATTACTTGAGAGAAAATACCCAGTCAAGATTATCACTAAGGCAAGAGAAGAAGTAGACAACATGATAAGGTCAGAGGTCATGCATAAAACTGAAAAGAAAGAGAAAAGTGACCTTAGAATTAATTTTGTGAGTACATATAGTGCACAATCTAGTGAGATTGGGAAAATAGTTAAAACACACTGACATCTAGTGAGTTTAGATCCAGGCCTAAGGGACCTTAAGGATGTAGAGCCTAGATTGGTTCATAAGAAAGGTAAAAGCCTGAAAGATAAATTAGTGCATTCAGTACAACCTAAACAAGAACATACAAGAATGTGGTTGCCTAGGCAACACGAAGGGTGTTTTAAGTGTGGAAATTGCAAATTTTGAAAATCCCTTGCACAAAACAAACATTTTATTAACCCAAAGACAAAAAGAGAGACAAAAGCGAGAGGTTTCATCACCTGTATAACAGAAGGGGTCATTTATATGGCCACATATACTTGTGGTTGTTTTTATATAGGTAAGATGAAAAGAAAACTGAAAGAAAGGGTGGGTGAACACCTGAGAGCAATAAAGAATGGTAATGTTAAAAATGCATTGGCTGTTCATATGGGGAAGATAAAAAACCTGAAAGAACATGTTTGGTCTTTTGTAGGGATTGGAAAACCCATAAAAATCCCTGGGGGGGTGTGATTATGATAATGTCTTACTAAACAGGGAACAATATTGGATTTTTGCTACAGGTGGGTCAGAAAGACCTGGTCTTTATGAAAGAATTGATCTCAAACCATTTTTAAAGAAATAATTTTATTCCAACTTATTCAGGTAAAAGATTTAGTACAATTTGAACATATAGTTCTTGTATAAAGACATTTTACAGTAAGTAATATGTATTAACCTGCATTTTTCATTTATTTTATAGATTTCTTCAATAACACTTGAATGCAAAGTGGATCCCCAAGAGATTGGAGGAGGACACTAATGTACAAAATAGTAGTGGTAAAAGTTAATATTAAAGCTAAATGATAAATATTGAATTTTTCATAATGCAATAATGTTTTAAATTGGTTTTATGATGATTGCATAATGTTATAATTAATGTTGTACTGGCACTTTAAGAACACTGAGTATTTAATGGCACATTTTGGTTATGTCTGTCATTCCTATGATTAAGCGCCAGGGGTCGTGAAACACGTTGGGAGTGTTCTTCTGTGAAGGAAACAGCTTTTTATGGAAGCAGGGTGCACTTATTTAAATAAAATGAAGCACATTGTCTAGCACCATGAGAAAAAGTTCTCGCTTCATTTGTGAACATTGACAACCTTCCAGACTGATTTAAGGTTTCCTTCTGGTTGATAAACTTGTGCTGGCATTTATTTTCTTACATATTTACTTGTTGTCGTCAAGCACAGTTCCCAGGTGCAGGCCTGTAACTTATTCTGATCCTCTCACTGTCCCCATTTGAGAGTATGAGGTCTAAGATTGCTCCCTCATGAAACTAGCTGTCTAAGGCATGCCACCTGTAGGGCATCGAGAATGGCCCTGCTCTTGGATGTGGCTGCAGCAAGTGTGCTCCAGTTAATATCTGGCATATTCAGGTCTCTCATCAACAGTATCTCCGCTTTCTCTGCCATCCTAAGAATGCCTTCCATCATATCCTTGTCCCTTCCCTCCCCATGACCTGGGGGTCTGTATACAACCCCTGTGCGGATTGTGGTGCCACTTCCCATCTCTAAGGTGACCCACAGTGCCTCCTCTCCTCCCTGTTTACTCTTTTGTTCAGTTGCTTTTATCCCTTCCTTTACATAGAGAGCTACTCCTCCCCCCTTCTCCCCTCCCTGTCTCTCCTGCAGGTTACATAGCCTGGTACGTTAACATCCCAGTCATGGTTCTCTGTGTACCATGTTTCTGTGACTGCTACGATATCCAGGCATCCCTCTTCCATCAAGGCCACCAGTTCAGGGAGCTTGTTGCCAAGGCTACAGGCATTGGTAGTCATTATCCTCCATTTCCTGATGGCCTTACTTCTTTTTGCCCCATCCCTGTCCTTCTTACCTTTGTCACTTTCTCCATTTACCCCTGCCCTTCTCCCTATCAACATCTCTATGTTGGTGTTTACTGCACTTACTACCATGACTTTTTTGGGGGGGGCTAGGATTTCCCTGTGCCTTTCCAGTGCCTCCCCCCTTGTCTAGTTTAAATACTTGCCAATGAAGCATTTAAACCTATCACCTAGAATCCTGGTTCCCCTCCTGGACAGATGCAACCCATCATGCCAGTATAGGCTTGCATCACTCCAGGTGGACCCCCAATCCCCAATGAAGCCAAATACCTGAGTTCTGCACCAGTTTTTCAACCAGTGATTGAATCCCATGGTGTGAAGCACCCTAGCCTTTCATACGCCAAAGACAGGCAGCACCTCCGAGAAGGTTACTGTGCTTGTTACTTGTCTAAGGCCCCTCCCCAACTCAACAAACTCTTCCTGCACTGCTTTGATCCCTTTCTTAGCCAGGTCATTTGTCCCTAGGTGGACAATGACATCCAGCTCCCTCCCCTGTGCAGCTGCTCTGGCAATCCTGAGCATTAGCTCCCTGTCCCTCCAAGCCATGGTGCCAGGCAATCACCTTACCTCCCTCTCCCCTTCCTCCCCCAGTTCTACCTTTCTAACAATGGAGTCCCCCACCAGAAGTTGTTTCCATCCCCTGTCGGGTTCCATGCCACCCTCCTGTGGATCTCCTTTGTGGAGGTTCCCAGCATCCTCCTTGGTCTCCACTGTGGGTGCCATCACAGAGGAACCACACTTTGCCAGAATGGCATAGGAATTGTGGAGAGGTACAACTGGAGGGATGCACCTCTGTTCCACCACCCTCACCCTCCCTGAGCCCACTGTGGTCCAACTGCTCCTCTTTCTTGGCAACCTCTGAGGCAATGGCAGTGGCCCTGGTGGTCCCTGGATGGAAGAGAAGGTCCCACGAATCCTGGACAACTCAGGCTGAAGATGAGCAACCTCCCCCCTCAACCCAGAGAGGTGCCTGCAGATGGGACAACACCACATCTTCCAGAATGTCTCCCGGAAGACTGCAGCTCTATAGCCACTGCACCACTCCCATCATGTCTTATTTCTGGCCCCTTCACTATTGTTTGGAATCCTTACTCTTTCCTCTGTTTTTTTTTCTTCTGTCTCTCTCTCTCTCTCTCTACTTACTTATTGCCTCTGTGCCTTTTAAGCTCCTGATTGTCCTGTTCTGAGACAAGAAGATTTTATATTTCTCAGTAGACCCCTTAATTGCTTAGAGGCAGACCTCGAGCAGCTAGAGGGGGCCAGAGAGCTACTCTTGCCCTTGTAGGATGGTGCGTCTTTGGTGGCTCTGTGATCACTCTATTCCTGCTCCCAAACAGGAAGTTCCTGTTGTCAGTCAAATCCTGTGCCTATAAAAGAAGAACTAGCTTTGTGTGGGAGGCTGGAGGAGAAGGAAGGTGGGCAATATAGTTTTTTAGAAGAGTGTAGAGAGTAGAAGAGTTCTACTTCTTTAGTCCCAAGATCCCAAGATCAAACTGTGTTTTTATAAGTGTGGTAAGCCCCCCTTTAAATCTGCCAAATTGTTTGTCTCTAGTAGCAGAAAGAGTTACAGCTGAATACCCAGCCACTCTTGGAGTACTATCTTGTATGCACCATGTTTCTTGCATACTAATTATATCAAAAACTCTATAAAATGCAAGACCTCAGGATCTGAGATTTTGAGATGTATACCCTCTACATTCCAAGATAGGATAGTCAGCAAATCAGTCTCTTGCCCTGCTTCCCCTTGTGTTTATCAATGCCTTGGGGTTAGGCTCTTCAGACTCTCCCACTCCAAATTCCTGCCCTGGTTGCCCTTGTCAGGCAGGAACCATTGTCTGTAGTGGTAAGAAAGTGTTTGGGTTCTCAAAACTTTCAAAATTAATTAGCAGGGAGTCATTAGCTTGCTCAGTGTCTTGTGATAGTGTCTTGTGATACAATTGCATGTCTCCGGCCTGGGTCTACCATCATTTCAGAGTTGTCCACTATATGGATTCCCAGTAAATCCAATTTCCCAGCTAGAGACAGCATTTCACTGGCCAGATTAGAATTTTCAAAGGTAATATCAATATGTGGTGATAAGCCCAGATCATCAAAAATGTTAATTGAGTCAATCATATTTCTGGAAATGTGCATGCCCAGTGCTATTCCCAAGAAATTAAGGAGATCTCCTCTCACCTTTCTTTTAGAATCTTTTATCGTAAACTTCCACCCAAAGACAGTGATTGTTCTCCTTAACTATGATTTGTTCTGATTTTCTATATGTTCAGTGATATCTCCTAATATCATCCTCTGTGATTCACAGTCCAACTCAATCTTCCTAACCACGGAAGATTGCCCCTCTTGTATGTTTTCCCTTACACTCCCAAGACACTGTGGGACAAGTTTTGGAACCAACATTGGGAATGCAATGCCTTGACCCTTTGTGCCCAAAGACAATGTTTTCCCTAAAATAAAATGTGCTGTAACCAGGGATGAACAATAAAATATTACAATATTCCTGTATTGTGGATTTAATGATCTAAGAACTGTCACCTCTTCTTCTAAATCAGTATGACCTATTTCAAGTGCAGCTAGAATCCAAGCAAGAATTGAAGTTTCTGTTTCATTCTCCAGGATAGGGACATATTGTATCTCAATCATAAATTCAGCATTTCCACAATTCTGTGTAACAAAAACGATTCCCTATGTCAGTCATCAGAAATTTGTAGATATGTCCATCCCTCAAAGGAGGGTCGCTGGTGGTCTCAGTCTCCCCCTGATAAGCAGTCAGTGACTTAGTGCTGACAATTTCATCATAAGTGATCTCATTGCATTTGCTTTTAGGACAAAATTTCACTTCCTGTTCAGGTGATGATTTTACAAAATTAGTACTTTTGCTACACACCTGTCTGTCCTTTATCTTTTGAACTGAGAGCTTAATCAAGTTATCCTGTGCCACTTGTTCATTTTGGCTTTTGTCACTAAAGAAAGACCCACACTTTTTTTTTTTTTTTTTCATTTTAGGTCTTCTTTTTACTTTTAGATGTCTCTGAGTTAATCTATCAGACTCACTCATTTCAAGATTCTTTGAGTCTGAAATTTGCATATAACATTTACATACCTCGTTTTTGTCTAAAGGAGGGGAAGCTGAACCTGGGTGCCGCTAGTTACCAACGTCACTTTATCTGTATCCATTAGTTCATCTCCAATGGTACTTGAAAGTTGGTGTTTATTATTGCCCAAAATCCTATCCAGAAGCACTCTATTATAAAATACATCCAATCTTAGGTCACGTATCTCTTCTTTAAGCATTGTAATGTTCTCCAGCAACAATATATCAGCTGAGTATCTGTTCTTCAGAATTTCTAAAGTTTGCTTTGAAATGGTGGAACTAGACGCTGTGTATGACTTATCTATACATTGAGGTGCATCTATTGTAGCACTAATTTCGGGGGGGGGGCCCTCCTCCCCTGGAGTATGCCTTCCTTCTATTTCTTTATCTTTTTTGTAAATTTCATCCACTTTCTTTAGTCCCTCTGTGGTGACTCTCAATTCTTTAATTATAGACACCAAATCTGGGTTATCACTAGACTTCATGTCTATTTCTGAAACTAGATTTTGTGATCTAAACTGGGGAATGCCTGTCTCTGTAGGCTGGTCCTTACATCCAGAGTCAGGCCTCAGAGCATTCCTCATAGATATAATAGTCTCCCGGGGTAGATAGTTACAAAGAGGAGGAGTCATAACAGAGGCCGGAGATAGTCCCAGCTCTGAACAAAATGATTCTTCATTATAGTACCTGAATGTGTCCCACACATATTGATCATAAGAGATGGATTCAGCCAAGTGTGTAGACACATCCATGTCCATATCTGGGCTATTCAGGACCCCCTGAGAAACTTCAAGATTGCTACCAAGATCAACTAGGTAATCAGGTAATTTGGATATATTAACCACATTCAACAGTGGGGTAGAGCTATGATTAGGCCCTTTCCCTATCCCTCTATTGACCCAGAAATCAGTTATCTTAAGTTATTTCCTTTTTCCCAAAACACCTGTGGGAACAAGGGAGCAGAAAATGTCATCTCCTTTCTGTAGGTGAAAGCAACCTGCTCGAACTTTTTCCATTTGCTTATTATTATTTTTGTTTTTATTTTTCCTCTTCTGTTTGCCCCTTCTATTTTTAAAAGCACATATCTGCATGGTGGCTTCCTTGAAATCATGCTGCATTTCAGATATATCAATTATTTCAGTTATCATGTGGGAGGGTTCCCCTAGTACTGAGTTTGATAGGTTACCCTTACCACTTCTAGTAACCACCATTATGGTAAAGACAGAGGGTACACAGAATAAGGCAAAACAAAACAAGAAAGGCCAGTCTGGCTAAACAGCAGTAAAACAGATCAGCGTTTGTAAGCTAGTATATTGGTATCTATATAATAATAATAATCTAATAGTCTGATAGTAGTAACAGTGATAGTACCAGTACCACTGTTACCAATTACAATGTTAACAAATTACCAGTAATGCAAAAATACAGCAAAAGGCAATCAACAGGCACAGTCAATAGACTGATTAAATATATCAAGTGTACTTGAATACTTCACCAGTTTTTCTCCAGGTCAGATAAAGCTGTATTGTTGTGATGCTAAGTCCAGATATATGATAAGGTCGGTGAAATCAACAAAGTTTGTAAAACGTGTGTAAATCGTTTGTAGTCCCCATCACAAGCCAAGGCTAGCAACCGCATCTGTGGCTGTGACCAGATGTTTAAACTAAGCAGCTCTTCCCCTTTCCGAACTTCGATTGTAAGAAACACTCTCAAGACAGTCTCCTTCTGGATTGAGCATATAGCAAAGAGGGATCTGGTACCAGAGTTATTCAAAGCCCTGTAAACATTGGAGGCACCATGTATTTGTTCCACCATGCTTAGTTCCGTATTCACTGAAAAAAGAACATGGAAATGAAGAACATTTACTAAAACATAGAAACCCTCCCTCCCTCCCTTAACCACAGCAATAAAAGTGCCTTAAAAATGTTCTTACTTGTGTATGCAGAGCAATCTATATGAAACCCTTGTCAAGAAATTTAAAAGAAGTCTTCACACACAACAGAGTGGATATCTTAATAAACGAGGGTAGCTTTGTATTTAAATTTATTTGGATCAGCTAAGCTGAAGGAACCGCAGTATTGACCTTACTACCAATACAGCTGTCACTCTGAGTTTGGAGTTCACTGAAAATTCAATTAAAATCTATAACAGACTTCTGTATCAGAGCTAGAGACATTCAAAAGAAGCTATTTCTTAGAAAAGTGCAAAACGCCATGTCGGCCAGTGGATTTATACTTTCTTCAGAGTTATCCTGGTAGAGATGGTAACTAAATGAGTGGGGTGCTTATAAATGAGATGCAATTTATATTATTTAATTCCAATTAGCATTCCAGTTAGCACCTAAATGCAGGGGAGCAAAACAAGCATGCAAAAATGTGCAAACAAATAAAATATACGATAAGCCAACATCAATCAATCAAGTAATAATAATAATGGAACAGTGGAACAGCTGAACAGTAATTGATCAGTCAATCAAGCAATCAAATGAAATCCATTTAACCATCAACAAGCCACGTTTGTCTAACAGGCAGGATCACTTATTTCTGAGTGCTAATAAATTTTAACTAAACCTGTTCACCTGATTTGTTAAAACAGTTTATGAGATAAAAGAAATATATCAAATAGTTCAGCCGCCTATTTACTGGCTAAGATCCACACTTCCACAATCAAAACCCATTTCAGAAAGCACTCAAAAACTCAGAAACCCACTCACACAAAACAAGAATCAGAAAAAATAAAATATAAATATATTTAAAACTCAAAGAAGCACGAAGAGTCAAAATAACACTACATCAGATTATCCATATCACTTTTAATATCTTAATATCTTAAAATCACAAAATTGCAGGGATATGGAAGTGCGAAGGATATAAGGGGAAAAAACAAACAAATGTTCCTTATTACAGGAGTAGCAGTAATTTTCAGCAGGGATATTCTGACTGAACAGCTGTCCGAAGGCTGTTGCCTCTTCTCTGTGGCTGGCGCGGGCTTCGCCACTGCCCGGATTCCAAGACCACAGTCACAGAGTCGGCGACGGGCAGAGTCTCGACGCTGTTAGACCACAGCACAAGTTGGTCTGGAAAGGTGCTGAAGCTTTAAAAACCAGAATACTGTTTTCTTTTCTACCCAAAAATTAAAGGAATCCTTTACTGATCAGGCAACAGTGGCATACCTGTTTCAGGTAGAAAGTGAACTTATCAGCACCCTGCTACTAGAACCCATTCAAAGTAGCATGCAGCTGCACTCTCAGTCTTCCCAGTCAAGCAAAGCCCACGGAAAATGAATAAGTGTTCATTGTAATGTGTGACAATTGAGAGGTATGTGCCAAATATTAAGCATATGGAAACTGCAAGTATAATATAATATTTTTTATGAACATATACATTTTGAAACAATCTCTCTCTCTCTCTTTCTCTCTCTCTCTCTCTCTCTCTCTCTGTCTCTCTCTAACAACCTGTAAGTGGCTATTTATTTGCCATATCAAAATATCACTCAGTTTCATAAAAGTTGGTGTTATAAATTGTGCAACTGATTTGAATTTTAATTAGTAGCTTTAACAAATACAATTCTAGAATCTGCTTCTACCACTGCGCAGTGTTCCCCTACACTCATACTGAACATGTCATAACCCTATCACCAAAATTCTCCTAAATCTCCCTCATTCTATATCCCAGTGCTCCCACCACTGGTGGGATGCTCTTGATCTATTCAACCAGCTTAAGGTCTATTCAGTCTCGTTTAGGTACCAGGAGCTACATGACTCCCTGAATCAATGAGATTGACTGCACCCAAAGTCTCAATATACATTCAGTTTCCTAATATAATTTCCTAGAACTATCAGCCCAAATCAAACTTAAAAATATACATGGATGAAATCAGTTAAAGGATGAAATGGACAAAGTCTAAATAGTAAAATTAGTATACTAAACCAGCTCCCCTATATCTCTGAAATGCTGACTCAAACTGACTGGTACCACCAATTCCAAATGAGCAATGCATGCCAGCCTCTGTCTTTTATTATCTGCAGAACAGCTTATTATTATTCCACAAATATAAAGTTCAAAGGCACTAAAAATGACATCCCAGGAAACATAAGGCATGTCTCTGATGTCAAAGTATGTTTTAATGTCCTTCTCAAGCCATTATTTTCAACTCTTCAGCCTGCAGAAGGAAGCTATTAAGCCACCATCTTGGTGTGGAAGTAGAATTATGGTCCACAGTTAGTGAAAGGTGGACACAAGCATCATCTGAGATGATAATTGCTCCTGAGTCTTGGACTGAAGAAAACATGAGGGCTGAGTCAAGGAAATATTCTATCCTGCTACTGGTGTTGTACCTGGTGGAACGAAAGGTAAAATCCCTTCCCTTGGGGATTGTAGCCCTCTGTGGGGCCCATAAATGGAATTCTTGAACAAATAGGTGTAGAGCTTTTTGGGATTTGGAGAAGAGGATGCTTGTGCAATGTATTTTTTTTCCAAGAGGTGATCCCATAACTCACTGAAATCTGTCTCCCTACATTAAGTGTATCTGCTGATAATAACATAGCTGACAGAGCCACTACCACCTCAGGGGGAAAACAAGCTTATGTTCTCATTTGGAGCATATATATTACACAGTACCTGGACCTGAGCATCCATTTACAGCTGTATAATCACCCACCTACCTTCTTTGCATCTGAAGGAATTAAGGATCTATACAGGAAGTTTCTTATGGAGGTGTATTGTGACACCCCTTGGTTTTGAATTACAATATAAGACCTACCTTCTTCATGTCCCACCCATTTCTTCTTAAGTTATTGTGTTTCTGTGAGTGGGTAGAAGGTGTATATCCTGCAAAAGCACAATGTCACAATGTTCCTTTTTTAAATGAGAATGCATCTACTGGTGCTTTATAGGTGAGTTGAGGCTCTGAACATTCAAGGAAATACATTTCTAAGCTGCCATTGTCTGGCTACCCATTTACTTGAAAGATTGGGGCATTGTGTTGGCTGGGATATTAGCTCAGGTGTAAGATGAATGAAAAGTCTAAGATAGAGGCTTGAGATTTATGTCAAGGGCAAATATACGGTCACTACCCTTGACTCTTCCTCTGCTGCAATTGGTTTCAGATGTCTGTCCCTTTAGGTTGAAATATCCCCGTCATTGGCTCTTCATGTTAGGATGTTACAGACAACCGTCAGCTGGTTCCAAGTGCTTGTCCCATCTATCGACTATTCTGGGACATGGTTCCCTTGAAACAATTATACTAGAGGATCTTAATTTTAATTGGCTATCCAAGGCCTCAATACCTCTTAAATCCTTCTGTAACTCTCATGGGCTCATGCAATAAGGAAAATTTTAGCTTGTCAATATAGGCGAATGGGTCAAAGTTGCGTCCGGATCTCTTAGTAGAGAACTTGGATGCAGATGGAGGTTTAGAGGCAGCTCTTACACCAGCAATGAAACAGTGGTCACTGACATCTGAAGAACCAATGCGTCCAAACAAGAAAAACCCCAGGAATAGTACCCTATTGGATGTCTTTCTTGTACACAAACCTCATTTCTTTTCTCATGCTGGAATTTTTTCCTCAAAGGTCAGTGATCACTGTTTCATTGCTGATGTAAGATCTGCCTCTAAACCTCCATCTGCATCCAAGTTCTCTACTAAGAGGTCCAGATGCAACTTTGACCCATTCGCCTATATTGAAGAGCTAAAATTTTCCTTACACTGGCAGAACTTTTACCTAGCTAGATCGGCGAGTATGGCTAATGACATTTTCCATGAAATTGTGTCATGTTCCTTAAATAATCATGCTCCCCTGGTAACCATGCAAAGACCTGAACATGCCATTGGTTTTCCATGGAACTTAAGGCTGCATTGTTAGAGAGGGACAAGCTTTGGAAAAAAAGCACGCAAATAAAAAACATCCGAGGATTGGTGCCATTTCTGGAGGGCCGGGAACTTCTGCACCAAGATGGTTAGAGAGGCAAAGGCCAACTTCTATCATTCTGAACTAGACTCTTCTACAAAGTGCCCAACTAAATTTTGGTCTACAATCAAAGAGCTGTCTGGTCACACATCTGGAAATGTATTTCCCTTGAAAATTATTTCTGATAATGCTACTATTTGTGATAGAATGGAGATTTTACAGGCCTTTAACAACCACTTTGCCACTACAGGTCTAGAATTTGACAACTCATCTACATGCGCGTTATGCTCCCAGATGAGCACACAGATTCCTGAACCTAGCACCACTAATGCAGTCTTCTCCCCTTTACTTGCATCACTGAAAGAGGTTGAAGATCTTCTTCTACAAATGGACACTAAGAAAAGTGCTGGTGCTGATTCCTTCGACCCCTACTTCTTAAAGATTGCATTCCATGTCCTAGCCATACCAATTACTCATCTATTTAACCTGTTCTTATCCCAGAGGACTCTCCCACACCTATGGAAAACTGCCCATGTCATTCCTCTGTTTAAACCATGGGATCCCTGTGATCTAACCAACTATAGGTCAATCTCACTCCTCCACATACTGTCTAAACTCTTGGAAAAAATTGTGAATGCACAGCTGAGAACCTACTTAGACAATACAAACCTTCTAAGTCCTATGCAATCTGGCTTCAGAGCAAAATACAGCACCATTACGGCCCTGGCCAAAGTAACTAATGATTGGCAATGAGACCTGGAGAATAGAAATGTCACCTGCACTGCGTTCCTGGACCTAAGTAAGGCCTTCAACACTGTTGACCACAGTCTGCTTCTTTCCACCCTGAAAATCATAGGTCTGGACTAGAATCCATGTGTTGGTTCAATGACTACCTTACAGATAGGCTACAGCAGGTTAAGGCTGAAGGTGAGCTTTCCCATATCAAACCACTAAAAAGAGGTGTACCACAAGGATCTATCCTGGGACCCTTACTGTTTGCAATTTATATAAACAACATTGATGACTGCATTAAGGAGGACAATATTCACTTGTTTGCAGATGATACAGTGCTCTACCTAAGCCGCCCAACTCTGGAAGCCACCTGTGGAGACTTGCAAGCTGACTTCAACCTGCTGCAGAGCCAGCTCCTAAATAAAAACCTTTTACTCATTGCCAAAAAAACAAAAGTGATGCTGTTCTCACCTGTCATTCATACATATTTAGCCAATGTTGATTCTATACCTCAGATTACCACTATAATAGGAGAAAGGTTAAAATGTGTTATGAAATTCAAGTATCTGGGGGTTTGGCTGGACCAGAGACTCTCCTTTGTGGATCATGATGAGGATCTTCTGAAAAAGCTGAGACAGAGGCTTGTTCTTTTCTTAAGGATTAACCACCTCTTGACTAGAGATGCTAAGATGCAGTTAGTTCAATCTACTTTCCTTTGCCTAATTCACTATGCTGACTTCATTTATAGTCAATGCACTGCCTCCTATCTTGCTAAGCTAGACACCCTGTATCACAGAGCCTTGAGATTTATAAGTGGCCTACCCCTCACCACACATCATTGCTCTTTGTATGCAGCTGTGGGGTGGTCTTCCCTTTGGTACAGGTGAAACAGAAATGTAGCTTTCTGGACCTTCAGAGCTATTACTAATAAACGTCCCCAATATTTTTCTGACTGCCTTCTGCTAAGTTTGTCAGGAAACTATGCACTGAGAAGTTACTCTTTGATTTCCTTGAAAGTGCCTAGGGATAATACACATTTTGGGAGAGCGGCCATAAGCTTTGTGTTGCCATCACTTTGGAACAAATTGCAGAAATCAATGAAATTGAGCATCCATGTCAGTCTTATCATCTTCAAGACCTTGTATGCCCAGGTTGTTAAGGAACTCTACAACTGTTTCCCCCAAGCTTAGCAAGTTATGGTGTCTGCTGTTTACCTGTCCTGTGCTTTGCTCCCTAAGTCTTGGCCCTATGGTTTCCTCAAGCCTATATCCCTTTCAATCTACTGCTGTTCATTCAGCTTACCACTTCCTACCTTATCTGATCTCTCACCATGTGTTATCCCTAACTCTGTTGTCCTAGCACCTTTCTATTAGAGCAGCCCTTACCTTACCTTGTAACCCACTTCTCCCCATTAGCATCTTACTTTTATTCCCTTTAAGCCTGAACGCCATGTCTTGACTTGTGCTAGGCATTGCCGACAGTGAGAATGTTTTATTATCACTTGTCCATACCACTTAATGTTATATTCTCTGCTGAATAATTGATGTACTTGATGACTCAATCTTGTTAACTCGTTATCTGGACCTATTGCTATTGTTCTGTGTGTATCATTTTAATGCATACAAATGTCTGTTTATTGCCTGCATATAAATGTATTGTGCTTTTGACCTTGTGTGACACAGGTCCACTTTGTAAGTGAGCTTGCTCAATGATGTTCGCCTGGATAAATAAAGATTTTTATTTTTTTATTTTTTTTTTTTTGAGTTGCTACAGCCACAGTTACCATCCTTCCAGGGACCCCACACAGTGTGGGATTGGCAAAACAGGTAATTTTCATCCGTGCAATTAAGAGATTACAGATCTAAAATCAATGTTGAAAAAGGACACAACTATGAACAGTAAGAAAATGTTTGGCCCTAGTGCAGAACCATAAACAACATTATCAATATTATTAGTTTGTGACACATTGGCTCAGTCTAACAAACAATGTGAATTTATAATCCAATCCATTAGGAGAAGTACTAATATCAACATACAACTAGGAGAAGTAACCATCTTCAAGAAGCTGCTTTGCTTTCAGTCCTGGAGCGGACTGCTAAAGCAAGTATAAGACAGATGGTGCTATCTTCCTCGGGCAGAGATGGAGCAAACAGTTCAGCAAAACTTTATAAATAATGATTTTTGCATGTGCAAAGTATATTTTTAACAATAGGAGAAGGTAAACAGAGCAGTTGGTTCAAAACATCCCCTCAGTGTGCTTTGCAGAAGGGATTTTGTGGAGCTGAGCAATGCTGGACTACCTTGGAATTTGAAGGTAAAGTACAAAATTGGGGGTGAAGAGGAGAAGAAGTTGGGTAGAAAGTAGGCTTTGAGAAAACGGGGGTACAGAGGGTTGCAGGAAAGTGTGAAGAAGAGGAAGGGGAACCACTATGTGGATATACTGCTCTGTGTTTACAAGCCACAACAGAAATGGAAAGGGACCTGGGGTAGTCATATCAGATGACCTAAAGGTAAGCAGGCAATGTGAGAAGGCAGTAAGGAGTGCTGAGGGGATACTGGGATGCATAGGGAGAGGCATCACCAGTAGAAAACATGAGGTTGTCATCCATCTATGAAGACAGTTGGTGAGACCCCATCTGGAGTACTGTGTGCAGTTCTGGAGATCCCTTCTCTGCAAGGACATAGACAGGATGGACGCAGTCCAGAGAAGGGCAACTAAAATGGTGCAGGGTCTGCAAGAGAAACAATATGAAAAGAGACTAAAGGAGCTTAATATGTATGCCTTCAAGGAAAGGTGGGAGGGGGAGACCATGACAGAAACTTTCAAGTACCTCAAGGGAATCAACAAAGTCCAAAAGGGTAGCATATTTCAGAAAAAGAGATGTACAAGAACAAGGGGGCACAATTTTAAGATAGAGGGGGATGACTCAGGGGCAATGTGAGGAAGTATTTTTTCATGGAGAGGGTGGTGAATGCATGGAGCATCCTTCTGAAAAAGTCATGGGGCCAAAAATGGTGGGAGAATTCAAGAATGCATGGGACAGACATGAGGCAATTCTGTTGGGGGGGGGTAGGAGGATGTAGGCTGTTGGTTAACTAGGATCTGCAGTTTATCCAATAGGTAGGGAAATGGATAGATTGGGTGGGTCTAGTGGTCCCTATCTGCCATCAAAGTCCATGTTTCTGTGTTTCTACTTTACTACGTTACAGATAGGTGCCACTGTATGTTGCAGTCATGATGCCCCTCACTCCCCTCAGACACAGAGTAACACAATCAATTGAGGACCAGCCAGTGAGGGTTCATCATCAGAGTCTCCTTACTCTCATAGAGACCTCAAGGTGCAATCATTCCCCTATTACCTTGTGACATTGTTACTAGAGGGTGCGTTGCTCCTGTGGGGGAAAAACAATGCTCCCACGGGGTCTTTCAGAACAGGGGTGGAACTTAGTTCATGGGAGGAAGGATTCCTTCAGAGCTATGGAGGACATTGCAAAGTTGTGTCACATGTTTGCAGTCCCATGGCAAGCATGCCATATCATGGCAATGGTGATGTCCACATGGAGGAGGCGAGGGAGGAATGTACTGCCCATGCAATACACATGTCCCACCTTTCATGTTAGCTGATTATTGAAGCCTGCCCTTCAAGTTTCAGGTGTGGCAATACAACCTGGTCAGAAAGAGAAAGTAGGAAAGAGTGGCAGATTTTGTGTTTATAAAGAGTGTGATAGGTGTGTAAAGGGCTGTAGGGGGACAGAAACCAATAATGGGGATTGGGCACCTCCTCAGGTTGAGATGGTGCTCATTGGAACTGGGGTTGGGCATCCTGGTGCCTCAACCTATTTTTTTTGAGGGAACAACTTGGAGGGTAGGAGGGTGGAAACAAGTGGTACCAGGAATGGACACCCTGGTCCACTATATTAGTGTAATTAAAAGGGGGAGTAGGTGACCTAGAGGGTAGGTGGGCAGCAGAAGTACAGGAAGGAAGGAAGGAACTGTTTTGTGAGATCACACAAAATAACAATGGCTCTTTCATTTGAGCTCACAAAGGAACTGTGGAAAAAAAATTTAATCTCCCATCTTCTTTCATGACACAGCCTTCTTATTTCATGAGTCACAAAAGAACTCATGAAAGAAGAAGAATCCTGGTTCATGAAAGAAGATAGTGGACTTATTTGTTTTCTTTTTTCATAGTTCTTTTGTAAGCTGACATCATATTAGCACAAAAGAAGAATCTAGGCTTGTGAAAGAAGATGGTGGACTAAAGTTTTTTTTTTCATAGTTTTTTCATGACCTGGGATTCTTCTTTCAAGAGCTCTTTCATGATGACAAAAGAAAAATGAAAAAAAACAAAAAAAACTAAATCTGTTGTCTTCTTTTGTGAGCTGAAATGATTCTTTCATGAGACAGAACTCTTTCATGAAACTCCTGAAACAAGAATTTTGGCTCATGAAACAAGCCTTGGTAAGGATTTTGGGGATGTTCCAAGCCATATTTTGGGGCTGTTTTTTAAAAATAATAAAACTCTAGAATTGAGCTAAACAGGTGCCGTTTAGCTAGAATTATGTATTTCTTTTTTCTTCAGAGCATGATTTGTATGGGTTTTCTATTAAAAAGAAAAACAGAAGCAAAATGGCTGTGAAAGATGTTTCATCACAAAAGAACAGTTTTGGCTTATGAAAGAAGATACTTCTTTTGTATCAAACATCAGTCTGAAAGACCCTACTGAGCATGCTCAAAACTGAAATTTTAAATCCTTATAAGTCTGGAACGTAATAATATTGTTTCACCAAACCAAGAAAGGAACCTATCTAGGCAAGTCTATTCTACACTGAAAATTTTAGAAAACCGTTTCCTCTTTTTGCACTACAGTATGTGGATCTCAGAATCCACACATCCAACCAGAATGAAACTTGCAAAATCAAGAGACCTTGTCTCAGACTGCTCATGCAAAATTTTGTGCAATTCCATTGAACAGGAATGAAGTTATTAAAGTGAAAAGTTAGGGGGTTAACATTAAACATCTTATTTTGCCTTGACTGTAATGTAGGTGCACTACTGCACACCTACAGTACTGTATGGTTGTTATTCTAGATGCTGCATGGTATCTTCTGTATCCCTACTATAGTCTGCCATATACTGTGCACACTTTTTTTTTATCCCTGCTGCATCTTTCTGTATACAGTGTATGGTTAGCTCCTAGTGTGTATAGATTTCTCTACACTCCAAAATGTTGTTGTGGTACAGTTTGAAGGTCATGAAAAGTTGTTGTGATATTCTTCTGATTTCTCAGCAATATCACAGCAATGCCGCAACAACTTTTCATTCTTGAAGTGCCACGAGATAAGATGATAGCACACTGTGAACAAACATGGCAGTGCAATATGATGGAAGCACTTAGCAAATGGTTCACCATGACAGTTTGGACATAGACAGCAACAGTCCACTCCTTGTTATCAAACTGTACTAATTTTCCAGTTTTTTTTTTTTTTAAATAAACATAGTCATTGTAAGTCTTATGTTTCCATGGATGGAGGGTCAGGAGTGGGAACGACTTTTAGTCAGCAGCGACTCAGTTGAAGACTGAGGTGCTGGAGTGAGCAGGAGTATGAATTCAATGTATGAAACCTTGTACAACTATACTTTTAAATCTGTGGGAAACCATGCTCTATACAAAACAGTGTATGAGTGACAATACACAACCAAGGCTATGTTTCCATCTTGGGCATGTGTTGACAATGTAAATATCTCTGGTACTCCACTCTTGAGGTCCTTATGATGTCATCACACACCCTCAATGGAAGCATAGTCTTGCTGTGTATGGTTACCTATACACTATTCTATATGTTATGTATGCTTTATTCAGCAATAGTATAACCACCTGTTTTATCATTGTTACATTAACATATGGGTCACTCCTGTAAAAGGAACCTTCCAGTGAGCCTATTCAACAAACAAGTGAATAAATTTATGTACCTATCAATCAAGTCATCAATCAATATATAAATACATAAATAAATACAAACTATTACAGTACAGTATTTTGAAGACAGTATGGACTGCAACCATCTTGCCTGTACTTCTTGTTGCACAGCAGTGACTATACCCAATGTTAGTGTGGGCACACATGCACACTTTTTTGCCAGCATGCTACACATGCTGCCTAATAATAAGTACCATTCTCCCTCACAAATTTTAAAAAGCAAAGACTGCATAGCTTTCAATGCAGATTCACTAACAAGGCAATAAACTATAAATACAAATAAAAAAATCAATGGCATACACAACAGAAAAAGTCTTTTCAAAAAGTGAAGTTGGTTTGCCTTGTCGGGTAAAGTCATAGACATGCTTCCAAAAATACAAATGATAAGGCTTCCCTTAAAAGCATGGTGCTTTACTGCTTACTCATGGAATGATATACAGTGCTACATAGGGGAGTCTTGTAATTTTTATCCTTGTAGGCATACCTATGTCTTTAGCTAGTTATATAAAAGTATTGCACTTTTTGGGAAGACCTTTCCCACTTTGTGTACAGATTTCTTTTTTTCATCAGGAGTCTGTCCAGTCTTGCTTTGAAATCCTAAATGGTGCCACCATTTACATCCTCAACAGATAAGCCATTCTACATGTTGTCCTCCCTCTTTGTGAAGTAATGCTTTTTCGAGTTTCTCTTTATTCTGCCCCACTCCTCCATTATTCTCATGTGGCATTATTCTCTTATGATCACATCATGGCAGATGAGAACTGAATCTCTGTTGAACAAAGGGGCTCTTGTTATTAATGGACACATTCTGAACCAATCTAGTCAGGATGCATGATTAGTTTATTAATTTTAAATGTCATTATGATTAATATAAGGTACATTAACTAGTGTAGCCAGTCTTTGGAATTCAGTTAATACAGATCCCACACAACCATATGGCATTCCAGCCAAGGCTCGTAACTATTTCTAGACACTGGAGGTGAGCTAGATGTCCCTTAAAGCAACTAGAAATGTATAACTCATATAAATACAATTATAAAGGCCAGCATGCACTCCAAACATAGAGTCAAGCACATATAACTTTATTGGATATGACACACAGACACTGATTCCCCCTAGGAGATATGGGGCACAGGACCCAAGGCAGCATGGATTCACAGCAGGAAAATCATGTCAGACAAATCTAACTGATTCCTTTGACTGGGTGACCAAAGCAGTAGACCAGGGAGGGGCTGTGGGCATGGTCTACCTAGACTTTAGCAAAGCAATTGACACAGTCCCACACAAAAGATTAACAAACATATTAGCCAGTCTGGGAGTGGGCCCTAGAGTGGTAGCCTGGCTAAAAGACTGGTTGGACAACAGGACACAGTGGGTAATAGTAAATGGAGTCCACAGTGAAGAAAGGAGGGTTACTAGTGGGGTACCACAGGGTTTAGTACTGGGGCCGGTCCTTTTTAATGTCTTTATAAGTGACATTGCAGAGGGACTGGAAGGGGAAAGTATGTCTCTTTGCAGATGACACAAAGATCTGCAACAGGGTTGATACACAAGGTGGGGTGGAAAGCATGAAAAGGGATTTGGCAAGGTTGGAGGAATGGTCAAATGTATGGCAGCTTAGATTCAATGCAAAAAAAGTGCACAGTAATGCACTTGGGAAACAAAAACCCAGGGGAAGAGTATGCAATGGGGGGTGAGATACTGACAACAACAAAAATGGAAAGGGACCTGGGGGTAGTCATATCAGATGACCTAAAGGTGGGCCAGCAATTTGAGAAGGCAGTAAGGAGGGCAGAGGGGATACTGGGATGCATAGCTAAAGGCATCCCCAGTAGAAAACAGGAAGTTGTAGGCCCTCTGTACAGACAGTTGGTAAGACCACATCTGGAGTACTGTGTACAGTTCTGGAGACCCCATCTCCACAAAGACATAGACAGGGTGGAGGCTGTCCAGAGGAGGGCAACCAAAATGATGCAGGGTCTGCATCAGAAGACATATGAAGAAAGACTAAAGGAACTAAAGATGTATAGCCTTGAGGAAAGGAGGGAGAGGGGGGACATGATAGAAACTTTCAAATACCTCAAGGGAATCAACAATGTCCAAGAGGCTAGCATCTTTCAGAAAAAGAGATGTGCAAAAACAAGGGGGTACAATTTGAAGATAGAGGGGAGACGGCGCAGAGGTAATGTGAGGAAGTATTTCTTCACAGAGAGGGTTGTGGATACATGGAACAGCCCTCCTGAGGATGTCATAGAGTCAAAAACAGTGGGGGAATTCAAGAATGCATGGGACAGACATAAGGCAATTCTAGTGGGGGAGGTAGGAGGAAGTAGGCTGTTGGTTAACTAGGATCTGGAGCTTATCTGTTAGGTAGGGAAATGGGCAGACTAGGTGGGCCAAGCGGTCCTTATCTGCCATCAGATTCTATGTTTCTATGTACTTACAGAGACACTCAACACACAGAACATACTACAAGTTTCACTGACTTGCCAGGGTGCCCTCTTCACATTTGATACTGCTTTCTAGATAACTAATGCACTTAACAGTAAACGCATACTCATTTGTATTCCCTGCTTCTAGAAAACGTAGAACTAGTCTGTAAGTTCTATTTTTTGCATTTGGCATCAGTAGAAATAATCAACTATAGCTTGCATCTTCTGTGTATTTGTGCAACAGTATCATGGAAGTTGAGTCCAGAAACCTACTCTCAGCTCCAGCATGTTATGCTGCACACTTTCATAAGATCTCACATTGCACAGACACATACCTTGGCAGGCCATGCTCAGCACATGTGTGACCTTCGTCCCTGGAGCATGCAGTGTCAACAGGATGATGGAGGGCTTCTCTCTGATCCCCAGTAACACTATTCATATGGTCTAAGACTGCTTTCCTCCACCACTTCAAATCTTGGAGTAGGGCCTCCCTTAAGGGATACCCCACTACTACATATTTGACTTTTTCTGTAATCATGACCTTCCATCCCCCTACTCTCTCTTTTCTCCCTCTCTGTCTCTCTCTCTCTTTCAGTTTCCATCCTCTGATCTCCATGTTCTTGGATCTTATGGCACCGATTCTCTGCTCATTTCTCACTCTCTCACTCACTCCATGTTGCAGTGTTTCTTCACTGTTGTTCTTCACCCAGGGGATGAACCTGCTGATCTTTATCTGCTGTTCCTTGTTTCAGTCTGGCTTCTTCAATCCTCTTTACTATGACTGAAACTCAGCTCAGGAATAACTAGACTAACTCAGTATGTGCACCCTCCCCATTTCATTTGAATTGGATGGGCAAGCAACAGCCAACATTATTCAGCTAATGAGCACTGAACAGGGTATGTGCAATAAGTCATTAGCCTTGCACATGCTGGAGGAAATGGGCCTGGATATTCCAAGACTCTGGGACCCTGCTAAATTAACTTTTCAGTTACCACGCTAGAACAGGTAGGGGATGACAGCCTAGTTACACTAGTTTAAAGTGATGTTCTCACTGTTGAGAAAACTTTGAAATCCATAACATTTATGCACAATTTATCTTCTATTTTATTTATTTTATGCAGTTATCATTCCTTTGTTCTTCATTATTTGATACACATGTAGACAAAAACCTTAGTCCTAAAATTTCACATTCTTTGGATGTCTAATTCTTTTCTTGAGGTATATTGCTTTGTTTATGATGTCACAATGTTGTTCTGGAAATTAATTATGATGTAACAAGCAAAAAATACTGACACAAACGATTAAACAGCAGAAGTAGGTTAACTGTAGGGTGTAAGAACCTTGTTACTATGTAAGTAAGCCTATTAATAGAGCAAAGATGAGTTGGCACAGCAGCACAGAGGGTTGAGGTGCTGAATGCCACACCTCTGACCATATTGCCAGTCTGAGTTTGGGAGCAGATTTGGGCTGCTCACTTCCTAACTGTGTTAGATTTAAGGGAAAAAAAACTCTTTAATGATGATACCGTTATTTTATCTTTTAATGTTTATGCAGCTATGCCAAGGACACTCTTGTTCCACATTACACAGTATTTCATGTGCATACAACAAATGCATGTAAGACAAATGGCAGCTAACCCATATGCCACTGTCTATAAGTCAGGAAGTATGCTTGCTCATTTGCAAGCTGTAAACAAAAAGAGATAAGTTTAGCATGCTGCTCATATAATGTTTTCATCATGTCAATAAAGTTGTCATGTTGTTGGCCTTGTGCTCCTTTATTATTTCTGAGCAATTCAATTAGGTAAACAGTTCATTCATTTAGTTCAAGAACTGTGCAGTGCAAAAGAGAAGACTAAGCTGGCCTATAACTACACTTTTTAATTTCATGTGCTTTTAATTATACAAAATTAAAATTAACTACTGTTGGGAAAAACCTGCTCATGCACAGTTCAAACTGCATTAGAACATCTTTATGACACCATCTTGGACTTTAACCAGTTAAATCAAAGAACCAGCTGGCTGTATCTCATGATAGAAGACTGCCAGTTTTGTAATGTATTTTCTTAATTAGTTTTCAAATAAAAACTAAATTGGCAGTGTTATGATGACAATAAATCATTCCTTGTCACAAACTGTTGTCTGATGGGAACTTCAATTTTTTGGTTATGCCCTGACACTGCACTTGGGTCTTAACTTCTCCTGCAGTCCCTGTCAGACAGTAATTTCCATGCTAGGAAAAAGGGATTTCCCAAACTAGTTGGAAACAAAGTCAGCACCTATACTATAGACAAACCAGGCTGCAACGTGGTAAATATGGTAAACCAGTACAACAGCTTCATTGCAAAAAAACACACAACAAATGTAAATATCTTACCCTCAGATAGTAAAAGATGTGTTGTGATAAATACATATATATATATATGAGATACAGCCAGCTGGTTCTTTGATTTAATTGGTTAAAAAGTCCAAGATGGTGTCATAAAGATGCTATAATGCAGTTTGAACTGTGCATGAGCAGAATTTTCCCAACAATATATATATATGTCTGTCTGTTCATAGTACTGGAGAGACTTGCATCACGTGTTAAAGAATGGCATGTAAATTCTTAACTAAACATTAAAATGTTTCCACTCCAACTCTCCTCAGTTCTGTACTCAGTAAAGACATAACTGTAATAATATTCACCTATGTTATGTTGTTATTTTGCTGTGGCCCCACTTGAAGTGTCATTTCCCCTCCTTAAAAATGAACTCATTTTAGTACACTGTTCCATGTCACTCATAGAATGCCTCAGTGCTATTCATATACTGTATGTAAATTTAAAATAAAACAAATGCTTGGGCTTGTACCTCAGAATTAGTGATTGTGTTGCACAAATGTGTATTATTTGTAAGATTGGAATTGATTTAATTTTATACACGAGTCTGCCTCTGGTATTGTACAAACCCCTGGTGTCTCCCTACAGCATGTCCAGAACTTGTAGAGCCCCGATTTTAAAATCTGTTTATTTTCACTCAAATGGCCTGGTTTGTACTGTCTCAGACTCTCCTCATCGAATGTTAAATTTTTTTTTTAATCATGTAGATTTCCACCACTTTTGCAAAATTTTTGACTCCTTCCCCCTTCCATGTCCCCCGGTGATGCATGGAAGTTTGCAACCAGAACAAGACTGGCCTAATCCCAAAACCAGAAGTGCAATTCAGTTTCATCATAGGTGTGTATCAGAAGGCTTAAAAGCCCCTGGACTGCCCTACTTTCTTTTTTGGTTTATCCTGACAAGATTTAGAACTGGCATCCTTGGTCCCAGCTACTATGCTCATGCAATTCCTGTGGTGTTGTTCTAATTGACATTTTTGAGTGTGACTATTCTCCAGTCTTCATTGGATTCAGAGGTATGAAACAATTATTTCAATCCAAGGTAAAGGATTATTATGTGCTTTTATTAGCAGCTGGTGGGACATTTACCTGCAGTGGGGTCAGTGAGGATTAAGGCAGTGGGGGGGGGGCTTAAAAAAGAGTCAAAGCTGCACATTAAAATAACAATAACTAAAATATGCAATTGTTAAGTTCATTTATTCCCCAACTGAATAACAGTATTAATTGCTACTGTACTACCACTTTTCCCAAAATGGGGGCATGTTTCTTTGTTGTGTGGTGGAGTCAGTGTGGGGGTGGTAGCTGTTCTAAAAAAAGAGAGGGAATTTCATTTATTTACAGTATCTAGTGTGCAGAAAAGATTCAGCACATCTCAATGTATTCAAGTGACTGATTGAAGTGACTATTATGTGCCACTACCACTATTTTCCAAAATGGGGGCATGTTTGTTTGTTGTGTGATGGGGTGGGGATGATGGTGGAGGCTCATCTAGGTAAAGAGAAGGAACTTCCACATTATTTATTTACAGTATCCGGACAGTATCTGGTGTGCAAAAAGATACAGCACACCTCAATGCATTCAAGTTCTGGAGTCAAATGAACTGTACTATTAAGTGCTTCAGTCTTTTAAAAGATGTAAAGTTTGGTGAGTGTGTTCTGGATGGAGTGGGGGTGGTGTACAAACAAAGAACTAGAGAGTTGTTCAATTATTTCTGGTTCCTGGGGTGCAAAACATTTATCCAAACCTGCAAAGATAACTGTGTGGGGTATGCAAATTTTAATAAAAAGGCACTGTAAAGTACTTTTTTGGGTGTAAGTCTGGACATTTTGTCTTTTTCTGTCCCCCCCACCCCACTACAAAGATACAGTTTCAAAAGTTCATGCAATTAAAAAAAGCTTTCTATTATAGTGCTTCATATCATAATGCACATACCCTACACCCTTTTATAGGTGTGCAGCGCTGTTTTGCAACCTAGCTACCTGAAATAATTTTCCAAATTCCCTACCTCTTTTTTGGACCACCACACCACACAGCTATGGAATTATAAAATATTTAATGTAGCTGCAATGCTTCCATACACCTAGAAAAGGCACTGTGCAGAGTATGAGAATTAGACAGCACAATAATTTTTTGAAGTGAAGCTTGGGAAGTTTGTCTTTCTTTTGATCCCAACTCCCAACCTCACTCCACTACTAAGACACAGTTCCCACTGGACACCAGGGCATATCTACAGAATAAAATGGGTGTTTGGGGATGGCGATGGGGGGAATCCGAGACATCAGGGCACATCTACAGAATAAAGAGGGTGTTCTGTGATGAGGAAAGGGGACTACTAGACACAAGGCATATATCTCCTGAATAAAGAAGGTGTTTGGTGATGTGGTGGGGGAACCCCTAGACACCAAAGCATATCTACAGAATAAAGAGGGTGTTCAGGGATGGGAATGGGGGACCACTAGACACCAGGTGCATACTCACGGAATAAAGAGGGTATTTGGGGATGGTGAGGGGGGCCTCTAGACACCAGGGCATATCTCCAGAATAAAGATGGTGTTTGTGGATGGGAAGGGGGACCCCCTAGGCACCACAGCATATCTCCAGAAAAAAGATGGTGTTTGGGGATGGAGAGGGTGGGACCCCTAGACACCAGAACATATCTCCAGAATAAAGATGGTGTTTAGGTGTGAGAAAAGGAAGGGGGCCTTAGACACCAGGACATATGTACAGAATAAAGAGGGTGTTCAACAAGGAAGAAAGAGGACCAATAGACAACCAAATTCTTACAAGTACAATGTTTATAGACTCTCATAGACATCAGCAAACAAAATAACAGTCTTTTTGGGAAATTCATTTTGTTTTGGATGGAAGTTTGGAAACTGTCTTTCTTTTCACCCACACCACATCACACAACAAAGACACAGTTCAGAACTTCTCTCCATGTAAAAATAGAACACTTAACATAATATATACCATATAATTAGCATACCCAGCACAGTGCATTTTATTGCTGTGTGGCAGCATTTTGCATTATGGTTAGCAGATATAGTTTACCAATTCACTAGGTCTGTGTAGTGGGCTGTTGGCATAGGGCCACACAAAGAAGAATAGATTTCTTGGT
This sequence comes from Neoceratodus forsteri, assembly GCA_016271365.2. Taxonomy (NCBI): domain Eukaryota; kingdom Metazoa; phylum Chordata; order Ceratodontiformes; family Ceratodontidae; genus Neoceratodus; species Neoceratodus forsteri. Next base: position 899,072,891 of record CM057458.1, read on the forward strand.
GGTGCAGTGTGAGTGTTTTGCACTGTTTTATGTTTGAGTTTGTGGATATTATGAGCTGTGGCTTAAATCAGATACTCTGACTTGTTTCTTTTGATGGGAGGTGGAGCTAAGAACAAGGTGGTCAATTTTCTGTTATGGTGGTGAAATTCAAGGTACAGTTAAAGAAAGCAAAATCCCATTATGTGCTTGTTGTTGTGGTGTTGAGTTCCAGGGAAAAATAAAAGCCTTATGTGTGCTACACTCCAAAAAAGACAGATTTCAGTGATCTTGTTTGTGAGGAACTGCAATTCATTATCCTTCACTTGGGTGTGAGGTGGTGGGTATGGTGAATTTCTTTCTGTTGTGATGGTGGGGGGGGGGCATCTGAGGGGTGAATAAAGGAGCCTGGTTTCACATTTGTGAGATGTTAACCAAAGAAAGAAAGACATCTGCCATTTTGTGTGGTGGTTGGGGTGGAGGGGTATCTGAGGGGGCTAAGAAGGACTGGTTGTGTATTTGTGTGCTGTGGGCTTTGATGCATAGAGAAAGATGTCCACCATCTTTAGTGGTGATGGTGACTGAGCTCTGAGTTCAGGGCTAAGGCCTGGTTGCTTATTTGAGTGCTGTTTTCTAAACAAAGGAAGACATCTGACATTTTGTGTGGAGGTGGTTGCGGGGTGAGCCATTTTGTGTGATGGTAGTTGGGGAGGGTTCAGCCATCTTGTGTGGTGGTGGGGGGGGGTCTGAGGGGACAAAGGCTAGAAGCACACTTATTTGCAGTGCTGTAAACAGATGAAAATGTCTGCTATATTGTTTTTGTGATGCAGCTTCATAAAGTTCAAGATAATGATTGCAATAGAGACATAATGTAATTGTGAGCATCAAGGGTGTGAAGGATGTTATTGAATTGTAAAAAAACTCCACAAAGTTTGTTGCCGGGTTGTTGAGGTTATCTGCTTGTACATCGACTGCCTGTAATTTCAACAATGGATCCCAGCAAATGGTTTATGCTTTTTACATGATGTTGTTGTTCCTGCTGTAGCCTGGTGTCTGGTGAGCAAATTGTATTTTGCTTTCTGCATTTGTTGTTTGCGTGTTATTGCTTTCAATGTCTTGAAATGACAACTAAAACACATTTTGTGACCAAAAAGATTCCCAAAATGCAGAATTGACTGAGTTAAAGGCAAGGATGTTGTTAATGCCAGAATTGCATTACATTAGCATAAATTCATTTCTGCAGCCTGCACAAAATGTAAAACATGCTTGGTAAAAAATTTAAAAAAGTCTTTTCATATCCCTAAGGTGTCAGCATGACTCAGCTGGTACCACATTGGCCTCTGGATCACAAGATCTTGGGATCAAATCCCACACAGGGACTTGGCTCATACCAGAGAATGCTGACAACCAAGTGCAGTACTAAGGGGGTGCTGTACTGCTGGGTGATGCCATCCTTAAAGATCAAATGCAAATATTTCATAGAAAGCTTGAATTCCTTTCAATTCACATCCCTTTTTCATGATTACTGTTTCCTGAACATATCAAGCTGTTTGGTTTTGTGTTTTTTTTAATCAGCATCTGTTAATGTGCTCTGCATTAACTGAAAATAGTGAAGAAACAGTGAAGATGTTTCTGTCCCTGTCAGTGAGCAATGACATCATACCTGTCCAAGCTGCTGCTTCACCAATTAAGCTCCTGATTGACTGAATAAGCTGTTGCAGTTTCTCGTTAGAGCAGTCTGTAAAGCTAATTGTTTTCACTCAGAGTTTATTACTAACCCTTCTGGTTTGTGTTTAGACAGATCAGTTTAAAATCATTCTGTTTTCATGAACAGTTGATCATTTAGGGTTCAGTGCTGAACTGAAGTGGTATGAATGAATGTCTGTGAGAAATTACCTTTTCTGTCATAAAAAGTGTGCATTCTGTTCTGGCTATATAACACAGGGTTGTTTAATGGATATAAAATAAATCTACATTCCATTATTTCATAGAAGCAGTGTGTCTTTGATGTAACCTCAATAAATATGCTCATGTGATAACAATGTTGTTTACATGTCAGATTGACAAACCTGTGTCTGCCACGCTCTGCTATTCCAGGAACATGTACTGTATGAATTCATAAAATTCAATTCTTTGAGGGTTTCTGTGTGAAAGTACATCACGTATGTGTATAACTAGAAATATTATATGGCATCCAGATGTCCCTGTCTCCTGCCCAACAGTTGAGGCAACAGCTCTCTGCTTCCCCTTCCCCCACCCCAAAAGCCCCCTCTCTCCTGCCCTCATATGAGGCTGCTGCAACCTGATGTCCACTCTCTTCTCCACACAGTCAGGGATGCTATACCCTGCTGCCTCCTGCACAAACAGTTTAGGCTGCCCGAATCCTGCTACCCTCTGTCCCCCACCCTATAGCACAAGATGAAAGTATTTTTTGTGTTTTCTGTTGGGTAGTTTTTGGGCAGTGTACCAAAGGATCTGACTCTAGTGGCAGGGAGCAGCATGGTGCAATAACTAACTGAGGAGGCAAGAGGCTCTATGGTGCAGCAAGGCAGAATGGTGTCAGGGGACAGAGGACAGCATGGTGCAGAAGCCTTGACTGTGGTACAGGACACAGTGGGGAATAGGGTACAGCAGCTCTACCTGTATGACAGGGTGCATGTGGTGCAGCAGTCCTGCCCATTTGGGGCAATGGAAGTGGGTAGCAGGGTACAGCAAAAGCTGCACCTTTGGTGGCCTGGGGCAGAATGGTGCAGCAGCCCAAACTGTGAAGGCAGTGGCCCTGGGACTCTGTGGATTAGCATAACACTGCAGCCCATCTGTGGAGACAGGAAAAGGGGGCAACAGTGTGCATTGGCCCTGTCAGTGGGGGTAGGGGACAGAGGGAAGCGGGATGCAGCAGCCTGAACTGAGAGGCAGGAGACAGGGGCATCAGGATGCCACATAGTATTTCTAGTTATACACATACATGATGTATTTTCACACAGAACCCCACAAAGAGCTGAATTTTATTAGTTCATACAGTACATGTTCCTGAAATAGCAGTGTGGCAGACACGTTTGTCAATCTGACATAAAAACAAAATTGTTCTCACATGAACCTATTTATTGAGGCTACATTAAAGACACACTTCTGTGAATCAATGGAATGCAGATTTATTTTATATCCATTAAACAACCCTATGTTATATAGCCAGAATAGAATACAGATGACATCTGTGATACAGACAAGGTAATTTCTAACTGACATTCATTTGTGCCACTAAAATTCAGCACTGTATTCAAATTATCAACTTTTTATGAGAACAGAAAGATAGATTTTAAGCATATCTCTCTAATCACAAGCCAGATGGGTTAGTACACTCTAAGTGAAAACAATTAGCTCTGCAGACTGCTCTAACTAGTAACTGCAACAGCTTATTCAGTTAAGCAGGGATTTAATTGGTGAAGCAGCAAGCTGGACAGCTATGATGTCATTGCTCACTGCCAGGGACAGAAACATCTTCACTGTTTCTGTTACTGTAGAGCACATTAACAGATGTTGATTTAAAGAAAACCACAAAACCAAACAGCATGCTATTTTTAGGAAACACTAATCATGACACAGGGACATGTATTCAAGTGGATTCAAGCTTGTTATGAAATAGATGTGCATTTGATCTTTAAACCAAGGTCCTATCTACCTGTTCTGGTTTCTGTTCAGGTGGAAATTAAGGATTCTGTGGCACTTCACGAAAAAGAGTATGGAAATTTTCCCAGTGTCCTGGCCAAATTTCTCCTCTCAATAAAAATACCACCAACACCTTAATCTGTTTCAGTTTTACAGATGTTTTTGTACTGGGGCTTGTGTTTGTCAGGCTTCTTATTTTTGCTCTGATATAGATTTCATCATGACTTTCCAGTTTCAGTCAGGTTTCAGTATTTGTGTTGTCCATTATTGATTTCCTTTGTTTCAGTTCTTCTCTTTTTCATGTCATGGATCCTATCAGTGTTCCCATTAAGACTGCAGATGGGGGGGGGGGGTCACTGTACCCTCTCCAGAAATGTTCATGGGTTAAAATGAAATCACAAGGGTTCACTATACCTTTTCTAAAATCCTTTTTTTTCTGGGTGGAACATGTACCACAAACAATTAGGAGGGTGTACTGTGCCACTTCACACAAAAACTGTACATGAATTTTATAATTTTGTATATGAATCACATACAGTTATGCATGAATGGGAACATTGGTATTATTCCAACTAACTCAGCCTGTAGTGTGTTCCTTGTATTAACTTCTTACCAGCTTTGATAATTGTGGTATGGTCTGTTACTGACTTTTGTGGGTCCTATGGTTATTGTTCTTCTGTTTTTCTAGTCATGGGAGGTGATTTTAGAAGAATGGCACAAGTCACCGCCAAAGCCGACTTGCACCAAACTTAGTTGCGGCAAGGACCCTGCACCCGATTCTAGATGGAGCAGGGTCCCCACATCGAAGCCCTGTGATTTGCAATGTCTAGCCAGGTATGCCGAACAGAAGGTGTACCTGGTGAGTTTGTCACAAGCCACAAACACTGTCCAGCAGGGCAGAAGTGCCCCCCCATGCCCCGACCCCCAGAAAGAGCTGACATAGCCCCACAGGGCTAGATGACTTCCCCACTGTAAGTGCCCTGAGGATCCTTCACCTTGAATCCTGACCCATGCTCCAAGTCATCTGTTTACCTTACAGTACATATTCTGGACATTCCCTGGTAGTCTAGTGGCCCCCCACCCAACAGTGCAAGACTACCCTGCTCCCCCCCCATGATCCATACCCAGTCAGAGACTGCCAAACCCACCCATACCACTGCAGCCAGCTGCCAACTGAGCTCCCCTAGGAGTGCATACTGTAATAAATATGAACTCAGAAATGACAGCTGCTGTCATTCCCTGAGCACATACATATTACAGTAACCACTCCTAGGGGAGCTCAGTTGGCAGCTGGCTGCAGTGGTGCGGGTGGATTTGGCAGTCACCAACTGGGTATGGGTCAAGTGGGAATGGTGTGGTCTTGCACTGTCAGGTGAGGGGCCACTAGACTACCAGGGAATGTCCAGTATGCATACTGTACAGTATATGGATGACTTGGGGTGCAGGTCAGGATTTGAGGCAGTGGCGATTCTTGAGGCACTTACAGTGGGGGGGTCCTATGACACTGTGGGGCATGTACAGTAGGTGGGGGTGTCCTCTAGCCCTGTGGGGCACTTACAGTAGGTGTGGGGTATTCCTCTAGCCCTGTTGGGCTCTTACAGTAGGTGGGGAGTCCTACAGCCTCGCAGGGCTGTCTAGTGGGGCTGGGGAGTGGCACATATGGGTGGATCGAGGCTGTCAGCACACAACCCCGGTAGATGCAAGTTACTCCAGCTATTTGCTGGTGTAACTTTTCATTGATGGAAGTCCACTATGGGGTCTTCTGGAATAGCAACATTGGGGACTTTGCCACTGCCCTTCCAGAATAGGGTGCAACAGCTGCTGTAAACCCCCTAGCACCATGTCACAGGGGGTTTAGGGCCTAACTGGTGGTGTAAGTCCACTTTGGCACAAGCAGCCTGTGACATGTTGCAGGCTGCTCTGCAGAATACTGAATGTCGTAACTCCTGGCGTAACTTGCTACTTGCACCATTTTCTTTGGTGCAGGTCAAGTTATGCCAGGCGTATCTCTTTGAGAATGGGGCCCATGGTTGGGATACACAGTTTGTCATGACTATCCCCTTTCCATTAATTCTCTTGATTACATTAGTCTGTCCCCTACCGTAGTCCTGCTTCTTCATGTATGCTAACTTCAATTCACATGATTTATTCTGAATTATTCAGCTAGAAGTGTGTTCCTTGTATTACCATATGTACTCATGTATTAGCCGAGATTTCTATACCAAAATGCAAGTCGCATTTTTGGGATCTCAGCTTATACAAGTGTCAAGGCAATTAATCAGTTAGTGAGCAGGTAGCGGGTGGTTTTTGGCATGTCAGAACTCAGTGCTATAAGAGTCTCTAGCTGTGCAGTGCTTACTGTTTGTCTGCACAAAACGTTCCATGCCAAGATGAGTTTAAAAAGAAAGTGAAGATCCTATGATGCAGCGTTCGAGCTGCAAGTTGTTGAATGTGCCGAGGCAACCGATAACTCGGTTGCTGCTTGGCAGTACACTGTCAATGAAAAGCAAGTAAGAGAGTGGCAAAAACAGAAACTGTCATTAGCCGAAATGCCAAAATCCAAGAGAGCACACCGTGGAGAGCATGCAGCCTTTGCTGACTTGGAGGCTAACCTGAACATGTGGGTGTTACAATGCAGGGAGAGCAGCTATATTGTGACCAGGCTGGCAATACAGATGAGGGCATTGCATATAGACAAGGATCCTAAGTACCAGTGTGCCGGTATGGATTCTTTCCTAGCATTAGCCAGATGATGCTCCAGATTCATGGAGCAGCATGGGTTGACATTGAGACATAGCACCAAAATATTGCAAAAGCTCCAACCCAGTCTGGAAGAACTACTGAAGGAGAAATTAGTGGAACATCTGGTTGCCAATGCACTACAGGACCCAAGGCAGTATGGTTTCAATGGGGGAAGGTCATGCCAGACCAACCTCATTGAATGTTTTGACTGGGTGACAAGGAAGGTGGACCACGGCAGGGCAGTGGACGTGGCTTATCTGGATTTCAGCAAGGCCTTTGACACTGTGCCACATACAAGGCTACTAAACAAACTGAGGAATATGAGAGTGGGTAGGACAATAGTGTGGTGGGTAGGTAATTGGCTGGGTGGCAGGACACATAGGGTGGTGGTAAATGGCTGTCACTCCACAGAGGGAAGAGTGACCAGTGGGGTACCACAGGGATCAGTTCTGGGATCGGTCCTATTCAATGTCTTCATCAGTGACATTGTGCAGGACCTAGAAGGAAGAATTTCCCTATTCACTGATGACACAGTGCTCTCTAACAGGGTGGACACACCAGAGGGTGTAGAAAGAATGAGGAGGGACCTGAAGAAGCTTGAAGAATGGTCAAGGGTTTGGCAGTTGAAATTCAATGCAAAGAAGTGCAAGATAATACATATGGGGCACAGAAACTCTGGAACAACATATCAGTTGGGGGTGAGTCTCTAGCATGCACCAAGCAGGAAAGGGACCTTGGAGTTATCATCTCTGATGACCTCAAGGTAGGGAAACAGTGCGACAAGGCAGCAGGTAAAGCAAATAGGATGCTGGGATACATAGGCAGGGGCATCACCATCAGGAAAAGGGAGGTCATAATTCCACTATACAAGACACTAGTGAGGCTCCACCTGGAGTACAGTGTACAGTTCTGAAGACCTTACTTATGTAAGGACATAGATAGGGTAGAGAAGGTTCAGAGGAGGGCAGCAAAGATGGTACTGGGATTGCATCACAAGTCCTAATGAGGACAGGGTGAAGGACTTAAATATGTACTCTCTGGTGGAGAGAAGGGAGAGTGGGGATATGATAGAGACATACAAGTACCTTACAGGGAATAACAGGGTGCAGGAATTCACTATTTTCCAGCAAAACAGATGTTCAAACAACATGAAGTCTTGCTATATTATGACAATTGCAGTATGACCGCAGGTTAGAACTGCTCTGGAGGTGAAATAGTTAACTTTCCATGCAGGCATGGAACTTAGAGCGCGAGCTCGGTTGAAAACTCTGTCTGTTGTGCTTCAAACGCAAACTGTCAGATTCTTTACTCCGCCTCACTGAACAGTCGCTCTGGAGATTTCTCCTTCTGCTCGGTTCATTTTGTCGGTTTAAAAGTATTATTTTTCGGTTTTTAGCCTAAATTAAACCGCAACCAGCCGGTTCAAGCTCTGTCTGTGGTAATGTAAGTAATAGATAGGTTTCACATTTATTTTTTCTGTGTGGAACTTGTAATTCTTTATCGGTTCAGTTTGAACCGATCAGGTTGTATTTAAAATCTACTAGTCCTTTTTTAGAGTGCGGTTCCCGGTTCTTATCGGTTCTAAAAAAACAGATTTCATTAGGGTTTTTTCCACGACCCGTGACATGGTTGGGAACCGATAAGGGTGTCTTGCTTGGTGGATTGCCATAAACGGGCAAGTTGGTTAGGCTGGCATTATGTCTGTGAAACCCAAAGGAAAAACAGGACCCACTGGGTTTCAACACTGTAGTGTTTGTGGGGAAGCTTTTGCTAAGGCTGACCCACACACCACATGTGTCTATTGTCAGGGGTTTGACCACCTCAATTCAGACTGCCAGATTTGTCACAATTTCCCTGCTGCCACCATAGATAAGAGAGTTGGTAGGCTCAGGGAAAGGGAGGCCAAAAAGTCCACTGACCCGGATGGCCAGCCCGGTTCGGTGCCAACCGAACCGGAGGGAGTGCCATCTGACCAGGGTGATACTTCCTCGGGCAAACGAAGAGCCGGTTCTGAGGAGCCAGTTCCAGCAAAAAGGACTAGAAAGTCAGCTAGTGTAGAGCCAAAAGTTCTCTCCCAACTGCTGAGGAAATAGCTAAAGCAATTCAAATTGTCCAGTCTCTCTTCTGAGTCCGACTCGAACCGACACCTTCAGGTAAGCTGCTCGTCTGGCCGTTCCACCGTTCAAGATTATGATTTTGAGGATTTTTATGAATCGGGAGGGGAAGAGGAATATGAGGAGAGTGAATATGGTTTTGAAGATCTGGATGTGCCCATTGATCCGGACATCTCTCCAGATAGACCCCAGGGTTCTCCTCCAAGGCTTTCTGAGTCCCTTCTCATTTCATGTTTTATAAAAAGTTGTTGAACTCTCCAGCTTCTTGTTGAGGAAGCTGTTGATGACCAAGAGGAGCCAGACTATGTAGAAATGATGGATATTCCAGAGTCTAGGAGACTGTCTATTCCTTTGCATAAATCTTTTGGAAACAGACAGTAAAAGTTTTAAAACTCCTCACACTATACCTCCTGTGGATAAAAGGATGGACAAGAGGTATACCTTATCAGGCTCCGACACTGATTTCCTCACTCAACAATGCAGCCATGTGGGGGTAGTGCAGGCTGCAGCCTGTGACAAGGCTAATATTCCCATAGATTCACACCCCCCTGAGAAGGACTCCAGGAAGATTGATGCTATGGCAATGAAACAGTACTTGGCAGCATCTTTGGGACTCAGACAAGCAAATTATATGGCTTATGCTGCTAGGTACCAGAAATCCAGATGAGATACTGTGCTGGCCCTAGCGAAACAAGTCCCTGACCAGCTTGCCAGGGAGCTGGAATAGGTGGCTATGGATGGTATTGAGGCATCCAAGGTGCAATTTCATGCTGCAGTGGACTCTAATGATGTTTCATCAAGAGTCATGGCAACATCTGTGGCTTTTCTCAGGATGGCTTGGCTCAGATGTACTACCCTGTCTCAGGATACCCAGTCTAAGGCCATGGATTTTCCTGTTGTGGGAAATTCTCTATTTGGGGAGCAAACAGAGAATTACATGAAGAAAATGGATGAATATAGGACCACCTATAGGAGTGCACAGGCCAAGGAAAGGCAGGCCACTCCTCAAAAGCAGCTTCTTAGAGGGAGGGGCAGGCCTTTTCATAGGCCTTTTTACCAAGCCCAAGCTTCCTCCTCCGCCTATGCTCAGAGCGGGTTCTTTAGAGGGAGAGGCAGATGGGGTACAAGCAGGTCTGCTTCTACCCCTCAGCCCAAAGCCCTTGCCAAGCAGGCACCCTGATGGGATTGCCAGGGCCGATACTCCTCTACCTGTAGGGGGCAGGCTGGCTTACTTTGTCCAGGACTGGAAGTCTTTAACATCAGACAAGTGGGTCCTGGAAGTGGTAAGCCAGGGACTGGTTCTCAGCTTCAAAAATTTCCAAAGCTGAGAACCAGATCTTTCCACCTGCAACTCCATCAGAGGCACTCTCGCCCTAGAGGCAGAGGTCTCTACCCTCCTGGTTCTCAGAGCTGTGAAAGGGTTCCTCCCCTACACCAGGGCAAAGGTTTGTACTCCAGGTACTTCCTTACCCCAAAAAAGACAGGAGAATGGCGGCCCATCCTGGATCTCAGATATTTAAACATGCACCTTTTAAAGCCAAAGTTCAAAATGGTGACTCTGGGAATTATCCTACCCTCTCTAAGGCCAGGGGACTGGCTAGCTTCCCTGGACCTCAAGGATACCTACTTCCATATTCCCATCAGAAGCTCCCATCGAAAGTACCTCTTTTTGCAGCCCCAGACAATCACCAACTTCCTCTTTTTTGCTGCAGGCCCCCAGTATTGGGCTCACTCCCACTGGATGCCTTAGCCCTCAGTTGGGAGGGGAAGTTTCTCTATGCCTTCCCTCCCTTTCCTCTCCTGTTCAAAGTCCTAGTCAAAATCAGATCCCAATCATGCAAAGTCATTCTGATAGCTCCGGATTGGGCCAGACAGCCCTGGTATCCACTCCTGCTGTCCTTAGCAGTCCATCCTCCCCTGTCCCTTCCCAGGAATCATAATCTGTTAACCTGTGCCCAGGGAAGGGTCTGGTACTCAAATCTCAAATCTCTCAATCTCAAGGCTTGGTTCTTGAAGAGTTAGAGTTTGCTGATTTACACCTTTCCCAAGGTGTAATGGATATATTGAAGGCTGCAAGGAAGCCTTCCACCAGAGCTACTTACAATTCCAAATGGAAAAGGTTTTCCATATGGTGCTCGAAAGCATATTTCTCCAGTCTCTGCTGATTTACCCACAGTCCTGGATTATATGGTCCACCTGAATTCTTTGGGGCTGAGACCAGCTACCCTGAAGGTGCACTTGGCAGCTGTGTCTGCTTTTATTTCAGCAGGTAAATCCTCTTCCCTTTCAGCTCATCCTGTATTTTCCAAGTTTTTTAAGGGGTTGTTTCACACCAACCCTCCATTCAGGGATCCTGCCCCTGCCTGGGATCTTAATGTTTGCACTGCTCAGCTTATGCAACCCCCCTTTGAGCCCTTGTCTTCAGCTGAGCTCAAGTTCTTGACTTGGAAAACTGTGTTTTTGGTAGCCATCACCTCTGCCAGATGCATAAGTGAGTTACAAGTGTTGTCAGTGGAGCAGACGTTTATCTCTTTTCACAGAGATAAGGTGGTCCTTCGGACTAGCAGAAAGTTTCTGCCTAAGGTGGTTTCAGATTTCCACCTTAATCAATCTACTTCACTTCCAGTGTACTTCACTGACCACTCCTCCTCTGGGGAGAGGATGCTGCACAGCCTAGATGTAAAGAGAGCCCTTAGTTACTACATAGAGCGTACCAAGGGTCATAGGTTTGACTCTCTTCAACTGTTCCTCACCTATGGCGAAGTTGGTAAAGGGAAGCCAGCCACTAAAAGATCCATTGCCAGGTGGAATGTCTCTTGTATCCAATTTTGCTATGAGAAGTTGGGTAAAGTTCCCCCCTCAGGCCTGAGGGCTCACTCTACCAGAGGTACAGCTGCTTCTCTGGCTGTTGCCAGAGACATTCCTATTCTAGAAATATGTCAAGCAGCTACCTGGAAAACAGTTCACACTTTTACCAAGCATTACTCCCTGGCCATCCAGGCTAGGAGTGATGCTTGGTTTGGCACAGCCATGCTTCAGAGCCTATTTCCTAGGTAGGTTCTGTCCCTCCTCCATTGGGGTACTGCTGTGTAGTCTGCAATTGTCATAATATAGCAAGACTTCATGTTGTTTGAAGAAAAATTACTCACCTTAGTAATGTTGTTTCTTCTAATGGAGTCTTGCTTATTATGACTCTCCCTGCCTGCCCTCTCAGAACCCCTGTTTTGGGGATGTGGGTGGGCAGTACAGGAATGGCACTTTTTGATGCCCACCTTGTTGTTTTTCACCTACCTTTTGGGTGAATTGTGTGTGTTTTTGCATTTTGGTCTCCTGACTTGAGTCTTTGTTTTAGGCCAAAAATGAGTGTTTATGTTAGTAGCCAGTTGGCTAGTGTAGGTTTACAGCTTTCACACAGAACCTTAGTGAGTTTTAGCTCATAAAGATCTGACAGTTTGTGTTTGAAGCACAACAGACAGAGTTTTCAACCGAGCTCGTGCTCTAAGTTCCATGCCTGCATGGAAAGTTAACTATTTTACCTCTGGAGCAGTTCTAACCTGCGGTCATACTGCAATTGTCATAATATAGCAAGACTCCATTAGAAGAAACAACATTACTAAGGTGAGTAATTTTTTCTTCCATGACTAGAGGGCATGAGATGAAGTTGGATGGAGGGCAATTCAGAGGAAACATGAGGAAGAATTTCTTCACATAAAGGGTGGCGGACAAATGGAACACCCTGTCAGAGGATGTGGTGGGGGCAGAAACAATCACAGGATTTAAGAATGCATGGGACAGACATAAGGGAATTCTGGAGGTCAGGGGTCAGGGGCAACAGACTTCTAGAAAAACATAAAATGAACGTACAAGCTCAAATGAGAAGACTGGGTGGGCCATATGCACTTATCTGCTGACAGTGTCTATATATTTATGTATCTGGATGCTAAAGTGGCTAGCTTTCAGTGATATGTGCTCAAAATGCACACACAACATGAATATGCCCTGAACCAGATTGGTAACATAGATGAGATGCTGATGACTTTTGACTTGCCCACAAATTGAACTGTCAACCCCCTCAGCAGCAAGACAGTTTTGATATGCACCACTGTGCACAAAAAGACACACTTCACTGTGGTTTTATCTTGTCTTGCTGACAGGAAAAAGTTAAAACCCTTTGTAATCTTAAAAAGAAAAAGCCTCCCCCCAAAAATGGCATTTCCTCCTGGCATCCTTATCTGTACTCATCCTAAGGGCTGGATGGATAAGTCACTTGTGCAAATTTGGCTACAGAAGGCCTGGTACACACATGTTGGGGCACTGTGCTGTAAGTGCTCCTTTCTGGTGTGGGATATGCCCCGTGCTCATCTTACTGATCCTGTTAAAAAATGTGCAAAAAAACTAAAAACGGACCTGTGTGTGATCCCCGGTGGTCTGACTTCCATCCTCCAGCCACTTGATGTGTGTTTGAATAAACCCTTTAAGGACAGGGTGAGAAAGAAATGGAGTGAGTGGATGTGCACCAGGGGAGGAGGAGTGATGAAAGCAAGCAACTTAAAAAGACCGGACCTGGATGTCGTATGTGAGTGGATTGTTGAAGCTTGGGAATCAGTACCTGAAGAAATGGTTAAGAAGTCCTTTCTCCAGAGTGGAATCAGCAACAGCATGGATGGGACTGAGGATGATACACTTTATGAGGAGGACGAGGAGGAAATAGAGGGGGCAGTTGATGATGCAAAACAGGATATACTAACATCGGACATGTTGACTAGGGAGCATCTGGCAAAAAACATGCATGCTTTGGGAATATCTGATAATGAACCGCTGGAAGAAAAGGACTCAGAGTGAGTTGCAGACTCACATGCTGACTCAGGGAGCATGTCAATTCGCTCCCAACAATATGCACCATGACAACTCACTCCCAACAGTACGCTCCTGTCAACTCACTCCCGATGTCAATTCGCTCCTCGTTTTTTTGCTCCCACAAGCAATTATGATAAATGACAGAGTAACCATTTGCAATCACAAAAACACCAGCACTGACCCCCCCTAGTTCTTTGCATGAATCACTATACTACGCAGTACTGATGTGAGTTTCTATAGCTAGCATTAGCAGAGTGATTTAAAAACTGTAACAAAATTATAAAATGGATTTAGCAGTCAAGAATTTATACTTGGTCATGTCAGACAGGACAGAGGAAGCATTTGCAGCAGTGATAAAGAATGATAAAATGAGCAGCTTCCTACCTGTGTCTCATCGCTGCAGTAGATCATTTGTTGTTCTCAGGGATAGTGATAGCCATCCAGTACATCCAGCAGTTTATAAGTTAAAAAATAAAATCTTTAATCTGAAGAAGTTTAAAATTAATTCTTTATTTAAGTTTTAATATTGGAAGCAGTGTGCTACACCTCTGAGGAACTCCTCTGTAGAGCGCTCTTCAAATTTCTCAAGGACCTTTTCCAGTCTGACAACACTGTCCTTGTACTGTCTTTTTGGTGCATTTCTTGAATTGCCAGCATCAGCTGCTCTATTTTAGCTTCCCTCTTTCTTTGAATGCCCTTTAGTCCATCAATGAATTTCCATATCGAAGGATGAGTCATACACAGAATCAACTGCATCCATCTATGGAAAGCTTCTACAGCATTATTAGTCTTTGAGCATTTTTCTGCCACAGTGTCACTATGGTTCCACAGAGAGATGGCATACTGTGGTTGCCTTTTGCCTGTGCTACATCTGTTTCTCCACCAAATCCAAGTGTCCTCGAAGTAGTCAATAATTGACTCTAGTTCAGGAGGAAAAATATTGAGTGCTTCATCTGTGATCTCCTCAAATCTGATGACAATCTGTTTCCTGTGAGCACTTAATTCACAGTCCCTCAGATTGTATTTTCCAATAATTACACTGAGCAAAGTGAAAAAAACACCCCACTTGCCATGCTTGTGGAAACACATTTTTAAATGCTTGAATGGTGGCCTTCTCGAAGTCTGTCATAATTACTAACGGATCCAGATGGGAATTTATTTTTATGACAGCAGTTAACACTCGCTCATAATGCTCTCTTCTCTTTCCTGGCAATAGAGCGTATACTGCTGGTTGCACATTTCCAAATCGCTCCCT